>BSBM01000500.1:9707500-11100000 GCA_027924585.1 Larix kaempferi
AGTTCACTACAGGTGATTGTATTGATTATCCTAGTTCCTTTGGAGGCCAACCAAATAATTCCATGCTTTAGTTCATAAAAATTGGCTCATATCCACATTTTTATAAAGTCAACAGGCCAATTTTTAATTATAAAATATGGAATTTGTTCACAGAGTTTATTACAAGTTGTTCCATGGTGTATGAGTAGTGAAATCTTATGGATTCGATGTTTCTGAGTCTATTGGTGTAGTCAAGTTTCCAGTTTTGGAAAAGGAAGAGTCAAATTTGGGCATAATGATGATTTACAAAGTATTTTAGTGGCTTCTGAACTAAGGTGTGAAGGTAATCTAGTTACGATGTGGTGGTCGCTAAATCATCATCCAATCCGTAATTCGTCCATAGTGATCCAGTCGACTCCATATATTTTTGTTTCCCGGTCCTAATCCCATGTAATGCTCAACAATTTGTCTAATGTTTGGCCCAGTCATCATTATCATTGGTATATAATCGGTGTGAGTCGAGGCATCTGGGATTGCTGTGTGCAAATATTGTGGGGTCAACACCATCGTGTGTGACCGTTCTACTGGCGTCAGCACCTCACCTTCTCTCTCTTTTGGTCGACTTTCCCTCGTCTTAGGAAGAGCTTTTGGTTGCTTGACCATCTGGACTGGTTTTTTCTTTAGAATTCTTTTTTCATGCAATGGACTTGCAATATCTCTCAACTGCTCTTGTCGCTTGTACCTTTTTATCTTTCTAATCTCTGAATGTCTGCTAATTATTTGTGAGCAGCTGGACACTTATTTTGTCGAAGCGGACTTGGCTTCTTGTAGGGATTAATTCTTGTCTTTTTTTGTCTAATAACATCATTTTTCTATTCAGATCACATGGTCGGAAACACCCCTATTGTCGACCCGAATCTTACTATTCAACGTAGGTGGGTTCAACAATGGATTTCATTTACTCATAAAGTATTACCACTCACGTTCTTTTACAAAACACTCCCACTCTTTTTTCCTTTGTTCCCAATTTGACAAGGCATTCATGTCCAACGAAGATCGTGGCTCGACTATGTGGTTGGCTCCATTTAAAAAATTTATACAACAATTACAAATTATACAATAATCTCGCTATTGAACAGAAAAATCCTTCATGAAGGTTAGTATAAAATCTATGTCGAACTTGGTCGACTAAAGTCCTTTCCTCTATGGCTTGTTCTTCACAGAAACATTTGCATAACTATTCGATCCACTCGTATATATTTGTTCTTCCTCTGTTGTAGATTTTGTGAATTAACAATATTTCATTGTTCACGTCCAACTTGATCATGAACCACGTTTAGGAATTTCTTTAACTCTCAGGGAACAACTTCTATAAATCGCTCATGGGACTCAATGAAGAACTTTTCTCGGGCCTGTGCAAGTTTCAACTTGTTCCTTCTAGCATAATTTTGGATATAATTCGATACCTTTCGATTACACCATTATCTAATTTGTTCCTCTGTTATGATCTGTGCAGATATGATCATCTTGTTATCCCTATTTTAGTACTACCAACAACGAAACCAATGTTGTAATCTATGGGATTACATTAGGTTACCAGTATCATATCAAAGCATATAGCATATAAGAGATACACACATACATGGATATACGAGAAAGAACAAAGGTAGTGGTGAAAGAAGCAACAGGTTATCCTTTATTATATCGTCATCATGTCCAGAAGCACTCCCTTTATATTCGGATCACCAGTCTATTTATACAAGATATGACGTAGTTATACAATTATAATTGATCTACCAATAAGCTAACTACTCGACAGACTGGACCGACTTGGCTATGGTTGGTCAAGAAGAATTGGTCGGAAATTGACTAGTCTCCTCCAACAACACCATAACATCGCAGGTCTTGTAACAAAAGGCTATCATGGATGTCATGGAACTTCTATTAAGGATAGGTGGTCTAGTGACCTACGAAAGCTAGTGCATGGTTTCTCGAGGGTATTCCTCCCATAAAACCACCCTTATATAAGAGAAACATCTGCTTTCAATGGTAAACCAAAGAGAACCCAAAGGCCTGAAATAATAACACTGACTAACTAGCTTAGGGCATATGATAAAGAGAAGGAGAAGGAAACTACAAAGATGTTCAATTCAAATGGGGAACCTATGTTCGATCATCCTAAATTCTTCAACACCTATGTTGATAAAATGCCCAAAGGGATGAAAAGGAAATCAATATTTTATGAGCTCCCATATTGGGAGCATCTTAAGATTGTCCACTTACTAAATCCTATGCATATTTTTAAAAATGTCGCATCTTCTTGGTGGTGGCACATATCATCGAAAAAAGTGACAAGTTGGTTGTTAGGAGAGATCTTATTTCTTCAAATACTAAAAATAAGCATTGGCCAAGACAAGAAAATAGAGGAGAGGTTGGGCCCTCTTTTTCATTTAAAAAAGGTGATGTCCCATCACGTTAAGCAAGATTCTTGTATTAAACATTATTGATGAGAAAAAAGGCGATTATCCATGTTATGGGATCATTACCATCAACTTTCCTCATATTAATATTGGAATGAAGTAGTTCCTTAGTCCTAAATTTAACTCGTGATAATGTGGATCTTGGAGTGATGGATTATTAGGTGTCTTTTTTTTAAAGTTCAGGGAAAAAGTGTACTTTTTTTTATTTAAGAGATGAAAGCAAATACAATAATCAGGTGAAACAATAATGTCAAAGTACGATCAATTAGTAAAATCTAGGGACACGACCTCATAAACCTTCTGACATCGGAAGCATAATAATACCTATACATATCTAGTGGAGAATGTTCACATATAGAGTCATAGTGACTACATACTTCCAACAAAAACATAAGACTTATATAACAACTTGTCCATGAACCACATAGTCATCAACTGACATATTGCATTTTTTCAAAATAGTTTAACTAGAATTCATTAAGCATATACTAATGTAATACCCTCTAGTTTAGCCCCTGGACATATTATTATTGTGGTTACATTGGACATAGTGGCAGAAGCTGTCTGGACTATGGTTTGCATAGTTATTATTATTTGTATTATGTTGAAATTATAAAATAATTAATAAAATAAAAACAACCAGACGACCGATGCCATGAAGAGATTATGAGAAACCGTGATGTTACGAGCAAGGGGTTATGGAAAAGTGTTTACCTATGTATGTTGATGTTTTACACCCTTCTTATGTACTTGATGGACCCTCTTGGTTATGCACCCTGATGTGTTATGTCACTCCTTGGTTTTATTTACCCTGAGATTAATTTTTTATTTGAGGATTGGAGTTCCTCTCCCACCTAGTGAGCCCTCATGAGTTGGATTAGAGTGTCTCTTGGTGTAGCCACCTAACGTGTAACTCTAGTTTACTATTCTAGGAATGTAACACTCATGCTTGTGCCCCTCTCTCTCCCAATTCGAATTGCTCATGAAGGAATTCGATTTGCTTCTATTGGCTAGTCACACTTGTGTGTTGGTTCATGCTTTTGATCTTGTGCTTGTGTTTGGCACTTGTGGTTCGATTTCCCTGCTCTTGGTATGAGATACTTGCTGTTCATTGTGCCCTTGTGGATCCTGTTCCCAAGTTGAGTTAATTTGCACCCACTAGTGTATGTCTTGGAATTGCCTCTAGAGATCCTGGATTGGCAGGAGAGGTGAGGTCCACTGCCATTGGATTTGAGGTTGGACAGAGTTGTGTATTGCCTCTGGAGATCCATGTTTGGAAGCAGGGTTGAGGTCAACTGCCTTGGATTTTAGGTTGTCTTGGAGCCACTAGAATTTCCCTGGATTGGAATTGCTACTTTCCATTGGGTTGTGGTTGGGCTGTTGTCCTGGAGCCACTGGAATTAATCTCGAGTGGAAGTAGAGGCCCACTTTCCATTAGGTTGTGGTTGGAATGATTTCTTGAGAGAATTTATGGTTGAGTGAGATATTTCTTGTGGAATTATGGTTCCATCTTGGGGGTGACCATTTCAATGTGAGTTTTTGCTTAAATTGTGTCTATGACTGGGTGGAACGTGGCACGGTCAATTCTAGTTGCGTATTTGGAAAAGATAAGTGATTTATATCATGTGTATTTAATTTATTTGGATATGATATGATTTATTTATGGATTCACATGAAATGTTTGATGAAATTTATGAGCTATTTGTGGAAGAAATTTCTCATGGAATTCAATCTATTATTTGCAAGTAAATTTTGTGAAGGAATTGTGTTAAAATTCAATATGCTAAGACAGAAAATAGCAGCATTACATTCCATTTTACAATAATAGCATATACAGGATCACTGAAGAAACAACAAGCACAGCATAAACACAAGAGACACAAATTTATCCTGGGAAACCCTCATGGGGTAGAAAACCTAGCAAAGCTTCCTCAATATAGATGACCAACAATATACAAAGATGCAAACCAAAGAAATGATCTACTCCTCCACCATAGCAGACCTCTCCTCCATAAGTGCGCCTCTTTCAAGTGAGTGAGTGTGTGTCAAATGAGGAACACACCTCCTCTATTTATACACTACTCTGACTTTTCTTTTACACAAGACATGTAGGCTCGTATTTAACCAACGGGTTAAATACCCCACTACAACTGACTGGGCCGACCCCTCTAGGGTGGTCTAATAACCCTTTGACCCACATAACACATACAGGGCCGACCCCCACTAGGGAAGTCTAATAACCCAAGTTACCACATTCCGACGGAGGAATAAACATCTCCGGATATACAATAAGATCTTCAAGGAGGAATGAAACATCTCCGAAATAATAAAGTACAAATATAATATTCTTTGAAGTTACAATATCTCAACACTCCCCCTTAACGAGAAGGATATTATAACAACATCTGCACAAGCAAGGAGTCATCAACATGATACATCTATAAATCATTGGAAGCTTTCTCAACATCATCAGTAACTCAACCAGTTACTGGAACATCTTCAATACTGGAACATCAACATCTTCAGTACTGAGTCTTTATCTTCTGCAGCACTCAAACAGCTACAACAACATCAATATCTGAATCCTCACGATCGTCAACATCGTCATCACACGATCATCATCATCGTCTCATCTCGATCTACAGCATTTGGTTCATCACGATCTACAGCATCTGGATCATCACGATCTACAACATCTAGATCATCACGATCTACAACATTTGGATCATCTCGATCTACAGCATCTGGATCATCTCGATCTACAACATCTGGATCATCATGATCTACAGCATCTGGATCATCTCGATCTATAGCATCTGGATCATCTCGATCTACAATATATGGATCATCTTGATCTACAACATCTGGATCATCTCAATCTACAGCATCTGGATCATCATGATCTACAGCATCTGGATCATCTCGATCTACAGCATCTGGATCATCTCGATCTACAATATCTGGATCATCTCGATCTACAACATCTGGATCATCTCGATATCTGGATCATCTGTATTAGTATCCACACCGATACATCTATCATCAATACATGTATTCTTACTAATACATATATCATCAAAAACGTGTATTCTCACTAATACATCTATCATCAAAAGCATGTATTCTCACTAATACATCTATCATCAAAAGCATGTATTCTCACTAATACATCTATCATCAATAGCATGTATTCTCACTAATACATCTATCATCAATAGCATGTATTCTCACTAATACATCTATCATCAAAAGCATGTATTCTCACTAATACATCTATCATCAATAGCATGTATTCTCACTAATACATCTATCATCAAAAGCATGTATTCTCACTAATACATAGCAGCATATCCTGCAACACACCCGATCATATTACAGGATGATCAATCCCGCTCTCTTTAGGACATAGGTCCATGGATGATACAATCCAGATCAAGTTCCAGGATGATCAATCCTTATCACTTTAAGACAAGTCTCATGTCTAGGGACGATGCAATCCCGACCACAGTGCCAGTCCTTTTTCATACTGGATGTGACCTAGATCAGATCTAGGATTTACCGTCACAGAGCCAGTCCTTTTTCATACTGGGTGTATCTCATCTACAGAGCCAGCCTTGTTTCATGTTGGATGTATCACATCTACAGAGCCAGCCCTGTTTCATGCTGGATGTATCACATCTACAGAGCCAGCCCTATTTCATGCTGGATGTATCACATCTACAAAGCCAACCCTGTTTCATGCTGGATGTATCACATCTACAGAGCCAACCCTGTTTCATGCTGGATGTATCACATCTATAGAGCCAACCCTGTTTCATGCTGGATGTATCACATCTACAGAGCCAGCCCTATTTCATGCTGGATGTATCACATCTACAGAGCCAGCCCTGTTTCATGCTGGATGTATCACATCTACAGAGCCAGCTGTGTTTCATGCTGGATGTAACCTAGAACAATTCTAGGATTTGTCATGTACATTTTGAACCGAGGTCCAAGGACGATCCAGTCCTATCATGTACCTTTTGAACCGAGGTCCAGGGACGATCTAGTCCTATCATTACCTTTTGAACCGAGGTCCAGGGACGATCCAGTCCTATCATGTACCTTTTGAACCGAAGTCCAGGGACGATCCAGTCCTATCATGTACCTTTTGAACTGAAGTCCAGGGATGATCTAATCCCACCCTCTCCACTAGGGACTTCATTCTCGGAGACATCATGTCTATGGCTCTCTTCAAGATGATGCAATCCTATTCTATCCACCAAGGACTTCATTTTCGGAGACATCATGTCTACGACTCTCTTTAGGATGATGCAATCATATTCTGTCCACCAAGGACTTCATTTTCGGAGACATCATGTCTACGAATCTCTTGAGGATGATGCAATCCTATCATGTCCACCAAGGACTTCATTCTCAAATACATACGTCTACGGCTCTCTTGAGGATGATGCAATCCTATCATGTCCACCAAGGACTTCATTCTCGAAGACATACATCTACGGCTCTCTTTAGAACATGTGTTCAAGGATGATGCAATCCCCTTGTCACCTTAGACCCTGTCTAAGGACTATCCACCAACCTATCTGTCGGCATCACTAATATAGGTATCCTCATCATCGACCTCACTGTCGATGCAGGCAATCTCATCATGAGTTATCACATCACTCCCCCTTTCGAGGAGGGTCCTTCTGAACTATATTAAGTTTGTCTCGAAAAATTTTACTTGAGGTAGAGGTTTGGTTAGTACATCGGATCGGTAGAAGTTTGGTTAGTACGTTGGTAACTTGTTACAAATTCAAAATTTTGATTCCTTTTTGCACCATATCTTGGAACACTAGATTCTCTGTCATCTTGATACAACTCTGTTTGTCACATAGGATCATAGTTGGGTCTATCTCTAAGGCAAACAATCCTAAAGCCATACTGCTTCATAACTTAGCAGAGCAATCAGCCATATATTCTGCTTGTGCTAAGATCCACACTAGATTGTTTCCTGCTCAACCACGAGATCATGGCTGATCCCAGACAATAACATCCTCTCGATGTGCTCTTCCTATCTGATACACTTCCTTCCCAATCAACATCTGTGTATCCATTTGAAGTCATGATCTCCAAGATAATATAGATCAAAGTCTATTGTATCCTTTAGGTACCGTATCACATGATTTGCAGCTTATCAGGTGAACACATCTAGTTTCCACTAGATACTGACTCAAGGTGTTCACAACAAAGCATATATCTGACCTAGTATTCGTTAGACACATCAATGACTCAGTATTTTGTCTGTACAGAGTTTTGTCCACTAACTCTGATGAGTCATATGCTAACAACTTCAAGAGTGGCCATACCAACACATCAAGTCCTTTTAATATTTCTCAGCATACTTTCCTTGGTTGAGAAAGATTCCTTCTGAGCCTTGCCATACTTCCAGACCTAGGAAGTAATGCATCAATCTGAGATCTTTCATTTTCATTTCTGCAGCCATCTTCTTCTTTCTTTTCATGATCTGTTTCTCATTCTTTGTCAGAAAGAGATCATAGTCATACAATAATGGTATGATATGTTCATCATCCACAACCTTAAGGTAAAGGTTAGGAACAACTTTACTTTTGGTAAAGCCCAAGCTTATCAAGAAACTGTCAATTATCTCTTTGTGATTGAACATCATTCACACTCGCATTGAATGATCTTCTGGATATCTATCTGTGCCATCTCTCGTTAGATGGGTCTACTGATATGAGCCTCAATATCATTTGAACTCTATGGTGAGTTCCTTCTTGCATCCATGTCATCTGTGTATATAAACAATATTCAACCTTGTAGCAAAGGTTGAGATCCTCATCACCCATGGTGATCATTAAGCTCATCAATTGATTATCGATCCTGGGAACCCATACAAAACCTGATTCACATTTCTTCTTTAATTACACCATTAAGAGAATGGTCTTATCTAGCCACTTGGAGCAAACATTTCATCATGATTCTCTTCCTCTTTCTAGGAGAAGCTACAAGCCTTCTATAGTGTGTTTGATTTGTAAATCTTTTGTTGAACATCCATCGCTTGTTCAGTATTCATCATTCATCATGATCTTTCCTACAAATCAAAATTAAGTACATGATTAGTAATACTTCATAATCATCAAATCATATTGACATGATAACCTATTATGCATACACATATCATTTACATAGTTATGCAACTATTTTGACCAATACTTTGGCACAACACTTTCCCATATCCTGTATGCATACAGTGGCTATTTAGATGCCTTCCATCTCTACCAGAACATACTATTGAGAGTGTGCACAGCTCTCAGCATGTCAGCAAAGAGGTTTCATTCTAGACAAGCAACAATGGAATGTTTGTCCAACTTACCAATCATATGCATATTAGTAGTATACTGTTTCAATGCTCTATGAATGTTTACACTCAGTATGATATATTATAGGAATACAAATATGCATACAACCTATTACAGACAATATCATTTATTATTTCAAATAACAACTTAAATACTTATCTTTTGTGTTTGTGTGGTTGCCTCCCGCTTGATCTTCTATATGTCTTTTGAACTTCTATTCATTCTGTGCCACTGTGCATGCTCAAGTGTGCACTAGTGTCATCCTCATGATCTCATACACAAACATACATTCATTAGTATATTCTCAATATTATCAAAACATTCTAATTCTAAATAATCTTGAATATATATAGTCATGATCATTAGTATTCAGAGTTTCAAGGAAGTCTTCTTTTACTCATGCATATTCTTGTTTGATCAAAGTACTCTTCTGGTTAATTAAATCATCAAGATAAGAGACATAATATGCATAAACCCTTGATTACTAACTTTATGAATAAGCATAACCAATCATACCAAGTATACTTATATAAGGGATCCTAACACAAGGTAAGATTCTAACTTGACATAAGAAAACATACCTGGATTAGTATACCTGCTTAGTTATGTACAACATACCTAAACAATCTCTTCAATGATTTAGAGATCCTGAGCTAGAACCTGCATGTCTCATAGGTTAAGCATAATATAACAAAGTCATACATACCTCGTAAGTAGAACAAAGATTATGGATGAGTCTTTGTCCTCATGTTGTCATGGTCATGGAACTTGATTTGTCTTTTGTGATGTACCTGTATCTTGTTAGCAGACAACATCAACCTCACACAACACCATAATGCATTAGTACAATCATATAGCCCTAAACAATGAATGTCTTCGATCATTCACATACATTCATACTGTTACTAGGGTGATAAGACAATTCTAACATTAATCAAGATTGTACTAATAAATAATATGAAGACAAACACATCATGAACTTAATCAAGAATCAGATTTCAAGACATACTTGAACCTCCTTAAGTCATACCTGTCGAGACTTCTTGTAGTCTTCTTATGTAAGGCCTTAGCCTCAACTCCCCCTGAAACTTGATCTGGAGCTTGATTAGGGTTTGCTAGAGAAACCCTAAAAATTCAATCTTTGACTTTCACACTTCTGAATGGATGGAAGGATGTGTCTTGTTGAGCTGATCAAACTAGCATACTTCAATTTTGAAATCTCCAAAATTTGACCCCTCAAAAATTGCCTTCGAAACTTCTGGATCTTCTGGACAGGAACCCGAACTAGGGTTTGATGAAGGCCACCCTTCTGTCCAATCAAAAGGTTTGATCCAAGGCTCTAAACTATTATTTTTCTGAGGAGCTTCCAGCCGTGGTTACAGACTTCAAAAATTCCAACTTTTGCTGAAGCCCTAATTTTCCATCTTTCCGATCAAAATCCCGAACTGGGGTTTGATCAAGCCCGGTCTTCTATCCTACCAAAAAATTTGATCTTGGTCTCTAAATTTTGATTTTTCTGAGTAGCATTCAGCCGTGGATTCCGATTCCAAAAATTCTAACTTTCTCCGAAACCCTAAATTCCGGAAGCCATGAATGAAGGTGCTCAAAAAATAATTCTGTTTTGACAGAAATATGTACCTAATTGTTTCTGCTATAACTCCAAAATTTTCACTCCACAGGGTCTGAAAACCTTTTCTGTGGTAGCCTGACCTGTCATCTTTCCATCCCAATAGGTTTGAACTCAATTGGATTCTCTGAGAGAGAGATATGCCAAATGTTGCAACGTGACCTGTTTTGGGATAATACAGGAGAGCGAACTTGTACGGAGTGCCACGTGTCACTGTTTGAACTTCGACCTCTAAAAACTTTTCCTGAGATAGCTCGCCCTGTTATCTTTCCATCCTGATAGGTCTGACCTCAATTGGACTCTCTGAGAGAGATTTATGCCAAGTGTCGCAACGTGACCTGTTTATGGGATAAAACAGGAGAGCGAACTTGTACGGCATGCCACATGTCACTGGTTCAACTTCGGCCTCTGAAAAAAGTTTCTTGAGATAGTACCATCTATGTGCTACCTATCACTTTTTACGAAATTTCATTTGGAGCTTCCTAGCCCAAGATATGACCTTTTTCCAAGGTCACCTGATTTTGACTAAGATCTGGAAGAGGCAGAAACCCTAACTTGTACTGATCATAACTTACAAAGTACAACTAATCTGAGGGTTCCCTTTGGACACAAGATACCTGGAGATGTTATCTACGACCTGTAAAGGTTTTAGATTCTAAACCTTTGCATAAATGGATTTATAGCGAAAGTTCCACAATGACTGGTTTTTGCTATATAAAACCCTAACCTTCAAATTGTCGTAAGTAAAGCAAGTGTCGTAAGTGCCATAACTTGCCTTCCTTCAGGTTAGCTCTGATACCATGTTAAAATTCAATATGCTAAGACAGAAAATAGCAGCATTACATTCCATTTTACAATAATAGCATATACAGGATCACTGAAGAAACAACAAGCACAGCATAAACACAAGAGACACAAATTTATCCTGGGAAACCCTCATGGGGTAGAAAACCCAGCAAAGCTTCCTCAATATAGATGACCAGCAATATACAAAGATGCAAACCAAAGACATTATCTCCTCCTCCACCATAGCAGACCTCTCCTCCATAAGTGCGCCTCTCTCAAGTGAGTGAGTGTGTGTCAAATGAGGAACACACCTCCTCTATTTATACACTACTCTGACTTTTCTTTTACACAAGACATGTAGGCTCGTATTTAACCAATGGGTTAAATACCCCACTACAACTGACTGGGCCGACCCCTCTAGGGTGGTCTAATAACCCTTTGACCCACATAACACATACAGGGCCGACCCCCACTAGGGAAGTCCAATAACCCAAGTTACCACATTTCGACAGAGGAATAAACATCTTCGGATATACAATAAGATCTTCAAGGAGGAATGAAACATATCCGAAATAATAAAGTACAAATATAATATTCTTTGAAGTTACAATATCTCAACAAATTGGAAACTAGTTTTTGGGATTTTGTGCCCAAATTGTTTGAGGAAATGATTATTTGGAACCTCTACTACAGAACTGATATTTATTCCCTTGTTCATTAAATAATGTGTATTTTTATGGTACAGGAGCCTCGGAATGGTTTAAGACACTTCTCTTTGATCCTTCTACCCTTTATTCAAAAACTAGTTCTTTGATTGGATTGTTTTGCATAGTTTGGAGACTTGGCACATGAAGTGTTTGTAAAAATTCCTAAATGTTCTTTTTATGATTTTGTTTGAGAAATAAAATTGAAATTTGTGTGACAATGTGAGGGGAAATCTTCTTGATAGTGTTTGGGAAATTTCTACCGAAATTGTAGATCAATTTCCAATTTCTAGCTCCTTCAATGGAATTGTTTTGAGTAGATTTGTGGCTTTGCATATGAAGTGTTTGACGAAATATTCAAATGAGATATACCTCTATTATGACTTATCAAACATTTTATTTATATTTTTAATGGAATTTGAATGATTCTATGAGCTATGGATTTAATTATTCTACCGATTCCTAGAATTACCAGTCAATTCGGATGAGTAGGATTAGCTAGTTTTGTGGATTATTAATGGACTGTATATGGGTGAAAGCTACAGAAATATGAATTTAGATGAACCATTCTATGATTTCCATGAGCCACAATAGTAATATATTTATCCTTATTTGAAATTTGGAAGGTTAAATTGGAAACTAGGTACATTGCGGTGAAAATTGATAACTAGTTGTGGATTGAAATCTCTATTTTCTTAAAAACAGAATGCTACATCCATGTGATCTGTTTATAACATTTTATTATTTTGTAGGTGGCTACCTATTAGGTTTGATCATTTACTTATGGATGCATTTCATTTTGGTTTAGTTATTTAGACTCAATTCCTTGCTATGAATGTTAACTAGTTTCATTGTAGTTGATGGAAAAGATCACCTTATGTGCAATTGGAATGATCTGCAAATAAACCTTTAATTGAATGTAGGTGCAAGCTTAAATATGTTTTTAATGTATGCAGTATTTATTTATTTTTTAATGTCATGGTTACAAGTTATTTTGTGCAAGACTAGCTGCTTATATTGGAAAACCAGTTAACTAGTCTTGTGGACTCTCTTTCACAATTACCATGATTAATTATTGTAATTTTGGTAATTAGGCATTATTTACATGTAATTAGATGTTATTAATCCATTGGTATTGATAATCGATGGTTATTATTTAAACAATTGGATTTGTGATAAGTGTCGTAATTTGCGCACTAAGTGTCGTAATTAACACCTTAATTTCTAGTTAACTATGATTAAGAATAATTAGCCTTTAGAAGTGGTTATCATCTCCGATATGGCTTGGATTGAAGGTTTGATGAAGTTAGATGATTTTAAGAATCATTCCCATCCCTTAGATAAGATGTTGGATGTGTTAATGAATTTAAATTAAATTATTGTTAATTATTGGATTTTGTGTCGCAAATAATTTTGGAAAAATAGAAATTAAATGTTTATGATTTATCCGCTGCACTAAAAATCAAGTAATTAGCATCAGAGAGCTAATTATATGTCCCTGATAGCCTTCAATTTCTCCAGGGACATTACAGGTGGTATCAGAGGTATGGTTCCAACTCTGTGGCTGTTGGGCCTATTACAGACTCGTAATTTTATGTTTATGTGCATTGGGAATTTATAAATGTGCTTTGTGAAAGAAGTTTAAACTCCCTTACGTTAATGGAAGAATAAGAAGCCTCACTTCAAAGATCAGTTTGTTGTATGCTTTAGAATTAATTAATATTGCATAGTTATTGTTCAATAGATTGACTGATAAGTACTATGTGGTGCATATCTAATAATCGAGTAGATTGATTGGTTGATGCATGTTCACCTTGCATTGCCTCTTTTATTGTTCAGTGATTTGATTGGTCGATGCTTGTGCATTACCTCTTTTACTGCTTCAGTGACTTGATTGGTAGATGATTATGCATTGCCTCTTTTAATGTTCAGTGACTTGATTGGTTGATGCTTGTGCATTGCCTCTTTTACTGTTCAGTGACTTTATTGGTTGATGCTTGTTCATCGTGCATTGCCTCTTTTACTGCTAATTTAATTTTTAATATTGAAATGCTTCTTGCGATATGATTTATTTACTGGTACATTATGATTATTAATTGCTAAGTAAATAATTTTAGTCCATTACCCTTTCCACCCATCACATTCACATATATAACTTTTAGTTGATCCTTTCTTGGATGTAACTCGGGATGGATGTAACCTATACCTAGTGACGCAACTGAAGAATAAAATAGTTCTCCCCTAACTCTGCCCACTATTCTTACTTCAAGCACTATTCTCCAACTGATGAAATCGAAGAGAACATTTTCCGTTCGTCTACCTCATCTGAAATTATTTACCATATAATTGCCTCACTGATTGATTCAAGGAAGGTGTTTCCCAAACTCGGTGTTGCACCCAGAAAACAAACATTTGAAATTCTGACTCATACCAAAATTTTTGCAAACGTTTATGTAAATAAAAATAATAAGATAAGCATTAGTACCAGTAATCCATAAACACATATTTTATTTTTGAAATAAGAAATCAACTGGAAATGGAAAAATGCATTTAATATTAGTAATATTTCATACATTTACATATTCAACATGATTCACAAGATCTAGAAGTTAAAACACGGCTGAACAGTTGTACTAGGACATACTATTGAATATAGATATCAAACACAGAAAGAACACATAGAAACAATACCTAGATTCAATAGTTCTTCCCCAACTGAAATTCTTTGCACTGTGGATTAACATTGTTCTTCAGACAATAAGCAACAAATTACAATAGAAAAAACACAAAAATCAGTTTAATGATGCCTCTCCATGCTCTAACTTTATCTTGGTGATGACTCATCAGTGCCCTGAGTTATACATCCCCAGTGACGGCTCTTTTAGCTTCAATCAGTGACTTAAAATTTTACTTCACTATGGGGAGATGGATTTTTAAGTGACAATGATCAACAACTTGGTTTGATGGGAAATCAATAGTGTGTGTTTTTGTGCTTTCATAGCTCAAATTTGAATTATGTCAGTTGTGTTGGGTTTGTAATGATGCAAATATTATAATTGACCTAGTTCCTTGGTGAAAATTTATCTCTGATTGGTCCTCAAAATTACATGCAAAATATTTTTTAAATGGAAGTCAAGGCCTTTCTCTTGTGATTGCTTTACTCAAATTCAGCTCTATCAGCTCCCTTGTTATCTATGTTATGTAGGATTTCCATATGCTAACTTAAATTGGCACCATCCATTAGCACTTGAGAGATTTTAATTCCTAAACTAGTCCAATTGGCCCCACGATTGACTTTATGCCAAACAACTGGCAAAATGTTGATTCATTCTTGAAACCCAGTTATGAGTTAGATACTTCCCTATGAATACTTGAATGAGCTATTCATGTTTGAGAGAATCCTTTCACCATCCATTCAAATCCAGGAATGCAAGAGCAAAATATTATGACGCATGTAATGTGACAAATGCAGACTCGATGAATTTGCAATGCAGGTTGACTTGATCATGCAAAGCTTCAAAGATTAATATAACAAAATAACCAAGTGTGGAATTTATAAGAACAAGCCAATCACCAAATGAGCTAGTTTATTAAGTCTAAAAGCAAGAGGTTAAAGAGATCATAACATAGACAAAAAATAAGAGATTTATTTCAAAGGCTTTTAAGGGGGTCCCAAGTAAATTTACTTGGGAATTGTTGAGGGCTCAACGCAACATTAAGTACACCTCAAGGACAATATAAATAGATTTCCATGCCATTTGGATTACACAATGTGTTTGTTTATTTTCCAAGATGGATGGATTTTGTTTTCATATTATATTATTCTTTTATAAGTGTATTTAAATGTTACATTTTAATTTATTCATCTTCATTTGAAGAATATTGGAATTGCTTGGGAAAATTACTCAATCTAGTTTAAGAAAACAAAATTGATCTTTTAAATGCAAAAATGGAATTTGGAAAGTCAATAGTGAGCTCCTTGGAATCCATGTGAAAGGAGGCAAGGAAAAACCACAACCTCATATTGAAGAGCATATCAAGAAATACTCAAACAAGATGAAGTTGCCAAAATAGTTACATTATTTTCTTGGATGTATCCATCATGTATTGCCTTTCTTAAAACATCTATCACAAGAAAGAGTTTTGTTAAAAAAGTTATTGATGAAAAGCAATCGACATTGGAATGACATACATAATGATGCAGTCAAAGCTAGTAAATCCAAATGCATAAAATTTATGTCATTAAAAATACATATTGCTAAAAGCTAGTACACAATCTAGAAAAATGGATCTTAGTGATGATGATGAGAAATGTTATTACAAGACGGTGAACTAATTCATTGCATATTTGGAACATGGTTAAATACTTGAACTCAAATATCACAACAAAGAAAAATAGACTCATGCAATAGATAAGACAATGAAAGGTATTAAGATATAGTTAATTTGTATACAACTTTAGCACACTGATGATCTAAGCTAAGCTTTGTCTAGGGTTCCTCCATCGTACAACCCAACCCTCCAATATTATCCTCTTCGACGATGGATCTAGGTGTGGAAATCCCTTATAGTACCTTACCCCTCTCAATTGAAGATCAAATCTTCCACACATAGTTTCCTCTCAACACCACAACTCTAGCAAAGCTCCCCCATCATTTTTTATCAAGAGATTTGCAAGAACCCCAAATTTTTCTCTTATGTCCACAACAATGCATCCCAAATCCATTTCTCTAGCTAAGTGCACTTTCATTATATAGTTCATTATCCTTTGGCACTCTCCTAGGGAAACAAATATATGGCTGTAGAAAACTTGGATGCTCGTGATCAAGGGTGAGCTCTCTTATTTTTTTATGGTAGAGAGTAAAACTTGTTTGAACTCAAGGACAATAGATATCTCATCTCATTAAGCCCTAGATATTGTGACTTTACATTTTTATTATTATATTAATATTACCTTTATTGGTTAGCTAGGACCTTAATTGTAATTGTATCGTCGACTAGGACCTCAACTGTAATTGTACCCTTTGTTTCCTATATATACCAAGGAGGCATAGTTTTATATGTTGATGTATATGTAACTTTAGAATGTATTTCATCTATGTATTTTATTGTACTCGTATAGAGATGTTTTATTCCTCTCTACGGAAGTGTCGTCATTTGTATTGAAAAGTGTCGCAAGTGTTGTAACTTGCCGATGGGTTATTAGACCACCATGTGTGGGGTCAGCCCTGATTAAGTTAACTTGGGGTTATTAGGATGAGTTAGACAAGTCGGCCCCATAGGTTTATTAGGCTGCTCAGAACAAGTATAAATAGAGAGCGGGATCTCTCTATTTTATCACTTCACTTACTCACTCATCCATCACTCGGAAAGTGGCGCACATGTGAGGAGGAGGATCAAATGCTAGGAGGAGTCTATCTCTGTGTACTTGGGTTGTACTTTGGTTGTGCTATTGCTCTATCTATATCTGAGGAAGTTGTGGGGTTTTTCACCTTAGGGTTTTCCCCCACGGAAACTCTGTGTGTCTATTGTCTCTTATGATTGCATCTTGTGATGATTGATATGCTTGCTATGATTGATATGCATTGATATACTGTACATGCTATTCTCTCAGTAAAGATCCTAGAGTATTGTGAATTAATGCTCGAAAACTAACATGGTGTCAGAGCTAACCTAAGAAGAAGACAATGTGTAGTTGCGGAAGCTAGGGCTTCTTGTTTTTGGGTTTCTCTCCACAGATTTTGGAAAAGCAATATGATAGATTGACTCTACTCAGCAAGGTGAATCTTTCTGTCTAATCAGAATTTAGTTTTGAGCACTTTCAGTTTTGGCCCTAAAATCTAGGGTTTCCACAAAAAAGGAATTTCTAAAATCTAAAGAAATAGCTGGAAGCTCCTTGGAAAAATCAAAGTTTAGAGCTTTGGATCGATATTTTTGGCTGGGTAAATCTCTGGGAAACTCAAACCCTAATTCAGGGTCCTCCTAAGTGAACCCGGGAATACTAAAAGGCATTTCTAAAGGGTGAAGCTTTGCAGATCTCAAATTCTGAATACACCAGGCTGATCAGCTCATCAAGGCACATCTTTCTATCCTTTCAGAAATTTGAAATTCACATTTTGAATTTTTAGGGTTTCTCTGACAAACCCTAATCCAGGACCAGATCCAGTTTTCAGCAAATCAAGTGGTAAGTATTGATGTATATGTAACTTCGGAATGTATTTCATCTATATATTTATTGTACCTCTATAGAGATGTATTATTCCTCTATACGGAAGTGTCGTCATTTGTATTGACAAGTGTCACTATAGAATTTTCTTCACTTTATTGTTTACTGGTTTGTGTTAACAATTTGTGGTTTTCACCTACAGCCAGTTATGCATTGGCTGTAGGTTACTTATAAAATTTTTCTGTAACAATCAAACACATAATAGAATGCTACTAACAGGCTGAAAACACATTTGGCAATCACACACAAAAAATTGACTCAGAGATTTTTGGCCAAAATCAAGCCTTGGAAAAACCCCCATGGGGAAAACCAGTTAGAGAGAGAGAGTTATTATTTCTTCAGCAAAATATTCATCACAGCATTACAATGAAAAGATTAACTTATCTTCACCACTCAACATAATCTTTCATGAAAAATGTGCACCAAACTGAACCTTGATTTGTGTGCCCACAGCCTAGAAATCTGTGCCAGAATTAACTCAAAAACTGTGCTAGAAAATACACAGTCCGTACCACTATACTTTCCTATATATCTGTGCCAATGCACCTCGATTTATGTGCATGAACTAAACTGAAATCTCCCTCGATTTCTGTGCTGTTTGTTCCTCGATTTTTGTGCTGTTATCTTTCTAGAAAACTGTGCCAAATGTCTTGAAACCTGTGCCCTGTACCTTGTCCACAAACTGAGTAGAATATGCCTCTGGAATAGTGCCCAGATTCACTGTCTTGAAACCCGAGCCTGTCTTGGGAAATGCGCCCGTGAACTCCCTTGAAAAACATGCTGGTTATCTGGGGATTTGTGCCCAGAACACCTCGATTTTTGTGCTGCTGTTCTCGGTCTGCGTGCCCAGGACTGTCCTCGATATTAGTGCCTAGATTTATGCTGTACGGCGGTGTTGGGAAATGTGCCCAGAAACTTATGCTGAAGTCTCCTCGATTTCTGTGCCTTGCTGCTCCTTGGAAATCGTGCTAGCTGCTGTCTCTCCACTCTCTCCACTTCCTTCACAAAAGTGATTAGGTTTTGCCTCCCTCATGCTTTTTGTCTAATCCCTAAATGGGTTCTAATCCAACGGTGAGCAAATGATCAAATCCAATGGTCACGATTGAATGAGAGCAAAAATATCACTTTATTTAATTCACTTAAATAAATATTTACTCACCCACTTAACTTTAGCAAAAAGTGACTTTCATTTTATAAAGTCTCATTAAAGTGCTTTTAATGTGAGGGTCACTTTTCCCCCTTCTAAGTGACTTAGGCAAATAGTCACTAGGGGAACACTTCCCTAGGTACAAAACTAACAGTTACAAGTGTGTTAACTTGCCGATGGGTTATTAGACCACCTTGTAAGGGGTCGGCCTGATATAATGTAATATGAAGTTATTGTACCTAGCTAGACAAGTCGACCCCATAAGGTTATTGGGCAAACAGGACAAGTATAAATAGAGATCGGGAGATCTCTATTTGGATCACTTCAGAACTCACACTTCCTTCACTCGGAAAGTGGCGCACATGTGAGGAGGAGGATCAACTGCTAAGAGGAGTACATCTCTTGTACTTTGGTTGAGCTATTGCTCTATCTATCTCTGAGGAAGTTGTGGGGTTTTTCACCTTAGGGTTTTCCCCACGAAAACTCTGTGTGTCTATTGTCTCTCATGCTTTTGCTTCTTATGATGATTGACATGCTTGTTATGATTGATATGCATTGATATACTGTACATGTTATTCTCTCGATAAAGATCCTAGAGTATTGTGAATTAATGCTCAAAATTTAACATGGTATCAGAGTTAACTTGAGAAGAAGACATTGTGCAGTGACGAAAACTAGGGTTTCTTTTTTATTGGGTTTCTCTCCACAGATTTTGGAAAAACCATATAGTAGATTGAATCTACTCATCAAGGAGAATATATCTGTCCAATCAGAATTCAATTTTGAGCATTTTCAGATTTGGCCCTAAAAATTAGGGTTTCCACAAAAATAGGAATTTCTGAAATATGAAGACATAGCTGGAAGCTCCTTGGAAAAAGCAAAGTTTAGAGCTTTGGATCGAGATTTTTGGATGGGTAAATCTCTGGGAAACTCAAACCCTAATTCAGGGTCCTCCCTACTGAACCTGGGAAGACTAAAAGGAATTTCTGAAGGGTGAAGCTTTGCAGATCTCAAATTCTGAATACACCAAGCTGATCAGATCATCAAGGCGCATCTTTCTATCCTTTCAGAAAGTTGAAATTCACTTTTTGAATTTTTAGGGTTTTTTCAACAAACCCTAATTCAGGACCAGATCCAGTTTTCAGCAAAGCAAGTGGTAAGTCCTAAATCTCTTCTATTTCCATTTGAAGTACTCTTTAAGATGTCTCACTACACCAAGCTTGAGGATAAGCTTGAAGGGGCTGATAACTTCTGAGCCTGGAAGTATAAGATTGGGTTAATCCTGGAAGAAAATGAATTGGACTCCTACATCAGCTCTGAGGTCCCTATCCCAGAGGATGAAGAGGCTAAGGGATTGCATAAGAAGAACTTAGTCAAGGCAAAGAGAATCATTGCTGATTCTATCAAAGACCATCTCATACCACATGTGTCATCTCTAAAGACACCCAAGGAGATGTTTGACTCCCTGACCAAGTTATTTGAGGGAAGAACATAAATCGGAAGATGACTCCGCGGAATCAATTGAAAGGGGTCAAGATGTTGAATGGAGAGACCATTCAATCTTACTTCTCCAAGGTCTCTCAGATCAAGGAACAACTTGAAGCTATGGATGAAGTAGTGGACAATGGTGAAGTTGTTATGACCACTCTGGATGGCCTACCTAGGTCATGGGACTCCTTTATTCAAGGAATCTGTGAAAGAAAGAAATTGATCTCTTTTAGCAGACCGTGGGAGGAATGCTCTCAAGAAGAAGCTAGGCTTGTAGCATGAGAAGAAAATATGGGAAATGAAGATCAAGCTCTCACAGCTCACACCAAGGGAAGCAAGGGTAAGAGGGAGAAATCTCATAACAAGAAACATTCTCAACCTTATCACAAGAAGAAAGATCTATCTCATGTTCGATGTTTCGAATGTAATGAGAAGGGACACTTTGCTTCAGAATGTCCCAAGAAAAAAAGGGAAAACAACAAAAACAACAGCTTCAACAAGAAGAAGAAGGGCAGCAAAAGAAGGTATCATGCTCATGCTGCTGAAGATGATGAACCTCCAAAGAAGAAGGCTAGAGCATAAAGTGATGATGATGATTCATCAAGCGAAGAAGAGTATGTTCTAATCTCTGCTCTCACAGGTACTATTTCTCATGGTTGTAATGATTGGCTTATTGACAGTGGTGCTTCCAAACACATGACTGGGTATAAAGAATATTTTGTAAATCTATCTGAACATGAATCACCCCATAAAGTGAAACTTGGGGATGACTATCAATACCCCATCAAAGGAAGTGGTGAATCCTCCTACAACCTAGATTTTGGAAAGTCCTTGAAGATGAAAGAAGTTCTCTATGTACTTGGGCTCAAGAAGAACCTACTCTCCATATCTGCATTGGATGCAAAAGGTATGAGGGTTGCATTTGTAGATGGCCAAGTCCTAATGTGGCCAAAGGGTAAGACTATTGATGATGTAGTGGTGATTGGAGAGCAAGAGGAAGGATTGTATAAATTGAAGGGACAACCTGAACATGCCATGATGCATGATTCCATGGAGCCAAGTGAACTTTGGCATAGAAGACTTGCACATATGCACTACAGAGCATTACCAATTGCAAGTAAAGTTGTAGAAGGTCTTCCTGAAATCAAGACCAAGCATGAAGGTGTTTGCAAAGGATGTGCAAAAGTAAAGAACATAAAGAAAGAATTTTCAAGTAGTTAAAGCAAGGCTAAAGCAATCTTGGAAATCATCCACTCTGATGTATGCGGTCCGATGTCATCCAGTTCTCTGAGTGGGTATATTTACTATGTCTCTTTCATTGATGACTTCTCCAGGAAGACTTGGGTTTACTTCTTGAAGAACAAAGATGAATAATTTGATAAGTTCAAGGAATTCAAAACCTTGATGGAGAACCAAACTGATAAGAAGATCAAAACATTCAAATATGACAATGGTGGAGAATTCACCTCAGGTGACTTCAAGAAGCTATGCAGTGATTCAGGGATTAAGAGGGAGTTGATTGCTCCTTACAATCCACAACAGAATGGAGTTGCAGAAAGAAAGAACAGAACAATCATGGAAGCAGCAAGGGCAATGCTGCATGACCAGGATCTACCTATGCATCTATGGGCAGAAGCAACTAGGACAGCTGTATATGTGTATAACAGAATACCCCACAAGATATTGGACAACAAGACATCAGAAGAGGTCTTTGTCTGGTAAGAAACTTGAAGTCAGCCATCTTAGAATATTTGGTTGTCCAGTATATACTCATGTGACAAAGGAAAAGAGGACTAAGCTAGATCCTTCAGGAAAGAAGGGTATCTTTGTGGGTTACAGTGAAAGTTCGAAGGCTTATAGAATATACTTTCCAGGGTCCAAGAAAATTGATGTTAGCAGGGATGTAACATTTGATGAAAATTCAACATTCATCAAATCAATGAAGACACCTGTTGAAGTTTATGAAGAACCTAAGGAAACTAGATTTCAAGACACTACCATGACTGAAGCAATTCCAGATGTTGATCGTGAAATTGAAGATCCGCAACAACCTGTAGATCCACCCCGTGAGAATAAATCTCACAAGAGAAAACCTGCATGGGCTAGAGAGCTCATTCAAGATACAGAAAGATATGGCATTCCAGAAGAAGAACACAGAGCAAAGAAGAGAACTAGATCACATACCAGCTATGTTGCTTTACTCTATGATATCATGAACAAAGAACCTTCCAGTTATGAAGAAGCAGCGGAAAAGAAAGAATGGAAGGATGCCATGGTCAAAGAATACCAATCAATAATGAAGAATGATGTTTGGGATGTTGTCCCAAGCCCTGAAGGGAAGTCTGTTGTGACTTCTAAGTGGATCTACAAGATCAAGCATGCTGCAGATGGCAGCATAGAGAAATATAAGGCAAGATTCATAGCTCTTGGCTTCTCTCAGAAAGAGGGAATAGATTATGAAGAAAATTTTGCTCCTATAGCTAGGTACACTTCCATCAGATTAGTACTTGCCTTGGCTGCAGCGATGAAATGGAAGATACACCAGATGGATGTCAAGACTGCTTTCTTGAATGTTGTAGTTGAAGAGGAAGTGAATGTGGAGCAGCCACTCGGTTTTGAAACACATGACAGAGAGTCATATGTGTGCAGATTGAAGAAAGCCTTGTATGGCTTGAAGCAAGCTCCCAGAACTTGGTATGGTAGGATGGACAGTTTCCTGTCTAGTTTGGGGTTTACCAAGAGTAAAGTGGATTCCAACCTTTACTACAAGGTTGAGGAAGGAAATCTTGTGATATTACTCCTATATGTGGATGACCTATTTGTAACATGAGATGATAGACTGATTGTCGATACAAAGAGGAATCTTGTTGCCGAGTTCGATATGAAGGACTTGGGGATGATGCACTATTTTCTAGGTATGGAGGTGTGGCAGAGTACAGATGGGATCTTCCTTGGACAAGGGAAGTATACAGTAGATATCCTGAAGAGATTCGGGATGATGGATTGTAAGGCCATGGCCACACCTATGGCATCGAACCTGAAGTTGCTATGTGATGCTTCATTTGAGCCAGTTGATGTCTTTATGTATCGTCAGATGATTGGGTCCTTGATGTACCTGACGAACACGAGACCAGATATTTGCTTTGCAATGAACACATTGAGTTAGTTCCTGACGGATCCGAGGAGTGTTCACTTGATTGCTGTAAAGCATATTCCGAGGTACCTGAAGGGTACAATTGATTATGGGCTCAAGTATGAAGCGAATCAAAAGTTTAACCTGCAGGGTTATGTTGAATCAGATTGGGCAGGTAGTGCTGCAGATAGGAAGAGCACATCTGGGTGCTACTTCAGTATGGGATCATGTGTGATCTCTTAGTTCAGCAGGAAGCAGTCCTATGTAGCATTAAGTACAGATGAGGCAGAGTATGTTGCAGCCTGTTCGGCTAGTTGTGAGGCAGTATGGCTTCGGAAGCTACTGTCAGAGTTATTTGATCTACCGCTGGAGACTACTGGTATCTTTTGTGACAAACAGAGTTGTGTGAAGCTGTTTGAGAACCTGGTGTTCCACGACAGGTTGAAACACATTGAGATCGAATATCACTATATCAGGGATATGGTGTAGAGAGGAGCAGTGAAGCTTCTGTATATTGCGACTGATGAGCAAATTGCAGATGTGCTGACGAAGCCACTAACCCGAGTGAAGTTTGAGTACTTCAGAGAGAGGCTTGGCATTCTTCAGATCGACGACACTTCAAGGAAGAAGTGATGGACACATTTGCTGAAGCCATTCCAAGCATGGTGGAAGGAGGATCCTTCACATGGTTATGGATGTAAGCGCTGGATGATGAGCATTAGGATAATGTTCTAGTTTCTACTCTATATGATCAGTTGGATCATTTATATGTATGTATGTACGCATCATGTTGGATGCTGGATATGATCAGTTGGATCATTTATATGTATGTATATACACATCATGTTGGATGCTGGATATGATCAATTGGATCATTTATATGTATGTATGTACGCATCATGTTGGATGATGGATATGATCAGGTAGATCATGTATTTGTATATGTATCAGGTGGATACTTGTATGATCAGGTAGATCATGTACTTATGTATGTATCAGGTTGTATATCAGATGGATGCATTTGTATGATCAGGTAGATCATGTATTATGATATGTATCAAGTAGATACTTTGTATGCATCATATGGATATACTGTTTGATTAGGATTATCACAGATGACGAGCTTCAGGATATTGCTCTAGATGATACGCATTAGGTTGATGGTATGATGATGATCAGGTTGATCATGTGATGATGTACATCAGGATGATGTATGGTGAGTATTGGCTTGATACTCTATGGCCGTGGACAAGTTGTGTAGGTAGCATAGAAAAGACCCTTTAAAAACCAGATAGGTAGAGTGGTGTGGTCGTAACATCCTGGGATGCTCTATCGAGATCCAGACAGGTCGAGCGGTGTGCTTGTAACATCCTGGGATGCTCTGAGTAGGTTTTTCTACAGTTTCGCATAGAAACGATCCTTTAAAATCTGGACAGGTAGAGCGGTGTGCTCGTAACATCCTGGGATGCTCTATCGAGATCCAGAAAGGTAGAGCAGTGTGCTTGTAACATCCTGGGATGCTCTGAGTAGGTTTTGCAAAATTTCACATAGAAAAGATCCTTTAAAATCCGGACAGGTAGAATGGAGTGCTCGTAACAACCTGGGATGCTCTATCGAGATCTAGACAGGTAGAGCGGTTTGCTCGTAACATCCTGGGATGCTCTGAGTAGGTTTTGTGAAGGTCAACATGTAAAATAACCTATAGTCTACGCTAGGTTTTGTTGACGTATGTAATTAGTCCTGGGATCCACAGTATGGCCATTGATGATGAAGACTTGCAGGTGGTGGGCCTACATCCAACATGAAAAAGGGCTGGCTCTGTAGAACTTACTGTGATGAGTAGATTCAGAGATTGAATGAGATAGCAACAACATTGATGATGATTCGAGGACAATGCATCGATGACGATGATCCAGAGAAGAAGACTTGTGCTAGATGATCTGTGTCGAGAAATACCTTCCTAGTTAAGAGGGAGTGTTGATGTATATGTAACTTCAGAATGTATTTCATCTATATATTTATTGTACCCCTATAGAGATGTATTATTCCTCTATAAGGAAGTGTCATCATTTGTATTGACAAGTGTCGCAAGTGTGTTAACTTGCCGATGGGTTATTACACCACCTTGTAAGGGGTCAGCCCGATATAATGTAATATGAAGTTATTTTACCTAGCTAGACAAGTCGGCCCCATACGGTTATTGGGAAAACAGGACAAGTATAAATAGAGATTGTGAGATCTCTATTTGGATCATTTCAGAACTCACACTTCATTCACTCGGAAAGTGGCGCACATGTGCGGAGGAGGATCAACTGCTAAGAGGAGTCTATCTCTTGTACTTTGGTTGAGCTATTGCTTTATCTATCTCTGAGGAAGTTGTGGGGTTTTTCACCTTAGGGTTTTCCCCATGGAAACTCTGTGTGTCTATTGTCTCTCATGCTTTTGCTTCTTGTGATGATTGACATGCTTGTTATGATTGATATGCATTGATATACTATACATGTTATTCTCTCAGTAAAGATCCTAGAGTATTGTGAATTAATGCTCAAAATTTAACAGTAAGACCTAAATACTTTCTATTTCCATTTGAAGTACTCTTTAAGATGTCTCACCACACCAAGCTTGAGGATAAGCTTGAAGGGGATGATAACTTCTGAGCTTGGAAGTATAGAATTGGGTTAATCTTGGAAGAAAATGAAATGGATACTTACATAAGGGAAGAGGTCCCTGTCCCAGACAGAGAAGAGGCTAAATCCCTCCATAAGAAGAACTTGGTCAAGGCAAAGAGAATCATTGCTGATTCTATCGAGGACCATCTCATCCCCCATGTGTCAGCTCTGAAGACACCCAAAGAGATGTTTGATTCCCTTTCTAAGCTATTTGAAGGGAAGAACATAAATCGGAAGATGACTCTGCGGAACCAATTGAAAGGGGTAAAGCTTCAGAATGGAGAATCCATTCAATCTTATTTTTCTAGGGTCTCTCAGATCAAGGAACAACTAGAAGCAGTGGATGAAATGGTGGAGAATGGTGAAGTTGTCATGACCACTCTAAATGGCCTACCCAGGTCATGGGATTCCTTTATCCAAGGAATCTGTGCAAGAAATAAGTTGGTATCCTTCAGCAGACTGCGGGAAGAATGCTGACAATAAGAAGCAAGGATTTTGGCACGAGAAGAAAAGATGGGGAATGAAGATCAAGCCCTCACAGCTCACACCAAGGGAAGCAAGTTTAAGAGGGAGAAATCTTATAACAAGAAACATTCTCATCCTCATCACAAGAAGAAAGATCTATCTCATGTTCGATGTTACAAATGTAATGAAATGGGACACTTTGCTTCAAATTGCCCCAAGAAGAAGAAAGACAACAACTTCAACAAGAAGAAGAAGAATAACAAAATAAGATATCATGCTCATGCTGCTGAGGATGATGAACCTCCCAGGAAAAAAGCTAGAGCAAAAAGTGATGATGATGACTCATCAAGCGAAGAAGAGTATGTTCTAATCTCTGCTCTCACAGGTACTATTTCTCATGGTTGGAATGATTGGCTAATTGATAGTGGGGCTTCTAAACACATGACTGGGTTTAAAGAATCTTTTGTAAATATGTCTAAACATGAATCACCCCATAAAGTGAAACTTGGGGATGATTATCAATACCCTATCAAAGGAAGTGGAGAAGCCTCCTACAACCTAGAATCTGGAAAATCCTTGAAGATGAAAGATGTGTTATTTGTACCTAGACTCAAGAAGAACTTACTCTCCATCTCTGCATTGGATGTAAAAGGCATGAGGGTTGCATTTGTAGATGGCCAAGTCCTAATGTGGTCAAAGGGTAAAAATATTGATGATGCAGTGGTGAATTGAGAGCAAGAGGGAGGATTGTACAAATTGAAGGGACAACCTGAACATGCCATGGTACATGAATCCATGGAGCCAAATGAACTTTGGCATAGAAGACTTGCACATATGCAGTACAGAGCATTACCAATTGCAAGTAAAACTGTTGAAGGTCTTCCTGAAATCAAGACCAAGCATGAAGGTGTTTGCAAAGGATGTTCAAAAGGAAAGAACATAAAGAAGGCATTTCCAAGCAGTGAAAGCAAGGCAAAAGGTATCTTGGAAATTATCCACTCCGATGTATGTAGTCTGATGTCATCCAGTTCTCTGAGTGGGTATGCTTACTATGTCTCTTTCATTGATGACTTCTCCAGGAAGACTTGGGTTTACTTCTTGAAGAACAAAGATGAAGTGTTTGATAAGTTCAAGGAATTCAAAACCTTGATGGAGAACCAAACTGATAAGAAGATCAAAACATTAAGATCCGACAATGGTGGAGAATTCACTTCAGGTGACTTCAAGAAGTTATGCAGTGATTCAGGGATTAAGAGGGAGTTGACTACTCCTTACAATCCACAACAGAATGGAGTTGCAGAAAGAAAGAATAGAACAATCATGGAAGCAGCAAGGGAAATGCTACATAACCAGGATCTACCTATGCATCTATGGGCAGAAGCAGCTAGGACAGCTGTATATGTGCAGAATAGAACACCCCATAAGATATTGGACAACAAGACACCAGAAGAGGTCTTTTCTGGTAAGAAACTTGAAGTCATCCATCTTAGAATATTTGGTTGTCCAGTATACACACATGTCCCAAAGGAAAAGAGGACCAAGCTAGATCCTTCAGGAAAGAAGGGTATCTTTGTGGGTTACAATGAAAGCTCGAAGGCTTACAGAATATACTTTCCAGGGTTCAAGAAGATTTATGTTAGCAGGGATGTGACATTTGATGAAAACTCAACATTCATCAAATCAAGGAAGACACCTGTTGAAGATTATGAAGAACCTAAGGAAACTAGATTTCAAGACACTACTATGACTGAAGCAATTCCAGATGCAGATCGTGAAATTGAAGATCCGAAAGAACCTGTAGATCCACCCTGTGAGAATAACTCTCACAAGAGGAAACCTGCATGGGCTAGAGAGATCATTCAAGATGCAGAAAGATATGGCATTCCAGAAGAAGAACACAGAGCAAAGAAGAGAACTAGATCTCATACCAGCTATGTTGCTTTACTCCGTGATATCATGAACAAAGAACCTTCCAGTTATGAAGAGGCAGCGGAAAAGAAAGAATGGAAGGATGCCATGATCGAGGAATACCAATCAATAATGAAGAATGATGTTTGGGATGTTGTCCCAAGACCTGAAGGGAAGTCTATTGTGGCTTCCAAATGGATCTACAAGATCAAGCATGCTGCAGATGGCAGCATAGAGAAATACAAGGTAAGATTCGTAGCTTGTGGCTTCTCTCAGAAAGATGGAATAGATTATGAAGAAACTTTTGCTCCTGTAGCTAGGTACACTTCCATCAGATCGGTACTTGCTCTGGCTGTAGTGATGAAATGGAAGATACACCAGATGGATGTCAAGACAGCTTTCTTGAATGGTGTAGTCGAGGAGGAAGTGTATGTGGAGCAACCACTTGGTTTTGAGACACATGACAGGGAGTCATATGTGTGCAGATTGAAGAAAGCCTTGTATGGCTTGAAGCAAGCTCCCAGGACTTGGTATGGTAGGATGGATGGTTTCCTATGTAGTTTGGGATTTACCAAGAGTAAAGCAGATTCCAACCTTTACTACAAGGTTGAGGAAGGAAATCCAGTGATACTACTTCTGTATGTGGATGATCTATTTGTAACAGGTAATGATAATTTAATTGCCGATACTAAGTGGAAGCTTGCAGTCGAGTTCGAGATGAAGGACTTGGGAATGCTGCACTATTTTCTAGGCATGGAGGTGTGGCAGAGTGCAGATGGTATCTTCCTTGGGCAAGGGAAGTATGCAGTAGAGATCCTGAAGAGGTTCGGGATGATGGACTGCAAGGCCATGGCCACACCTATGGCATCAAACCTGAAGCTTCTGTGTGATGCTTCATCTGAGATGGTTGATGTCACTATGTATCGTCAGATGATTGGGTCCTTGATGTACCTGACGAACACGAGACCAGATATTTGCTTTGCGGTGAACACATTGAGCCAGTTCCTGACGGATCCGAGGAGTGTTCACCTGGTTGCTATAAAGCATATTCTAAGGTACCTGAAGGGTATAGTTGACAATGGGCTCAAATATGATGCGAATCAAAAGTTTAACCTGCAGGGTTATGTCGATTCAGATTTGGCAGGCAGTGCTGTAGATAGGAAGAGTACATCTGGGTGCTGCTTCAGTATGGGATCAGGTGTGATCTCTTGGTTTAGAGGGAAGCAATCTTGCGTAGCACTGAGTACAGCCGAGGCAGAGTATGTTGCAGCATGTTCGGCTAGTTGTGAGGCAGTATGGATCCGTAAGCTACTATTTGAGTTATTTGATCTCCCATTGGAGGCTACTGCTATCTTTTGTGACAACCAGAGTTGTGTGAAGCTGTCTGAGAACTCGGTGTTCCATGACAGGTCGAAGCACATCGAGATCAAATATCACAATATCAGGGATATGGTGCAGAGAGGAGCAATGAAGCTCCTATACGTTGCGACGGATGAGCAGATTGCAGATGTACTGACGAAACCACTAGCAAGAGTGAAGTTCGAGTACTTCAGAGAGAGGCTTGGTGTTCTTCAGATCGACAACACTTTGAGGAAGAAGTGATGGACACATCTGCTGGAGCCATTCCAAGCATGGTGAGAGGAGGATCCTTCCCATGGCTGTGGATGTAAGCGCTGGATGATGAGCATCAGGACGATGCTCCAGTTACTGCTCTGTATATGCATCAGTTGAATGCTTTGATTAGTGTGATCATGTATTTGTATATGCATCATGTTGGATGCTGGATATGATCAGTTGGATCATTTATATGTATATGTATGTACACATCATGTTGGATGTTGGATATGATCAGTTGGATCATTTATATGTATATGTATGTACGCATCATGTTGGATGATGTATATGGTCAGTTGGATCATGTCTATGTATCTGTAGATGTATCAGGTGGATACATTGTATGATCAGGTAGATCATGAATGTTGATATGTATCAGGTATGATTAGGTGGATCATGTATTTGTATACGTATCAGGTAGATACATTGTATGATCAGGTAGATCATGTATGATGATATGTATTGGGCAGATAATGTGTATGCATCAAGTTGATGCTATGATGATCAGGATGATCACAGATGACGAGCTTCAGGATGTTGCTCCAGATGATATGCATCAGGTTGATGCTATGATGATGATCAGGATGATCACAGATGTCGAGCTTCAGGATGTTGCTCTAGATGATATGCATCAGGTTGATGCTATGATGATGATGAGGTTTATCATGTGATGATGTACATCAGGATGATGTATGGTGAGTATCAGTTTGATACTCTGTGGCCGTGGATAGGTTGTGCAAGTAGCATAGAAAAGATCCTTTAAAAATCGGATAGTTAGAGCGGTGTGCTTGTAACAACCTGGGTTTCTCTATCGAGATCCGGATAGGTAGAGTGGTGTGCTCGTAACATCCTGGGATGCTCTGAGTAGGTTTTGCTACAGTTTCTCATAGAAAAGATCCTTTAAAATCCGGACAGGTATAACGGTGTGCTTGTAACATCCTGGGATGCTCTATTGAGATCCAAACAGGTAGAGTGGTGTGCTCATAACATCCTGGGATGCTCTGAGTAGGTTTTGCGAAAGTTCACATAGAAAAGGTCGTTTAAAATCCAGACAGGTAGAGCGGTGTACTCGTAACAGCCTAGGATGCTCTATCGAGATCCAGACAGGTAGAGCAGTTTGCTCGTAACATCTTGGGATGCTCTGAGTAGGTTTTGTGAAGGTCAACATGTAAAAGATCCTGGGAGATCCGATAGGTTGAGCAGTGTGCTCGTAATCAGTCCTGGGATGCTCTTTCGAGGTTTTGTTGAGGCACGTAATCAGTCCTGAGTATTCCACAGTATGGCCAGTGATGATGAAGACCTACAGGTGGTGGGCATACATCCAGTATGAAAAAGGATTGGCTCTGTAGAACTTCCTATGACGAGTAGATCAGAGATTGATTGAGATAGCAGCAATAGTGATGATGATGATGATTCGAGGACAATGATTCGCTGATGATGATCTAGAGAAGAATACTTGTGTTAGCAGATCTGTGTCAAGAAATACCTTCCTAGTTAAGAGGGAGTGTTGATGTATATGTAACTTTGGAATGTATTTCATCTATGTATTTTATTGTACTCCTATAGAGATGTTTTATTCCTCTATACGGAAGTGTCGACATTTGTATTGACAAGTGTCGCAAGTGTCGTAACTTGCCAATTGGTTATTAGACCACCATGTGTGGGGTCGGCCCTGAATAAGTTAACCTGGGGTTATTAGGCTGAGTTAGACAAGTCAGCCCCATAGGTTTATTAGTATGCTCAGAACAAGTATAAATAGAGAGCGATATCTCTCTATTTGATCACTTCACTTACTCACTCATCCATCACTCGAAAAGTGGCGCACATGTGAGGAGGAGGATCAACTGCTAGGAGGAGTCTATCTCTGTGTACTTGGGTTGTACTTTGGTTGTGCTATTGCTCTATCTATCTTTGAGGAAGTTGTGGGGTTTTTCACCTTAGGGTTTTCCCCACGGAAACTCTGTGTGTCTATTGTCTCTTATGATTGCATCTTGTGATGATTGATATGCTTGCTATGATTGATATGCATTGATATATTGTACATGTTATTCTCTCAGTAAAGATCTTAGAGTATTGTGAATTAATGCTCAAAAATTAACATTATAGATGATATCATATTTTGTGTTTGATACATTGTAAAATGAGGTTTCTTCGTTAAAGAGGCCTCTTATTCATCGCTTTATTTCATTCTCACGACAATGGGTTACTGTTTCTTTCTATTTTTAGACTATTTTGGGAATTTGGTCCATAACATTTGGTAGAAAAGAGATTTTAGATATATTTTTTAGGTAGAAAAATTTGGATATCGTAAGAGACATATCGAAGTACCTGTAGTAAAAAATTTTGGTTCTGGTTCGTTATAAGTTTGGAGTTATATTCTATTCAAGTTAGGGTTTTGACTAGTCCAAAAACTAGTCTCGAATAGGTGTTCTAGGTAAAACTATTGTATCTAAAGATTGCAAGATCGAATTTGTGTTCCACCATATGAATAAAAAATATGATAGGGCACATTATTTTTGGTAAAAAAATTAGAATCATATCATAAAAATTCGACCCATGTCAGGTCATACAAGTGCTCTCTCCTCAAAGGGACAAAACAATAAGTTTTGGGAAAGTCCCCATAACTTTCTTTTGGCACATTAGGATTTGATCAAACCTATGGAATTTTAGAGAAGCCATACCAAGCTACTATGAGACAAAATTTTAGATTTATAGGGGTTGACATTTTAGATACATTTAAAGAGAAAGTTAACAAGTAAGACAACCTACAAAACATGGTTTTTAAAGGTATGTTAACTTGAAACTTGCATAAATTTTAATTGGGATAATTGTTTAGGGTAATTTGAAAGGTGTAATAGATAATAAAAAAATAGAGAAGAACTATAGTAAATAATATTGGGATCAAATTTTAAGAGGCAGAGAAAAACATTCTACACCCATTAAACCTTTTGAAGGCTCATTCATGACACAATCCAAGCATGACAATGTGGACTTTGGGGTGTCCAATTTTATCAAAAGAGAAGTGAACCTTGAAAATACAATGCTAAGAAAGGTGGACATAATGAATATGGTAAATAAAGATGCATTGCAAACATTCAAAGGGGATATCTAAGTTGAATTTCGAACATTGAAAGGGGATATCCAAGAGATAAAAAAGAGCCTTGAAAACATCAGGGGAACTTGTGAAGGATTTAAGTAGCATACTTATCCAAAAGTAAACACCTCGAGAAGAGTATGAGGAGAACAATATGGCAGATTCTTAGTCACCTCAAGAGAAAATTATATCATATTCAAAGAACAAGATCCTTGAGTCCTAGACACCTGATCACTCATTACTCCAAGATCCACATAATTGTGGGTTCAACTTGGGACCAAGGAACTACTTCAGTACTAAGATATATATGAAGAAGTTTGCTGATGATGATCCCAAAACATGGATATTCTAGATGAATGGATTAATTTATCTACACAAGTGTCAATTTTACAAAAGGTAATTATTACATCCTTATATTTGGATCCTTCAATTTGTGTGGTACCAATGGCTTTATGTCTATTTATTTATATTTACAAACGATTGTGTGGTACCAATGGCTTTATGTCTATTTATTTATATTTACAAACGAATTGATAGAACACTATGGGGAAATTAAGTGCAACACCTTTGTATTTTTCTTGATCATCACGTGGGGTATAAAGAAGGACTTTAGCCAAGAAAATAGCATGTAGTATCTAACCAACTTTCCAGAGCTTCCTGATAAATAGGAGTATAACCCTCTGTGACCAAAAGATGAGACCGAGGGATAAATCGCGGAAGGTAATTCAATAGGAAACTAAAATAGAAATGATGGTGGACCATTCCAGCCCAGGGAACAAGCACGATAATTAAAAAAAAGGCATGTGCCAGAAATACAATACCACTAACATGACGTGGCACTCCTACATTCATTCCAGTTTATGGAGGTGGTTTCCATAAATATATTAAGTTAGACCAAACAATACTTACGATATATGAGAGGGAATAAAGGTGACAATGGGAAACATATGGACAGATCCAAAGGTGACACGTGGGCATGTGATTGATGCCTTGTCCTGGTAGTGGTATGTTGCTCTCGTCAAATCTAGAGTCAATAAGAGAGGGACACATGTGCATGCAATAAATACATAAGTCAAATAAAAATTCTTCACCAAGTGTAAAATGCAAGTAATTTCAAAAGGTGAAGATTCAACACATCGAAAAGTGTTGCTATCTACAAATGCCACGACACACTACCACATCTCACCAGGTAATTATGATTACTATTCCTTCTATTGTTTTAATCCGTGTCCTGTTTTGTATTTGGAAAGAAGGAAACTGGATATTGCAAAGAACGCTAGCTTGCCTATGTCTAGTAGAAATACAAATCCAAACAATGGGCACCTAATGAACAATAAAGGCCAGGTTTTCAAGCCTGCTCTATCAATTCCAAATCTTTATGAACCTATTATAGCCGCTCATTCAATATTTAAAGACACCCATTATTTTTTTCATTTGTGGGAACTGATCCTAGATCATTCATCCATGCCCTAGACTTATTGATTTCCCAAGTTGGTCTCATGGTGCATCCAAAATTATGCCTCTAATAAGTGTGACATCATGTCCTTCGAGGATTTCACAATTATATTCCCATAAACCAAGAATCCATTGCCCAAAAGCTAAACTTATTTGACAAGCCGGATCTTGATGTTTTAGATGAGGATGATTTTGAGTCAAATTTCCAATCCCTTATCCAGGAGAATAAGGATAAGCTCTTAATTAGTTATTTGGCCAAAGACTCAACACTCCAAAAAATACCACCACCTTACAAACCCAACATTTTCCCTAACATTCCAGGGTAGGCCATTTCCATTATGTGTCAAATTTTGGGATATGATCATGATAGAGTAGTGGATTAGACTCTTTTGGGATTCATGGCTGCAATTTTGCTCCCTAAAAAATATTAGTGGCTAGAATTGATTATTCTGAATTCTTAACATTTTTTTTTTGTAAGTTGTAGACCGAAATTTAATTAACAGAAACCAAATATACATCTAGAGCCGAAGAGAGTTTTGCAGATTGGGGAGGCCTCAAGTAATGAAGCTACCATCCCAATTGCTCAAAAATATTGTAATGACTGACATAATACATAATGAAGACCCCCTGAGTGTGGTCTTCCCATAAAAAAAATGGGACTTTCATCAAAATAAAGGATTCATACTGTCTGCCAGTGCTAATAACTAGACTGTGCAACAAATAAAAACAAAAAAGTTGATGGTCACATAGATGACCTGGAGCTATGGCAGCCCAATTATCATTTTGCAGGCAGTTCTTTTGGTTTTTCCTCCTCGATAGGGAAGGCTGCATAAAAATATTCAAAGTTCCCCGGAGGGGGCAGAGTTGGAGAAGGAGAACCTGGAGTATGCATGCCATTCAGAGCGGCATCATGATCACTGCTTACAGAAGCCGAGCCTTTGTTCTTTTTGAGCTTGGACTTCTTCTTTGCAGACCCAGTGTTTGGGGTTGCCAGAACAGCTTTGTCTTCATTATTTTCCTGCACCACAGGTTTTGAATTACTTCCAAGGGAGAAAATGTCCCAGGTCATGTTGGCATCAAGGGTGTTGGAGTGGTCCACTACCTCTTTCAGACCAGCCTTGACATTTCTGACAATGCTGGAGCTGGCTTGCCAACTAGCTTCAACCTCTTCAATTAGGGTGCTCATCATGTTTTTGAGTAGCCAGTAATGATTTATAGCTCCACCGTTGCTTCCGGAGGCAAGGAGTGCCGCCACCCTACGGGATTTCCACCCGTCAATAAGATTACGAGTCCGCGCAGAGATGCGCTCTGCATAGCCGTCCATCACCGTCCAGTCCATGGATACCTTGGGTCGTCGGCTGGAATTCTTGTGGCCAATACCATGACGAGATAGACCCCTGTTACGAATTGTCATAACAGTGTGAGCCACGGGAGATATCACACAGATATTTACAGACTTGGCAGCATAAACCACAGAGAGAAACCAGAGCTCGACGATAGGTTTATACCTCATGTTGACGGTAGGATTTAAAGAGCCAAGGAAATAAATATTACAGTCTGTCCTCCACATTGAAGATGGCGTCAATGAATGCAGGTCACAGAAGCCGAGAGGAGACGTCATTCTAGAGTCACGCGGGATTAATACCCTCGTCCTCCAACCTTAAATACTTGCCAGCATCAAGGTTAATTCTTTGACCAACCTTTTTCAGTGGACAAGTGTATGGCTTCTGTCAACCCAGCAGTGGGCTTGTGCATGTGAGGGCCATCGCCACGTACAGCAGGGCCATGTGGCAGCATATTCGGTTGCACAGTGGCCAAGGTTGGTGGAGGCCGATCACCCGCATCCAGGATTCTGAATTCTTAACATTAATGATTATTGACCAGTTGATTAGACTTCCTACAACCAATTATTTTATATATCAGTTATACCTTGTATATCTGATATTATTTCATCAAGATATGTCCTTTAAATATCTTGGGATTCAAATGACAGAGGATTCAGGTGAAAGAAGGTTATATTTGGAATGGACTCCCAAGGTAAGAAGGCAACATAATATTGAAGGGTTTAGATATTTTGTGAACAAATTCATGTACATCATTTATACCCTTCTGCATAATGGTTCCCCTCCAAGGATATTTCTTGAATACAAAGAATTAATGCAATTGATTCTAGACACCAAAATTGGGGACTTGTATCTCTTTTAGGATCATATAGTAAATAAATCAAAATTTATGGCTCAGAGCTAGAACCCTACATATTGTCTTCCTTCTTGACCCCCGATATATTTTCTTTGGAACATATCAGGTTGATATTTGACTATTGATATTTGAATCTAATCATATCCATTCTTCCAAACGTAAGAGTTCAATCACTTTCAAATTACCCAAAGAGGTAGGGCCTTTCTTTGTTAATACTAGGATGTAATGTCCCTTGTTAGGAATTTTATTAAAATGGCAATTTTTCACTTTTTTAACTAGTTAGACCTTTGACTAGTTTTGATCTCTAGGTCCCAATTTTGCCCCAAATGATCCCAAATCTTCTGAGAAGGTATATGAATGGTATTAGAACATAAATATGTGTTTCAGGGATGCCTTTGGACCTTTAAAATACTTCTGCAAATCCTCTTTCAATTCTGATCAATGTAGGTAACTTTACTAGTGATTTTCCTTTGACTAGTATTGGTCTCTAGGTCTCAAATTGACTCCAAATGCCTTCAAATCTTCAAGGAAGGTGTATGAATGATATTATAACTTGAATATGATGTTTATGGATGACATATGTCCACCAAAAGACCTCTGCAAACTCTCTTAAGATTCTGAACCAATTATGCAATTTTACTAGTAATTTGGGGTTCAAATCCCCCTGGGGTAAGCACTGAAAATGGCTTCCCAAATGCCTCCAAACCCACTCAAATTTATGAACAGAGGTATGTAATGTGTTAAGTATTTTATTAAAGTCTCATATGCACCATTAATGGATTATTACAACTGTTCTCACCCTCTCCCATTCAACTGCAAAAATCCCCAATTCGACCCTTGGGGAAATGGCACTATTTCACCTCCCAATACAACTAAACTGAATAAAAATGCTTCAAATGCTCAAGTACAGTACATGAAACTTGTAGAATACATCCATGGCATTATATTGATCACAAATATATCAGAGAATCATCCATTCATTCGAAATCATCATCAATACATTGGCTCACAACAAGGTAGTGGGGAAATGGCATTGTTCTTCCATTAAAAATGAGATTTATACATTTCTACTTGGAATTTCGACCTGAAACTTTTTGGAGATGAAGAACAGAGTATTTACTTCATATTACAAAATAAATGGGGCATTAAAAGCTTCCCCAAAGAGTACAATAGCTCACCAAAAACGCCCTCCCTCAAGGATCAAGAATATGCCATCAAAACTGGAAATGGTTGAAGGAGTGAGCTGCAATAGAAGAAACCATGAGCTGCCCTGTAGCTTACACCTGCAAATAAAGACTCCATTAAAGCTCCAAATGAAAGGTCTGAATGGCCTTTCCAATTACCAACTTGGATGGGAATCTTTCACCCTCGAAATTGGCTAAGGCAAGAAACTAGTCATCCACTAGCTCTCCCTCTTCACAAATGCAATTGCAAATTCTACAAATGATCAAAAGCTGGTTTCATTCTTTGTTATTGACATTTATAAACTTCTAATGTCCTCCATGGGTCGAATTCATTCCAAGAGACTCATGCCAACTCATGTTGGGAAGAGATTCCAAAGAACGCCACTTGTACAACAATTCCTAGTCTCCCACTTCCACCAAATCACATGTGGAAGCATCTTAGCTGCCCTAACACCCTTGAGCGCCCTCTTGGAGTCTATTTTTAGCCCTGACATGTCATATATGTCATATGTCAGCCTTCAGGTCTGATTTGTGTCATAGGTGTCATAGCATCTTCATCATTGTTGTCATAGAGCTAGGGAATCTAGCCCAAGTGTCTCACTAGCTCCAAATTGCCTCTTCCTCTTCCATGGGAGTTACTCTTCCTCTATATTTCGACCTTGGATGAGTCATGCAATGAATAATACCTTTTGGACTCCCCCAAGTATGTTACCATTCACCTTGAATTCGAATTGGTGAGAGAATGATGCCAAGTGTAGTGGGGAAATCTAGCCATATGTGGGTCCCACTTCCTCCATGTGTCTTCATGATGAAATGCCACTTTGATTTTCACTTGTATATATTTATTTAGCTCCTTTATTAAATATTTATGCCATTCTAATGTTCAAACATCATTTATTATCCCCATTATTCCAAATCCCAAAGCTTCCACCCCAAACCTAGGAAACTAGTAATTTTCCTCATTGGCAATTATTTGACCTTTAGCATCAATTTGACAAACTCTAATGAATAGGGCCAATGTGATTAGGCCATTGTGACCCAATACCAAATTTGGGACATGACATAGGACAACACTGTAATGCCCCTCCCCGATGTCTAGCCAAATTAGATATGCTCATACACATAATCACAAATAGATCTGAGATGAAATCTATCAAACAATTTAAAACTTTATAAAAACATTCAACCGATAAAAATTTATTTACCTTTTTCTTATAGCCAATAGATCCAATTTTCAGCATTTAAAATTCAACTAATTATATTCTAAGCCACAATGATAACAAAAACAATTACATCAAAATACCTGTCAAATATCGCAGTTGCTGAAGGTTGAGGACGAGGTAGAAGTTTGTGTTGTCACCAAATCCACCGCAAGATTAGTCTTCAAGATTCCCAATCACAAATGATCCATCGGTTTCCACCCTACCATACCCAAAGGGTACTCTTCTTCCCCTAGGATCCCCAAGCTGCGACGGGGCTGACGATACTCTGCTAGACAATGAACTATGATACCAGACTCTCTGTTGAGGGGAATCCCAACCCCATTTATATCATAGTGAACCACTAACACACCCTCCAATAGTCACCTAGACAGGAGCCACAACCCAAGCTGCCTCCAAAATTATTTTGCCGGGAAGGGATATCTCAAGCTTCTTCCTCCTTTCTTTTATAGCAATCCGCCTGCTTTATTTTCCTGCCCCTTTTTATTTTATTTTATTTTATTATTGTCATTTCTAATGTTTACCTTGTTGTCATCATTATTATTATTTTTATTTTTATTATTTCTAATGCTTATCTTCTTGTTGTTTTTTTTTTTTTTTCCTTGGAAAAAGTCGTAATTTTATTTCAAATAAATGAACAAAATTACATTCTGCACATGTAATAGAATCACTGAGATCCCTACATTGTCACATATTTTCTGACCCATATTAACAGCAAGTATAATGCCCCATACAAAACAAATACAATGGATACGGCTGTCCATTCAGCCCGCATATATCCGATTACATATTTACAAATACAATATCAGAGATTAAAAACTGCTGTCCATACAGCCCGCCTATATCCAATTAAACATACTATAACATAACTTGTGTCCATCACCGGTTGTTTGAAATCTGAGCTGATGCTCAATTCCGTGCCTCCAAAGCATCATGAAATGGACTGTGATAATAGCTGTAAGTATCAGAGATTAAAAACTGCTATCCATACAGCCCGCCTTTATCCTAATAATAAACATACTGAAACAGGAATAGTGTCCATCACCGGTCATTTGTAATCTGAGCTAATGCTCAATTCTGTGCCTCAAAAGCTTCATGAAATGGCCTGTGATAATAGCTGTAAGTGCCCCCCGGTGAGTGAATGGTAATCCGCCATGTACCAAGTGCTAATTGTTGCTGCGTCGCTACCTTCGAAAGTTGATCGGCCAACCCATTCCTCTCTCTGTAGACATGTGTAAAAGTAATATGATCAAATGACAGCTTTAACCGGATCACCTCCTCCAGTATAGGTAATAGTACCATCACATGACACTGTGTCATCTCCTTTGCCCAATCGATAACTAACATGGAGTCGCCAAAGATCTGAAGAGTAAGGCATCCTTGTTCAAGAGCAAATAACATCAGCAGCTTAAGAGACATAAGTTCAGCATAGTTATTTGATCCCCTCCCCAAACCTGCCACAATATGATAGTAATGGGTCTCAGATTTGTATAGTACTCCTCCCCCTCCACACACCATTTGATGGTCGAGTGAAGCTCCATCAAAGTAAGCCCATGGCATGGATTTATCTATCACTTCCACTCGCACAGGTCGAGTACTAATCATTTTTACAGTTGCCTTGAAGTGTAGTATAACTGCCACAGCTTGAGCCACTACATTCTCCATCGGAACCCTGCAATCCTGAAAAATGATCTTATTTCTGGTAATCCAAATGCCCCAGGAAAATATACAAGGGAGAGCCCGGATGGAGGTGGTCTTTTGTAATGACCACCACAATTGGAACGCTTCATATGCACTCTCCCCCCGTCACCTCACATTGATATCCAGATATTTGCAAATATCAGCCCAAACAGCCTGTGTAAACCGACAATGAATAAATAGATGAGAAATGGTCTCTTCCGCCCCCCTGCAAAGTGGATAGAACCCCGGACCCTGGATGAATCGTTTTTGTAGAATGTCCCAGGTTGGAGCCTTATTTTCCAGAATAGCCCAGAAGAGCAATTTTGCTTTACCCGGACACTTTAACTTCCACAGATATTGCCACCACCACACCAATTCCCTGTTATGTACTTCCACATTCAGTTGAATATATCCATTCTTTGGGGAGTAAATTCCAGAGGGGTGATGATCCCAGATAAGTTCATCAATCCTATTGGTCAGTCGTATATTCGAAAGTCTTAATATCCGGAGATAATCCTCCCAAGCTCCTAGCAATTCTACAGGAATCTCAAGACGCTGTGCAGAGATCCACCCCTGATGCCAAATATTAGATGATCCCAGGTCCTCTAAATCAGCCAGAAAATGACAACCTCTAGCTGTCAAAAAAGTCCTCAGGTCCATAGGAAGAACATGACCTCCCCTACAGCCAACCCAAGGGTCCAGTCCAATACGAATAAGACGCCCATTTCCAATCCTCCACACTAATCCAGAGCCAACCAAATGAAAATGTTGCACCACCGCTTTCCATACCACAGAGCAATTTGCCCTCGACTTATTGCCCAGCCTAATCCATTCGATTATAGTTAGGGGAGCAATATATTTATGATATACCACTCTTGTCCAGAGACTATGTGTATGGATAAGTCGCCATGACACCTTGGCCCCCAATGCTTTTGCAAACAGAAAAATATTCTTTAACCCCCATCCTCCCAATGCTTTTGGGACCGCAATTTTTTCCCATCTGACCCACACCAAAGCTCAATTGTCACACTTACCTTTCCAAAGAAAGGCAAAACACAACCTGCGAATCTGCTCCAAGACTCCTTTGGGAATCCAAGCTAGAGACATCCAATACACCGGAATTGCTTCCAAAACGGATTTAACCAGAACCAGCCTCCCTGCCCGAGAGAGCCATTTATGACTCCATCCATGAAGGCGCTGTTCTAATTTAGCTAATAACTAGTGCCAATCAGTCTTCATATAAGCATTTGGTTTCAAGTGAAAGCCAAGGTACTTTAAACCATCATCGATATCCAAAATCCTGTAAGGTAGACTGATAGTCATTCTAAGAATCTCCTGCTCGGTTAATTGCGAGCATGTGATAGTAGATTTGCCAATATTCACTAACATACCCGTTGCAGCTTGCACTAATTTGAGACCTTCAGCCACCTTATCAATATCCTATCTCGTGCCATCACAAAATATCAGAATGTCATCAACAAAAAGGAGATGTGTAATAAGAAATACCTGGGAAATGGATATGCCACGAAAGGAACCATCAGCTTTTGCTTTCTGAATAAAACGACTGAGGCCTTCAGCAACAAGGAGAAACAATAGTGGTGAGAGGGGGCAACCCTGTCGTAGACCCCTTCCAGCATGGAAGAATGGACTAGCAGAACCATTGATCAGTACAGCAAAGCTCACCGTAGTGATGCGGGCCATAATCCATCTTATAAATTCGTAGCAGAAACCCAGGTGAGTTAGAAGCATCCGGATATAGAGCCAACTAACCCTATCAAATGCTTTAGAGAGATCAATCTTAATCACATCACCCTTCTGCTTCTGCACTTTCAGAGTGTGTAATCCTTCCTGGGCAACTCCGATGGCCTCATGAATTTGGCGACCCTCCAAGAAGCCAAATTGCTCACAAGAAATATGCTTAGACAATATAATCTTGAGTCTCCTCGCCATAACCTTAGAGATGATCTTATAGATACAATTGCAGAGTGAGATAGGTCTGAATTCATCAAAGCTGTCAGGCTTATCCGATTTGGGAATGAGAGCTATAAAGGTCGAGTTGAAGGGGCCATGTACAAACCCAACCTTACGCGATTCTTCCACCACATTCAATAATTCCTCTCCGAAGAAATCATAGAATCCTAAGAAGAATTCTATAGGCCAGCCATCAGGCCCCGGGCTTTTATCTTTCTGAAAGGAATGCATAACCAGCGAGAGCTCAATCGGCAGCACCTCCTCCATCAGCATGCGATTTTCATCCTCCCCCACAAAACGAGGGAAAAGCTGAGCCACCCGAATAACCTCTGCAATAGAGGCCCCAGGTTGAGCAGTGAATAAATCTCCAAAGTGTCTAACTCCCAAATCCGCCAATCCATCAAAGCTGGAGACCTGTTCCCCTTCAGCTGAAGATAGTTCCCAAATAGAGTTTTTGAATTTTCTCCCCTTAGCATATGCCTGGAAATATTTAGTGTTCTCATCACCGCACTGTAGCCAGATCGCCCTGCTTTTCATTCTCCACATCTCTTCTCTTTCACACAGAATCACATTCCTACGACGTTCCCACTCCATCATCTCTCCTTTTTGCTGTTCATCCAGATAACCCATTCCCTGTCCATGAAGAAGCCTGTCAATATTCTGCTCAGCAGCCCGCAACTCCTGATCATCTATCACCCGTTTTTCATGAGCCCAGAGAATAGTGGCCTCTTTAATACGCTTAAGATTATGATGGAAGTGTGCACCCACATGCTCCAGAGAATCATGAGGTAGATGAACCCACAGATCCTGGACCAACTTAAGATAATCCTCCGCCTTCAGCCAACTAGGATTGAATTTGAAAGGACTAGGAGGTTTATTCCTTCTACCTCTTAACTCCAGAAATATGGGGTAGTGGTCAGATACCCCTCCAGACCCTACCCACTGCCTGACAACATCAACCCCCAGTGCCAACACATTAGCCACCAGAAACCGATCCAGCCGCTTAGCCACCCTCTGATCCCCTGCTCTCTTATTCCTCCAAGTTGGAGTAAGTTTGGATGGTAGAATGTCTAGCAGATCCTTCCTGGCAAAGGCTTGAATAAAATAATTAGCTAAAGTATCCGGTGTAGCCCGTGGCCCCCACACTTCAGAATACCCCAAAGAAAGGTTGAGATCCCCACCCAATATCACATCCCTTCCATCAAAATGATCCATACTTAACAATGAGTCCCAGAATTCAACCCTGTTTAAATAGGGCCCGTAGATATTGAGAACCCTGATCATCCTACCAATCTCAGCATCCCAAACTTCCAAACCGATACCAGAAGGGATACCCCAAGAACTTTCATACTTACATCTCTTCACCTTCCACCACGAGGCCAGCCCACCTGATCGTCCCCGAGCATCCACTCCAACAAACTTCCAACCTGGAAGCAATGATTCTAAAGCCCGAACTACATCCGCACTACCACCCAAAGTTTCTTGCAACAGTAAAACATCTGGCTGATTTAAGTCCACCAACCTCCGAAGCGACGATTTTTTAATGGGACTCGCCAACCCACGACAGTTGAAGGACATTATTTTCATAAAAAACCCCCATCCTGGGCTTTTGCTGCTCTAAGTGCCCACTCGATAGAAGATTGTGTACCCATCACTAAATCTACTTTAGCTCGATCTTGAGCTTTTGACAAATGTGATTTACAACCCCGACCTTTCCCCCCAACACTATGAGCCAATTCAGGAAGTCCCTTCACCCCCGAGCCATCAATAGAAATCTCCCTATTTCTAAGAGCATAGCGAATACTGCGACCCTCAGAACCAGAAAATTGTTGGGTGGATACAATGGTTGGCGAGTAAACACTATCCACATCAGGAAACATACAAGGAGCTACCGTGCATGGGAAGACAGTATAGTCTAGTGGAGGAGGCCCAATACCATCGCCCCCCAAATCATTAGAGACAAAAAATATGGAGGTATCAGGAGAAGAGAAAAGAGACATACCCTCGGGATTCGCAGTTGAACCCCGTCGAATACAGGACAGATCCCGTAATATTTTGGAGGTGGCCCAAGTCAATGGAGTCGCGGTACACATCGATGCCCCCACAACAACCTGATCTGCTCTCCCAATAATCTCCGTTCCAATGTTCACCAAGGGTGTCAAAAATGCCTCTGGTCCATGCATCCCACGGTTGTCTGATGGTACTATAGTTTCGGAGATCACCCCTCTATCAAAAGCAGGCTCACAACCATCAGCCACTGCCGCCAGAGAGTTCACCATTAACTTAGGATCAGCACAATCTTTGGCTTCTGCATCTACCAATGACTTACTAGCCCGAAACGGTAAAGGGCACCCGGCTACCAGATGCCCATGAGCGTGGCAGCGGTGACATCTAAACGGCACACCCACATAATCCAGAATTTGGACGAAGTCCCCATCCTTGGATTGTACATTAATCTCAGCAGAGAGCCCCAGCCGTAGGTCAATTTTAACCAAGATCTTAGCCACCGTGTATACACCAGTCGCATAATGGGAGTTATCAGAGCATACATAATCACCAAGATAATTCCCTATCTCAGCAAACCGAGTTTCATTCCACAAATGCATGGGGAACCCAGGGAGCTTCACCCACAGTGGTTCTTTATCAATTTTCTCCGATTTTGAGTCGAAGAATGGGGACCAGCATTTCAGAACAATAAGGACGCCCAACATCGACCAATTTCGACTTAACACTGCATCAACCTCCCCTTTGTTCAGAAGAATGAAGGAAAACCATCCTTTCGTCAATACCCGGATTTCAGGGGCATTTGACACTAAATCCTTCCAGTGTTCAGCCACCCAACGCTGAAGGTAACCGCGTCCAAATCGTTTTCCCCAGACATGTCCAACCATTGCTGTGAGAGAGTAATCCTCCGCCTCTTCCATCGAAACATCCACCCCCAACACCAACTTGTCCCTTCTCTTCCGATCTTTAACCTTCTTAACAGTCTTTTTATGTGCGTCAGCATGCTCAGGAACCCCAGTACGAGGAGCAATCAGGAATTCATCTTCAAGTAAAAAATATCCACCGCCTGGGGCAGCCGCAACATGTCCACCTCTATCAATTACCCCATCAGTGGTGTAATCCACGTCCTCCGCCATGCCAACAAGTCAGCCAGGACACCAAACCCAAGCACAAAACAGGGAACAACTGCACTATCAGGACAGAGACCCCAGGATAAAAAACCCAAATATAGAGTGGGACCGGCCCCCAATCCGCAATTCCAAGAGATCAGCTATCCACACCGCACCGTCCTCAGATCCCCACGCATCCCCGAAAATCCCGGCACACATCCACCTCAAGAAGACCATCCATCTGCAATCCCCTCAATTACTCCACACATCTCCAAGCATCAATCCAAAAAATCATCTCGTCCAGCGATTCATCATTGTACAGAAGCCCACGATCTATCTCCAAAGCTCAGAAGCCCTCATTCTCCAATCCGCCATCGCCCAAGGCTAAGAAACCCACGCTCTCCTTCCCTATTCAATATAATCAATGTACAGAGCCCAGCGATTCCGGAATAAACCCTGCAGGGTCGCAATCTCACAGTATGAAGATCTCATATCCTTCCTGCTATGGGTTTAACGGTTTCTTGGAGCAATATCAACGTTCTTGGAGCCAATTATTCATCTCATATTTCTATTCCTATTCCATTTTGATAGTTAATTATATCCACAGAAACATTGAGTTCCAGACTCGGGTTCAATATTTCACTCTGCTCCCACGCTCAATGGACGTTCCCAGGTCTCACTAGAAGGAGAATCAACTCACTGGTTGAAGCTCAGGAAGGATCTCAGAGAACCAACACTGATAGCACTCAGCTCTACAATGAAACCTCCTGAATTGAAACTCTTCTCGGCCAATCTTCAGCTATCCCAAAAGAACTCAAAGAACAACACCGTTGTAGCTCAACAATGCACATCGGCTCTTCTTGAACTCCTCAAAGATCCTCCTGCGCACCAATACCTCCAAAACCTCCAATCAAGAACCAGGAGTTCTGTTCCAGAGGGTATCACTTCTCCTTGTCCTCTATAAACCTGCACTTAACCCTTCTCGACCATGCTCGGCTCTGTATCAGTTCTTGGAGCGAAAATCCAAACCTGCATCCAATATACATCTTATTATCTCTTGTTGTTATTATTATTACTATTATTTTTATTATTTCTAATGTTTATCTTGTTGTTGTTAATATTAATATTAATATTATTTAGTGTTTATCTTATTGTTGTTGTTATTATTATTTTTATCTTTATTATTTCTAATGTTTATCTTGTTGTTATCATTATTATTATTATTATTATTATTATTATTTAGTGTTTATCTTGTTATTATTATTATTATTATTATTATTTACTTGCTTGATCAATTCATTTAGTTAATATATTATTAATTCTTGTTTCCCTTGTCCAATTATGAATTATTAACTAATTAATCGTCACATTTTCATCGCGACCAGGGATATCAAGGTGCCATGCTTCCCGCATGCCCTTCAGATATTCCCTCAGGTGGGGATATGGTATGACAGTTGAGACGTCGTTAACTCAACCCACCTACCCAGTTGAGGTACTAGTGACTCCCTGGGGAATAAGGATGAGTCCTTATGGCGCCCCCCCAACAATATATCTCGTGAGTGACCGTACTATGGCCGACCCTCACGGTAACACGCATCTAATGAGTCAGATCCTCTCTCGCTCTAGACGAACTCATTGCGTGGACATTGTCTAGACTTAAGTTGTATCAGGTTTAGCCCCGTCCCCTAATGTGGATCGATTGGAAATCACATCCAACACCTACACATAAATACCATGCGCATCAAATCTTATAAAATAAGATTTCAAATAAAATATGAATCATATCTTGACATCACCTGTCAATGTATCCGACTCATTCCGAGTCCATGCAAATCATGTGCATCTCATAGCTTGACATCACTTGTCAATATATCCGACTCATTCCGAGTCCATGCACATCACGTGCATTCAATTTTTTTCCAATATTCCCACATAGTTACATATATACCAGGTTGCCAATACCTTGCACTAATTTGCGACTCATTCCAAGTCCATGGCATATTGACGCCTATTTGCATCCCATGTAATTGTTCTACATGTCACACTTGACAACTCATCAGAGTACCTGATATATATAAGCATAAACATAAATCAACATTATTGCACATTCATTCAATCATATTGAATCATGATAAAATCATATAACATCTTAATCATCTCAAATTATAACAAAGAATATAATATTTGATCAACATCAAATCATCTCATGATCATGTGAGCTATCAATCACATCAACATCATGGCATAATCATTAATGAAATCATAACATGGTCATCATCATAACATAATCATATAGAATACTCATAGAGAGCGACATGTACCAGTCTCACACATATAGCTGGATCATTCGAAAGTGAATGTCCTCAAAATAAAGCATCACATAATCTAAGTCTAAGACACACATAACTTAGTCATTCACAACTGAATTCCCTCAATGAATACTTCATAATAATATCTATGGTCTATAATCAAAGTCTATAGTCTATCACAAAAACGGGGCACTACAAACACAGTCCTTGGTAGAGAATATATTACAGCGCATTTTTCCACCTTGTGAGCATAAACACCCATTGACCTTCAGTATTCATTTTATTGAATCAGATCCACAATTTGTCCTCCAGGAACCAATTGTTCCCTATTTTTGTTCTTGTACGCTAGCTGTTCCACTATACCTAGCGTATACGCAGTCTGCACCAATATAGCCCGCGTACATCGAGTTAAATGGTAAAAAACAATAGAAAATCACTTTTAACTCCAAAAAGCGGTCTTAGGGTGACGTTTGGCCCTCCATGTACCCCCGAAACGACTCGATTCGACCTTTCAACTACCTTTGGAGGGTTACATATTGAGCTCTTATGGTGCATGGAAGGAGGAGGAAAGAGAGAGCATAGAAACTCTATTGGATTTTTGCCGCGACTTGAGTCTACATCCATTAATCCTTGTTGTTGTGAACCTCTTATGTTCACCTACCAAACTCCTTCATAGTTTGAGTTTTCCATTGCATGGGGGATTGAAGTGGTGGAGGCACAAGTGGAGGGACCTAGTTCTTGGTTCAGATGAGTTTTTGGCAAGAGGTTGTATCATGTACTTCTTATTTTCATTAGTAGAAATACTCATTTTCTTGTCCAATTGATCTTGTAAATGTTTGTTTAATTACACTGGGCTACATTTTCTTATTATATCATGGATCATGCTATTGTTTATGCTAATATATTTCATGTATTATATGCACTTGCTTGTATTTGTTGTTGAGACTAAGCTGCAAGTTCAAGTGTAGATATTGAAAGCTCAATGGGGATCTACTTCGAACTTCCAGTTGAAGGTTGGTTATTTACTCCACATCTTAGCATTTACATTTATAATAGCATTGCATTGGGAATTGAGTTGATTTATGGTAGTCATTTGTCTATTGTGGTCTACCCCGATCCATAGGAATTTTTTCTCCATAACAGAATATGTTAATTCAATTGAATCCTTAGAAAGGGGATCCTCATAAGACCATTTCATATAGAAGAGAGAAGGATAAATTAGTTGAATATGTCCATCATCCAAATGAATAGTTATTGAAGGCTACAAATGGAAAGTTGGGAGCAGGTCAAGCAAGTCTTACAAGATAATCCTCAACAACAGCCATGGGTACAAACAATTTCTCACAGAGTAATCACTCCAATTGTTGAAATCATTGAATTTGAATAAATTAAGCTACATGGATCAAAACAACAGATCATATAGACTCCTTAGAATTAGGATATAGGGGTCAAGAGAGTACATTCTGAAGTCCATTTAGATATGGATGTTGAAGAACAACTGGAAGAGAAACCCATCATTAAAAAGACTAGAATTGAGAATCCCTTATGGGTGAGGGGGGCCTTGATTGAGCATGAGGGTCAAGGTTCAACATAAAGCGAGCATGTTCTTACAATTAAGCAATTTTCCTTAGCCTCTATGCCTGGGTAGAGACATAGGAAACCTCTACTAAACAAGAAACTTCACAAACCAAGGATATAATGTTTTCCCATTACATGCAAATAAAGAATGAAAACATGTGGGTGAAGAGAGATTTATATCCCTGGGTTTGGAATAATATTTTAGAGTGAGACAAATTATTGTCTACTTTAGATTGAAAGGAAGGAACCTTAAATTTAGCTATCCTAGAGACAAAAGTGTAGAAGGTCCAAACAGTAGCAGATTATAAATATACTCAGGTCAAAGTGAATTTAGATCAAATAAATGCAATAGATGAGATTAATTTATAGAGGAAGACTAAAGAGATGATCCTCAGAGAAGTACTTCAATATACTATAAATGTGAACAAGATCCAAACTTTATCCAAAACGATAGAGAAGTAGGTAAAGCAAGGGAAGGTGAACAAGGCCAAACAATTGAAGATAAAGGAGTTGGAACAAAAGGTGATTGAATTAGGTGTTTATCCAAATAACCCAAAACATATTCAAACCTTGATTAAAGAGAAGGGCACATAATTTCAGGTATTAAAATAGAAGCTCAAAGTGCCTGACACGAAACATGTGCAAACTCGTAAACTGATAGATGTGCAAGAAGAGAAAGAGAATATTTACAAGCAAATGTAGGAGTGTAAAGATAAATTGGAACAATCCGAGAATGAGAATACTATATTGATGATGGAGAATACTAAGTTGTTGGAAACTAGGCCTACCATATCATAGTGTAGTCAAGTAGATCCTGCAGATAACTTGGCTAAAGTTTTGTCATATTTAAATCTCAAATAAATGGAAATGAGCACTTTGAAGATCACAATCCAAAAAAAGGATGAGGAGATTTCCTATTTTGGGAGGACAATAAGAAATAGGGAATCTCTCATTGTAGAAGTACATGCAACAAAATATAAAATGCATAAATAATTAGATCAATTCACCAACAAGTTGGTTGGTAAAACAACACTGGAAGGAGCAAATCACCTATTATGGGATCAAATGGCAATTAAGATTACAAATTATTGGAATTATTTTTGTTTTTGGAAAGCATTTCTTTATAGGAAATTAAAAGGACATGGAATGAATTGGAAAATAAACCTGAAATACCACATAATGTGATAAATATTCTTAATGCAAAAACAAGGGTTGAATTAGAAGTGTTAGGAGTGGTAGACAAGACCAACATCATAATGGAAGCTAATAAAGTGATCACCAAGAGTAATTTGTTCCAAAAGGCCTAGTATAAAGCATATGCTCTTTTAAGAGACATTGCATCCTTCAAAGCTATATTTAAAGATCAGGTAACCAAGAATGGGTTTCCCTCAATGTGGGATGGGAATGGAGATTTATATCCTTAGGAAGTGTATGATGGTATTATAGTGCAATGAAGGAATGATGATGCTAAATTTTCAAAAGCGAAAGTGTTTGTCGATAAATTATCACTTGATTTTGAAATGTTGGCTAACATTAAAATGATATTCAAGAATATTACTACTCCCTATTATGACTACTATACAATATTGGATATGGTATATAGGAGGATGAAAATCCATGCATATCATCTGGGGAAATCATGGAAAAATATTACCAAGTTTGTCGTTTTAACCTCTACAGTACATGGGGCATATTCATCACAATACGTTCACAAGAGATAACTACAATAGTTCAAGTTGTTCATAATTTCTATTCATAGCCATGCATAAATTAGAGGATCCATTCATGTACATGCAAAATTTTTAAACAGTCACTGCTATTTTAAGAAAGAGGATATTCAAATTAAAGTGTAGTTTCCAGCTCGTTGATTTCTAGGAGAAGCAAGTATAAAAATAAGATCAATTTTTAAGATCAATCTAAGGGATTAAGGATCAACAATTTTTAGGAAGAAGTAAAACTTGCTTTCAAGGGTGAAAGTTCAAGAAGAGTGCCTCGAGACAAGGCAAGATGATATTTTTATGTTGTAGATCCAAGAAGATTCAAATTTTTATGATGTATCGGTCTATACAACTCTTGATGTGCTATATTTTTCCTTTGTGATTCCAAAAAAACGTTTTCCAAACTATGTATCTAATTTTATTTGTTTAATAAAATCCCGAGGCAACCATTATCGTCATGATCATGGTGCATGTATTTTGGTAATCATTGGCTCATTATATTTTTCTTCTAAATGAGATAATGTTTGTTCATCTAGAATACCTTGTTTTATTTTGAAATTTTGTTTCGTTATATATTCCTCCATCCACTCATTTAAATATTAGTATGTTTGATACACTTGAAAAAATTCCTTAAGGATCAAAAGTACTATATATATATTCTTTGCTTATTTAGTCTTAAGTGTTTTCAATAATTGAGAGAAAATATTATAGGTTTTTGTTCCTTAAACAAAAGTCTTTAAATCTACACCGAGGTTTCATTTTGATGCCCTTGCATAGTTCCATATCCAGGAACACCTCAAGGATTAACAGGTTGGTTGTACTAGAAGGTTATATCACTTTCCAATTGTACTTGAAATGGATCATAAGGACATCAAACCAATGGATCCCTTTAAGTATAACGTAGGTTGGGAAGTGGAAGAGGAATTCTAGGTAATTTGGCCTAGTTTTGTCTTTTATGGGACCACATGCCATCCCGAGTCACTAGGGAGCACTTGAAAAGATTATGGCTAATATTTCCTAGGATTATGTCTGATTTCTTTCCTTTCCTAAGTTAGAAAGGCACCTTCCTGCTTTAGACAGCTTTATCCCGCTTTTTCTGCTTTCTAGTTGATAAGGTAAAGCTAGTTGACTAGGAAAGTGTCTCCACTTGGCCAATTCAACCTCCACCTCTTTATTCTCTCCAAAAGTCATCATCACATTCCATTTTCATCACTCATTATCTTCCATACCATATGTAGCTAATTTGTGAGCCTCTTGACTGATTTGGAAGGTGCCTTTGATACCTATGGGGTTTTTATGCCTTTAGTAAGTGTTAACACCCAAAAAGTGCTCACTAGCTCATTTCCCTATTCACATGGCCCATTTGTCCACTTTTTCACCATTTAAGCCTTTGAAGCCAACAAAAGGTCACCAAAAGGCCTTAGTACACCCCTTTTCCCACTCAAAAAGATTATTTTTCCTAAAAAAGCATAAAAAACCCTCAAAAAGGGTCCAAAATTCCCAAAAATATTAAAAAGGGAATACAAATAATAAAAATATTTAAAAAAGGAAAAAAGAGGAAAAAGTACCTAAACCATGTTGGTCAATACCATTGGTTTCCACAAAACCACAAATGGTATTCCCCACCACCAAAACCTATAAAAAGGTGGTAGGGGCTCCTCATTTCACATCCATTCATATTCCTATCCTCATGCTGCCAAAATCTCCCTTGAGTTTTTGGCCATTGCAGCAACCTTGGAGAAAGGACCCTTTGGAGTTTGGAGCTACTCATCCTTGGAGCTTCTCAACTATCTTCATCACTTGGAGGTATTATTATTGCAAGCACTTGCTTGCCCCCATTTTCAGTACAAATTTATTTTCTATATTTCTTGTTCTTGCTTTTTAATTCAAAAAATGCACATGCTAGTTTACTTTTAGTTTAGATTTAGTTTATTGTTTTTGCTTAATATTGAAACTGCTGCTACTAGTTAGCAGGTGCCCATAGCACTAAGCTTGGTTGCAAAACCAAGCCAACAATTTTTGGCGACTCCGCTGCTTTCGAATTTCTAGATCTCACTTTTGCTTTAGATCTTGTTTTTTGATTGTATTAGTTAGTTTAATTCATAGATCTGCCACCCTAGACAGCAGATCCATTGCTGTTCTAGATCTTGGCTCATTTCATTGCCAATAACAACCCAAAATTTTCAATTTTCGGGTTCGTTTTTCGGCATCCGCGTACGGCTTTCGCCTCGTGGCTTTTTGCCCAACAGTCGCGTGGCTCATTGCAACTGCGCGGCTCTTTTCCACGCGGTTCACCGCGGCTTCGTGGCCCATTAGCGCGCTGCACATCGCGGCTTCGTGGACCTTTCCGCGCTGCAAATCGCGACTGTGTGACGAAATCCCGCGCTGCACATCGCGGCTTCGTGGTCAAAACCCGTGCTACCCATCGCGACTGTGCGACAGAAACCCGTGCGGTCCATCGCGGCTGTTCTGTCAAAACCCGCGATGCTAATTTTTTCATTCGGTCGAATCGTTTAAAAAATTAATTTTTTACTGTATTTTTTTCCCACATAGCACATTTTTACAGTACTAAAATCCCTGCATATTTTACAGCCATAGAAAAATTTTACTATTTAGAATGCACCTTTGAAAGAAGTCTTTTTAAAAATTTTCAGAAATTGAAAGAAGGATCTATTTTGCATTTTATCTAGATTAAAAATTTTTGCTGTTTACTTCTTTAATATTTTACCCATAGCAATTTTTGAAAAAGAAATCCATTTATTTCTTAAAGAAGTCATATTATTTGCTTCCCTATTTCAAAAGATCCTTTGTTTTTTGAATAGTCTTTGCAAAGCATTTAATTTCCATCTATTGAAAAAGTCATATTATTTGCTTTACTATTTCAAAAGATCCTTTGTTTTTTGAATATTTTCTGCAAAGCATTTACTTTTTCAATTTCAGTTTAAAATACCACACGTGCACCCACTCAAACACATAATTTAAACTGAGCCTTAAAACGAACCCTAACTTCAACAAACTTTTAACCCCACTTGGGGAACACTTAAAAGAACTTTGTAGCTAGGTAGTATTGAGGGGATAGGTGTTCCAATAACACCCCTCAGTTATTATATTTGAGACATATAAGTTGTCCATTAGGGAACCAAAATCTCCTAGTATTTTTTGGCACGGTCACAACCAGTTTATGGGAAGGCCTTTCCCCTAGGAGGGTTGAAGTTGCGAGGATGGTTCCGGAAGCCTGAGTGGAATACCGAAATCCATTCAGTAACCGAAGGGCTACCATTCGCAGTTCTCGGGATATCCTTGTATGGGGGTATTGCGGTAAAAGGACCAAACGACAGATTTACCTTTTCTCGACGTGTCATGAACGGAGTATCCTAGTTGCCATTCTTTAGGATTGATTACCCGGTGTCCCTCCTGGTAGGGGGATATCTAGCCGTTGACTCAACACTCATATTGTCTGACTTGGATTTCATCACCTTGCAGAGAATATCGTTTGTTGAATCACAATACTTTTAGTTAGGTGTTTGCATGATTCAATCCACCTTTGGTCTAGTTACACCTATTTTTTCTAGAAGCTGTTTGCATGTTGGTACTCTGACCATTTGTTGCATCCCTCCACTTATTATAGCACAACTGCTATAATAAGTGCCTTTTTGAGGTTGATTTTTTGGCCTGAGAGCCTTCATTTTCACTCCCCTTCTTGCACCCTTGGTTGCATTAGGGTTTTGAGTTTTTTATACATTACCATTTTACACAACACAGATTTTTACACATAGAACTTATTTCTCACCATTGAGAATTTTAGACGCTCTCGTCGTCTTCAGGGTGAACTCCCAGAGTTCAGTCTACTTGGCTCTCCACGTCACCGACGTAGAGCCTTATCCCTTGACTCGACACATCGTCGGTCAACCATACGGTCATCCGATTCTAACATGCCTCACTTCACTTCTGATTCTGAGGCAGAATCCGAAAACCCCATAGAGTTATTCCCAACCAACCTTATGGCTGGAATACCGTTCGACCCACTTCTTACCAGCACCATAGGATAGACGTCTACAGACCCTGCTACTGCGGTGCCATCCATGGAAACACCCACCCCCCTAGGTATGCCTAATATGGGAAACACTCCACCTTTAGGAATGCCCAACACAGGGCCACCTCCTGTTATAGGAATTCCCACCACAGGGCCACCACCTGTTATGGGTATGCCCAACATAGGAGTCACACCCCCTCTGATTGCCACAACCCAGATTCCAGGAATCACCACTACTGTTCCTAACCCCGGTGTAACCCATGTTGCACTCGGGAACGCTGGCCCATACCAGACCACAGCTATTGGAGGACACATACATTCAATACCTAGCATACCTTTAGGCGCTACTGGACCCCTACATCATACCACCATGACTAGTCATGTCCCAGTCACTACGCCACATCCATCTGCTACCTTACCTTACATGGTGAGTCTGAACTTACCAGACTTAGCTAGGCTCACCAATGACCCTATCAGACACGATCCTGCGTGGCCCCTCATGCCCACCAAACTCCCCTCTGACATCCCTAAGTTTGAGGGCAAGGCAGGTGAGGACCCCCAAAACCATATTATGTCCTTCCATCTATGGTGTTACTCCAACTCCATAGTGGATGACTCTGTCCACCTCCGTCTGTTACAGCGTACCTTCATTGGCTCTGTAGCTAAGTGGTATATCGAGCAGCCCCATGGGACCCATGCCACCTTTACCTTCCTTGCCTCCACCTTCCTGCAGTTCTTCCAGTTACCTGTCCGCTATGATGCGGGAGTTGAGATCTTACTGTCTTGCAGACAGAACACGACCACCCACATCATTGACCACATTCATGAGTGGCATCGACGCCGAAGCCTCTGCAAAATCAAGTTAGACGATCGTATCTTCCTAGATTGGTTTCTAAAATCCCTCCTCCCTCTCATTGCGAAGGATGTGGCATCCGAAAGACCCCAGTTTGAAGAAGAGGCCATCCTCAAAGCCCAACAGTTTGACCTCATTTACGCCCAATCGGGTTATTTGTATACCATTATACCAGACGCCCCTCAAGGCAAGTCATCCCAACACGATGCACCGGGGGCATCCCATGCCGCAGATGGCATCATTGGTCATATGGAATCGCAACCCCAACCCTTTTTTATTGCACATCCTATCCATGGTCCCGACCTTTCACGAGCTACATCTCAATCTGGAGCAACCAATTCATATGCTCCCATGGCACATCACCACCATACCCACGGACCTTCATGTCCACCTCAGTGCTTTGGTCATACACCACCCGCATACGCCCCCCCAGCCGCACCTCAACTAGTATACTACCCACAGCTAGCTGCGACAGCGAACCCAACACCTCCAATAGCTTAGGGTTACCAACAACCCCAGCAGGTATCTGGTCCACTTCCAGCCCCACTGGTTTATTATCCACCACAACCTGCTCCCGCACCTGCGACGAACCAAAATACTCCCACTGCTCAAGGGAAAGTGTACACACAGCACAACCAGCCCCAGCACCAAAATAACCAGCGCAACCAGGGAGGGAAACAGAACCGTGGAAGAGGATGTAACCGCGGTAACAACCAACAACAACATCAAGGTCCTCCACCTCCCAATCCTCCGCAAAATAATAACGCTGCGCCTCCCAACGAGAATCCGGATCATAATCCCAGGCAACCCAAAAACAATAACCTTAGAACAAATCATCCTTGTTCTATTTGCGGGGTTTATGGTCATTACAGACATGCTTGCCCACATTTGGAGCGAGCTCGGCAACTCTGGACTGAGGATGCCCATCGTCAGGGGCAAGCGGCTCCTCAGCCGCCACCCAATCCTACACCACCACAACATCAACCTTTGGTGTTGCAAAATCCATTTCCAACCCAAGGCGTAGTGAACACTCAGCCGTTAGCTCCCCCTCAGAACAACGCGCCACCACAACAAATCACTTATGTCGCTCTTGATCAACCCATGTTTGATTCAGGTACTCACCACTTGTTGATGATGTCAACCACCGATGCCAACCTCCAAACCCGTCGGAACCAATATGGCTCCACCTCTGAAGCCCCTCCCACCGACAAGAACACTAACGTTAATCCCACAGATCAGACGTTACGTATACCCCCGACTCCGCTTGATGGTGCTCCCAAAGCACCTCGCTTCCCACTTCGTCGCATCAATAATAACCCCAATGCTCGCGCTGCGTCAAATTACAACATTGTAGATGACTTAGCCCAATCTCTTGCAGCCATGTTTGCTTTAGAAGTCCTAAAAAACTGTCCTTCGCAGCGCAAGACTTTGCTCTCTGCCATTGGCGCTATTGACCCCAATGATTCACAACTGATCGCATTCGATTCAGACCAGTCTGAACCACGACTGCCTTCCAGTTTAGCATTCCAAGTTTCCGTTTCCGTTTGGAATCTTGTCATCCATCGGTGCATTATCGATGAAGGGGCCTCGACATGCGTCATGTCCACATTCGTTTGGCAGAAGTTGGGATCTCCTACTCTCCAGCAGTCCACCACTGCGTTGCGAGCTTACGAAGGCCGTTCGACACAACCCCAAGGTCTCTTACCTAATGTCCCCGTCCAGCTGGCTGGTAAAACTGTGCTCATTGACATTGAGGTCATCAATGTCCAACTTGACTATAACCTTTTACTTGGCCGCAGCTACATGTATGCCATGCGGGCTGTCGCCTCATCTGTTTTTCGTACCATGCAGTTCCCCCATGAGGGCCGCGTGGTCAAGGTCGACCAACTCACCTATTACGATCCCAAGGCCCCTGCTGCACTTGAAAATGTTCTCCCCATGGTTGAACAACCTGTTTGTGGTGCAACTACCTCATTCATTTCCTCAGTAGGACCCGAACTTTACTCCGAGGCACCGATAACCTCTACATTCGAGTCCATTCCACCACCGTCACTGGAAACCCACATCGCAGACCTCTGTACTCTTTCACAGAATACACAAACACCCGGTAATCAACCCTCCTTGTTACTTAAACCACCATTGGTACCTAGTCACATTGGGGTTACACCCATCCACACAATCCCCTTTCTATTCCCTCCTTTGGGCATAGTAAGCGCTCCAGTTATGGCTACCCTTAGTCTCCCCGAGTTAACCTTGGGATTACCCGTGTGGTATATTTCGCCTCCCATTCCCCCGCCAACACCAAATGTCATCCTGCAACCGGTGCAACCCATTTTTACTTCTACCCAACCACCTCCGGGGATCACTACTCCTTCGTCATCTATGAATCCCCCCCCCTCTCATCAGACCCACTGGGGGCAGAGGCCCACAACCATACACTGCCGTACCTCCTCCCAAAGCAGTTAAACCTCCCCCCGTGTTTCGTGCTCCTCCCAAATGCTCATTGTGTGATGAATTAGGCCATCCAACTCATCAGTGTCCACAGTTACCTGCATTACAGGAACACATGCAAATGCTGGACGACGACCCCAACATCCCGGTTGTCTAACTAGACCCAAATCCTAAGCCTCGTGATAAATCACTGCGCACTAACCACCCTTGTGCCATATGCGGTGTTTACGGTCACTACTCACATCACTGTCCTGATATCCCAGATTACAGAGCAGCGTTGTATGAGTTGAATAACGTCGATTTAGAAATATCTCCTCCCCTCATCGAGGAGATCTACCCTCCCACATCATCCTCATCCGGAGACATTAACACCATTTATATGATCTCTTCGACTAACACTACCTCATCACTTGATGTGACCACTCAAAGCTCCCGCAATGATGACGAGAGTCTATAGGCTCCTATAGCCCCTGCTTATCCCTGGGAAGACATGCACCATCGTTCATACTTCCTCCAAGAAGAGACCTCATCCACCACCGCTACCCAATTTGCGGATGAGTCCAGAGATTTCCTTCCTACTAGAGTCGACTGGTTCAAGGACCCTATTCCTACTCCTGATGCTTCTGAGGATAATAACATGGCCAATATTTCTCCCGTCATCCACATCGACATCTCTGACCCACTTGGTGCCCTTCATACCATTACATTAGGAGCCTCCCACAGTGAGCATGAGATGGGAGAATACAAAAAACTGTTCCAAGAATTCACTGATGTCTTTACTTGGTCAGATACCGAAATGCCTGGCCTTGACCCCGCCATTTATACGATCTCCACTGGATACCCCTCTGTCCGGTTGACCCCTTCCATTGATCCCGTTCACACACATGTTCCACTCTGCTACGTCGGTTTCGCTGATGGTGCAAGCCGTTGGTCCCCCAATCTGGCCTCCGTAGCTTGGGTAATATATTCCCCTTCACATGAGTTGATCCACATCGACGGAGTGTGTTTAGGTGCCGCCACCAACAACCAGGATGAATATGATGCCGTGACCGGTCTCCTGGCCGCAGCTCTCCAAATGAGCATACGTCACCTTAACATTTTCTTGGACTCACAACTCCTTGTTTCCCAACTCAACAACGATTACCAGGTACGCGATCCCTGCCTTTTCAGAAAATTCCTGCGCACTAAACAAATGGTTAGACAGTTTGAATCCATTTCATTTACACACGTCCCAAGGAACCTCAATAGTGTAGCGGACCATATGGCCAACAACATTCTAGACTGGCACACTAATCGCATTATACCAAAACAAAATGTGCATCCACGTGCATAACATGTGCCTCCACGGTCATATACAAAAAATCAAAATGTGCATCCACGTGCATAACATGTGCCTCCACGGGCATATACAAAAAATTAAAATGTTGCATCCACGTGCATAACATGTGCCTCCACGGGCATACAGAAAATCAAACATGCCTCCACGGGAAAACATAAAGACAAAAAGTGCATCCACGTGCATACACGACCATAAATCCAAACATATATATACATATATATATAAATCATGATAGTCAACATGTCATAGGTGCCCTCAGCACCCAATATACAAAAAATACATCAGCCCTACAAAAAATTGCTTCCCCATATGCTCATCAGCATTTGGGGGCAGATACAATATCATCTAGTCATCAGGATCCCTAAGCTCCTCTGGATCCTCCTCCACTGGCCCCGCCGGGTCATGGCGAGCCCGAACTCTCCGCTCTGCTGGCCCCACTGGATCATCCTGTAGACGGATCCTCCTCTCAGCTGGCCCTGCTGGGTCATCCCGAGCACCATCCCTGTGCTTTTCCACAAAAACCACTGTCCTCAACAAGAGCGACCGCCACTCACGTGGCGCACCGAAGCAACGCTCCACGATGTCCCGGTCCAAGTCTCTCCAACCATCCTCGGGGAGTCCAGCTAGAATCATGTCAAATGTCTGTCTGACACCCTCTATGGCATCATCTCGAGGGCCAACCCCTCGCCCACGAGCCGCAAATCCTCCACCACGTGGAGGTGGTACCGCTGCAGGAGGTTGAGCAACCACCATCGCCCGCCCCCGACGAGCCACGTAGTCCGCCGGTGGTACAGGACCAACATCTGCACCATGCAAGTAAACCATCATATACATATCTAACTATAATCATAAACAAATCACATGATATAGTAGAAAGCAAACCACAAAACATACTGTCTAAACCCCAGGCCTGTCCCTGGGCTCGAGGCATCTCTGGGTCACCTCGGTAGTCCATGCCAGCATATGGGTAATCCTCAATCACCAGGGGCATCTGCTCCCACTGCTCATATACCTCCTCCGTAAAAAACCCGCAGACACCACCACCGCCATGAGGCATCATATGCCCCCACCGCACCATGCGCGGCTCGCTCACCAAACCATCACGAATGGGCACCCGTGGTTGTAAGGTCGGCACCCGCTCGAAGAAAAAACAACATAGAAAGGAGGCATAACAGAACTCTCCTCCCTCTCGACAGCACTTGTCCAGATCTCTCCGGACACCAGCTAGAAACATCTGCGCCCATGCATAATAGGTCCCTCGAAGCACAGAGTCCACCATCATCGTTTGTCCCCCTGACAAACGATGTGGCACCGTAGCACCCAACACTCGCAGCACACATGCCCCAACAGCCCTCATGTCCCACTCCCGTAGTGATCGCAGACTCAAAGCGTTGTTCTGCAAAATGGCCCCATCAACACAAAAGGTCTGCAGCAAATCCTCCATATCAACACCTGGTGGGATCCTCGATAGAAGATCTCCCACCTCCCCTAAACGAGGCAACCCAGTGAGAAAATATACGTCTGTGAGGGTGATCTCCAACCTATGTCCCCCAATCATAAAATCACCCTCTGCTGGTACCCACCAACTCACCAACTTGTTCAGGAGCCGTCTCACTAAACGCATTGGTGGGATCTGAGCGAACTTCAAAAGTCCACTCATTGCCAAAGTCTGCCGGACCCCCGGATCAGTCTGAATCCTCAGCATCAGATCATCATCTATCTCCCGCTCTCGCCATGAAGCCAACGGTCTCCTTAACATCCTGCCAAAAAACAGAAGAAATTTTTAGCCCCAACAAAAATTTTTTGCAAAAAAAATACCATCGCGGCCTCCATACAATAATCCGCGATGAACATCGCGGGTATTTTCCAGACAGTCGCGATGAACATCGCGACTATCTCCCATGAACTCGCGATGAACATCGCGGGTTCCAACCTCACAGTCGCGATGAACATCGCGACTGTCAGCCTAAAACCCACGCGGTTCATCGCGGGAAGAGACTCGAAACCTGCGATATTCCACGTTGGGAGGTCAACGTGGAATTTCACGGCCTTCGGGGGCCCGCCGCCAAACAAAAAAGACATAATTAAAAAGGCTAAGGCAAATAGGGTTACCTAAAACTCGCGGAATCGAAAACCAACGGTCAAATCTCCCAGAAATTGAGAAAGAGCTCTGACTGCTCTTCCAAACTCGCACGTAACAATGACACGTCATATGGGCCCCACGCCCTATTTATAGAAATTCCACCATTTTTCAAACAGCCATTCCGGTCTCATACGACGTCCGTTTCTCAAACCGTTGGTACCATTGGAATCAGCACAGCGAGAACTTCATGATAGATCTTTCCTTTTCCTGTTTTCATCAGGCCCATTTTTTGACCATTTTTTGGATGCCCTCCTTGCCTCGATTTGCGTGCCACATCGGTCGTTGTCCGTTCTTGACGTGTCATATATCGTCGGATTTAGTTTTTTGCGCTTGTGATGATGCTTGAGATCATTTATCGCTCTCACGCCTAGATTTTTTGGGCATTTTTTCCACGCCCCCTTGTCGCCTCGGTTTGCGTGCTACATCGGCCGTGGTCCGTTTTTTACGAGTCTTATATCACCGGATTCAGTTTTTCGCGCTCGTGATGATGCTTGAGATCATTTCTCGCTCTCACGCCTAGTTTTTTCGGGCATTTTTCCATCCCCCCCTCGTTGCCTCGGTTTGCGTGCCACATCGACCGTCGTCCGTTTTTTGACAAACCTTATATCGTCAGATTCAGTTTTCTGCGCTCGTGATGATGCTTGAGATCATTTCTCGCTCTCACCTCCATATTTCTCGGGCATTTTTTAAAATGTCACCCATTACCTCGGTTTGCGTGCCACAATGGCCATTGCCCCTTTTTTGACAATCTTTATGTCATCGGATTCATTTTCCGCACTCACGATGATGCTTGAGACCTTTTCTCGCTCCCATCAACCCCTGGTTGTTCGGTATGATTTTATCCCTTTTTCGGGGCCGAGCAATCCCTTGTACGAAAAAGGCACTTCGGGAGTTTCTGTTAAGCTCTTTTCTGACTCCTAAAACAATGAAAAGATCGCCGAGCAATCTTGCTTCCTTTCATGCTCGCTAAACGTATCTGAAAGGGCGTCTACCTGGTATAAGTTTACCCCTTTTCCGGACCTTGTAGACTAATTACGAAAAAGGAATACTCTAGTCACATCGGCTAGAAGAGTTCTCCATCTGCATCATTTTATGATTTTTTGGGCCTTGGAGACTAAACTTACGAAAAAGAACACCAATGGAGTCCACTTACTGCTTTCAGACTCTCTAAACATGAAAGCGACCATGAGCAATCACCATCTTGGGCTCGTAAAACCAACAGGACAGTAGTCATAACCACTGCAGAGTCTTCTTATCGTTTTCAGACTCCTTAAAAATGAAAGCACCAATGAGCACGAACAGTCCTGGGCTCACAAATCCACAGGACAGTACCATTTCAGAGCACACTTTTATCCCTTCTTGGAGCTCATTAAAATTACGAATAAGGACCCAAGGGTGCTTCTCGGTGCCACAACAGATCACGTCTACTCATATGGCAGCTTCCCCATTTTGGTCTCCTTTGTTCAGAGTATTCTGCAGTATGTCACCCTGAGAACCCCTCGACAACACCCATCAGCTTGACCCCCCCCCCGAGTCAATACATACCCTTCAGTCCTGAAAAGCAATGACACCCACACCTACAAGTCAGTTCCCTACGCTACTAGGTCAACCATGTCATCATTCTCTCAACAAAGGAAGTTTGAGTCTTCCCATATATAACCCCAGTTACTTCCCATCCCCCAAGTATGTCAGTCCTACCATCAGTACTACCACACTTCAGTTCTACACCTCGCGCTCCTATCAAGGAAACATCATTGCCTTGTTAGTTGATGGTCTCCCTCTGTCGACGACAACCAATATATTCCAGAGGATAGACCTAGAGGTCCCAGTGTCTTGGACTCATCACCATTTATGATGAGTGCCTACAAATCATTTCGAGAAGAGTCCTCAGTGCTTCTCCAAATGGTTGTTTCTCACATGCTCGACTTCAACACCTTGATCGCATCGTTGAGACTCGCACGGGGCATCGGTCCGTTCAGTTATTAGTCGAAGACCCCGGATACCATCTGACTCCTCCACATTTGAGAGCCTACCTATGGATACAACCAGTTATACTTTTCCTATAGATATCCGGGTTGCGCATGGCGACAGTATTCAGATGTATCCCAATTTCATACTCCCTTGAGTATACAGTTACATTACTTCTTAGAGAGACTCTTAGTCATTGAGCCCCTACAGATGTTGGACACCTTCAGTTTCAGCAGTTCAACAGTTATTCCAGTGTATCAGTTATTGAGATCAGTCATGTTATGATCATGAGTATATCCCAAAATAATGTCCCCTCTGGACCATTATGATGTACCAGTATTTTTTTTATGTATTAGATCCCCCTTTCTTGGGACTAATTGTTATGTATATGTCTTGATACGAGCATGGGTATGCCCGCCTCGTCCATTATCAGAGATTATTCCTCATTCATATTGAGGCCATGTAACATTTGTTTATTTTTTGCAGCTTCCAAGGTCCGCGGATCTAGACTCCAAACAGTCTCTTCTCCTCCCCAAACCCCAGAAAAAAGACAAAAGAACTATGATGTCTATCGGCCATACGATGAGCTCCTGCCCTCACACATCAGGGGGCAATCTGTTAACACCCAAAAAGTGCTCACTAGCTCATTTCTCTATTCACATGACCCATTTGTCCACTTTTTCACCATTTAAGCCTCTGAAGCCAACAAAAGGTCACCAAAAGGCCTTAGTACACCCCTTTTCCCACTCAAAAAGATTATTTTTCCTAAAAAAGCATAAAAAACCCTCAAAAAGGGTCCAAAATTCCCAAAAATATTAAAAAGGGAATAAAAATAATAAAAATATTTAAAAAAGGAAAAAGGAGGGAAAAGTACCTAAACCATGTTGGTCAATACCATTGGTTTCCACAAAACCACAAATGGTATTCCCCACCACCAAAACCTATAAAAAGGTGGTAGGGGCTCCTCATTTCACATCCATTCATATTCCTATCCTCATGCTGCCAAAATCTCCCTTGAGTTTTTGGCCATTGTAGCAACCTTGGAGAAAGGACCCTTTGGAGTTTGGAGCTGCTCATCCTTGGAGCTTCTCAACTATCTTCATCACTTGGAGGTATTATTATTGCAAGCACTTGCTTGCCCCCATTTTCAGTGCAAATTTATTTTCTATATTTCTTGTTCTTGCTTTTTAATTCAAAAAATGCACATGCTAGTTTACTTTTAGTTTAGATTTAGTTTATTGTTTTTGCTTAATATTGAAACTGCTACTACTAGTTAGCAGGTGCCCATAGCACTAAGCTTGGTTGCAAAACCAAGCCAACAGTAAGCCTTCTCTTTTTGTGATTTACAACTTGCCTTTAAGGCAATCTATTTTATCTCTTGAGGATGTATTATATATTGTAAACATATTGATGAATAATACACAGTGATTTTTTCTCAAGATATCTTCTCTATTCTTCTTCTCTTACTCTTAGAAATATTCCAAGTGAAGTTGTCCTATTGAATCTAGATCTAGGCAATCTAAAATCTCACATGGTATCAGAGCTAGGATGATTCATAGCAATTTCTAGAGTGTTTTTTGCAGGATATTTTCATCACCAGGAGCACACCAGTATGGATCAAAATCAAACTAAATTTGTGATTCTCACTCCCTTTAACTACTTTGACTGGAAGGTGCATATGATCATCCAACATCGAAGTAAAGGAATTTATAGAGTCACTATGGGGCTTGAAACTGAGCTAGGATTTGTTGCAGTAAAATCTAAATGGTTCAATAGGCTTGATGAAGCTTATGGTTTGATTTTTCTCTCTGTCTCTCCAAATATTCTATTCCATATTGATACTCTAACCACTCCAAATCAAGTATGGACAAAGCTAGAGTCTCTCTTTGGAAAGCAAGATGAGCTCAGCGGTCATATATTGGAAATTGAGTTGATCTCACTTATTCCAAGCAATTTAGATTCAATGGAAGAATTCATCTCAAGATGCAAGAACCTATTGCTTCAACTCAAGCAGTGTGGCATAGATAAGAAGGATGAGCAGCTAATCCTTACCATTCTGTCAAAACTGAGTTCTAAATACTCAATGTTTGTGTCTACATTTCATGCTGCAAAAATTGTAGTTCCCAACTGCAAGATGCCAACCTTGGATGCATTCATAGACTCGATCACTAAGGAGAAGGACAAGCTAGTTCAAATGAGGGCCCTAATACGCCCCAAGGACCTTGCACTTGTTTCTCATGGAGGAAAGAGTTCCAATAATGTCAAATCCAATGGAAAACAAAATATGTTGTCATATGAAGAGGACTTTGATGAAGATTCCAAAGCCAAGAAGATGAAGAACAAGAAAGAGAAATCCAATTCTTCTTATTGCTGAAAAGGTACCCATCCTGAGAAATATTATTTCAGGAAGAAATTGGACATCATGGCCAAGATGCTTGAAGAACATAATATTGATGTTCCTTATTTTGCAAGAAAAGAACAAGGCAAGCTTTCTGTAGAACAAGAACATTGTCTCCCAGCTACTCACAAAGGTAATCATCTTTATGCTTTGAGTGCTAGAGCCAAAACTATTTACCATATCTCTGATTTTGATTCACATTCTAATATATTGTAATCAGAAACTTGTGAAATTCCAACAGGGATAGATCACTGAGCTTGAACAAACCTCACAATTTCACAATGTAATTACTGAGAAGAATTAGCAAGAAACATTGATCAAATCACTCATAAAACTGAAACACTGATGAAAAACTGATGTTGATACATTAAGAAGCAATAAGTTGGCTAACAAAATATGTTACATTGGAATGAATTTGATACACCTGGAAGGACTCGAATTCACCTCAAGTCTAGGCTTAGTTTGCATTGGGACCATCTCTCGATAAGGTTCAGTGGCCACTGATGGTGAATAATCAGTTAACTGAGGTAGAACTCAGCATAAATGAACCATGTGGACACCAAAATATGGGAGGAGAATCCAAGGGGGTGCATAACTAATTTGTAGTGGTCAAAGAGGGCGCTCTTATACTCAGTAGCAATAAAAAAGGGTGCAGCAATCAGTTAACTGAGCAATCAAGGGGACAAGGAACCCCAAATCATTGAACTAACTGTGCAGACTCCTAAAATCATGCATGTGGGTGCATTGGAACTCCAATGATGTAAAAAAGGTGCTCTGAGTGGATAGGAGGGCTAATGATGGCAAAAAAGAAGCTCTAGGGAGCCCAAAGTAAGGACTAGGTGCTGGGAGACTCTGCTGCCAATGGATGGATGCATGGAATGCATGCAAAACATGCAAGACCAATATACGATGGTGAGAATATTCCAACACCCCCCCTTACGCCGGACTATGAGGAAAAATAAATGGAAATTAGGGCCCTCGTTACTGAGACCAAAGGTCACCCCGTACAACAATCTAAAAAAAATGAGGAAAGAGGGAAAACCCAATGAGAACAAAACCCCCCCTCAAGATAGACTGAAAAAAGACTAATCAACCAAGGGAGAACTCACCCCAAGAAGGGATCGGAGATGAGTGAACTTTTTCACTGAAAAACTCTTAGTGAAAATATCTGCAATCTGCTCTTCTGAAGGACAATAGAGTAGTGTGATTGTAGGATCAGGCACCAATCCTCGAATGTAATGCATGTGTATCTCAATGTGTTTGGTTCTTTGTCTCAGAATTGGATCTGTGGAAATACCGATAACACTCTATTGCAGCTGAAACCGGATCCCCAAAAGTTTTATAAAATTGTAGGGCCCCTCCTTTATTTTTTGATTTTAATCATAGTTTGTTTCATCTTGGACCCACTTATTTTTAACACTTAGATTTTTCCTTGAAAAAACAAAAGAAAAGGTATTTCCGCACTTCCACAATACTCAGTTCTGCATCTCCCCTTTTCCGCATTTCCAATTGCAGATTGCAGATTTCATTTTCCAACCATATGAAACCATGTCCTCAATTCCGCAATCTTGCATTCCCGCATGTCCGCATGGAAAAGTGCGGATTACGGATTGCGGATTGCATTTTCAGCTTTTTGGAATTGTCTCCTGCATTTCCGCATTCCACATGTCCGCATCTTGCTTTCTCGCAATCTCGTTTTTCTGCATTCCGTAGTTCCGCACCCCACATCTCTGCATTCCCGCATTCGATTACAATTGCGGATTGTGGACTACATTTCCGAATTTGGAATTGCATTCTGCATTTCCGCATTCTGCATGTCCGCAATCTTGCAGCTCTGCATCCCGCTTTTTCGCATTTTGCAGTTCCGATTGTGGATTGCGGAATGCATTTCGGACTTTCTGAATTTGTCTCCCGTACTCCCGCAAACCTACAGTTCTGCATCCCGCATTGCGGATGGAATTTTTGACCGTTTGAAATTGTCTCCCGCAATTCTGCACTCCCGCATTCCCGTAGGCCTGCATTGCAGATTTTGGAAGGATGATTTTGGTCGTTTTTTTAAAGCCTTTTTCGATTTTCTGCCTTCGCGTTAGTTATATTTTTTCAGGCCGAAACAAGATCGTGGAAGCTTCAATCTTCTATTTTGTTAACAATATTGACAATCATACCTCTGCAATTTATATTATGCTCATTATCACTTTGCTTGGAATTATTATATGGGAAATGAATTATGCTTATACATTGATTTTGTTGTCGCCTCAGGATGCGTGGAAGTTGAAAGGCCGTGAACAGAGGAAGCAGCATGAATGAAATACAAGGTTGGAAATACAAAGGATGCAGAGGAATCTAAAGTGATTAGTCATAATGTGAAGGAAGCTGAAAGACCACGCGCAGAAGAAACGGTAGATACAAGAGCCAAATTTGGAAAGCCAAAGGACGTAGAGGGAGTCTAAATAATCAATCATTCAAGACAAATTCTCTTGTAATACAAATATGGGGAAAGGGTACTAGACGAAGGGGGGATTTGACTACTGAAATAGATACTGGATACATTGTGTAAGACAACTAATTTTCTGCTAATGAGGAAGGGTCTATTTGTTGGGAAAAGCTAGCACAAATTTTTGCCTGGGATGTGTGACTGATAGATCAAAACTATTTATTTTATGTTTATGTTCATGCCGTGAGATCTTTCTCACTTTATTTGAACTACTTCAATGGTGATGAATGATTTCATTATCTATGCAAATATCTATGTGTTAACAGAGTAATAATTTTTTTAAATTATAATCAAAGCTATCTTTGGTAATTTTTTTGTTGTGAATGTGCATACTTTATCTTAATAGCTATATGTTGGATTTGTATGAGCATTTTTTGTTAATTTTATACTAATTTGACTAGCAAGATCATTGAAAGAAACACAATCACAAGATAGACAGAGATATTACCCTGAGAAACCCTCATGGGGTAGAAAACCCAGCAAACCTTTCCTCAATAAGATGATCAACCAAAATACAAGATGTGCTCCAAGACTAGAGCTCCTTCTCTACCTCCTATGCAGACCTCTCTCTCACAAGTGCACTACTTTTCGAGTGATGGAAGTGTGTGATAAGTGAGGAGCATCCTCCTCCACTTATACTAGTTTCTCGACTGACTTTTTCCCTTATGGGGATGACCTCTCCCAATGGAGTCTAATAACCCCTAATTAATTAACTCAGGGCCAACCCCCACATGGTGGATCTAATAAACCTGGTTACCACAATCCATCGGAGGAATAAACATCTATGGATACATAATAGGATTACCTCGGAGGGATGAAACATCTCCAGAATAATAAAGTACAAATATAATATTCTTAGAAGCTACAATATTCAACACTCCCCCTAAACGAAAAGGATATTATAACAACATTTGTAGGAGCAAAGAGTCATCGACTACATCGTACATGATACATCTATAAATCATTGGAAGCTTTCTTATCATCATCAGTAACTCAAGTAGTTACTGGAATATCATCATCTGGATCCTCAGGATCAACAACATCGTCATCATACGATCAACAGCATCGTCATCATATGATCATTAGCATCGTCATCATACGATCAATAGCATCATCATCATAGGATCATCAACATCATCATCATACGATCATCAGCATCGTCATCATACGATCAACAACATCTGGATCATCATATCGATCTACAACATCTGGATCATCATCTCGATCTACAACATCTGGATCATCATCTCGATCTACAATATCTGGATCATCATCTGGATCTACAACATCTGGATCATCATCTCAATCTACAACATCTGGATCATCATCTCGATCTATAGCATCTAGATCATCATCTCGATCTACAGCATCTGGATTATCATCTCGATCTACAGCATCTGTATCATCATCTCGATCTTACAACATCTGGATCATCATCTCGATCTACAACATCTGGATCATCATCTCAATCTACAACATCTGGATCATCATCTTAGCATACTCTGCAATACACACGATCATATTACAGGATGATCAATCCTGCTCTCTTTAGGACATAGGTCCATGGATGATTCAATCCAGATCAAGTTCCAGGATGATCAATCCCTATCACTTTAAGACATCTCACCATGTCTAGGGACAATGCAATCCTGATCAACTTCCAGGAGGATCATTCCTTATCACTTTAATACATCTCACCATGTCTAGGGACGATGCAATCCCGATCAACTTCCAGGAGGATCATTCCTTATCACTTTAAGACATCTCACCATGTCTAGGGACGATGCAATCCCGATCAACTTCCAGGAGGATCATTCCTTATCACTTTAAGACATCTCACCATGTCTAGGGACGATGCAATCCCGATCAACTTCCAGGGGGCATTCCTTATCACTTTAAGACATCTCACCATGTCTAGGGACGATGCAATCCCGATCAACTTCCAGGAGGATCATTCCTTATCACTTTAAGACATCTCACCATGTCTAGGGATGATGCAATCCCAATCAACTTCCAGGAGGATCATTCCTCATCACTATAAGACATCTCACCATGTCTAGGGACGATGCAATCCCATCACGTACATTTTGAACCAAGGGTCCAGGGACGATGCAGTCCTATCATCAATTCTTGGAGACAACTGTCTACGGATCAATTTTGGGACCGAAGTCCAAGGACGATACAATCCCCACTTGTCCACCAAGGACTTCATTCTCGAAGACAACTGTTTATGGATCTTTTTAGAACATGTGTTCAAGGATGATGCAATCCCTCTTCTTTCTCGGAGACATCTGTCTACGGATCCTTTTAGAACATATGTCCAAGGATGATGCATCCCTATAGTATCCTCATCAATACAGGTATCAATACAAGTATCCTCATCCATACAAGTACATCAATCAATACATGTATACATATCATCAATACAAGTATCCTTATCAGTACAAGTACATATACAAGTGTCCTCATCAATACATGTATACATATCCTCATCAATAATAGTGCATATACAAGTGTCCTCATCAATACATGTCTACATATCATCAATACAAGTATCCTCATCAGTACAAATACATGTATACATATCCTCATCAATAATAGTGCATATACAAGTAATATAAATATCCTAAGCATACATATAAGAAATATAAAATCCTAAGCATACATATATGAAATATAAATATCCTAAGTATAGTAATACAGGTATCCTCATCATCGACCTTACTGTCGATGCGGGCAATCTCATCATCACTCCCCCTTTCGAGGAGAGTCCTTTTGAACTACACCAAGCTTGTCTCGGAAATACTCAAATTTTACTCGAGACAAAGGTTTGGTCAATATATCAGCAATTTGTTCATCAGTGCTCACATACTTGAGCTTAATAGCTCCTTTCTGCACCATATCCTGTATATAAAAATATCGGATCTCTATGTGTTTTGACTTATCATGGAACACTGGATTTTCTGTCATCTTAATACAGCTTTGGTTGTCACACATGATCACAGTGGGATCCATCTCTAAGTCAAACAATCCTGATAATAGTTTTCAAAGCCATACTGCTTCACAACTAGTAGAGCAAGCAACTATATATTCTACTTTGGCTGTACTGAGAGCCACACTAGATTGTTTCTTGCAGAACCATGACATCATGGCAGATTCAAGACCATAACATCCACCTGATGTACTCTTCCTGTCTGAAACACTTCCTGCCCAATCAGAGTCTGAGTAACCATGCAATCTGAGTTCATGATTTCCAAGATAATATAGACCAAAATCTAATGTACCCTTTAGATATCTCATCACATGCTTTGCAGCTATTAAGTGAACTTTTCTAGGTTCCACTAGATACTGACTCAAGGTATTTACAGCAAAGCATATGTCTGGTCTGGTATTTGTCAAATACATCAATGACCCAATGATTTGTCTGTATAGAATCACATCTACTAACTCTGATGAGTCATCAACTAATAACTTCAAGTTAGAGTCCATGAGAGTGGCCATGGCTTTACACTCCAACATATCGAATCTTTTCAAAATCCCCACAGCATACTTACCCTGATTTAGAAAGATTCCTTTTGGTTCTTGCCATACTTCTAGACCTAAGAAGTAGTGCATTAATCCGAGATCTTTCATCTCAAATTCTGAAGAGAGCTTCTTCTTGCACTCGATAATTTGTTTCTCATTTCCAGTCAGAAATAGATCATCTACATACAACAATAATATAACAGGTTCATCATCCATAACTTTGAGATAAAGATTAGGATCAACTTTAATCTTGGTAAAGCCCATGCTTGTTAAGAAATTGTCAATCCTTCCGTACCAAGCTCTGGGAGCTTGCTTCAATCCATACAAAGCCTTTTTCAGCTTGCATACATGTGTTCTCCCATCTTTAACCTCAAATCCTTGTGGTTCTTCTATGTACACTTCTTCTTCGATCACACCATTCAGGAAGGATGTCTTAACATCCATCTGATGTAATTTCCATTTCATCATAGATGCAAGTGCCATGATAGTTCTAATGGAAGTGTACCTAGCAACTAGTGCAAATGTTTCTTCATAGTCAATTCCCTCTTTCTGAGAGAATCCTCTAGACACAAATCTTGCCTTATATTTTTCAATGCTACCATCTGCAGCATGTTTTATCTTGAATATCCATTTGGAAGATACCACACTTTTATCTTTTGGTTTGGGAACTATATCCCAAACATCATTTTTCATTATTGATTGGTATTCTTTTGTCATTGCTTCTACCCATTCTTTCTTCTGAACTACCTCTTCATAGCTAGTGGGTTGTTGATCCACAAGATCACACATCAAAGCCACATAGTTGGACACTAGCTTTGGTTTCTTTCTTTCTCTAGTGGAGCCTTCAGGAGCTCCATATTTTTTAGCTCATTGAATAATGTCTCTAGCCCATGCTGGACTTCTTTTTCTAGATAAGTTTGTAGTGGGGGGTTCTTGTGGTTCTAACATGTCATGATCTTCTGGTGTATCATCTTCAGGGATGGGCACAGCCTCTGTGATTCTAGGAGATGTATATTCTTCATAGATCTCTTCAAGTTGGCACTTCCTAGATTTCTTGAGAGCTGCTTCTTCATCAAATGTCACATCTCTACTTATTTCCATATGATGAAAACCTGAGATGTAAATTCTGAAAGCTTTGGATGATTCACAATATCCAGCAAATATTCCCTTCTTACCAGAAGGATCCAACTTGGTTCTCTTTTCTTTTGGAATGTGAATGTACACTGGACATCCAAATATTTTGAGATGACTTACCTCAGGATTCTTTCTTGTGAACACTTCTTCTGGAGTCTTGAATTCAAGAGCACTATGGGATAGTCTATTTTGTACATAGACTGTTGTCCTAGCTGCTTCAATCCATAGATACATGGGTAGATCTTGGTCATGTATCATAGTCTTTACAGCTTCCATGATGGTTCTATTCTTTCTTTCAGCAACCCCATTTTGTTGGGGATTGTAGGGAGTGGTTAGTTCCCTCTTGATTCCCTCTTCCTTACAAAAGTCTTCAAAATCCTTTGGAGTATATTCTTTGCCATTATCTGTTATGAGAATCTTGATTTTCTTTTCTGAGTGATTTTCTATCAAATCCTTGAAGTCTTTGAATTTTCCAAAGACTTCATTCTTTCCTTTTAGAAAGTATATCCAAGTCTTCCTTGAATAGTCATCAATGAATGTGAGATAATATTCAAACCCACTTAGGGATGTGGTGGGAATTGGTCCACATACATCTGAATGTATTAACTCTAGGATGTTCTTAGTCTTTGTTTCACTCTTTGGAAATGGGTTCTTGACATTCTTCCATTTTTCACATCCTTTGCATGTGCCATTATGATCAACCTTTAAGTCTGGTAGTCCTATAACTACCTTGCTTACATAGGGTAGGGCTTTGTAGTTAATGTGAGCAAGCCTTCTATGCCATAGCTCACTGGGGCTAGTGGTTTCATGGACAAGGGCAACTTATGGATGACCCTTGAGTTTGTAAACTCATCCTTCCTCTTCACCAATAACAATTGCATCCTCAATTGATTTTCCTTTGGGACACATAAGTACTTGTCCATTTATGAATGCAACTCTAAAGCCTTTCTTACCTAGTGCTGAGATAGAAAGTAGGTTCTTCTTCAAACTTGGTACATATAAAATTTCTTTCATTTTTAAAGGTGTTCTAGAATCAAGCTTATAGCTTGCTTCACCAATTCCCTTGATGGGATATTGATAATCATCCCCTAGAGATACCTTTTGTGGAGAAGTCTTTTCTTCAAGTCTTGAGAGAGTTTTCTTTTGACCTATCATGTGCTTTGAAGCATCACTATCGATGAGCCATGTATCTTCTCCAGGTGACACAGACCCAGATAGTGCAGAAAATAGAACATATTCTTCTGCATCTTCTTTCTTTACTCTGCATCTTTTCTTTCAAGGCCTTTCCTCTTCTTCTTCTTCTTCTTCTTCTTCTCCACTATCATTTTCTGCCATATGTGCATGATGTCTTTTGTGAACAAACTTCTTCTTCTTTGTTTGTGAAGTATAGTCTTTAGCAAAGTGTCCTAGTTTAAGACAATTGAAACATTGGACTGTGGAGAGGTCTCTTTCTGAGTTTGTTCCTCCTCTCCTTTTAAATCTATGGAAGGGTTGAGACCCTTTGTGGTCAACTTTCTTGAAGTGACCCTTTATCCTTCTTTTGTTGTGAGTAGCCAAGGCTTGGTCATCCTCCTTGAGAAGGGCTTCTCTATTGGCTACCCTAGCTTCTTCTTGAACACAATCCTCCCATACTATATCAATCTTCATACTTTCTTTTTTGGCACACATAGTTTGTATGAATGACTCCCAAGGTCTAGTGAGACCATTTAGAGAAGTCATTACAAGTTCATCTTCGTCAAGGGTATCTCCAATGGCATCTAGTTGTTCCTTGATTTGGGAAACCCTTGAGAAGTAGTTTTGAATGGATTCTTCTTTGTTCATCTTGGTATTCTTCAATTGAGTTCTTAGGTTCATATTCCTATTGATGTTCCTCCCTTCATACATTCTTCTTAGGGAATCATACATTTCCTTTGGGGTCTTCTTGGATGCCACTTGGGGAATCAAGTGGTCCTTGATATAATCAACAATGATTCTCTTTACCCTAATCAGATCCTTCCTATACTTTTCTTTGGCTTCATCTTCAGTGGGTTCTGCAACCTCATCCTTGATATAATGAGAAAGATCATTCTCTTCAAGAATGAGACCAATTCTATATTTCCATGCCCAGAAATTTTCTATACCTTCTAACTTGTCTTCAAGCTTAGTGCTTGGAGCCATCTTCTCTTGCGGGAGTCCAAGAGATTGAAGTTTCTCAAGAGATAGAGTAACACTTACCAGGAGATGTGCTTGATTGACTTGGGAACACTGGTGTGTTATGTTTATGGAAACTTCAACTTTTCACTTTCTGGATCTGCAACAGAATTTTTGGTTTATCGCACTTTTGGTCAAACTAGGGTTTGACTTTTCTGGAGTTCTACCCAACCAAAAACCTCGATCTAGTGCTCAAAACTTTGATTTTGAGAAGGGCTATTCAGCCATGCAACCAGAATCCAAAAATACTAACTTTTGCAGAAACCCTAGTTTTGGGAGAGAGAGAGAGAGAAAGATATTTTGGCCTTGTGAAAGATGTTCTATTCAGGCTAGCTCTGATACCATGTTAAGTTTATACTAATTTGACTAGCAAGATCACTGAAAGAAACACAATCACAAGATAGACATAGATTTTGCCTTGGGAAACCCTCATGGGGTAGAAAACCCAACAAAGCTTTCCTCAATAAGATGATCAACCAAAATACAAGATGTGCTCCAATACTAGAGCTCCTTCTCTACCTCCTATGCAGAGCTCTCTCTCACAAGTGCGCTACTTTCCAAGTGATGGAAGCGTGTGATAAGTGAGGAGCATCCTCCTCTACTTATACTAGTTTCCCGACTGAATTTTTCCCTTATGGGTCCGACCTCTCCCAATGGAGTCTAATAACCCCTAATTATTTAACTCAGTGCCGACCCCCACATGGTGGATCTAATAACCCTGGTTACCACAATCCATCGGAGGAATAAACATCTCCGGATACATAATAGGATTACCTCGGAGGGATGAAACATCTCTGGAATAATAAAGTACAAATATAATATTCTTAGAAGTTACAATATTCAACATTTTTCAGATTATTACTCTTATTTAAACTCGCTCCTTGCAAGGATAGATTAGTTAGTTTAGTTTAGGATTAGATAATTGATAAGGTAGAAGTGATAAGACGGGAGGTAAGAACCTACGCATCACTTGTGAGGATTCTGCCTTTCAATTTTAAGTTAAATGCATTAGTTATATTAGAAGCACTTGCATTTTCCTACCCCTTAAACATAAAATATAAATGGTGGGACGGGCCGCAACCGATACATAAATTAAACAAACATACCTACGGTAGACGGACCGTAAACCAGACGGATTCTCTATACCAAACAATGAGTGATCTAATTGGTATTATTCATTGGGGAGAATCCTTACTGTCAATGCTAGGATTTTCCAGTAATCAACAGTTTTTGGCGCTAGAAGGAGGGCCTCCAGTGCATGGCCGGTAGAGGAAATCTGTTTCCATGATGAAAATTCTCTCGGTATCCATTTGAAACAAGCCAACCAAAAGAATTAATTTCTGAAACTGATTATCGAGAAAAGTTGGATTCTGAAACTGATCATACTGAACATTTATACATTGTTCCTCACTCAGAAGTAGACAATTTCAGAATACATACTAGATCTTATGTGAGGAAACTTGGTGGATTATCAGTAGTACCTTTACTACCTAGAAGGCAAGTTCCTAGAAGACAAGTTGTGCAAACTAAGGATTTTGTGCTTGTGGAATCTTTGGAAGAATTGGTTGATTTATCATTACAAGATATCCCAGATCCCATCAATCAATTGAGGCCTAATTCTCCAGAGTCAATCTCTTCTCCACACGTACAGACTCTTACACCACCTTATACACCTCCACATTCTCCAATGTGTTATTGCTAATATGGCTCACAATGCCAATCAACCACCTTCTTGGAGAGCCAGGGGACCACTCAACCTAGCTGCTCCTTTGCATGATTTGTCTAAGCATCCGAAGCAAGTACTACCTAAGTTTGACCCTAGAAAAAGGGATCTCTACTGAAGATCACCTAAAGAGCTTTTATTTGTCATTGAATCTATTAAATGTGGAACATGAGGATGTAGTGTGCAGATTGTTCCATTACACTTTTGAACCTAAAGCATCATCCTGGTATTTTAGCCTGCAGGTCAATTCTATAGCAGATTGGGAAAATTTTGAAAAGGTCTTTTTGAATAAGTTTGGTAACCAAAACACTGTGGCTTCACTTATGAAAGAATTATTGTCTATGCGGATGGAAAAGAAGGAGAAAGTACAAGAATTCAATCAAATATTTACCACAATTTTAAATAGTTTCAGTGCTGCAACTAAACCTGCCGAAGAATCATTGGTAGAATAATATACTACAACACTTCTCCCATCCATAGCCATGTTTGTCAAAAGAGCTGTTAAAACTACTCTAGCAGAAAATTATAATGAGGCAAATAAAGTAGAAGCAGACATAGATAGTATCATCAAACATTCTCTGGATTTGGAAGTGAAATCTATAGTAAACAAGAAGCCTGGAATATTGACTAGACCTAAAGAAGATCCCTCAAATGAATTAGAAAATGTGGTCAAAATGGTTCAAAAGTTGTCCAATAAAACAATAGTTTTGGAGAAAGAAAAGGGTGCTAGTTCTTCAGTAAGAAAACCTTTTAAAGCTTTCTATAAAAAAAAGGAATAAAGCACACAACCACAACCACAATCAAATAATTCTGTTGTTTTTAATTTGAATGAAGTTGGCATGGATCACTTTTGCACGTTTCATCAAGAGCCTCATTCAGAAAAAAAATTGCCCACAGTGGATTAATTCAATGACTCTGGAAATGAATAAATTATTGGATACACAATTAGTAGATCATGAAGATAAAAAAGAAGACCAATCTAATGAACCAGAGGATCAAAATGAATAAACCACATTGGTATTATGGGATTGGGCACCAAATTTGGGTTTATATGAAGAAGAAAAGGTGGAAGAAATACAAATATCATATGTGGATTATGCTACCAGAAGTAAGGGACCAATAATACCATCATATGTGGATTATGCTACCGGAAGTAAGGGACCAATAATACCATCATATTCTATCATATGTGGATTATGCTAACAAAAAAGTATGGTGTTTCCAAAAATGAAGACAACCAAATAAAACATAAAGAAGAATAATAGTATAAATCAGCCACAACCAAAATTAAATTATGGGGCTGTAAAGGAGACAAACCTATTAAGCAATAAACAAGTAAAACCTGTAGTCAGCAAATCTGATAATGGTAAAAAGGTTAGAGGAAATCATAATATGGGATATGACATTTTAGAAGATATCAAGAAAACTAAGGCAAATATATCTATGTTTGAATTGTGTAACATGCCACAACATAGGATCAAAATATTAGAAGATTTTGATGAAAAATCAAGCAGTACAATAGATAAACAGTCAGAAAGGGTTGAGTCTGATACCAAGGTTAACGAAGCAAGTATCGGTGGAAAATCAAAATCTCAAAATCTTCCTTTTCTTTTGACTTGAAATTTACAATTATAATGTGCATAATTGCTTGGTAGACTCTGGGGCTTCATCTAATATCATGCCACTATCTATTTGTAAGAAGATTAATGGACAACCCACTGCATCCCTGTTGATGCCTCAGGTGTGATGCTGTAATATTTTCCAAGGCAATCAATAGAAGGTGACAACCCAATATGAAAGGATTCAAACAAGCCTACGCAAAAGTGGTTCTATCCCCAAATTGTTTGGTGTGACTGACTCCTACGGATACCAAGCCTCCGCTGGAACTTATGTGGATGGATCCTAATGGATCTATCTCCTTGTTAGGGAAGACAGGAAAAAATTATATCTAAAGTGTAAGTAATTTTAATTGGAAAATAACTAATTTAAGTTAGATTAGAGTTAAGAAATGTGATTTGAATTTGCAGAATAGCCAGATCTAATTGTTCAATAAGTGCATCACCAATTGATATACATATAAATTGGATTTGAGCTTATCAACTTTAAACAAAATTAGAAAATGAAAATTGAATTGATTTTATCCAAAGAATTTGAATACATAAGACTGTTCTGTTATGACATCCTAATTGACAAATTAGCATCAATATAAATAACACTGTTGAACAACTACAGAAATAAATTGCATGAGTTAAACAAAGAAATTTACTTAACACATAACAACACATGGATCATATGTAAAGAGAAATTTAACATGTAGATCGATGCATTTATTAAACTTGCAACACAAAACAGAGTTCATCCAATAATTGAAGTGAGAAATCAAAACTTATAAAAGAAATTTGACAAATATTGTAAAAGAGATGGCCAAGAGAAACTGATTGGATTTCATTAAGTCTGCAACAAATTACAAGTCCGCAACAAATTACAAGTCCTCAAGGAAACATAGTATCTCGAGTTCTCCTTTGGTTATTTCTTCCCCCCCCTCTATGAGATCTAAGACCCTTTAAATAATAATTACATCAAATAACAAAAGGACAGATCTCCCACAAAAATGGGGATTACGAAATATTACTAATCTAAGGCCTACCAAGAGAAACTTGCCACTTGGCAGATACATCTAACAGATCCTCAATATCTTGATACTTGGCAAGCTCAAGTGATAGCTGTGTCTTACAAGAGAAAGACTCAAATTCTCTTTTCTTCAGCTTCTCCCATTCACACAAAAAAAAATTGATCTTCATCCCTAAACTGAGGGGTAACTCAATTAGCTCTTTGATCTCAGAAATGTAAATGTGGTCCAGCTGTTCTATCTGCTCTTTGGACTTTTAACATTCTTCAACCTGCTGGATCATAATCTTGGGTAGGGAATATTTTTCAATTAATTCCAAGGTTGGGAATTCCAAGATGGTCAATAAATTGTCAGCTGCAAACCACCTCCTGCTACAAACAACCTGAGCTTCTTGAATTGTAGCCTCAACTGTCTCGCATGCATGTTCCCATGACTCCAAAGAGATTTTAATCCTTTTGAATTTAATATTGTCCAGAACTAATATATCTTCAGGTTTATCTTTGATATACTTCTTCCAGTCTATTACATCTTCCATAGCTCTGGTTGCTTCTTCCCTTCTCTCATTATGTTCAAAGAGGACATCGGTCTGACGTTCAAGGGTGTTGTATGTATCATGAATCTCATTTAGGCATTCAAATAGCTCGACCAACAAGTTCATATGATATTCATTTACCTTCAAGGAAAGCTCATTGAATGCTTCTTTGGAAAATCTTGAGAAAGAAGGAGCAACTGCTATGTCCATTGAATCTCTCAACTGTTGCTCAAGTGTTGTAATATTTTCAGCATAACCCACATTTAACACTTGTGCATCCTGGAGCTGTTGTTGAAGAGATGCATTATGTTCCTACAGGTCCTTCAGCTGATTATCATGTTCAGTTCTCAACTCTTGTAGTTGAGATTGATTTTGTTCATTTATTTTAGTCTGCTACTGCCTGAGCTTCTGCAACTCCTGTTGCTTCACCTCCATCTCCTTGTTTAATGAAGTAATAGATTCATAATTGGCCCTTGCAAAGGCTCCCATTGCTGCACCAGTTTCAAGTGATTCCTGTTGAACATCATTAGATTTTTTTTCTCCAGATAACTTGATTAGGGGCTGGGCCTTGTACAACAGTTCCTTCCCTATGCCTTTTGGTGCCCCTTTTTAGCACTGCTTTCTTTGAATTGCTATAGAAAAATTCCCCTAAAGAAACCATTGCATCTTCTCCAAAATCTGACACTATTTCTACTGTGGATGTGGACACATAAGATGTTGTAACCAGGGGTGCAGTTTGGGATACAACAGAAGTTGGAATAGGTATAGTGATTTGGGTGGTGGATATGGAAGGAGTCATGATATTAAAGACTGATGGTAAAGAGGTGGAAACAAAATATAAAGTAATGATATCTGGAAGTGAGATAGAAATTAGGATCACAGGTGTTTCTGAAGATACATTAGACACTTGGATTTTAGCAGACTGTGTAGATGGGACAGAGGTTGGAGTTACAACTGACTCTTGAGAAGTTACAACAGGGATGACAAGAGACTTAGCTGATGTGGATGCTAGAGTTGTGACATATGATGGTGGGATGGAGGACGAAAAAATTGAAGTGTCTAATGATGTGGGAGGTGTTGCAGCTGTGGCGATAGTAACCTCTGGGAAGTGGATGTTAGGGAGAGGGTCATCAATTACTATACTCTCCAAAGGATTGAAAGAAGTCTGGGTAACTGAAATAACATCCAGCGGGGTAACAAGAAAAGTAATTGGGCATGAGAATTTGGAAGTAAGGACTTAATCCTCCACATCACTATCCTCAATATGCAACATAGTCACTTTAGGTATAGATCCTTCCATCTTTTTCCTTTTTGCTGGAGTAGTTGCAGCAACAGCCTGAGTTTCCACTACTAAGATCATCACCGCAAGTTCTCTTTTCATCTCAACAACTAATTGAATTAGGGCATTGATAGTGGCAAAAGGTTTGTGCTGTGGTGTGTCCTCATCAAGTGCCTTACCTTTATCATCAGTTTCATAGATCGGCATCAAAGGGGCGATTGACTTATGTGCGTCCTTCTTTGCCAAATATTTCTGTGTTTTTTCCTCAAGTGACAGCTGTAATTTCCTGTACTGCAAGACCTTGGTCTTGAGTTCTTGTCGATACTGGAAGATGAAATTATTCTCCTCCAGGGAAGCAGTTCTGTGATACGAACCGTTACCCCAAAACCTCGAGATGTTAGTGAAGACCGTCCATTAGGATCTTAACATCCCACCACGCTCCGCAGTCCAGACTCTGGGCTGGATGTGCGCCCGTATGGTGGTGTCCCCTTTGCGCCGTACGAGCCTCGGGAGAACACTGCAATGCTGACGTTGCCACCCACTCTGTGACTTGAACCTGGGTGGAGGCTCTGATACAAAATGATACGAACTGTTACACCAAAACCTCGAGATGTTAGTGAAGGCCGTCCATTAGGATCTTAACATTCTGTTCAGTACTTCAACAATTGATTTAGCACCTTGGTCCATGGAATCATCTGGAGTAGTCTGATGAGCATAGGTACTTTTCATATGTTCTTGTGCAAAATGATTTGCCAAAAATGACTTGGGATCATGCATCCTCTTAGGAGCTTTCCCAAGCTTTAGGGTGGCAATCTTATTACCAAGCAATTCAGCATGAGTTGAATTCTAGATTACTAGAGGTCCAAGATTAAGTGGGAACTTGGGCCATCCTCTTATTTTGGCTCCAGTCAGTTTAGGAAACACACCATCAATGACTGTCTGGAAGGATATTTCCTCAAGCACCAACCTGTCTGGTACAACTCTAGGTAACAAATGGGCTGTATCATTGCCCCAAATCCTAATATATGAGAAGTATTCCCATACATATCAGTCACCCATGGTAGAGATAAGTGCTTGGCATGATCGGAGAAAGTAGGAGGATCCTCCTTGAATATCATCAGGGAAATTGAACCAATGAAATGGTCACAAATATCATATATAAGACATACAAAATTGTCGTCCCATAGTGCAGAGCAATAAATATGAACCAGGGGTGCAAACAAAGTCCAGTTCCATCCCATAGAAGGAAATTGAAAAGTCGAGCAAAAAACATCCATCACATATGCTGAGTAATAAAATGTAGGTTTACTGGAAGCCGGGGTATTCTAATATTTTTCTATCGTTGTCTTGAGCTCCACTGATAAGATTTGAGCCCAATTGAAAGACTGCCCTGTAGTGAGGACATGGTGAGAAAGGGATTCCCATTCGGCTTTGAATAGTGAGCAATTTGGCAACCCATATAACCTGCAGAGCATGGCTGCCAATAGAGAGAATGGTTCCTTAAACCAAGAAATGGGATAGGACTTGTTGGCCTTGGGTGTAAAACTTGCAGGGTTTTCCATCCAAGACTTAAGCATTTCATTAAAGTTAAATTGGGTCACAGCTAAGTCTAGGAACTTTTTGTTGAGCAACTGATCTGATTGCCTAAGGGCATATATTCTAGTAAATACTTCAGGCTGGAAATAAGTTAATTGAGCCCCATCCTTATCATTAAAAGAGCGGTTTGTAGTTTTGATTTTGGGTTTCCGCAGTCTGCAATCCACAATGTAGGTTGCGGGTTGCAGAAGTGCAAGTTTGAAATTGAATAGTTTAATGTTTCCGCAATCCACAATCCGCAGTCGGAGAATGGAGCGGTGAAAAATCAATCTTCCCGCAATCCGCAATGCGGGTTTGCAATTTCAATTCGTTTATTGCAATTTCCGATTTCCGCAATCCGCAATTTGCGGGTTGCGGAAACATAAATTTTATTTCTATCAACTAAATTCTTTTTACGTTCTGCAATCTGCAATTTGTGGGTTGTGGAATTCGGAACCGAACATTTTATTTTATTAAAATATTTTCCAACATCCGCAATTGTGAGTTGTGGGTTGTGGAAAGGAAAAATGTAGAACTCACAAATTTTCAACTTCAGCAATCCGCATTGTGGGTTGCGGATCAAAGGTTGCAGAAACAACATAATTTCAAGAAAAAGTATGTTTTCCGCAACTTACAAAACGCGTAAAAAGAAGGTTTTTTTAACAAACTTTTATTAAATCCAAAGCATGAAAAAGAGATAGGGATAAAGACAACAATAATAACACCCAAAAAACCCAACAAAGGAACTTCAAGTTACCTTCAAAATAAAAGTGGGGCCCCCATTTTATCAATAAAAATGGGATCTGTTGTGCCTACAACAATCCCCTTCTCAGATGATAAAACTAGACATGTATGATGTTAAACTTATTGGGGAAATGAAAAATGTATTGATCACATTGGCTGTAGACCCATGAGTGTGTCAATTTATTGATATTATGGTAGTAGATATACCAGAAGCTTATGGGTTAATTCTGAGTAGATATTGGTCAAATAAGCTGAATGGTTATTTCGCAATAGATTGGTCTCATGTATGGTTTCCATATTAGAATAAGCAGAACCAAATCAAGGTATTGAGGGAGCCTCATATGAAGCATAATGTGACTGAGTTAGAAGGAAAAAACGAGCTAGTGAATTTTTCATCTTCAGTTTTGGGGAATTATTTTTTAGAAATTGAGCCAGGGAATTATCATGCAGAAAATGTTGGCTATGATCCAGACAACCAGTCTGATCTCCTTTAATTTGCACAGACTGATGATATTGACTGTAACATAGTAGAGTTAGTGACTGACGTAAGTAATCATACTAACTCGGTAGGACTAGATGATAAGTATTGGATTTTAAACTTTGATGGCTCCAAAACACAAGAGGGAGCAGGAGCTGGTTGTGTTCTTGTTGATTCTAAAGGAAACAAACAATTTCTCTCTTGTAGATTAGAATTTGAATGCACAAATAATATTGTTGAATACGAAGCTTTAGTTCAAAGATTGAAAAAAGCCATTGATTTGAATGTTAACAATTTAAAAGTTTTTGGGGACTCGGAAATAGTTGTTAGGAAAATAAGAAACACCATTCATTGTGTATATCCACACTTGAAATGGTATCAGTTTGAAGTATGGAATTTAATATCAAATTTTAATGCTTTTAACATAAATGTCATTCCTAGATTACAAAATGTTTCTACTGATTTACTAGTTGTTTCTGCTTCATTGTTAGTACCAACTAATAAAAAATGTTCTATTGAATTGCTTTTCAGGCCATCTGTACCTGATAACATTAAAAATTTGAGAGTGTTCGATGAAGATGAACAGATTATCATTTTTTTGACAAATGATGATACCTTCAAAGAATCCATTATTGAAGAAGACGAGCACCAGTTAGAATTGCAAAATGAGGATACCAAAAAAGGAAATTTTATGCCAAAAGGAGTACGAACTCTTGAAGGATTATTTGACATACAACATAAGTTCAGAAAGCCTGCAAATGTCCAGACAAATAGCTCTTCAATGCAATATGAGTTGGTGAACTTGGGGACATAAAAGGAACCTAAATATGTTTAATTTGGGACAATGTTGCTCACCAGGCGAAAGATGCAAATCCATTAAACTATTTCAACAGTACAAAGACATTTTTTCATGGACATATGCAGATTTGAAGACTTATGATACATGTATCATACAGCATGTGATACCCATCAAACAAGGAGCAAAACCATTTCAACAGCAACTCAGAAATATGCATCCTACGCTTGAACCATTAATACATAAAGAATTAAAGAAGTTGTTGGACGCTAAGATTATTTTCAAGTTCAGACATTCCAAATGAATGGCAAACTTGGTGCCTGTAAGAAAAAAATAAGGAGAAATAAGACTATGTGTTGATTTTGTAATTTAAATAGGACATCAGATAAAGACAACTATATGATCCCACCCATGGAACAAATCGTACAGATGGTCTCAGGATTAGAGATGTTCTCCCTATTGGATGGATTTTCAGGTTACAATCAAGTATTACTGGTCGAGAAGGATCGAATCAAGACTACCTTTCACACAAAATGGGGGATATTCTCTTATAGAAGAATTCCTTTTGGCCTTATGAATGCTGGAGCCACATTTCAAAGGGCCATGGACATCGCATTCTGAGGTTTAGTAGGCCATTGTGTTGTTACTTATTTAGATGGTGCGACAGTTTTTTCTAAGACAAGAGAGGATCGTGCTTTCCATTTAAAACAGATTTTTGAACGTTGTAGGAAGTATGGCATATCTTTGAATCCTGAGAAAAGCATTTTTGTTGTTATTGAAGGAACACTGTTAGGGCACATCATCTCTAAAAAGGGAATCTCTATAGACCCATAAAGAATTCAAGTTATAAATCACATTCCCATGCCCCATAATAAGAAGACTATGCAATCATTTATGGGCACTATAAACTTTGTGTGAAGGTTTGTGCCATATTTTGCACAAATTATAAAACCTTTACAGCAGATGGTGAAGCAAAGTGCGCATGTCAAATGGATTGATATTGAGAAGAACACATTTAAGGATATTAAAAAACTCTATTTCTCATGCCCCTTCATTAAGCAGTCCATATTTTGAAAAATATTTTATTATATATACATTTGCTTCAGATCATTCACTTGCAGCAGTGCTCATGCAGAAGGGAGAGCAAGGAGATGAATACCCAATATCTTTTATGAGCACTGGATTATAGGGAGTTGAACTGAATTATCCAGCTGTAGACAAACACGCATACTTAGTTTTCAAAGCAGTGAAATAGTTCAGACCTTACATTCTAAAAAATAGAACCAAGGTTATAAAACCTCACCCAACTGTCAGATCTTTATTTATATAGAAAGAGTTGGGAGAAAGACGAGGAAATTGGGTGACTGCACTACAAAAATATGACCTAGAATTTAAACCAGCTAATATCATCAAAGGTCAAGGGTTATGCAAGTTGCTTACTAAAAATCCAATTGATAAAGATCATGGATGGGAAAATGTATCAGAAATGAATCTAATTGAAGTATGTTCCACTTTCACCACTCCAAAATCTTGGTATAGATATTTAATTCATTATCTTCAAAATGGATATTTGTTGGAACATTGGAATTTGAAGCAAAGAAGGGAACTCCGATTAAATTCAGCAAAATACCAAATAATAAATGGAGTACTATTTAGAAATAATTACGATAGATTTTTTCTCAGATGTCTTGAAAAGGATGATGTAGAGAAAGTGGCAAAGGAGTTACATGATGGCCCTGCAGGGGGACCTTATTCCGGGGACACTACAACTCATAAAATATTGAGAGATGGATATTATTGGCCCACTGTTTTTAAATAAGCTCATGCTTATGCAAGGAAATGTGATATATGTCAGAGGAGTGCTAGTAGACTACCTAAATCAGCAGGACCATTACAACCGATCATCATTTTAGATCCATTCAAGCAATGGGGATTAGATATCACCAGGGATATTAATCCCAATTATTCGTTGAAGCACCGATATATTCTCACTACCACGGATTACTTTACAATATGGACTGAAACAACTCCTTTGCGCAAAGTGAATGAAGATGTAGTCATCAAGAATACATCATAACTAGGTTTGGGTTTCCAATTTCGTTAATTTTTTATAATGCATCTTATTTTTCTTCTTTCAAATTGAGTACATTTGCTATTGAAAAGGAAATCAAATTGCATTATTCATCCAACTACTATCCTCAAGGGAATGGGTTAGCAGAATCCACTAATAAGAATCTCATACGAATATTGAAGAAAATTGTTATTGAAAACCAAAAAAATTGGCATATAACCCTTCCCAACGCTTTATGGGCAAATAGGGTTACTCCGAAGGACACTTTAGGGGTTTCTCCTTACTCTTTATTCTACGGGAAAGAGGATATTCTTCCCCCAAACATACTACTCCCTTCCCTACAGATAGCTCAGGCATCTCGAGGATCAAATAGCGAAACCATGCAGTTACGAATTAATACTCTCCTAAAACTTGAGGAAGCACGGAAAAAGGCCAAAGATAGGTTCAACTGTCACCAAGACATTGTTAAAAAATGGTTTGATAAACGGAAATCTAGCAAGAAAACTTTTGAGGTAGGAGACCTAGTTCTAAAGTGGGATCATCCTCATGAAGAAAAGGGAAAACATACAAAATGTCAACAATTGTGGCTTGGTCCTTATCAGATTGTGGAGAAGCTTGGCCCAACAACTTATAAGCTATGCGATTTACAAGGGGAGAAAGAAAACCTCCCTGTCAATGTCCTAGCACTTAGACACTACTTTTCTTAGATTTAGGGAAACCCATTGTACATAAATAATTTTGTTGATTTTAACCTTTTGATTGATTTCATTTGTTTTCATCTTAGGATATTTAGCTTCTGCCTTATCTCATGTTGTGTTGGTTTTACTTTACTTGCTTGATTTTGTTTAATAAAGCTTAGCTCAACTTTCAGAGTGATATGCAAAAATGCAGAAATATGAACAGTCTCATGTGAAACGGTGATAATCACCAAAAGGATTAGAATTGGCTTCATAACAAAGGATTTTTTTTTGTAAAAACAATGTCATTAGTGATTTTAATTGCTGCTTTGTTTTAAAAGGGGAAAACCTGCTTCATGTTTTATGTTGTGCCAATGTAAACACTGTGAAATAACCAGGATCTATGAATTCTAAATTACTATCTTGGGGCTCCACTCACTTACACATAAATAACCATCTCAGGTAGCCTACTATAACTGATCCATGGAAAGGAATCAAGTCTTGTAGATGTATGGCAATTAAAATGATCCCATGCTACAAAAATTACAGCCAAAAGGATTACAATCAAAATTTATGAAAAGGTTTCATCTCCATCAAAGAAATGGTCTTGAAAATAAATACATTTAATCAAGAAGATTGCCCAGATGATAATTCCAAAAGGGTTCTTCTCCATCTGTGAGTATGAAAAACAAATAAAAACGCATCACTCACACAAAGGAAATTATGGATGGAAGAACCCACATCAAATGTTGAAGACTGAAGAAATCTATTTGTGAAAGACTCAGACGATAAAACTCGTCAAAATAAAGCATCTAAAGAAATGTTGATAGTGTGGGAATGAAGAACAAACGAATACATATGTCTGATTTTGTTACGATCCTGTGGAGTCATATTTAGAGGTAACCAAAATATGGGACTAATAATGAACTCCATATTATGGCCTCAAGAGACTGGTCAGGAAATCTATTCTAGGTTTCCCTATTTCCTAAAATAAATGACCAATATGATTCAAGAAAACTCCTCTCCCTGCATAAAACTTTAGCCTTTTAAAATCCCGGTAAAATGATAAGGGCACAATTTTACAATCAGAATTAATAACAAATAAGCAATTGTAATCCTAAAATGGGTTTGTTCAGAGATCTGTGTTCACCAGCTAGTCGCCAATTGTTGCAGTTGCAACCTGATCCCCAATTTTTTTATAAAATTGTAGGGCCCCTACTTTATTTTTTGAATTTACTCAGATTTTGTTTCATCTTGGACCTACTTATTTTTAACACTTAGATTTTTCCTTGAAAAAACAAAAGAAAAGGTATTTCCGCTCTTCCGCATTCCTCAGTTCCACATCTCGCCTTTTCCGCATTTCCGCATTTCCAATTGCGGATTGCGAATTGCGGGTTGCATTTTCCCACCATATGAAACCGTGTCTGTAATCCCGCAATTCCTCAATCCCGTAGTCGTGCATGCATGCATGGACAAGTGAGGATTTTGGGTTGCGGATTGCATTTCTGGATTTTTGGAATTGTCTCTCGCATCTCCGCATTCCGCATGTCCGCATCCTGCTTTCCTGCAATCCCGGTTTTCCACATTCCGCAGTTCCGCACCCTGCATCTCTGCATTCCCGCATTTTTGATTGTGGATTGTAGATTACAGACTACATTTCTGACTTTGGAATTGCATTCCGCATTTCCGCATTTCGCATGTCTGCAATCCCGTAGCTCTGCATTCCGCAGTTCCGATTGCAGATTGCGGATTACGGACTACATTTCCAACTTTGGAATTGCATTCCGCATTCCGCATGTCTGCAATCCCGTAGCTCTGCATTCTGCAGTTCCGATTGCGGATTGCAGATTGCATTTTAGAATTTTAGAATTCGTCCCTCGCACTCTCGGATTCCCGCATCCACGCAATCCTACAGTTCGGCATCCTGCATTGCGGATTGCAGATTGCAGATGGCATTTTTGACCATTTGAAATTGTCTCCCGCAATTCCGCACTCCCGCATTCCTACAGTCCCGCATTGCGGATTGCAGAAAGATGATTTTGGTCGTTTATTTTAAGTGCTTTTCCAACTTTCCTCCTTCGCGTTAGTTATCTTTTTTCAGGCTGAAACAAGATTGTGGAAGCTTGAATATTCTGTTTTGTAAACAATATTTACTATCAAACCTCTGCAATTTATATTATGCTCATTATCACTCTACTTGGAATTATTATATGGGCAATGCATTATGCTTATACATTGATTTTGTTGTCTCCTCGGGACATGTGGAAGCTGAAAGGTTGTGAGTAGAGGAAGCGGCAGGCTTGAAATACAACGTTGGAAATCCAAATGACGCAGAGGAAGCCGAAGTGATCAGTCATAATGCGAAGGATGCTAAAACAATGCACGTAGAAGAAACGGTAGACACAAGAGCCAAATTTGGCAAGCCAAAGGACGCAGAGGGATCCGAAATGATCGATAATTCAAGACAAATTCTCTTGTAATACAAATATGGGGAAAGGGTACTAGACAAATTGGGGCTTTGACTAGTGAAATAGAGACTGGATACATTGTGTAAGAGAACTAATTTTCTACTAATGTGGAAGGGTCTATTTGCTGGGAAAATATTGCATGGATGTTTTCCCGGGCTGTGTGACTGATAGATCAAAACTATTTCTTTTATGTTTATGTTCATGTTGTGATGAACGATTTCCTTATCTATGAAAATATCTATGTGTTAACAGAGTAATAAATTGTTTTAATTATAATCAAAACTATCTTTGGTAATTTTTTTGTTGTGAATGTGCATACTTCATCTTAATATCTATCTATTGGATTTGTATGAGTGTTTGACAGACAATCCACTCGAGCGGACATGAGCTGGATCTCCCTAGCTCAATGTGAGTCTAGGAAAAATAGAACAGAACATAAACCACTTTCCTAGATCTAGTTAAGGATCAAGTAATTAGATGTTTTACCTTAAGTTTGTAGCCCTTTCTCCTGGATGTTGTTCCACGCCTCGCGGTCGTCATATCTCAGCTACAAGACCTTCCAAGACACATAGAACGAGACAAACAAGTAAAAAGCATCTAAACGATAACAGATCTAAGTAAACAGTTAAGCAGGTAAACTACACAATATCATCAACACAACAATATTGGTGGAAAACGTTTATATTATTGTAAAAATAGGGAAAGTACATAGAAGGGAACGACTACAACCAGAGCTTAATGAAGTAATTTTTATCCATCCAAGCCAATACCATATCCTCTCAAGGAAGTGTGAGTCTCTCAATGGATGAGTAGAGATCTCTCTAAGATGATTTCACCAACATGTAGACACTATAGACTTCCTCCCCTTGGAGTGGGATAAAGCTTAATTTATATAGGACTAAGTGGATAGGGTATGGATAGGGTAGGTTGAGATATGGTAGGAGAGAGATAGGGGATCCTTCCAAGAGGTTAGGAACTGAGTGCCAACTCTCCAAAAAGGTCAGGGATAGGGATCCATGTCATCTAGCTTCGAGAATGGGCTCGATGGAACTATTTTTATCCATTAACTGACATCATCGCACCCTGCAAGAGAGAAAGCTGCGACGTCGCAGGTTGCATAAGGGAAGCCTACGATGACCTCTCAAAGCCTAGTATGAATGAGTATGTATATCTTCCAGGTTAATGACTTAGTCAAGGAAAATTTAGGGATGTATACACTGAGTCTCATGATGGTAAGATTTAGGTGTAACAGAATGCCCCCCAAAGCACGAAGCTGTTGAAAAATTGGATAGGTGAAGTGCTTTGATAGAAGGAATGACAATGGCTTGTTGGACGAAGGACGCTGCTGCAGTACAACTAACTATGTGCTCACAGTCTCATATGATAGACAACATGGCTGCCGACCAATACAATGCAGATCCATGGTAGTAATGAGCGACTGAACACAATCATGGCTACTAGACACAATCGTAGATCCATGATGAGATGATAACACAGCCACGACCAATACAAATGTGGATCCGTGTGACATGACTCAATACAATCTCCATTGCAACTTGGGTAAAACATGACTCCCCAGGGTATTCAAGTTGAACCCGTAATGATACGAATCTATCCATGTGATTACAAATGTCTTGACGTCAAACATGGTAGAAACCACTTGATTACCGGTCATTGATGTATACCGTTAACAAGTGCGAGGGAAATCACCATTAATGTCAATGATCCCCAAGGTTGTTAAATATTGTAACTTCTAAGAATATTGTATTTGTACATTATTATTCTGGAGATGTTTTATCCCTCCGAGGCAATTCTATTATGTACCCGGAGATGTTTATTCCTCCGATGGTTTGTGGTAACTAGGGTTATTAGACCCACCATGTGGGGGTCGGCCTTGAGTTTATATTTTAGGTGTTATTAGACTTCTCCAGTAGAGGTCGGCCCCATTAGGGATTTTGGTCAGTCGAGATCTAGTATAAGTAGAGGAGAAGAGCTCCTCATTTGATACATTTCCTCAACTCAGAAAGTAGCACACTTGTGTCTGGTAGGTCTGCATGTGAGGTAGAGAAGAAGGACAAGTCTTGGAGCACATCTTGTATTTTGGTTGATCATCTTATTGAGGAAAGCTTTGTTGGGTTTTCTACTCCATGAGGGTTTCCTAGGGTAAACTCTGTGTCTATATTGTGATTATGTTTCTTTCAGTGATCTTGCTAGTCTATTTGGTTTAAAACTTAACATGGTATCAGAGCTAGCCTAAATAGAACATCTTTCACAAGGTGAAATTATATTTCTCTCTCTCTCCCAAAATTAGGGTTTCTACAAAAGTTAGTATTTTTGGATTCTGATTGCATGGATGAATATCTCTTCTAAAGATCTATCTTTTGAGCTTTGGATCGAGGTTTTTTGTTGGGTAAAACTCCGGGAAAGTCAAACCCTAGTTTTACCAAAAGTACGATAAACCAGAAATTCTGTTGCAGATCCGGAAAAGTAAAAAGTTAAAGTTTCCAGGTAAGTACTATTCTATCTCCTGTCTCTTAGACTCCCCCAAGAGAAGATGGCTCCAAGCACTAAGCTTGAAGACAAGTTAGAAGGTATAGAGAATTTTCGGGCATGGAAATACAAAATTGGTCTCAATCTTGACGAGAATGATCTTGCTCAGTATATCAAGGATGAAGTTGTAGAACCTGAAGGAGATGAATCCAAAGAGAAGCATAGGAAGGATTTGATTAGGGAAAAGAGAATCATAGCTAATTCTATTAAAGACCACTTGATTCCCCAAGTGGCTTCCAAGAAGACTCCAAAGGAAATGTATGATGCCCTAGGAAGAATGTATGAGGGAAAGAACATCAATAGGAAGATGAACCTAAGAACCCAGTTGAAGAGTACCAAGATGCACAAAGGAGAATCCATTCAAGACTACTTCTCAAGGGTCTCCCAAATCAAGGAGCAACTAGATGCCATTGGTGATACTCTTGATGAAGATGAACTTGTGATGACTGCTCTAAATGGTCTCACTAGACCTTAGGAGTCATTTATACAAACTATGTGTGCCAGAAAAGAAAGTATGAAGTTTGATGTAGTGTGGGAGGATTGTGTTCAAGAAGAGGCTAGGGTGGCCAACAGAGAAGCACTCCTCAAGGAGGATGACCAAGCCTTGGCTACTCACACCAAAAGAAGAAGAATGGGTCACTTCAAGAAATTTGACCACAAAGGATGTCAACCCTTCTCTAGATTTAAAAGGGGAAGAGGACCCAATTCAGTAAGAGATCTCTCCATAGTCCAGTGTTACAGTTGTCTTAAACTAGGACACATTTCTAGATTTTGTCCTTCACAAAAGAAGAAGAAGTTTGTCCACAAAAGACACCATGCACATATGGCAGAAGATGATAGTGAAGAAGAAGAAGAAGAAGAAGAAGAAGAAGAAGAGGAAGAGGAAAGGCCTCGAAGGAAAAGATCTAAAGTAAAGAAAGAAGATCCAGAAGAATATGTCTTATTCTATGCACTCTCTGGATCTGTATCTCCTGGAGAAGATACATGGCTCCTTGATAGTGGTGCTTCTAAGCACATGACAGGTCAAAGGAAGACTTTCTCAAAACTTGAAGAAAAGTCTTCTACACAAAAGGTATCTCTAGGAGATGATTACCAATATCCCATCAAGGGAATTGGTGAAGCAAGCTACAAGCTAGATTATGGAACACCCTTGAAGATGAAAGAAATTTTATATGTACCAGGTTTGAAGAAGAACCTACTCTCTATCTCAGCACTAGATAAGAAAGGTTTTAGAGTTGCCTTCATAGATGGTCAAGTACTTATGTGGCCCAAAGGAAAATCTATTGAAGCTGCAGTTGTCATTGGTGAAGAGGAAGGAGGTCTCTATAAGCTCAAGGGACATCCAGAAGTTGCCCTTTCTCATGAAACCTCTAGCCCCAGTGAGCTATGGCATAGAAGATTAGCTCACATTAACTATAAAGCCCTACCCTATGTAAGCAAGGTGGTCATAGGATTACCAGACTTGAAGGTTGATCATAATGGATCATGTAAAGGATGTGAAAAAGGGAAGAATATCAAGAACCCTTTTCCAAAGAGTGAAACAAATACTAAGAACATTTTGGAGTTAATACACTCAGATGTATGTGGACCAATTCCCACCACTTCCCTAAGTGGGTTTGAATACTATCTCTCATTCATTGATGACTATTCAAGGAAGACTTGGATATACTTTCTGAAAGGTAAGAATGAAGTCTTTGGAAAATTTAAAGAGTTCAAGGCCTTAATAGAAAATCTCTTAGAAAAGAAAATCAAGATTCTCGGAACAGATAATGGCGGAGAATATACTTCAAAGGACTTTGAAGACTTTTGCAAGGAAGCTGGAATCAAGAAGGAACTAACCGCTCCCTACAATCCCCAACAAAATGGGGTGGCTGAAAGAAAGCATAGAACCATCATGGAAGCTGTAAAGACCGTGATACATGATCAAGATCTACCCATGTATTTATGGGCTGAAGCATCTAGGACAACAGTCTATGTATAGAATAGACTATCCCATAGTGCTCTTGAATTCAAAACTCCAGAAGAAGTGTTCACAGGAAAGAAGCCTGAGGTAAGTCATCTCAAAATATTTGGTTGTCCTGTGTACATTCAAATTCCAAAAGAAAAGAGAACCAAGTTGGATCCTTCTGGTAAGAAGGGAATATTTGTTGGATATAGTGAATCATCCAAAGCCTTCAGAATTTTCATACTAGGTTTTCATCATATGGAAATAAGTAGAGATGTAACATTTGATGAAGAAGCAGCTCTCAAGAAATCCAGGAAGTGTCAACTTGAAGAAATCTATGAAGAAGATACACCTCCTAGAATCATAGAAGCTGTGCACATTCCTAAAGATGATACACCAGAGGACCATGACATGATAGAACCACAATAACCCCCTATTACAAACTTATCTAGGAAATGAAGGCCAGCATGGGCTAGAGACATTATTCAAGGAGCTGAAAGATATGGAGCTCTTGAAGGCTCCACTAGAGAAAGAAAGAAACCAAAGCTAGTATCCAACTATGTGGCCTTTATGTGTGATCTTGTGGATCAACAACCTACTAGCTATGAAGAGGCAGCTCAGAAGAAAGAATGGGTAGAAGCAATGACAGAAGAATATCAGTCAATAATGAAAAATGATGTTTGGAATATAGTTCCCAAACCAAAAGATAAAAGTGTGGTTTCTTACAAATGGATTTTTAAGATAAAACATGCTGCAGATGGTAGCATTGAAAAATATAAGGCAAGATTTGTAGCCCGAGGATTCTCTCAAAAAGAGGGAATTGACTATGAAGAAACCTTTGCACCAGTTGCTGTGATGAACCTGCAATAATTAATTAATGCAAATACACGAGATATCAGAAATAATAGAACAGAATCACTTTTATATTGATCACGGGCCACTTTGAGGGGGCAACCTCCTTTGAGCAAGCTCAATACAATTAACTTCACAGTGCCTTCAATGACCTCAACACACACTTATATACTAAGTCTATGCCCAATACTATGAGTCAAAACCATGGGACATATAATACTACGGGATGACTTACAAAGCATATGCGTCCAATACTATGGGCTAATATAAACTATGGATCAACAAATACTATGGGACGAATTACAAAGCATATGCGTCCAACAACAATATACTAACATAGTAAAGAGAAGGTTGACATAGGTTCCTAACATCCCCTCTCCCTTAGAAAAATCTTTGTCCTCAAATATTTGGTTGGAGAAATTGCTGCAGAATCTGAAGGAGTGGTTCCCCGGTAGCATCCTCAGGTTGCATTTCAGGCCACTGATGCCTTTGGAGTGTCAAGGAGGATTGCTTTGAAGGCTGTAGATGAAGAAGAACCCTGTCAGCTGCGTGGAAAATGCGCTCAGAACGGTGCTAATCAGCTTGTTTTTTCAGGCGAATTCTGGCCATGTGAAGATTGTCCTGTAGAATGAGAAGAATCTGATCGCGGTTTCGAAGAACCGAGTCAATTTCCTGAACTGGGGAGCTGCTAAGGGTGTATGGAAGAAGAACTGGCGGTGTTTTTCCATAGATTGCTTCATATGGTGTTCTTTGAGATGTGGTATTGTACCACCAGAGCGCTGGTAGGAAATCCATAGAAATAGTTGGCCAAAGCTGTGTAGGGATGGGCAAGGGTTTGAGCAATCCCGAAAGGAGTGTCGTTTCACCCTTGTTGACTTGGAAAGTATCATCGTCAGCCACCATCTGTTGAATTGTCATTTTTAGTCCCTGCCAAAAGAAGTTACATTGTTCCCGGTCATACATTTTGCAGAACCCAGAGTGCCCTGTTGATGAAGAAGCATGGAGTTCATAGAAGAGAGAGCCCTATTGAACATATTGCAACCAATTTGGAACAAGCAGAGAAAGAGCTATAAGAAAAACTGGGTCATAAATTGTGCAAGAAGGAGCATATTCCACCATATTGTCCTTACCCTTCTTGGAAGTGATCACATAGGGATAACCCATGAGTTGGATAACCCACTTCAGGTGTGTTGGGGAGGAGACCCATTGTTCCAGAAAATTTTCCAGACTCGAGAGATCAGTCTTGATGCAGAAATAATTCCCTAATAGGTATGGCTGCCACTTCTGTACTGCATGCAAAATAGCCATAATTTCCTGCTGAGAGGTAGATGTTGCTAAATTATTACTGGAAAAGTCTCTTGAAGGCAGCAAGCGCATTGGTTCAGCAAAGATACCTGCATATCTATCCAAGGAAGTAGTGGAGACTGTTGATGGGTGCATCTGAATGGAATTGAGCTGAGCGATGACACCATGTGAATTCTTCTTAAGGATTTTTTCTAGGCGATGTGAAATGATGATGCAGAGAGACCTTGGTTGTAAGCCCATAAATTTGTGTTGTGCCCCGTTTACTTTAAACTGCATCCAAAGTTCAGCAAAATCCCATAAGATGGGGCCAAGTGTGCGTAACCATTGAACGCCCAAAACCGCATCACATCCACCTAAGGACAAGGAAAACATGTCAGAGCGTAGGTTATAATATTCCATAGAGATACGCACATTGTGACACTTCCCCTTGCAAGGTAAGGTTCCCCCATTGGCAACCATGACTTCAAAGTTGGAGCAAGGATGGAAAAAATAATCAGCCTGTTTGGAAATCCGAGGGTCAATGAAGTTATGAGTGCTACCAGAATCAATGAGTATGGTAAGAGGGAGCTTCTTGAAGCATCCCCTGACCCGCATTGTTTGTAAGGTGGTGATGCCGGTTACAGCATGGAGAGAGATCTTGGGTGGGTCGTCCTGAGATGGGGTGTCAACAGGCGGGTGTTGAATGTCGACCTAATCATCTACTATATCTGTAGCTTCTTCACCAAATTCTAAGGCAGGCGGAGAATCCACATCCAAGAGATAGAGCTTTTGTTGAACACATCTATGTCCCTGAGTGAATTTCTCATCACAATTATAGCAAAGCCCTTTTTCTCGGCGTGCCTACATTTCTATTTCAGACAAATGCTTGATAGGAGTTGGTTGAGGAGAAGGCGTGATGGCAGGTCATTGGGAACCCATATTTCTGAAGGGAACAAAGGTGGGTTTGGAGAATTGTTGAGCTGCGATCTTGTCCTCGGCTAGCTTAGCCAACCCTAGGATTTCCATCATTGTGTTGGGACAAAACATTTTGACCTCTGAGCGGATTTCATCCTTGAGACCACTGATAAAACAACTCCTGTAGAATTCATCAAACAATCCTTCTGTGTGATTGGCCAATTTCTCAAATTCTATCTTATACTCTCTCACTGTGCCAATTTGGTGAAGTTTAGTGAGTGCTCCTGTGAAATCATCAAAAGCACTAGGACCAAATCGTGGCAAAATGAGTTGGCAAAAATCTGTCCAGTTTGGCTCGGGATGAGCTTTGATGTACCAATGGTACCATTGAAGGGCTTCTTGTTCCAAATGAAAGGATGCAAGTGGGACTTTCTGGACATCAAAAGTATTATGCAGACTAAAATATTGTTCTGCTCGGTATATCCATCCAGTCGGATTAATACCATTGAAGCGAGGAAAATCAAGCTTCGGCCCACGAAAATTGCTGGAAGAAGAGAACCTGATGGCTGCAAAAGATTCTGGTTGTCGGTTATTGTTCATGGCTGAATGCTGAAGATGGAGGCTGAGAAATTTTTCATCTAGATCTTGGAGTTTGGTTTGGATGGCTGCAAGTGCTTCCTCCATGGTGTTTGCTCCTGCACGGGTGACAACCATAACCAGGTTCTTTTTTTTTTTGGTGGAATGGGTAGAAAAAAACAAACAGAAGCTGATTTAGTAAAGGGAAATTTGGATTGGGGAAACAATCTGATGGGTAATTGGGGTTTGACTAGATTTTGGACACTGTCGAAAGGACAAGAAAGAAAAAAGGGGGATTTCATAAGGGGGGTGATAGAATGAGAAAATTTGGCAGAGAGGGACAAAGAAGCAGAATTCAGAAAGGAATTCTGTGGTAAAATTTGACGGTGATTGGGTGAAATCTGAGGAAGTTATGGCAAACCCTAAAAATAGACAAATGTGAGATTTCGGGCTTTGGGAAGGGGAATTGGGGATAGGGTCCTCAAGAATGAAAGATGTAGAATGGAATGACAGGGGTTCCCCAAAAATTTCAAGGGAAACAGAGTGAAAACAAGGGAGATATGGAGAAAAAAACTGGTTTTTTTTTTCTTCCAGAAATGGATCGGCAACAGCGGCGCGGAAGGGATCCGCAACAGATTGATCTGCAACAGCGCGGAAGGGATCGAAAACGGCTGGATCTGAAATGGCGACTGGATCTAGAACAACTTTCAGAATAGATCTGAAACGGCTGGATCTGGAGCGGAAGTGATCAGCAACAGTTCAACTAAAAATTGATATGGACCCCATGTATGTGCGGCTTCCTAACAGTTCAGGGGTTTCACTCGGCCACGAATGCTGTCTGACGGCTTGCATATTGGGGAAGTACCCCTCACTCCACGGCTTAGGTAAAACTGATAACTGCTTTGCCACAAACGACAGCTCTTGGTTTACCTCACAGGTGGAAACTAGTCAATCAGGTAGGGTTCGTTGCCCTTTTCGCTGGCAGGTCCTCTCAATGGGCCAGCTACTTCAGGGTTCCTGTGGTAATCCTCACAATGAGTTTTAGGGCTTATGCCCAAGTACTTCCCACAGTTAAGCGGATAGGGATTATTCCCAAATCCGAACCTACAACAGATGCGAAAAAAAAATTTGGCAGAAATTTCACTCAGCGAGCCCAAGAAAGTGCTCTGATACCAGATGTGATGAAACTACAATAATTAATTAATGCAAATACACGAGATATCAGAAATAATAGAACATAATCACTTTTATATTGATCACGAGCCACTTCGAGGGGGCAACCTCCTTTGAGCAAGCTCAATACAATTAACTTCACGGTGCCTTCAATGACCTCAACACACACTTATATACTAAGTCTATGCCCAATACTATGAGTCAAAACCATGGGACATATAATACTACGGGACGACTTACAAAGCATATGCGTCCAATACTATGGGCTAATATAAACTACAGATCAAAAAATACTATGGGACGACTTACAAAGCATATGCGTCCAACAACAATATACTAACATAGTAAAGAGAAGGGTTGACATAGGTTCCTAACAGTTGCTAGGTATACTTCAATTAGAACTATCATGGCACTTGCATCTATGATGAAGTGGAAATTACACCAAATGGATGTTAAGACAGCTTTTCTGACTGGTGTAATTGAAGAAGAAGTGTACATAGAGCAACCACAAGGGTTTGAGGTTAAAGACGGGAGAACTCATGTATGCAAACTGAAAAAGGCATTATATGGATTAAAGCAAGCTCCCAGAGCTTGGTACAGAAGGATTGACAATTTCTTAACAAGCATGGGATTTACCAAGAGTAAAGATGACCCTAATCTTTATCTCAAGGTAATGGATGATGAACCAGTTATACTACTGTTATATGTAGATGATCTATTTCTAACCGGAAATGAGAAACAAATTATTGAATGCAAGAAGAAGCTTTCTTCAGAATTCGAGATGAAAGATCTCGGATTAATGCACTACTTCTTAGGTCTAGAAGTATGGCAAGAACCAAAAGGAATCTTTCTAAATCAAGGTAAGTATGCTGTGGAGATTCTAAAAAGATTTGATATGTTGGAGTGTAAAGCCATGGCCACTCCCATGGACTCCAACTTGAAGTTATTAGTTAATAACACATCAGAATTAGTGGACATAACTCTATATAGACAAATCATTGGGTCTCTGATGTATTTAACAAATACTAGGCCAGATATATGCTTTGCTGTAAATACCCTAAGTCAGTATCTAGTAGAACCTAGAAAGGTTCACTTAATGGCTGCAAAGCATGTAATGAGGTACCTAAAGGGTACTTTAGATTTTGGTCTATATTATCTTGGAAATCATGAACTTAGATTACATGGTTACTCAGATTCTAATTGGGCAGGAAGTATCTCAGACATAAAGAGTACATCAGGTGGATGTTATGGTCTTGGATCTGCCATGATCTCATGGTTCACCAAAAAACAATCTAGTGTGGCTCTCAGTACTGCTGAAGCAAAATACATAGCTGCCTGCTCTGCTAGCTGTGAAGCAGTGTGGTTTCGGAAACTATTATCTGGAGTGTTTGACTTAGAGATGGATCCCACTATGATCATGTGTGACAATCAAAGTTGTATCAAAATGACAGAAAATCCTGTATTCCACGATAAGTCAAAACACATAGAGATCCGATACTTTTATATACGAGACATGGTGAAGAGAGGATCTATCAAACTCGAGTATGTGAATACTGAAGAACAAGTTGCTGATATATTAACCAAACCCATGTCTCGTGTGAAATTTGAATACTTTCGAGACAAGCATGGTGTAGCTCTAAAGGACCCTCCTCGAAAGGGGGAGTAGTATTGTCACTGATGATGAGGATACCTGTTTACCACTCTTAGATATTTATGCTTATTTAGATTTAGATTTCTTACACTTAGAATACTTACATTATTTTTCTTTTACTTTGATGATATATGTATTGATGAGGATACATGTTTTGATAATGTATGCATTGATGAGGATACATGTTTTGATGATATATGTATTGATGAGGATACATGTTTTGATGATGTATGTATTGATGAGGATACATGATATATGTATATGTGCTTTGATGCATTGATGAGGATACATGTTTTGATGATGATACTTGTATTATTACATATTGATGTTGTTAGCACTTAGATTTTATTCCGGTTGTAAGAAAATAAGACCTAAGGTAACCTATTTCAAACCAAGCTTTAGGTAGAAGAACTAGCCATTTTCTCTACCAGAGAGGGCTCTCTCGGGATATACATATGAAGGCTAAAATATACAAAGGTTTTCTTAAAACTTCTCAAAAGATATTTTCTGGTCGAAAAGGTAAACAAGAAACATTGGGCATGGAGTCGAAGTTTTCAAAGTGTGATAAACCAGTAAGAGATTTTCACCATAAAGATTTTCACAGAGGCAAGATAGTAATCATGTTACAGTCAATTTGATTTTTCAGGTGACATAGAAAGAAGTAAAGACATTCCATCAACAACAGGTATCTATCCAGGATAAATCCATTGTCAACTTTGGAGAATAAAATGGATATTTAAATGCGAATAAAATGAGGCATAACCAGTATGAATCTCAAGTTATTTTCAAATGTTCATTTAAATATAGAAGAAAAACACCATGGGAGATATAACGAAGAAGATTAACATGCACATATAAGGATAAGGAAAATAACAGACTGCAAGACTGATTAACTCATGAATCTCTGTATCAAAGGATAGGTATCATCACTGTACTGCCTTTATTTCAAAAATAAACTTCAAAACATACTTGTTTCTCAAAAATTTTCCAACCCTTTCAACAATGACCTCCATTGTTTTTTATACAAAATTTTCAGAAGAAGCTCCACATAACTGCTTCTTCTAACTAATAATTAAAAATATTTAACTAAAAGATAACTGTCTTCGAGTAACCCATAAATGTCTTTCAAATAATATTACAAACTTAAAATAAGATTGTCTTTTGCCACTTGGAAAAATCTTTTGAACATCATCTTCTCGCCACATGGCAAGAGTTTCAAATGCATTTAAGTATGAACAGAGTATCTGGTCTTTCCGTACTTCTCCACATAATTCCACTGGTCAGCCGTGGGTAAGTCATAATTGGTCATTTCCTTCACCAAGACTCGCATCTCGATATGACCTGCATAAGAAATAGGGAGAAGGTTTGCACTAGTTGAAATTAGCATATTTAACATTTCAAATTCCCCTGACATTTTCTCCATTAGAATTTTTCCTGTGAGCATGTGATCTAGCTGCTGGAATTTTCGGTGATCCATCCTGATATCAAACAGTAATCTTTTATAATCATTTGGAGGGATTAGTTCACTATTTTCGTTCCAGAAAGCTGGGAATCCTTTATTCACTAACTTGTCAAATTGCTTTTTGAACTGGATTACTTCTTTCCTTATTTCTCCTGCTTTGGCCTCGATGTTTTCGACATGTGAGTATTTGCCCAAGATCCTTCTAGCCCAAGTGATGACAGAAATTCTGTTTGTTATACTCATGGCTGTCAGGTCTGCCTCGGATAAACTATTTAAAAATGTTATTGCTCTCTGGGCTATTTCTTTTGGCTTTCTATTTAAGCTTTCCCTGACTGCCCGGCAGCTGTCGAAGGCATCTTTGGCTACCTTTTCTTTAACTCTTATATAATCCAGATATGGCCTAAGTTTTTCAACTTCTTTAATGATCTGGTCCCACACCATATGTTTACATCCCTGCATAGCAGCTTGTCCTGTTGCATGAGCAGCCAATCCTTTATTATTACTGCTCAATTCATGATTATTTGCCTGCAAAGTTTTTATTTCTTTTTCTTTTGCTTCGTTTTCTTCTTTTAATTTCTGTATTTCTGCCTTTAACAATTTGATTTCATTATCTTTTAAACTTATTTGTGACATTGCCTGTGAAATTCCATCTACACTGGTCTTCTCTTCTTCCGAGCCTGTCTGTACTTGCTGCTGACTACTTTTTGCTAATTGTTTTCTCGCTGTTGCCAACTGTTCTTCTAACATGAACCTTTCTTTTTCCCAACAATCTTTTTCGTCAGAGAGCTTTAACAATTTAGCTGTGACATCATTGACTTCGTTAGATAACTCTTCTTTCTCTTTTTCTAATATTGTCAATTCTGCACCTTGAATGAGTACAACATCTGGGATTTTTAACTTTCGTCTTAATGTTAAAATCACCTCTTCCTTCTCCTGGAGCAGTTTAGTGGCTGCAGCTCCATCTTTATTAGTTAAGTCTATTTGCAGCTTCTTAATTTGCTGTTGTCGAGACTTATTCTCAGCCTTTTCTTGTCTCAACTGATTATTTAATTTGTCTACTGAATTCTTTAGTTTGTCTGCTCTCAATGTGGCCCCCAAATAGTCTGAGTATATAACCTCTCCAGCTTGTCTATGTAACAAAATTTTGTCAGGGGCATTTATCTTTGACAAATCTACACTCATCTCTGAGATCTTGTTTTTGGTCACAACTGAAAATTTTAAAGAATTTTCTTTGATGTTCCTGCTGGTGAATAAGCTTACTTCATTATTTGATATATTCCTGACCTTTGGGAACAATAGACTTGTTTGTTTCGCGGATTCCTGTTTGTTTTTACTATGTTCATTAAATACGTCCATGAAATTTTTGGGTCTATTTACATCATCCCCTACAGGGTTCTCTTCAATATTGTATTCCTTCACTGTAACCTCTGGTATTTCATTTTCTGTAGCTTTTGCTTCTTCTGAAATGGTTGTCAATTCCTGTGACTCGTCTGTTTTCAATCGTTTTCCTTTTTCTATCTCTTCATCATCGACGATCATAATGTCCTGTATAGGTCTTTTGGACCCCACTAATGCAGTATTTATTTCATTTTCTGTTTCGGCCGTCGCTTCTTCCAATGACATTTCTTTGTCGGACTTGTCTGGAATAATTTCCTCTTTGTACTCAAGCCAGTTGGCTCTGTCTGCCATCCCTTCAACAGTTTGATGATTCAGAGCCTTAATACGATGCTCAATTCTTCTTTTGGATATGATATTGAACGGGTCATATTCCATAGCTGCATCTGTCTCAAAATTCATGTCTTTTAACAATTTCTCTATATATACAGCAGCGTTCTTATTCTTTATTGTAAACGGACCTAATGTGAAAGGGTATTTAATGTCCGTTGCTTGTCTGTGGACTAAAAAATTGTTATCTTCTACAATCAATTTCTGTCTTAAAAACTCCAAGGCAAAAATCCTCAAGGTGAGGAATGCTGGTAGCACATAGGGTTTATGCTTGAATCCATACAATCTGACCACTGTACTATATTTTGATAAAAACCAGTCTCCTGTAGCATATTCTGTATTCAGTTGCATTGATACCTGCATTTCCGGCAACACCCTAGGCAGATTTTTTTCGAAAATCATCTTAAAGATCGTCGAGATCATGTAATTGATGAAATTGAAAATATTGTTTTCTAGTGGAGTTGCGAAAACAATCTCTGGGAACTGTAATTCTTCCTGGCTGGATACCATAATCATTCTCATTAAAAAGGCTTGAAACCTGAAATGTCTGTGCGTGGAAAAATTGACCATCTGGTCATGCATCTTTTCGGCTATGAAGGCTTCAAAATTTAGTCGGGGAATTTGACTTTCGTCAATTCCCGACTGGACTATACTTATTCTGTACAATAAACTCAATTGAAACTCAGTTATATACAAATCCGTATCTAACCCTAAAACTACGGCCAACAGTGTCAAGACCAACTGGGTGTTCTCATTAAAAAGGTTGATATCTAAAGGGTAAGGGAGTTCAGAAAGGCTAGTCTCTGGTCTGAGACACGTCGACAAAAACACTTCCCTATCACTCTGAGAAGCGTGGTGAAAATTTTCAATAATCGACACCTCAAAAAAAACCTCAGGGTCGAGGGTTTGGGGCAAATCTATTTCCAGGGCTCTAATCACTTCGGCTGGCTCGATTTTGCAAATGGCTCTAGTTTTCTGACTGTTTAAAACAACTCTTTCTTCCCGTGAATAGTTTTCGGCGCACCAAGAGACGAATTCTGGGAAAACAGGAAATTGGTCAGGGCAAAAAGCTATCAGAGATGACTGGTGAACTCTATGCGGGTCTATACCCTCTTTTAATAGCTCAGACAACTTAATTTTTACATCAGAGACCGGGAACCTAATAAGGGTATCGAAAACATCTCCATCTCTGTCTTCTAAGGCATCTTTTGACCTAAAAACGTCTATATCTTGTACAGTCTCCATCTAAATGCTTCTTTTAAACAAAATTCCGTTTAAAGAGAGTGACAGGTCACCAGACCCTACCTGTAAGTGCTTGCTTTTCGCCTTCTGTCGCAATCTCCGGCTTCCACCAGTCTTCGGAGCTCTCCAGGATAACGACACATACAAAATGCCGTTATGTGGAGCCCTTTCTTTTTATATAAGCCTTTTTAGAATAACCTCCTTGCACCTTTATGAACGCGGGTCATCTCCAACCATTGATCTTTGAACCATTATTTTGAACCGTCAGATCTTGTCCCTCTTTATTGCACCGGCGGTATCCGCGATCGGAAAGGCGGTTTCCTTTTCCGGTTTGCTACCCGCGCGGATACACCATCTGCTGACACCTGTTAAGGCGGTTTATTTACCGCGACCGCTTTCCTTTATACCCCGTGTGCATGTTCCTGGTAGTGGATGAAATATTGGCCGTCGATTTGATTGAGATGTGTATCAGCCCTCCGATCATTATAAAGTATAATGCCACGCGCCATGGCCCTACCAAGCTATCCCTGTTTGCCACGTGCTAGGACCCACCTTGCCACGTAAGGTATCTTTTCCCTATTTCCGTAATGGGTGGTTCCGCGCGGCGCTGTAGTGGTTTCCAATACCACTCTATCACATGCGCGGATGAATAGATATTGGACACGTGCCTTGGTGGTATTATGTCCGCTACCACCTTCCACCGTTTGCTGACGATTACTTTGGCGACGCGGGATTGATATTAGCCGCAGATCTTGATCCATAATATCTCCGCCGTCGGAACCCGGCTGGAGTTTAATCCTTTCATAAATTTGCTGGCGGACTTTATAAAAATGGGTTTTTATAATGTACTTTTTATATAAAAATCTTTACTTCAACCTTTTTGTGATGATTTCTTCTCTTTTAGGTCATTTTAGCAAAAACTCTAGGTTCTTTCAAATCTGGTGTCAACAACTGGCTCCAAATGGGGATGCTATCCTCCCTGCGAGGTAGCAAAGAACATCGTAGACCAAGTGCCTGATCCATTGGGCCGCATTCAAACCACATAACCTTTTTTTTTTTTTTTTTTTTTTTTAATATTTACACTGTACAGGGACTTTCCTTCACTCCCATCTTGTTAGGACAAATAATGTTTGAGGTGCCTCCCATTTACTGGCCCTCCAGGATAAAATTCTCCATTGCAATTTTTTAAGATAAAAGCATTTTCTCCTTGGCATCCTGCAATAATATATGGACCTTTCCATAAATGTTCAAACTTTCCATGGTGCTCTTCTTTCCTGGAATCCCATTTCAAAACCAAATCATTTATTTGAAAATCTCTTTCCTTAACTTTTCTGTCAAAAGTTTTTTTCATTTTTTCTTGATGTATTTGGGTCTTGCTATATGCTTTCTCTCTGACTTCATGCAATTCTATCATTTGATTTATTCTTCTTTGCATATGATTTGGTTCTTCATTAACTTCTTGTAACAATTTCATGACTGGCAATCCTAAAGAAACAGGAAAAACTACTTCTGTACCATATACCAACTGAAAAGGGGAAGTGCCAATTGCTCTTTTTGTACTGATTCTGTCTTCCCATAGAGCATATTTCAGTTTGGTGTGCCAAGCCCTCTTATTATCCTCTAACAACTTCTTTATGATTCTCACCAAACTCTTATTTGAAGATTCGGCTAATCCATTTCCTTGTGGATAATAAGCTGTTGAATGATTCAGATGTATGTGATATTTATGACAGAAATTTATCATCTTTTTTGACTTGAACGCTGGGGCATTATCTGTCACTATCCTTTTAGGGAAACCAAACCTGGACAAAATATTTTCTTCCAAAAAGTTCATAATCACCGTCTCTGTAGCATTTCTGGTTGGGATGGCCTCAATCCATTTTGTGAAGTAATCAGTAGCAGTCAAAATCCACTTGTGTTGTCCTGAAGAATTCGGGTTAATTTCACCAATAAAATCTAACCCCCACTGTTGGAATGGTGCTTCAACTGAAATGGGTTTCAATGGAAATGGCAATAATTCTCTTTTTCCATCGAAAATTTGACATTCATGACATTTTGTTATTTCTTTATACACATCGGAATACATGCTAGGCCAGTAAAAACCAGCTCTAAGAATTTTGTTCACTGTAGCCTTCCATGAATGATGTCCTCCACACATACCTTTATGAAATTCCACCATAATATGCTGTGCCTCATTCTCTAAAAGACAATTTAACAATATTCCTCCTGGATCTTTCCAAAACAAATTCCCATCTAATATGCAAAACTTTGCAGCTTTCAGTTTTACTGACCTGGCCCTCGTTTTTTCCATGTCTGCAGGTGCTTGGAGATTCTGTAAGACATATACAATATCTGAGTACCAGGGATATAAAGAGAAATCTTCAATTATTGGTGACTTTGGAACATCCTCGGACGAAGTTTCAGCCATAAAATTTATACTAAGGGAATCCCAATTTGTTTCTGTCATCATCTTAGCTAAACCTTGACCTTTTATTAATTTGGTGGGTTTAATGTCCAGGTCATATTCCAGCAATATTGCTATCCATTTTGCTCTTTTCCCTTCAGGATCTGGCTGCGTAAGAATGTCTTTTACTGCTGCTGATGGAACATGCGCTATTGTGTGAGAATGCAAAATATATATCCTGAAATCCTTCAATGCTTTCACCAAAGCATAAGCTTGTTTCTCCATGATGTTGTATTTTAATTCTGCATCTCTCAGAATTTTACTAAAAAATGCAATAGGCTGTTCTATACCCTCTTGATTCTTCTGCAACAGTACTCCAGCCACTGTGTGCTCCGAGGCATATGTAAACATAATGAAATCCCTTGTATAATCTGGACTAATTAACACTGGTGCTTCGGTCAAAGCTTTCTTGATGTTGTCAAAGGATTTTCTTGCTTCTTCATTCCATTTAATTTCTCTATCTTTTCTCAACATTTCAGTTATATTTCTTAAAATTTCAGCAAAACTGGGAATGAACCTCCTCAACCAATTTACCCTTCCTATGAATGACTGAATCTCTTTCTTATTTCTAGGAATTCCCACCTTTTGTATTGCAGATACTCTCTCTAGATCAATCTTAATTCCTTCTTTGGATATGATGTGTCCCAATAACCTTCCTTCTTCCATGCAAAAATGCGATTTCTTTGGATTTAATGAAATTCCAAACCTTCTACACTTTATGAAGACTCTTTCCAAATGTTTCCAGTGATCAGCAGCGTTCTTTGAATAAACAGTGATATCATCCATGTATACCACCACAATTTTGTCCCTTTCATCTGCAAATGCAATATCCATAGCTCTCTGAAATGTTGCTCCTGCATTCATTAGACCAAATGGCATTTTGGCGTACATAAACGTTCCCCAAGGTGTAGTAAAAGCAGTTTTTTCTTGATCCTCTGGATGAACTTTGATTTGATTATAACCAGAAAAACCATCTAGCATGGAAATTCTCTCAGCTCCCACAACTTGTTGTAAAACCTGGTCCATTTTAGGGAGTGGATAATTATCTTTCAAAGAAGCTCTGTTCAAGTTTCTAAAATCCACACACAGCCTTATTTCTCCATTCTTCTTCCTTACTGGTACTAAATTTGCTAACCACTTGGAAAACCTCAGAGACACAATTATCTTAGCATCAAACAACTTCCTTACCTCTTTTTCTATCACTGGTAGTAGCTTGGGATTTATTCTTCTCAGTTTTTGCTTAAAAGGCTTTTCACCTGGTTTAATTGGAATTGTATGTTGTATAACAGAAATATCATATTCCTTTAAATCCTCATAGCTCCAAGCAAAAACATCCGAAAACCTTTTCATTACTTCCACCCTTTTATCTTCTTCTTTTCTTGGTAATTTCTTTGAAAGTTTTACCAATTTGGGATCTTTTTCAGAACCCAAATTATAATCTTTTACATCTTCAGGTTTTGGTTCAATCTTTGGATTCTTTACCACATCATTTTTATCAAATAACTTTTCTAAAGGAATTAAACCTCTAGGGATAACATTATTCTTCAGTTGAATAATATCCTTACCTCCGATCCTCTGCTTGAATTTTTCGGCTTCCTCCGGAGAATCCACTTCATCTGGACCCATCTCATCACCTTCTGCATCAATAGATCTGTAGTTGAACTCATCTGTCATTTCCAAAAAGCGTTTGATCTGTTGGTCATCTTCAAAGACCTGCCAATGCTTGACATTGTCTGGAATAGATGGTCTATGTATAACTTCGATATTATATTCATTTTTAGAAAAGACGGGAGTTTTGAACGCAACTCCTGCAGTAGCTAAAGAATCTGCTACAGTGTTGCTAACTCGGGGAATTGAGATAACATCATGTTCATCGAAAAAGTTTTCCAGTAAATCCCACACTTCATTCCTATAGGACCTCATTTTTGGGTGTTTGGTCTGATAAATAGCTTTTACTTGATTTATAACCAATTCAGAATCTCCGAATACCTCAATCTTTTTTGCTTTCAAGTCCTTCAATACATTCAATCCCAGAATTAAGGCCTCATACTCTGCAACATTGTTGGTACACTCAAAATTTAATTGGTAAGAATACATTAGAAATTCTCTGTCAGGTGTAATTATCCATACTCCTGCTCCAGCTCCTTCTCTGCTTCTAGCTCCATCAAAGTGCATCATCCAAGTACCTTCTTTTCTAATCTTTTCTCTTAACAATTTTTCCTCCTTATTTTCTTTAGGCTCAATTAAATCAATCTTTTCTTTAGATTCAACATCATTGTACAAAATGCAAGACCCCAAATCGGTGTCTAAAGCATATATGGCATGTTTCTCAGGTTCTTTTAGATCACTTACCAAATAAGAAGCTCTCTTTTCAGTATACAATCTTCTGTGTACCCCCAACACCGGAATAGTAGCGAAAGACATATCCATTTGTAGAGTTCCCTTTAACTTTGAAGCCCACGACCTGGACAATAACATACCAAAATTTGCAGGAATATCAGCAACCACCACATCCATGAGAATACCTTTGGCAGGTATTTTACTGAGATTAACTGTCAAATCTTTAATCAACCCTAAACATTTAACTTTCCTTGAATCAAAAGAAAATAAGTCATCATATGGTCTTGTGATTTCCAATCCCAAAGAATCTACCACAAGTTTGGGCATCAAATTATGAGAAGCTCCGGAATCCAACATACAGTTATGTACCACTTTATCATGAATATCCAAATTCACATAGAAGGGAGAAACTTCGTCCAAACTATTGTCTTCCATTCTCGATCCTAAACAGATATTGGGATTATCATCATCTAATTCCAAAGTGTCTATTTCCACCCGATTTTCTACCTGCATCATCTTGAAAATTTGTTCCTTGTATTCCTTGTTCTTCAGTATTTCATTAAAGGGTACCGAAATCTTGACCTTTGACATTTCACTCTGTATGTTGAAAGGAACCAAATTTTTATCACTTTCCTTCATTGGATCTTTCTTGATGTCTGGAATTACCTTGGGTACATCTTCATTTTCTTTTCTTTTAGTTTGTGGTTCAGGCTGACTAGTAGAAGTTTTATCAGTATTTCTTTTTGACTTGCCTATTGGTTCTTTCCCTTTGTCAATTACAACATATCGGTTCCTCAGATTTATTTTTCTTTGAAGATCGTTTATGGCATTTTGATAACCAATCTGGTATTGATCACTTCCTGTCTCCAGACTATAACATTCTCCTTCTGCCATGAACATATCATGCTCCTGTTTAGTCAAATACACTTCTGGATCAGAACTGCCACAATGGTGAATATCTCCTTCAGGTATTTCGGCTTCAGCTTCTCCAGCAATATAATTTTTAGGAAAAGGCGGTCGGATTTGATCTTCTGCATTCCTTGGGTTTGGCTGTCCTCTCGGCCTTACAGCTGGAACAAAAGGCCTCCCAAAGTTCGGGTTCCTGATTTGAGGTTCTGTTTGTTCCTTATTTGGAGTTTTGTTGTCCACTACTAATCTTTCTAGCAACTTTTCCATAGTTTTCATCATTGTTTCGAATTTTATATCTGTAGAGGAAGAAGAAGAAGAAGCTACATTTTGATTATCTTCTCTAATTTTCTTTCTATCCATATCTCTATGTCTCATTTTCCCGGAAGCCATCATATTAGACTCAACTTCTACTGCATCTTTCATCATTATTGCCAAAGTGGTAGATCTTCTTTCCCTCAATGTGCATGAAAAATCACCTTCAAAAGCATCACAATAATGTAACTTGGCTGCTCCTACTGGAGGTTTTATATCTGTAGGGATTGAATTATAGACTTTCATAAATCTGGCAGAAAACTCCTGAACTGACTCAAACCCTCCTTTTTTCAAATTGTTATACTGGGTCAATACCTGTGAAGGATTCTTCTGATCTTCCCACCTTTCGATAAAAAGGGTTGTAAAGGCATCATAATTTGCAATAGATCCAGCGGCTAAAGCTCTAAACCATTTTTTCACTTCACCTCTCAAGCTTTGAGCAAACAACCTCATTTTAGCATCATCAAAGTCTACTTCTTCTAAATCAATAAAATCGCTGAAATTATCAACATGTTGCTGTGCTGTATAATTTCCCTCATTATCAAAAGTAAAGATTCTCTGTGCATAATTTTGAGGTAAATAATGTAAAACTGCTGGCAAAACCAAAGGAGCAAATCTGGCAGCCATGGGTGGTGGATTATAAGGTGCAACTACGGTCTCCTGTTGTCTATTACCCTATACAGGTATTCTTTGGGCTTTGGATATTTCAGGTGCTTTCCTCTCAGATCTTTGTAAATTTTCCCAAACAGATTTTAAAGAATAGTCCCACAAACTTTGTGGATCAACTTTTGTTTCTTTCAAATCAGAATCTGACTTAGTTCTAAACAGAATCTTTTCACTGGAACCAATATTTTCTTCCTCAAACAAATGTTCTTGCAAAGAAGGAAATATATTCGAAAACTGAGAAATACCTTCTTTTGTCTTGCCTTTGACTTTCTCCGTCTTGAGGAGCTTTTCTGGATTATCTACGCCTGAAAAGAACTGCGAACCGGGGTTCCTTCTTGTAGCCACAATGTCTTTCTAAACTTACTCTCAAAACTTCTAAAAACTGTCACAAGTGAAGTCGCCAGGCAATATCTACAACCAACTTGTTTCAAACTTCCTTGCCCAAGAAATTTGAGCTTTCTTTGTCGTTTCTCCCAGGGAAAATTTCACTTTCGTTCCCCGGCAACGGCGCCAAAATGTTAGCACTTAGATTTTATTCCGGTTGTAAGAAAATAAGACCTAAGGTAACCTATTTCAAACCAAGCTTTAGGTAGAAGAACTAGCCATTTTCTCTACCAGAGAGGGCTCTCTCGGGATATACATATGAAGGCTAAAATATACAAAGGTTTTCTTAAAACTTCTCAAAAGATATTTTCTGGTCGAAAAGGTAAACAAGAAACATTGGGCATGGAGTCGAAGTTTTCAAAGTGTGATAAACCAGTAAGAGATTTTCACCATAAAGATTTTCACAGAGGCAAGATAGTAATCATGTTACAGTCAATTTGATTTTTCAGGTGACATAGAAAGAAGTAAAGACATTCCATCAACAACAGGTATCTATCCAGGATAAATCCATTGTCAACTTTGGAGAATAAAATGGATATTTAAATGCGAATAAAATGAGGCATAACCAGTATGAATCTCAAGTTATTTTCAAATGTTCATTTAAATATAGAAGAAAAACACCATGGGAGATATAACGAAGAAGATTAACATGCACATATAAGGATAAGGAAAATAACAGACTGCAAGACTGATTAACTCATGAATCTCTGTATCAAAGGATAGGTATCATCACTGTACTGCCTTTATTTCAAAAATAAACTTCAAAACATACTTGTTTCTCAAAAATTTTCCAACCCTTTCAACAATGACCTCCATTGTTTTTTATACAAAATTTTCAGAAGAAGCTCCACATAACTGCTTCTTCTAACTAATAATTAAAAATATTTAACTAAAAGATAACTGTCTTCGAGTAACCCATAACTGTCTTTCAAATAATATTACAAACTTAAAATAAGATTGTCTTTTGCCACTTGGAAAAATCTTTTGAATATCATCTTCTCGCCACATGGCAAGAGTTTCAAATGCATTTAAGTATGAACAGAGTATCTGGTCTTTCCGTACTTCTCCACATAATTCCACTGGTCAGCCGTGGGTAAGTCATAATTGGTCATTTCCTTCACCAAGACTCGCATCTCGATATGACCTGCATAAGAAATAGGGAGAAGGTTTGCACTAGTTGAAATTAGCATATTTAACATTTCAAATTCCCCTGACATTTTCTCCATTAGAATTTTTCCTGTGAGCATGTGATCTAGCTGCTGGAATTTTCGGTGATCCATCCTGATATCAAACAGTAATATTTTATAATCATTTGGAGGGATTAGTTCACTATTTTCGTTCCAGAAAGCTGGGAATCCTTTATTCACTAACTTGTCAAATTTCTTTTTGAACTGGATTACTTCTTTCCTTATTTCTCCTGCTTTGGCCTCGATGTTTTCGACATGTGAGTATTTGCCCAAGATCCTTCTAGCCCAAGTGATGACAGAAATTCTGTTTGTTATACTCATGGCTGTCAGGTCTGCCTCGGATAAACTATTTAAAAATGTTATTGCTCTCTGGGCTATTTCTTTTGGCTTTCTATTTAAGCTTTCCCTGACTGCCCGGCAGCTGTCGAAGGCATCTTTGGCTACCTTTTCTTTAACTCTTATATAATCCAGATATGGCCTAAGTTTTTCAACTTATTTAATGATCTGGTCCCACACCATATGTTTACATCCCTGCATAGCAGCTTGTCCTGTTGCATGAGCAGCCAATCCTTTATTATTACTGCTCAATTCATGATTATTTGCCTGCAAAGTTTTTATTTCTTTTTCTTTTGCTTCGTTTTCTTCTTTTAATTTCTGTATTTCTGCCTTTAACAATTTGATTTCATTATCTTTTAAACTTATTTGTGACATTGCCTGTGAAATTCCATCTACACTGGTCTTCTCTTCTTCCGAGCCTGTCTGTACTTGCTGCTGACTACTTTCTGCTAATTGTTTTCTCGCTGTTGCCAACTGTTCTTCTAACATGAACCTTTCTTTTTCCCAACAATCTTTTTCGTCAGAGAGCTTTAACAATTTAGCTGTGACATCATTGACTTCGTTAGATAACTCTTCTTTCTCTTTTTCTAATATTGTCAATTCTGCACCTTGAATGAGTACATCATCTGGGATTTTTAACTTTCGTCTTAATGTTAAAATCACCTCTTCCTTCTCCTGGAGCAGTTTAGTGGCTGCAGCTCCATCTTTATTAGTTAAGTCTATTTGCAGCTTCTTAATTTGCTGTTGTCGAGATTTATTCTCAACCTTTTCTTGTCTCAACTGATTATTTAATTTGTCTACTGAGTTCTTTAGTTTGTCTGCTCTCAATGTGGCCCCCAAATAGTCTGAGTATATAACCTCTCCAGCTTGTCTATGCAACAAAATTTTGTCAGGGGCATTTATCTTTGACAAATCTACACTCATCTCTGAGATCTTGTTTTTGGTCACAACTGAAAATTTTAAAGAATTTTCTTTGATGTTCCTGCTGGTGAATAAGCTTACTTCATTATTTGATATATTCCTGACCTTTGGGAACAATAGACTTGTTTGTTTCGCGGATTCCTGTTTGCTTTTACTATGTTCATTAAATACGTCCATGAAATTTTTGGGTCTATTTACATCATCCCCTACAGGGTTCTCTTCAATATTGTATTCCTTCACTGTAACCTCTGGTATTTCATTTTCTGTAGCTTTTGCTTCTTCTGAAATGGTTGTCAATTCCTGTGACTCGTCTATTTTCAATCGTTTTCCTTTTTCTATCTCTTCATCATCGACGATCATAATGTCCTGTATAGGTCTTTTGGACCCCACTAATGCAGTATTTATTTCATTTTCTGTTTCGGTCGTCGCTTCTTCCAATGACATTTCTTTGTCGGACTTGTCTGGAATAATTTCCTCTTTGTACTCAAGCCAGTTGGCTCTGTCTGCCATCCCTTCAACAGTTTGATGATTCAGAGCCTTAATACGATGCTCAATTCTTCTTTTGGATATGATATTGAACGGGTCATATTCCATAGCTGCATCTGTCTCAAAATTCATGTCTTTTAACAATTTCTCTATATATACAGCAGCGTTCTTATTCTTTATTGTAAACGGACCTAATGTGAAAGGGTATTTAATGTCCGTTGCTTGTCTGTGGACTAAAAAATTGTTATCTTCTACAATCAATTTCTGTCTTAAAAACTCCAAGGCAAAAATCCTCAAGGTGAGGAATGCTGGTAGCACATAGGGTTTATGCTTGAATCCATACAATCTGACCACTGTACTATCTTTTGATAAAAACCAGTCTCCTGTAGCATATTCTGTATTCAGTTGCATTGATACCTGCATTTCCGGCAACACCCTAGGCAGATTTTTTTCGAAAATCATCTTAAAGATCGTCGAGATCATGTAATTGATGAAATTGAAAATATTGTTTTCCAGTGGAGTTGCGAAAACAATCTCTGGGAACTGTAATTCTTCCTGGCTGGATACCATAATCATTCTCATTAAAAAGTCTTGAAACCTGAAATGTCTGTGCGTGGAAAAATTGACCATCTGGTCATGCATCTTTTCGGCTATGAAGGCTTCAAAATTTAGTCGGGGAATTTGACTTTCGTCAATTCCCGACTGGACTATACTTATTCTGTACAATAAACTCAATTGAAACTCAGTTATATACAAATCCGTATCTAACCCTAAAACTACGGCCAACAGTGTCAAGACCAACTGGGTGTTCTCATTAAAAAGGTTGATATCTAAAGGGTAAGGGAGTTCAGAAAGGCTAGTCTCTGGTCTGAGACACGTCGACAAAAACACTTCCCTATCACTCAGAGAAGCGTGGTGAAAATTTTCAATAATCGACACCTCAAAAAAAACCTCAGGGTCGAGGGTTTGGGGCAAATCTATTTCCAGGGCTCTAATCACTTCGGCTGGCTCGATTTTGCAAATGGCTCTAGTTTTCTGACTGTTTAAAACAACTCTTTCTTCCCGTGAATAGTTTTCGGCACACCAGGAGACGAATTCTGGGAAAACAGGAAATTGGTCAGGGCAAAAAGCTATCAGAGATGACTGGTGAACTCTATGCGGGTCTATACCCTCTTTTAATAGCTCAGACAACTTAATTTTTACATCAGAGACCGGGAACCTAATAAGGGTATCGAAAACATCTCCATCTCTGTCTTCTAGGGCATCTTTTGACCTAAAAACGTCTATATCTTGTACAGTCTCCATCTAAATGCTTCTTTTAAACAAAATTCCGTTTAAAGAGAGTGACAGGTCACCAGACCCTACCTATAAGTGCTTGCTTTTCGCCTTCTGTCGCAATCGACGGCTTCCACCAGTCTTCGGAGCTCTCCAGGATAACGACACATACAAAATGCCGTTATGTGGAGCCCTTTCTTTTTATATAAGCCTTTTTAGAATAACCTCCTTGCACCTTTATGAACGCGGGTCATCTCCAACCATTGATCTTTGAACCATTATTTTGAACCGTCAGATCTTGTCCCTCTTTATTGCACCGGCGGTATCCGCGATCGGAAAGGCGGTTTCCTTTTCCGGTTTGCTACCCGCGCGGATACACCATCTGCTGACACCTGTTAAGGCGGTTTATTTACCGCGACCGCTTTCCTTTATACCCCGTGTGCATGTTCCTGGTAGCGGATGAAATATTGGCCGTCGATTTGATTGAGATGTGTATCAGCCCTCCGATCATTATAAAGTATAATGCCACGCGCCATGGCCCTACCAAGCTATCCCTGTTTGCCACGTGCTAGGACCCACCTTGCCACGTAAGGTATCTTTTCCCTATTTCCGTAATGGGTGGTTCCGCGCGGCGCTGTAGTGGTTTCCAATACCACTCTATCACATGCGCGGATGAATAGATATTGGACACGTGCCTTGGTGGTATTATGTCCGCTACCACCTTCCACCGTTTGCTGACGATTACTTTGGCGACGCGGGATTGATATTAGCCGCAGATCTTGATCCATAATATCTCCGCCGTCGGAACCCGGCTGGAGTTTAATCCTTTCATAAATTTGCTGGCGGACTTTATAAAAATGGGTTTTTATAATGTATTTTTTTATATAAAAATCTTTACTTCAACCTTTTTGTTATGATTTCTTCTCTTTTAGGTCATTTTAGCAAAAACTCTAGGTTCTTTCAAATCTGGTGTCAACAGATGTATTGATGAGAATACTTGTGTTAATGATATATGCACATATATTAATGTACTTGTATAGATGAGGATACTTGTATTTGTATTGATGTGAGGATTGGATCATCCTTGGACTTCAATCCTAAAGAGAGCCATAGACGTATGTCTCCGAAAATAAAGTCCTAAATCAATAGGTAGGGGATTGGATCGTCCTCGGACTTTGGTCCTTTGAATTGAGCCGTAGACAAGATGTCTCTGAAAATAAAGTCCTGAATGAACAGGTAGGGGATTGGATCGTTCTCGGACTTTGGTCCTTTGAATTGAGTCGTAGACAAGATGGCTCCGAAAATAAAGTCCTGAATGAACAGGTAGGGGATTGGATCATCCTCAGACTTTGGTCCTTTGAATTGAGCCGTAGACAAGATGTCTCCGAAAATAAAGTCCTGAATGAGCAGGTAGGGGATTGGATCGTCCTCGGACTTTGAATTGAGGCGTAGACAAGATGTCTCCGGAAATAAAGTTCTGAATGAATAGGTAGGGGATTGGATAGTCCTCAGACTTTGGTCCTTTGAATTGAGCCATAGACAAGATGTCTCCGAAAATAAATTTTTGAATGAACAGGTAGGGGATTGGATCGTCCTCGAACTTTGGTCCTTTGAATTGAGCCGTAGACAAGATGTCTCCGAAAATAAAGTCCTGAATGAACAGGTAGGGGATTGGATCGTCCTCGAGCTTTGGTATTTTGAATTGAGCCGTAGACATGAGGTCTCTGAGAATTGAATGATAGGACTGTATCGTCCCTGGACCTCGGTTCAAAAGGTACATGGTAGGACTAGATCTTCCCTGGACCTCAGTTCAAAAGGTACATGATAGGACTGGATCGTCCCTGGACCTCGGTTCAAAAGGTACATGATAGGATTGGATCGTCCCTAGACCTCAGTTCAAAAGGTACATGGTAGGACTAGATCGTCCTTGGACCTCGGTTCAAAAGGTACATGACAGGATTGCATCATCCATGGACCTATGTCCTAAAGAGAGCAGGATTGATCATCCTGTAATATGATCATGTGTATTGCAGGGTATACGATGTTGATGATCATATGATGATGATGCTGATGATCGTATGATGACGATGCTGATGATCATATGATGATGATGCTGATGATCGTGTGATGACGATGCTGATGATCGTGTGATGACGATGCTGATGATCATGTGATGACGATGTTGATGATTGTGCGATAACAATGATGTTGATGTTCCAGTAACTAGTTGAGTTACTGATGATGATGCATTGAAGAAAGCTTCCGATGATATATAGATGTATCATGTATGATGTAGTCGATGAATCCTTATTCCTGCAGATACTGTTATAATATCCTTCTCGTTAAGGGGGAGTGTTGAATATTGTAACTTCTAAGAATATTATATTTGTACATTATTATTCTGGAGATGTTTTATCCCTCCGAGGCAATTCTATTATGTATCTGAAGATGTTTATTCCTTTGATGGTTTGTGGTAACTAGGGTTATTAGACCCACCATGTGGGGGTCGGCCCTGAGTTTATATTTTAGGGGTTATTAGACTTCTCCAGTAGAGGTCGGCCCCATTAGGGATTTTGGTTAGTTGGGATCTAGTATAAGTAGAGGAGAAGAGCTCCTCATTTGATACATTTCCTCAACTCAGAAAGTAGCGCACTTGTGTCTGGGAGGTCTGCATGTGAGGTAGAGAAGAAGGACAAGTCTTGGAGCACATCTTGTATTTTGGTTGATCATCTTATTGAGGAAAGCTTTGTTGGGTTTTCTACCCCATGAGGTTTCCCAGGGTAAATTCTGTGTCTATCTTGTGATTATGTTTCTTTCAGTGATCTTGTTAGTCTATTTGGTTTAAAACTTAACAAAGGTATCACAGTACAAGCCACCAAGGGTGAATAAATGATCTGAAGTCGAATGCAAGATGAAATCTTTCGATCAAGAGTCAATGATGCAAACTCATGTCGAAAGCGAGGTAACTTGCCATTGAGGCATGCAGGGCCAAGGTACTTGGCTGGTTTCTAGATTCAATCCTCGGATGATTTGTTGAAGTCGACAAGGATGAATCCGTCGAAGGAGGGCCATGATGAATCCCCCATCATCAACATGAAACACGACAAAGGATGTGTAGAGAAGATTGGATGGTACAGTAACATGTGAGATTGACCCAGAGTAAACCTGACATGATGGAAGGTGTACTGACTACAGATAATGAGTAGTGAAAATGTTCTTGAACATTGGCATGGCATGACTTGGCAGTATTGACTTGACGAGTTGTAATACCGACTCCTAATGCAGCTGATGATGGAAGCATTCTTTGAATGACTCAAAGGAGTGACAAGACTCAGGAGTTAGGTTAAGCTCAAGGACAAATGGATGACCCAAGTATTGTATGCAAATGCAAATGAGTGCCATGTTCAAGAATGACTAGGTACTGCCACAAATAAAGGGTGTAACATAAAAACTTTCCTTTTTCCCCATCATGAATGATGAGTGCCTCATGTGTTTTTTACAAGCTTGATGAGGCTAACCAGATGCTCGGTATAGCTCATCCCATAGATGAATCCAATTCCAAATATTTTTTGAACCTGGGATAGGAGGGGTTTGTCCCATGACGGGCCCTTCAATGTGAAAATTTAACGAGTCCATAGAAGGTAAAATTGGTCGTCATTTCATGTTTAGAGAGTCTAAAAAGAACTAAAGAAGACTCCAACAGTCCTTTTTTTGTAAAGTTAGCCTCATCGCCCGAAAAAAGGGTAAAACAACGCGGGAGAGGACTCTTCCAGTCATGATTGGCTGGAGTATACCTTTTTCGTATGTAGTGCCACCTGGTCCAAAGAAAGGGGTAAACTATCACCAGGGAGACGAACATTCAAATTCTTTAACAAGCGTGAACGCGACAAGTTCGCTTGACAATCTTTTCGTATTTCAAGAGCTTGAAAAGAGCTTAAAGATAAAATCCAGGGGGTCCTTTTCCATATTATTTTAACGAGCCCGAAAAAGTGATAAATCGTAACTCGGTAACCTATTCTCATGGTTTTAAGAGCACGAGAAAGAACAAAGAGTAAGCTCGTCATCATTAAAAAATTACAATCTAACCTATGGAGAATAACGAAAAAATATTCAAGGGGTTGTTCATAACTGAGATGATCGTTCCAATGCGAAAATGGCATAAAAAGGAGACTTAAAGACTCCTGCACACTTGAAAACTAGGTCAAATAGTCAACCAAGCGTTCAAATGCAATAAAAGCGATCCAAACTATAACAAATGACCTAAAAGCATCAAATATTTGAAAAAGAATATTCCTTTTGTCTATAAATAAAAACAAAAAGCCAAATATAGTCACCATTGTTCATTTGCCAAATTGGGGAGGAGAAGTGCCATTTGCAGCCAAAAATTCACTTGTCGATTCTGGGAGCTGCGAGCAACCATTTCACCAGCCGTTTGGAGCAGGTAACTCTAAAATTCATCCAGCACATTTCCAGTGGTTTACATTTTTGGTTTAGGTTCATTTTGTTTGGTTTTGAGTTGGTTTGTGGAGGGCTATTGCGTCCTCGGGTCGTCGCAGGTTGCCCTTACGGGAACTACGACGAACCCGGGTCATCGCAAATCCTGCAAAGGTGGGTTGTGACAATGTCGCACTATCAGCAATGAGGAGGTGCGACGATGGAAATGTCCAACCCCAAACACAAACCTAGCCCAAAAGATGAACTTTCAATGGTTGAAGTGAGTCCTAATGATGTTTAAATGCTGCTTTTGGCAGGTTAGTAGCGGCCAAAATGGTCTTGGAGTGGCCTGAACGATAACATGAGATAGATGACATACAAGCTACAAATGATCCGCTATGTGTGACGAAACTGAGGAACTGTGGTCTCCTAAAGTTCTGCCAGATTCAGGGTATGAGGTCCCAAATCCCTCTACTGACACATATGCTTAGATGTTGGGATGCGGCTCAGCAGTATTTTGTGATCGGTGAGAACATACTTACCATAGATGTCGAGGACATCTACTTCCTGACTGGATTGTCCCGAAGGGGGGACAATTTGGTTCTTACTGGATCACGGGGAAGTGATTGGACCGTGGAAGACGTGATCCTACAACATTGCACTCCTCACACTCATGCTTCTAGTGGGAAGATCCCCATAAAATATGTGCGAGATCATTCGCTGCGTGCCATTATTTTTACCATCATGAGGATAGCAGGGATCCAGGCTCCTCACTTAGCTACTAGGTCCCAGATGTTGTATGCGGAGGACTGTATGTCTCCGAATATCTTCAACTAGTGTGAGGGGACTCCTCGCAAACATTCGAGCTCAGCTGACCAAGTGTCGGCGGGGAGAGCTCAAGCAGTTCAGATACGGGTCGATAGTGATCTCGTTTCTATTGGAGCGGGTTCCCCTCTTGTGCCCACATGTACCGTTGGATGACAGGGATCCTAAGGATCCTCACATGGCTAGATGGACAGAGGTAATGGCCCACCATGGTGGGGGCCCCATCATTGGATATGGTCCTAAGTACTTCACCTGGCTAGAGGGCCAGTTTCTCATGGTAGAGGACTACCTGTACAGTGGTACGGATTACAGAGATGACCCAGACTTCGCACTACCCGAGGGAGCAGTATGGGGAGACACAAGTAAGAAAAATAACCCTTGTAATTTTAGTTTTGTGTATTTATGATTTTTTTATTATAGTGCTGACAATTTAACAACATGTGTGTGCAGATGTGGGCCCCGTGTGACCAGTGGGAGTTTCTCTCCTCGCGAGGAGAGGAGAGGGAGCATCTGTGCCCGCTGCCGCTCATCCTGTCGCCGCGGAGATGGAGGATGTTTACGAGAACTTGAGCAGGTTGATGTTAGTTGTTCCTGAGCCGACTGTGGATGATTTACCACGAACCATGCAGAGGTATGTGGTTGGGGAATCCGTGTGCTTCAACGCACTTCTCCGCAAGGTGGCGAGGGTAGTGGACTGCTTCCAGACTCAGTAGGAGAGAGCTGCTAGACCTAGGGGTGCACGGGCTAGGCGTCAGGCCTGATGTTGTTATTATGTATGTACTGCGAGCTTTGTAAGACTTCGATTTTGTACAACTAAAAGCTCTGAGGCTTCAGATTTTGTAGAGACTCACTCAAAGCCGTCATGCTTCAGATTTTGTACCAGCACTACTTTTTATGATTTATATATATATACAGACATTTCCGACGGTTTTATACATTATGTGTTTTTAAATGGATGAATGATGTGATCTTTTTTATGTTCTTTCTTATATACAATGAATTATTTACATGTTATCAATGCTTTATGAATGTATTATGTGTCTGAGATGTACCAATCCAACATGAAGTTGGCCATCGAGTCAGCAACTGCGTTCATGCCTCGTGGAATGTGCAGGCATTGAATAGTTTCAAAGGACCTTTCTAGGAGATGGACTTGTCTAAAGAGACGGAGTAGAGTGGGATCACAGATAGTGTAGACCCGGTTGAGATGGGAAACCACTAGTTGAGAATCCAGATGGATAACAATGTGGTTCATACCCAAGGAAATAGCGTCAGTTAGGGTTCCAATGACTGCTTGATATTCTTTAGTATTGTTGGTCGCGAAGCCTAGACACATTCCTCCTGAGCTGATAAGCTTGCTAGTAGGTGAATACAGTACCCAGGCTGCTGAAGCAAGGTTACGGGTATGCCAGCTGGTGCCGTTTGCAAATCTGTAACAAGTTTCCATCTCTACACGCAGACAGAACATGGTATAAGAAGCGGAAACAAGATGTAGACACACTAAAATAAACGCGTCACACCACACAAAAAACACACACGCCATGTACCATATATACAAAATGTACATGCATGAAAATGTTCAAGCATAGTACCTCTTCAGGTAAATCCCATTGCGGGGTTCACCTAGAGATATTCCATCATAGTCCTTGAGCTCATAGGCTCCCTTCTCCAAAACACGTTTAATGATGTAAGGTTCGTGCCACATGGACTCGAACTTTCCTGCCCCCAGCTTATCGTGTTTTTGGTCATATGTAAGGACCAAATCACCCTCGTTGAAGATGTGAGGTTCTACTGAATTGTCGTACTGTGCTTTGATGCATTTCTTGTGCACCTCGTTGGCAAGAGCGACATCTCGACGAGACTCGTCAAGCTTTGCTACGTAAAGGAATCATTCTTCCTAGACAGTAGTGTTAGGAAGAAGTTCGACGATGAGTTGGAGGGATGGAATCTCACACCCAATCAGAAGGACAGCCTCCAATCCACACACTAGTTGGAATGGAGTAAATCTGGTGGCGGTTTTGACAGAAGTTCGGTAGGCCCATTATGTTGAAAAGAGCATATTATGCCAATTGGACTTGTGCGTACCCACCATACGTTGGACCATAGTTTTCAAGACCTTATTGATGGCCTCGACCTATCTGTTGGATTGTGGGTAGTATGGTGTTGAGTTTTTGTTGCGAAAACCCAATCTATAGCTCAATTCCTCAACCATTTGGTTCTGAAAGTGAGAACCATGGTCGGTAACTATAGGCAAGGAACTCCAAACCGCACTATGACATGATTAAACATGAAGAGTGCAATGGTTTTGACGTCATTCGTTTATGTAGGCATTGCCTCGGCCCACTTTGTAAAGTAGTCCACAGCTATGATGATGTACCTATGCCCCTCGACCGAGGTAGTCTTACTATGCATGAAGTTAATGCCCCATTTAGCGAAGGGGCCAACGACAATAACCAGGTGTAACGGGGCAGGATGGGTGCACTTTTTGGTATGAAAATGTTGACATGGAGGACATTTTTTTACGGCCTCGATACAATCTTTAAAGATAGATGGCCAAAAATATCCCGTGCGAAGAATATTTTGGGCTGTAGCCATCCTAGACAGATGACCGCCACAAGCCCAGCGTGATAGTCATTCAGGACGTGTTCAGCCTCATCATGAGTCAGACAATGTCAGAGGATAGAATCCACACCATGGCGGTACAAGGTATCACTGATGATCAGGTAATACTTTGCATGGTGGCGTATGCGACGATGGTCGTCACGAGATAATTGAGGGTTGAATTGTTGGGTTTGAAGATACAAAGTGATATCTCCATACCACAGATCAGACGTACTGATAAGAAACAATGACTCATCCAAAAAAGAGTCATTGGGATCAGATTCTACATCTGCACAGGGAAGGTTGCAGATGAGCACAGCAAACACCAAAGACTTTTTAGACTTTGCTTTTTCAAAAAGAAGATCAAATTCTTGCAGTATCACGATCCAGCGTGAATAATTTTCCCCAAGCACTTGGCGTGTCAGAACGTGGTACATGGGGTTCGAATCGGCGATGATGGTGGTGGTGAGGAGCAAAATGTAATTTCAAAACTTCTGGATGATGATGACTGCCGCGAGAGCGAGCTTTTCAACATGTGAATATCGGGTTTCAGTGTCAATGAGACCTTTACTGGCATAATATATCACATGTTCTTGGGAGTTTTGGTTTTCCTGCACCAAAACCATGGCGATAGTGGTGTCGGAAGTAGCGAGGTATAGAATGTAATCTCGGTAGTAATTCGACGGTTGGAGCATAGGGGCATGTGTGATGGCATGTTTCAAACGATCAAAATATTGTTGAGCTTGGTCGTCCCAGATGAATCGGACGTCTTTCTTCATCAACCTCATGTAACCCTACGTCTTTTGTGCAAAATTACAGACAAAGCACCGTAAATAAGTTGCTCTTCCTTGTAGACTCTGAAGTTCCTTAATATTAGTTGGAGGTGGAAGGGCGACGATGGATTCCACCTTCAAGGGATCAATGCGGATCCCATCTTTCGAGACGATAAACCCTAGGAGGCGTCCTGAATTGACACAAAAAATACACTTATGAGGGTTCAGACAGATATTGTACCATCTACATCTGAGGAAAATGACCCTCAGATGATCTATGGGGAACTCGCGCTGCTTTGAGTGGGCAGGGAGGTTATCCAGGCAGGGTTCCACAAAGTCCTTCGCATCATGGAAGGCTTATGAAATGGCCCGCTGGAATGTGGCACCATCGTTTTTAAGACCAAACGGAAGTTTACGATATGCAAACGTTCCCCAAGGGAAGATGAATGCAGTCTTGTGTTGGTCGGTGGGGTGGATCTCAATCTAGTTGTATCCAGAAAAGCCATCCATAAATGAGAAAATGACACTTCCAGCACAATTGTCGATAATCTGGTCAATAAAGGGAGTCAGGTAGTTGTCCTTAGGACAAGCTTTGTTGAGATTCCGATAATCGACGCAGACGCGGATGGTACCTTGATTTTTAGTAACAGGGGCGATGTTTGAGACCCATTCTGTCAATGGGACAGGGTAGATGAAGCCAGACTTCAAGAGTTTTTCAATCTCTACCTTGATTGCTCCAGTCTTCCGAGGGTGTACCGGTTGCAACTTTTGGCGGACAGGTTTGACATCAGGATAGGTTTTGATTTCGTGTAAAACGATAGTGGGGTTTATCCCAGGCATCTCTTCGTAGGTCCAAGCGAACACGTCTCGAAATCGCTTGAATAAGGCCGTATAAGCAATGACTTCTTTGGGGGAACACTTCTGGCCTAAATGAATGTGTTCCACTACACCAGGAGTAACCGAAATGTCTATCGAAGTGGTGGGTTCAATGTTGGCTAAATTGCCTTCGGAGTCTGTTTGACACATGAGTATCGAGGACTGAGAGCCAGAGTAGACATCCGGTGTAAAGATTGTGCTAATGCTGTTCTCCACAATATCCAAACGGGAAGGAAATACGAACGATGATGGAGGTCTTCCCACGGAGGATCATCCACACTCATGATTTCCATAATGGACTCGTTAGAATGAAAATTCCATAGAAGGGGGTCGGATGATGTCCACTGTAGAGGATAGGAGGTGGAGGCCATAGCTAAGTGGTCCTCCAGTGCTGACTGGATAAACTCATACGTGAGTTCAGTGGGTGAAAGAGGCATAGTGTCTCCAATCAGGTGTGAGGTGGCTTCATCAGGTACAAGCCATGAATTAGTGGAGTTGGGAATAGATGAAATCTGTGAGGAGATCATGTTCACCGTGGAAACATGATTTGGGGGATCCGGGGTAGGAAAGACACCCATAAGGGATGAGTTCTTAAGGAGGATGACCCCCACGCTCTCATATTGATGTGAAGATTGTCCAATCGAAGGAACATAATTGCCTGGGTGAGTAGCAGTGTTAGGTGTGTAGAAATCCAGTTGGTCGACTGTGAAAATTCGGCCTTGATGGGGGAATTGTACTATGCAGAAGACAGATGATGTGACCGTAGTCATGGCGTAAAACCAATTATGACCAAGTAGAATGTTATAATCTAACGGGGCAGCGACCACTTCCACGTTAATGGTTGCGGTCTTGCCCCCCAGCTTGACTGCTAAAGCTTGTAACTGCCCATGAGGTTGAAAGCCACGTCTGTCGAATGCTCTCAAAGTGGTAGGAGAACGGTTCAACTCGGGAGAACCAATGGCTCTCCAGCATGAGATGGACATGAATAAAGTAGAGGCACGTTCATTCAAAACGGTACAATAGATTGTCTTCTTGGCAATGTTTTGGGCAACTTGAAATGCCAACTGATGGGAGAGCCTCAGTTTGAAGTATTCCAGTCGGAACATGATGGTGTTCGATGAATCCGGGTCAACTGCACCGATGGCAGCAAGGAGGGTCTTGTGCTGATTTGGACAGTTTTGAAAAACCTCGAGCGTCGACATAGTACAAGGAGCTTGTGCTAAGTCCTCTACAATATTGTAGTTCTGAGCAGCCCGAGCATTGGGATTGAAAACCGATTTTCTAATCGTGCTCTTGGGTGGACGCAACACTGACTCGAAAGAGGGCTTCTCAATGGTGAGAGGATCAGCTGGTACGGTGACGTCAGGCATCGAAGTGGAAGTTTTTTCAGTATTAATTCCAATGGGTTCCTTGGCCGAAACAGAGTCATACGAACAAGAACGGGTGTTCAAGTTGATGGTATTGCTACGCATCATGAGAACATGTGCGGTGGTGGATGCTTCTCCTTGGGAAGGAGAGGTGTGAGCAATCAACTGCTGATTTTGAGCAGGGAAGGGATCATTGAGAACTGCGGGTGTGGGTTTTCCCTTAAGAAACTTTTGAACTTCATCTCGATGGGCGCACTCTTTAGAAAAGTGGTCATCACCATATAGTAGAAAAGGATGCTTCAACTTCCATTTCTGTTTGGTGTCATCAGGAGCGCTGTTATGTTCCTGTTGGGTGGAAGATTTATTAGGTTTCCATTTTTTCTTCCTCTTACCACCAGACTTCTAAGGTGAAGTTGATGAAACATAATTCACTTCTTTGGTGACAGCAGGAGTGGGTGATTTGGTGGTGTCGTGACTAGCCTGTGTTGGTGATGGGAAAGAACCTTGGGGGTTTGATGAGCCAATAGTTGGAGAAAAGGGCTAGGTGTTAAGGGATCCAATGATTCCATCAGCTTGGGGTCCCTTGGGTGGTTTCGCGAGGTCATATGTGTTACAGGGTGCGTTAGGAAGGATATCAAACAACGTGCCAGATTGAGCGTAGACTAAGTCTAGTAAATGGGCATGGGCGATGGCCTGTTCCCCTGTGATAGCGCCTCCCATGGAAACATCTCGTGCTATGGTAGGTATGAGAGGCTTCGTAAACCAATCCGCTAGGAGTTGGTCTGGAATAGGAGCCTTAATAAGACGTTGTCTCCTTCCCCACTCATGTATATGATTTGAGATGTGAGTAGTGGTATTCTGATAGAGTGAGGTTAAAATCTCTGTACCAGTTTCATACCGTATAGGCAGTTGGAAATGAGTCAAAAAGTTCATAGCAAGAGAACCAAAATCGGGAAAAGAATGTTGTGGTAGTTTGATATACCACTTGGCAGCCGAACCAGTGAGAGTCCGTTGAAACAATACAAGATGGATCGAGTCATCCATCAAGGAGTTGGATGAACACCACAAGTGGTATGTCATCACATGATTTTTAGGGTCCTCACCCAGCTTACCATCAAATTTAGGGATATCTGATGGAAGTTTCACTAGAATGGGTGGCCAATTAGTTTCGTGGTAGATGGGGTTGTTGGTCAAGTGAGATAGGTTAGGCGGGTCCAAAGTAGCCAAAAAGGGCAGCTGTGGATTAGGATGCGGGTACTGATAGTACTGATAAGGTGTGTAAGGACCAACGGGACCTTGTGTCGACTGACCATAGGGTGTTCTGGGAGGAAACTGGCCATAGGGGAATAGGCTGCCCATACCAAATGTAGGTCCACCGCCATAGTAAGGTGGTCCATTACCATAATAAGGTGGCCCATTTCCATAAGGTGGGGGCCTGCCTCTGCCGCTGGGAGGGGCTGGGCCACCTACAAATGGTGGGGGTCCTCTTCCATTGCTAGGGTAGAATGGGCCACCATCGCCTCCGTCGGGAGGAGGTGGTGGTCTGCTGCCATCGCCGGAATAGGGTGGGCCTCCACCACCTTCACCGGGAAGGGGGTGGTGGGCCACCATCACCACTGGAAGGGTAAGAGCCTCCTCTGCCACCTCCACCATAGTAGGGTGGTGGTCCTCCACCATCGCCACCAGGATGAGAAGGTCCTCCACCACCACCACCAGGATGGGATGGTCCTCCACCACCTCCTCCAGGGTAGGATGGTCCTCCACCACTACCTCCAGGGTGGGATGCTCCTCCACCACCACCACCAGGGTGGGATGGTCCTTGATGACCGAAATGAGGTGGTCCTCCGTCGGAAGGTAGAGGTCCACCTCCTCCAGAGTTATGTGGGGGTCCGTCGCTTCCAATGGGAGGTGGGGGTGGACCAAACGGGGGTGGAGGGACTTGAGGGACTGTAGCAAGGGTCCATGTTGTAAAACATTTTGCTATCCCCATAGAGTGTAAGGATTTCTGGGGTAGGCTACCCCATAGAGTGCGTTTACAGGATTAAGTTGACCTGACACAGGGTTAAGATGACCTGGATACGCTTGACTCGATGGTGGTTGAATTACGTTGGACGGTCCCCCAACATGGGATAGTCCTGTAGTGGAAGGTCCAGGAGGTAAGGAGTTTCCAACGGGAGGACCAATGGGAATTCCTGCTGCAGTATTATGGTTAAGAGACGGGGGTTTCCCCCTAGCAACAACTTGCTGACCACTAGGTAAAGGTTGACCCAACACTGGTTGTTGATTATTCGCCATAGGATTACCATTACCTGTAAAAATGGTAGGGGGTAAAGAGTATCCTTGCCTCGAAGTTTGGGATGGGGGAGGAGCAGGTGACATAACCATGGTGGTTATAGGTGTGTTGGACTGCTGCCATTCAACAAGTTGGGCAGTAGGGCTGGGCTCCTGTGAGGGTTTCCCAGTCTCATTGATGGTCAGGTTGTGGATGGATGCTTCCGGTGAATCAAAAGATACCGTTTGAATCGGGATTTCTCTAAACCTGGACTTATATGCTAGATGTTGTCGTCAAGCTTTATTGCCCAAGTAACGTAAATGATCCAAGCACGCATGAAGAGGTATGAAAAGCTCGCCAGAACTGGGCTAGTTAGTTGGTGGAGTGCCTTCTGGAGTAGTCCAGTTAGGCGGGGATGCAATGACAAAATGGGCCACTGGGTTGCCTAGAGAAGATGTCCAATAAGCTGCTGAAGGACCAGCAGTTGCTGAAGGGCCGTCCTGGGGTGAATTTATCCATTCCAATGATCTAGGCTCTCCCGGGAAAACGAGAGGTAGGTCTTGTGAAGTAGAAGTTTGTGCTTCTTCACCCTACGGGGGATGAGAGGCGGGTGAATCTAGAGGAAACACATGCGCTCCAACATTCAATGTGGGGTTTTCCACTTTAGGTGACACGACTGTGGCTTGTGGGTCCATTCTTACCCTTGAAATTACCTCCTAGTTAAGGGGATATTCTGGTGGCAAGTTTTGAATCCTACGGGACCTTCTCCAAGGAAAGTCAGCCAGAGTCACTAAAACAAAAGTTTCTCCTAAGGCAGGATAAATAAAAGAAAAGCAAACCAGACAAACCCAACACAAACTAAGGCCACAAGAAAACTTATGTGATAAGAATGGATTCAAAGGTCTGGAACCTCACAGGATTGTCAAGGCTTCGCAAATCGCTATATCCCGCAGGGTCCAACATTAAAATGTGACAAGGAGGATTGGGACCGTACCATTGCCTGAATACCCGATTACCTGGACGATACATGTGTAGTAATCTCCCTGAGTGTTGTTCTCGGTGTATTGCTCTGCCAAGACGACCAAAAGGTTAACTTAGTTGGTCTCAGGAATCCTAATGGTGTCTCCCATAATACTCAAGGTACGTTGGAGCTCAAATCCGTAGTGGTGCTATCTAATGCACAACCATACGGCACGAGACCTTCCTATATACTACCGAGTACATGAAACACCTTTCGATATATGCCAATTACTTAAGGGACTTGGTGGGTATGTGAAAGAGCTTCGATATACTGATAAGTATGTGGAAGACTACAATACCCCCAGAATACAATGCTGGCATATAACGACAGCTGCCACACTTAAAGACGTCGGAACACGTCTATAACTTACACACAAGTTACTAAAAATTATACCCTAGTTCTACTGTTAATTTTATCTGTACGGTTAGGTGAATGCATGAGGTGAGTACATAATCGGAAACATAATGCAGGCCCTAACTACATGCAAAAAATATACTTTTCTTTTGATGAACTCTATGTACGGGAGGGAGAATTTTCTTTCCAGTGATTTTACCAAAGCAACACAATGCAATACAATCCCAAATCTACCAAAAAATGATTATGAAGTATTGTTTTCCTTTTCAAGCGGAACGCAAAAATAACACAACACTACTAAGCCAAATCAAAACATGTTTTTTTCTTTTTCTTTTAACTTTTCAAAACAAAAATGATGCTAAGTGATGACAAGAGAGAAGTTCTAAGTAGAGAATGCAAGATTTTCACTTTCACTACAATGGCTTAAAGCATTAGAACCAAAAGATGCATGTTACTTTCCAAGCATGGAACTACTTTTGCAAAACTTGATATGTATTCAAATCTTTCAAGAAAATGAGCAACTCATAATTCGTGAAAAACACAAATAATTTAATTTTCTTTCAACTCTTCCAAAAGATCTACAAATGAGACATTCCAATGCATGTACAATTCTTCAAATGAGCTTGAAAAATGATGGAAATAAAGCACTTTTGATCTTTCAATGGATGTATCAAATTAACAATTTGATAACAACGATATTTTTAAACATAAATACTGAAATGAAAAGATTACTTGCAACACTCCAATAACTCAGAAAATCTCAAGAAAAGACAAGCACTCAATGGACTGAAAGTACACACAAACATCCAAAATCAATCAGTAACAAGCAACACTAAAGCAAGCAAAGCTCAACAAATGTATGCAAAGGAGGTTTGGAAACCGATCCAATACAATGACCAGATCAGGAAAGGAGAGGAGGGAATGCAAGGGTGAGTGGATGCAGGTGGGGGAGATGAAAGTGTCTACCACTACCAAATCTCAGACTTGTCCAATACGGAACCCAGAACAACTCCAAATAAAACCAAACAACTCAACACACAAATCAAAATGGGGTCTTTGACTGGATCTTGCAGTATAGAGGGAGCTTGCACACAAACCAAAACTCAAATCAGAAATGGAGAAGGGATGCCTGAATGCCAACTTTGACAGATCGGCGCAGTCTGTGTTTGTACATAATGCGATGTAGCAGTTTACCAGCACGGGCAGTGCGACGATGTCGCAGTAGAACAATGAAAGGGTTGCGACATCCAATAGACAAAGAACATAGATAAAAAATGTCGCTATGAGTCCACAGACCAGGTGCGACAGGCGAGATCCAAGTTCAAAAAATGAATAAATCTCCAAACAAAGAGCAATGAAATGGTTTGAAAATGAGAAGTACAAACTCAAAGGAAGGTAATCAAACTCTTCAAAGTGAATATCTGATGGTGAAACTAGTTTAAGAGGCAAATGAAAAATAAAATGGCTTGTAACAAGAAATCAACTGAAAATGAAATTCAAATTGACAACTACAAAACAATGTTCTTCCCCAATATGGTCTCCAGATTTGTTTGACGGACAATCCACTCGAGCGGACGCGAGCCGGATCTCCCTAGCTCAATGTGAGTCTAGAACAAATAGAACAGAACATAAACCACTTTCCTAGATTTAGTTAAGGATCAAGTAATTAGATGTCTTACCTTAAGTTTGTAGCCCTTTCTCCTGGATGTTGTTCCACGCCTCGCGGTCGTCAGATCTCAGCTGCAAGACCTGCCAAGACACATACAATGATACAAACAAGTAAAAATCATCTAAACGATAACAGATCTAAGTAAACAATTAAGCATGTAAACTACACAATATCATCAACACAATAATATTGGTGGAAAGCGTTTATATTACTGTAAAAATAGGGAAAGTACATAGAAGAGAACGACTACAACCAGAGCTTAACAAAGTAATCCTTCTCCATCCAAGCCAATACCATATCCTCCCAAGGAAGTGTGAGTCTCTCAATGAATGAGTAGATATCTCTCAAAGATGATTTCACCAGCATGTAGACACTATAGACTTCCTCCCCTTGGAGTGGGATAGAGCTTCATTTATATAGGACTAAGTGGATAGGGTATGGATAGGGTAGGTTGAGATATGGTAGGAGAGAGATAGGGGATCCTTCCAAGAGGTTAGGAACTGAGTGCCAACTCTCCCAAAAGGTCAGGGATAGGGATCCATGTCATCTAGCTTTGAGAATGGGCTCGAAGGAACTATTTTTATCCATTAACTGACATCGTCTCACCCTGCAAGAGAGCAAGCTACGATGTCGCAGGTTGCATAAGGGAAGCCTGCGACGACCTCTCAAAACCTAGTATGAATGAGTATGTATCTCTTCCAGGTTTATGACTTAGTCAAGGAAACTTTAGGGATGTATACACAGAGTCTCATGATGGCAAGATTTAGGTGTAACAATGAGCATTTTTAGATTATTACTCTTATTTAAACTCGCTCCTTGCAAGGATAGATTAGTTAGTTTAGAGTAGGATTAGATAATTGATAAGGTAGAAGTGATAAGACGGGAGGTAAGAACCTACGCATCACTTGTGAGTCTTTTTCCTGTCAATTTTAAGTTAAATGCATTAGTTAGATTAGAAGCAATTGAATTTGCATACCCCTTAAACATAAAATATAAATGGTGGGTCGGGTCGCAACTGGTACATTAATTAAACAAACATACCTATGGTGGTTGGACCATTAACCAGACGGATTCCCTATACCAAACAATGAGTGATCTAATTAGGATTATTCATTGGGGAGAATCCTTACTGTTGATGTTAGGCTTCTCCAGGCATCAACACACTCTAATTGTCACGATAGATGACTAATGGAGTACTATAGAGAATCCCAAACTATGACAAGATTCCCTGCAACCAAATGCACTGTGTGGCTGCATTCACTACACCTCTATACTCAGCCTTAGCTGAGGAAAGAGAAAGAACAATATGTTTTTTTCTCAACCAATAGATAGGACCATATCCAATCATGAAGAAAAAACCTGATGTAGACTTCTGATATGAGCTGTCTCCAGCCCAATCTGAATCTGTGTACCCAACTAGGTTCAATGGAGACCTAGCTGCATATTAAATACCGTAGGTATTCATCCCTTGCACATAGTGAAAGATCCTTTTTGTTGTCTTCCAGTGAATCTCATGAGGCTCTTGCATGTATTTGGAGACAATATTCACTGCATAGGATAGATCAGGGTGAGTATGTGTAAGAAACAAAAGACTCTCGATCGGTTGTCGATACAAAGTACTATCCACCAAAGGTGAAGACAAATCATCCTCAAGACTAATACCTGAAAGAAAAGGAAATGTTTCTGGTTTGCATTCTGTCATATGAAACTTGTCAAGTAGATCTGATGCATACTTGGACTTTGCAACCTTGATTTCTGAATCACTCTGAGGGACTTCAAGACCAAGAAATTGCTTTAGGAGTCCCAAATATGACATAGAGAAGGAGTTGTGCAAGGTTGTTTTGATAGATCTAATGCATGAAGAGGGACTCCCTGTAATCAGTAAATCATCAACATAAAGGACAATAAGGAGAAGATAGTTACCATCATGCCTCATGTAGACATTTGAATTAGACTTGCATCTCTGAAAATCTTGTGAAAGTAGAAAGGAGTCCATCTTAGCATACCATACTCGGGGAGCTTGCTTGAGCCCATATAAGGACTTCCTCAATATTCAAACTAATGAAGGATCATCAATGTATCCTTCAGGTTGCTTCATGTAGATCTCCTCCTCTAGATCTCCATGAAGAAAAGCACTCTTGACATCCATGTGATGCACCTCCCAGTGCTTGGATGCAGTAAGAGACAAAACAAGATGATGGAGTCCATCTTTGCAACAGGACTGAAGGTCTCTGTATAGTCAAACCCTTGAATTTGTGAGAAACCTTTAGCAACCAAGCGAGCCTTTTACTTGCTTGTTACTCGATCTAAGCACATCTTTGTTCTATATACCCACTTACACTAAACAAGATTCCTTCCACGGGGGAGAGAGACAAGCTCCCAAGTCTCATTCCTTTGAAGAGATCAATACTCTTCATCCATAGTTGATATCCATCTTGGATCTTGGGAGGCCTCAAGGAATGTTTTTCGATCTAATCCAATCATAATAAAATATCTATTGAAAAGAAATGGATCTATAGGAGATAGTGCAAATCTTGCATTTTGAAACTCAGATCTAGTTCTTTTTAGATCTTGTGGATCTCCAACAAGATCACTAGCAGATTCAATGGTCTTGGAGCCCATCTTGGAAGTGGAGGTGGATCTTCTGGTGCTAGATCTGTAGGTTCTTGTGGATATAGATCTAAAATTCGCTCATCTTCACTTTCTGATTCAAAATCTAAACTTTCATGAGAGGATGATTCACTATCTTGTTCAATATGTTGTGGTGGAGTAGTTGGAAGGTTTTTTGCTTCAACATGGTGGTCATCATGCAATGGCCACTCTTCAAACTGGACACTTCTTTCAAGGAAGGTCTGCATGGTAGATAGATCTAGCATTTTTTAGGCCTTTGCATTCTGTGCATATCCAACCAATATGCACTCTTTTCTTTGTGGCTCTAAGGCTCTCCTCTTCTATGAATGAATCCTTTCCCAAGCTTTGGAACCAAAGACTCTTAGATGAGACACATATGGCTTGTATCCCATCCATGCTTCGAAATGAGTTTTTCCTTTTAGTCCTTTGTGAGGAACTTTGTTCTATAGGTATGTAGCATGGTTGACAGCTTCTGCCCAAAGTCTAGGAGCCCATGCTTTAGACTCAAGCATGCAACTAGCCATCTCTTTCAAAGTTTTGTTCTTTCTCTCTACTACACCATTCTACTGTGATGTGTAAGGAACATTGTGCTTCATCTCAATACCTTCATATGCACAAAATAAATTAAACTCATTCTTCACATACTCTCCTCCATTGTCAGTAGGAAGGACCTTGATCTTCTTATTAGTGAATCTTTCTACAAAAGATTTAAAAAAATTGAAGTATTCAAAGACTTATGATTTCAACTTTACAAAATATACCCAACTCAATATTGAATAATCATCTATGAATGTTAAGATGTATTTTTCATTATTCAAAGAGAGGTGAGGAGGAGGTCCTGTTGGCCAGAAGAACTGTCTTAGGCCAACTAGGAAAAAACAGTCCACAAACTCAACTTAGTACAGTTTTGTATGTGTTTGGAATAACTGTCTCTCACAGGATTTAAGGCCATGCTTCCTGTGTTTTGTGATCTCAAAGATAGAGAGTCTCCTAAGGTGAGCAAATCTTGAAAAAGAAACTAACTGTTAACGACTATAAAAAATCCTAGAACTACTTATGTTCTAATCCTAAAGACTATCTAGAAACCAAAATTAGTGATTGCTAATATTATTCTATGATAAACTAACTTATGCTAACCTATCTAAAGCCAACATTCCTATCTCGGCCAAGAGCAAAGGCTGGTTATTTGACTGAAAATCTGAAGTAAGAACAATATTCACTAGTTACCATTTAGTGATAAACATCCTAAACAATAAAGGTGAATTTAAATTATTTTATAACAGATAGTACACAACTATTATAAAATAATCTATATATGAGAACTTCAAACCAAAAGCCAAGATTCACTAACAGAATTATGTTATTCAGAAAACATGAAAGATATAATTAAACTAACTTGCAATTAGAACAAGATCATTCTGCAAACTAGATAATTACAAAATTTGATCAACCACTATTGACATCATAGGAAAAGTTCATCAACATCAATGAGAAGCAAATCAATTAATGATTCAGACAACATAACCATTCGAATTTCTCATGAAAACATTTCACATACAATATAAAGGCATTTATATATGAAAAGCAAACAAGATAACAAAAGGAGAGATGAATCACACAGTATTGATTATCCAAAACTTAGCTAAGGTTTTGGTATCCTGGCACATTTGATAGTCATCAGAAGATGTTCATGAGACAATCTGTGTAAAAAGAATAAAAAAAAGTGCTGTTGTATAATAAAAGCTCCCTAATGTCTTAGAAATCGAACCCCTCATCCAAGTTTTGGGATTGTTTATATAGAAAAAGAAACGAGCGTCTAACTTCCTATAAGTTCTATTTTCTTGGAACCACGTGGATCCCTACAAATATAACATATCACTTAATGCTGCTTCTGATATAACTGGAATGTATGCCAGCTGGTGACACCTGGATTGGAATAACACATAAGATAATCTTCATAACTTACTAGATCACTCCAGTATCGTTATTCCTGGGCATGAGATAATTTGCATTAATCACCATCAACTGCCGGCGCCAAAAATGGGATATGATGCCAACGGAAGGAACCAACTTCGTGTGTATAGGGTTTTGAACATGTACACTTCAACAAAATGAACTCCAAAATTGAAGCCACGTGATTGACCTTCATTTCCAAGATTGCATAACACCTGGATTTTTTATTATAAAACAAATCAGTTAGGAATTGTAAACAAATACCAATAATTGATTACTACAGATATAATAATGAATAGGATGTATGTAGAATTTTTAATTCTGTAGACGTCCTCATAAAAAGAAAAACTCTGTATTGGAATAACAAATTGGTTATATTTGCTGACCTATATAGATCCAATTTCATATCACCTAACCATTCAAACAAAATCATAAAATAAAAAATGAACCTCATTTTAAACAACATTATGATTTTGGAGATGACTGAAATGATACTTGAACTGGGACCACCCTCCTTGCTTCATTCAATTTAGCTTTGAACCTCACAGCCCTTGTTTTTGCAATCTTGTTTTGCTTGATTAATCATTTATTTTTCATCAGAATATTCCTACCATAAGCCTTGTACTGGGTTTTCTTCTCCTTCAAAGAATTCCCCTTATCAACCAAAGAGGACAAGTCAACTTTTAAACCCGCGATCTCTTCCATGGAAAACGTATTAACCACTTGTGCTTCCTTCAGCTCTGTTTCTAAAGCTGAAATAACTTGAGACACGGGTATTTCAACAGGTGGATGCACTTGTTCCATGTTTGGCCTTGTTCGCAGCTCTTGGTTCACTTCTTGTTCTGCGCTAGGCATTGGATAGGATTTTTGAACAGTTATACCTTCATGTTGAGAGGCCGACACATACTTAAGGTCAAGGATCGTGGGTCCGATGGGAGCTGGATGTGGTCGTGACTCAGAGGAATCACTCAATTCAACCACCGGGGCATCTTCTACAACTAGTTCCCTTTTTGCAAAAAGTGCAACAACCATGTTGTGAGTAGTCTGGCGAATGGCTTGATCACTAAGCATTTTGCTAACTTCTTGTTCTGCTGGTTTGTGACAGGGATTGATTTATGGCTAAAGCTGAGGATCACATGGGGGAGGTGGAATAGTCGCAGGTTGACTCGTTTGGGGTAGAGGACTATCACAGGGTACTTCAGGGTTTAACTCAGCCTTGGGGTTAGAATGATCGATACTTGGGGTTTGGCTGGGTTCAAGCACTTCATCTTCAAGATCATTTTGAGACCCCTGTTCTTCTAACAATGGATCAACCCGTTTAGACCTGGTTTTGGACCTCCGACAGGGCCATTCGTCGTTTTCCCCGAAATTATTGCGAGTAAGGAAAGATTCCCATGAATCAGCCAATTCCCCCAGTCGGTAAGAAACAAGAATTTTGATAAGCCCATGGTGAAACAGGCTGCGTTCTTTATCCCCTATATTTTCCTGATAAGTGACGGCCATCTTCTCTAGACTACTCAAAAAATAATAAGGCATATTCACAGAATGCCCTCTAAAAATCATCAATAGCTTGATATGATAAAATTGGGTTTGAGATAGACGTCCCTCGTAGGTAACATACCTGATAATCAGCCCAAGCATGGCACGCCATTTCTTCTTTAGCAGACGAGATGGGAAACCAGACTTGTATTCATTTTTCCGATTAGTTGGAGTCAAGAACTCCTTCCATTCATCGTTTTTTAAATGCTTACCCTTGTACCAGCGTTCTCCCTCCATGGGCAAGCCAATAGCTTGAGATACAAATTCCTCCGATAATTCCAACACGATATCGCCAACATGTGCTTTCACACCATCAAACAAAATCGTGAATGCCCTGGAGAGCATTAGATTAAAGCCAGAGAACCTCTGCAGGAACCCTAACCATCCTGCCCTTGTCACCATTTCACGACATTCAGGAGCGGCATCTAAGTATTCGTCGCATATAAGCTCAAACCTAGGCACAGGGGCCATGGTAACGATGATACAAAGCTCTGGGATCCTCACAACCCTGGAAGAACAACAAAACGAGCTCATCCTTGGCCCATGCAGGTTAATGAAAATCCCAACCGACTTCATCTCGTCAAGGTATTGTAGACACTCATACGTAGTCATGGAAGGTGGAATCATAATGCCTTAGAACTGGTAAGGGTTATCGAAAATTGCAGAAGGCTCAAGGTGCAATAATACCGCTTAGAGGAATGACAGTAGGGTGAGAGTGAGACGCGACATTTGGCCCATGTGAAACAACAAATGGCAAAATGGTATGGTTACGCGGCAAAGAAAACCTTCGATCATATGATATTTCCCATATTAGCTGACACCTTCCCATAAAATCTAATGCATTATATATAACCAAAGTTCAAACGTTTAAAACATAAGTTAATGGTTATCATCGCATGATCCTCTACCACTTAATATCATTAATTTCATAGCTCAATAATGCACGATAATGTCGATTCAATCAAAATCAAGATAATCATAGTGATTAGCTATGATTAATGAATGTGGTTAAGATTTCGATTATCTTTTAAGAATCATGTTGGTTAGCTATGATCGAGTCATTTGACATTACCTTAGGCATCGTAATTTTTTTTTTATATCATTTTATGGATCTTATCCCATTATAAATACAAAAGTCTACAAATAAGGATAAGTAGATAAATAAAATGAGCTTATAATATTGGTATGAGACCAGCATTAATATTCATGATTGTCACCAGGAGATTAATTTGATGAAAGGTAACTCATTAGACCAAACACATAGATGGAAGAGACAACTTAAAATGTGATGTATTAGTCTATTAAGTCAATAGTTTAAGATCATCAATGAAATGAGTTTGTTTGACTTTGGATTTGTAAAAATGACCAATATGGTAAAGATTAGGAGCTGGTAATTTCATGATCTTGTAATTCACAAATGATCAACCAGAAAGACAAAACCAAGTCAAGCGGTTTAATTAAAGTGAAGGCTGATGTGAATTCCCCTATGCCAATCGACCTATCATCTTTATTGGGAGTACCTTCAGAATCAAAGGTTCTGAAGGCACTCCTAAAATATAATGGATGAGTGTCGATCAAAGTGGTGACATGCAGTATGGTTCTTTGTCTTCGAAACTTATATCATGACCAATTGGATTTTAGTGCTCAATTGCTCCAGAGGGTGTTGCTTGCCAACAAATGGTGACATACTGGGAACGAACCAGTTATCTATGTGCAAAGGGAAAAATTTCAATACCTCAGATAATCATAAACAATGTTTCGAAGCACCAAACTCCTGTTTGGATGATTCAAACCCAGACTAGTTCCAACATGTTGGCCTCACTTATTCACCAACAATGAGCCTTTGGATGTTATCTAAGCATTCCTTACCTACTTCAACTTTTGACAATCAGGGTAAAGAATGACTTAGCTCCAGAGGAAATCTTTGAGGCTTGAGACAGTTTAACCAATGTCAGTGAAAGATATAGCTACTCAAGAATGTTAGATAATTCTCTTCTCTTGCAAACAAAGGAAGCAGGTGATATTTATTCATTTTCATTCATTCTCCTTTTTTTTTTGAATCTATATACAGATGAATAAATATGAAAATTGCTAATCAGAGATACTACCTTAGCTTGGTGAATAAATGATGGTAGCGTCATTCACCAGTCCTACCAGAAACTGATTAGGCCAGCTCGTAATGAGACTTCCTGCCCCCTAGCTTTTAAACCAAGGATCATTGTCCTGGCTTGATGACTAGATGTGGACAACGTCAATACAATAGAACTTGTGATCATAACTAGACTGGCTCAGGATGAGACCTTCTGTCCTCTGATTAACTTTTCTCATATTCAAAAATTAAAAAAAAACAAATTAAAACATTTTTTTTTTTAGTTCAAGACTACTGTTCAGGCTTGGTGACTAGAAATTAACAGCATCATTCACGAGAACTACTAAAGATAGACAGGTTGGCTAGTGATGAGACCCCCTGATTCTCATTTTTTTCAAACAAGAATCATCACCCTAGCTTGGTGACCAGATAATGGTGTTGTCATCTTCGGTAGTGCTGATGATCATGACAGGTCGGCTTTATAAAAAGACCTCCTGTTCTTGAAATAAAATTTTATTATTATGGGTTATTTACAAAGTATTTACAAAAAACTCGAGTTAGAAAACCACTGTGCTCTTGAGATAGCTTGAAAGTGACTAAACATTGGTTGACTGATCTACAGGCCTAATAGACACTACTGGAACCAGTAAATAAGTTTCCTGAGTCGTTGGTCTTTTGGGTAGACATTCAAAGATAACAGTTAAGGATTGCTACAAAAGATAGTAGGTTCACATACCAAAACCAGTTGTGAGAATTAACTTACCTTATAGGCATCAGATACTTTGAAGCAAAATCGATAATTACTATCTGATATGTATTTCATTCATCCCAGTCGACACAGTTTTAACAAGTGGAAAATCTTCCAAGCGATTCATATGCTCAGGCCAGATCCAAGCAAAAGTGCATGGTATATCTACTGAAGAAATATATACAACAAGAAGGAGGTTGATTATGTACAAAAGCAACAAATCAGGTCAGGATGATTCTGTCACTCTGCTGGATTAATATAATTCTACACAATGAAATCTGCCAAAGCATTGAGTCACTTGATTTATTAGCAAGGCAAAATTTGTTGAATCGACAATCATTTAATCACCCGAATTTGATAAAACAAAACAAGAATCACTATATTCAATTGAAGGCATGCAGATTTGCTTTATGTACAGCAATTAAGAAATAATAAAAGATGATGAAGTCATAAAAAAATTAACTAAGAAGTTGGTTGACCTCATTATGAATAGACAAACATCAAATGAGTAACTAAAATCAAGATGGCCTTGATAATGAAACATTGTCGATGTAATCAATCACCGGATATTGATAAGTAAGTATAATTGATGACTGATATGAAAAGTGATCAGAAAATGTGAGACCATCAAATTAGATAACCCTAAAAAAAAAACTAAACAAAGCTAACTATGTAAAAAAATATTTACAACGAAAATGTACAATGAGAATGGATCGAACAGTGCAAAACTACTGGAAGTATTTCTTAAGGACTTTCCCGTTCACCGGAAAGGTATCAGGTTGTCCTTGCAGAGTTTGCAACCGAAAGGTGCTAGGGCCTAACTTTTCTGCTATGATATATGGGCCTAGCCAAAGTCTCTGAAATTTCGTATGGTCTTTTTTGTCCTCATGTGCTTTAACCCATTTTAAAACAAGATCACCTATCTGAAACTCTCTGTCTGAGGATGACCCGCGATCAAACCAGGATTTAACAATTTTCTGATGCTTTGAGAAATGTCGTTTTGCATTTTCCCTCTCCTCTTCTAATTTCAACAACATATTATTCTTTTTTCAATTACAGAACATTCTGTGTCTTGTACAGATTGTGCAAGTTGTAAGGAAGGCAAGAACAGATTAGGAGGGAGTATAGCCTCAGTACCATATACCAGAAAGAATGGGGAATTACCGACAGAAAACTTTGGGGTCACTCTGTCGGCCCACAATGCTTGATACATAACAGTGTGCCAATTTCTGTGGCTTTCAACTATTGACCTTTTAAGAGTTTTCAGCAAGTTCTTATTTGTTGATTCGGCAAGGCCATTGCCTTGGGGATGATAATTAGCTGAAAACATGATTCTGATTCCCTTTTCTACTGCAAACTCAGTCAATTCTCCAGAAGAAAAATATGATGCGTTGTCAAAAACTAAAGACTCATGCAATCCAAATCTAGTAATTATATGAGTCTCAACAAAATCGAGTACCTGACTTGTATTGACTACCCACAGAGGAGCAGCTTCAGACCAACGGGTGAAATAATCAGTAGCAGTTTGATGTATTTATGTTGGAGAGAAGATGGAGGATTGACTGGGCCCACTATGTCAAGCCCCCACTGTTGAAAAGGTCTGTCCACAATCACTGGTTGTAAAGGGAAAGATGGCCTTTTGATTCTACCAGATGCCCGCTGACAATCCTGGCACTTTCTTACAAAAGAATGAGCATCTTTAAATAAAGTTGGACAAAAATAACCTGATCTCAGGACTTTGTGAGCAGTAGTGTCACCTCCGAAGTGACCACCAGCAGGGCCATCATGTAATTGTCTCAAGACTGATTCAAACTCTTCCTTTTCTAAACAATGGAGCAAAACACCATCTGCATTCTTCCTAAAAAGTATGTTATTCACTAACTGATACTGTGTTTATTTCAACCTGACAGCTCGCTTTTTCTTTGGTTCCGAGTGGTTTGGAGCACTTCCTGTTTCCAGATAAATGCGAATGTCAGCGTACCAAGAATTAGTAGGATCTGGGATAAAATAAATTTCCTTTTGCAACAATGAAGCATCTAAGGGTAAGTCATCTTGACTTGCAGGTAAATGAGCTGATTCAGCTGCTAATTTACATAATCCCAATCCTCATACAACCTGACTGGGTTTAATCTCTAGGTCGTACTCCTGTAAAGCAGCCATCCAATGTGCCCGTTTCTCTCCTAAATCTTTCTGTACTAACAGGTTCCTTACTGCGGAGAAAGGAACAATGACTTTTGTTTTTGACTTTAGGAGATAAGGTCTGAAGTGTTTGACCGCCTTAAATAGAGTGAAAGCTTGTTTGTCTACCTCGTGATAATTTAATTTATCTCCCTTCAAATTTGAACTCATGAATGAAATTGGCACTTCGTGGTCTTCCTGGTTCTTCTGAGTAAGGACAACAGCGTAGGATATGTCAGAGGCAAATGTGTACAGAATGAAATCTTTCTTAAAATCAGGGCTCAAAAGTGCAGGGGCCTCAGCAATGGCTTCTCTTATCCTGACGAATGAATCTTTCTCTTTCTCTCCCCATATAAATTTATTGTCTTTCTTTATCATGTTATGTAGTGGACGAACTATCTTTGAAAAAATAGGGACAAACCTTCTTACAAAATTTATTTTTCCCATGAAGGACTGCATGGCTCTCTTAGTAGTAGGAAAAGGAATTTTAGAGATGGCTTCAGTCCTTTCCGGGTAAATCATAATTCCTTCTTTTGATATCACAAATACCAGCAAAATTCCTTCAGTGACTGCAAAGATCGTCTTTTTTGGGTTTAGAGAAATGCCAAACCTCCTACATCGTTCAAGGACTTTACGCAGGTGGAAGATATGATTAGATCTGTTCTTAGAGTATACTGTAACGTCATCCAAGTAAACCACCATAGAGTGATTGATCAAACCTCTAAAAGCAACATCCATTGCCCGTTGGAATGTGGCCCCAGTGTTTATTAATACGAAGGGCATCTTCCTATAGGCATAGTTTCCCCAAGGGGTCCTAAAAGTAGTTTTCAGTTGATCCCCAGGTGAGACTAGGACCTGGTTATACCTAGAAAAACCATCTAATAAAGATAGCATCTGAGCACCAGAGACTTTTTGTAAGATCTGTTCCATTGGTGGAACCGGATAGTTGTCCTTTTTTGATGATCGGTTTAAGTTTCGAAAATATACGCACAGCCTAATGTATCCGTTTTTCTTTCTGACAGGAACTAGGTTTGCTACCTACTGAGTATGACGTACTGGAAATATAATTCTAACAGCAAGCAGTTTGTTCATCTCTTTCTTTACTGCCGGTTCTAAAGTAGGGTGCATTTTCCTGAGTTTCTGCTGAAATGGCTTGGCTTCTGGTTTCATGGGAATTATATGCTGTATTATCTGTGTGTCAAAAGTTTTCAGGTCATCATATGTCCATGCAAATACGTCCTTAAACTCTTTAAACAGTTTGATCAAAGATGCTTTCTTAGCTGGAGTACAATCTGATCCTAAATTTATGTTTTAGGGATTTGCTTCTGTGCCTAAGTTTATGGTTTCATAACACATGCTAGAACTATTCGTTTTGCAGTTAGGCACTCCCTTGAATTTATCATGTAGATCATAAAATTTTTCAAGTCTAAGAACTGAAGTAGGGATCGAGTTTACCAGCTTAAATGATTCGTCAACAGAATGAGGCAGATGGATTATTGAGAAATTATGCAGATCCTCGTCATGCGTAATCTCGTCAATTGCCGTTTCTTTAAAAGCATCCTCTCCTATCAAAAAGTCAATAATCTGAGAATCATCATTAAAAACACGCCAATTAGAGATATTATCAGGGATTGATGGTCTAAATAATAATTCATTAGAAAATATATTGGGAGAGAAGTTTTCCGATGGGAGAAGCTGTGAGGCCACATTCGCCAAAAGATCAGCTTCTGTATTCTGAAAGTGAGGAATAGAGTTAATATTAAAGGCATCAAATGCTGAAATTAAGTTCCATACCTCCTTTTGATAGCTTCGCAGATGGTTAGATAAACAATGTATAGAATTGCGAACTTGACGAACAATAATTTCAGAATCACCGAAAGCAACCAATACCTTTACATTTAAATCTGACGCTTTCTTTAATCCCTGAATGACTCATATTCAGCTAAATTGTTTGTGCACAAGAATTCCATTCTGCAAGACAATAAATGTTTATTTCCTAAAGGGTATAGGAGCAGACAACCTGCCCCTGCACCATCTTTTGATCATGCACCATCAAAGTATAAATGCTAAGGCTTATCGGCAAGATTATCTACATTATTTACATTATTTACAGTATTTAACAATCTGGAAGGAGCTTCCTGGAAATCACAATGTAAAATTTCTGATTTAATTACAGAATTAGCAAGTGCTAATTTATGTGCCTGAAAAGTGCCTAAATCGGAATCAAAACCAAAGTTTCCAAGAATCGAATCACTAAACATAGTTGGTTCGTTAGGTGAATCGATCTCAGTCACTGTGTGCTTCATATACCTTTCCCTGTCAATTTCGATCTGATTTGGCCGCCCGTTCTTAGGTAGCCACAGATGTGACCAGTCGGTCGAAAAATAACCTTTTAAAGTTTGAGATCAATCACGGCTTAGAAACAACACATATACATCTGGTATGTCTGCCACTACAATGTCGATAACTTGAAATATTTACGGATTATTCGCCATTCTAATCATTACTCCTTTCAGCTCTCCCATAATTTTCAACTTAGAGCGGTCAAGCTGGCTGATCTGAGTTTCACAAGGGACAATCACAGCATTTAACTTCTTGCATACCGAATATGGCATAACGTTTGATGATGCCCTGGAATCAACCATGCAATTATGAACATTCCGGTTGAAAATATCGAATGTCAGTAGGAAAGGGGGAGTTGTAGATTTAGAGTTCTTTCCTATCAGCAGCTATCTTATTTGTGAGTATTTTGATCACAGAAGATCGAGGAGCTATGGAGAACCTCACAAAATCGAATTAGTTTGCAAAAACAGTGGAAAAACTTGAAAAAAGAGATAAATTAACACACAATGTATGTTGAAACCTTTGATTAACTGACTGTCTAACATGTGAAAATGTTAGTAACAGGTTTTTATTACATCCATGAGAAAATCGAGAGCATTAGGTGGCTCAAGCTGAGTGTACAAGTCATCAATGCCAAATTGGCCTCAATCCCCCCTAGGTGGGTCCAACTCAATCCCAATCATCCCAAACAGCTACGAATTCTGGTGTGGAGGTGGCTGAAGCATGCTGAGTCATTAATGAGCTCAAGGCAGGCGTGGGTGAGCAAATAGAGGAGGTTTGGGGGCCCAAGGGAGCATTAAATGCTCCAAATCTAGCCAAAAATGGACAAAAATCCACCCTAGCGCCCTTGGTCAACTAAAATTCCCCAAAACAAGGAGAGAGGGCGCACCAGCAATAAATGAGGGTGCACTTGTGGACAAAACTGGAGGCTGGGTGAACAGGTTTGCTTGGAAGTGGGTGTGAACACTCTTAAAGTGGGTTTTTGACCAACTATAGTCACTTAATCCAAAACATGGTTTAATTAAGCACATGGACAATTAAAAATTTATGGATTATGGTACTAAGTGTGGTTACTGTTCTAACACCCCCCCTTAACCATAACTTGGTACATCTCATGAAAGATAAGTGGGAGGCCTTGGCAACAAAGGCTCAAGTCACCTCAATACAAACAGAAATTTTATTTGTCCATATGAACCGAGGAAAAGAAGTAAAACCTCATGGGATAAAAAATTCCCTCAAAAATGGACATGGGGCTGAACCTGCAATTAAATTGCAGCAATCACCATCCATCACTCACTCCAAGCAAAGCTCTCAGGTGAGTGAAGGTCTTCTCAGTAAAGCACTTGGTGAAAATATCTGCAGTTTGCTCGGTGGATGGGCAATACTGCAGTGAAATCACCCTGTCATGCACCAAGCCCCGAATGTAATGCATGTGGATCTCAATGTGCTTTGTTCTTTGCCTCTGTACTAGATCAGTAGATATCTTGATGGCACTTTGATTATCCACCCAAATATTGGTTGGAGAATCAATAGCAACACCAAACTCCCGAAGAATGCCTTGCAACCAAACACACTGTGTGGCTGCGTTCACTGCTGCCCTGTACTCGGCCTCTGCTGATGAAAGAGAAATTGTATGCTGTTTCTTACTTGAACAGAAAATACGACCTTCAGCAAACATAAACACAAAACCTGAAGTGGACTTTCTATCGATGGGATCTCCCGCCCAATCGGAATCAGAAAATCCAGCTAGTTGAAGTGAAGAACCAGCTGCATAGTGTACCCCGAAGCTCTTTGTTCCTTGGACATAATGAAGGATCCTTTTGGCTGCCTTCCAATGGATCTCATGTGGCTGCTGCATATACCTTGCTACAGCACTTACAGCATAAGACAAATCAGTTCTTGTATGTGTAAGATACAACAAACTTCCGACTAGCTGCCTATAGAGAGTGCAATCCACCACCGGAGAGTCTTCAAATTCACCTAGTTTTATGCCTGAAAGGAATGGGCACTTGGCTGCCTTACATTCAGCCATTTTGAACTTGAATAACAGGTCTGAAGCATACTTAGATTGACTCAGCAATATACCTCTCTCAGATTGCTCAATTTCCAAACCCAAAAATTGCCTTAGCAATCCTAGGTCGCTCATGGCAAATTCACTGTGCAAAGAAGCTTTAATTGAGCCAATTTGTTTGGTGCAGCTCCCTGTAATTAAGAGATCATCAACATACAGTACAATGAACTGCAAATTATCATCACAATGCTGCAAATAAACATTTGGATCAGACTTGCATCGACAGAAACCAATTGAGAGCAAAAAAGCATCCATTTTGGCATACCAAGCCCTGGGGGCTTGCTTGAGTCCATAGAGTGACTTCTTCAACCTGCATACAAGTGTGGGATCCTCTTGGAATCCTTCAGGCTGCTGCATATATATCTCTTCCTGTATCTCACCATGCAAGAATGCACTTTTGACATCCATGTGGTGAACTACCCAACCTTTACTAGCTGCCATGGCTAGAGCTAGTCTAATTGAGTCCATCTTTGCAACCGGTGCAAAGGTCTCTGTATAATCCACACCATGGATTTGTGAGTAGCCCTTAGCCACTAACCTAGCCTTATACTTCAGATCAGAACCATCAGCAACAGGTTTGGTTCGAAAAATCCACTTACATTGCACTAGTTTCCTCTTGGGAGGAAGAGGCACCAAATCCCATGTTTTGTTCTCTTTGAGAGACTGGAATTCTTCTTGCATTGCTGCTCTCCACCTTGGATCATGATGAGCTTCCTGATATGATGTTGGATCAGATCCAATCATCATATAACAGTGATCAGCAAGCTCACTCTCATTTGCAAAGGAAGCATTGATTGTTTGGGATCTAGTCTTCCTAGGCTCTTGGGGATTGCCTGCCAATTCACCTGCAGCTTCTATGATTTTTTCAGCCCACTTGGGCCTTGATGATGAATCATGTACAGCAATGTCATCTTCAGCCATGTCATATTCAGAAATATCAGAAAAATCATAGGTAGAATCATCACTAATCTCATTGAGGTGTGGAGGAGAGGAGCTTTCCCCCGGTGCAAGCTCAAAATCTGGAATTGGTTCTTCTTCGAATTGCACACTTCTCTCAATGAAAGTTTTAAGTGTGGATGTGTCAAAGAGCTTGTAGCCCTTTGTGTCCTCACCATATCCAACCATGATACATTCCCTACTCTGTGGCTCCAAAGCCTTCCTCTTTTCTGATGGAATTCGAGCCCATGCTCTAGACCCAAAAATCCTGAAATTTGACACATTTGGTTTTTGGCCAAACCATGCCTCATAGGGGGTTTTTCCTTTGACTGATTTGTGAAAGGCTCTGTTCTGAATATGAGCAGCACAATTGATGGCTTCAGCCCATAGCTTAGGGCTTAGATCCCTAGCTTCAATCATGCAAGTAGCCATCTCCTTGAGAGATCTATTTTTCCTCTCTGCCACACCATTTTGCTGAGGTGTGTAGGGGATTGAATGTTGCATTTGGATGCCACATTCCTCACAAAGGTGCTGAATGTTATTATTCACATATTCCTTTCCATTATCAGTCCTAAGGATCTTTATCTTATGACCACTATGGTTCTCCACTAGGGCTTTCCAAATCTTCAGTTTCTCAAACACTTCTGACTTCAATTTAAGGAAGTAAACCCAGCAGAATCGAGAGTAGTCATCTATGAATGTAAGTACATACCTTGATCCACCATATGATGGAGTGGGAAGAGGACCAATGAGGTCTGAATGTACCAATCCAAGTGGTTGAGTGGCTCTCCTTGCCATTCCCTTCTCATAGCTGCGCTCAGGATGCTTTCCAACTACACACCCAATGCATGCACCATTTGATGATCTGATTTCTGGAAGCCCTTCCACCATCTCGTCCTTGTGCAATTGCTGGAGGTATTTGTAGTTCATGTGGCCAAATCTTTCATGCCACAACTTGGAGGTCTCGTTGGCATGAGAGACAAGAGCATGGTCACTAGAATTTGGAATGAAATTTGAGAATTTGTACATTCTCTCATCATGATCTGCATATCCTACAGCCACAACTTGATTTGAAGAGATTTCTGAGATTTCTACCAAATCTGGAGTGAATGTCACTCTCTTGGCTTCTCCTGTATGGGTCATTTGATAGAATGATAGCAAATTTGCAGCCAGTGAAGGTACATAGAGCACATCACTGAAATAGCCATGCTCCATGTCAATCCTACCAATCCCCTTGGTTTGGAGTTCTGAATCATCTCCCATTCGAACTGTTGGGCCACCATTCGAATGCAAAGAGGAGAAGAGCTCTCTGGATGAAACCATATGTCTGGAAGCTCCTGAATCAATGATGAAGGAAGAGGGATTCGAAGTACCTGCTACCAAAGCATGACACTTCTCCTTATTGTCAGGGTTTGAGGTGCTCTCTTTCTTCCTTGCGCCCTCAGGGACTGGGATGTTGTTCTTCTCCAGCAGCTGCGCCATTGAGTCAATGGTTTTCTTCATACATGAGCTCTCTGGATGCCATCCCCTATGACAATAGGTGCATTTGGTCTTTTCCTTTCCCTTCTTGTCCTTCTCCTTTGACAGATTCGAACCCCCATCTGCAGACTTGGTCTTGTCAAACTTCCTCTTCTCTTGCTGCTTCGAATTCTTGGCTTTCTGCTTTCCTTTGCTTGCATTTGAAACACCCATTGCCAATGCTTGGTCCTTTGATTTTATGGTGCCCATCTGAACTAGTTTGTCCTGCTCCTGAGTGAGACACTCCATGAAGGTAGCTAGTGATGGCATTTGCCAATTTCGAAGGGTCATTTTGGCTGAGTGAAATGTGCTAACAAATACTGAAAACTCTGGGCCTAGCTTCGAAAGGATGGACAGAATCAGTTGTTCCTCCTTCTTAACAATTCCACATTGTTGCAGTTGAAGCACCAGTGACTTGAATTTCGTGAAGAACTCCTGGATGGTTTCAAAATGCGCTGGGCTCAAGCTAATGAGCTCGTTTTCAAGCTGGTGGCCTCTCAGTTCATCAGTTTTCCCAAAGAGTGATTCTAGCTTCACCCATACTTCATTGGGAGTTGTCAAACTGTCTGTATGAAACAAGAGTTCCCTTGAAATGCTCAGGCATAGCAATCCATAAGCTTCATCAAGTCGATTGTAGTACTTTGCTTTCTCCACAGCAGAATTTGGCTCCACTTCTGTGCCCATGGTTACTCTATAGAGACCCTTAGATCTCAGCTTGATAACCATCTCAGCCTTCCAATCGAAAAAATTGAAGGGTGTGAGCAACATTTGGTTTGCTTCCATGACTGCTGCGTTAATGGTGAGAAAACTACTGAAACACCTGCAAAAAACACTCAATTTTTATCTGGAAATCCTCTCTAGAATGCAGTTCAACGCTCAATATTGACCTGCAACTCACTAACTCCACGATGGCTCTGATACCATGTGATTATTTTGATCACAGAAGATCGAGGAGCTATGGAGAACCTCACAAAATCGAATTAGTTTGCAAAAACAGTGGAAAAACTTGAAAAAATAGATAAATTTACACACAATGTATGTTGAAACCTTTGATTAACTGACTGTCTAACATGTGAAAATGTTAGTAACAGGTTTTTATTACATCCATGAGAAAATCGAGAGCATTAGGTGGCTCAAGCTGAGTGTACAAGTCATCAATGCCAAATTGGCCTCAATCCCCCCTAGGTGGGTCCAACTCAATCCCAATCATCCCAAACAGCTACGAATTCTGGTGTGGAGGTGGCTAAAGCATGCTGAGTCATTAATGAGCTCAAGGCAGGCGTGGGTGAGCAAATAGAGGAGGTTTGGGGGCCCAAGGGAGCATTAAATGCTCCAAATCTAGCCAAAAATGGACAAAAATCCACCCTAGCGCCCTTGGTCAACTAAAATTCCCCAAAACAAGGAGAGAGGGCACACCAGCAATAAATGAGGGCGCACTTGTGGACAAAACTGGAGGCTGGGTGAACAGGTTTGCTTGGAAGTGGGTGTGAACACTCTTAAAGTGGGTTTTTGACCAACTATAGTCACTTAATCCAAAACATGGTTTAATTAAGCACATGGACAATTAAAAATTTATGGATTATGGTACTAAGTGTGGTTACTGTTCTAACATTATTTTCATTATTGAAACTTGCCACCGTTTTACTGGTGGTAGGATCAGAATTATTAGCTGTAGATGAGGGAGGCTGATTTCTTCCGTTATTGCTGTTAGAAGTAGATGGCAGATTTGTAAACATTGAACCTCCAGGCATAGGATAAATTTTCAACAAGTCAAACATGCTTATGTTTGCTATTTGCTTTTTAAGATCATCTATGATATCATACTGGAGATATTTGTCTTGAATGGCAGGATGTTGAGGTGTGAGTTGTGGACCATTCCTAGGAGTGGGTAATGGTTGAGAGTTGACAAGACCTTTACTCCTAGTATTATGAGTATGTTGATTGACGAAAACAGACTTGTCATGACATTCCTCTTAACTTACCGAGCTATCCCAAAAATGACAGTTGAATGGGAGGGGATCTTCAGAAACTTCCTCTTCAGTTTCAGGTTGTTCATGCTCTTGATGTTCTTCTAACTCGTGGTCAGATGAGATTTCAGGTAAAGCATAAATAACCCTAATCATGTTGAATATTTCCTCATTTGTCGAAACGTCAGGGGGAGGATTTTGTCGCGCATTGGGTGGTGTATAAGGTCGATATGGAGCCTTAAAATTTCCCCTATTCGAGTTTCCTTCTCCATTATTTATTTTTAAAAGCACCACTTCATTCGTCAAGGACCTAACTGCTTGTTGTAATTTCTCCATATCGAAAGCAGAGGTATCTTTCTTATCTGTACTAGTTCTAGGTGTGACTTCATTCCTTTTGCACATTGGGTTGTCGAATTTACCGCTATTTTCTGGTTCGAAAGTCATGGAATTCTTTTCAACCTTGATTGCTTCCTCGAAAGTCTCAACCAAGGTGTTTTTGCCGGCTTGCTTGACAAACATGCCAAGATATTTCGGTAATGCAGAGGAAAAATTCTCAATTATAATATCCTCTGGTGGTTGAGAAGTTGTTGGTATCCTGTTCAGCAAGGTGAGGAATCATTGGTTAAAATCTTTCATGCGTTCTTTGTTTTCCATCCTAATTATAGCCAGTTCAAGTGCTAAGACTGCAGGTGTCTTATCTTCTCCAAATTTGTTTATGAAAGCCTGACTGAAATCAACCCAGCTTGTTATGGATCCTTGGGTCAAGGAGAAGTACCAACTTGCAGATTTTCCTTCGAAAGTTAAAGGAAACAAACGGCATATGACATCCTCATGCTAAACATTCATGGTCTGCACAGCGAGGATGAACTTATCAATATGGTTTTCTGTAGGCTCTTTGTTGACAGGATCAAATTTTGGAAAAATTTTATCAGGGTGTTTTGGTAAGTTATGTTGGACTCCAGGTATGGCAACAGCACCTCGTCGTAACCAGGGTCTGTTGTTGTTCTGATCTCCTCCGTCACGGTCCCCCATTTCTCGATCAGATTCAAAATCTGACGAAGATTGGTTGTTATGATTAGTTGGACTATCAGGTGGTGAATCAGGGGGTGAAGGGGGTTCGTCGAAACCACCAGAAATTGGTAGTTGTCTTGAAGTATTCGTGTTTATTTCTCCTTTAAGAAAACCGCAAAGATGGTAATCAGGTGATCCCACTAGGGAATGAACAGGTTCTTCGCCACTTGGTTGGTCACCTGTTTGGTTTTGATTATAGGGTCTTCTAGGTATACCGAAATCGATTGGGGGAATGCCTGTCTGGTGAGAATAGCCTCTAGTCAAGATACGTCTTGATTCTTCTAGGGCTTCTTGTATGTCTTTCGGAGTAATTGGTGGTAAATTGGTACTACGCAGTATGGCAGCCCTAACGGTATTCGCAAGAGGTGTAGTTGTAGAGTTTGTTTGTGATGTAGGGGTAGGACTGGATACCGGTTCAAGATTGCTGAGAAGGGAAGTTGTTTGACTGGTTGTGGGAGTAGTATGTGATCGTTCAGCCATTAAGCTTTTAGTCCAAGCCCTCCTTCTAGCACCATTTGTTGTCCAGAAGAACTGTCTTAGGCCAACTAGGGAAAAACAGTCCACACACTCAACTTAGTACAGTTTTGTATGTGTTTGGAATAACTATCTCTCACATGATTTAAGGCCCTACTGCATGTGTTTTGTGCTCTCAAAGATAGAGAGTCTCCTAAGGTGAGCAAATCTCGAAAAAGAAACTAACTGTTAACAACTATCAAAAATCCTAGAACTACTTATGTTCTAATCCTAAAGACTATCTAGAAACCAAAATTAGTGATTGCTAATATTATTCTATGATAAACTAACTTATGCTAACCTATCTAAAGCCAACATTCCTATCTCGGACAAGAGCAAAGGCTGGTTATTTGACTGAAAATCTGAAGTAGGAACAATATTCACTAGTTACCATTTATTGATAAACATCCTAAACAATAAAGGTGAATTTAAATTATTTTATAATAGATAGTACACAACTATTATAAAATAATCTATATATGAGAACTTCAAACCAAAAGCCAAAATTCACTAACAGAATTATGTTAGTCAGAAAACATGAAAGACATAATTAAACTAACTTGCAATTAGAACAAGATCATTCTGCAAACTAGATAATTACAAAATTTGATCAACCACTATTGACATCATAGAAAAATTTCATCAACATCAATGAGTAAGCAAATCAATTAATGATTTAGACAACATAAGCATTCGAATTTCTCATGAAAACATTTCACATACAATATAAAGGCATTTATATATGAAAAGCAAACAAGATAACAAAAGGAGAGATGAATCACACAGTATTGATTATCCAAAACTTAGCTAAGGTTTCGGTATCCTGGCATATTTGACAGTCATCAGAAGAAGTTCATGAGACAATCTGTGTAAATAGAATAAAAAAAGTACCGCTGTATAATAAAATCTCCCCAATGTCTTAGAAATCGAACCCCTCATCCAAGTTTTGGGATTGTTTATATAGAAAAAGAAATGAGCATCTAACTTCCTATCAGTTCTATTTTCTTGGAACCACGTGGATCCCTACAAATATAACATATCACTTAATGCTGCTTCTGATATAACTGGAATGTATGCCAGCTGGTGACACCTCGATTGGAATAACACATAAGATAATCTTCAGAACTTACTAGATCACTCCAGTATCGTTATTCCTGGGCATGAGATAATTTGCATTAATCACCATCAACTGCCGGCGCCAAAAATGGGATACGATGCCAACGGAAGGAACCAACTGCGTGTGTATAGGGTTTTGAACACGCACACTTCAACAAAATGAACTCCAAAATTGAAGCCACATGATTGACCTTCATTTCCAAGATTGCATAACACCTGGATTTTTTTTTATAAAACAAATCAGTTAGGAATTGTAAACAAATACCAATAATTGATTAATATAGATATAATAATGAATAGGATGTCTGCAGAATTTTTAATTCTATAGACGTCCTCATAAAAAGAAAAACTCTGTATTGGAATAACAAATTGGTTATATTTGTTGACCTGTATAGATCCAATTTCATATCACCTGACCATTCAAACAAAATCATAAAATAAAAAATGAACCTCATTTTAAACAACATTATGATTTTGGAGATGACTGAACTGATACTTGAACTGGGACCACCCTCCTTGCTTCATTCAATTTAGCTTTGAACCTCACATCCCTTGTTTTTGCAATCTTGTTTTGCTTGATTAATCGTTTATTTTTCATCAGAAGATTCCTACCATAAGCCTTGTACTGGGTTTTCTTCTCCTTCAAAGAATTCCACTTATCAACCAAAGAGGACAAGTAAGCTTTTAAACCCGCGATCTCTTCCATGGAAAACGTATTAACCACTTGTGCTTCCTTCAACTCTGTTTCTAAAGATGAAATAACTTGAGCCATGGGTATTTCAACAGGTGGATGCACCTGTTCCATGTTTGGCCTTGTTCGCAGCTCTTGGTTCACTTATTGTTCTATGCTGGGCATTGGATTGGATTTTTGAACACTTATACCTTCATGCTGAGAGGCCGACACATACTTAAGGTCAAGGATCGTGGGTTCGATGGGAGCTGGATGTGGTCGTGACTCAGAGGAATCACTCAATTCAACCATCGGGGCGTCTTCTAGAACTAGTTCCCTTTTTGCAAAAAGTGCAGCAGCCATGCTGCGAATAGTCCGGCGAATGGCTTGATCACTAAGCATTTTGCTAACTTCTTGTTTTGCTGGTTTGTGACTGGGATTGATCTATGGCTGAAGCTGAGGATCACATGCGGGAGGTGGAATAGTCGCAGGTTGACTCATTTGGGGCAGAGGACTATCACAGGGTACTTCAGGGTTTAACTCAGCCTTGGGGTTAGAATGACCGATACTTGGGGTTTGGCTGGGTTCAAGCACTTCATCTTCAAGATCATTTTGAGACCCATGTTCTTCTAACAATGGCTCAACCCATTTAGACCTGGGTTTGGACCTCTGACGGGGCCATTCATCGTTTTCCCCGAAATTATTGCGGGTAAGGAAAGATTCCCATGAAACACCCAATTCCCCCAGCCGGTAAGAAACAAGAATTTTGATAAGCCCGTGGTGAAACAGGCTGCGTTCTTTATCCCCTATATTTTCCTGATAAATGATGAACATCTTCTCCAGACTATTCAAAAAATAATAAGGCATATTCACAGAATGCCCTCTAAAAATCATCAATAGCCTGATATGATAAAACTGAGTTTGAGATAGATGTCCCTCGCAGGAAACATACCTGATAATCAGCCCGAGCATGGCATGCCATTTCTTCTTTAGTAGACAAGACGGGAAACCAAACTTGTATTCATTTTTCCAGTTAGCTAGAGGCAAGAACTTCTTACTTTCATTGTTTTTTAAATGCTTACCCTTGTACTAGCATTCTCCCTCCATGGGCAAGCCAATAGCTCGAGATATAAATTCCTCCGATAATTACAACATGATATCGCCAACATGTGCTTTCACACCATCAAACGAAATTGTGAATGCCCTGGAGAGCATTAGATTAAAGCCAGAGAACCTCTGCAGGAACCCTAACCATCCTGCCCTTATCACCATTTCACAACATTCAGGAGCGACATCTAAGTATTCGTCGCCTATAAGCTCAAACCTAGGCACAAGGGCCATGGTAGCGATGATACAAAGCTCTGGGATCCTCACAACCCTGGCAAAACAACGAAACGATCTCATCCTTGGCCCGCGTAGGTTAATGAAAATCCCAACCGACTTCATCTCGTCAAGGTACTGTAGACACTCATACGTAGTCATGGAAGGTGGAATCATAATGCCTTAGAACTGGTAAGGGTTATCAAAAATCGCAGAATGCTCAAGGTGCAATAATACCGCTCAGAGGAATGAAAATAGGGTGAGAGTTAGAGGTGACATTTTCCCCGTGTGAAACAACATATGGCAAAATGGTATGGTTATGCGACAAAGAAAACCTTCGATCATATGATATTTCCCATATTAGCTGACACCTTCCCATAAAATCTAATGCATTAGATAAAACCAAAGTTCAAACGTTTAAAACATAAGTTAATGGTTATCATCGCATGATCCTCTACCACTTAATATCATTAATTTCATAACTCAATAATGCACGTTAATGTCAATTCAATCAAAATCAATATAATCATAGTGATAAATAAAAAAAAAAAAAATTAATGAATGTGGTTAAGATTTCGATTATCTTTTAAGAATCATGTTGATCAGCTATGATTGAGTCATTTGACATTACCTTAGGCATCATAATTTTTTTTTTATCATTTTATGGATCTTATCCCATTATAAATACAGAAGTCTACAAATAAGGATAAGTAGATAAATAAAATGAGCTTATAATATTGGTATGAGACCAGCATTAATATTCATGATTGTCACTAGGAGATTAATTTGATGAAAGGTAACTCATTAGACCAAACACATAGATGGAAGAGACAACTTAAAATGTGATGTATTAGTCTATTAAGTCAATAGTTTAAGATCATCAATGAAATGAGTTTGTTTGACTTTGGATTTGTAAAAATGACCAATATGGTAAAGATTAGGAGCTGCTAATTTCATGATTTTGTAATTCACAAATGATCAAACAGAAAGACAAAACCAAGTCAAGCGGTTTAATTAAAGTGAAGGCTGATGTGAATTCCCCTATGCCAATCGACCTATCAACTTTATTGGAAGTACCTTCAGAATCAAATATTCTGAAGGCACTCCTAAAATATAATGGATGAGTGTCGATCAAAGTGGTGACATGCAATATGGTTCTTTGTCTTCGAAACTTATATCATGACCAATTGGATTTTAGTGCTCAATTGCTCCAGAGGGTGTTGCTTGCCAACATGTCCTGATATGTCACTATGAATCAAATCAAGAGGAGATGAGGATCTCTTTCTATTTCCTTTGTCAAACTCGTGCTCCAAATGCTTACCAATCAAGCAACCTTGACAGGTTCCCTTAGAAAATATGATGTTTGGAAGTCCTTCGACCATTTTCGGATTGTGCAGTTATTGCAAATATTTGTAGTTGAGGTACCCAAACTTGTCATGCCAAAGCCTGCTTTCTTCATTTGCATGAGTAAGAAGTGCACTTTGTTTTGAATAAGGCAAGAAATGAGAGAACTCATAGAGTTTGGAATGGTGATCTGCAATTACTTGTGGAATGATCTTCCCAGAAGAGATCTCTTGGATTTCAATTGCATTAGGAGTAAAAATTAATTTCTTTGGAACTCTTGTATGGGTCATTTTATAAAGTGAAAGGAGATTAGCTTCCAGGGTAGGCACATATAACACACCATTGAAGTATCCATGATCCAGATTGATCCTTCCAATCCTTTTTGAAGGAACTTCATAATCATATCCCATTAGAATAGAAGGCCCAACCGTGGGTTCGAATTCAGAGAATAGATCCTTGGATGCAGATATGTGTTTGGAGGCTCAAGAATCTATGATGAAGGAGGATGCATTCGAAGTGTTGACTAGGTAATTTGGCCTAGTTTTGTCTTTTATGGGACCACATGCCATCCCGAGTCACTAGGGCACACTTGAGGAGATTCTGGATAAAATTTCCTAGGATTATGTCTTATTTCTTTCCATTCCTGAGTTGGAAAGGCACCTTCCTTATTTAGATAGCTTTATCCTTCTTTTTCTGCTTTCTAGTGGATAAGGTAAAGCTAGTTTACTAGGAAACTGCCTCCACTTGGCCAATTCGACCTCCACCTCTTTCTTCTCTCCAAAATTCATCATCACATTCCATTTTCATCACTTAATAGCCGCCATACCATATTTAACTAATTCATGAGCCTCTTGACTGGTTTGGAAGGTGCTTCTGACACCTAGGGGGTTTTATGCCTTTAGTAAGCCTTCTCCTTTTGTGCTTTACAACTTTCCTTAAAGGCATTCTATTTTCCCTCTTGAGGATGTATTATATATTATAAAGATATTGATGAATAATATGCAGTGAGTTTTTGTCAAGATATCTTTTCTATTCTTCTTCTCTTATTCTCAGAAATATTCCAAGTGAAGTTGTCATATTGAATCTAGATCTAGGCAATCTAAAATCTCACAAATTACCAACATTACAATAATTAATTATCGTAATTACGAAAGAGAGTCCACAAGACTAGTTAACTGTTTTTCCAAATAAGCAACTACTCTTGCGCAAAATCAACTTGTAACCATGCCATTAAACCCAAAATAAATCCTACAAACATTAACAACATATTTAAGTGTGCACCTACAACCAATTGAAGTTTTATTTTCAGATCATTCCAATTGCACATAAGGTGATCTCAATTCCAATGAAACTAGTTAACATTGACCGCAAGGATTTGAGTCTAAATAACTGAACCAAAATGCAATGCATACATAAGTAAAGGATCACACTTGCTAAGTATACACCTACAGTACAATAAAATGTTATAAACGGAGCACATGTATGTATCATTCCATTTTTACAAAAACAAATATTTCAATCCACAACTAGTTATCAATTTTCACCACAATGTGCCTAGTTTCCAATTTAACTTTCCAAATGACAAATAAAGAGAAATATATGACTGTTGTAGCTCATGGGAAGAATAGAAAGGATCAGCTACGGTCATATTTCTGTATCTTTCTATTTTACGGACAAGATACCAAGAGCATACTCAAGGCCTGATCTCCCTAGATCAACGTGAGTCTAGAACAAATAGAGACAGAACATAAATAACTCTCCTAGATCTAATTAGAGATCAAGGAACTAGATGTTTTACCTTTTCAGATCGCGGATCCTTTCTCCTTGAATGCTGCTCCAAGCTTGATGGTCTTCAGATATCAGCTGCAAAACTTGTCAAGACAACACAACAACACAACAACGCAAGCGGTAAAATGCACCTACACAATAATAGATTTAAGTAAGCAGCTAAGCAGGAAAACTACACAAAATATCATTAATGCAATGAGATTTGGTGGAAAGCATTTATATTACTGTATTAAAGGGGAAATACATAGGATGAAGAGATTACAACCAATGACTTAACGTAGCAATCCTCCTCCTATCAATCCAATGCCAAATCCTCCAAAGGGATGATGGATCTCTCAAGGGATGAGTAGAGATCTCTCCTAAGCTAATTTCACCAGCATGTAGATACCATAGACTTCCTCTCCTCGGAATGGGAGTGAGCTTCACTTATATAGGACTAAGTGGATAGGGTAGGTTGAGATATGGTAGGAGAGAGATAGGGGATCTCACCCAAGGGCTAGAGAACCAAATTCCAGCTTCCCTAAAGACTAGGGATAGGGACCCACATCACCATGCTTCGAAAATGGGCTCGAAGGTGCTATTTTAGTCAATTAACTGACATCATTGTAGGCTGTAAGAGGACAACTTGCGACGTCGCATGTTGCATTAGGACAAATTGCGACGACCTCTCAAAACCTAGCAGAAGAAGGTTTGTATCTCTTCCAAGTTGATGACTTAGTCAAGGAAAATTTAGGGATGTTTACACTGAGTCTCATGATGCAAGATTCAGGTGTAACATAATGCCCCCCAAAGCATGAAGCTGTTTGAAAATTGGACAGGTGAAATGCTTTGAAAGAAGGAATGGCAATGGCTCATTGGACGAAGGACGCTGCTGCAATACAACTGACTCTGAGAACACAGTCTCATATGATGTACAACATGGTTTCCAACCAATACATTGCGGATCCATGGTAGTAATGACCGACTGAACACAATCATGGCTACTAGACACAAGCATAGATCCATAATGATATGATAACACAGCCACGACCAATACAAATGTGGATCCATGTGATATGAAGCAAAACAATCTCCATCGCAACCTGGGTAAAACATGACTCCCCAGGGTCTTCAAGCTGAACCTGCAATGATATGAATCTATCCATGTGATTACAAATGTTTTGACGTCGAACATGGTGGAAACCACTTGATTACCGGTCATTGATGTATACCATTAACAAGTGCGAGGGAAATCACCATTGATGTCAATGATTCCCAAGGTATCACAGTACATATCATCAAGCGTGAATAAATAAATTGAAGTCGAACGCCGGATGAAATTTTTCAATCAAGAGTCAATGATGTAAACTCATGTTGAAAGCGAGGTAACCTGCCATTGAGGCATGAAGGGCTAAGGTACTTGGTTGGTTTCTAGATTCAATCCTTGGATGATGTGTTGAAGTCGACAAGGATGAATCCGTCGAAGGAGGGCCGTGATGAATCCTCCATCATCGATAGGAAACACGACAAATGATGTTTTGAAGTAGATCAGATGGTACAGTAACATGCAAGACTGACTCAGAGTAGACTGACATGGTGGAAGGTGTACTGAATGCAGATAATGAATGGTAAGCGTATTCTTGAACATGGGCATGGAATGACTTGGCAGTATTGACATGACGAGAATGAAGCCAATTCCTAATGCAACTGATGGTGGAAGTATTCTTTGGATGACCCAAAGGAGTAACAGGACTCAAGAAGTAGGCAAGACTCGAGGACAAACGGATGATCCAAGTACTGTATGCAAATGCAAATGAGTGCCATGTTCAAGAACAACTAGGTACTGCCACTGATAAATGTGTAATACAAAAGCTTTCCTTTTTCCCCATCATGATTGATGAGTGCCTCATGTGTTTTTTACGAGATTGATGAGGGTAACTAGATGCTCGGTATAGCTCATCTCATAGGTGAGTCCAATCCCAAATATTTTCCGAACCCAGGAGAGGAGGGGTTCATCCCATAGCGGGCCCTTCAATGTGAAAGTTTAACGAGTCCATAGATCAATGTGAAAGTTTAACAAGTCCATAGAAGGTAAACTCAGTCGTCATTTCATGTTTAGAGAGTCTGAAAAGGTGACTAAAGAAGACTCCAACGGTCCTTTTTTGTAAAGTTAGCCTCACCGCCCGAAAAAGGGTAAAACAACGTGGGAGAGGACTCTTCCAGTCATGATTGGCTGGAGTATACCTTTTTTGTAAGTAGTGCCCCCTGGTCCAAAAAAGGGGTAAACTATCACCAGGGAGATGACCATTCAAATTCTTTAACAAGCATGAATGCGACAAGCTCGCTTGGAAATATTTTCGTATTTCGAGAGCCTGAAAAGAGCTTAAAGATAGACTCTAGGGGGGTTCCTTTTCCGTAGGAATTTAACGAGCCTAGAAAAGTGATAAATCATAACTCGGTGACTTATTCTCATGGTTTTAAAGCACGAGAAAGAACAAAGAGTAAGCTCATCACCATTAAATAATTGAAATCTAACAGATAGAAAATAACAACAAAACATTCAAGGGGTTGTTCATACCTGAGATGATCGCTACAATGTGAAAACGGCACAAATGAAACACTTAACGTCTCCTGCATGCTTGAAAACTAAGTCAAATAGTCAACCGGGCATTCAAATGCAGTAAAAATGATCCAATCTATAGCAAATAACCTATAGAGCATCTAAATTTGAAAAAGAATATTCCCTTTTTGTTTATAAAATAGAAAAAATGACCAAATATAGTTACCATTGTTTATTTGCCAAATTGGGGAGAAGAAAGTGCCATTTGGAGCAGAATTTGATTCACCGATTGCCGAAGCTACGAGTGACCATTTCACGAGCCGTTTGGAGCAGGTAAACCTAAATCTTATACAGCATCTTTCTAGTGGTTTAGAATTTCAATTTTTGTCCCATTTTTAGGTTTTTGGGGTTGATTTGTGAGGGGTTTGTGCACCGTCGGGTCATTGCAGGCCTCCCTTACAGCAACTGCGACGAACCCGGGTCATCGCAAAACCCGCAAGGGTGTCTTGCGACGATGTCGCCATGTTTGCAAAGATGGGGTGCGATGGCGGAAACATCCATCCCAAAAATCAAAACCAAGCCACAAGAAAATTTTTTGATGGATTGGAGGAAGTCTATGGTATCTACATGCTAGTGAAATTAGCTTAGGAGAGATCTCTACTCATCCCTTGAGAGATCCATAATCCCTTTGGAGGCTTTGGCATTGGCTTGATCAGATGAGTATTGCCACGTTAAGTCATTGGTTGTAATCTCTTCATCCTATGTATTTCCCTTTTAATACAGTAATATAAATGCTTTCCACCAAAGCTCATTGTATTAATGATATTTTGTGTAGCTCGGAGCAGGTAAACCTAAATCTCATCCAACATCTTTCTAGTGGTTTAGAATTTCAATTTTTGTCCACTTTTTAGGTTTTTGGGGTTGATTTGTGAGGGGTTTGTGCGCCCTCGGGTCGTCGCAAAACCCGTAAGGATATCTTGTGACGATGTCGCCCTATCTGCAAAGACGAGGTGCGATGGCGGAAACGTCCATCCCACGAATCAAAACCAAGCCACAAGAAATTTTTTTGATGGATTGGGTGAGGTCTAATGGTGTTCAAATGCTCCTTCGACAGGTTTGTGGCTGCCACCATGGTTCTAGAATGGCGTGAGCATGAACATGAGGTGGAAGATGTGCAAGCAACAAATGATCCGGTGTATGTGGAGGCATTGAGGAACTGTGGGCTATTGAAGTTCTTCCAGGTCCAGGGCATGAGGGCCCAAGCCCCACTACTGGAGCATATGCTTCGGGGTTGGGATGCATCGCAATAGTACTTCACGATCGGAGAGCATATATTGACTATAGATGTTGATGACATCTATTTCTTGATAGGATTATCCCGGAGAGGGGATAATTTATCACTCACCAGATCACGAGGGAGTGACCGGAAGGTAGATGACTTGATTTCCCAACGATGTACTCCACATGCCCGTGCCTCTAGTGGGAAGATTCCCATCAAAGAGGTGTGAGCTCGTCCATTGTGTGCTGTACTCTTCACCATAGTGAGGATAAAAGGGATCCAAGTGACTCACTTGCCCACGAAGTCCCAAATGTTGTATGCGGAAGACTCTATGTCTCCGAAGGTGTTTAATTGGTGTGAGGGACTCCTCACCAACCTCAGAGCTTAGCTGACCAAGTGTCAATGCGGTGAGCTCAAGCAGTTCGGGTATGGATCGGTAGTGATCTCATTCCTGTTGGAGCGGGTTCCCCTCTTGCGCCTGCAGGTGACTTTGGACGACAGGGATCCCAAGGATCCACACATGGCCCGATGGACGGAGGTGATGGCCTGCCATGGTGGTGGAGGTCCGATCATCGGGTACAGTTCCAGATTCTTCACGTGGATAGAAGGCTAGATACTCATGATTGAGGACTATCTGTACAATGGTACGGACTTCAGGGAGGACCTAGACCTCGTGCTGCCTGAGGGAGCAGAGTGGGGAGACATTGGTAAGAACAATGACCCTTTTACTTTTTAATTTTGTGTATTTATAATTGTTTTGTGTAGTGTTGATGAGTTAACAACATGTGTGTGCAGATGTGGGCCCTTTGTGGCCAGTGGGAGTTTCACTCCTTGCGAGGAGAGGAGAGCCACCACCAGTAGCCCCGACCATGCACGATGCCATCATGGAGATGGAAGACGTCTATGAGAACTTGACCAGGTTGACATTGGGCATTCCATATGCAACGGTGCATGAGTTACGAAGGCCCATGCAGAGGTACATAGTTGGTGTGACCTTGCGCTTCAATGAGCTGCTCCGCAAGGTAGCGAGAGCGGTGGACTGCTTCCACAGTCAGCAGGAGAGAGCTGCTAGACCTAGGGGTGCATGGGCCATGCGTTAGACCTTATGTTATTATGTATTGAGAGCTTGTGAGCCTCATATTTTGTACTATTGAAAGCTATCAGGCTTCAGATTTTGTATAGACTCACTGAAATCCATCATGCTTCAGACTTTTGTATCAGCAATACTTTATCTTGATATATACAGACATTTTGGAGACTTTATACATGATGTGTTTTAATGGATGAATGATGTGATCTTGTTTATGTGTTTGCTTATACAATGAGTTATTTACATGTTATGTCTACTTTTAAAGTTCATGAATATGCTCATGTGTGTGCAATGTACCAATATAAGATGAAGTTGGCCATGGAGCTGGAAACTGTGTTCACGTCTCGTGGAATGTGTAGGTATTGAACGGATTCGAAGGACCTTTCCAGAAGAATAAATCGTCGAAAAAGACGGAGTAGGGTAGGGTCGCAGATGGCATAAACTTGGTTAAGATGAGATACCACTAGTTGAGAATCCAAATGGATGACAACGTGGTCCATACCCAAAGAAATAGTGTCGGTTAGGGTTCCAATGACTGCCTAATATTCCGTAGCATTGTTGGCTGCGAAGCCTAGACACATTCCTCCTGAGCTGATAAGCTCGTTGGTGGGTGAGTACAACACCCAGGCTGCCAAGGCAAGGTTATGGGTATGCCAGCTAGCGTCGTCCACGAATCCATAGAAAGTTTCCATCTGCACACGCAGAAAGAACATGGTATAAGTAACGAAACAAGACCTAAGCATGCAAGAAATTAAAGCATCACACCACACAAAACACACACGCGATGTACAGTATATACAAAAGTACTTATGCGTGAAAGACTTAGGCATAGTACCTCTTCAGGTAAAGCCCATTGTAGGGTTCACCTAAATATATCCCATCATAGTCTTCAAGCTTGTAGGATCCCTTCTCTAAGACGTGTTTCACTATGTAGGGTCCATGCCACATTGACTCAAACTTTCCTCCCCCAGCTTTTCATGTCTCTGGTCGTATGTAAGGACCAAATCACCCTCGCTATAGACGTGGGGTTCTACCGACTTGTCGTACTGCGCTTTGATGCGTTTCTTATGAACCTTGTTGGAAAGAGCGACATTGCGGTGAGTCTCGTCAAGTTTTCTAGGTAGAGGAAGCGTTCTTCCTCATTAGTAGTGTTAGGGTGAAGTTCAACTGTGAGTTTGAGGGACGGAATCTCGCACTCAATCGGAAGGAAAACCTCAAATCCATACACTAGTTGGAAGGGAGTAAATTGAGTGGAGGTATTAACGGAAGTTCGGTAATCCCATAGTGTGTAGAAGAGCATATTATGCTAGTTGGACTTGTGCATACCCACCATGCGTTGGATCATGGTTTTCAAGACCTTGTTAATGGCCTCTACTTGTCCATTGGACTGTGGGTAGTACGGTGTTGAGTTTTCATGGAGAAAACCCAATCTAGTGCTCAACTCGTCAACCATGTGGTTCATAAAGTGATAACCATGGTTGGTAACTATAGCTTGAGGAACTCCAAACTGTGCTATAACATGATTAAACATGAAGAGTGCGGAGGTTTTTCCATCGTCTGTGTATGTAGGCATAGCCTTGGCCCATTTTGTGAAGTAATCCACGGCTACTATGATGTAACCATGCCCCCCGGCCGAGGTAGGATTACAATACATGAAGTCAATGCCCCATTTAGCGAAGGGGCCAATGGCAATAATCGAGTGTAATGGGGCAAGGTGGGTGCGCTTCTTAGTTTGGAAGTGCTAGCATGGAGGACACTTTTTGATGGGCTCGATACAATCTTTAAAGATAGATGGCCAAAAATATCCTGCGCGAAGTATCTTTTGGGATGTAGCCATCTCAGAGAGATGATTGCCACATGCCCTAGTGTGACAGTCATTTAGGATGTCTTCGGCCTCTTCATGAGTGAGACAACGTCGAAGAATAGAATTGATACCATGGCGGTACAAAGTATCACTGATGATTAGATAATACTTTGCATGGTGGCGTATTCGGTGACGGTCGTCCCATGAGAGTTGAGGACTGAAACGTTGGGTCTGAAGATATAAAAGGATATCTCCATACCATGGATCAGATGTGCTAATGAGGAACAATGATTCGTCTGGAAGAGAATCATTGGGCTCAAATTCGACATCAGGATGGGGAAGATCACATATCAGCTCAGCAAACACCAAAGACTTTTTAGACTTAGCCTTTTCGAATAGGAGAACAAATTCTTGCAATATCACGATCTAGCGTGAATACTTGCCCCCAAGCACCTGATGTGTCAAAACATGGTACATGGGGTTCAAATTGGCAACGATGGTGGTGGTGCGAAGCAAGATGTAATGTCAGAACTTTTGGACAGCAATGACTGCCACGAGAGCGAGTTTCTCAACATGTGAATAATGAGTTTCAGTGTCAATGAGACCCTTACTTGCGTAATAAATCACATGTTCCTGGGCGTTATTGTCTTCTTGAACCAATACCATGACGATTGTGGTGGCAGAAGTGGCACGATAAAGGATATAATCCTTATAGTAATTGGGCAGCTGGAGCACAGGGGCATGTGTGATAGCATGTTTTAGACTTTCAAAAGATTGCTGAGCTTGGTCGTCCCATATGAACAAGACATATTTCTTCATCAATCTCATGTAGCCCTACATCTTTTGCGCGAAATTGTAGACAAAACACCTTAAATAAGTTTCCCTTCCTTGCAAACTTTGAAGTTCCGTAATGTCGGTGGGAGGTGGGAGAGCTACGATAGCCGCCACCTTCAAGGGATCAATGCGGATCCCATATTTCGAGACAATGAAGCCGAGGAGGCATCCAGAATAGACATAGAAGATGAACTTGTGAGGGTTCAGGCGGATGTTATACTGCTTGCATATGAGGAATACCGCCATTAGATGATCAATGTGGTACTCGTGCTGCCATGAATGGGTAGGTAGATCGTCTAAGTAGGGTTCCACAAAGTCCTTCACGTCATGAAAGGAATACGACATGGCCCACTGGAATGTGGCACCAGCATTTTTAAGACCAAAAGGGAGCTTGCGATAAGGAAACATACCCCAAGGACAGATGAAATCTGTCTTGTGTTGATCAGCTGGGTGGATCTCAATCTGGTTGTAGCCGGAAAAGCCATCCATAAATGAGAAAATGACACTTCCAGCACAATTATCAATGATCTAGTCGATAAAGGGAGTCGGGTAATTGTCCTTAGGACAAGCCTTGTTGAGATCCTGGTAATCGACGCAGACACGAATGGTACCCTTCTTTTTGGCTACAAGGACGACGTTCGAGACCCATTCTGTCAATGGGATAGGGTAAATAAAACCATCTTTCAAGATATTTTCGATCTATGCCTTGATTGTCGTAGTCTTTCGGGGGTGCACCGGCCGCAACTTTTGTCGGACTAGTTTATCATCAGGATAGGTTTGAATCGTGTGTGAAACAATAGCGGGGTCTATCCCCGGCATCTCCTCATAAGTCCAAGAAAACACGTCTCGAAATTGCTTGAACAAGGCCGTAAACGTTGTGATTTCTTTAGGGGAACACTTCTGGCCTAAATGAATGTGTTCCACTACACCAGGTGTAACCAAAATGTCGACCGAAATGATAGGCTCAATGTTGGCTAAGTTGCCTTTAGAGTCCATTTGACATGTAAGTATCAAGGACTGAGAGCCAGAGTAGACATCTGGTGTAAATATGGTGGTGATGCTATTCTCCATAGTATTTGATGAAGGAAGGAAAGACTACCGATGGTGGAGGTATTCCCACAGAGGATCATCCGCACTCATGATTTCCATAATGGACTCATCAAAAGAAAAAATATGGAGCAAAGGATCGAATAGGGATGATGTCCGTTGTAGAGAACAGGAGGTGGAGGCCACTGCTAAGTGGTCCTCTGGAGCTGACTGGATAGCCTCGTAGGTGAGTTCTGTGGGTGAAAGAGGCATAGTGTCTCCAATCAGGTGTGTGGTGGCTACATCAGGTACAAGCCATTGATAAGTAGAGTTGGGGATGGATGAAATCCGAGAGGAGAGCATGTTCACCGTGGCAACATGATTTGGGGGATTCGTGGTTGGAAAAACACCCATAAGGGATGAGTCCTTGATGAGGCCAATCCCCACACTCTCATAAGGGTGTGAAGATTGTCCAAGTAATGGAACATTATCGCCCAGATGAGTAGTGGTGTCAGGTGTACAGAAATCCAGTTGGTCGACAGTAACAATCCGACCTTAATGAGGGAATTGTACTATGCGGAAGACAGATGATGCGACTGCAGTCATGGCATAAAACTAATTACGACCAAGCAGAATATTATAATCTAACATGGCAATGACTACTTCCATGTTAATGGTTGCGGTCTTTCCCCCCAACTTGATTGCTAGATCTTGTAACAGCCCATGAGGTTGAAAGCCACGTCTGTCGAATGCTTTCAAAGTGGTAGGAGAACGGTTCAAATCGGGAGAGCCAATGGCTCTCCAACATGAGATCGACATGACTGACGTAGAGGCACCTTCATCCAAGATGGTATGATGGATTGTCTTTCCAGTAATGTTTGTGGCAACTTGAAATGCCAACTGATGGGAAAGCCTCGTTTTGAAGTATTCCAGCCGAAACATGATGGTATTCGAAGAATCTGGGTCAACCATGTTAATGGAAGCGAGGAGAGTCTTACGCTGGTTAGGACAGTTTTGCAAGACTTCAAGCATCGACATAGCACAAGGATCTTACACTAGGTCCTCTACAATGTTGTAGTTTTGAGCAGCTTGAGCATTGGGATTGAAAATAGATTTTCTAATCATGCTCTTGGGTGGACACAACACTGACTCGAAAGAGGGATTCTCAATGGTGAGAGAAGCGGGTGATACGGTGACGTCGGGGATCGAAGTGGAATATTTTTCAGCATTACTTCCAACGGGTTGCTTTGGCTGGGCGGAGTCATATGAACGAGAACAGGTGTTCAAGTTGATGGTCTCACTAAGCATCACGAGAACATGCGCGATGGAGGATGCTTCTCCTTGGGAAGGAGAGGTGTGTGCAATAAGTTGCTGGTTTTGAGTGGGGAAGGGATCGTTGAGAACTGTGGTAGTAGAGTTTCCATTGAGAAACTTCTGAACTTCATCTTGGTGGGGACATTCCTTGGAGAAATGGTCTCCACCGCACAGCAAACAAGGATACTTTAATTTCCTCTTCTGTTTGGTGTCTTCTTGAGTGGGCTTGGGCTCCTGTTGGTTAGAATATTTATTAGGTTTCCCTTTATTCTTCTTCTTACCACCGGACTTCTGAGATGAAGCTGATTGCACAGAATTCACCTCTTCGGTGGAAACAAGTGTGGTGGACTTGGTAGTGTTGTTGCCAGCCTATGGTGGTGATGGGGAAGAACTTTGAGGGTTCGACGAGCCACCAGTTTGAATAGAAGGCTAGGAGACAAGCGAACCAATGATGCCATCAGTCTATGGTCCCTTGGGTGGTTTCGCACAGTCGTACGTAGGGCGAGGTGCGTCAGGAAAAATTTCATATAATGTGTCGGATTGAGCATAGACCAAGTCTAAGTAATGGGCACGGGAAATAGCCTGTTCCTCTGTGACAACTCCTCCCATAGATATGTCTCTAGATATGATGGGTAAAATGACTTTTTAAACCAGTCATCCAAGAGTTGGTCGGGAATATGAGCCTTAATGAGCCGTCATCTTAGCCGCCATTCATGAATATGATTGGAAATATGAGTGGCAGTGTTCTGGCGAAGGGAGGTCAATAAGTCCATACTAGTCTCATAGCAAATGGGCAACTGGAAGTGGGTCAAAAATGACATAGCAAGAGATCGAAAATCAGGAAAAGAATGGGGTGGTAGCTCGATGTACCACTTGGCAGCTGGGCCGGTGAGAGTCCGTTGAAATAACCTAATATAGATTGAGTTGTCCATCAAGGAGTTGGATGAACACCATAGATGGTATGTCATCACATGGTTTTTGGGATCCTCACTAGGCTTGCCATCAAACTTGGGGATATCTGATGGTAACTTAACCGGAATGGGTGGCCAGTTATGCCCGTGAAAGATGGGGTCATTCGTTAGTCGAGACAAGTTAGGTAAGTCAAAAGTAGCCAAAAATGGTAGCTGTTGGTTCAGCTTAGGGTACTGATAGTACTGATAAGGCATGTATGGACTGGTAGGACCTTGAATCGACTGGTTATAAGGTGTCCCGGGAGGGAATTGACCATAAGGGGGTAGGCCTCCTGGACCATAGGTAGGTCTGCCACCAAAATAAGGTGGTCCATTACCATAATAAGCTGGGCCATTACCGTAAGGTGGGGGCCCACCACCACTGCCGGGATAGGATGGACCTCCACCACCTCCATCGGGGGGAGGTGGTGGTTCACCACTTCCACCGGTATAGGGTGGGCCTCCCCCACCTTCGCAGGGAGGAGGTGGTGGTCCGCGATCACCACCAAAATAGGGTGGGCTGCCACCGCCTCTGCCGGGAGGAGGTGGTGGTCCACCTCCATCGCTGGAATAGGGTGGGCCTCCACTGCCACCTCCACTAGGATAAGATGGTCCTCCACCACCACCACTAGGATGGGATGGTCCTCCACCACCTCCACCAGGGTGGGATGGTCCTCCGCCACCACCACTAGGGTGGGATGATCCTCCACAACCTCCACCGGGATGGGATGGTCATCCACCTCCGCCTGAAGGGGGAGGGCCTCCACCTCCGCCGCCAGGGGGGGTGGGCCATGATATCCAGAATGGGGTGGTCCTCCACTAGAAGGTAGAGGTCCACCTCCTCTAGAAGTGTGTGTGTGCCCGCTACCTCTGGTGGGAGGTGGGGGTGGACCAAACGTGGGTGGTGTAACTTGAGGGACTGTGAGTGGGGGTCTATGTTGTAAAACACTTTGGTGCCCCCATAGAGTGTATGGATTTCCGGGGTAGGGTACCCTGTAGAGTGCATTTCCGGGATTGAGTTGTCTCGACATAGGGTTAAGATAACCTGGATACGTTTGACTCCATGGTGGCTGAATTACATTGGATGGTCCCTCGACTTGAGATAATCCCGTAGTGGAAGGTCCGGGAGGTAAGGAATTTCCAATACAAGGACCAATGGGAACTCCTCCTGCAGTATTATGGTTAAGAGACAGGGGTTTCCCCCCAGTGACATCTTGCTGACCACTAAGTAAAGGTTGACCCAACACGGGTTCTTGATTATATACTGTAGGATTAACATTACCCGTAAGGAAGGTAGGGGGTAAAGAGTATCCTCCCTGTGATTTTTGAGGTGGGGAAGGAATGGGTAATGTAACCGTAGTAGTAGCAGGTGTGTTGGACTGTTGTCCTTCAATGGGTTGAGTTGTTTGAGGTATAGGACTGGTCTCCTGTCTAAGAGATGCATGTGCAGGAGTTGATGGTTGACCAACCTCAAAAGTGGTCACATGTTGTGTGGATGATTCTGGTGAATCAAAAGATAACTGACAACTTGGGAGTGGTTGATAATGTGAAAAACTTTGTCTTCGAATTTCATGACCCTTGGTACGTAATCGATCCAAGCGATCATGAAGGGGTCTGAAGATTTCTTTAGGAGTAGAACAATTAGGTGGGGATGCAATGGAAAAATGAGCCATTGGGTGGCCTTGAGATGATGTCCAATAAGTTGCGGCTGGACCAATAGCTGCTGCAGGGCCGTCCTGGGGTGGATTTAACCATTCCACCGATCAAGGCTCTCCCGGTAAAATGGGAGGCAGGTCTTGTGAAGTAGAAGTTTGTGCCTCTTCACCCTGTGGGGGGTTGGAAGTAGGTGAATCTGGAGGAAACATATGTGCTCCCATATTCAAAGTGGGTTTTTCCACTCCAGTTGACACGACCATGGCTTGTGGGTCCATCCTCCCTCGAAATTATCTCCTGGTTAAGTGTATATTCGGGCGGTTAGTTCTGAATCCTACGAGACCTTCTCCAAGGAAAGTCAGCTAGAGTGACTGAAACAAAAGTTTCTCCTAGGGAAAGCTAAACAAAAGAAAAGTAGTCCAGAAAAAATCCTACACAAACTAAGGCCACAAGCAAACTTATGTGATAGGAGTGGATTCAACAGTCTGGAACCTCACAGGATTGTCAAGGCTTCGTAAATCGCTATATACCGCAGGGTCCAACAGTAAAACACGACAAGGAGGATTGGGACCGTACCCTTTCCTGAATACCCGATTACCTGGACAGTACGTGCGTAGTAATATCCCTGAGTGTTGTTCTCGGTGGATTGCTCTGCCAAGACGGCCAAAAGGTTAACTCAGTTGGTCTCAGGAATGCTAATGGTGTCTCCCGATATACGCAAGGTACATGGGAGCTCAAATCCATAGTGGTGTTGTCTAATGCACAACAGTACGGCATGAGACGTTCCTATATACTACCGAGTACGTGAAACACTTTTCTATATATGCCAAGCACGTGAAACACCTTTCGATATACACCAAGAACACGAGGTACTTGGTGGGTACGTGAAAGAGCTTTGATATACCTGGTTGGTACGTGAAAGAGCTTCGATATACCGATAAGTACATGGAAGAATACAATACCCCCAGAATATAGTGCTAGCAAGTAACGACAGCTGCTACGTTTTATGACATCGGAACACGTCTCTAACTTACACACAAGTTACTAAAAATTTTACCCTAGTTCTACCGTTAATTTTATCTGGACGGTTAAATGAATGCATGAGGTGAGTACATAACCGTAAACATAATGCAGGCCCTAACTACATGCAACAAATTTACTTTTATTTCGATGAACTCTATGTATGGGAGGGAGAAATTGATTTCCAAGTGATTTTACCAAAGCAACCAAATGCAACACAATCCCAAAATCTACCAAATTTGATAAAAATACTCTTTTCGCTTTTCCGTTTTTTCCAAGAAAAACTTAAAAAATCAACAAGCATGACAACCAAATTCAAACATTTTCTTTTGTCTTTTCGAATCAAAGTTTAAGAGATGAAAAGAGAGAAATTTCCTATCTAGAGTACTCCAACCTTTCAATTTCACTATGATAGCTTAAAAACACTAAAAACCAAAAATGCATACAATTTTCTCAAGCATGGAGTCACTTTTTTAAAAACTTGATCTCATTTGAATTCTTCAAGAAAATGAATGTTTCATAGTTCCCGAAAAGCACAAATGACTAATTTTTCTTCAAACTTTTCCACAAGATTAATGAATGATAATTCCAATGCATGAAGTAATTCCTACAATAATTTTCAAATGTTCTTGAAAACAGTAAAAATGACGCACTTTCAATTTCCAATGATATGGCAAGATAACAACTTGATAAAAATGATATTTTTAAGCATGGACAACTGAAAAGAAAGTTGACTTGCAGCACTCTAAACACTCATGAAATCTCAAGCAAAAGACAAGCACTCAAATGGACGGAAAACACTTCAAAACACTCAATCGAACAACTGAATGCAAACAAAGCTAAATGACAAATGTAAAAAGGAAGTTTGGGATCAGATCTAATGCAAATATCAGATCAGGTGAGGAGAGGAGGGATGACAAGGTTAAGTGGATGAAGATGGGGAACTCAAAGTATCGACCACTACCAAGCTTAAGCTCATCAAGAATGGGACCCAATACAAATCCACACAATAAACCAAACACTTTCAACACATGAATCAAAAAGAAGTCTCGGACTGGATCTTGCAGCATAGAGAGGGTCTGCACACCAAACCAAAACTCAAATAAAAAATGGAGGGGGGATGCCCTTATTCCAATTTTAACAGATCGACGCAGTTTGTGTGTATACACAGAGCGACCGTCGTAGGTAACTAGTGTGGGAAATGCGACGATGTCACAGTACACCAGTGTATGGGTTGCAATGACAGGCCAAAAAGATAGAGAACAAAGGTCAAATCAATGCTCTGGTTGCACTTCCCAGGTGCGACGGGCGAGATCCAAGTTCTAGGATCAATAGATCTCCAAGAAATGAGCAATAAAATGGCTTAAAAACAGTGAGTACAGACTCATAGGAGGACTATAGACTCTTCAAAGTGAAGATCGGATGGTGAAAAAGACTTAGGAGGCAAAATAAGATGGCTTGCAAAAGATATCAAATTAAAATGGCTTTCAAATGAAAACTAAACATTGTACTCCCCAGTATGGTCGCCAGATTTGTTTGATGGACAATCTACCAAGAGCGGACTCAAGGCCTGATTTCCCTAGCTCAACGTGAGTTTATAACAAATAGAGACAAAATATAAATAACTCTCCTAGATCTAATTAGAGATCAAGGAACTAGATGTTTTACTTTTTCAGATCGCTGATCTTTTCTCCTTGAATGTTGCTCCAAGCTTGATGGTCTTCAAATCTCAACTGCATAACCTATTAGGATCACAAAACAACAACACAAGTGGTAAAATGCACCTATACAATAATAGATCTAAGTAAGCAGTTAAGCAGGAAAACTACACAAAATATCATTAATGCAATGAGAATTGGTGGAAAGCATTTATATTACTGTATTAAAAGGGAAATACATAGGATGAAGAGATTACAACCAATGACTTAACGTAGCAATCCTCCTCCGATAAATCCAATGCCAAAGCCTCCAAAGGGATGATGGATCTTTCAAGGGATGAGTAGAGATCTCTCATAAGATAATTTCACCAGCATGTAGATACCATAGACTTTCTCCCCTTGGAATGGGAGTGAGCTTCACTTATATAGGACTAAGTGGATAGGGTAGGTTGATATATGGTAGGAGAGAGATAGGGGATCTCACCCAAGGGCTAGGGAACCGAATGCCAACTTTCCTAAAGGCTAGGGATAGGGATCCACATCACCATGCTTCGAGAATGGGATCTAAGGTGTTATTTTAGTCAATTAACTGACATTGTCGCAGGCTGCAAGAGGACAACCTGCGACGTCGCATGCTGCATTAGGACAACCTGCGACGACCTCTCAAAACCTAGTAGAAGAAGGTTTGTATCTCTTCCAAGTTGATGACTTAGTCAAGGAAACTTTAGGGATGTTTACACTGAGTCTCATGATGCAAGATTTAGTTGTAACACTTTCCACCCATATACAGTCCATTAATAATCCACAAAACTAGCTAATCCTACTCATCCGAATTGACTAGTAATTCTAGGAATTGCTAGAATAATTAAATCCACGGCTCATAGAATCATTCAAATTTCATTCCAACTCTAAATAAAATGTTTTATAATTCATAACAGAGTTATATCTCATTTGAACATTTTTTCAAACACTTCATATGCAAAGTCACAAATTTACTCAAAACAATTCCATTGAAGGAGTTAGAAATTGGAAATTGATCTAGAATTTCGGTAGACATTTCCCAAACACTATAAAAAATATTTCCCCTCAAATTCTCACGCACATTTCAAGTGTATTTATCGAAAATAATCATAAAAATAAAACTCGGGAATTTTTACAAACACTTCATGTCCCAAGTCTCCAAACTATGCAAAACAATCCAATCAAAGAACTAGTTTTCGAATAAAAGGTAGAACGATCAAATAGAAGTGTCTTAAACCATTCTGAGGATACTGTACCATAAAAATACACATTATATAATGAACAGGGGAATTCATATCAATTCTGTAGCATAGGTTCCAAAGAATCATTTCCTCAAACAATTTCTGCACAAAATCCCAAAACTATTTTCCAATTCCTTCACAAAATTTACTTGCATAAATAGATTGAATTCCATGAGAAATTTCTTCCACAAATAGCTCATACATTTCATCAATCATTTCATGTGAATCCATAAATAAATCATATCATATCCAAATAAATTAAATAAACATGATATAAAGCACTATCTTTTCCAAATACATAACTAGAATCGACCGTGCCACATTCCACCCAGCCGTAGACACAAAGCAAGAAAAAAATCACTTTGAAATGGTCACCCCCAAGATGGAACCATGATTCCACGAGAAAGAGCACACTAAACCACAATTTCTCTCAAGAAATCAGTCCAACCACAACCCAATGGAAAGTGTGGCCTCTACTTCCACTCTAGGGCACCAATTCCAGCGGCTCCAGGACAACAGTCCAACCACAAGCCAATGGAAAGTATCATGTCCAATTTAGGGAAATTCTAGTGGATCCAAAACAACCTAAAATACAAGGAATTGGACCTCACCCTTGCTACCAAACCAGGATTTCCAGAGACAATAGACAGCTCTGTCCAAGCTCAAATCCAATGGCAATGGACCTAACCTCTGCTTCCAATACATGATCTCCAGAGGCGATTGCAAGACATACACTAGTGGCTCCATACTAACTTAGCTTGGAAAGAGGCTCCAAAAGGGCACAATGACCAGCAAGGATCTCATACCAAGATAATTGAAATCGAATCACGAGTGGAAAACACAAGCACAAGAGCCAAAGCATGAACCAACACACAAGTGTGACTAGACAACGCAAGCAAATCAAATTCCTTCATGAGCAATTCAAATTGGAAGAGAGAGGGACACAGGCATGAGAGTTGCATTCTCATAATAGTAAACTAGAGTTACACATCACGTGGCTACACCAAGAGACACTCTAATCCAACTCATGAGGGTGCACTAGGAAAGAGAGGGACTCCAATCCTCAAATAAAAAAATTAATCTCAGGGTAAATAAAACCAAGGAGTGACATAACACATAAGGGTGCATAACCAATAGGGTCCATCAAGTACATAAGAAGGGTGTAAAACATCAACATATGCTCAACACACATAGGTAAACACTTTTCCACAATCCCTTGCTTGTAACATCATGGTTTCTCGTACTCTCTTTAGTGGCATCGATCATTTGGTTGTTTTCTATGTCCAAGAACCTTGTGCCACTATGTCCAACATAACCACAATAATAACATGTCTATGGGATAAAATAGAGGGTATTACATCCCGCTCCCCTTAAACCATGCATTGTCCTCAATGCATATTACATACATGCCTTTACAAAAGGATAACATACATGCCCATGCATGCCTCATAAAGATAACATCTTTTAAACTCTCATAGACATTCCTATACATGCCTTAGAAAGATAGCATCTTTCTAACCACAATACTTTTCACTACCACCTACTTTCATGTTCGTCTCCTCTGCCTATGGGAGAACCTGTACTAGTAGAGTGGGCTTAAGGAAGCAAGAGTCGATCTTCAATCCCCATCACAGGGTCTTCAATCATCTTTACAAGGCCTTCAAACCTTCAACAAATATACATCCACCTGAAAATGAAATTTCAATCACTCATATGATTAACATAAGGTATATAAAAATATGTGATACATGATATAAATATATTCTTCTACAAAGATAATTTTCATGTTCCAACAAACACACACACACACACAATCACACAAAATACATTAGTCTATACAAGGTACAGGAGATATAGATACTTCTTCAACAAAATACTTGAAATGCATCTACCTGAATATTATTCTATTCAATTCCAATCATATGAAATGCATCAGGTGTATCAATGAATTTCATGAAGTGCATCAAGTATACCATTCAATCTCATGAAGTGCATCAAGTGTGTACTCTTTCTTCATGAAATGCATTCCATTCAATCAATCACATGAAATGCATATACTCTACCTACACATACATGAAATGCATCATGCATATGCTCTATCAACAAGATGCATGTAATGCATCTAAGATGTATGAAATGCATTCCAAATAGTCAATCACATGAGATGCATTACCAAGATTATTTTACATGATTTATCACCAAAATACTTTCCCTACAAGGATGCATGAGATTTACCATGATACTTTACAAAGATGCCTTTCAAAAAAGGTATTTGATATATCGTAAGGATACTCTAACAAGATACTTTCAGCAAAGATCACAAGGATATTTTTCTAACAAGGATACTTGCATTAGTATTGGATATATATAAGGATACATGAAGTACATCTTCAACAAAGGTACATGAATCATACTTTAATCAGTCACACAGTTAATGCATACTTTTCAACAAGAAATACAAAATACCACCATGATATTACTAGGATACCTACACATGAAATGTCACCAAGATACCACCAAAATACCTTTCAACAAAATTTAAAAAAGATACATTTCTAACAAAGATTGCAAAGATAAATATCACAAAGATATTTTTCTATCAAAGATCACAAAGATCATCTGAACATTTTATGCACTTAATGTAACAGAAAAGTGAACTTATATGCAACAATTTCAATCTAACTAAGAAACCAAAAAGGGCCATAACGACTATTAGTTAAACATACTACCTTTCATCTCCACACAAAACATAATTCTTCTTTAGAGAACATTCAAAAATCCATTATACATCAACTAATAGTAATTAGTATCAACCAGTGACATCAACCAATATCATTCATACATCAGTCATACAGACGTCGGTCCAAAATACATCAATTCACAATACCTCAACCATATATTAATCATATGTCCACCATATTGTTAAATTTTCAGAATTTACATCAATCTGATCTAGGATCTTTAATTGAGAGAACAACATGTACAGCAAATCTACAGCATATCAATCATGGACACAATAATGCAAGCACAAAAGAGACACCGAGTTTACTTGGGGAAAACCACAAAGGTGAAAAACCCCAATAACTTCCTCAGAGATAGATAGAGCAATGATACAACCAGAATACAAGAGATAGTCTTCTCCTAGCAGTAGAACCTCCTCCTCCACAAGTGCGCCACTCTCCACAGTGTGAGTGAGAGAATAGAATGTGTAAAATGAGAGAGACACACTCTCTATTTATACACTAACTTGACTTGACCTTTACTCAACTAGGTCGGCCTCAACTTAACCACTTAACATAATGCTGTCTGGGCCGACCCCCACTAAGGTGGTCTAATAACCCTTTGACCCACATGGCCGACCCCCAATAGGGTGGTCTAATAACCCTTTTACCCACATGACTTATACAGGGCCGACCTCAAAAAGGTGGTCTAATAACCCATCAAGTATAAGTTACGACACTTACAATATAAATGATGACACTTCCGTATAGAGGAATAATAACATCTCTATAGGAATACAACCACTTCCATATAGAGGAATAATAACATCTCTATAGGAATACAATATACATATATGTGAAATACATTCCAAAGTTACATATACATCAACACTCCCTCTTAACTAGGAAGGTATTTCTCGACACAGGTCTTCTAGCACAAGTCATCTTCTCTAGATCATCGTCACTAGATAATCATCATCGAGTCATCATCATCGTCACTGCAGCTGCTATCTCAATCAATCTCTGAATCTACTCGTTATAGGAATTTCTATAGAGCCAGTCCTTTTTCATACTGGATGTAGGCCCACCACCTGCAATTCTTCATCATCACTGGCCATACTGTGGAATTCTTAGGACTTATTATGTGCGTCACAAAACCTGGCTGCAGCATCCCAGGCTATTACGAGCACACAGCTCTACCTGTAGGATCTCCCAGGAGCACATTACATGTGACCCATCACAAAACCTGGCTGAAGCATCCCAGGCTGTTACGAGCACACGGCTATACCTGTCGGATCTCCTAGGAGCACATTACATGTGATCTCACCACAAAACCTGGCTGAAGCATCCCAGGATATTACGAGCACAAAGCTCTACCTGTCGGATCTCCCAGGAGCACATTACATGTGGTCCACCACAAAACCTGGCTGAAGCATCTGAGGCCTTTTTCATCCTGTCCAGATCTCCCAGGAGCAAATTACATGTGGTCATGGAAAAACCTGGCTGAAGCATCTGAGGCCTTTTTCATCCTGTCCAGATCTCCCAGGAGCAAATTACATGCCATAGGAAAAAACCTCGAAAGAGCATCTACCAGATATCCCAGGGCACAAATTACATGCCATAGGAAAAACCTCGAAAGACTATCTGCAGATCTCCCAGGGCACAAATTATATGTCCTCCCAATCAAAACCTCAAAAGAGCATTTGCCAAATGTCCCAGGGTACGAATTACATGCCATAGGCAAAACCTCGAAAGACCATCTGCAAATCTCCCAGGGCACAAATTACATGCTTACCTGCACAACCTGTTCCACGGCCACAGAGTATCATCTGATACTCATCATACATCATCCTGCTGTACACATGATCACCCTGATCATCATCACTGCAACATCCTGTTGCATGTCATCTGGAGAAGCTCATCGTCCACGATCATCCTGATCATACAATGCATCCATCTGATGCACACCAAGTATCTACCTGATACATATCATCATACATAGTGTATCCACCTGATACATAGATACATGATCCACACAATGTATCCATCAACATACATGATCTACCTGATCATACCTGATACATATCAATATACATGATCTACTTGATCATACAATGTATCCACCTGATACATATACAGATACATGGTCCAAGCATCCAACATGATGCATATACAAAATACATACACATGATCCAACCGATCATATCCAACATCCAACATGATGCATACATACATACATAAAAATGATCCAACTGATCATATCCAATATCCAAGATGATGCGTACATACATATAAAAAAATGATCCAACTGATCATATCCAAGCAGAAACCAGAACATCATCCTGATGCTCGTCATCTAGCGCTTACATCCACATCCATGTGAAGGATCCTCCTTCCAACATGCTTGGAATGGCTTCAGCAAATGTGTCCATCACTTCTTTCTCGAAGTGTCCTCGATTTGAAGAATGCCAAGCCTCTCTCTGAAGTACTCGAAATTCACCCTGGCTAGTGGCTTCGTTAGCACATCTGCAATCTGCTCGTCCGTCGCAACATACAGGAGCTTCACAGCTCCTCTCTACACCATATCCCTGATATAGTGATATTTAATCTCTATGTGTTTCGACCTGTCATGAAACACTGGATTCTCGGACAACTTCACACAACTCTAGTTATCACAGAAGATACCAGTAGCATCCAACGGGAGATCAAATAACTCAGACAGTAGCTTCCGTAGCCATACTGCCTCACAACTAGCTGAACAAGTTGCAACATACTCTGCCTCAACTATACTCAGTGCTATGCAGGACTACTTCCTGCTGAACCAAGAGATCACACTTGATCCCATATTGAAGCAGCACCCATATGTGCTCTTCCTATCTGCAACACTGCCTGCCCAATCTGAATCAACATAACCCTGTAGGTTAAACTTTTGATTCGCTTCATACTTGAGCCCATAATCCACTGTACCCTTCAGGTACCTCAGAATATGCTTTACATCAACCAGGTGAACACTCCTCGAATCCGTCAGGAACTGGCTCAATGTGTTCACCGCAAAGCAAATATCTAGTCTCGTGTTCATCAGGTACATCAAGGACCCAATCATCTGACGATGCATAGAGACATCAACCGGCTCAGATGAAGCATCACAAAGAAGCTTCAGATTCGATGTCATAGGTGTGGCCATGGCCTTGCAATCCATCATACCGAACCTCTTCAGGATCTCTACTACATACTTCCCTTGTCCAAGGAAGATTCCATCTGCACTCTGCCACACCTCCATGCCAAAAACAAATAGTGCATGATCCCCAAGTTCTTCATCTCGAACTCGGCAGCAAGCTTTCGCTGCGTGTCGGCAATCAATCTATCTTCACCTGTAACAAACATGTTATCCGCATACAAAAGTAGTATCACTGGATTTCCTTCCTCAACCTTGTAGAAAAGGTTGGAATCCACTTTATTCTTGGTAAAGCCCAAACTAGATAGAAAGCTGTCTATCCTACCATACCAAGTTCTGCACACATATATGACTACACCATGCTGTCTTGAAATCCATCTGGTGCATCTTCTATTTCATCACTTTTATATTTCTCAATGTTGCCATCTGCAACATGCTTGATCTGATAGTTCCATTTGGAAGTTACAACAGACTTCCCTTCAGCTCTTGGGACCGCATCCCAAACATCGTTCTTCATGATTGATGGATCATGGCATTCTTCACGTATCCTGGGAACTTCAATATCTTCAATAGATAATTTTGTTGTTGAACAAATGTTGTAGTTCTTCTTTTGTAGGTGATGGCATACGATCTTTCCTACACAACAAGTTAAATTGCATGATTAGAAAACATCTCATAGTTTTTAGAACAAATTCTTACACATAAAGAAATATGTCATACAGTCATGCAATTATCTTAGCCAATGCTTCAATACAACATTTATCCATATTCTGTAACTTTCTAGATGCCTTCCAATCTCTACCAGAACATTGTTAAGAGTGTGCACAAATCCCAACATGTCAGCAAAGAGGTTTCATTCTAGATAAGTAGCAATGGAATGTTGTACAGTTCCATAGGCCACTTACCCATGCATATTAGTAGTATACTGTTCATCAATGCAACTATTCTAATATGCATAATACACAACCTAATTCTAGGAACATCATTATATACATTATTGAACAGTATTATTTAAACGATAAAATATGCAAGTAATGACAATTCAAATACTTATCTTTGTGTGTTTGTTGGGTTGACTCCCTCTTAGTCTTTGCTTCTTTTCTGCAACTCCATTCTTATGTGGATTGTGAGAAGTGGTCAACTCCCTCTGAATATCTGCATCCTTGCAGAAACTACTGAAGTGTGCTCCTTTGCTTTATTGGATTACCTGTCCTTGAACTTACATCCATCCTTAATCACTATGCATGCTTTTTAGTATCATGATTGTGTTATCCTTGAGGTCTCATACATAATCACACATTTATTAGTATGATCTTAATACTATCAAAACACAATAATCTTAAACATGTATATTCATGATCATTCACAGATAATAAACATTAGTATTCAAGGTTTCAGGGAAGTCTTCTTTTACTCATACATTTTCTTATTTGATCATAGGACTCTTCTGGTTAGTTGAATCATCAATCAAGATAAGAGATATAATATGCATAAAACCTGTGATTATTCAAACCTATACCTTCATGATTCTTCTGGTTAGTCATATCATCAATTATGGTAATAAACATAATATGCATACAACCATGATTATTCAAATCTATGACTTCATGAATAATCATTATCAACAACACAACAGTATAAGATCCTAACACAAGGTAGGATTCTAGCTTGATATAGGAAAAACATACCTGGATTAGCATGCTAGCTAGTTATGTCTAACATACCCACATAATGTCTTCTGGTTCTCTTCAGTGACTTGTGCTAGTAACCTACATGTCTCATAAGTTAACCATTGTAGAACCAAGTTATACATACCTCGAAAGTAGATCTTCTATGTGATCCGTGACAATGGATGAATCCTTGTCTTCATGTCACCATGATCATATGTTCTTGAAGTAGAACATGATTTGTCTTTCTTGGTGTACCTTTTATGTTAGCAGACAACATAAACCTCATACAACACCATAATGCATTAGTACAATCATAAGTGTCAACACCCTAACCAATGAATATCTTCTATCATGCATTCATAATTTTGTTAAGGTGATACGACAAATCTAAAATCAAGATTGTACTAACCGTAATAACATGAAGACAAACATACCATAAACTTAATCATGAACAAACATTGAAACATACCTCGATGAGTCATACCTGTCGAGATCGCTTGTAATATTCTTATGTAAGGCCTTAGCCTCATCTCCCTCTGAAACAGGAACTTCTTCACTTATGCAGGTGACCAATCCATCTTCTTCTAGGATTAACCCAATCCACTTGATTTGCAGGAACTGGACCTAGAGCTGGATATGGGTTTGTCAGAGAAACCCCAAAAATTCAAACTTTGAATTTCAAACTTCTGAAAGGATAGAAATATGCACCTTGATGAGCTGATCAAGCTGGTATGCTTAGAATTTGAAAACTGCAAAGTTTCACTCCTCAATTTTTCCTTTGAAACTTCTGGATTCACTGGACGTGACCTTGAACTGGGGTTTGATGAAGCCCACTCTTATACCCCATCAAAAGGTTTGATACAAATCTCTAAGCTTCTATTTTTATTAGGAGCTTCCAGATGTGGTCACAGATTTTAAAATTCCCATTTTTGCAGAAGCCCTAATTTTCCACTTTTCTGATCAAAGTCCCAAACTAGGGTCTGATCAAGCCCGGCCTTCTGCCCAACCAAAAATTCTGATTTTGGTCTCTAAATTTCGATTTTGATGATTAGCATCGAGCCGTGGTCTCTGATTACAAAAATTACAACTTTCTCCGAAGCCCTAAATTCCGGAAGCCATGAATGAAGGTACTAAAAAATAATTCTGTTTTGACATAAATATGTACCTGATTGTTTCTGGTGTACCTCCAAACTTTTCGATCCACAGGGTCTGAAAATGTTTCCTGATATAGCCCGACCTGTTATCTTTCCATCCTGACAGGTCTGACCTCAATTGGATTCTTTGAGAGAGAGTTATGCCAAGTGTCACAACGTGACCTGTTTATGGGATAATACAGGAGATCGAACTTGTACGGCGTGCCACATGTCAATGTTTCAACTTAGGCCTCTGAAATTTTTTTCTGAGATAGACCAACCTGTTATCTTTCCATCCTGATAGGTCTGACCTCAATTGGATTCTCTGAGAGAGAGTTATGCCAAGTGTCGTAACGTTACCTGTTTATGGGATAATACAAGAGAGCGAACTTGTACGGCGTGCCACGTGTCATTGGTTCAACTTCGGCCTCTGAAAATTTTTCTTGAGATAGTACAGTCTGTTTACTACCTATCACTTTTTACAAAATTTCATTTGGATCTTCCTAGCCCAAGTTATGACCTTTTTTCCAAGGTCACCTGATTTTGACTCAGATCTGGAAGAGGCAGAAACCCTATATTGTACAGATCATAAATCACAAAGTACAACGAATTAGAGTTTGTCCTTTGGACACAAGGTACATGGGGATTTAATCTTCGACCTGTAAAGGTTTCATATCCGAAAACTTCTCCAAAACGGATTTATAGAGAAAGTGCTACGATGACTGGTGTTTGCTATATCAAGCCCTGGCATCGTAAGTGCAACAAGTGTCATACATGCCATATCATGCCTTCTTTTAGGCTAGATCTGATACCATGTTAAATTTTCAGAATTTACTTCAATCTGATTTAGGATCTTTAACTAAGAGAACAACATGTACAACAAATCTACAGCATATCAATCATGGACACAATAATGCAAGCACAGAAGAGACAACGAGTTTACTTGGGGAAAACCATAAAGGTGAAAAACCCCAATAACTTCCTCAGAGATAGATAGAGCAATGATACAACCAGAATACAAGAGATAGTCTTCTCCTAGCAGCAGAACCTCCTCCTCCACAAGTGCGCCACTCTCCACAGTGTGAGTGAGAGAATAGAATGTGTAAAATGAGAGAGACACACTCTCTAGTTATACACTAACTTGACTTGACCTTTACTCAACTAGGTCAGCCTCAACTTAACCACTTAACATAATGCTGACTGGGCCGACCCCCACTAAGGTGGTCTAATAACCCTTTGACCCACATGGTCGACCCCCAATAGGGTGGTCTAATAACCCTTTGACCCACATGACTTATATAGGGCCGACCTCAACAAGGTGGTCTAATAACCCATCAAGTATAAGTTATGACACTTACAATATAAACGACGACACTTCCGTATAGAGGAATAATAACATCTCTATAGGAATACAATATACATATATGTGAAATACATTTCGAAGTTACATATACATCAACACATATATCAATCATACACAAATATCAACCAATGAAAATCATACATGCATCAACTGACCATACAAACATCAATCATAGTACATCGACCAGAATACATCAACCAGAACACATCAACCAGAACACATCAGAATACATCAACCAGAATACCTCAACCAGAACACATCAATCAGAACACATCAATCAGAATACATCAACAAGAAGCAAAATACATCAACTGGAATACATCGAACATAATACATCAACCAAAATATATCAATCAGAATACATCAATCTGAGTACATCAATCAGAATACATCAATCCGAATACATCAACCATACATTGATCATCAATATCAATCAATGAAAACCAATCAATCATCAACAACAACCAAAGATAACCGTACTTACATTAATCATACCTCGATCACCCATCAATCACCATGACAACCAAGACCAACCAATAATAGCCATATACACAGTAATTCCAACATCGTACATGTATCAACCATTAATCAACGAACATCAATCATTAAAAACCAATGGTATCAAAAAACATACATCAACCATTCAAACATCATACATTGACCATAGCAATCATATCGAATAGTTACTATTTATCATAACATTATATATAATTATTAGCACATGACAATATATATAATATCCATATATTAATAATACACGTATACAACCAACATCATCACACAAACACTACTAATACTACACTCATGTAAACACTCAAGACATACACAATCATACATCTTGCCTACAGACATAGTCCATTAATAGCAATGTTATACATACTTTGACGGAAATCCCATATAATCCCCTCATACTAACCATACATTATGTTACTAATTATTTACACATAGCACACTACTTATACTATCAACCAAAGTAAATACATAGTCACCTCAAACAACCAAACATCCTACCACCAAAATCTTCTAATAAAAATAATAATTACTAGCTATACAACACACCCTCATACACTCATACCATACACCATACTTACTATTACTATGTATTATTTCTATACATACGCCCATTTGTCTACATACATATTATAATTATTCAATCATATATAATATTGTTATTAATCATATACACAACATATTAGTCATATAACCTATATATTATATATTTTATACACCTGTATAACTATCATGTTATACCATAATATCCATACAATTATAGCGGTATAATTACTTGATCCAATGCTATCATATTAGGTACGCATTATAACATATATACTAACATAATACTTCTGATCACACTATACTTTCTAATACTTCCAAAAATTTCCAAATACTCACAAATACTTCCAAACACTTTTGAATTTTCCCAAATATCTCCAAACACTTCCAAATACTTCCCAACACTTCCCAATACTCCCAAATACTTCAAAATACTTTCAAGCACTTCAAAATACTTTACACTTACTTCATTACCTACATTCACATCACTACATATAGAATATACACAATATCATATACATGTAATACTAATAATTATTACATATTTTAAAATACATATAATATATACAAACATGCATACATACATATATGTATCAATTCATATATATATATACTTTTAACAATTGTATGTATACCACACATATTATACAATTATATATATATATATATATAGTATACTATATTCAATATCATATAACCCTCATCTATCTCACACCACATATTATGTTATGCATAATTAAATTTATGTCATATATATATATATATATAACATTATAATATACTACTATACTACCTACTTATATACATAAAATAAAATAATTAAAATTAAGAGAATATGAACCATTAAAGACAAGCGGCTCATTTCCTTGAAAAATAGACAAGGAGTTACATCTCCATAAATATAACTACCGCCATCCAAGTGGCATAAATAAGCCTATAAAAGCATACCATCCATAGAAATTCCAAAACCCATATAGGATATAAATGCCACTTAATAAATCATATTAATATAAAATAATAATAAAACTATATCATCTTAATAACTTATCATTAAATTAATACTAATAATGGTACATGGTACATATTATTAAAATGACAATTATTTACTTATCAATTAATAAACATAATGTACCAGTAAATCAATCATACCGCAAGAAGCATTTCAATATTAACAATTAAATTAGCAGTAAAAGAGGCAATGCATTATGAACAAGCATTGACCAATCAAGTCACTAGACAGTAAAAGAAGCAATGCACAAGCATCAACTAATCAAGTCACTGAACATTAAAAGAGGCAATGCATAAGCATCGACCAATCAAGTCACAAAAGCAATAAAAGAGGTAATGCACAAGCATCGACCAATCAAATCACTGAACAATAAAAGAGGCAATACAAGGTGAACATGCATCAACCAATCAATCTACTCGATTATTAGATATGCACGACATAGCACTTACCAATCAATCTATTGAACAATAAATATGCAATATTAATTAATTCTAAAGAATACAACAAACTAATCTTTGAAGTGAGGCTTCTCATTCTTCCATTAACATAAGGGAGGTTAAACTTCTTTCACAAAGAACATTTATAAATTCCCAATGCACATAAACATAAAATTATGAGTCCGTAATAGGCCCAACAACCACAGAGTTGGAACCATACCTCTGATACCACCTGTAATGTGCCTGGGAAAATCGAAGGGTCTCAGGGACATATAATTATCTCTCTGAGGCTAATTACTTGATTTTTAGTGCAACGGATAAACCATAAACATTTAATTTCTATTTTTCCAAAATTAATTGCGACACAAAATCCAATAATTAACAATAATTTAATTTAAATTCATTAACACATCTAACATATAATATAAGGGTTGGGAATGCTTCTTATAATCATCTCACATCATTAAACCTTCAATCCAATCCATATTAGATATGATGACCACTTCTAAAGGCCAATTATTCTTAATCATAGTTAATTAGAAATTAAGGTGTTAATTACGACACTTAACGACACTTATCACAAATCCAATTGTTTAAATGATAACCATAAATTATCAATACCAATGGATTAATAACATCTAATTACATGTAAATAAGGCCTAATTACCAAAATTACAATAATTAATCATGGCAATTGCGAAAGAGAGTCCATGAGACTAGTTAACTAGTTTTCCAATATAAGTAGCTAGTCTTGCACAAAATAACTTGTAAACATGACATTAAAACCAAAATAAATCCTACATACATTAACAACATATTTAAGTGTGCACCTACATTCAATTAAAGGTTTATTTGCAGATCATTCCAATTACACATAAGGTGATCTTTTCCATCAATTCCAATGAAACTAGTTAACATTCACCGCAAGGAATTGAGTCTAAATAACTAAACCAAAATGAAATGCATCCATAAATAAAGTATGAAACCCGATAAGTATCCACCTACAAAACAATAAAATGTTATAAACAGATCACATGGATGTAGCATCCTGTTTTTATGAAAACAGAGATTTCAATCCACAACTAGTTATCAATTTTCATCGTAATGTACCTAGTTTCCAATTTAACTTTCAAAATTTCAAATAAAGAAAAATATATGAATATTGTAGTTCATGTAAAGCATAGTAGGGATCATATAAATTCATAATGATGTATCTTTCCACCCATATACAATCCATTAATATTCCACAAAACTAGCTAATCCTACTCATTCAAATTGACTAGTACTTCTAGGAATCGCTAGAATAATTAAATCCACAGCTCATAGAATCATTCAAATGCCATTAAAAATATAAATAAAATGTTTGATCAGTCATAACAGAGGTATATATCTTTTGAACATTTCTTCAAACACTTGATATTCAAAGTCACAAATCTACTTTAAACAATTCCATTGAAGGAGCTAGAAATTGGAAATTGATCTAGAATTTCGGTAGACATTTCCCAAACACTATCAAGAATATTTCCACTCAAATTATAACACAAGTTTAAAGTGTATTTCTCAAACATAATCACAAAAAGAACACTCAAGAATTTTTACAAACACTTCATGTGCCAGGTCTCCAAGCTATGCAAAACAATCCAATCGAAGAACTAGTTTTCGAATAAACGGTAGAAGAATCAAAGAGAAGTGTCTTAAACCATTATGAGGCTACTGTACCGTCAAAATACACATTATATAATGAACAGGTGAATAATATCAGTTCTGTAGTAGAGGTTCCAAAGAATCATTTCCTCAAACAATTTGGGCACAAAATCCCAAAAACTAGTTTCCAATTCCTTCACAAAATTTACTTGCATAAATAGATTGAATTCCATGATAAATTTATTCCACAAATTGCTCACAAATTTAATAAAAAATTTCATGTGCATCCATAAATAAATCATATCATATCCAAATAAATTAAATAAACATGATATAAATCACTTTTCTTTTCCAAATACGCAAATAGAATTGATCATGCCACGTTCCACCTATTCATAGACACAATGCAAGCAAAAACTCACTTTACAATGGTCACCCCGAGCTGGAACCATGATGCCACAAGAAAGAGCGCACTCAACCAAAAATTCTCTCAAGAAATCATTCCAACTACAACCCAATGGCAAGTGGGCCTCTACTTCCACTCCAGATTAATTCTAGTGGCTCCAAGACAACAGTACAACCACAACCCATTGGCAAGTAGCACTTCTAATCCAGGGAAAATATAGTGGCTCCAGGACAACCTCAAATCCAAGGAAATTGACCTCATCCCTGCTTCCAAACAAGGATCTCCAGAGGAAATACATAGCTATGTACAACCTCAAATCCAATGGCAGTGGACCTCACCTCTACTGCCAATCCAGGATCTCTAGAGGCAATTCCAGGACATACACCAGTGGCTCTAGATTAACGCAGCTTGGGAACAGGTTGCACAAGGGCGCAATGACTAGAAAGGATATCATACCAAGAGCAGTGATATCGAACCACAAATTCCAAACACAAGCACAAGAGAAAAATCATGAACCAACACACAAGTGTGACTAGCCAACACAAGCAAATTGAATTCCTTCATGAGCAATTTGAATTGGGAGAGAGAGAGACACAAGCATGAGTGCTACATTCCTAGAATAGTAAACTAGATTTACACATTAGGTGGATACACTAAGAGACACTCTAATCCAACTCAAAAGGGCGCACTAGGTGGGAGAGGGACTCCAATCCTCAAATAAAAAATTAATCTCAAGGTAAATAAAACCAAGGAGTGACATAACACATCAGGGTGCATAACCAAGAGGGTCTATCAAGTACATAACAAGGGTGTAAAACATCAACATAGGATCAACACACATAGGTAAACACTTTTCTACAACCCCTTGTTTGTAGCATCACGGTTTCTCATACTCTCTTTCATGGCATCGGTCATCCGATTGTTTTTATTTTATTAATTATTTTATAAGTTCAACATAATAAAAATAATAATAATGTGCAAACCATAGTCCAGGCACCTTGTGCCACTATGTCAAACATAACTACAATAATAATATGTCCAAGGGATAAATTAGAGGGTATTACATCAGTTTATGCTTAATGAATTCTAGTTAGACAATTTTGCAAAAATGCAATATGTCAGTTGTCTTATGTTTTTGTTGGAGGTATGTAGTCACTATGAATCTGTATGTGAACATTTTCCACTGGATATATACTTAGGTATTATTATTCTTCCGATGTCAGAATGTTTATGAGGTCGTGTGCCTAGATTTTATGAATTGATCGTACTTTGACATTATTGTTTCACGTGATGATTGTATTTGCTTTCATCTCTGAAATAAAAAGTACACTTTTTTCCCTGAACTTTAAAAAAAAGACACCTAACCATTCATCACTCCAAGATCCACATTATCAACGGATAAATTTAGGACTAAGGAACTACTTCATTCCAAGATTGATATTAGGAAAGTTGATGGTAATGATCCCATAACATGGATAATCGCCTTTTTTTCTCATCAATAATGTTTGGGACAAGAATCCTTCTTGACGTGACGGGACATCGCATTTTTTAAATGAAAAAGATGGACCAACCTCTCCTCTATTTTCTTGTCTTGGCCAATGCTTCTTTTTAGTATTTGAAGAAATAATATCTCTCTTAATAGCCGACTTGTCACTTTTTTTCGATGATATGTGCCACCACAAATAAGATGAAACATTTTTAAACATATGCATGGGATTTAGTAAGTGGACAATCTTAAGATGCTCCAAATATGGGAGCACATAAAATATCGATTTCCTTTTCATCCCTTTGGAAATTTTGTCAACATAGGTGTTGAAGAATTCACGATGATCAAACAAAGGTTCCCCATTTTAATTGAACATCTTTGCAGTTTCCTTCTCCTTCTCTTTATCATATTCCCTAATCTAGTTAGTTAGTGTCATTATTTCAAGCCTTTGGGTTCTCTTTGGCTTACCATTGAAAGCATATGTTTCTCTTCTGTAAGGGTGGTTTTCTGGGAGGAATACCCTCGAGCAACCATGCACTAGATTGCGTAGGTCATTAGACCACCTATCCTTCATATAAGTTCCATGACATCCATGATAACCTTTTGTTACAAGACCTGCGATGTTATGGTGTTGTCGAAGCATCCTATTCAGATTACCGAACATGCCTTTCCGACCAACCATAGTCAGGTCGGTCTAGTCTGTCGGGTAGTTAGCTTATTGGAAGATCAATTATAACTGTATAACTACCTCATATCTTGTATAAATAGATTGGTGATTTGGATATAAAGGGATTGCTTCTAGACATGATTACGATATAATAAAGGATAAAATGTTGCTTCTTTCACCACTACCTTTGTTCTTTCTTGTATCTCTATGTATGCGTGTATCTATTATATGCTATATGCTTTGAAATGCTACTGGTAACCTAATGTAATCCCATAGTTTACAACATTGATTTCGTTGTTGGTAGTACTAAAATAGGGATAACAAGATGATCATATTTCCACAAATGATAACAGAGGAACAAATTAGAGAATGGTGTAATCGAAAGGTAGCGAATTATATCCAGAATTATGCTAGAAGGAACAAGTTGAAAAGTTCTTCATCGAGTCCCATGAACTATTTATAGAAGTTGTTCCCCGAGAGTTAAAGAAATTCCTAAATGTGGTCCATGATCAAGTTGGACGTGAACAATGAAAGTTTGTTAATGCACAAAATCTACAACATAGGAAGAACAAATCTATACGAGTGGATTGAATAGTTATGCGAAGACTTCTGTGAGGAACAAGCCATAGAGGAAAGGACTTCAGTCGACCAAGTTCGACGTAGATTTTATACTGACCTTCATGAAGGATTTTTCTGTTCAATACCGATATTATTGTATAATTTTTAATTGTTGTATAAAATTTTTAAATGGAGCCAGCCAAATAGTTAGCACGACCTTCGTTGGATGTGAATGCCTTGTCAAATTGCGAACAAAAGAAAAAAGAGTGGGAGTGTTTTGTAAAAGAGCGTGAGTGGTAATAATTTCTAAGTAAATGAAACCCATTACTGAAACCACCTTTGTTTTATATCCATATATGAATATCCTCACACTATTACATATCGCTCAAAAGTTCCACAACACTTTGCCACGAAAAAGTTAAAATCGAATTTTTTGTGGCAAACAATTAAAAAATTTGGAAAAAATTGATCTTGCCCCCAACGATCGTCGCTATAGCGATGGAAATATCCATAGTCTCCATAGGAATGAATGATGTTAGTAAAAAAAATGAACTATGTTAATATTACAATATATGACATTATGAAATATATTTTCTTTGTGACCAAAGCGGTGGTCGGAATTACGTTTCACACCAGTGAATTACCCTAACATTCCTTTCTTCCACTCAGATGCTTCCACTCCAATGGCGGTGAATTATAGATTTCCTCTGCAATGAGAGGGCTCCACTCTTCCATTGTGACGAGAGGGTGCGACCCATTCAACCTGGAACATTGGCGCCAAGGGTTTCTTTGGTGGTGGAGGCACTTTGGGGTTTGAAAGGTTAACTCACAGTGAAGTTTTGATGTTGATTGCTGAGCAAGGGATGGCGCGATGGTTGGAAGCTGAGGAAAAATGGGATATTAAATAACCATGAAACACATGCACCGCAGAGGCAATATCAACAGCAGTTGGATCGCAGCCTTTCTAGTTATAATGGCATTGGCAGTGATGGTTATGGAAGCATTGTTGGGGGTGTCAGTGGTCATGGCCACTATGTGGAAAATTCTAGCGTGGAACACCCAAACAATAGATATTTAGCTTCATATGGTATCTTCCAAGGCACCAGGCCAAATGCCTATGGTGAAAGGGAACCCTATAATGCTGGTCTCGAGTCTATGGATTGTTATTTAAAAATGTATGCCGAAAAAAACCAGATGGAGTTGATCCCAATGAAACCAGAATTTGCAAATGGAGCACTTGTGCTCTGTCCCAAGAAACCCTAAAACCCCCTATGCAATTGATCACTTGGGAAACATTTTAAACAAGGAGTCTTAGGTTAGGGGTTTATTGTACAATACTTTACCTAGCCAGTTTATCCATATTAAGGGTCTGAAGGACATGATTACCATTAAGCTTGACCCAATTCTAGGTGTCAGGGTTTACCATGATGGTTCTGAATCCTGATACCAAGTTTCAGTTCCCCATCACCAGCCTCAAATTCATTTTTTATTTTTTTTTGAACTTGAACGATGTGGGCATGTGCTGAGTGCCAAGGCCTTGAAGGATTTAGAGTCCACATTCCATCTTGTCTTCCATACTGCTTTTTTTGAGTCCGAAAATATTTTCATAAATGGAAATGAGGAGGAAGTTGCAGCCCTAAGGTTGAAAATGGAGCAAGAAAGGGCTAAGATAAGGGAAAAGAAACAAAAAAGGCCAAGAATGGGGATTCGTTTCCAGATAAGGTTTTTCTTGATAAAATTGGGTAGAAGGAAGATGCAATGGGGCATTCTATGGATAAGGTGCCTATAATTCAAGCTAAGTGGAAGGGAGAAGAAATTAGGGACACTGAAGATGGCAACAGTGAAGACAAGGACAAAGCTACGTTGAAGAATTTTTTTTTTATGTAGATCATGTTTGTGAATAATGTGGTTTGATCTGAAATTACAACCCAATAGGGTTTTCATGGTGGATTCCTTTGAGGGGGTTGAGTAAAGTTTTGAGTATGTATTTGAAGTCTTCAGTGTGTCTTTGGTAGTAATTGGGGTTCAAATTTGTAGGCAGGGATTTGCTGGAGAACTCCCTAGTGCATAGTTAAATTTTTCCCATTATTGAGTAGAATGATGTCCATTCAAAACAAAAACCTTCTGGCATTAGTTATTTTGTGAAGAATCTCAACTGGAATGACAGAAGTTTCAAATTGGGAAACTATCGAAAGTTTGGTGCAGAAATGGAGAAGCAGGGGAGGCTATGACATCCATACATCCTGACACCATTGGAACATGTTCTAGACACAGCTTGTGCTTAACTTTTCTACGAATATTCTCATAAAGGTAGTCTCTTAGACTTCCTTCACACTAGTAATGTTTATGTATTGGATTGGTTATCTCGTTGCAGCATTGCTATAGGTGTAGCGAAAGGTTTTCCTTTTCTACATGGGTGTCAATAGCTAATCTTCCATCTCGATCTCACTTCCAAAAAAATTCTTTTGAATTCTTTAACAGAGCCACACATATGTAATATTGAGATTTGAAATATTGTTGATCCTTCTAAGATCACAAGGAGTATTTCTGCAATAGCTGGCTCAATTGGATACATCCCTCCAGTTATGCTCCAGCTTCTCATTTATGGTTCAGTTGGATACATCCCTCCAGGTATGCTCCATCTTTCGAGGTTAGGTAAAGAATTTGTTTTCTATGGATGCAATTCAAAGTGAGTGATTTCCTTTGTAAGTAAATTCATTGACCTCAATTAGCTAGATGGCCAACTCATTGGCATTGGAGTTCTATTGGCCTCTTACACTAGCAATTTGTTGATCCCTAGTCTTATTTGTGCAAAAATAGAAATTTTTTACCTATTTCTTTGCTCACAATTTGAAAATTTTGTCCACCTTCAGATGTAAAGGTCAATTCTTTACCTCAGAGGCCTTTTGGTATCTATACTCAATGATTTTCCCTTTCAGGGTAAATAGTTAGCAAGCTTCCCATGCGAGTGATTTTGTCTTTAATTTGGAAAAATTGCTCTCAGGATCGAGAAAGATTTCATAACTCATTTAAAAAATGATATCTTCATTTTTTTATTTACATAAGATCTCTTATTGGCTACAAAACTGAATTTTCATGGTTGTTTAGTTCATTCATGGACGCTTCTTATTCAGAGGAAATAACTAGGAGTGATTCACTCTGTGGCTTCATAACTTGTAATACTTGCAAGAGTTGTGACTATATCCAATGATACTCAGTATAAGAACACCAATAATAACCATAACCTTCTTTATCTTAGCTTCAATATTTTAACCGTGTAATTGTTCAATGCCCATATATGTTTTCAGGGTATTTAACTGTTGCATTTTGACATTATAGGAATGTTTTGGGGTTGAGTGGTGCCCAAAATTGAGAGTTCATCCATGTATATGGCAATTTTCTGCCAGGATGTCTTTTTAATGTTTCTCAGAGAGACCATATCAATAATAATGTGATGGAATGTTGTAAATGATATTGGGTAGATTATAAGGTTGCTTAGAGGATATCCTTAGTAATAATTACCTCATAATATCATTGATTAAAACTCCTCCAACATAACCCAAGATAATCATGAGAAATTCCCTTTATCTTTAGCCTTGATTGGATGAAAAATTGGCTTTGAATGATTCCTTATATGCTTTCTTAGATTGGCCTAGACATAGTTGCTACCATCATTCTACAAGAAGCTTCAAAAATGTCGAACACCATTCGAGTATAACCATTAGGATGTTTAAGACCAAACAGTTATATCAGGACAAGCTTGCAACCAGATTTAGTGCTTTTCCTACCCATCTTTACTATTGAAAAACATCCTTGTTTTGCTGCCAAAATGCTACAGGTTTATAGGCCTCCAAATATGCAAGAAATTATGTTGTAAGTGGTTGTTGTAGATCTCAAAATTTTCCCATCTTTATATCTGTACCACTATTAGAATATGCCAAGACAAGGGGGGGTGGTGTGCTCCATCCAAAAATAATTTCTCCATGGCCACTAACATCTAAATCCCTCATCACTCATGAATTAAAACAACAACATAATGGGTTCAAGGGTTCATAAATTTTGAAGTTCACATATTTGAAATGTATATGCAACATGAGAAACCAAGGGGCTGCCATTGATGAGCACTGCAAATGATGCAGTGGAGAAGCAATTGGATATCCAGTCAACTCAGCTTGTATAGAATTCAAATTTGATCAACACCTCTTGTCAGAAATCTCATTGGACTTTGTCATATGCCATCGCTACATCTAATTTGAGCACCATCCATATTTGTTTCTAGTTTTTAAGGAATGAATTACCTCTTGGATTTTTACAAAGAAATTTAAGAGATTTTGCAACCAGATACAAACCCTCCTCTCTCTTCTGATATAAGAACTTGTAGAAAAAGTAATTTTGAATGAGAGTCAATGGTATCCATTCTGTACAACTGCAAGAATAGACCAGATTACATATGTACTTCCTTAGATTACAATACCTACTGATATTTATTTTACTATCAGTAGGAAGGCACCATACCTTCAAGCTGAGGGACATTAATCTATTTTAGAATCATGTTCGTTAATGGCAATAATATGATGGGGAGCATCCTTAAAAACTGTAGGCAATCTATGCAGCTTGCCATTCCTTAGTTTGGACAAAAACCAATTACATGTAAATTTTACCTGCAGAGTTAGGTCTCTTTCACCACCCTCTTGCTTTTGCAAAACAAACTAATCAGCTCCATATTCTCTTGCTTCGTTGTCTTTTTATTATCAACACATTGTTTTTGGTGTGTGTGCTCATATCAATGCATAAATGTAATGGAAACCAAAAGATTGCACCTAATATAAAAAGATGAAAGCTTAAGTGTAGGACCTTCAGAAAACAAATTAAATATTAAAACACCCACCACCTTGTCCATAATCATCTCCTTAAAAGGAACTAGCATAGCCCAAAATTGTTGAAGGTCTCAACTTTAACTTAGAAAATTCTTCACATAGAGAAACTCAAATGATATGGGCTTGGATCACATTAATTCTACACAACTAACTAGGGAGAACAAATAAAACTTTAAACATTGATCGATATTGAATTCACCTCATACATGTTTAGTGCTATATTGCTGGGTTGAGTGCTTGATGTCATCCACTGCTATTTTCCTGTCACATAAAATTCGTCACTCTTAAGTGACATGAACATCACATAGAATTCTTGTCTCTACATTCGCTTTAAGCGTTGCAAATTTAAGCAGTATTTTTTGAGCAACATCACAATCTAAATGGATTTATTTTCATGGCTACATAACTTGAGTAAGATAATTGCTTCCGAGGTCTAGCAAATATAAATTTGTAAGATTGCCAAGCTTGAGTGTAATTGCCCCAATGAAAGAATTATGTGATAATGCAAGAAACTCTATAAATGCACATTGCAAGCAACTCCATACTCCAATGATCAATTTTTAAGCCATAAAAGGAGCAAGTGATTATACAACACAAGTGGAATCTCTCCCCACGAGATAGTATTAGCAAGTGACATAAAATTAAACATGTTCAATTTGCAAATTTATGGGGGAAATTGCCCAGTCAATTGGTTGTAGGACATTAACAAGGATGGAACAATTGAGGCTATGAGGAATACAGCTTGAATGTTGATCTCTATTGATGCTAATTTTTTTTAATCTAAAGAAAGGCCCTACTCCTGAGCCTTTTCAAAACAGGTGTTGAGAGACAATTATTGTAGAGGATAAGGGTTGTAAGATTAGAACACTTATTGAGGTTGGAAGGAGTCCCTCTTGTTAGTTTGTTCAGGACCAAAGATAGATTTTTAAAGGATGGGAGAGATTCAAGCTCAGCTGGTATATTATCACTCGGTTGTCTGAGAGATCAAGTCTAACTGCAAATTTACAACAAGAAAACAAGACATAGTAGGTGGAATACTTCCAGATAAACTTTTTTTCCACGTCACAAATTTAGTTCAAAAACATTGAACTATTTTTCCTCTTCCTCATAGTGGCAGAGTCCTATAATAGAAATGGATGCCATATATCTAAAACAACAAAGTCCAGACAAAGCAAAAGTGATGGCAATTATTATATGAGTATGAAGTTTCTTCTATTAGTCTTTTTGTGAGTGGATTTTCCTCTACAATTGCAAATATATAGCTTATCCATTAAACACAAACTTGGATTTCCGAGGAAAGAACTTGGAGATGTTGTGACTAAATTCTTCCATGAAATTGGAAGCATTCTTGGGAATTGATTGTATGACACATTTACATAAATTAAAGATGTCATGTCATCCAACTCTAAAGGAATTATACTTGAAAGTTGATTATCTGACATATGAAAGATTTGAAGCTACAACAAATTACCTGGGTTAGACAGGATCCCTCCACTCATATGGTTATTGTTGATATTCAAAACAAGAGAAAGATTGTGTAAATTTTCCAGAGCTCCAAGGGAATATAACTTTTGATTTTTTTCTCACCTAGCTACAATTGTACTAACTTTTGAAGACTTGAAATACAGTCTAGTATTTGTCATATAATGTTGTTTCTTCGAAGGTTCAAATCTTGCAACTTTGGTAAAGTGAAAAGAGGTAGTGGAATGCTTTCGGTAAGTGAATTTCTGCTTTAGATCCAACTTGAATATCTTGGAGCAATTCCCAAAATCATATGGTCTATTCCCGGTGAGTATGTTTGAGGATAAATTCAAATGTTGAGCAATTGGTATGGCTCCTGAGAGTTGATTGGATGACATACCTAACATTGTGACGTTTCTCCAAACACCAAAATTAGGTGGTATGGATCCTTCCAAGGCATTCATTTTCATGTCCAAATACAAAGTCCAAGTGTTCACGGTGATATTGTTTGGTACTCTTCCACTCAAACACTTATTGTTGATAATCACTCTTTGTAAGGAAGTACAATGCCCGACCTTACTGAGAAATGTTCATTCAAAAAGGTAGCCCCTAAGGTCCAACATTGTCAACATTCCTCCTGCACAGAGATAAGGGCATATGTTCAATCTATTCTTTATCCCAAACTCAACTAGAACCTCTCCAACAAGGTTGTTTTCTGCTATACTCAGGCAAATCTTTCAATGAAATCAGGGATTATGCCACTTAGATGATTAATGTACAATCCAAGTTGCTTGAAATGCTTTAGGTTGTTGATGTCCTTCAGAATCAGTCCTACCAAGATATTATTGAACAATTGAAGCATTTTTAGTTGATCCAGCTCCAAAGGTATTACACCATGCAAAAAATTGTTATGGAGCTAGACATCAAACAAAGAAGTACAGTTTCCAAGCTCAATGGGGATCGTCTCTATGAACCTGTTGTTGTATATGTGAAACATGCCAAGTTGGTTGAATGATCCCACTGACCTATTATTGTGGTGATTCATTGGAAATTAATATACAATTAAATTATGTCATCATATGTACTGTATGTTTAAGGGCTTTCTAGTTTCTACATACTGCTTTAGTTTTACAATTTTCTTGGTATTTTAGATCAAGTCTTAGTTTTAATGCTAAATAGTATTGGATTATGTGGACAATATTGATATGATATTTGTTACTTTTAGTACATGACATTAGAGTTGTATTTCTAGTACCTGAAGCAGAGTGTCAATTTTCTTATTCATACCATAGGTATCTACCATTTTCTACAGCCCCTCTTTACACAGGCCAAGCCTCACTTCCTCCTAGCCTGTAAATTGTCACCATCTTGTGATGTGTAGCTGCATCAGATATTGTTGTTTTTTTTTATTAAGTGTGCATTTGTAGGTTGGTAAAGTTATTTGTCTATTTATCTTATAGATATGACAAATATTATCAACTTATTGTGTTGTAATGATATTTGATTGCAGCTTCTGGAGATTGCACAGGTTCCCGAGGAGCATGTAAGTTAATCTTGGGTTTTTTAGTTGATTTTTGACAAATGCATATTTGCAGATTTCAGGAAACTTGTGGATTTACTTAAAATAGTGAGTGCTTAATTTATGCACTTTTTTATAGGACGTTGAACTGATTCCAATGCTTAATTTGTTTATGATTCAGGTTGGTGAGTTCAAGTCAATTGAGAAATTCAAAATCTTCAATACCAATAATTTGTGAGTGAAATGTGCTGCATATTTGGTATTCATTACATTTCTAGGTGATTTGAGGATGTCTTATGCAAAAGGTGTCTGTAACCATGTAGGTGGGTGAACTTGAAGGCCATTACGAGGCTTATGGAGTCTGATGCTCTTAACATGGAGATAATTCCAAATCCAAAGGCAATACACATTCTCTTCCACATTCCCAAATAAGTAGTAGTTCTCTTTGAAAAATGATTGCAACTGCGTGCGTGTGCTTCAAGGCCTAGGCAACTTGTGTTTTCATTCACAGACTTCTTTCTCATTTTACAGGAGGTGGATGGGGTAAAGGTGCTTCAGCTTGAAACGGCTGCAGGTGCCGCTATAAGGGTATGTATTGCAATTAATTCTTCTATCATAGATTAAGTAATTTTAATTTTTGATTCACCAATGTTGTGCAAGCTTAGCTGACATCAGCTGTTGTCTGATCCCCAGTTTTTTTATCGTGTAATTGGTGTCAATGTTCCAAGATCACGTTTTCTCCCAGTGAAGGCGTCTTCAGATCTACTACTTGTGTAGGTTGAGTGGAAACCTCTTATTTTTTAGTTGAAAGCACTTAATTCTTTTATCATCCTTACCAGAGTGGTAAACATTCTCAATTCTGTTTTTGCAGTCGAATCTTTACACTGTGGAGGAAGGTTTTGTCATCTGAAATCCTGCTAGAATCAACCCTGCAAATCCCTCCATTGAGTTGGGTCCTGAATTCAAGAAGGTACTAGGTTGGATGTTGATTTCCTTTCATCATTCAAGTCCACTCTTTTGATTCTATTTAGGGTCATTTTTCCATGAGAATTCTATTTTTGACTTTTGAGTTCTTGGCAGACTTCTTCCAGGTAATGAAACAACACTTCAATGAGATAACATAGTATGAAAAGAGCCTTACCAGACTTTATTTTGACATCAGATTGATTCAGCTCCTTCATTAGCTTCTGCAGCCCTCAACTTCAACCATGAGGACCAGGGAAAATTGAACTTTGAACAACTTTTGAGTTCTTGACAAACTTCCTCAAGATAATGACACAACACTTCAATGCAATATGATGCACAAATCAGTAAAAATGCCTTACAAGACCTCAGATTGATAGTAGATTCTACTTGACTCAAATCTCCTTTCTTAACTTCTATGTCCCTCAACTACAACCAACAGAACCAATGATTCACACAAACTGGTCGCCTCTAAAAGATTTCAGTCTGCCCCGAAAGTCTGATCTTTATGGCGTTCAAATTCTCTAGATTACTAAGTTTTTCTTGCATGTTCCCACAAACCTTACTTATCTTTGAGCAAATGCATGGTTGAGCAATAAATCTGAAGATCTCATCTCAATACAAGCCTTCAAATGCATGCTTGTTCACCACTTCCTGGAGAGCATTTCTTGATTTCTTGTCAGTGCACTTAAAATCCTTTCATTGAAGTGTTAACCCTATTAATTGTAGGGTGATCAACCATCAGATTACCCATAATGCTTGTTTGCATGGTGTTCAATGATTAAAATTTTAGGGAATGGTACTATATCCAACCTCTTCCCCACATATCATGAGAATGCCTTGGCCAAGATTGCAAGCCAAATTTGCCTTTCTATCTGCTTGAGTGTTGAGTTTTCTAAGGACATGATTACCTTTACAAGTGCATGATATACCACCTTCATACTCAGAAAATTAGCAAAAATTCTCATATGTGTTATTTCCAAGATGAGATCATTGACAATCATGTCAACCCTTTTATTTATTTTTCTTTTTTATTCTTTTAGTGGTTAGCACTAACCTGTGTTCTCAAAAGGATGGATCAAAATTTATAGTAGATAATAATTTTGAATCCACTCATAAGGCTTTGATTTGCACCTGCAGGTTGAGTTGCTCATTCTGGCACATCGTTTCTACAAGACATCTGCATGTCTTGATGGAGTGGACGTTATTGTGGCCCTTGCGGAAACACGAGTTGAATCATATGTTGCAGAAGGGGGTTTTTCATGCCTGGATTGCTTAGTGATAGGAGTTGGCAATTTCCATGCTTTGTATTTCATGCTAGATATTCTCATTGAAAATGGTCAGGTTGAGCTGCTTCTTCAAAAATATGCAGTGGCAGATGCAACAACAAAATCAACATAAGCTATTCGATATTTCCGGATGGTTGTTCTTTCAGTTCTGAAGCATTTCAACCCTGATGATATCGACGCATTTGCCATGGTTTGTGATCCCAGATTCAACCTTTTCTTCTACTTGCTCTTTTGCATTCATTTAAAAAGGTTGCATGGAAAGCTTATGAAACCCAATAAAGTAATAAATATTAGGTCATGAATTATCAATTAAAAAAACTATGAAGGAATAAATCAAGGTGGGAATGAGACCATAGGGCTCTAATATTATTTGGAACGCTGCACAACCTTGACTTGGAGTGGTTCATGTAAATGTGGGTAAGCAATCAAATCATTCTGGCCTTGTATGGAATATAGATATTGCATCATGTCTTATGGATACATCATCCTGCGAGTGGGTGGGAAGTGTTTTGGGGAGGGATTTCCACCCAATATATGCTTCAAATATGAAACTACTTCCATAGAATATAAAATATTGTGAAGCGGCATTATCCATCCATCATATATGTTGTTGCATTGTCTACGTGGGGAGATGGCATATATATATATTCAATTTGATAAACTCATGGAATCCTTGGATTGCTAACACTCAAGTGTTTCTAATTGAAGTTTGTCTTTTTTTTATGGGTAGAAAAAGTTGTTTCATACATCTTTATTGATCCTAGCAATATTATTAGGTATGTTATATATTCATAGGGCATATGATGTTTGTGCATAGATGAAAGAAGCTTCTGGGTTTATATTCCTTTTGCTGTGATTCAGTACAAGAAAAGTGAATGAACCATCCCTGTGCTCTATCTTGAAGAAAATACTATGTGAGAGTTAAAAAAAACTCAGAGGAGGATCCAGGCCCAAATTTTCATTTTTTATCCTGAACTTGCAGGTATGTACCACCTGCAATCACAAATTTCGCAATTCACACTACATGTCTTCATGAACTCAACCACTTCATCCCTTCTCTCATGTTAGAAACATAAATATGTGCTTTTGTATGCAAATTGTTTGTTGAACTCTTCAACTAGAGGAAATTATGAAATCATGTGATCTTGAAGAGGTGCATCGCAATACTTTTAGTTGGTGTGTTACATATTCACAAGACATATGATGTATGCGCATAGATGAAATCAACTCTTGATATTCTGGGTTTATATGCCTTTTGCTTGGATTTAGTACAAGAAAAGTGAATGACCCAGGCATGTGTTCTATCTTGAAGAAAATATTTTGTGATAGTTGAGAAACAACAACTCCCAGAAGGATCCAGGTCCAAACTTTCATTTTTTATCCCAAACTTGCTTGTATGTATCACCTGCAATCACAAATTTCCCCATTTACACTGCATGTCTTCATGAAATCAATCACTACATCCCTGCTCTCGTGATTCCTTACATGAACAACTTGTTTTATATGCCTTCACTGTTTCAATGATTCGACAATGTAGTTGTTTTGTGATAAATTCATAAGAAGATAAAAATAGTCCTACAATGAATGTTGCAAAAATAAACATGGTTATTTGGTGGTAACATACTTGAGATCTAGATCTCCACGTTATCCTTTACTTCATTTCAATCCTCCCAATCTAGGTTGAAATGATTTGCAAGATTCATTAATTATGTAAGTCCTATAAGATCTTCCAAATATGTTGGTTGATTTAGCCTCCAATACAATGTCCATTCCTCTATCACAGTATTCTGCCACAATCTACATAATTCCTTACCAATCAGAATGGAAAACGACATATTGAAGAAACAAAATATATAAAAAGGAATGTAACCAAATCAGAAACATTACAAATGGACTAAAAATGCCAGAAATCAAGGGGGCTTCAAATCACCAATTTAGAGCAAGGTATACATCTTTTAGATGCATAACCCTTAATTAACATTTGGGAAAAATGAGCAATATCACCACGGATTTGATGGGGGGGGAAATACCAAAATGTTGTTCAGCACTAGAATCGTTAGAACCTTCCTAATCTGCGGGAGAATTAATCCTAACATAATAAATGTGTCACAATAAGTACCAGAATCAACTTATATCCATGTCCCACCATTCTATCCAATATTACTATACTAAATCCTTACTGAAGAGGATGAGTTAGAATGGACGTTGTAAGATCCACTGTAATAGTTGCAGCAATAGGAGCAATCCCAGGCCATGTCACAGTGCACTGTTGGTCCAACGTTAGGTTCCTGTTTGACTAGATCAAGAAAGAAGAAACTAAAAAATAACTTCACCAGCTAAATTCTTAATAATATACATAATATAAGCAAAAGAAACCAGATATTAACTTCATGCAACAAATTAATCTTTCAAGCTCTCCATATAAACAAATTTATTTTCAAATACCTAACATGGCTAATGTACAAAGCTAAAATATCTTAGCATCCAAGGTGTTGTTGTGGCAAAAACTGGTCTATGTTCATTCGTACCACCCCTACTACTGCAAGTACTGGATCTGAGAGATTGGTGCCTTTTAACCAAGTAGGGAATTTTGGAATTTTGGAGAAATTATCCTCAATTGTAATTAAGGCATGAACATATTGGAACAATATTTGAGCACCAAAATCATCACAGTCGTGGAAAAAATGTTTTCATGTGAGAATGTAGAATCCTTTACAGTCAAGTGTTGAAGAAAATCTGGCAGCAGAACCTCCTCATCTTCACTACATGTAAACCTAACTCAAATGAAATTTTTAAGTTTGTTCCGAAAATTATAGGTACTAAGAATCATGTCAAAAGTGTCTATATCTATCAATAGAGAGTGGGAAGCATTCACCTAACCATGTTAATAATTTTCATCTTTGTACACATATCTTCAAGAGGAATATTGGTGGTCTACATACCTCTTGAATTTTTGGAGAATGAATACTTTTTTCTACAAACAAATATATACAGACAAAAGAGTATCAAGAATCACAATAAAATTGAAGCTTCCCAGTACAATATTCACACAAAAATTCTCTCCAATGACCCCAAAGAATGAAAAACTCATAACAATATCAACAAGGAAACACACTAGGTTTGCAGGACTATAGCCACTTGCATTTTCCTGTGAACCATCCCATTTTTCTAGAATCATTGTCAAATTTAATCATCTGGGAAGATATGTGATCCACTGATAGTATTCTTTTGCTCTTATCCTCTCATTATCATGCTTCAACGCCAAAGATTCGGTCTTTGAGTAACGAGATCAACGAAATTGTGGAGTGTTTTAACTACAACCGTTGAGGAAATTTTTCCACGATGAGGTGAGTGAACCATTGGCACTTGAGGTGAGTGAATCATTGGACCGTTTAGAAAATTCTACCATGATGAGGTGAGCGGACCGTTGGAATTTGAGGTGAGTTTCCACAAAGACTCTGAGGATTATACCATGGATATTTTATGTAGAGGTGAGGAAAAATTGCAGGAGGATGGATTGCACCAGGTCGTGCTCACTCAAACACACACAATGTGCTCACTCAAACACAAATAGATATCAGATGTTGCTAATATTAAGAACTACAACATAAACCCTAGCATGTGAACCACACAACCCTAGGTCATGGAGAGAAGGTAACTAGTCATTGGAAGACCGATGAGAAGGAGTCTGTTAGAGAAGTGGGGAGAATGAGTAACCATTTTGTGAGACTAAGGAGAAAAAAAATTAGGGTTTACAAGTTGCAAATATGGAAAAAAAATATGCAGAGGAGCAAATCTGAATAGAATAATATGACTAAGGGAGGCAAAGAGGCACAAAGAATATGCAAGGGAGGAAAAAAAGGAAAAGCAAAATGGATGAGGACAGAATGCAGGTTTGGTAGGGAATTTGGCATACTGAGGACAAAACCTAGGCACTCTAATGCCACTATCGGGATGCCCAGTGGGGAAAATAATCAAATACTAAACAAATACAATCAAAGACACAAAGATCTAGGAATGAAAGCTCATTCATTTTTCCATTAAGAATGTACATATAAATACAATGTAAGGTGATGCTTGGTTTTCATCTTCCAATTTTTCTCTTGGATTCCTCTGAGAATTCATTGTTACAGAGAAAAAATTCCTATGGCTCGAGGCAGACCACAACAGACAGATGATATCTACCATAAATCAACTCAATTCCCAATGCAATGCTATTATAAATGTAAATTCTAAGATGTGGAGTAAATAACCAACCTTCAACTGGATGTTCAAAGTAGATCCTCGTTGAGCTTTCCAATCTACACTTGAACCTACAGCTTAGTCTCAACAACAAACACAAGCAAGTTCATATAATATGTGAAATATATTAGCATAAAAAATAGCATGGTCCATGATATAATAATCAAATGTAACCCAATGTAATTAAACAAACATTTACAAGATCAATTGGATGAGAAAATGAGTATTTCTATTAATGAAAACAAGAAGTACGTGATACAACCTCTTGTCGGCAGCTCATCTTAACCAAGAACTAGGTCCCTCCACTTGTGTCTCCACCACTTCAATCCCCCATGCAATGGAAAATTCAAACTATGAAAGGAGTTCGGTAGGTGAACATAAGAGGTTCACAACAACAAGGATTAATGGATGTAGACTCAAGTCGCGGAAAAAATCCAATAGATTTTCTATGCTCTCTCTTTCCTCCTTCTTTCATGCACCATAAGAGATCAATATATAACCCCTCAAAGGTAGGTGAAAGGTTGAATCAAGTCATTTTTGGGGTACATGGAGGGCCAAAGGTCACCCTAAGACCGCTTTTTGGAGTGAAAAGTGAATTTCTATTGTTTTTTACCATTTAACTTGATGTACGCGGGCTACATTGGTGCAACCTGCATATACACTAGGTATAGTGGAACAACTAGCATAAAGGAACAAAAATAGGGAACAAGGGGTTCCTGGAGGACAAAATGTGGATCTGAGTCTCTAAAACTAATACTAAAGGTCAATGAGTGTTGATGCTCACAAGGTGGAAAATTACCCTGTAACAGATGCGCCCTAATGTGTGAGGTTAGAGAAGGTACTACGATGACTGAAATACATCATAAATCTTAGAAGTGGAGTGATGGAGACACAAATGGAAGGAGTATCCCGCTCGTCATAATATAATGATATCTCTGAATACATGTCGGTACAATACAACAATATGATACAATGGCCATGAATAGGAAGTATAAAGTGAATACATGTCATAGGCGATCATATCCATGACCCATATACTGTAAGATACGGTCTCTTGCTGAAAAGGAAACCATTGGTGCAAACTAAAGGTACAAACTGCTGATGTATGAGAATGACATCTCATAGGTACAATCACGATCATGAGTAGCATACTGAATGCCACTGAAGTATGGGGTCTTCTACACAAATCACCAACGGTCCATGCCCTATCAAGAAAATAAAGGTGCTGAAGTCGAACCTGATGTAGCATCGTCTGATTACCAGTCATTGATGTATACCGTTAACAAATGCGAGATAACCCACCAATAATGAAAATGGGCATCAAGGCACAAAGTACATTCATCAAAGTGTGAATAAAGGTGTTGAGGTTGAACGCTATGATGAATCCATGAATCAAGAGGCATTGATGAATCCCCAACTGTCAATGGTGAGAGAACCTACCACTAATGAATGCAAGCCTCAAGGTACTCAACTGACTCTAAGTCTCAATTCCGGAATAAATGGGTTGAAGTCGACGGAATGAAATTTGCTGGAAGGAGGGCATTAATGCATCCCCCATCAACCAGCATGAGGTAACAACTACGCTTGAATATTTGTAAGAACTCTGATGAATAGATCGGATTGACTCAAAAGGGATGGCCGACATGCAATAGTCAAGAGATATGAGGAGTGGACGACATGAAATAGTCAAAGGTGACACGACAGCTACCAACAAGAAGTAATAAATATTTTCTCGTCCGGCTTTTTGGAATATTTGATTTTTTTGGTCTTTTTCATATTAGGAAAGCTTGAAAAAGAATAAAATTGCTTATAGTACAATAGGTGAGGAAACGAGTGTAAAAAATGGAAAGCAAATTAGTCTCAAGCAGTGGAACATACCTATGATCAATGAAAGGAAGCATGTGTAAGATGTGGACACTCGGGGGGGTGTTCCCTCACGGTAATGTCACGTCCCCATTTTGACCCCCTTTGTATTTAAATCGTAAATGATGTAAATATTGTTATTTAATCATGGTGAGGAGCTCAAGGCCAAGGCCCCACCATTGATTTAGCGTTTTATGTATCGACAATTAAAGAAATAGATGCCTATGGTTCTTGTGCTAGATAGGCACAATGTAAATAAGACATCATGTAAATACGAATTTTAATGAAAAACCCACAACTAGCTATGCAATGCAACAAAGAGATGGGGGCATGATACTACAAGGAATAGGGAGGGAAATTATTCAAACCCTTGAGCCAATGGTTTTAATCCATGTGTCAATCAGAAAACCCATAAACCACCAACTACCCATTTTGGGTTATGCACCCAATCATTTAATTCTTCCAAGAGTTGGTTGAGGCAGTTAATGCCTTGGGAATGGAGAGGTATGGAAGCCAATTTCGTGCATGGGCAAGCCATCAACCTGGGAAATCATATTTTGTCTCCTTGGGCAAGAAAACACCCATGAAATGGTGCCCAAAGCCATTCTAAACCCATAGTCTTTCCTCTCTCACGCAGTCTGAACTACTGGGTCTTTCCTCATCACGTTTTTACCAATTTCCTGCATTTTTCCATAGCTGGGAGCTTTTTTTTGTGTTGCACAGTGGCTGGGAGAAAGGGAGTCACATTTTGGGGGTTTATAGAGGTTGTTTTTGCCCCAAAATACCCATGGGCGTTTTTCTGAAAACGGGTTTTGCTCTCTAGGGTTGAATCCCCAATTGCCATTTCGTTTTTGGGTTTCCCACATTTTTCTGAAGCTAATGAAAACCCCATCTTTGGGCATCTCACTGTAAAAACGTTTCTTCATGCCCAACACTTATACTTTTTCTATTATGTGCATCCCTGTTTTGGTTTGAATCTGTGAGCAAGAGATTTGGAGTGGTAGTGGGCAGAATTGGCTTGATAAACCTAGTGGGGGAGATAACCTCTCAAGAAGATCAAGAGGGTTGGCTACTCTTCTATGCACACCTTAGACACTCTATATTGGAAGGTATGGCCTAAGGGACTGTGCATTGGTGAAAGGAATACTTCCTTGAGTGGGGTGTGTAGGAATTGTGGGTGCCAAGCTAGATAGATCTTGTAAGGTTACCCTTGGCTTTGTGCTTGAGCTCACTAGCTTAGCAACTCTTCCTTTCCATTTCCTAGCAGCCTGATAAACCCAATTGTAGATTGGCTTGGCTCATCTTGGTGTATGCTTGGCTATGTGTGAGTCTATTGTTCCCTGATTCCTTATAGAGATCATGCCCAACTTGGGGGTGGCAGTGTGTGGAGATATTGATGATCACAACTGGCCTATGGTTGGGTGGAACGTTGCAGATGCATAGCTAGTTGCTTGGGACTACCTTGTTAAGATAAGTATTCTCTTTTATAAATTTTGCAACGCCTTTATTTAATGACTGTCACAGAAATGTTGAATGTATGTTAGATATTAAACATGATTTTTAATTCCGCTGTGTTTCTATAATATGCACATGTATATGTCTTTTTATCAATGAATTTTACTGAATGGATATGGGGCTAGATGCCCGGTTTAGCATCACGATCCTCTCTATCATGCTGGTATGATAGGAGGGGACATTACATAAAGGGTCATCAAATTGTGAAGGGAAAATAAAATGTTTGCTTGGCTCGAAAGGGAAAGTGCTCAGGCACATGGCTAGTAATTGAGTAAGCAAGAGCCGACACAAGGCTCAAGTGACAAACAGGATGATGCAATGCAATCACAACTTGACATAAATGGGGGATTCCTTATGGGAGATGGCCAGCATAAGACGAAGTAGAGTATGATTCTTCATCGCAAAGTCATGGCGTGACTACAAAGGACTCCCAAACCTAAGGAGGAACAACGGCATGGGCACCAAAAATACATAAAAAGGCTCTAACTAGGTCACCCATGGTCGGACAAGCTCTACCGCCAAATAACGACACTTCTATAACAATGTGAAGGTTCCGTGTCAATTAAAAAGCGAGGTCATACCTAGGGTTAATGATTATGGTCATAAGTTCAAATGCAAAATGCAGGATAAAATGACATCTAACCTATATGATGGGTGTAAAATATACCTGTTGAAGGCGCGAAATGGTCAAAAAATCACTCTCATCGAAAAAATCTGTTCAAAATGGTACTCCAAGATGACATATTAGTCCAAAAATCGATCAAAACGACAAAAACTATGGGAAAGTGGGTTTAAAAAACTATAAATAGTAAAAAGAAATTACTCTTACTATTTCATTTTCACTTTTCACCCAAAATAGTGGTTTTTGGTTAGTTTTCACCTTGATCTTCAGTTGTTGATTCTGGGAGCTACGGGCGTCGGATCCACAAGCCGTCTGGAGTAGGTTAGTAGTCTCACCCCCCTCTTCCTTTCCATGGCTTTTATTTCATTTTTTAATGGTTAAATTTTTATCTTTGCAAAGATATACACCTCCTTGGAGCTATATGCAAGCTATAGCTCTGCAGGTCGCATGTAGGGCTTCCTGGATGTAGTCAACGCAAGCATTGACTGCGTATGGACGCGATTGTACACAAAATTGACCACGTACAGCGTCGTGATGGTGGTTTTTAACACTTGGAAACTAAAAAATGGCCTTTCTTTTTCCTCCAGGATGGTCTTAGAGTGGAGAGAAAGGGAACATGACATTCTTGACGAGCATGTATGCCAATATTTACCCACCCAACAAGCGTTACAAGCATGTGGTCTATATAAGTTTTGGATCATTGGGGGTTTAAGGGCCCAAAACCAATTGCTCTGCAGGCTGGTCAATTACTGGGATGCAGATGCACAAAAATTTGATCTGTATGGTCAACCACTTCCATTGGAGGTGGAGGATATCTATTTCATCACAGGTTTGTCCCACCGAGGGGATGTGGAAAGCCTCAGGTCTCACAATGTAGGAGGTGGAATCACAATTGGTGATTACATAGACAGGTATTGCCTACCTGGCACCCAGATGGTGGGCATCCATATTCCTATTGATTCCATCGCGAGCCTGAGTATGAAGATTATTTTTCTTACACTCGGGAGGATATCAGGTTCAGCGGCTCTAGATCAGGCTTCGAGGCCGATGATATTCTATGCAGCGGAATGTATGAGACCAACTATGTACGACTGGTGCACAACGTTGTTGGTTACTATGAAGAGCCAGATAACGGAGTGCAAGCTGGGGAGGGAAAATAACTTCGGTTTTGGAAGCATACTCTACAGCTTCTTCTTTGAGAGGGTTCCGAGCTTGAGTCCGAGGGTTGAAGTCCCTCCGCACAGTATCTGAGATCCCACCCAGAACCGGTGGGCAGAGGTGCTGACGCGACAGGGTGGTGGCCAATAGGCATCACCATATTCAGAGGAGTTCTTTCACTGGTGGGGACGATAGGTCATCGCCATCGATGACTATCCATACAAGGGTATAGACTTCAGCGAAGATAGAGACATGCCGCTCCCACCAGGGGCCGTGTTCAGAGACATAGGTATGACTACTCTTTTTAAGTTTTGTGTATTTTATTTTTTTTGGATTTTTTATTATAAGTAAAATGCAAAAATATTTTTGATGTGGTATCATATATTCACATTTGACTGTTTTCTCTTAGATCAGGGTCTGCGAAGACCCCAGGATTCCCACGGCACTGTTGTAGAGGCAGGGGAGGCGAGATCGTAGGTACAGCGACACATCACACATTGGAGACGGTACGGGTTAACCTCTCCCGCATGACTTCTCGGGTACCACTGATAGAAGTAGAGTGTCTCCCTGATGCGATTCAGCGACATGTGGTTAGGGTACCAGGTGTATGGGTGCGACTGCTGTAGCGTATAGCCAATACTGTACACTATTATGGTCAGACTCATCCCGCCGATGTGGTGAGACCTCCCCGCAGGGCTTAGGTGTCAGGGTCTCACTATTTTTGTATCGGCTATGTATATTTTTGAGAGCTACAGGCTCCAGTTTTGTATCATGACACCACTTTATATATATATATATATAAATTTGATTATTCGGTTCTACTACTTGTGTATGTACAAATGTATGGATGGATACTATTTGTATGCTTCTTTCATTGATGTGACAAATGCCAATATAGGACATAATTAGCGTATGCATCAGGTACATGATTAAAACGTCTTGGAACATGAATGTATGTAATAAAAACAAATTGATGCTCCAAGAGTCTTACCCTTAAGAACCTACATAGTAATGTAGGATCCCTCACACGGTACTGACCATTCAATTGAGACACAACCAGTTGCGAATCCCGGTGGACTTCTAAATAATGGATACCATGAGAAATGGCATTGCGAAGTAGCTCAATGATGACACTATACTCATCCACATTGTTGGATGTAGGACCGAGACAAGCACCTCCTGAAGACACAATCCGATGGTCAGGTGAGTAAATAACAGCAGAAGCAAGTCTCTGCGTATGACGGCTAGCCCCATCCGTGAATCCTAAGAACATTGGAGATTCCACTGACATCTGTCAACCAAACGGAAGCGAATCAGCAGACCTGAACAACCAAAGGAAATCTAAACTATGTACAGAAACAACTATATAGTAGTATACAAAGTATCAGCTCGAGCTAGAAGCTCAAGAATAATACCACTTGAGGTAGAGCCCATTTATAGGATCCTTCAAGGCATTCCCCTCATAGGCTTCCAACTCATAGGCTCCTTTCTCAAGGACACGCCTCACAATGTAAGGACTGTGCCACATGGGGTTAAACTTTCCTACCCCCAGGGGTTCTTAGCTTGGTCATAAAGGAGGACCAAGTCACCTTCAACATACTATTGGGGACGGACAAACCTATCGTACTGAACCTTAACACGATGTTTGTTGGCATCTATAGCCATAGTAGTATCTCGATGTTGCTCGTCAAGCTGCTCAAGGTGGATCAAACGTTGCTCAACATCTGAGGTGTCAGGAAAGAGCTCTATAGATAGTTTCAACGAAGGGATCTCGCATTCAATCGATAAGATAGACTCCACACCATGGACTAACTGAAATGGTGAGAACCCGGTAGAAGTCTTGACTGCGGTTCGATATGCCCACAAAGAAGGATATAACATAATGTGCCAATTGCTCTTGCTTTGTCTGATGGTTCATTGGAGAATGGTCTTTAAGGACTTGTTAACTACCTCGACCTGACCATTCACTTGGGGGTAGTAAGAAGATGAGTGGTCTTGCTTAAACCCAAGATTGAGTGACAAATCCGCCATCATATGGTCTTGAAAGTGACTGCCATGGTTAGTGACAATCTATTTCGGGATACCAAATCGAGTTATTATATGATTGAAAACGAAGTGGGTTGTTGTAGCACCATCAGCTTTAACAGTCGGCATGGCCTCAACCCATTTGGTAAAATAATCAACGGCCATGATGATATGGTGATGCCCCCCAGCTGAGGCTGTGTTGCAATCCATGAAATCTACCCCCCACTTGGTGAAGGGACCGACGATGACGACCGGATGTAAAGGAGCAGGGCACGAGTGCATGTTCCAAGCGAACACCTGGCAAGGGTGACATCTCTTCACAACATTTATACAATCTTTGAAGATTGTGGTCCAAAAATAACCCGCTTGCAGGATATGTTGGGCTGTCGCAAGCCCAGATAAGTGACCGCCACAGGCTTCGCTATGGAAATCATTAAGAACTAGCTTTGCTTCTTCATGAGTTAAGCAACGATGGAGAATAGAGTCTTTTCCTCGGTGATACAAGGTTTCACCGACGATGACATAATCTTTAGCTTGATGTCTCACATGCAATCGCTCATCTCGCGAATAGTGCGGAGGGAACTTCAAATTTTGGAGATAGATAATGATATCCCCATACCAAGGGTTCGTTGAAAAAATAAGGAACAAATGTTCATCCGCAAAAGAGTCTTCATGGACTACTTCCTCCTCAAGTCTCGAGAAGTCCGACATCAATTCCGCGAAAACCAAGGATTTCACCGACTTGGCTGAAGTAAAATCGAGATCAAACTCCTGAAGGATGACAATCCATTTATTATACTTCCCCCCAATTATGCGTTGTGAGAGCACAAATTGAAACGAATTGAAATGCGCTATAATGATGGTATTTTTTAGCAAAATATAATGCCGTAATTGTTGGACTGCATAAACAGTTGGCGAATCAAAAGGGCCAATTTCTCCACATGAGAGTATCTCAGTTCAACATCAATGATATTTCTACTCAGATAATAGATAACATGCTCCTGAAGCACATCATCCGTCTGAACTAAGACCATACCAATCGTCTCTTGAGACGCAACCACATAAAGCAAAAAATCTCTCGCAAAGTCGAGTGTACTAAGAAGAGGGGCCGATACCAAAGCTTTCTTCAAAGCGTCGAAAGACTGACGGGATCACTCATCCTAGATAATGGAGCGTCCTTCTTCAAAAGTCACACGAAACCTTTGGTAAGATTGGCATAATTCACGGTAAAGCGTAATAAGAAAGTGGATCTCCCTTGGAGGCTCTGAAGCTGAATCAAGTTACGCGGGTGAGGCAATCTAAGTATTTCCTCAACCTTTAGAGGATCGACTCTTATACCCTCTTTTGAAACTATGAACCCTAGAAGGCGAATTGTTTTCACAACAAAGATGCACTTGTTGGGGTTCAAACGAATCTTGTAACACCGACATCTTTCGAAAATGAGGCGGAGGTGCTTGGGGTGGTCCACTCTCTTATGAGAATGGCCAGCAAGATCATCCAAGTAAGCCTGCATTATATGCTTACGGTCATGAAACGCATAGGTCATGGCACGCTGAAAAGTGGCTCCAACATTTTTAAGGCTGAAGGGCATTATCTGGTATGCAAAAGTACCCCAAGGACATATAAAAGTTGTCTTATGTTGATCCTCGGGTTTAATCTGGATCTGATTATAACTTGAAAAACTGTCCATGAAAGAAAATACCTCACTTCCCGCACATGCATCCAAGATCTGATCTATGAATGGAGTGGGAAAGTTATCCTTAGGACATGCTCAGTTCAGATCTCTAAAATCAGTACATACACAGATGGTTCCCTGCTTCTTATCCACGGGAATGAGATTGGACACCCATTCGGTAAGGGGAACCAGGTAGATGAAACCAGCTTTGAGTAGTTTCTCCACCTCTTCCTTGATCGCGGTTGCCTTCCTAGGATTCATAGCATGAAGGCATTTCCAAACCGGCTTAACATTAGAATGAGTCTTAATCTCGTGTTCGACAATGCTAGGGTCTATTCCTGGCATCTCCTCATAAGACTAGGAAAAAACATCCCTAAATTCTTTGAAAAGTTCGGTGTAAATGCGGATTTCCTCGGGGGAACAATCGGCACCGATGTAAAAATTATCAATCTTCCCAAGGCTTATCGTTACCATACATGGCCTCAATGATGGCTTCATCCAAAGGCAAAGTACCATCAAGGAAATCATGCGAGCAAGAGGAGTTGACTTCCCACGCGGGCAGTGTAACGAGATCTTCCTCTTCTATCTGTGAAGAATAGAGATCCAGTTCTGCAGTGGCTTGTTGAATCTCACGGTAAGCAAGTTCAGCTGTAGATAATGGCATGGCCATCCCGATGTGTGCAATATTTCCAGACGAAGAGCTTGTGGAAAATAAGTTCCATGAATCATTAAAATATGACGTCTGGAATGGTACACTTTGTAATGAGGACGGGGCCCTATCGGAAACGGTTCCTATAAAGGAGATTGGTGCAACGAAGTTGAAAGATCCCATCAAGGAGGAATACAACCCTACACCAATATTCCCAGTTGCCGACTGAGAATTTTTTATCTGAGGAACTTTCGTTCCTGGTGATGCAATGGTATTGGAAATCATGTAATCGAGCTGATCGACCGTCACAATCTTGCCTTCGTGTGGAAAGCAAATAACTCTAAACACAGAGGACACGATCGCCTGCATAGTGTAGATCCAATTCCTACCCAACAAAAGGTTGTAGTTGATGGGTGCATCAACCACCTCGACTTCAATTGGCATGGTATTCCCACCCAAGTGGACCTCAAGGGAGGGGATAATACCATGCGGTCAGAAAGAACGACCATCGAATGCAGTCAACATGGTCATATACTTCGAAAAAGGAGGTGAACCCATAGCCTTCCAACAAGCTAGTGACATAACTGACGTAGTAGCACCTTCATCAACCACGGTACATTAAACGATTTTCTCTAGGAACCTAACGTGGACTTGGAAATCCACATGGTAGGGAAACCGAGGTTGGACATTGGTAGTGTCGAACTTGATAATGTTGGGGATACACTGATCCTGGACACCGAAAGCACATAAAAGGTCAGTCCTTTGAGAAGGACAAGCTTGGAGAACCTCGAGAGCTGACATGGCACACAGAGTCTAACCCAAATATTCTACAATGGAGTAGTTATGGGCGTCTTGAGCATTGGGATTATGCGTCAAGCGCTTAAGAACACCTTTCGGTATCCGCGGCATAGAGTTTGGCTTCTCGATATGCAATGGAGTATTAGGAGGAGGGGGCTCATTCCCTAATGGAGGTTGTGAAGTTCCATAATCATGAGAGCGAGTAGCAACACTAACTTCTATTTTGACCATATTAATGCATCTGTAACCGCCAACGAGGTTTGAGGACATTGAAGTTTCATAAGTCCCACTACTGGTGATGGAAGCATCTGAAGCCATATTTTGGTGGTGAGGAAGGGGATCCTTTAGCACAGCTGGGCCCTGTGTTATGTGCTTCGCGGCTTCTTCAAGATGAGGACACAAATGAGTAAGGTGATCTTCCGTGCAAAGCTTACAAGGGAATTTCACTTTATGCCTAGGTTTTCGGTCCCCACCAACATTTTCGTCGTCCCGAGGATGGTTGGCGTTTTCTTTCTTCGCGTTGTTGTTGTTGTTATTCCCACCCCTACAATTATTCTTCCCCTTTTTCATCCCACTGGGTTTCTAGTTACCCGATGAGTTCGTCGCTTGTATAGAGTGAACATTCGACGACTGGGTGGAAATGGACGAGGCATGGGCCTGTCCAAGGGTAGATTGGCTAATCGACAGATTGTGCATCTGATTTGTAACCAAATCTACAGGATGAGTACTTGTGGATCCAACAATACCATTGGAATGTGGTCCAGGAACCAGCTTGGGCTCATGACGTCATCGCGGTGCATTAGGTATGATATCATATAAAATCCCAGACTGAGCATAGACTAGGTCTAGCTACTGGGATTTGAAAATAGCTTGTTCCTCAGTCATAATACCAGACAATGAAATGTATTTCGAAACGTAAGGAGGTAGATACTCAAGGAACTACTCCAACAAAAACTCTAGAGGAATGTTGGCTTTCACTAGCCTCTTCCGTCAGCGCCACTCCTGAATATGGTCAGAAATGTGTGTGGCCTTGTCCTGACGGAACATGGACAAAAGTTCAGTGTCGATATCATAACGCACCGGCAACTGAAAGTGGTCTAGAAAAACCAAAGCTAAATCGTTAAAACCTCTATATGTGCCCCTAGGCAACTCAACATACCATTTCGTTGCTGCCCCTGTGAGGGTGCGTTGAAATAACCTTAAACTAGTAGAGTCATGGTTCTAGGAGTTTGATGAGCACCATAAGTGAAAAGTAGTAATGTGATCACCTGGATACTCACCCTTCTTCCCCTCGAACTTTGGAATGTCGGAAGGTGCTATAAACCGAATCCGGCTAACAATGAAGAGAATCCATCTTGGAGAATAATGTGATAATAAATGAATAATGATAATTGGACGATGAATGTATTACAAGAGAGCTCGCCTTTTATAAGGCTTGAGCATGCTTGAGGAAGGGTTACGTCCCTTCAATTAAATAATCAATAATTTACTGTTTAATTTAACATATCATTTAATATTCATAGCATTGCCACCCCCTTTAGAGGGAGCTTTGTCCTCAAAGCTGTATTTGCAGTCATTGTCTTTTATATTGACATGGTCTGGATTCTTGTTGTGTCGTAATTCTTTGTTCTTAGGTGGAGAAACTCTCGGTCTCAGTCCATTCAGTCGGTACTTATTTCCTTTCCATTCAAATTCCATGTATTGTTCTTGCAGGTTGGTAGAGTAAGTCCCCAACGATGCTAACCAGTCGACGCCTAATACCATGTCTACTTCCTTGAGAGGTAAGGCAACACAATTGAGGTGTAGGTGTAAGTTTTGTATGTACAACGGCACCTTATGACATTTTCCTACTTCTTCTATGTCTTGATTAGCGATGGTTGAGGCTTTAAGCCCTTTTGCGGGGACCACAAAAATATTTAGTTCCTTTGCCTTATTGATGTTGATCAAATTATGGGTACTTCCCGAATCGACCAAAATTGTGACATCCTTATCTTTAATTTTCCCATTAAGTTGTAGTCTTTTTGGTCCTGAATTCCTATATTCTGTTACTTGGAATATGAATTGTTCCATTTTAAGAATGTCATGGTTTCTCAACTGAGGTGGCAGATATTTTCCTGCGAGTGCTTGGCTTTCCTTCTGTTGGGTGTAATCTTTCTCTGGTGTCTCTACCTTTTCTTTCTTACCGACTTGTTGATTACACGTAACCGTCGCAACTGATGCTTCAGATGAGCTTGTGTCTGTATCCGAATCAACTGTATCTGCCTCTCTTGATACCTGTACTTGCTTCCCATTAATGATTTTGCAATGTACTGTGTGATTGGTCTTGCATTTATGTCCTGGGAACCAATCTTCGCCACAACGACGACAAGTATTCTTCTTGTTTTTCCTGTCACTGTTAGTGTGACTACTTGATGTTTTTGAGCTTTTCCTAACTTCATAGCCATATGACTGATATTTGTTACATTGATGACCGGGTGACCATGTATCTTCGCAATACCTGCACTGGGTCTCTTGCTGTCGCAAATATCCCTTGTTAGGGTTCTCTTGTCTTGATTGTTTGAATTTTTCTTCAATCAATTTTGCTTTGCGCCTAGCCTTATCCAAATTGGACACGTTATGCAATTCTAATTCATCTCTTATGTATTGTTTAAGACCAGAGATATATGTTTGGAGTCGTTGACCCTCTGTTAATTCTGGTACGCGCGTTGCTAGCGCTTCCCATGCATAAGTGTATTCTTCCACGTTGCCTTCTTGCTGTAGCCTAGTTAGTTTGGAGAAAAACTCTTTCTCTGTCACATCTTCGAATCTTTTAAAGAAATCATTTTTGAATTTGTCCCAATTGTAGGCACATATTGTTGTCGTCTTCTTCCACCACATGTACCAATTGTATGCCCGTCCTTCGAGCTGCATGGAGGCATATTTAATTTTTTCATCATCTGACAAGATTTTGTGAATGTAGAAGAATTCTTCCGCCTTATTGATCCACGCCACGCTCTGTTTTGATTCTCCATCGAACTTGGGTAACTCCAATTTAGGTTTCATTGAGTATCCTCCCATCGATTGCATTGTGGCCCAATATGGTTTATGATGATTGTAGTCTCTATGGTCTTCTAGGATCTCCTCTTTGGGGTAATTTGATTGATGATCATTAGTATCGGTTGTTTTGCGACATGAATGGTCTCCCTTCGGCGACTCGCCATTTTTAGCATCATCCTTGTCCTTGAAAAACTGCTTGATATTTTCTAATCCTGCATCGAAGTATGCTTTCATTTCCTCTCGTACCTTCCTCATTTCCCATGAGAATGCTCCGGCAACTTCGTATTGCACCTTGCGCGAAAACTCTTCTTTTTCTTCTTGAAACTCTTTGTCAAGTTTGTCCATTCTAGAGTTTAGATTTTCCAAGATTTTCAAATCTCTAATTTGGTCTTTTTCTAGTTTCTCCAGTCGATCCCTCATTTCTGTCATGGTTCTTGATCTAGTGTGGAGGGGTGAATATGGGGGATCAATTTTTGGTTTAAAGATCAAGAGTATTTTTTAGGTGATAGGGTGAGGGATAAAATAATAATACAATAAGTATTATTGAATTCTAATAATAATTTATTATATATTAAAAATAATAATACAATAATTATTATTTAAATTATAATAATAATTTATTATGTAAAAAAGAATATAATAATACAAAAATTTATTATTATTATTTTTATGTATTAACTTTTTATTGTTGATGGGTGCAGGTCGTTGAGATGGAGTCTGCGTGGGAGATGGGGCGGAAGAGTGACGGCAGAATGGTGGCGGCTGGGGGAGGCGTTGGGGGAAGTGTGAAAGGTAAGGCACGCATGGAGGGGAGGAGGCGGTGAGTGGAGGACGCTGGTGAGGAGGGATGTAGCGCAAGGAGGAGGGATGTGGGAAGAGGAGGCAGGACAGGCGTGGGGAATGCGATGGGAGGTGGAACGGTGTGCAGGGCGGAGATGGGTGACCGGGTGGAGATGGGACGACGTGGAGATGATGGTGGAAGGAGAGCGCAGCAGCGGTGGTGAGTGGAGGGCACTGGTGAAGGACAAACGGAGTGATGAGAGTTGAGGATGAGTGGAGTGCAGGAGCTGAGATGGAGCGTGAAGTGCAGGAGCTTAGCCGAACGCGGCTCTGATACCAATGCTATAAACCGAATCCGGCTAACAATGAAGAGAATCCATCTTGGAGAATAATGTGATAATAAATGAATAATGATAATTGGACGATGAATGTATTACAAGAGAGCTCGCCTTTTATAAGGCTTGAGCATGCTTGAGGAAGGGTTACGTCCCTTCAATTAAATAATCAATAATTTACTGTTTAATTTAACATATCATTTAATATTCATATCAGAAGGGAGCTTGGTGGGGACTAGAGGCCATGTAGGATCGTGACACACCGGATCATTCGTGAGCTTTGAAAGATTTGGTAGATTCAATATAGCAAGAAAAGGGAGTTGAGGTTGTGACACTTGATTATAAGCTCCCAAAAGAGACTGGTTCTGCGAACCGTAAGGTGGGACTGTATACATCGAAGTGGACACCTGTGGTGCCGACGAACTCTGGTAATTACCGTGACTGTGACTATAAGGATAGTAACCTCCTCCAAACTAGCCCGCATTGGAATATACAGGCACATGCGTAGCAGGGATTCCATGTGAAGGATTGGGATAATAAGTAGGACCAACTGAAAAGCCATGAGAATGGGGTCCCATATACCCACTCGAGGAAGGAATACCATACGAGTGAGGGTCATATGAAAATGGTATGTGAGCACTCCACGGAACCAAAGAGCTAGTAAGAGGAGGTTTTTTGTGGCATCACAAAAGCATTCGAAGGTACAAGCATAGAGACATGCGGATTAAAGGACGGAATAAAAGTCATGGATCCGATACCTACTGGATTAGAGGGAGGTATGTAACTACTCCCAAACTGGTATGCAGTGAAGGAAGGCATGGTGCCCCCAGCTCCAACACTAGATCTAGTGTGACTACTAGAGAGAATGGACGTAACATTCGACATAAAGTTGGGCATACCATAAGTAAAAGGAATTGAGGTCGAAGGGACGGATGAAGTACCATAACCTGGCATCCCATATCGAAAACCAGATGTTTGTGTATCGTCGAATGGGTTCGTGCTAGTGGGTGGGGACATCCCAAACCCATGAGGAATAGTGTGTGGAGAACCTCCTCCCCATTCACCCCTAGGAGTGATTGGAGGGGAGTTTCTCATTATGCTAATGGATGGAGTGACTGGGACCCCAAACGTTCCAGGTGTAGAACTCATAATACAATCTCCTTGAAGCTCGTGTGAGGTGTGTATAGGACCATCAATAGTCCTCTGACGCTTCCCAACAAAAGGTTGCGACGGATCGCTAGCTGGTAAACTAGCTATCCTGCGAGATCAACGGAGAGGTGGATCTCGATCCATGATGAATCCAAAAATTCAACCGATAATCGTCTCCTAAAGGCCTCCTAAATAGTCACAGAGCATACACCTAAAAGAATCTACAACCAAATGCACACAAACAGGACTGGCTCAAGGGACCTCTCGACACTACAGTCGGTATGTCTCACCTAGGAGAGGCTTGAGACTCCCAAACTATAATCGGAGGTAACATAATCAGTTATAAGGGCCCTCAGACTTCACTGCGTGCATAGGGTCAAATCCCTATACATACAACAACTGTGTTGTCCAACCCCTATCTGACTCAGGATACTCACAGTATAACTGCTGCAAGCACCCTATGTGATACCTAGGTAAAGAAACTAAGGCCACCGCATATAACCAATGCTCAAGCGGAAATTCGCAGGTGGGATCCTTCGTATGGGCAGGGTAACTAAGCTTGAAACTCAAGAGGGTCAAATCCCCCAAGAGTCCCCAAACATGAACAAATCCTGGAAATATATCCCACGTTCAACTAGTATTGGAGCGATATCTCCGCAACCAACCTCCCTTTACCTCGTGATTAACTCTAGTTTTAGTAGAGCTTCTTGAGAACACTATTGTATACCATGGGTTTCACCACTCCCTAGTCAGACACATAATGTTGGTTCAATAGTCTTGGATTGTTAACTCACAATGATCTATTCAAAGACTCTAAACCTATTCTAGTTGGTGCACCCTATAAAAGAGAAAATCATTTCTAATCAATTTTAGGTCAAGCGTTAATTTTAAATGGTTGTGATTACTCAAAGGATATGGTCGTGAAACTAATGATGCATAAAGACTCAATGATATGCACAACCGAAAAATACTAGACTCATTTATTTAAGAAAGGTATGCCACTATATGACAACCAAATGAACGATTCAAAAAGATAATGCAATCTCTTTATATTTTCATGCTCAAGCAAGTCCTAATGAAGGCACAAGCACTCTAAATACAAAATGCAATAACATAAAGAAAAATGTTTTTGTATTTTCAAGTATAAATGAAATGAAAATGAAAATGTTTTTGTATTTTCAAGTATAAATGAAATGAAAATGCAAATGTTTTTGTATTTTTCAATATGAATGAAAAAAATGCAAGCGAAATCAGAACTATTCAGTAAAAATGCAGAGCATATCAAACAGACAACCCAAAAAATCCCAAACAGTAAGATTCAACCAAGCTAATGAGCTATAGAAATGAAAAAATGGTTCAAAACTAAAAGCTCAAAAACTAAAGAAAAGAGGAGTTTCTAGTCAATAAAAGAGCATGAAACAATAAGGAAACAGGCCTACTAAGACTCAGGAACACTCCGAATCAACCTAGCAACAACCGAAGATAAAAAAAACAATCAATCCTAGACTTGTACGTGATTGTTGAAAGAACAGTAGCGTCTGTAAGCTGGCTATTGTACTAACAATAGCGAGTAGATGCGGGCTAAACTAAGTTGACCCGCTAAACAGGGAAAGACAATTAGACCAAAAATTAGTCTAACAGCCCAGAAAAAGCAAGTTTTCTAATGCAGATCCCAACGGCCAGTCAATGACACAAAAGCTTGACAAATAGAAACTCAAAATAGGGAAGAATGCCTAAAAATCCCCAAAACGGAGGTTCATCCCCAGTGGAGTCGCCATTTCTGTTACGGAGAAAAACTTCCTATGGCTCGGGGCAAACCACAACAGATAGATGACTACCAAAAATCAACTCAATTCCCAATGCAATGTTATTATAAATGTAAATGCTAATATGTGGAGTAAATAACCAACCTTCAACCAGATGTTTGAAGTAGATCCCCGTTGAGCTTTCCAATCTACACTTGAACCTGCAGCTTAGTCTCAACAACAAACACAAGAGAGTGCATATAATATGTGAAAGATATTAGCATAAAAAATAACATGGTCCATGATATAATAAGCAAATGTAACCCCAATGTAATTAAACAAACATTTACAAGATCAATTGGACGAGAAAATGAGTATTTCTATTAATGAAAACAAGAAGTACATGATACAACCTCTTGCCGGCAACTTATCTGAACCAAGAACTAGGTCCCTCCACTTGTGTCTCCACCACTTCAATCCCCCATGCAATGGCAAACTCAAACTATGAAAGGAGTTTGGTAGGTGAACATAAGAGGTTCACAACAACAAGGATTAATGGATGTAGATTCAATTCAAGGGCAAAAATCCAATAGAGTTTCTATGCTCTCTCTTTCCTCCTTCTTCCATGCACCATAAGAGCTCAATATATAACCCCTCAAAGGTAGGTGAAAGGTTGAATCGAGTTGTTTCTGGGGTACATGGAGGGCCAAAGGTTAGGTTATGCTGTCAGCAGCAAACTACTATTAGTATTTAGATGATGAATATTAAATTGTACAGGAGTAATGTCTATTTTTTTTTTCAATGTGGTTCACGTACCGGTCCCACCGGCCGGCATCGCTACATCCAAGGAATAATAGCTGGCGGGCCCACTCGAAGGGACCTTCACACCCTCGGGCACATTTTTGCGTACCTAACCCCAAGAGTGTCGAGGAGAATGGATCCCGCGACCTCACATGCTGGGAGGCCTAACTACGGGGTGCTCGACCGATTGAGCTAACTCTTAGGGCTACAGGAGTAATGTCTATTATTATTTAGACAAGAAGTATTTTTGTAATTGGGTATTTGAATTCAAGTAGATTAATTGTAGTTGAGTACAGACTAAGAGGTCTATCTTTTAAATAGAATAAACTCATAAGTAAATGTTGTCGAATTGAATAGGCTTTACAAACAGGATTATGTAGAAAACTACTTACAGTATATATATATAGATATATATATATATATATATATATATATAACAACTATCATAGAATCTGAATGACTATGATCGATTGTTAGAAAACTTGCCTGACAGTATACAACTATACCAAATACGAAATACATCTTTACAAAAGAACATAAAAATCATTATCAAGAATTCAACACAGACTTGGATCAAATCCTTTAGAGGGTTGATGCTCTCCCAAACTATAATAATCAGGTCACGTTGCACACCAACCTAAGCACCATAGATCGCATCCAACCCAAGCGATTTAAAAACAGAGTTTACAACAATTTTAGGAGAGATTCTAGAAAATTACAAATAGCACAGGATGAGATCGAATTCCTTAACCAAACATAACCTCTCCAGTTTAATCAACAGACTTAGAAATAAGTCGCAATGGCATCAGTCAAGCATTCAAAACTCATGGGTTCCCATTTCCAAACTTATATCAAATTCACTTTATACATCCGAAAGGCATATTAACTACAGAATCTAAAATTTTCCATTACTGGAACCCTAGGTCCAGAATAAACAATCAAAGGAAGACGCCATGATTATTATTTTGAAAGCCAGAATAGTAAACATCTTTTAAAAACGTAGAAGTGGCAGTCTTCAACCAAACCATATAACAAATTTTATTATACAAACAAAGTATTTATATATGTAATTACAGTCAGGGTTTTCCCAAAATTCAATAGCAAATCTCTTCATAATCTCAACAAAAAACAACAGAGCCATTATCGGCTGATTCAAACAAAATGAATTCATCCCTTTTAATATATACAAAGAATACATTTCAATGGTGAGGGCATTGCCCAAAATTTGTTAACAATCTCTATTTAATGACAAACTCAGTTGATGGTAAAATATCTTACAAACATAGTCCTTGTAAATCAATATTAAGGTTAAAATCTTTTACAGTCGAGCTAAAACAAATCCATTATTTTATTCATCAAAACTATTGGGTGAAACCCCAACTAAAGTATTTTTATCCTAGAAAATTTACAATACAGTAACACTATAATTTGTCATTACAAGGCCGCCATTATGGCATCCAAAACAAACAAACTAACCCTAAAAAGACCAACGCTGGAAGCAAACAACAACATGACTTTTTACACGTCGAAAGAGGCCAACTCGCCTCATCTTGCTTGGTACACTATAAACGTACCCAGACCCACAATAACACAGGCAACTTTGAATAGGGATGTTCCAGGGAGGCCTGGGGCTTACCGATGTATTGGAGAAAACTCACTATGGCTTGGGAATACCACAATAGACAGATGACTACCAGAAATCTACTCAATTCTCAAAACAATGCTATTATAAATGACAATGTTAAAATAATGGAGAAATGTAACCAACCTTGATCCAATGTTTGATGTAGATCCTCGTTGGAGCTTTTAATCCACACACATCCAAGCACTTGTAATCTGCAAATTAGTCTCGACAACCAATATCTAACAAGTACATGTGATATATAAATGACATTAACATTATCAATAACAATGGTCCATAATATCATAAGCAAATGTAACCCAATGTATAATAAATGACATTCACACCATGAATGGACGAGAATATGAGTATTTCTATTAATGAACAAGAAGAATTACAAAGTGATACGACCTCTTGCTGACAACCAATCTGAACCAAGATCTAGGTCAATCCACTTGTGCCTCCACCACTTCAATCCTCCATAAAAGGAAAACTCAAACTAGCAAGGAGTTTGGAAGGTGAACATAACTGGTTCACAACTACAAGGATCAATGAGTACAGACTCAAGATAGGGAAAAAATCCACTAGAGTGCCTTTACTATTCTCTTCTTCCTCATGTTCATAAGCCATATGTGCTTAATATATAGTCCTCTCAAAGATAGGTGAAAGGACTCATCGAGACGTTACTTGGGTAGATGGAGAGCCAAAGGTCACCCAATGACCGATTTTTGGGAGTAAAAAGTAATAAAATAGTGTTTTTTACCATTTTACTTGATACCCGTAGGCTATAGGGATGCAACTTGCGGGTACGCATGCTATAGTGATGCAACATGCGGGTAGAAACAAAAATAGGATAAACTGGTATCACTGAAGGATAAAAATGGATCTGAGTCACTGAAATGGATCCTATAGGCCAAAGAATGTTGATGCTCATAAGGTGGAAGATTTCTGTGTAACAGATGCCCCCTAATGTGTGAGGTTAGAGACTGAAATGTGCTACGATGGCTGAAATACATTATAAAACTCAAAAGTGGAGTGATGGAGACACAAGTGGAAAGAATGGCTCACTCGTCATAGTACAATAGTATCTCTGAATACATGTCGGTATAGTACAACAATCTGATGCAATGGCCATGAATAGGCAGTACATAAGTAGATACATGTCATAAGTGATCATAGCCATGATCCCTCTACAGTAAGATATGGTCTTCTGCTGAAAAGAAGACAACTGGTGCAAACTAGAGGTACAAACTGCTGAAATCTGAGAGGTGATATCTCATATGTAAAGTCAAAGTCATATGTAGCATACTGAATGCCACAATCGCCTGGGGTCTTCTACACAAGTCTTCGACGGTGCAAGTCCCATCAAGTGAATAAAGGAGTTGGGGTTGAACCTGATGAGACATCGTCTGATTACCGATCATTGATGTATACCGTTAATAGACGCGAGATGACCCACTGATAATGAAAATGGGCATCAAGGCACAGAGCACAATCATTAGAGTGTGAATAAATGGGTTGAAGTCGAACACTAGGATGAATCCATCGATCAGGGGACATTGATGTATTCCCAAAACTGGCGATGGTGAGAGAACCTGCCACTAATGACTGCAAGCCTCAAGGTACTCAACCAAACTCTAAGCCTGAAGTCCCAGAATAAATGAGTTGAAGTCGACAGAGCGAGACTTGCTAGAAGGAGGGCATTAAGGCATCCCCCATCAACCAGCACGAGGTACCAGCAATGCTGAAAGATTTGGAAGATCTCAGGTGAAACAGACTGACTCAATAAGGATGGCCAACATGTAATAGTCAAGATATTTGAGGAGTGGTCGACACTGGTTTCGGGACTTCCTTTGAACAAGAGCATGAGAAGATGGATAGACTCAGGCATCATAGACTTGACATAAACTGTGCAATGCAGGAGGCATTACAGAGGGTTCCATAATGACTGGAAGCTTAACCAATCAGTGGAGAAAACTGAAAAAAAAGTACAGCTCCTAAGGCCCAACTATAGTCCCGACTCATAATGTACGGAGTGGAATGAATGCTCTGTTCAAAGGCGATACAATAGCTGCCAACAAGAAATAGTGACCATAATCCCATCCGGCTTTTTTGGAATATTTGATTTTTTTTTGTCTTTTTCATATTTGGGAAAAGCTTGAAAAAGAATAAAGTTGCTTATAGTACAACAAGTGAGGGAACGAGTGTCAAATAGCTAGCGGACTAGTCCCAAGCAGTGGAACATACCTATGCTCAATGCAAGGAAGTGCGTGCAGGATGTGGACACTCAGGGGTGTGTTCCCTCAGGGTCAAAGGGTCATCAAATTGTGAAGGTAAAATATATAAGCTCTGTAGGGCTCGACAGGGAAAGTGCTCAGGCACCAGGCTAACAATTGAGTAAGCGGGAGCTGGCACAAGGCTCAAGTGGCAAGCAGGATGATGCAATGCAATCACAACATGATATAAATGAGAATTCCTTTTTCGTAAAGTTAGTCTCCTCACCTGAAAAAGTGTACAACAATGAGAGAAGAACTCTTCTAGTCACGTATGACTAGAGTATACCTTTTTTGTAATTAATCCACAAAGGTCCGGAAAAGGGGTAAACTTATACCTAAGTGAATGTCGCTTCAAATTCTTTAACGAGTCTGAAATGACAAGTATACTCGGCAATCTTGTTTGATTTTGAAAAAGTCTAACAAGGGCTTAAAAAAGATTTTATAAAAATCTTTTCCGTAAAGTTTTAACGAGCCCGAAAAAGTAAACTCGTGACCTCCTTACTGTTTTTAACGAGCTCAAAGGAGATATGGAAGAATGCTCGTAATGAGAGTATACGAGTGTCAGGGATATGCGAGACTAGTTCCAAGCGCATGGGACAAAGCTATGCATAATGCAAGGAACATGAGCAAGATAAGGACACTCAAGGGGTGTCTGCGAATTCAGATAGTAATAGGTTCAAATGCATCATAACAATGGGGAGGCCTAAACCTATATGCAAGGTTCTGAATATTCCTACCATGGCCGAAGCAAATGTCGAAAAGGACCGGTAAACAAGTATAAGTCCAGCTAAGAATCCTGTCTCCAAGAAACATAAGTACCAAGATCATTTCTAAAATGCACGTAAAGAAAAATCCGATACAAGTCACTGCGGTAGAAACATTTTAAACTTCACTATTGTTAACCTTAGACATAACGCAGGTAGAGCTAACCACTGAAGGTGCCATAGTACCAATACCTGAGGGATCAAAATGATCATCTTCAAAATGAAGAGCAAAGCTGAAGGATGTGAAGGAATCTGGAGTGGCAAATTCATCGTCACAAGACTTGGAAATTCTAGAAGTAGAATCGAACTCATCAGGATCACCGATTTGTGGATCTATAGGAGAGCTCAAAGACTCTTCAAATGTCAAATCAGGGCTGGATGAGACGGTGAATGGATCCAAATTCAAATGGATGGCAGGTTGTATTATAGGCCCATATTGTTCAATAAGATCAAGGGGAGGAGGGGAATGAGATCTATGATAAAGATCCCCCCACGGCTTGTGATCACCACCCATGGCCTCAAAAAGAACTTCATCTGAAGGTAGGATACCATCGAGGCAATCATGTGAACAAGATAGGTTGGCTGCCAAAACTGGCAGCGTAACGGGATCTTCCTCAACTGTCTGGGAAGAGGAGAGATTTGGATCTGCAGTGGTTTGTTGGATATGATCATAAGTGAGCTCCACTACAGATAAAGGCATAGACATCCCGACGTGCGCAATGTCTCCAGATGTGGAACTCGTGGATGGTAAATTCCATGGATCATTTAAATAAGAGGTCTAGAATAACATATTATTCGAAGGAGGAGGCGCACTGTCGGAAATGGTTCCAATAAAATTCACAGGTGCAGAATGGTTAAACGTTCCCATCAATGAGGGGTACATTCCAACACCTATGTTCCCAGTTGCCGACTGAGAATCAGAAACTTGCGGGACTACTAATCCCATGGATGTTGTGGAAGGAGTGCCAGCATAATCCAGTTGATCGATCGTCACAATCTTGCCTTCATGGGGAAAGCAAATAACTCAAAATACAGTAGATGCGACAGCCTTCATAGCGTACATCCAGTTTTGACCCAGTAAAAGGTTGTAGTCGATGGGCGCATCAACCACTTTGATTTCAATAGGCACGAACTTACCTCCCAAGGAGACAACAAGGGAAGGGATAATTCCATGCGGTGTAAAATATCTACCGTCGAATGCAGTGAGTGTAGTTCTAGACGCGAGTAGAGGAGGAGAGCCAAGAGCTTTCCAACAAGTTATCGACATTACTGACGCGGAAGCACTTTCATCAACCATAGTACGTTTGATGAAGCTCTTAAGGAAAACCACCTGGATTTGAAAAGCCATGTGGTAAGGAAAGTGAGGTTGGACATCAGTAGTATCAAACTTGATAACACTAGGACTTCCCCCATCCTGAACTCCTAACACACTCAAAAGGGCATGCTTCTGAGAAGGACAAGCTTGCAAAACTTTGAGAGCCGACATGGCACATGGAGTTTGGCCCAAATCGTCTAAGATGGAGTAGTTTTGGGCGGCTCGAGCATTAGGATTATGCGTGGAGCGCTTGAGAACACCTTTCGATATCCGTGGCATAATAAAAGGCTTCTCGATATGCAAGGAATTATCAGGAGGAGGGGGAGGCTCATTCCCCAAATTCGGTTGTGGTGCACCATAATCACGTTGACGAGTAGCAACACAAACCTCCGACTGAACCGTATTCACACATCCATAACCAATAGTATTGGAAGAAGACGTTGTCGTTTCATTAGTACCATAACCAATGGTCGGAGCATGCGAAGCCATGTTCTGGTGATGAGGTAGGGGATCCTTCAGCACAGCTGGGCTCTGTGCCAAATGCTTCGATGCTTCTTCAATACGAGGACATAAGTGAGTAAGATGATCATCCCCACAAAGCTTGCAAGGGAATTTCACCTTACGCCTAGGTTTACGATCCTTGCCAGCATTACCACCTTCCCGAGGAGGGTTGGCATTCTCTTTACGAGGAGTATTACAATTTCTATTGTTGTTACTTCCATTGTTTCCACCCCTACAATTATTTCTCCCCTTTTTCTTACCACCAGGATGCTAGTTACCCGACGGTTTTGTTGATTGCACATTGTGTACATCAGACGACGGAGTGGAAGTGGACAAGGTGTGAACCTGTCCGGGAGCAGACTGGTTTAGCGATAAATTTTGCATTTGATTAGCTACCAAGTCTATAGGGCGAGTGCATGCGGACCCCACGATGCCATTGGCATGTGGTCCAGGAACTGACGTGGGCTCATGTCTTGTTCTCGGTGCATCAGGAATAATGTCATACAAAATGCCAGATTGAGAATAAAGTAGATCTAACTGCTGGACTTTCAAGATAGCTTATTCCTCAATCACAATGCCAAACATCGAAACATCCTTAGCAATGTATGGGAGTCAATACTTAAGGAACCATTCCAATAGGAACTCTGGAGGAATGTTGGCTTTCACTAATCTCTTCCGTCGACGCCACTCTTGAACGTGGTCAGAAATATGTGTGGCCTTATTATGATGGAAGGTGGACAACAACTCGATACCAGTATCATAACAAACTGGCAATTGGAAATGGTCTAAGAAAACCAAAGCAATCTTGTTGAATCCCCTATAGGTGTTTCCGCGCAACTCCACATACCACTTCGCGGCTGCCCCCGTGAGGGTGCGTTGAAATAGTCGTAATCGAATGGAATCATGATTCAAAGAGTTGGAGGAACACCAAAGGTGAAACGTCGTGACATGATATCCCGAGTCCTCACCACCTTTCCCCTCAAACTTTGGAATGTCTGAAGGGAGCTTGGTAGGGACCAGGGCCTAAGTAGGGTCGTGACACACCAGATCATTCGTGAGCTTCGAAAGATCCGGGAGATTCAATCATGCAAGGAACGGGAGCTGCGACTGGAAAGCTTGATTATAAGCTCCCAAAAAAGGTTGGTTGAATGGAACTGTGTTATACGATGGACCAAAATATTGACCATGAGGATTAAACTGCTGATACTGAGGACCTGACGGCCCATAAGCTTGCCCATGGCCATAAGATGGATAACCTCCCCCTGCCTGACCCATTTGAGAGTAAGCAGGTATGTGTGCGTTTTGAGCACCATATTGGGGTGGTGGGTGATACTGGTGGCTAGCACCGACTGTGTTGTAGTAAGGGTTGCCACCATGGGTATGGGGCATGTATGTACTATTCATAGTGGGAACCGTATTATGTTGACCGTAATGGTATGGTATGTTCCCACCCCCAATATTGTTAAAATTCAATATGCTAAGACAGAAAATAGCAGCATTACATTCCATTTCACAATAATAGCATATACAAGATCACTGAAGAAACAACAAGCATAGCATAAACACAAGAGACACAGATTTATCCTGGGAAACCCTCATGGGGTAGAAAACCCAGTAAAGCTTCCTCAATATAGATGACCAGCAATATACAAAGATGCAAACCAAAGACATGATCTCCTTCTCCACTGTAGCAGACCTCTCCTCCAATAGGTGCGCCTCCCTTGAATGAGTGAGTGTATATAATGAGGAACACACCTCCTCTATTTATACACTACTTTGATATGTATTTTACACAAGTACACGTAGGCTCGTATTTAACCAATAGGTTAAATAACCCACTACAACTAACTGGGCCGACCCCTCTAGGGTGGTCTAATAACCCTTTGACCCACATAACACATTTAGGGCCGACCCCCACTAGGGAAGTCTAATAACCCGAGTTACCACATTCCGACGGAGGAATAAACATCTCCGGATATACAATAAGATCTTCACGGAGGAATGAATCATCTCCGGAATAATAAAGTACAAATATAATATTCTTTGAAGTTACAATATTTAACACTCCCCCTTAACGAGAAGGATATTATAACAGTATCTTGCACGAGCAAGGAGTCATCAACATCATACATGATACATCTATAAATCATTGGAAGCTTTCTCAACATCATCAGTAACTCAAGCAGTTACTGGAACATCTTCAATACTGGAACATCAACATCTTCAGTACTGAGTCTTTATCTTCTGCAGCACTCGAACAACTACAACAACATCAACATCTGGATCCTCACGATCATCAGTATCGTCATCTCACGACCATTAGCATCGTCATCACACGATCATCAAGATCGTCATCACACGATCATCAGCATCGTCACACACGATCATTAGCATCGTCATCACACGATCATCAATATCGTCATCACACGATCATTAGCATCATCATCACATGATCATCAACATCGTCATCACACGATCAGCAGCATCGTCATCACACGATCATCAGCATCGTCATCAATACAGGTATCCATAACAATACAAGTATCCACATCATTAGTACAAGTATCCTACCGATACAAGTAACCACATCATCAATACAAGTATCCTACCGATACAAGTAACCACATCATCAGTACAAGTATCCTACCGATACAAGTAACCACATCATCAGTACAAGTATCCTACCGATACAAGTAACCACATCATCAATACAAGTATCCTACCGATACAAGTAACCACATCATCAATACAAGTATCCTACCGATACAAGTAACCACATCATCAATACAAGTATCCTACCGATACGAGTAACCACATCATCAATACAAGTATCCTACCGATACAAGTAACCACATCATCAATACAAGTATCCTACCGATACAAGTAACCACATCATTAATACCATCACTTTCTCGGAGACCATTCGTCTACGGATCAATTCAGGGACCGAAGTCCGGGGATGATACAATCCCCTTCACGTACATTTTGAACTATCAGTTCCGGGATGATGCAATCCCCATCACGTACATTTTGAACTATCAGTTCCGGGATGATGCAATCCCCATCACGTACATTTTGAACTATCAGTTCCGGGATGATGCAATCCCCATCACGTACATTTTGAACTACCAGTTTCGGGATGATGCAATCCCCATCACGTACATTTTGAACTATCAGTTCCGGGATGATGCAATCCCCATCACGTACATTTTGAACTACCAGTTCCGGGATGATGCAATCCCCATCACGTACATTTTGAACTATCAGTTCCGGGATGATGCAATCCCCATCACGTACATTTTGAACTATCAGTTCCGGGATGATGCAATCCCCATCACGTACATTTTGAACTAAGGTCCAGGGACGATGCAGTCCTATCTTCTATTCTCGGAGACCTCACGTCTACGGCTCTCTTTAGGACTGAGAGTCCAGGGATGATCCAATCCCCTCAAGTCCACCAAGGACTTCATTCTCGGAGACCTCACGTCTACGGTTCTCTTTAGGACTGAAAGTCCAGGGATGATCCAATCCCCTCAACTGTCCACTAAGGACTTCATTCTCGGAGACCTTACGTCTACGGTTCTCTTTAGGGCTGAAAGTCCAGGGATGATCCAATCCCCTCAACTGTCCACTAAGGACTTCATTCTCGGAGACCTTACGTCTACGGTTCTCTTTAGGACTGAAAGTCCAGGGATGATCCAATCCCCTCAACTGTCCACTAAGGACTTCATTCTCGGAGACCTTACGTCTACGGTTCTCTTTAGGACTGAAAGTCCAGGGATGATCCAATCCCCTCAACTGTCCACTAAGGACTTCATTCTCGGAGACCTTACGTCTACGGTTCTCTTTAGGACTGAAAGTACAGGGATGATCCAATCCCCTCAACTGTCCACTAAGGACTTCATTCTCGGAGACCTTACGTCTACGGTTCTCTTTAGGACTGAAAGTCCAGGGATGATCCAATCCCCTCAACTGTCCACTAAGGACTTCATTCTCGGAGACCTCACGTCTACGGCTCTCTTTAGGACTGAAAGTCCAGGGATGATCCAATCCCCTCAACTGTCCACTAAGGACTTCATTCTCGGAGACCTCACGTCTACGGCTCTCTTTAGGACTGAAAGTCTAGGGATGATCCAATCCCCTCAACTGTCCACTAAGGACTTCATTCTCGGAGACCTTACGTCTACGGCTCTCTTTAGGACTGAAAGTCCAGGGATGATCCAATCCCCTCAACTCTTTTCTCATCCATACAGGTACAATCATATATCACATCAAAACATGTATACATCACATCAAGACATGTGTACATCAAAACATGTATACATCACTTAATCAACACATGTACACATCACATCAAAACATGTGTACAACAAAACATGTATACATCACTAATCAAAACATGTACACATCACATCAGAACATGTATACATCACAACTAGCATGTATTCTTACTAATACATCTAAACATGTATACATCACACCAAAACATGTATACATCTAGCATGTATTCTCACCAATACATCTATCATCAAAAGCATGTATAAGTAAAGCTAAGTATTCTAAGTATAAGAGTCCTAAATCTAAATATTTCTAAGTAACTGGGTGTAGAGAACAGGTTACCTCATCAACGACCTTGTTGTTTGATGAGACAATCTCATCAGTAGTGACTATACTACTCCCCCTTTCGAGGACGGTCCTTTTGAACTACACCAAGCTTGTCTCGGAAGTATTCAAACTTCACTCGAGACAGAGGTTTGGTTGGTAACTTCTTCACTTGACGTAGGGGCTTGGTTAGTACAATGGTAACCTGTTACAAATTCAAACTTTTAGAGTTCATTTCTGTGACATATCTTGTTAGTTCCCTATGTTCTTTGACTTATCATGGAACACTAGATTCTATGTCATCTTGATACAACTCTAATTATCACATAGGATCTCAGTTGGTTCTAACTCTAAGTCAAACAATCCTAAAGCCAAACTTCTTCACAACTAGCAGAGCAAGCAGCCATATATTCCGCTTGTGCTGAGAGTCACACTAGACTGCTTCCAGCTAAACCACGAGATCATGGCTAATCCCAGACAATAACATCCTCTCGAGGTGTTCTTCTTGTCTGATACACTTCCTGCCCAAACAGAATCTGAATAGCCATTTGAAGTCATGATCTTCAAGATAGCATAGATCAAATTCTATCGTGTCCTTTATGTGCCTCATCACATACTTTGCAACTATCAGGTAAACACATCTAGTTTCCACTAGATACTAACTCAAGGTGTTCAAAACAGAGCATATATCTAACCTAGTATATGTTAGATATATCAAAGACCCAATAATTTGACTGTACAGAGTTATATCCACTAACTCTGATGAGTTATCCCCTAACGGCTTCAAGCTGGAATCCATAAGAGTGGCCATTCCAACACCTCAAGTCATATTTCTCATCATACTTTCCCTGATTGATAAATATTCCTTCTGAGCCTTGCCATACTTCCATACCTAGGAAGTAAAGCATCAAATTGAGATCTTTCATTTTTCATTTCTGCATTGAATGATCTTCTGCATATCTATCTGTGCCATCTCTCGTTAGATGGGTCTACTGATATGAGCCTCAGTATCATTCGAACTCTGTGGTGAGTTCCTTCTTGCATCCATGTCATATGTGTATCATATTCAACCTTGTAGCAAAGGTTGAGATCCACATCACCCATGGTGATCATTAAGCTTAAATTATTATCGATCCTAGGTACCTATACAGAACCTGATTCATACCTCTTCTTTAATTACACCATACTTGGAGCAAACATCTTGTCATGATTCTCTTCCCCTTTCTAAGAGAATCTTCTAGCCATGAGCCTTCTATATTTTGTTTGATTTGTAAATCTTCTTGTTTGAACATCCACCACTTGTACGGTGTCCATCATTCTTCATGACCTTTCCTACAAATCAAAATTAAGTACATGATTAGTAATACTTCATAATCATCAAAAGATAACCCATTATGCATACAGATATCATTTACATAGTGATGCAACTATTTTGACCATTACTTTGGCACAACACTTTCCCATATCCTGTATGCATACAGTGGCTATCTAGATGCCTTCCATCTCTACCAGAACATACTATCGAGAGTGTGCACAACTCTCAGCATGTCAGCAAAGAGGTTTCATTCTAGACAAGAAACAATGGAATGTTTGTCCAAGCATATGCACATTAGTTGTATACTATTCAATGCTCTATGAATGTTTACACTCAGCATTATATATTCTAGGAATACAAATATGCATGCAGGCAATATCATTACTATTTCAAATAGCAACTCAAATACTTATCTTTTATGTTTGTGTGGCTGCCTCCCGCTTGATCTTCTGTATGTCTTTTGAACTTCTATTCATTCTGTACCACTGTGCATGCTCAAGAGTCATCCTCATGATCTCATATACAAACATACACTCATTAGTATATTCTAAATGCTATCAAAACATTATAGTACTAAATAATCTTGAAAACGTATAGTCATGATTATAGTTAATAAACATTAGTATTCAAGATTTCAGGGAAGTCTTCTTTTACTCATGCGTATCATTGATAAGAGATATAATATGCATAATCCCTTGGTTACTAACTTTATGAATGAGCATAACCAATCATTCCAAGTATACTTATATAAGGGATCCTAACACAAGGTAAGATTCATGGGAAACATACCTGGATTATTATACCTACTTGGTTATGTACAACATACCTCGTAAGTAGAACAAAGATTATGGATGAGTCTTTGTCTTCATGTTTTCATGGTCATGAAGCCTGATTTGTCTTTTGTGATGTACCTGTATCTTGTTAGCAGACAACCTCAACCTCACACAACACCATAATGCATTAGTACAATCATAAGTGTCAACACCCTAACCAATGAATATCTTCTATCATGCATTCATAATTTTGTTAAGGTGATACAACAAATCTAAAATCAAGATTGTACTAACTGTAATAATCATGAAGACAAACATACCATAAACTTAATCATGAACAAATCTCAAAACATACCTCGATGAGTCATACCTATCGAGATCGCTTGTAATCTCCTTATGTAAAGCCTTAGCCTCATCTCCCTCTGAAACATGAACTCCTTCACTTATGTAGGTGACCAATCTATCTTCTTCTAGGATTAACCCTATCCACTTGATTTGCAAGAACTGGACCTGGAGCTGGATATGGGTTTGTCAGAGAAACCCCAAAAATTCAAACTTTGAATTTCAGACTTCCGAAAGGATAGAAATATGCGCCTTGATGAGCTGATCAAACTGATATATTTAGAATTTGAAAACTGCAAAGTTTTACTCCTCAATTTTGCCTTTGAAACTTTCGGATTCACTGGACGTGACCCTGAATTGGGGTTTGATGAAGCCCACTCTTTTGCCCCATCAAAAAGTTTGAACCAAAGCTCTAAGCTTCTATTTTTCTGAGGAGCTTCCAGCCGTGGTCACAGATTTCAAAAATTCCTATTTTTACAGAAGCCCTAATTTTCCACTTTTCTGATCAAAGTCCCGAACTAGGGTCTAATCAAGCCCGGCCTTCTGCCCAACCAAAAATTCTGATCTTGGTCTCTAAATTTCTATTTTGATGAGTAGCATCCAGCCGTGGTCTCCGATTACAAAAATTCCAACTTTCTTCAAAGCCCTAAATTTCGGAAGCCATGAATGAAGGTACCAAAAAATAATTCTGTTTTGACAGAAATATGTACCTGATTGTTTCTGGTGTAAATCCGAAATTTTTGATCCACAGGGTCTGAAAAAGTTTTCTGAGATAGCCTGACCTGTTAGCTTTCCATCCTAACAGGTCTGACCTCAATTGGATGTTCTGAGAGAGAGTTATGCCAAATGTCGCAACGTGACCTGTTTTGGGAAAATACAGGAGAGCGAACTTGTACGGCGTGCCACGTGTCACTGTTTGACCTTCGGCCTCTGAAAAAGTTTTCTGAGATAGCTCGGCCTGTTATCTTTCCATCCTGACAGGTCTGACCTCAATTGGATTCTCTGAGAGAGAGTTATGCCAAGTGTCGCAACGTGACCTGTTTATGGGATAATACAGGAGAGCGAACTTGTACGGCGTGCCACGTGTCACTGGTTCAACTTCGGCCTCTGAAAAAGTTTTCTGAGATAGTACAGTCTGTGTACTACCTGTCACTTTTCACGAAATTTCATTTGGATCTTTCTAGCCCAATTTATGACCTTTTTCCCAAGGTCACCTGATTTTGACTCAGATCTGGAAGAGGCAGAAACCCTATATTGTACAGATCATAAATCACAAAGTACAACGAATTAGAGGTTGTCCTTTGGACACAAGGTACCTGGAGATCTTAGCTTCGTCCTGTAGCAATTTCAGATCCGAAAACTTCGCCAAAAAGGATTTATAGCGAAAGTGCTACGATGACTGGTTTTTTCTATGTAAAACCCTAACCTTCAAATTGTCGTAAGTAAAGCAAGTGTCTTTAGTGCCATACCTTGTCTTCCTTCAGGTTAGCTCTGATACCATGTTAAAATTCAATATGCTAAGACAGAAAATAGCAGCATTACATTCCATTTCACAATAATAGCATATACAAGATCACTGAAGAAACAACAAGCATAGCATAAACACAAGAGACACAGATTTATCCTGGGAAACCCTCATGGGGTAGAAAACCCAGTAAAGCTTCCTCAATATAGATGACCAGCAATATACAAAGATGCAAACCAAAGACATGATCTCCTTCTCCACTGTAGCAGACCTCTCCTCCAATAGGTGCGCCTCCCTTGAATGAGTGAGTGTATATAATGAGGAACACACCTCCTCTATTTATACACTACTTTGATATGTATTTTACACAAGTACACGTAGGCTCGTATTTAACCAATAGGTTAAATAACCCACTACAACTAACTGGGCCGACCCCTCTAGGGTGGTCTAATAACCCTTTGACCCACATAACACATTTAGGGCCGACCCCCACTAGGGAAGTCTAATAACCCGAGTTACCACATTCCGACGGAGGAATAAACATCTCCGGATATACAATAAGATCTTCACGGAGGAATGAATCATCTCCGGAATAATAAAGTACAAATATAATATTCTTTGAAGTTACAATATTTAACAAATATTAGGATTAGCTTGAGCAGTTGTGTGATAACCATAAGCATGAGAAATATTCCCAGGTCCAATATGGGTGTGACCAGTAGCAGGGTTGGTGGTGTGATGTCCACGTGGATAGGAAATATTCCCAGGTCCAATATGGGTGTGACCAGTAGCAGGTTTGGTGGTGTGATGTCCACGTGGATAGGAAATATTCCCACCCCCTACATTACTATTACTAGCGGCGGCAGTGGACGCAAAAGTATGCGGTATGTGTCCACCCCGGTGGTTGGGAGGAACGGTATCATGTGCAAAAGCAGTCTTGGGTTGACGAGCAGTGACATGTGTATTAGGTGGTGGATGGCGAGTCGTGTTTCGGACAACATTCTGACTAGGTTGGGTATTCCTAGGAGGTAGTTGCATTCCAACATTAGCATGGTTAGGAATGTGACCAATCCCCATACTATGTGAGTGGATGGACAACGTAGTGCCCCCAGCTAGGGTAGTGCCCCCAGTGGGTATAGTATGGCTAACACTTTGACTAGTGCCAGCATGAGTACCAACCATAGTGGAAGGTTCGACAGTATTGTGACTAGGCATACCAAAAGAGAGTGCGGTGGGGTTGACCATAGGGCCGGAATCATCATGAGTCTCAGGCCTCCTATATCTAAAATCGCGTGGAAACGAAGGAACGAAAGGCTCGTCCTGTTCTTCCTTCGCGGGTAAGTCGGGCATCCTGTAAAGATAATTATCCGGATTCAAAGGATCAAACAGATCCCGGTCAAGTGGATTAGGCCAAATAGAACCAGGTTGAGTCTCAGGTGGATAATGTCCCCAATCCTCACAAGGAGTTTGGGGATTGGCAGTATGTTCAACTCTACCCGAAGGAGTAGAAAGGTCTTGCCCGATATCGAGATGTGTAGCCATGTAGTCCTCAACGTAAGTCACGTATGAATCTAAAGACTTAGAGGGAGCCCTCCGACGTCCTCTAGCAATACGTTGTGTAACCAAAGCTAGCTTTAAACCAGCCAACCGAAGGGACTGGCGAAGAGTAGGGCTCCGCGCCACGTTCTCTCCGGAGAGAGACACAACATCTTCTAAAGGCCAACTATCGATAAAAAAACAGTAAATCAAAAGCACACACCTAGAGAATCTACAGCCAAGAGAAAACAAACAGAGTGGCTAAATGATCTCCCGACACTAGAGCCGATATGTCTTGCTTAGGAGAGACTTCAGACTCCCAAACTATAGCCGAAGGTAACAGAATCAGTTATAGAGACACCCAGGCTTCATTGTGTCGACAGGTTCAAGTCCACTGCACGAACACAACTGTGTTGTCCAATCTCTATCTGACTCGGGACACAAATAGCATAACCATTGCAAGCACCCTGTGTGGTACCTAGGTAAGGCAACTATGTCTACCGCAATATAACCAATGCTTAGGGGGATAGTCGCAGGTGGGACCCGTCGTATGGGCAAGGTAGCTAATCCCGAAGCACAAGAGGACGAACCTCCGGTACCCCCAGATACGAACAAATCCTAGATATATCTCCCACGTTCAACCGATATCAGAGGGATATCTCCTCAACCAACCTTCTGTGACCTTGTGCTTAGCTCTGGTTTGAGTAGAGCTTTCCTGAGAACACCGATCTATAGCATGGATTCCTCCACTCCCTGTTCAGACACCTAATGTTTTGTTCAGTAGTCTTGGATTCTTAACTCACAATGATCTATTCCAAGACTCTAAACCTATGTTAGTTGGTGTACCCTATAAATAAAATAAGTCTAATCAATTTTATGATTAAGCGTTAATTTTAGTGGCTATGATTACTCAAGGGATATGGTCGTGAAACTAGTGATGTGTAGACTCAATAGTATGCAACATCATCCAATCCTAGACTCATCTATCCAATAAAACAATGTCACTAATATGAAAAATCAACCAACAATTCTGAAATAAATATGCAAACTTTTATCTTTTCAATGCACAAGCAGAACCTAAAATGAAGGCAACAAGCACTCAATGCAAAATGCAGTACATGGAAATAAAATATTTTTGTATTTTCTCTTATAAACAGAAAGGAAAATGAAAAAACTAAATGAATATTTTTGTATTTTTTCAATATATATGGAATGAAAAAATGCAAGCAAAATCCTATTATTCATTCACTGAAGTGCCGAGAAGATCACTAATACAACCCAGCAGATCCTAAACAGCAAGACTCAGCCAAAAGGAAGAGCTCAAAAGAAAGAAACCAAGAGGCTAAAACCAAAGATTGGTAAAAAACCAAGAAGGCTCAACCAAGAGAAACGAAGAGATCTGGTCACAACCAAGGCATGAAACAATCAAGAAAGAGGCCAACAAAGACTCAGGAATCAACCAAACTCACCTAGCAACAACCAATAGCCATAAACCAACAAAATCCGGAGTTACACGCTACTATCGAAGGAATACCTATGGGTACCCACGAGCAATAGTGTAAACAGAGGCGGGTATACGAGGGCATAACTAAGCCAGCCCGTGGGTGAGGAAAAGCAAATGGTCAAATAAAGAGTCCAAAGGCTCAGAAAAAGCAAGTTTTCTACAATGTATCTTAACGGCCAATCAGTGACACAGAGCTTCGATAAACAACAACTTTAATTATGGACTAATGCTCAAAAAATTTCCCAAACATGGATGTTTTCCCCGGTGGAGTCGCCATTTCTGTATTGGAGAAAACTCACTATGGCTTGGGAATACCACAACAGACAGATGACTACCAGAAATCTACTCAATTCTCAAAAAAATGCTATTATAAATGACAATGTTAAAATAATGGAGAAATGTAACCAACCTCGATCCAACGTTTGATGTAGATCCCTGTTGGAGCTTTCAATCCGCGCACATCCAAGCACTTGTAATCTGCAAATTAGTCTTGACAACCAATATCTAACAAGTACATGTGATATATAAATGACATTAACATTATCAATAACAATGGTCCATAATATCATAAGCAAATGTAACCCAATGTATAATAAATGACATTCACACCATGAATGGACGAGAATATGAGTATTTCTATTAATGAACAAGAAGAAGTACAAAGTGATATGACCTCTTGCCGGCAACCAATCTGAACCAAGATCTAGATCAATCCACTTGTGCCTCCACCACTTCAATCCTCCATAAAAGGCAAACTCAAACTAGCAAGGAGTTTGGAAGGTGAACATAACTGGTTCACAACTACAAGGATCAATGAGTGCAGACTCAAGATAGGGAAAAAATCCACTAGAGTGCCTTTACTATTCTCTTCTTCCTCCTATCCATAAGCCATATGTGCTCAATATATAGTCCTCTCAAAGGTAGGTGAAAGGACTCATCGAGACGTTACTTGGGCAGATGGAGAGCCAAAGGTCACCCAATGACCGATTTTTGGGAGTAAAAAGTAATAAAATAGTGGTTTTTACCATTTTACTTGATACCCGCAGGCTATAGGGATGCAACTTGCGGGTACGCATGCTATAGTGATGCAACATGCGGGTAGGAACAAAAATAGGATAAACTGGTATCACTGAAGGATAAAAATGGATCTGAGTCACTGAAATGGATCCTACAGGCCAAAAAATGTTGATGCTCATAGGGTGGAAGATTTCTGTGTAACAACCGAGGCTGCTCAAAACCCTGGAGCCTTCCATATTTCCTCTTCTAAGCTATTAACATGACCAGAGAACGCCAAAGTAGCACAAATCCCTCCTGCCAGCATACACCGAACGCAATACTTTAGAAACTATTCATTTTTGTTAAATAATTGAAATGCTTCAAACAAAAACAAAAGAACAAACGCTGAGTGTTACCTTTGCAAGCATCTTCCATGACCATGATTTAACCAAACAATCTACCTCTACGTGGAATCTCCTCCATGAACCACGTTTGACCCAACAGTTAAAATCTGTGTGGAGTTTCTCCACAGCCATGGCGGCCAAGAGTTGAGCTCTCCTTAACGAAGCGAATGAACAAAAGGGTTTCGATACAACCCTTGCCAAGGGTAGTTAGGGTTTTTCCAAACAAGTGGATCCAAGCTGTCATCCACCATCTTTTTAATACTTACCCCTTCTCTATTTGTTTTCACTTTGTTTATTTTCCATCGAACCCTTTAGTTAGAATGCTCATTTCCCTCTAATTTGTGGTCAGGGTTAACACTTAGTTTTTTATTCTCATAGCTAGGGTGCCTTTTACCTTAGCATCAATTTATTAAATCTCAAAACCACATTATGGTACTATAAACCCTTACCTGGAAGCATGTACAAGTTTATCAATATGCATTAGCTTTCACGAAAGCTAAGTAAGCTTAGGGTCGTCACAAGAACACCCCTTCAAACAAAAATAATGAAATAAGCATTACGATATCAACATTAAGAACTATTATACAATGGTATTAAGACGTATGAGCTTAATATCTGACAAATAAACATCATTTGTAACATGGTGAGAAATCAACCAACATGCACTACATAAACAAACATAAGTAACAAGTACAAGTATACACTTCAGCAGCTAACACAAATAAGAAGTAAAACCTAGATCTGTAGAGCTTATCAGTAATTTCACCATATACAAAAAAAATTATGGATGGATTTTCAGAGTTGTTTCATGTGGTATCAGAGCACGGTTACAGACACTAGGCCTGAAAACTGGCTCAACTTGTGTGTTCAATATAAAACAGGAAAACAAAAATACTGACTTATGCTTAAATTGTTTCTGTACAGAAATAAAATCTCTATTTTGCAGGAAATGGAAGGAGTATAGGCATCTGCCGAAGATGGAACACATCACAGTGATGAACAAGAAGATGTTAATAATGATAATATATGGGTGGAATTGAATAATGATAGAAATAATAACTCATCTGAATTACTCCAAACTGTGAGAGACTTAAAAGTTGAATTACAAAATGTTAAGGAAGATAACGAAAGAATCCTGAGGGCACAAGAAGAATTAAATCATGTATTGTTGAGTAAATTGCATAATGAAGAGAAGGATAAAAGGAAAGAACCCAAATTTGAAGCTGGAACTATATCTTACAAGCGTAAAGGCAAAAAGTTAATTTTTTCTGATAATAAAAGTAATTCCTCCATAGAAAATAATATTAAGCCACATAGAGAAATATATAATTACTCCAGTGAAAGCAGTGACAATAGCCCTAAAAAGAGAAAATATAAACCTTGTGAAGAAATTTCAGGAGAGTTTAAAAAGATAAAACCACCAATGTTTAATGGTGAGATAGAAAAAGGGGAAGAATCTGAGGCATGCCTGTCTGGAATGAAAAAGTATTTTCAAATCTATAATTATTCAGATAGACTAAAAGAAAAAATGGCTATATATAACTTAACTGGAAAAGCTGATATCTGGTGGCAAGACATAAAAAGAGTGAAAAATATTAAGGAAAAGTATGTAACTTGGAGGACCTTTAAAAAATACTTTAAGAGAAAAATTTTGTCTGAACAATATTACGAAGAAAAAGCGAAGGAATTTTATGATCTAAAGCTAGGTTCAATGACTATGAAGGAATTAAGTAGTAAATTTTTAAGTTTACTACGATACGTACCTTATATCATTGATGAAAAGCCCAAGATACAGAGGTTTCTAAGTTGTTTACCTCTTAGCTTTAAGGACATAATAGAATATGATAATCCAAAAACCCTTGAAGAAGCAATGAGGAAGGCTAATTTCTGTTATGAACAAAGCAGAAATAAAAGAGAAGGTGTACCTAACTAGAAGGTTAAAAGATCAAATAATTTTGAACAAAGAAGAAATAACTTTAAGTTTAACATAAATTTTGGAAATAGTTCTCGAAACTATCCTAAAAATAATTATCAAGGGACAAATTTTAAGAGTAATACACAACAGAATTTTACAACAACAAAGAACGGAGACATACCTAATACATATGTTAAAAATAATGAACAAAGAGAACCTGTAAAATGCTGGGATTGTCAGGGACCTCATTATGCAAAGGACTTCCCTAATAGAAAGAGGAATTTCAGCAATGTGCATAGAGTATAAGAAGAAGCAACTGTTGGTGACATAGCAAACGAGATGCCCAGAATTAATGCGGCTTTGGAGAATCGACAGGCTGATCACCAGACATTTATGGTTGAGATAGAAGGCATGATAAAGAACAAACCAATTTCTATTTTGATAGATCCGGGTGCAAGCTTAAGCTATGTGTCACCTAGTATAGCAGAAAGTTATAATTTGCATTTGAATAAGTTTGAAAAGTCTTCGCTGGTATAGTTAGCTACATGAACTAAGAGAAAAGTAGTTAACTATGTTAAAGATTGTGAACTATTTATGAGTCAATTCAAAACTCAAGTGAAATTGAATGAGTTACCTCTAGGATCATATGATGTTTTAATAGGTATGGACTGGCTGGAAAAACACATAGTAGTTTTAAATTGTTTTGAGAAAACGTTTACATGCTTAAATGAGAAAGGAGAAATTGTCATAGTGAAAGGAATTCCTAGGATAGTTTCTGTTAGATAGATTTCAGCCTTACAAATGAAAAAGTCTGTACATAAAGGTTGTAAAGTTTTTGCTGTACATGTAATGAATGATGAACACATAAATAAAGAAGATAAATTAAAATTTGAAGACATACCAATCTTAAAAGAATTTTCAGATGTATTCCTAGAAGAGATTCTAGGATTACCTCCAAAAAGAGAATTGGATTTCACTATTGAGTTGGTACCTGGAACTGTACCCAATTCAAAGGTCCCTTACTGGATGAATATCCTAGAACTTAATGAATTAAAACTACAAATATAATAGTTAATAGAAAAAAAAAAAAGATCGAGTGTATCCCCTTGGGGAGCACCTATCTTATTTGTTAAAAAGAAAAATGGTAGCTTACACTTATGTATAGATTATCGTCAATTAAACAAGATGAAAATTAAAAACAGATATCCATTGCCTCGCATAGATGATCTGTTTGATCAGATACGTGGAGCAACGATATTCTCAAATACAGACTTGAGATTTGGATATCATCAAGTCAGAATTAAAGATGAATACATATTTAAAACTGCATTTAGAACCTGTTATGGGCATTATAAGTTTGTAGTTATGCCTTTTGGGCTAACGAATGCTCCAACAACTTTTATGTGTTTAATGAACAATGTCTTAAGTAAATATTTGGATAAATTCGTAATGTTCTTCATCGATGACATACTGATTTATTCAAAAATAAATGAAGACATGATGAACATTTGCAGATAATATTAGAAATCCTAAGGGAACATAAATTATATGCTAAATTCAGTAAATGCAAATTCTTTAAAGATAAGATACAATGTTTAGGTCATGTGATATCCAAAGAAGGAATATCAGTTGACCCTGATAAAATAAGAGTGATAATTGAATGGCCTGTCCCTAAGGATGTATCGGATGTGCAATCATTCATGGGAATTACATTGCCGAAAATTCATAGAAGGATTTTCAAGAATTGCGAATCCTGTAACATCCTTACAAAAAAGGGAAATAGATTTGTATGGGATTTAAAATGTGAAGAAATATTTTAAAAGTTAAAAGAATTATTAACTATAGAACCTATCTTGAAAATAGCAGATCCATACAAAGACTTTGTTGTATGCACTGATGCATGCAATGAGGGTCTAGGTGGAGTTCTAGCACAAGAAGGGCATGTAATAACATATGAATCAAGAAAGTTAAAAATACATGAAAATAATTATGTTACTTGTGATTTAGAGTTGGCTGCCGTAATTCATGCCTTGAAAATGTGGCGCCATCATCTAATCGGTAGAAGATTTCTATTAATGACTGATAACATTAGTTTAAAATATTTCTTTGATCAACAAAATCTAAATGCCAGGCAAGCAAGATGGTTAGATTTCCTTAGCGAGTATGATTTTGAAATCAAACATATAAAAGGGAAGGAGAATAAGGTGGCTGATACTTTAAGCAGAAACGCAAGACTGAATTTTATAGCCACTGTTAGAAGCTACAAAACAGATCTGGAAGATAAGTTTGAAGATGGAATAAAAATGGATAAGAATTATCAAAATTTAAGAGAAAAAGTTGCAGGAAACGAATCTGAAAATACACAAAAAGATTTCAATTTGAATGAAAAAGGTTTAATGCTGTATAAGAACAGATTATATGTACCTAATGTACCAGAAATTAAATTGTTGATCTTGAACGAAGTGCATAAGATTCCTTACTCAGGACATCCTGGTTACCAAAAAATGATAACAATTCTAAGAAAAGATTATTTTTGGCCTAATATGAAGAATGAAGTAGTTGAATATATATCTAGATGTATTGAATGCCAACAGGTTAAAGCTGAGCATCAACACCCAGCAGGTCTATTGCATCCATTACCAATCCCAGATTGAAAATGGGAAATTATCAGCACATATTTTATAACAAGACTGCCTAAAAATCAAAAGCAAAATGATTCTATGATGGTAGTAGTATACAAACTTAGCAAGGCAGCTCACTTTATACCTGTTAAATCTACTTATAAGGATGTTAGTATTGTTAATGTCTTTATGAAAGAAGTTTTTCGTTTGCATGGAATTCCTAAGATAATAATTTTTGATAGAGATTCTAAGTTTACTGGTAATTTCTGGAAGTCATTGTTTAAAGGATTGGACACTAAATTAAATTTCAGTATAGCTTATCATCTGCAAACGGATGGACAAACTGAAAGATTAAATCAAGTCTTAGAAGATATGCTTAGGATGTATGTTAGGTATCAACCAAACAAATGGGAAGAATATTTGCACTTAATTGAGTTTTCTTATAACAATCATTATCAAGCTTCAGCTAAACTTAGTCCTTTTGAAATACTGTATGGTAGAAAGTGTAATACTCCCATTTCATGGAGTAATACGGTCGATAGATTAATGTTAGGACCTGAATTGTGGAAAGAAATGGAACTAACAGTGAAACAGGTACAAATAAATCTAAAAATTGCACAAGACAGATAGAAGAGTCATGCAGACCTTAAAAGAACTCAGAAAGAATTCCAAGTAGGTGAGCATGTCTTTGTCAAGGTAAAACCCATAAAAATCTCCTTTAAGTTGGGGAGTTGTGCCAAATTAGTACCCAGGTATTGTGGACCCTTTGAGATATTGTAAAGAGTTGGACCAATGGCTTACAAATTGTCTCTGCCACCTAATCTGAAAATACATAATGTGTTTCATATTTCTATATTAAAAAAACATGTACATGATGCTACTCATGTAATCGATCGAAATGTTATCCAGGTAGAACCAGAAGGATATTTTCAGGTGGAACCAGATTGTATCCTCGACATGAGAGAAATTTTTCTCCGTAATCGCACCATTGGATAGGTAAAGGTGCAATGGAAGCACCTTAGTCCAAAAGAAGCAACCTGGGAATTGGAGAGTCATATGCAGGAAGCATATCCAATTTTGTTTCAGGAAGACTCGGAAGATACTTAAGCAACATCGAGGATGATGTTGAACTTAAGGGGGGGTGTTTGTAACCCACCTAGAACTTAACATTTTATGTTGTGTAAAAACATTATCTTAAAATTTATTGTAAAATTTTATGTTGTTGACAAAGATGGTCAAAGATGACTGTAATTGAATATTTTATTATTTTAATTATAAAAAGGAGAGACACATATCCAAAGGGATTGTTGAAGAGTGTTCACTGACCCACTAGGAGGAATCACAAGTGTGGAATGAAAAAGCTATAGCTATCAAGAACAACATTTACTTTCCAGCTGATGTAGGAGGCATCCTCCCTCAAAAAGGGGCCATGTTCCCAAAATATAGGGAAAAGTGAGCAGGTGGCTCATTAATTACAAAACTGGCCCAAAGACCTAGGCAAGCAATATAACCATCGAATGAGAAGGAGGCTCACATGCTAGATTTTGTGGATTTGTTGTATACTGAAAATTTAAGCACACGAAAGAATTCGATGAGGGGATAGCTGAAGTAAAACTGTAGTTAAGTGACTGACAAGAACAACAATTGCAGCACAAAGTATTTCTACACTTGTCTTTGTCTTGGTGGTTCAGTGAACATTCTTGGGGTTTCCATGCAAGTGATTTGGCTGTGCTAGAAGCAGGTTGGGAGGAACAGTGACCTTTGGAGTGTGTTTGTCTCCTAATTTTCCAGGTTCCTTACTATTAATTTGCTTACAGATAAATGTTTAATTGTTGTTGATGGTTAACTTACTATTATGGATTTATATGTTGTCAGTAGCAAACTACTGTTAGTATTTAGATGATGAATATTAAATTGTACAGGAGTAATGTCTATTATTATTTAGACAATAAGTATTTTTGTAATCAGGTATTTGAATTCAAGTAGATTAATTGTAGTTGAGTACAGGCTAAGAGGTTTGTCTTTTAAATAGAATAAAATCATAAGTTTATGTTGTAGAATTGAATAGGCTTTACAAACAACCTTATGTAGAAAACTACTTACAATATATATATAACTATATAAATAACAACTATCATAGAATCCGAATGACTATGATCGATTATTAGAAAACTTGCTTGACAGTATACAACTATAGCAAATACGAAATACATCTTTACAAAAGAACATAAAAATCATTATCAAGAATTCAACACAGACTTGGATCAAATCCTTTAGAGGGTCGATGCTCGCCCAAACTAGAATAATTAGGTCATGTTCAACACCAACCTAAGCACCAGAGATCGCATCCAACCCAAGTGATTTAAAAACAGAGTTTAAAACAATTTTAGGAGAGATTCTAGAAAATTAGAAATAGCACAGGATGGGATCGAATCCCTTAACCAAACATAACCCTCCATTTTAATCAACAAACTTAGAAATAATTCGCAATGGCATCAGTCAAGCATTCCAAACCCATGGGTTCCCATTTCCAAACCTATATCAAATTCACTTTATACATCCGAGAGGCATATTAACTACATAATCTAAATTTTTTCATTACTGGAACCCTAGGTCCAGAATAAACAATCAAAGGAAGATGCCATGATTATTATTTTGAAATCTAGAATAGTAAACATCTTTTACCTTAGCATCAATTTATTAAATCTGAAAACCACATTATGGTAGTATAAACCCTTACTTGGAAACATGTACAAGTTTATCAATATGCATTAGCTTTCACGAAAGCTAAGTAAGCCCAGGGTCGTCACAAGAACACCCCTTCAAACAAAAATAATGAAATAAGCATTACAATATCAACATTAAGAATTGTTATACAATGGTACTAAGACGTATGAGCTTAATATCTGACAAAGAAACATTGTTTGTAACATGGTGAGAAATCAACCAACATGCACTACATAAACAAACAAAAATAACAAGTACAAGTATACACTTCAGCAGCTAACGCAAATAAGAAGTAAAACCTAGATCTGTAGAGCATATTAGTAATTTCACCATATACAAAAAAAAAAATTATGGATGGATTTTTAGAGTTCTTACATTTTACACAACAACAATTCTTTTACAATTCTAGTTACTCTTGTTGGATTTCCAAGGCAGCCCATGTCCGACATCTCTTCCGAGTATCTACAAGATTCTTTGCATCCAGTCACACATGTGATCTACAACAAACAATACAAGGTTTTTCTAAAAACCAAAAGTAAAACATGAACATATGTATAATTGCTTAAAATCAAAGAGGAAGGAAAAATAAAGATAGGTAATTTGCTTTCGTAATTTTCATTGGATGAATTCACTTTCATCCTTTTGTTTCTACCTTCCAATAACAATTTCATAGAGTCAACTTTACTTGTAAAGCTTTGTCCCGCCATACCAATAAGATAGTTTGTATATAACATAATATCCATTTCCAAGTGAACAACCCCGAGACATTACAACTCATCATTGCACCTGCAATGTTTGTTAGCATCATAAAATGTGTACATATCATGAGCACCAATTATATTTATACTTGAATATCCCAATATTCACTTTTTTGGGTCCTTGAGATTGACATTTCTAAACAATTTGCTTAACACTAATCCATTAAGCCAAATTTTATTTCTATGTTCATATAATGCCATTAAACACGTTTAAGCACATACCTATCGTTTTAGTTGTGTTGTCCCAATGTAATTATTTGCTTTCATTTTCAACTTTTGTCAGAAGTTTCACCACTTTAACATACACACATGCGTGTCATCTCCTTACGGAATCACCAGTTGACGTGTAAGCCTCCTCAAGGTGTACATATTTTTCATGGAATTTTTTATTTAATCCACCCAATACAAGGACGATACCCTTCATTGGATATTTACATCTCTCGAGTGTATCTCCTACTTGTGTTATTCATGGTGTTCTCGTATTCAGTAACACACCAAGTGTTACTAACTAGCACAACAAGTGCTAACAGTACACCGAGTACTGAAAGTACACTAAGTACTGCACCAAGTTTAGGGATCTTCCTTTCATGGACACATAACAGTAGGGGTTATTCTCTTCACGAAGTCCCCCACTCTCATGTAAATCCTCTTCAAGTTGTTCATGTGTGCAGAAAGAAGTCTAACCATAGGTCTTTCAATCGGGCATCCCCATGGTATGCTTCAAATTTTACTGGTGCCTAGCTGGCCGGGGGGTGTCATACATCTTCACGTCTCATTTTAACTTTATTAAATAGTTCTAGTTTATGTTAGGTTCATTTGTTAGTAATGTTATATCAAACATGTTATTATGTTAGGTTCGTTTGTTAGGAAGGGCACCTCCCTCCCCTTCTTTCTTGCCTTATTAGGTGAGAAAGATTTATTATCTTAACAATATTATATTAAGTTCATTCTTCATTCTTAATCTCATTTCATGATTCATAAGTACGAGGTTTTTCCTCAACCATGAGACCTTGGTCCTTGTTATGGTCTTATTGATACTGCCATAATGAGGTCCTTATTACCTACAACTGCTTCAAACATTGTCAACCACAATAGCATATAATCGATGCTTTTTCAAAATGAACTTGCTTACAATGATTTCTAGTCATTCATCATTTCGAGTCTCGACCATCTTGCCATTACATGCAAACACAAGCTTACTTGCCCAACTGGATCACTAATGTGTGCATCATTCCTAGATAATTGAGTCTCGGGATTTAATTGCATTTCATAATCATAACATCAAAATTTATAAGCATCGCATTTCATACACTCCTGGAATAACTATTAATTTCCACACATATGCATTTTTTGGCACAACTAGTATTTTGCATTATGTGTGCCAATCATTTCAATAAAAATTTCAAATTTACAAGTTTATTTTGGCCATTCTTTTATGGAACATATGCTCAACATCGACATGCCATTACTAATCATTTTAACACAGGATAAAAAAATGTTTAGTAACATTTAGATACCTTTTTCAAAAGCAATCCATTGTATCATTAGCATGCCAGAAGTTACCTTCAACATGCAAGGTATCTTACCACCAGTCTTTATTAACTTACTATTTAGCAAGCATTGTTCTTTCCCAATCCTTGGGTATGAGATCATTTGTTCATGTTTTCCTTTCCTCTCTAGTACATAGCAGGAAAACAAGCATATTAGTCATTAATCTAGTACATAGCAGGAAAACAAGCATATTATTCAGTAATCTTAAACTTCCGTTCAACTTAATCATCAAGGAATATTACAAGCATCTACCTGCATAAGCATGCCTATGTGCATTGCATTACAACATTAATTTCATTATTAATAACGACATATTGCAAAGGTCATGAATGTATTCATTTGTATTTATAGGCATTTCCTAATGCTCAAGAACTTCATGATCATATCCATATTTATCATGCCACATAAATGTAATAGCAAGGAGAAAAGAAATATAGCTTAAGAGTGTCCCTTTTCCTTGAAACTTCCTCAAGTTAGTGTTTTAACTTTATCTAAGCCTGCTATATTTTCACATAACATTAGTAACGATAACTTAGAAACTTAAACAATCGTTTACTATAAAATTTGTTTGTAAATAAATCAAAGTAAGAGCCTGCTATATTTTCACATAACATTAGTAACGATAACTTAGAAACTTAAACAATTGTTTACTATAAAATTTGTTTGTAAATAAATCAAAGTAAGGGAGATAGAACTTCCCTGATCATTAATTCATTAATTGCGCTTACTACAAGTATGCAATATTAATTTACCAAGGTTTTACCTTAGTGCTGACCCTTCTAAAGGGTATGGTGTTGTAACTCTTCGTTGATACCATTTGTCACATACCCATTATGCTCATTAACCAATTGAGGTACGGGGTATAAAAAAAATTCCTCCAACTTCTAATCAAGGTGCACATAAGAGAAGTAATGTGTTAGCCTCATCCACAAGTTGGGGAATTTTTTCATGTGGAAACAAAACCATTCACTGAGGTTAACCACAATGAACATTCAATAATAATTCTTGTACCTGTCTACAAGTGAAGGACATATTCTTATCATCAATCATTTACTTTGCATATAAATTAACTAAGATATTAAATCATGCCCTTTATTAATCATACTTAATCATTAGGTTAGTTAATTGTAACATGAAACCACTAAGTCATTATCAGATAACCTTAATGCATCAACAATAATATTAGACCAATATCCAACTTTTGGTTACATAACATACACGAGTGTGATGGCATTTATTTAGAAGTAATAAACACATCCTTAAGCATAACTTAAACAAAGCACCACATGATATTTTGTACATTTAAACATGAGAACTATCCATTCAACCATAACCATTGTAAGATTATCGGAAATATCAACATCTCTCAAGCATATTTTCAAGTCATTCAGTTATTCTTTCATGTGATCTAACATTGGTAAGGCCATAGTATCAACATGCGTTATTCATCTCACATGATTTCCTTATTAAATGTGATTATTATATCACTCCTACAAGCATGTGTTGTTCATCTTACTTATTTAGCTTTGATAATGCATTCAATATGATTGCGCATGCATACAATATTCACCATGTAGATATCCATATTATACAATACTCGATGCATTCAACAATTAATAAACATAACTTAACTAATCATTAACGGATAAGTATAACCAATGGAGAGCATTGATCCAATATTTAAACGTTCAAATGACAAGAACATTGCACAAATAAATACTTAACTATGAATAACTTCTTTTAGAGCATATTCAACTTATACCATTAACTTATCAATCAAGTTATTTAACCTTATGAAGGTTAAGAATGCAATATTATACATATTACTTTACTTACATGCAAATTCCTACGAGTGTGCATTGTCTAATGTAAATTACAATAGCATTATTTTATATTGAAATCCATCGCACAATGACCATTAATCGACTAATAGTAAATATGCATTACCACCGTAGATGAATTCATTTCCGAAATGATTAAACAAAAGTAGACAACCAAATAACAAGAAATTAATTATAAAGCAAATAATTATCTGAAATAATTTCTCTTAGGGGCTGAATGTACAACTGCAACGTTCCACCCAATCATAGGAACTCTATCGAGCATATAGTATTTATGTCAAGACACCACCCCCGAGCTGGGCAATGAATCCACTAAAGTGAAGGTGTCAAAGAATCTCTCACAAGTATAATTTATATTTCTTAACCATGCAACCCTCTTGTTGCATTATCAACAACTTAAAACAACTTAAACATTAAACTTAGAGCTATGTGCTCTTTAATAATATACTTAGAACCCTTCTTTCCTTACTAATTAATATAATTTCTACACTTTTTTTTTAAGTATTAAAGGAATCCTATGTACCTTAAACATTGCACAAGCATATAAAGGGAAAGCACTCAACTCTTGGACGACTCCACACAAAAGTGTTTCTAGAGAGCATTCAACTCTAATGGGAACTCAAGAAAAATCAGAGAGTTCCCCTCTTTTGAAATACGAAAGAAATGCAGAAAGTCCCTCTAGTTTCAACAACCACAAAATGCTAATGCATAAATATTTGATAATGGGGTATCGCCCCCTCCAATTTTTGTAATAATAGAAACAAAATAAGGATTAATTCAAAGTTATATGAAGAGGAGATCACATGTACCTACGAATCAACACAAAGCATGCATAATGAGAAGGGAGTTACTCGTGTCTCCTCAACGTCTTGGAGAGAGAGCATTCAACTTTCTCAATCTTAATAGCAGGAAGAACCCCCCCTCTCTTTCCAAGAAAATCTAGAACTAGCATGCGGCGATCTCCTTCCTAGATGGATTTTTTTCCAATTATTAAAGAAACCCTAACTACCTTCTTATGCTTAGGTGATTTTTGGTTTTCAAGAAAATATATACAAATATATTTTTATAATGATCGATTACCAAAAACAATAATGTCTCTGAATTGTATAATAACAAGATAAAGTTGCGTTGCAGCATATCCCTTCCCAAAGGATTGACTAGCGATTCAACCAAGAACAATGAAGCCCTCCCATGGCGCATATACAATGTACGGTAATCTCTCTATATGAATATGTTATACTTTCTGGTTTACATAGTACAAATACTAGTCATTCTGAAGTAGTGAAGTTAGGCAAGGGAAATTATAGTGGTAATCAACATAATAGTGGTCAAGGAAATAGTAGTGTAGCTCAGAACCAAGGATTTATAGTGCAACCAGGTCCACAAGGGTTTGCTTTAGTCAGTTCACCCATGGCTGGGGTTGGAGGAGATCTTACCAGATACCCATAGTTTTGGGGTAAGGGTGATGAAGATGTAAAAAAACATTGGTACCTATGTAAGGCTATATGGAGGTCCAGAGGAACTACATAAAACTCTAAGTTAGTGGGATTAATTCTAATCTGAGAGGTAGGGCTCTTAGATGGTATATTAAATGTGTAGACCATCCACTAGGAGTTGCGACCCTATCTTAGTTCAGGTTAAAGACCTTTTTCCTAGCAGAATTCAAGATAGCATGGATAGTCGTCCAGATTGGACCAGATTGGGGGGAAGGTTATCGAACTATAACCTCTCTCTCGTAGATTGTGAGACAAGCTCATCTTACCTCTTCTTTGTGAGGCAGACTCATCTTACCTATCTTGATCATGCTTACCTATTTCTCCACTATTAATTATGCTCTTCTTACCACTAGTCACTCTGATTGAACCTCCATTTCAATTTATGTATGGGGGAGGAGGAAAGTGAGAAGAATAAGCCTTTACTTATGATCTAACGCGATCTTCGGATGATGTTATTGTTGTTGCTAGACTTTCAATTACTTTGGTGTGCGTTGGTTTCCATAACAAACATAGAGCGAGGCTGTAATAGAATACTAGCATCATGATCATGGCATATTCTCTCGACTTGCATGTGAATAGATGGCATGTATGAGGAGTTTCCCCCCGTTTATCTCTTTATCATGGATGTATCTCCAAATCATCAAACGAATAAATGTCTCATTGTTTCATCCTCAGAATGAATTGGTCCATCTCTCCCATGAAGCCAATGAATGGAACGAATGAAAGATGCTCCAAGAGTTAGTGCTCCAATCGAGAACAAAAGAAATTAAATCAATGTTGGTGTAATTACGTATATTAAGCAGTGGATGGCGTCAGGAGAGGTACGTTAAGTAACTCACCTGACCACATACATACATGCTAACGTTAACTAATTTATCTTTTCGGTAACTGGGGAGATGCATAAAAAGAAGACATAAATCCGACCAGGCGAAGTGTAACGTATTGACTCGTTTTATTTCGACAACCTTATTTGGGAGGGCCATAAGTCACTTTGTAAGTGCATAAAGCTTAGCATCGGGTATCATAATAGCATAATCTCATATATAATGAAATAACTGCATTTGAAGCATGCGAAAGGAAAGAAAGTTAGTAATAATCGCCCCACCATCCATCTTTTCTATCTATCGGTGACTGACTGTTTCATCGATGTGACCATGTGAGGTCTGAGCATGTGAAGCCCCCACCGATTAGCAAGCCTTAGGCCCAAGTGATCTTTGAGGGGAATAAATATAGGACGCCCAGCGTAGCCCCTATCGAGTAACCAGCCAGTTGCTAGTCCCAATTTCCAGTCATTTTAATATATCCCCAACCGTATCTTTGGTGTGGTGCTTGGTGTGATGCTACATCGACTATCCAATCTCAATCCCAATACCAATCCTTTGCAGTGGAGGTTATCAAACCCTTAGAATTGATGGCGATAACACGTATAATAATAACCAACCCAGATTCCTGCTATGATGATGAGGCAGTTCGAGAGCACTTATCTATGGAGATACCTTGAGAAAAAACCCTAATAACTGCTATTTCGATGGTACAGTTACGGAGCACTTCATTCGGGAAATGGCTATATGGCAAGGTAAGCCCGTTCACATTATCTTTCTTTCCTGTAGTGTAGTGGGTTTTATTTCACACCCTGAATAAAGACGTTCCTACACCCGGATTAAACGTTACACTAACTAGTCGCATACACCGAACCAATCCCTTTGGACACCACCCAGCGTCCTCTTTCCAACCATCATCCTTTTCACCCCGCAATGCCTTCCTTTTTAAACCCACCATATCTTCCTTTATAAACGCCACTATGGCCACAGTCTTATCACCCTGTTTCTTTCCTTTTCAACGCCACTATGGATAGTCTGTTCACCTCGCCATGTCTTCCTTTATCTCAGTAAGTATTTTTAACGACTCCTTTATTTATTAGGTAAGTCCTATAATGACTCCTTTATTTCGGAAGTATCCTTTATATATTGGGAGATCGATTTGGAGATATATTGGGAATGGATTAGTGCTTGGGTAGGTGGTATCAATGATAGTATAAACTATTCAGTGGCGGGTAGGATTTAAATAGGTAGGAAGGAGTAGGCTGAGGTCATAAACAGGCTATAAATAGGCAATAAACTGGCCTTAAATAGGTAATAAATAGGGCTTTAAACTGTCTAATGGTTTTTTTTCCTTCCAATAAATAAATATCATTAGCAATGGGCTCGACTCAAAGAAAGAAAGAGGGAAGGAGGCTAATGAGATTTGTTTTGGCAGGGTATATCTGGCTTGATGGGTAGATTGCTCAATCTAATCTTCTTCACGCTTGAGAAACCCACACTTCCGCTCCGTCAATCAATGGTTCATCCTCTCCATACAAGAACAGTAACATGGGATGTTTAATGAGCAGTGTAACAAGTGATTTAAAAAATGAAAGGTGTGCGCAAGAGGCAGGCTACATTAAATGCAAGCATGTTGATGTTTAATCTTCCACCTTGCATTAACTTCCTTGCAAGCCACATCGAATGATCCTCGGAACAATTTATTTACTTTTGTGGGACCCTACTAACGAACTAACGGAGTAGAGGGTAAACTACATAGGGCCAAACCATATTTGTTGAAGGGAACAAAGATGTAACCAAAACTCTGAAAGATATATAGAAAGGAGATAGAATACATAAGAAGGGATACAAAAAATAATAAAGACTTATGGCCAGAGTGACGAATCCTCTCTTAAGATATTTGTGAATACAATTTGATTTTATCCATGCTTGAGGTTATCTCTTTGAGATGCAGAAAGATGGAAATACAACTAAGATGTTGCTAATACCTATCTCGTGCTTTAGTGCTTCTTTTTAAAATAATATCCCACTGGCATGGGTGTTTTTAGCTATATATTTTTCACATGTTCCTCTAAAGGATTATGGGGTCTTGCTTTCTCCACTGCTCCCTTTCCTCGAATGGCCCTAGAGGATCCCTTTACACAAGTTGTACCATTCATTCCTAGACCTACCTCACCAGGGGTACTTGAAATCTATTCATCCTATACTACAAAATATCTATCTCAATGAAGGAGTTATATATCGTTGGCAGAGTTAAATCTACCAAGTTGTTGATACCGACACTCAGGCTTACAGGTATCCCAATGCATTTTATAGTATTGTCTAGCGGGTACCCTACTGTCAGAATTCCACTATATAAATCTTATCCTGCACTTGATCGATGTCCTTTAACATATTCGTTTATGATATAATCCTTCCATTTTTATCCCATGATTCAAGTAGGATAAGGGATACCAGTTTTATAACCTTGTGAACTTCTAAGGAGCCACTTGTATCCTTATTATCAGTCTTATTTAAGCCATACCATTTTGGCAATTTTCTGGGATTATATAACTGCGTTAGTCCTATCAGAGATACCTATAGATGCCAATTCTTCATCAGTTCCCTTAGACACTACAAAACCAACCTCATTCTCTCCTTGTGCTCCTTCCGAGTTTGAAAATATATAAATATATTATCAAGGTGCGAAGCCACTTTCCCGACAATAGCCCTAAGCATATTTAAAAAGTAAACCTGTAAGGAATATCTAAACAAAATTGTCTAGGTACTTCCAAAAATACACCATTAATGACACTTATGAAGACTACAAATACATTGGTCAACCCAAAAGGCACCACTACAACCTTCATTAACTAATTCCTTCATCACTGATATCATTTTGAAACTATTCACTTCTCATCTTTATTACATGCATCTTGTTGAGACATCATTGATCTATAATTTCCGTCGTCCTCAAAACTTGTTCATCCCTTTCATTATTATTTAACCCCCCAGGGTCTTTATTATTCTAATACCTTAGCATCCCTAGCATCACTCCAGCTGCCCCCATAGTATAGGGTGTTTACTTGGCCATGCTCATGGGTTCAAAGGATAACATACCTTATTCAACCAACAAAATCTTAATCCAAGTTGAGACATCTTTTACAAATCTCCCACATGATCCCCACTTTAACTTATTCTTGGCCTTTTCAAATGGCTGGCACGTGTACAAAAAAAATATCTACAAAGAACTCTTACACTGTAGTCTTCACCCATAAATAAACTACATGAGTTAAGTGATTATCTACTCATTGAAGTATAACTAATGTCTGGATGCTCCATTTTACTATCTTCCTTTCCCTCTGGGTATTTTTTGGTGTATCCTCACGTCGCTGCAACAATTGATAGATACTCACAAGGAACTCCACCTACAAGATCTCATATTCATCCCTACTAGCATAACCATATAAAACTATCTGTTTACAATGCTCAAACTTATATATGCATAACTCTACTTCTTATGTGATTAAACCCTAAAACCTTCTTTCAAATAAATCTTATATCTATTATTTTGATAACTTCTATCTCATCCTACAATTTTTTATCCCTCATTAGAAGGTACTGATAATGAAACCATTTGTTGGCTCTATTTGGCATACCAGGGTCCACTTAGGTGTCAAAAAAGGTCCACATGTAGTCTAGTGCTATCATTTTAAACCCCTATTAGGGGAAGGTCTCACCTGAAGAATGTACCAAGATAAAAGATGGTGAGGTAGTTTACAACCTAAATGTTTTACCATTAAGAACATGCATTATGACTCAAGGTATATCTACATGATTGTAATGTTCCTTTCTCAATTAATATAGATTTGTATGATTTTCCCCATATTTTCTTCTCTATTTGCTACAATATACATTTTAATAATGGTTTTGATATTTCCTTGGGTAGATCAAGTTAGATCTAGCATATCTTTTATTTCTATTGCTTGAAGGGATTTAAGACTGGTATTTGTTTATCTCATTGTGTGCAGGTAGCAGGTGTTAGGAGATGGAGCTGGATCTCTAGGAGCTACATCAGGTAAGGATCTCACAAGGACAACTGCCAAAGGGAAGGTGAGTTACATACCATTCATTCTTCTCATGCATATTTAGGATTAAGAGATAGATATAAAAGGGAAATTGTATAGTGTTCTATCCTAGTGTATGTCTCAAATCACGAGCAGGTCTGCAGGAGGTCTCTCCTGTTCACAAGAGGGATTTCTCTTACAACAGGTGAGTTACCCACTTGAGGAGAAACCACTGAGGTTGAAGCCCGATAAGTAGAGGTTATCCCTTGTGGGGGGTATCTCTAGCTTTCTATACTTCTTCTTTGAGATGAAGTAGTTCAGGTATGATAGAATAGCGATGAGTGGGATGGCCATGCACACCACAGAGATCACATAGAAAGCTTGTGATAACCAAGTTTATATGTTCTTGTGTAAAGGGATTATTGGAATCCAGGTTCTGACTTGTAGCACTCTGGGTGCCCCCAACATCATTAGGTGGACTTCCTTGGTTCCCCTTATGAGGTTGTTGATCATTCAATTTTCATTTCTCCTTATTATTATTACCAGTGTTTACATTATTCAGATTGGGAGGATTGGGAACATGTTGTTGAGCATAAATCTACCCTTGAGGAGGTGTAGTTTGAACGATGTTGGCTTGGGGTTTAGGTATCACAGTTGGAGGAGCCAGAGAAACGGGTGGGGTGGGGGGACCAATAAAAGTATAATATGGGTTGGATGCTGCTCCACTATAAGAAGAACTAATACAAGTGTGGGCATGCGCATGCTGATGCATAGGTTTACTAGGATAAGAGGTGCTAGTCCCAACTTGATAGGTGGAATGTTAAACATACTGAGAAGGGTTGCTATAATGCATCTGGGGATGTTTTACAGGATGAGGAGCATACGAAGGAGTATCTCCATGGTAAGGAGTACCATACATGTTACCTACAAGTGGGTAAGTATGAGGGTGTCTATGAGTTACAGATCCACTAACACCATTTGCCACATGGGATGCCCCCCGTGCAGACAAGTCAACTAAGTGAGAGAAGGGGGCATTGGGCATAATGGTATATAGATACCCTTACTAGGCATAGATCAAGTCATATTGTTGATCCTTTTTTATGGCTTCCACCTCAGTTCAGGGCATGGTCATGTCCACATCCTTCACTATCTGTAGAAGTAAAGACTTTAGGAACCAATCTAAAAGGAACCAATCATTGATCTGTGATTTTGTAAAACCACATCTTCTACACCATTAATGGATGTGATCCGTGATATGGGTAGCAGTGGTTTTACAAAATTTAATAAATATCTAAATGTCTATGTCATGGAAGACTAGGATTTCAAAGAAAGTAAGGAATGACATGGCAATAAACTCGAAGGTTCGATGAGTGTTATCGTGTTGGTCTATATACCACTTGGTTTCCACACCCATGAGAGTATGTTTAAAAAACCTAATACGAATGAATCCTCCACAATGTTGTTAGAGGAACACCATAAGTGGAAGTACATTATATGACTAGAAGGATCCTCTCCTGCTTGTCCCTCAAACTTGGGGATGTTATGTTAGAAAAAAGATTTGTTGGCATAGGTGCCTAAGCAAGGTCATGAAGGAAAGGATCATTAATTAACTTGGCCAAATCAGGGAGATTCAACCCAACCATGTATGGAAAATGAGATTTATTAGCATTAGCCCCTGCCATTGGGTTGGTAGTGGCTGCTGCAAGGTTAGGCCCTGGTGAACTAGTCAAAGGCTAAGTGATATGACCCCAAGGGAGCATATATGGGGTCAAATATAAATGTAATAGGGAAAATGAATAAGTATTAGGGTCGGCCTAATAATAGGGTCCATATGTACAATGGGTGAATAGTTATATATAGAGGTAAATGTACTCATTATTAATCATCTTATCTTGTGTGGTGTATTTATATATTGTATAAGGAGGTTACCCCCTCGAAGTGGGTTATGAATTGATTCTTGATCTTTATCAAGGCGTGAATATACTTATTCTGATTTATATGCTATTTTGGGTACTTGGTTCATAACACTGAGTATGATGTGGCACACTCATGTGAATACCAGAACTACTATGAGGGGGATTGGCTGCAGTAATACCCAAACCAATTGGAGGTGAAGTAGCTAAAGGGATGCCTAAACTAGACTCATTATATGATTATATGAAGATGAATCAGAACTCGAAGAGGATGAGTTTTATGATTGGCTAAGAGGATCAACTGACTCTACTCGAACACATCGAGCAGGGGTAAGAATACAACCAGGAAACCCTAAAGGGGATTAGCCCAAGAGCTTACAAGAGAATCTCTTGGTAGGCATAATGGTGCCTAAGTATTATGATCACACCTGAATGTTAAAGGAAAAAGTCCAATATAAAATGTTTCAAGGCCCCTAAACCCCTCTTATTAGATAAAAGCAGCTACTGCGTGTGTTCATCTAAATAGTAGGGTCAATTACCAATAGTAGGGAAATATGGTGAATAATGGGAATGTAGGCCGGCTTACCCCAAAGTTTTTTAGTCGCCTGCTCCCATGGCTCTATTAATTAGATTTATGTATCCATGCATTCATTTCGTCATCGAACAGGCTTGCATTGAACATGAAGTATGGCCCTGGGGAATTATTCGCCCTTATTTATAATAGTAGGGCGGCAACTAGTTATATATTAGTAAGCGTGGCAAGAGCTATACAAGACTTGCTTGCCCTTTTTATTACTAATTGTGGTATGGGAAAGACTAATACACATGAAGTGCCGGATTTATTATAAATAGGGGAATTTCTTATAAGTAGGGATTTTTCTCAATATTTCCTTTATATTTATTCTTTCTATTCTTTCTATTATTTTTCTTTTACATATTTACCCCTTTCTTTTCATAATAAGGGATCCCCATCTATCTCTCAAAAAAGCTCATTTTTCCCCTTATAAATAAATGGCAGCTATCCAGCAGAACAAGATTGGTGCAGAGGTTCAGCTGCGCAGCTACGGCGGTTTCTACCTTAATTAATAGTAGGGGGCATTAAATAATAATAGGGCATCTCATCCTTCCTAAACCTTTGTACCCCCTTATTATTATTGATTTAAGCCTTCTCATTTTTATGCAAGCTAGTGTTTGCTGGGATAAAGATACAAGGATCCAATAAGCTCTCTCGATCGATAGAAGTCCTATGGTGCTTACTGCTTGCATGCTTGCTTTCCAGGCGGGTAAAAGCCCTCCCGGGGAATAGCCAACCCTCTCAAGAAGTAAGTTTTAGAGATTAAAATATTATAACAAATTTTCTAATTAATATGTAATTAACGATGTCTTTACTTACAATACGAACTTTCAATTAGCCAAACAAATTGTGAGTATCCATGCATATATATAATCCTTTCATTGCAACATTTACAAAAACCCTTAAAGCGATCTCAGAATTATAACACATAAATAATTCAATCACTATCAACTATTAATATCTCAAATGCAATGAAATTCATTCACTTTATATGCATCATTATCATAATAAAATCACATGATACAATCACATTATCTGTGCAATAAACAAATGTGCATGCAATCGTCCCTCTTCAATTTGGATTATTCTTACTACCATATACAAGACACCATTTTTATGCAACTTTGTTCTCTCGAAAGGGAATTCTCATAGTACATCAAAATATAACCCCCCCTCCCCTTTTTCTTTTTTCTTCATGCAGTTCTTTCATTGCATCCACAACAACTTGTGAAATGATCTCATAATTATGAATTTACCAATAATTCATCATTTCAACTATTAACATATTACTTTCAATGGAATATGGCACAAGCATGCATCCACATAATGCATTCTAACATATGTACCCACATACATGTGTGCATAAACATAATATTTACACAATCTTTTAATGCATCCAATTCTTTTTAAACTATTGTTGAGTTGAAAGAGTTGAGATGACTGTTGACTGTTGGTGTTGTTGGAACAAGTTGCAACGATAGTTGAGATTGTTGACTGGTGCTATTCGAAACCCTATTTTTTGTGTGGAGTGCGTCCTAATTTTATGGAGATGCATTGAAGCTACTACATGGAGAGCATTCAAATCCTACTTTTTTTAGAGTTGTGCATCTCCCTCACCAACACTTGCATGAGGATTGTAAATCTATGTAACCAATGGTATATCAGGTATTTGTGTGATAGTGGTATCATTTTACAAACAATGGTATTTCCTTTGGCATATTGTTGAGTAGTTCCTCTAGTGTTAAAACTCTACTTATGAACTTATTGACGGCGTATTTTGTCTACCAACGTATTGTTGACTGAATCATGCAATTTTATTTTCAATGAAGTGTTCTTGGTCAATGATATTGTCATTGTTTTACTTTAAAAACCTAAGATATTAAGATTGTAAATTTCTTTGGCAGAGACTATAGACTTGCAAGGTTATTGTTGTTGTAATATCTCATTGCCTATTTCATATTAAGTTCATTATTGTAGATTACACTAACAACTGCAGAAGATGCATTCATTGGCATCCATAGTTGGAGAAGTACTCACTTGCAAAGACAACTATCCAGAATGGTTGATGAATATCAAAGCCACATTCATCTACAATGATATGTGGCATGGCATATGTGAAGGAACCACCATTAAAATATATATTGGCCTGACCTTGAAATCCAACCCAAAGCCACCAACATCAAAGAAAGAATGAGATACATGGCAGACCAAAGACAACAAGGTTGGAAATTATCACTACAATAGTAAGTGAAGAGGTGAGTCAGCACATATTGCCTACAACATCATGTTTTGATCCCTTGAAAATATTGAAGGGTTTGTATGACTCACATTTTGAAATGGAGGTAATTCAGCTGATGTTGAAACTATTCAATTTAGAAGTGAAGGATAATGATCCCATGATGGTTGCATATGATATCAGAGAAATCATGCACAACATTCAAAACACTAGCATTAAACCAGACCTTCCACTTGTTGCCTTTGTCAAGTCCCGCTATCCTACACATTCACACTACATTGAATCACTTCAAGTTAGTGATAAGTTGAAGGACCTCACCTTTGACACCTTGGTGGATAAAATTGAAGACAAAGAGAAATCCTTTGGAAAGAAGACCAATGATCCCACTGGAGAGACCCTTTGTCAAACTTAGAAAGCAAAGAACTAGTCAAAAGTCTCTTCCAAGGGAGCGAGCAGCATAAGAGGACAGGGAAGAAGAAATTTCAGAGGCAGGGGGGAATAAAACAACTCAAACAGAATACCATACCTACAATGTAAGCGATGTGGGAGGAATGGGCACGAAGAAAATCAATGTTGGGTCCCTTAGGACTCCATCAAATAAATACATAACAAGAATAAAGAAGACAAAAGTAAGAGTCGGTAGGTTAGTAAAGCTCCTGAATCTGTTCATTGTAATATTGGAATAAATGAAATCATATCTTTTTCATCTCACAAAGATGACTGGTTGCTTGATACCGGTGCAACATCCCACATGACATTTAGAAAAGTCTGTTTTGAAGAACTGAATGACAATGTAGATGGCATAATTTATTTTTCAAACAAACCCATCCTCAAACCAAAGGGAATTGGTTCAATTAGGCTCAAAATGCTTGGATTTCCTGACTTTTGTTGCAAAAAGTTCTCTATCTTCCAGAGTTATAGAGAATCCTACTATCCTTGGTGTAGATTCGACAACAAGGCCATTCCGTCCACATGTTCACTAGAAAAGTAGAGATAAGTAAGTCCTTTGACAACCAGGTCATCATGATTGGATATGAATATAGAAAACTGTTGAAGCTGAAGGGATCATCTACAAGAGCTCAAAACTTTTCCTACCTCTCTTAGCGTGAACAAGGTAATCTGTCATCCAATTTGTTATGGCATGATAGATATGGTCATCTAAATTATAATAGTCTTCGCTTGTTGAGAAAGAATGGTATTTTTTGTTTTCCCACCATTCATAAGAATATGAGCAAATGCAATGCATGCATACTAGGAAAACATAGTAAGCAGCCATTTCAAGAGTCAAAATTCAGATCATGTATAAAGTTAGAGTTGATTCACTCTGACTTATGTGGCCCTATGCCTATTCCTTCTGCCAATGGAAATACATATCTCATGAACTTTGTTGATGACTACACCAGAATGTGTTGGGTATACTTGTTACAGACAAAATCTGAAGCATTCCAAACATTCACAAATTTTCATGCATGGATATAAAATCAAGCACAATCTCATATTGGCACACTTCGTACTGATAATGGAAAAGAATACACTTCTAATGCTTTTGAAGACTATCTTTGTCAACATGGGATTGCACATCAAACTATAGTTCCTTACAACCCTCAACAAAATAGTGTGGCAGAAAGAATGAATAGAACCATAATGAATATGGTATGCCCAATGATGTTTTTCAAGAATATAAAACTGGTGTTTTGGGGTGATGCAATGCTATGTGTAGTCCATTTGAGAAATAGAAGTCCATATCATGCTCTTGATAACAAGACTCCACATTAAATGTGGTATGGACACATCCCTTCGATGAGGCATATCAAGGTTTTTGGTTCCACCTGCTATGCCTTGATACCAAAGAAGCCGAGAGGCAAGCTTGGTGCTTGAAGTTGGAAATGCTTTTTCTTGGGGTATTCAGACACCTCCAAGGCATATCCTCTTTATGATGAGGTAAACAAGAAGTTTATTGTTTCCATAGATGTCATTTTTCTCAAAACTAATAAAAATGACGAGTCTATTGATAGACAACTTGATCGTCTAGAGAAATTTTCCCATTAAAGACATATTATGAAGTTGATATTGAAATTCTACATCTTGAAGGGGGAGTCCCTATTGTGGATCAATCTCTGGAATTTCCTTTTGAAGCACCAACACCCCCTCATGAAGAAAAATTCCTTGCCACTTCACCTGAACATGAGGTTCAACTGGATGATGTGATTGAGAGGATTGGAAGATTGAACCTTGAAGAAAATGAAGCACCACCAACATATCAACTTGGGCCATCACGAAAATTTCCGAAATGGGCCACAAAGACACTTAAAAGTGACCATCCAGATGAAGTTGGAAAGATGAGAACAAGAATTTCAACCCAACAAGAAGATGGAGTATATGCATATAACTTAGGTGATGACATGGATGTCTCATTTGATTGTGAATTGAATTTATATGCTAACTTTGAATCGAATTCCTTTGAAGAGGTTGCTACTCGTGATGAGTGGAAAAAATCCATGCAAAATGAGTATGATGCACTCATAAAGAATGGACCTGGAAGCTATTTTAACCTCTAGTTGGAACCAAACCAATCGGATGCAAGCGGGTATACAAGAACAAATACAGATCAGATGGCTCACTTGACAAGCACAAAGTGAGGCTTGTGGCGAAAGGCTATACACAAAAGGAAGGCATTGACTATGAAGAGACGTTCTCACCCACAAAAAAATGGGCTACCATCCACACCTTATTGTCTTTGGATGCACAAAATGGTTGCAAATTTCATCAGATGTATGTGAAAACAACTTTCTTGAATTGAGACTTGAAAGAAAATGTCTTCATGTCTCAGACAGAAGGCTTTGCTATGAGGGGGAAAGAAAAAAAGGTATACAAACTTGTCAATTCCTTTTATGTCCTGAAACAAGCACCTCACGCATGGTATGAAAAGCTAACCGGGGTTATTCCAAAGTTAAATTTCAAACATTATAATCTTGATGACACAACATTGTTTATAAAGAAAGTTGGAAGATTTGTTGTGTTTCTTGTGGTGTAAGTACATGACCTTTTGATGATAGGGAACAATGAAAGTTATATTGCATCCATAAAGAAATATTTGAAGAAGGGATTTAAAATGATAGATTTGGGACACCTTCACTACTACTTGGGAATTGAAGTGACTCAACATCCTAAGTACATATTCATCTCCCAGAAGAAGTATGTTGGAGAATTGTTGAACAAATTTTGCATGACAGAATGCAACCCTCTCTCAACTCCAATGGAACAAAAGCTAAAGCTCACATCGATTGAAGCAAAATAATTCGAGGATGCAACCAAGTACCTACAAATTGTGGGAAGCCTTATCTACATTACAACCACCAGACTAGATATTTCATATGTTTTTGGCATCCTTTCAAGGTTCATGCACAAACCTTGTGAAGTACATTTTTCTACTACTAAAAGAGTTCTAAGATACTTGAAGGGGACGCAAGTACTCTAAGGTGGATGACTTTAAACTTATTGGGTACTCTGATTCAAACTTCAATGGCGACAAAGAGACATGAGTGTCTACTTCTAGATACACAATGAGTCTTGGATCAACAATTGTCTCCTGGAGATCACATAAACATTCATTTGTAACAAATTTGACAATAGAGGTAGAATATGTGGTTGTCTCTAAAGAAACAAAAGAGATAGTGTGGCTCAGGAAGGTACTTGAAGATTTGTAGGAGAAACAAGAGAAATCCACTCCTTTATTGATTGGAAACACTTTTGAAATCAATTTGGCCAAGAATCCAAGATTCCATGATCGAACCAAGCACATCAGCACGAAGTACCATTTGATTCAACATCATGAAGAGGCCAAGATAGTCCATCTACGACATTGTTCCTCGAATGAGCAAATTGCAGACATCTTCAACAAAGCGCTTGGACGAGAAAAGTTTGAAAAGTTTAGAAACATGCTCGGACTCACGAACACCCCTTTTGATTAAGGGGGGGATGTTAGAAACCTAATCCGGAAGGAGTGAGGTTTTGAAAATAATGTAAATAATAAATGAATAAGAAGATGAAGTCCAATGGACTCCAACAGACATCTTGGCAGGCGAAGCCAAAGAGTCACCTCCTCATGTATAAAATAACTATTCATGCTCAATGAAATTCAATCATTTGGGAGTGATTCTGAAAAAAATAATACTGCATACATCTTTAGAAATTCAATAAAGTGTTATCACTTACAAAAGAAGAGGAGGACATCAAGGAAAATTTTAGGGGCAAAATTTAGTCTATGGGCTATTTTTTGACCTTCTTTTCCAAAAAAAGATTTGCCAATTTGTTTTTTTTTCAAAGATGATTTGCCCAAATTCCATGGGATATTTTTTTTAATTCTAAAAGTCACCAAAATTGTCCAAAAACTATATAAATTCCTTAGAAATTTGAATATTTAAAAAAAAATCGTCAAACATTTTATGGTTGCAAATTTAAGAATTAGTAAGATTCGCCAAGGTTTGTATTTATACTTTGAGAAAATTATGGATCCTTAAAATTTTCCTTGGAGGACATATTACTTTGTACCAAAACTTTGCAACTCTATATAGATAGAATTACTCATATTATAACATGAAAAAGCCATAAAAAACGATCAATTATGACTAGTTCTAATCAATAACCATGATCACCTTAACTAAGATGAGAGATATTTTTTTATCCCAAAGTAGGTTTCTAACCAAATTAAGTAATATTTAAGTGTGAAAGAGGTAAAATACTATCCACATAGGGTAGAGAAAGACCTAAGCGGGAAATCATGTTGAAATCAATTCAAGGAAAAGAAAAAAAAAACATTATCCATTAACATAAAGTAAAGTAAAGGTTATCAAATGAGTGATCCCTAAGGTTAGGATATGGACCCCCAAAAATTTATTCAATCCATAAGAAGTACATCCAAGAGAAGTGACTTCAATGCTGGTGAGTTTATCACAAAAGTTTGTATGGTTCCTTGTAGTTGTTCTAGGGTGAGCACTTGTATAACTAATGCATGATACAAAAATCTATACAATATTTTTTTTATAATGTAAAGTGTAAATTCTATACACTAGAATCAATCATTTAAGTCATGAATTGAGTTTGTCTATATTTTTATAAATTGAGGTTTATTTTTTATTGTAATAATTTATATTTATTTAAGTATGAAGATTTATATAATTAGCTATATATAAAAGTTTAAGGATATGGAATTGTATTGAAGTTTTAAAACATCTTAACATTTTGAGTGGATACTTCATTGTTATTAAATGTTCTAATTGAAGCTTTTAAGAATAAATAAATAAAACCTATAAAATGTATAAATAAATTCAAAGAGATATAGTTGTTAGAGAATATTAATAAATTATAATAAATATAAATCAATAATAAATAATTGGAATTCTTATATATAAATTAATAATGGATAAGTTGTAATAAATTCTAAAATGATTGGTTACAAAACACGGTGGTCAAAAGTATATAAAGACTTTGCACAACTTTGGACGTCTGATACAACAACCAAAATCATAAGTAGATATTTATACAAATTACGATGGAATTCTCTTTATTGCAACTCCTTTTTGTCATGGACTTGATTGATCTTTGACTTCTTTTTGAGATTAAACCTCCCCAGTTACATTGTTTGTCTCTAATAATTGTCCTACCTATAGAAACATAGTTTAAACATGCTCTAAGAGGTACCACTTATCACTTTAGTTCGACTGTCCTTTTAATGTGACCTTATAAGGTTTCAAGGTCATATGTCTAGTTCACTACTCTTTGCACTATAAAATTGTATATGCATCTAACTTCAATAACTTTTGAAGGATTGACATAATAGATATGTTCTTATTAACGTTGATAGCTCAAATATCTTTATTCCCATACAAGTTTATATGTTAACTTCAATACATTCTCTCCAATTTTTTCAATAATAAATGTTAATGTCATAGATAAGTAAAGTGATATTTTTACCATTCTCCTTTGAAACACTAAAGGTATAGACAAATTCTATCCCCTACATGAAATTAGTGATTTGCATAATGTTAATTACATCGACCCTTATGCTTTTGCTAACTCATAAAATATTTTCAATCTCAATCATACATTTTTTAATATGTTCTATCAACTTTAAAACTTGCCCATGTACAACAACCTTCTTCGTTATCATCACCTTGAAGATATATTCCAAAATAACGAATGGATCTTAAAAAAAATATCAAAGACGTGCACTTGTCCATTGTCTGGTCTAATGCAATGCACAATTGTAACTAGTTGACACATATAAGAGGTTGGCATCGCATGCCTTCTCATGTTTATAATTGAAAATTCACAACAATTGAGATATGGTGTAACCAACTACCTATATTTGACTAACAATTGAGATATGGTGTGAGTAACTACTTTTATTTGACCATTTCTTGAAGATGGCATATAACACTCCTCTTGGTGTGAGTAACTACTTTTATTTGACCATTTCTTGAAAATGGGATATAATACTCCTCTTTAACTTAGTATTGTTTGAATTATGTTGGATAGGTAGAGGTTTTGTTTTTATTATGTCCCCGAAGGGGATCATGTATGTTTCGCCAACACCCTATTAATTTGGGTCTATTGGCTAAATGTTTTTGTTTGGCTATAGTTTAGCTATAGTATTGAATATATAATATTAATCTAATTATTAAAAAATGTTTTTTTTTTCATTTTAATTGGTTGCAGGACGCTGATGTTGTCTTCGTTTTTCCCTTCCCAGGAGGTGGCGGCGAGATGATGTCACGTCCTGCAGAGACAATCATGTCAAGCTACCCTAATTTCTCTCAAAACTTAATGAAAACACGAACTTCCACCCTGTCGCGCAGATTTTTAATCTTTGTTTTTGTTTTATCTGCTGGATTGTCTAATGGCGTGGAAAGCTGCATGTATCTCTGTTTTTATTGCCCCTATGAACTGGAAATAGCTCACGGAGGGAACAAGCCGGATGCATTGGGCTCGCGGAGGTGTTTTTGCCAGTCTAATTCTTTGGTCTACCGGGTACTGAGTTCAGTAATTCTGAGCAGGCTCCCATCATTGTGGTTACGTCTCATCCAACCGTCTGTAGCTACCATGCTTATCCTGCCCAGGGATACAAGCAAGCAATTTGAGTAATAACCCCTAGATTGGAGTGTGCTATAAGAAAGAATCTCTTCTAGTCCCATTCTAGGTTATATTAGTCCCATTTTATCATAGTCTGAGGCTCTGAAGGAGCTGGAGTTGGAGTCCAGCCTCAACCGTTGCAAATCTGAGAAGCCGTTGTCCAATGCTCATGATTTTGGATCAGAGAAATGGGACTTGGAAGCTGAGCTCCATAAGAACCCCCCAAATAATTTCAAACCGGCCCATAAGATTGTCGTAGTTGTTGATCGTATGGGAAGCGAAAAACCATCTATCTCGGGGAGAAAGAATGATGTTCACAGGTCTGGAGGAGGCGAAGGGGGTTCTGGTTCGAGTCCTGTGTCAAGAAACTCGCAATCAATGCTTGAGACTGAGGATGGCGCGATGTATATAGCTGGAGGATTTGGAATTGATGGTGGGAGTCAAGAAGTCTCGAGGGTTGATTTTGGTTCTGATTCTACAGAAACTTACTTTCAGAAAATGTTGGAGGCAAATCTGGGCAACTCACTTCTGCTAAGAAACTATGCAAAGTTCCTGCATGAGGTATGGATTAATCCTCGCAAACAGATTTTTATTCTTCTTGGGTGAATGCTATAGGCTTATACTGGGTGCATTTTGTTATTTATCTTTATCAACAATCCCAATTAAAAAAAATAAAGTAGCAAATATCTATTGTCGATCTGCATCTTTGAAATTTTAATCGGAAGACAGGAACTATGCAATTTTGGAGAACTTTAACTGTTGTAGATGGTAACTAATTGAAGACAAAAGCTTATGCATTTTTAGATCTTCAGGTTGTGAGCCTCTTTCTGTTCACTAGGTGGATGGGGTATTCTTTCGCGACAGGGAGGAGATGAAACCAATAGAAATGACTGAATTGAATAAATTGAAATCTTGAGCTCTATGTGACGATGAAGCTTTGCGGTTGGTCGAGGAGTGAGATTACCGATAGGAAAATATCCTATGAGAAACGCCCCAGGTCTTTATGGATAAAACTTCGTTGTAGAATTTATCCAACCAAAGCAACCATGGCATCCCATTTTGGCTGGAGGTCGAAATTTCCCCTAGAGAGATTGACATGTCATACCGTTTGACCATTCACAGGTTAAAAACCAACTATTGGTTTGACCATTCACGGTTTATTGGTCAAACCCTCGTTTCTGCATACGTCTCCGTGGAGAAAGTACCAAGTGCTAATTCTAATTCATGTGTCTCATCGTGGAGAAGGTGCCAGGTGTGAATTCATGCATCTCACCCTAGTAAATTTCTTACTCTGCTCTGTTGAGATGTACTACCCACTGGGGGCTTCTCATGATTTTACTTTTTTCTCTCTTAGGAACATCGAAGCACTTTCATCTCAGAGGATGATTTCATTTTCCTCTCCAAGCACGGGATAAGTGTTGTGAGAATTCTAGTTGGATGGTGGATTACAAGTGATCCAAAATCTCCTGTTCCTTTTGTTGGAGGATCTCTGGCATGTCTGGACAAACCTTTCTTATGGGCACACTGAGTGAAAACTGGCCTTCATCCTGAAAAGTTTTAATCCTATGAATAGAAATTGAAATAGACCAAGATAATGGACCATAGGTTTATTAACTTTGTGGAAACAGTGCTGCAGGAATCATGACATTAAGGTGATTATCGATCTCCATGCTGCTCCAGGCTCACAAAACGGGGCTGACCACAGGATCACCAGAGACGGATATATAGAATGGTCTAAATTACGAGAAAACATTGACATGAGTCTATCCACCATTGATTTCCTTGCTGCTAGGTCCAACAAATTCTTACTGTATTAATCCGTCTTGATAGGTTTTGATATAGTTAAAAAATTGCTGTAATAACGATATTTTTAGATATGGTAGAAAAATGTTCTTTTGTTTTTCAATAAAGCAGGTCAGTAGCAAACTTTAAAAATTGCTTCTATCATTGACAGATATACTGCACACCCTACCCTTTTGGGCATTGAGCTGTTGAATGAGCCAAGGTCGCCTGTAGTGAGTTTGAACAATGTTACTGTCTATTATTCATGGGGTTATGACATCGTTCGAAAGTATTCCTCGTCGGCCTATGTGATAATGTGCAATAGAATCGTCCCTGTAGATTCAAAAGAGTTGTTTCAAATGAACAATGGCTTATCCCGCACCGTTGTGGGCATGCATTACTACAATCTCTTCGATGATGCCAATTTCATAAACATGATGGTTTAGCAAAACATCGACTATATCAAAACCATAAGAGCTCAAACTCTGTAGCGCCTTGTCTAGGCCAATGGTCCTCTCATCTTTGTAGGTAAATATAAAAAATCCCTGCGTTAACTACCCTTATTAATCTTGCCATTGATGAAAGCAGGTCAGTGAATATTTAATCAGTAATTCAAGAAAATTGCAATATGGTCCTCGAGTGCCGACATGGCCATTGCAGTATTGGCATTTCCTGGCCCTTAATGAGTATAGCATTAGAGATTCAACTTACCTCTTTCGAAAATTACAGTAGGGTCCCTTGAATGCCCTCGTGTCACTACTGTCAATTGACCTCATTACCCTCATCAGTGTAGGGTTTATAGACATTGAAACCTGCACAAGTCCACAATACCGCTATTTTAATGCCACTCTACCTAGCACAAGGATAGATTTAATCATACACTACGTTTATATTTTCCGTAGCAGATTAAAGAGAAAACATTGACTTACCAAATTTTGTGTGTTTGTGTAGGGGAATGGGTGGACGAGTGGCAAGTGACCAATGCCAAACAGTCAGATTACCAAAGAGATGGAGAGGCACAATTGCAAGTCTACGGGGAATCTTCCTTCAGATGGGCATATTGGACGCTAAGAAACATCGATAGCAGGCACTGGGATTTTGAATGGATGGTGAACAATCAGTACCTTCTATTCCCTGCATCCATCCAAAGTTAAGTTGATTATCTATTTGTTTTTTCTTGGAATATCAATAGATGCTAACTCGATGAGAATAATCATGCCCTATTCTAATAACGTAGCTGCAAAATAGTAGTTGAAGCTAAATAAAGTTAGTGTCCACAACCAATTTTTTTTTATTTTTTATAATTTGATGTGGAGTAGGATGTGTGCTTTTCCTATGCGCACCAAACTCCCAAGTGGATTGAATCGAGTGGGTCCATCATGTTCATCCTTTCCAACAGAGTTTAGATCATATCTGGACACACTATTGAATAACATATTGTTTATGGTCTTATTTTAAATTTGAAATAAATAATTATTTAAAAAAATATAAAAAATCATTGGTAGTTATGTACGGATGTAGTCTATTAATGCTGGCCTCAAGTTAGATAGATTAACATTTATATTTGTTTTAAATTGCAAGAGAATGAAACAATCTATTTAACATAAAGAACAAATAACAAATAACTTAGTGGTAACGTGATGCTAACCTTCTTCATTAATAATGGATACAACCTAGATTAAAAAGTACCACACATAATTACATGCATTTTCGAAAGTTGATTGACATGACCTTAGGTTTTTTATAATGGTAATTCACTTAAACGACAAGTGAGATCAGCTAACAAAGGATAATCCATGTCGATGTGAACTTAAAATTATGATAAGGGAAACTTATCTAGAGTGAAAAATAAATGATCAACAAAAGATAAGGAGTGTGGGCCCTTTTTAAGTAATAGCAATTATTTCGAAAAACAAAAACACAAAAGTATAATTGCATGCTAGTTTTTCCAAATATCTAGTGTTATTTAGTAATTAACATAATGTAGCTATGATCATGATCATACTAATGAGTTTTCTTTCCATAATCATATTATTGGTAATTGCTTTGATCTCTTGGTTAATGCATATTCTAATGTCTTTAATTTACGTTCTTTAAATAGTGGTTAATGAACATTTTATTTCTAATGCATATTTTCATATTGATAAAAAGTAGAATTTTGCATCATTCCAAACGAGTCTTAAGATGAAATTGTCACTTGGAAATTTTGCCAATTATCTTAGGTTAGTTAGTGACTTACATCATTGACAAAAATATAATTTTTCATCATTCCATATATCTTAAGATGATATTGTCACTTGGAAAATTTTCCAATATGCTTCCAGAATGGCACCTTCACCAATGAAGAATCAATAACTCTTTCATGTCTCTTCCTCAGTAGCAAACCACTTTGTAAAAGAATTTGAACTTGCTTACAAACTTGCTTGGTAAATTTTTTTGTTTACTTTCATTTTCGTTAATGCTTTACTCATTCCCAGAATTTGCCTAAAACACTGTTGTTGCAAATTTGCTTTCTCATCATCTACTTTTTAATAGTCTCCGGCCTCCTTGCAAATGCTATGCAAAATTTCTAGCTTCATCCAAATAGAGCATGTGGCAATGTCGGGGACATTGCCACCTCATGGCTCTTGTTATTATTATTATTTGATGTATTAATATGAATCACATATGAACATAACACGTTGGTGTTAGCATTTTTTTGGATTTAATGTTTCTTTACAAAAATGGTGTATCTATGTGCTTAATCAATAAAGGTGTATCAATAAGTTATTACAAACTATATATAACATGATTTACTACCTCTATTTGACCTTTTATTTGAGGATGGGACTTAATAATCCTCTTAAGCCTAATTCAAACCATTATGGCCAAAAATAATTGAGAAAAATTTTGTTGTGGTAAGAAAATATCGAATGATGGAAAACCAAAATGTGCCCAAACTTTCACAAAGAATAAATGTGTGATGCACTACTCTAAAACTATTTTCTTACATGATATTTTTTTTCTTGAAAAACGTTCGCATTATATTAATTGAAATATAACCCCGGCGCTCCCATTTAGGGCCGTCTCTTTCCATTTGACATATTGTGTATAGTATTACACAATATAAAACATTGTAATATGGGAATTGAACCCTACTTTTTTGAGCCATCCCTCAGATTTGTAACACACACACACACACACACACATATATAATATGCAAGCAGTAAAATCTAACTAGTAGTCGTGCTCTTTTCACAGAACCTATCCATCCATATCTCAAATTACAATAATTACAAAATTGCATGTGTTTAGCTAATTAAAATCGGATTTAGAATAATGTACAATGTGTGTGTGTAACCTAACAATTTAACATGGGATCGAGTTCTTTGAGCCGTCCCGTTGACTAAGATCAACCGATATACTTAACACAACAAATTAATTGGTCGTCCCTATAACTAAAATTGAAATACACACACACACACACACACACACACACACATATATATATAGCCCAGTGGGTTAGCTCAAGTGGTTGAGAGCTGTGAGTTGTAAGTAGAAGGTCTTGGTGTCAAATCCCTGGGTGGCAATGCATTGATATATAAAGGCCTCACTTGATGTCCCCACCGAGTTAGGCCCCGTAATCAGGGCCGATGGTTTACCTTGGGTACCATCCTTGAAATGAGAGGAAGTACCTGAGGGTTTCCCCATAAATTTTTACAATGAATATATATATATCACACAATGATTTAACCGGTCGTCCCTCTAACTTAAATTTAAATATATAAATACCACATAATAATTAACTACTGGATCGGGCTATGAGCCTTCCTTTCCCCAAAGCATAAATGCATCAATAAATCACTGATCATAATGAAATGTTAAACGAAAAGTAGAGATCGCTTACTCCTATGGCAGCAATCGATTACCAACCTTCTCCCATCGGAGAGTCCTATGGAATCGATTGGTTGCCAACCTTCTAGAGATCACATCCCAACATTGATGTGATGAACAGAGGATTACAAAGCTTCTACTATACATATATAGCATGGCTCACAACATCGATGCGATGAGAAGATCACATGGCTTACATGAGTAGAGGACGTTGCGATGAGCAGAGGATACAATACTTTTACTATGCAGAGGTTGCATGGCTCACAACACCAATGCGATGAGCATAAAATCGCATGGATTACATGAGCAGAGGATGTTGCGATGAGCAGAGGATTCAAGAATTTTACTATGCAGAGATCGCATGTCTCACAACACCAATGTGATGAGTAGAAGATCGCATGGCTTACATGAGCATAGGATTACATGATTTTTACTTTGCAGAGATAGCATGGCTCACAACACCAATGCAATGAGCAAAAGATCGCATGGCTTACATTAGAAGAGGATGTTGCGATGAGAAGAGGATTCAATACTTTTACTATGCAGAGATCGCATGGCTCACAACACCAATGCGATGAGCAAACGATTGCATGGATTACATGAGCAGAGGATGCTGCAATGAGCAGAGGATTCAAGACTTTTACTATGCACAGATTGCATGGCTCACAACACCAATGCGATGAGAAAAATATTGCATGGCTTACATGAACAGAGGAAGAGATCTCTACACACATCGGCCCCCTTCCCTCCTCCTCGACAATATATATATATATATACACTCAAGGTTCCTTACCTTGGAAAGTCCTCCTAGGTAGGAAGATCTTTTTGGAGATCGAACTCATAAGAGATAGGAGAAGGAGTTGCTACATAGCAGTTAGAAGGGTATTTCTTTTCAATCTAGGGGACAATCATCTGAGGAGATCTCCAAGAAGACCCCCCATGTTTTTCCATCTTCACAATTTAGTAGTATCTTCATATGTTCCTAAGTCATTAGGAAAATCCTTTATTTTCGTTTTTATGAATATATGTATATTTATTCATATAATAAATATTTTCTTTATAGTTATTACTAAGAAGAAGATGCTTAAAGGTTTGCAATACTTCTCTTATTATATATATATATAAATGATCTTCCTTTCTATGAGTATATTAAAAAGTAAAAACTACTTTTACCCTAAATTAATCTCTGAATAGAAAAAGGTTCTAATTTCTTTCCTTTTTAAGATCATTAAAGTTTTGGGTACTTAATAATAATAAAACTGAGGTATCCCTCACTTAGGATCATCTAGTAATAAATTTTTTACGCTTGAGGGTGGGTCCTAAGAGTTCACTATTAACTTGTAACAAGTAGTTACTTCCTATAAACTTAAGGTGGTACTCAATATTTTTAGGAAAATAAAATAAACCATAACTTTTCTTCAAGTTCCTACTGGCACCAAGATGACATTCATCATCAATGTCCTAGATCTTCATGGCTTCCTAGTTATTTAATATTTCTCCCCTAGTGGATTCTTTACCCCGTCGTTTAGTCACGTCGAAACCTTCAGTCTCCTAGGTCTATAATCAACCATTACAACTTAGGAAATAAATAACAAAACTTACAAGATTTACTGGTGGGGCCTTGGCCTTGAGCTCCTCACCAGTAGCAAGTACTTAGTTACATTTTCATTTACAAAATAATAGGGTCAAAAGAGGGATGTTACATCCTCCCCCCCTTAAGGATAACACCATCCTCGGTGTTGGAAATATTTTTATTTATTTATCTTTGAATTTTAATCATATTCGAGCTTCTATGCTTCCTGCATGTCGTTATTGCTCCTCTTCCTTTCATAGCCTGCACTTTACACAACCCATACAAGGTCTTCCAAAAATTTTCAGCATAACATAACATACCATTCTTTTTCAATTTTAATCAGAATGTAGACAATAAATTCTTTTTGCACATACTTTTGTTGCCATTCATGAACAATATTTCAATCCTTTCTAATGAAATTTGTGCTCTTATCACTATAAGACAACATAATACATGATCATTTTTCAGTGTAATGAAAACAATGCATAGGTTAAGTAATAATTTACTTATCTTTTGGAGGGCATTCTTCACTTCTGTATTTCAGACTCTTATCTAATCCTTAAATTTGCGGTAGACATTCCCTTCATTCACAAGTTAGTAGTATTATATCATGTATTTTTAGGCGATAAACCTCAACTATACATTCATCCTTGTCTTTGGATGAATTTTTACATTACTTATAGTATTATTTGCCTACATAATACTTAAACATTAGGGAAGCCAATATCCCATTCACTTGGTAGCTTTTACCCTATGTTCCATAATTCCATTGTTATATCATGGAGATAAAAGATTTCAACAACACTTTGTTGAACACAAAACTCTCCCTTGAGTTTTGGAACTTCAACAACACTTTGTTGAACATAGATCCCTCCCTTGAGCTTTGTCACCAATTTAAGTGTGGTCTTATGGGCTTTAAGCTTTTGAGATTACTCCTCTTATGATTTCCAGTTAAAAAGTTTCATTCTCAAAAAAACATCAAACACCGTCATGTTTTCCAGATGTTATTTTTAATTTAGTGCACCTAGGTCTTCCCATTGATGATCACTGACTCTTTCTCTCTTCCACTCAAGCTCTCTTGCTTGAGTCCAGGAAATTTCTTTCTTTCCCACTCAAGCTCTCTTGCTTGAGTCCAAGAAGTTATTTTGTTTCCCGCTCAAGCTCTCTTGCTTGGTCCAAGAAATTATTTTAGCATGGTATGGATCATCAATTTCTCCACTTGGTGTTTTTCTTTTATTGATATTGTCTTTCTCCTCTTTATGACTCATTAATAATGATCATATTATTTTTGGTCTGCATTCACTGCCAATCACAACATTTAACTATTTGCGACACATAAGTTTGGTTCTCATTGTGGCTTCATTATTCCTTACCATCACCAAGTCTTTTGAATCTGTTACAACTTCACATATAGTTAGTTTCAACATCATATCATCAATTTATCAACAATAGGTTCACCCATTTATTGATCAACTATTATTCATTAACATTTCATATGCTTGATGATTTAACTATTATTGTACATTAGTATTTAAGTGTTGATCTGTATTCAAATCCTTGCAATATGATCACCATAGTTTATTCCCAACCATATATACTACTTTTGTTTTCAACAAGTCACGTAGATATTATCATCCTACCAAAAGCCAATTGTTAGTGCAACTTTTTATAATACGGTCAAAATTTTAAGAAGTCTTTTTCTAAACATGGATTTTAGTTTCCATACAATCCTGTAACCAAAAAAATATAGTAAGACGTTAAAAACCTCATCACTCACTCCTGAGTGATTTAACTCTAATATTCATACAAGATGATTTATAATCAACATTCCATTTTGATCATGATTTTCATTTGTCATAAATTATTGACATAATTCTGCAATGTTAGTACATAAACATTTATTGTTCCCTTCTCATAAACTATGTTTCTCATTGAGGATAGTAACTTATCAACCTGATAATTTTACACTCTTTCCAATAATGATAAGTTATAATGGCTACTCTATTCACCCACTCAAACATTTAACTTGCGTATTCATAATAAAAATTGTAAGACTATGGTCTTATTGACTAAACACCTTTGTCTATAATTGTATATATAGACATAATTCTAGAACAACATTTATACTTATTTCAAAATATATTTTTAACCTGAACCCAATTTTTCAGTTTATAAACATAATGCTTCAGAAATAAAACAGTATGAAAGTACTCACTTTTAAACTCACAGACTTCAATCCAACCAATTGTTTTGAACATTGGAATAAACTATTTTGTCATAAAATTCAATCTCTCTTTCTCATTGGTTACCATTGGAGAACTTGAAGATTAATTCATCTAATCAAGTTCGTCTAGTTTAGTTAGATACTTCACATCATTTTACTATCACTCATATTCCTTAAACTATATTCTTTATAGTCAAGAAAATATGCTAGGAAACTAACCTAACCATCATGGTATTTTTTAAGGATTCTAATAGTATACTTAAGTATAGTATTCTAGGCGATTATTTTGGATTGGAAAAAACATATATATAGATAGGTAGGCGAATATTAAATATGAAACATACAATTTACTACTGAAACTTGTAAATTTTGGCGAATATTATGATAAAAAAATAGATTTTATGCAAATATAGGCGATATTAGAGACTAAAAATTGCCAAATAGCGAATTTATTTTTTGAAAAAAAGCCCCAAAAATAGCCAATTGGCGAAATTTCACCCTTAAAAATTTCTCTGATAACCATACTTTCTCTATCAACTATACAATTAAGGAAAACATTTGTTTCTAACAGCATGTATTTAGATAAACAATAGTTCATAGAGTACGCAACTTACTTGTACGTATGCAAGTCCAATTAGGCCGTAGTGTTGTTACTTCGCACTGATACCACTCTATCACACACCCAAAATCCTCAGTCCTATATTGAGGGAAATGGGGTGCAAAATTTTTCCTTTTGAACACCCAACAAACAATTACGTTAGTCTATTAATACCACTCTTCATAATTAGACATTCCCATTTATGCGTATATATTTATTCAACTTGGGATTCAACATAAATCTATAATCTCGCTCAATATAAATCATACTTAATATCATAGATTATATGAATATACAACCCAACATGATACTTCTATTCCTTTAACCAAAATTAACCAATAACATGAAGAAAAAATGGTAATTACCTTGCAAGTCAACCCTCAGGCAAACATAGGAGCAACATTTACATAGTTTGTTTTTTCACAAAATAAATAAACTATAATAATTCATCATAGATCTGTTAATAACTTATTAGTCCTTCATGCATCCTTCTTTTCTTACCATGCAAGAATTAATTTCTACGTTAGTACTTTATCATAGGAATATATAACACTAGTCAACACAGTCTAATTTTTTTACATGATGATCCATAACCTTTTTACTATCACTCAACTTTCAACATAACAATAACCATCTCAAGGCACTACATTTATCTATGTGTATTTCTTCTACATGGATTTCCATTCTATTACAAAAGTATAACACATACATTATCGTCATGTCAATACATCAATCATCCGGATATACAATATACATCTTTTATCAAATAAAACACATTATTATTACCAATCTCATGAGTTGATCTGAACACAAATATAAAACCATAAACACAACTTATTATTATAACCAATATACCATAACATCAACGCATATGAGAGAAATCAACTAACAAAGGAATTCCAGGAAAATATACATTTATAATTTGACATCTTCTAATACCAATACAACAATAAAAATACTTATCTGATCGAATAGACTCATGCGACTGAAGGTTTGACTGTGACTTTCCTCCCAACCATTTGGCTCTCTGTCCGGTGTATATTTCTGCACCGAGAGGCCACCCCCGAGCTGGAAATGAATCCACTAGGGTTAAGTATCAAGGCAATCCATCACAAGTTTTTACTTGAGTTGTATGCTAGGTCCACGAACTCCTTTGGAGAATCACTCAATTATAATTTAACCCATACTAAAATTTGTAACATGCTCTTTATATCCACACTTTAGCCTCACCCTTTTCGATATCTAGAACAAGACTGTCACCACAAATATTAGTTTTTAGAACTAGACTGTCACCACAAATCTTAGTTCGATATATAAAATGGATAGACCATTAATGACTTTACATTTATATTCATATAATACAAATGTATTGAAGTCAGGATCTCCCACTTACGACCATCACTTTCCATTTGACATATCGTGTATAGTAGTACACAATATAAAACATTGTAATATGGGAATTGAACCCTACCGTTTTGAGCCATCCCTTAGATTTGTAACATATATATATAAGTAGTAAAATGTAACTAGTAGTTGTGCTCTTTTCACAGAAACGATCCGTCCATATCTCAAATTACAATAATTACAAAATTGCATGTGTTTAGCTAATTAAAATCGGATTTAGAATAATGCACACTGTGTGTGTATATATAACCCAACGATTTAACATGGGATCCAGCTCTTTGAGCCGTCCCTTTGACTAAGATCAAGCGATATACTTAACACAAAAAATTAACTGATCATCCCTATAACAAATTTAAACACACACACATATATATCACACAACGATTTAACCAGCCATCCCTCTAACTTAAATTTAAATATATAAATACCACATAATAATTAACTATGGGATCCGACTATGAGCCTTCCTTTCCCCAAAGCATAAATGCACCAATAAATTACTGATCATAATGAAATGTTAAATGAAGAGTAGAAATCGCTTACTCCTATTGCAGTGATCGGTTACCAATATTCTCCCATCATAGAGTCCTATGGAAGCGATTGGTTACCAACCTTCTAGAGATCGCATCCCAACATTGATGCAATGAACATAGGATTACAAAGCTTCTACTATACAGAGATTGCATGGCTCACAACATCGATGAGATGAGTAGAAGATCGCATGGATTACATGAGCAGAGGATACAAGACCTACTATGCAGAGATCACATGGCTCACAAAACCAATGCGATGAGCAGAAGATCGCATGGCTTACATGAGCAGAGGATTCAAGATTTTTACTATACAACAATCGCATGGGTTACATGAGCAGAGGAAGAGATCGCTACACACACCACCCCCCTTCCCTCCTCCTCAATAATATATATATATATATATAATTAAGGTTCTTTACCTTGGAAAGTCCGCCTGGGTAGGAAGATTCTTTTGGATATTGAACTCAGAAGAGATAGGAGAAGGAGTTATTACGTGGCAGTTATAATGGTATTTCTTGTCAATCCAGGGGACAATCACCCAAGGAGATCTCCATAGAGACCCCCCATGTTTTTCCATCTCCACAATTTAGTAGTATCTTCATATGCTCCTAAATCATTAGGAAAATCCTTTATTTTCATTTTTATGAATATATGTATATTTGTTCATATAATAAATATTTTCTTTATAGTTATTAATAAGAATAAGATGTTTAAAGGTATGCAATAATTTTCTTCATATATATATATATATATATGATATTCCTTTATATGAGTATATTAAAAAGTAAAAACTACTTTTACCTTAAATTAGGTAATCCCTCACTTAGGATCATCTAGTAATAAATATTTTTAAGCTTGAGGGTGAGTCTTAAGAGTTTACTATTAGCTTGTAACAAGTAGTTACTTCCTTTAATCTTAAGGTGGTACTTAAGAATTTTAGGAAAATCAAATGAACCATTACTTTTCTTCAAGTGCCTACTGGCACCAAGATGACCGTCATCAATGTCCTAGATTTTCATGGCTTCCTAGCCATTTGATCTTTCTCCTCTAGTGGATTGTTTGCCTCCCTGTTTAGTCGCATCAAAACTTTTAGTCTCCTAGGTCTATAATAAACCATTATAACTTAGGAAATACATAACAAAACTTACAAGGTTTACTGGTGGAGCCTTGGCCTTGAGCTCCTCACTAGTAACAAGTACTTGGTTACATTTTCATTTACAAAAGAATAGGGAAAAAAGAGGGATGTTACAGTGCCCTAACCCTCTGACATTTAGGGACATAACTAACATTAAGTCACCCTCTTCTTGGAATACTTTGCTCTAAGATTACCAAATATGGTATTTTGTCGCCCCGAGATAACTTCCCTGGATGCTCACTCCCTGGCCTATGTCATCATAGAACGACGAACCCTAAGTATGGGCTTGAGTGGTTTGACATCTACTCCAAACCCTCCATACTGTCCAGGGTTTGATGCTAGGTTACCAACATTAGCCGACCGCATAAAATATCTATAATTTCCAGGAGAAAGGAGCGTGGGAAGATCTTTTGTGTGATGAAATGGATTTTCGGTCTAGGCAGGATATGCCAGAAGAGGAGAAGGATTAGTCTCACTAAGATCCAAAACGCCAACCATATCATCTTCTGGCTGCTGAGCATTACTTCCAGGAGACAAAGAAAACATTCCCCCTCAGCCTGACTCAATAAGGAAGGATGGTGTTGTGGGGGTAAAAGTCCGAGGAGAAGCATAAAAGGGGAAGTATAAGGGTGATGAAGTCGAAACAGGTGAAGGAAAAGGGAGGCTATTGTCATGACCTGGAATGATGGAGGTATGCAAAAGGCTAAAAGAGGGAGGAATATCAGTCAATCCTCTCTCGAGGCCAACTCTTATAGGTAAGCTTTCCTTAAAACGAGCAGGGTTTGAAAATGACGAGGAAAGAAACTCCAATGCAGAAGACGAAAATAACTTAAGTGTCTCTGAAAGGGAGAGTTTAGAGGAAAATGACGATCGAAAAAGGGAGCATGGATGGAAAATTACCTCAGTAAATGAAGCAATATGAATAGACCCTAAAACCTTTGGAGTTGATACTCTCCAATTCTTCTTTGTATTAATAGAGTAATTCCCTTGCATCCCATCCATCTTGGAGTCAGTCGTGGTAGCATTTGGGCATGGCACACAAACAACCTGGTTCATAGGAAACCCTGGAGGTCTTTCTTTCTCAACGTACAAGGTTTCTTTTCGCTTCCTAAACCCCCTTCGAAAAGGAAGTTTACAATCTTTGACTAAGTGCTCTAGCAAATGACAGTGGTTACACCGGAAGGGTAACCCTATGTAATCGAGCTGCTGAATAATCTGACAACCTTCCACTACGATAGCAATATCTGCTTGAAGAACTCCCCTTATATCAAGTTCCACCAAGATTCTGGCCATGGACATCTTCCCCGTTTCAAGGAAAGACATATCCTCCAAAATAAATCTTCCCAGAGAAGAGCCTATCCTCTTAAAAATATCCATAGTCCATAGGGAAGAAGGGAGGCCCGACAATTTTACCCACCCTGATTGTAGGTAAGGCTTGGTCATTTTGGCATCAAAAAAAGGGTTCCAGTGTTGTAGGGAGAGGGGAGAGTGATCCCAGTGCCATAAACCTCTTAGAATTTTGTTGTGTCGTCTGGACAACCCAAAAAAAACCCCAACCACCCCCTTGCTAGAGAGTAGACCCTAGGAGGGTAACCTAGAATGCCATCCCAGTTCTTAATACTCCATGCCTTAAAATACTGGAGGCTCATCCTATGACCAGAGAAACAACCAACAAGAGAGGAACTGGCCATCGTTGAAACTTCGTAAAAATGAACATTTGAACCCAAGTCTAAACGACAATTTGATACTTTTCTCTTGAACTTATTCCTCTTCCCCTGATAATGCATGTCCTTAGTGAAGAGTGAAGACCTTACAGGGGCTATACTACATGATCTACTACAAGGAAATAACCATAGTAGAGGCTTTTACTTTTAATATACATGACAAAAATTTCAAAAAAATCACCTTTGGAATAAAGAGAAGGTTTTTACTACAAGTTTTGTGAATGTTTTTATGGATATGTATATAGGTTTTTGGTTGATGATGGAGTTTTTTTTCATATTTATTATTCTTTTGCAATGTATTAATATGAACATAGTATATTGATTTACATTATCATAATGTTATATAAGATTTGATGTTGTTTTCTAAAAATGATACATTGGTATAAATATTAGTATAGATCCATCTTAATTACGGATTTAAGAAGTGCCGAGAGGGATCAAATCCCTTGAGGTGCAAACTTTTTCTCAAATTTTGCAGTTAAAAAAATGTCTACACCTCAAGGGATGATCCCTCTCAACGTTTGGTAGATCTGAAGTTAAGATGGATCTATACCAGATTATTATGTAAATATATGTTATGTGCATAAATCCCTCGTATGTAAATCCTCATTTAATAATGACTCAACTCACATATCACATAGTAAGAAGTATCAAAGTTTAATTATTATTATTTTTGTTTTAATTAGTTGGAATATATAACTCTTTGGTTTTGAACTTTAGATTATGGTCTACATTGCAAAATTTGTATTTACTTACTATTTTATTATTATTTTATTAAAAGTGTTACACGTCAACTCCAGGTTGAGCATAGAATTACACTTCTCCCTCACAATGAAGCGCCTTTCTACACAGATATATATATTTCTCTATTATCTAGCTCACGATTGCCCCACGCAATTAATCCATTAAAAAACTAATACTTAAATTCTCTTTACAAATTGCCAATCCCACCGGTGCACATTTTAATCATGATGCAGTGATGCGCTAACACTTTTTTTGGGAGTTATTGTAAGGCATCGATGCTTAAATTATGTGAATGCATAACTTCTTATGCTATCTAAAAGCATCGATACATAATAGGAAAATATACAACTATTTTATAGCTTTGTAAAATATTTGTTAATTACGTTTTAAATTAATAAATTAAGAATTTATTCATAAAGATTTATTTAATTAATTATTATAATAAAGATTTATGTATTCATTAAATATGTAAAATGTTGTTTGTCCATAGATTGTAGCTTGGGTGGTTGGGAGGAATGATTGTTGCCCTCCCCACTATAGTAGGTGTGACTAACCCTATAATAAACCGTGAACAACCATTTAAAAAAATATAAAATATTGTTTAAAATAATGATAATATAATATTAATAATGATTATTTTTATCTATAATTATTATAATAAGATGATAACTTCAATATAAAAAAAAAAATGACAAAAATAACAATAATTCGATTTTTAGAAACATATGTTGTTTTCAAAATATTTTGACATGTCCTAAAGAAATAAGCCCAGACATGTTTGATTGGTCGTCACTTGAGATGTTTTCACCTTTTCAAGTGATGACTGTTTGTTGATTTTATCTTGATCACCTCTTGTGGATGTCATTTTCCCAACTACAGACTGAATTTGTGGCTTTATATTAATTTGCCATCGATCTAGAAACATATAAATTAAAGTTATTTGAAAGAAAAAAGATCGTAACTTGTATTTTATTAAAAGTGAACTATTTTGTTCATACACAGAATGTCATACATTTAAGTGTCTAGTTAGAGATATTTGTTCAAAAACCTTCGTACATCTTCAAAATTATACATAGTAATGATATCCCATGATTGCATATAAAAAAGATAACTACATGAAATTAGCAAGTAAACCTCCCTAAAGATAACTACATGAAATTAGCAAGTAAACCTCCCTATTTCTCCATGGCTTATAATTATGAGCATAATATTAAAAATCCAACCTAGGTTCTGGGTCAAAATCCTTTATAACATCTTTATCAACTTCCCAGATTAAAAATTAAAGTTACGTTATAGATGATTATGAAAATTATATCCCTTTACAAGAATACTTACAACTAAAATATTCATTGTTTCAAGATATTCACACACAACTTATCCCATCCCAATGTGGATGATGTCATCATTTGGTTTCCCTTAAACTTCTTAAAACATTTGGTTTCCCAATGGTTTAGATATAATTATAAACATAAAATGGTTTAGATATACTTATAAGTTACCCAGTATTAATAAGAGTATATGACCTTCGAAAAAATCAATAAGAGCATATGATGATTTTTACTTAAACTTATGTATCTATGAAAATGTATAGTTATTAGACATAATAATACAAAATATAGAATATATATTAAGTATATTTATTAAAAAAATGGTATGGGATTTTGAGATGTTGTTTGATCAACTTCCTTCTTTATTATTCACTCATATGTTTTGTATTTTTTTTTTTCGTTTTTTTTCCTACGAAATCAAAACAATGGAAATGGTTCGAACTGGATCATATATAACTGTATTATTTATTTTGGTACTTTCTAGGTAGAAAAATTGGAGGTAATGGCTTGTAGACCCATTTTATGGGCATGTCCCACTTTGGTGATTTAGGGTCTAGAATCTTCTAGAGCTCGTTGAGGCCTTATATGACTATTTTTGTGGTAACCAAAGCACATTCATGCCTTAAATGATCAATTTTGTGGTAAAACACTTTGTGATCTTAGCTACAAGCATCTCTATGATGTTTTACACATTGAGAGCTTTCCAACGATGCAAAAATCACGTCAATCCAAGTTCATATGTGGAAGTTATGCTTCTTGCAAGTTAACCACCATGATATTCAGTGGATGCCACATCAACCACCATTGCTCATACATGTGGGGCTAGTAATATGTGGACTTTCAGGAAAATTCTAGAGGGTCCAAAACCTTAACATTAGTTGGGGGTTGATGCATGCAAAAACCCTAACCTTGACCCTAGAAAACAATCATATTATGTTAAATATTGAGCCTCTAGGAAAATGAAGGGTTTCATTCTTATTGTATTGTTTATTTTTCCATAGTTAGGTAGAGCATCTAGAAGCAAGATATCAAGGCATACTAGAGGAAGTAGAATATCATGTAGGCACCATCCAAGCCATATTGTCAATTGCAACTCCATTGTGAGTGCACTTTCTTTGCAATTGCATTTCATAATTAGAAGAAAATAGCAAGAGCATAGACATCACCTTCTAGCTAGGTTTTTCCCATATTGGTTTTTTCTAGGTTACATGTTGTTTTTCATTGTGTGGATGGTATGCTATTTGCTTGCTTCTTTCATTTTAGTTGAACAGTTTATTTCAACATTAAGCTAGTAATACTAAATCTACAATTTAAAGTTAAAAAATCTATAATAATAATATTAAAAGATTTGTTGTGATGCACTATTCCAATGGAATATGCATGACACTTTATAGATCATATTGGTTTCTGAAAATAATTCTTTGGGGCTTTTATGTGAAGTTGCAGGATCAACAAATTGGCATAAGAAAGAAATCTCAAAACCCTATCCAAGAAGGTTGGGTATAATAATAGCAATCCACATGATGAGTGAGAGGAGATATTTTCAAAGTTGGAAGCATAAGTCATTAACATCTCTCACAACATGGCCATTCTCATGGAAACTCTAGAGAAATAGTTTGGACCTTTCAGGAAGTTTGGAAGTTCTAAATTACAAGCCAAATCCAATAGTAAATATGGAGACAATGAAAACCTAAAGAAGGAGTCAAAAAAGGAGAGACCAAGTTCCATTTCTATTAATTCTTCCCAATCTCTCTTTAAAGTGGAGGTGAAAGTGGGAATTAAACCCTACTAAGGTGATAGTGATGCTTTTAAGTTGAATCAATGTAGTTGCAACAATTAGAAGTTTATTTCTATGTTCATATATAGGAGAAGAGAAAAACATTTTATTTTCCCAATTGAAGTTAGAGGGTCATGCTCAAACTTGGTGGGAAAGTCACATAAAGATGCTTAGGCTAGAGGTTGATCCCCCAATAACTAAGTGGAATGTATTTTAAACCCTCTTTAAGTCCCAATTCTATCATATTGCATATGAAGATTACTAGTGGATATATTGACATTACTTCTAGAAAAGGAAAGGGTGAAATGTGCAAGAGTACACCACTGAGTTCAAAAAAATAGATATTATGTTGGGTATATCTCCCAAAAACCTAGACGCACTCCTCAAGTTTCTAGGTGGTCTACATATGCATTTATGGAGGCAAGTGATGCACTTCAAACCTAGTACAATTAATGAGGCTTGTGTGCAAACACGATATATGGAGAATATGGGTAAGGCTAAAGGACAACCAAGTGGTTACAAGTAGAAATACCACCACAATGCTTCCAAGGAGTGAAAGAATAAGTGGAAAGGAATGGGTAATAAGACAACAACCATTGCACATCAATGCAAGGATTCAAACAACCATTCTAATATCAATTGTCACAACTACGATAATGGTTGAAGCTACATCTTAAGCTAAATCCAAAGAATTGCATGTAGGATGACAAAAAGATAAAGATGCTAGCCATGGATTCAAGCAACCAAGTAGAGAGAAAATCATCCATGGATATTTTCTACCAAGGTATAACATACAAACAAGAATCATTTGAATATATGACTGGCGTTGGATTATGTATGGGTTGTAATTATGTTGGAGTATCAAGAACTGTTGATTGAAAAATTTGTAAGTACATATTTTTTACATCCCTTATTTTATAAAATTGAAACACTAAGAAACTATCTATACTTTTTCATGGCATATAAATCTCATAGTAAACAAACTAATGAGTGGAGCCATAAAAAATATGTTGAGAGATGGTATGAAACCTGAATTTGAAAGATTGTGTATTTTTTATGAAACACTCACAACTATGGTGTGCTTATCGATTTATGGAATAACGTGTTTATATTACAAATATAGATATATTCATTACACTATATTTCTACGGTTGTAGAGGTTGTTAGATCAGGAACATAATCTATAACACATGACCAAAGACCTGACTAGTCTAAACTTCTATGCAAAGCATCACCCAGAACAATCATAATCATGAAGCAAGAAACAAGAGAAACAAGAGGAGACAATGTTTACATGGTAAAATCCCGAGGTGGGAAAATTCCCATGGAAGTTGGTCTTCTATTTTCTAGTTAAACTCTCCAATATTACAATGAGTGAGCTCTCCTCATATGCACTTGTCACTCTCATACATTGAACTTCATTCACCTCTATTATATAGGTTAGAGGGATAGGAGAACATATCTCAAGATGAATGTGGGATACACTCACTTTATAAATTAGTGAGTTGTTGAAGAATACCATGACCAATCGTCTAAGTAAGATTCATTGTGTTTACAAGATGACTTAGGATGTACAACTGTAAATAAGATCGAGACCACTAGATTGAAACATTAATCACATTCTTACATTCCCCCTTAATAACAACTAGACGGCTAGAACATTGTTGGAGGAAGATGTCATTATGCTAAAATACCCCTTTGATGACAACTTCTTGCATCCCTAATAAGTTGCAAAGATGGAGAAACCTTTACTTTGTGATGGATTTGGTGAATATATCAACAACTTGTTGTTCAATGGGATACTACTCCAAACAAATAACACCATCAACAACTAGGTCTTGAATGTAATGAGTATCAAGGTTCATGCTGTTTTGGGAGCAATTTGAGTAGCACTATGATTGTCACATATCAACTCAGTAGGACCATTCTAAACCAGTTCAATCTCACTAAGGACATGCTAGAGCCACACTACTTCTTTGGATGCTTCCTTTTCTACCCTATACTTTGCCTCACAAGAATAAAGAGAAAGTGTTATCAACTTGTTACTGGACCATGATATTGGACCTGAACCAAGTTGAAATACATATCCTACAATAGACCTCCTTTCAATAGTCTCTCCTTCCCAATCATAACCTGAGTAACCAAGAAGTGAAACATAAGACTTACTAGAGTAGAAAACACCATAATGGAGAATTCCTTGAAGATATCTAAGATTAATGTCCTGCCAATGGATGTCATGAGGCTTTTTCATAAACTTGGAGACAATTCTAACATGAAAGGAGATATTAGACTTGCTATGTGTTAAATAGATCAAAATCCCAACAAGTTGACAATAGAGTGTGGCATCAACAAGGGGAGTGTCACAATCAATAGTTAATTTGAATCCTAACTGAAATGATGTTGGTCAAGGCTAACAATCACTCATGTGAAAAAGATCCATCAAATCAAAAGAATATTTAGACTAAGATAGAAATATACCATTTACCATATTCCAAACTTGAAGACCTAAAAAATAATGCAATAGGTCTAAGTATATCTTTCAATCCTTTAAAGTCCTAGTTGAAAAGGAATTTGGTAAACACATCAAGATTCCTTGAATTGATAATGTGTGGGAGTACATTAAAAATGAATTTGCAACAATCAAATCCCTCTAGCTCATTCAGTTAAGGTGTGGGTCTAGTCAACAGAGGGACCTAGGTTCAATTGCACTTAGGGGTGAGCTAGTTGGGAGGAGACACCCAAAATCCAACCAATTGAGGGTTGGTGTGGCCCAGGATAGGTGTGATCCCTGGGTGATTTTGATAGCTTAGATGCCCCTAGGTCATGGTTTCTTAGACCAAAGGCCACTCCTGTAGGTCAAGGAGATTCTAGCAAACAAAACAAAGAATGAATTTTTAACATATATATCTAAGGATGACATTCAACATCAAAGGACTATTCCTTACACACCTCAACATAATGGGGTTGCTGAAAGGAAAAATGGAACATTGGTTGAAATGGCATGTTGTATGTTTGGAGATATCATCAATTGAATCTCTACATGTATTTGTCAAAAGAAATCCACATGTACCTTGAGTTTCAAAAGACATTTTCTCACTCCTCAAGCTACTGCATAAAAAATCTATATACCGATGGAAAGATCTCTTCAATATATCAAATGGGTTTTTGTGGAATTTCATTTTCCTTCCCAATTTGGGAGATATCATCAATGGAATCTTTGCAAGTATTTGGAATAATAAGGCCACATATAGCTTGAATTTTAGTAAGCCTTTTCTCACTCGCCTAGACACTAGAGAACAATCTCCATATACTAATGGAAACATATCTCTTCGATATCTCAAATGGGATTCATTTCCTACATCAAATGTTATGAATGATTTTTTATCAAGACACCAACTACCCCAAAATTCAAATTTTCCATATGATTGTTCAAGATAATGGCACATATCTCCTTTGTTTGACTGTGACATGAGTATGTTTGAGACAATTTCTTGATAACAAAAAATAGTGCTTTGTTCGGCACCATGTATTTGTGATGGGTAGACCACTTTATTTGATAACTTATTGAATTTGATGATCATTGTAAGATCTTGTTCAAGTTCTCGAATGAAGCACTTAAATTGATTGTCAACACCGTCAACTTGTTGGATCACATTCAACTTCATGTTCTATTAGCTTTCATGTCTTGTTGGGGAAATTTTGTATTGACACATTATGGACCCTACTATGATGATTCATGCCTTCACTCTTAGACAATATTTCTTGCAATTATCTCTCTATTTACTTCGCATGTTCTAGAGTGCTATTTGTGAAAAGTTTGGAGACATATTGATTTTGCAGATTATTACTCCATCTAGAGTTTATTAGCACTTCATTGTGAGCATATTGATGTTTTTTTTAAGCTAGTACCCATGGGGTTTTGAACTTGTGACCTTCCATTTACAACTTCTCATCTTATTTACTGCATATTGATGGTGTCATTAATAGTAATTTTGCATTGATTCTTGATGGTAGCAGGTGTATTCACCTTGCATCTTATTGAGGATCTAGTTGCAACTTATTGATGGTTTCCTACATTGTTCCACTCAACAACTTATCATTGACAACGACAAACTTTGAAGCTCTCTTTTCCACTTGATCTAGGATGATTGAGGTTGTCATTAAGGGAGAATGTAATATAACGCCATCTTCTTCCAACTGTGTTTGTTACATCCTTGATGTAATGCTTTTCTACTAGCCACATTTACCATTGCATATCCTATAATTATGATAGTTGTGAGAATATCATTTTGAGGCATTTGTACACACAATGAGGTGTCATTAGATTGGAGAGATCTCAAATCCTTAAATTATTGGTCTATTATTCTTATGTAACACAACTCCTTCCTTAGGTCAAGTGTTCATTCCACTAGTTGACATTAAGGGGAATGTTAGAATGTGTTTTAATGTTGTCTAGTGGCTTGATGTAATCTTATAGTTAGTGTCATAATGATGATCATTATAACATCATTTGAGGGGCACTTATACATGTAACTTGGACTCACTAGAATTTTTTAATATTACACATGTGCACATGGAGATAGTTTTGAGAATTATTTGTTGGTGACCTTTTTGTCAGGTAACGTTGACCTACACCAATAGGTCATTCTTATCCACCACTCCTCCCTTATATCTAGTTGAGTTTATCATCAATGTTTATGGATTGGTTGATCTCCACCCCCTTGATGGACAAAAGTGAAATGTTGTCAACGCAAGAGAGATAAACCGATCCAAAGTTCTTAAATTAGACCCTCAGTTGCAATCGTTTGGTGTAATTACCCCTAACGGGTATGTGGACCTCGTTTCCACTAAATAAGTTTCTCCTTGAAAGGAGATTTTCATTTGAATTTTCCTAAATCCTAAATGCCATCCTACCTAATTATGCAAATGCAATTCAATGGCTAATCTATAGAAAAATTGTTTAACAACTACAAAAACATTATTTAAAAACTAAAAAAAACTAACTAAACTATTTTAATTAGATCCTATCCCACGAGAACATAATTTAAAAGGGATATATGATACATAAAAAGATGATTATATCACTGATTACTAAAACAGATTTAAATAAACATCGATATCACAAGCACAATAGTTTTTAAAGGTCATACACTAAACAATTATCATCGATCTTAAACGAATTGTTTATGGATCAAATTGGCAACCGTTTTAGTTGATCAAAATAAAATAAAAAAATATTAAACACAAAAAAATGAGTAAAACCATTTTTATTCAATCCATATTCAGCTAAAAAAACATAAAACAATCTTACAGGATAGTTCACTTAATATTTAAAACGATTGCAACAGTAGTCCTTAGCCTACCGATTACTCCAAAGAGTTTTCGTACACATTTAACATAAAAGTTATTGGCGACGTTTCCTTGTTTCTCCTGTCGAATAAAAATATTTACAAAAGAAACTACAGTGTTTTGCAAAAGAAATTCCTTTTACACTGTCGAGACCCCACCCTCCTCTGCCATTTGAAAATACATTTATAGGAACAAGAGTATAAGAATCTCCTAAAAATAAAGCAATAATTCCCATGAAAGAAGCAAAATTTAATTGTTTTGAGCAGCATCAATTAAGTATTCTTTCCACTTGGTATGATTCCTCAGATTAGATCGGATTAAAATGGAATTGAACACAGAGTTATGCTACAAGTGTACTGTCCAGATTACCTAATTTATTTTCTTTTTAAGATTATTAAAGTTTTAGGTACTTAATAATAATAAAAATTAGGTAATCCCTCACTTAGGATCATCTAGTAATAAATATTTGTATGCTTGATAGTGGGTCTTAAGAGTTTACTATTAGCTTGTAACAAGTAGTTACTTCCTTTAATCTTAAGGTGGTACTTAAGACTTTTAGGAAAATCAAATAAACCATTACTTTTCTTCAAGTTCCTACTGGCACCAAGATGACATTCATCATCAATGTCCAATATTTTCATGGCTTCCTAGGCATTTGATCTTTCTCCCCTAGTGGATTCTTTTCCTCGTCATTTAGTCGTGTCAAAACCTTCAGTCTCCTAGGTCTATAATCAACCATTACAACTTAGGAAATACATAACAAAACTTACAAGGTTTACTAGTGGGGCCTTGGCCTTAAGCTCCTCACCAGTAACAAATACTTAGTTACATTTTCATTTACAAAATAATAGGGGCAAAAGAGGGATGTTACATTTCCCTAACCCTCTGAAATTTAGGAACAGAACTAACATTAAGTCACCCTCTTCTTGGGATACTTTGCTCTAAGAGTACCAAATATGGTATTTTGTCGCCCTGAGATAACTTCCCTGGATGCTTGCTCCCTAGCCTATTTCATCATAGACCGATGACCCCTAAGTCTGGGCTTAAGTGGTTTGACATCTACTGCAATCCCTCCATACTGTCTAGGGTTTGATGCTAGGTTACCAACATTAGCTGACCACAGAAAATATCTATAATTCCCAGGAGAAATAAGCGTGGGAAGATATTTTGTGTGATGAAATGGATTTTCGGTCTGGACAGGATATGCCAGAAGAGGAGAAGGATTAGTCTCACTAAGATCCGAAATTCCAACCATATCATCTTCCGGATGCTGAGCATTAATTCCAGGAGACAAAGAAAGCATTCCCCCTCGGCTTGACTCAATAAGGAGGGATGGTGTTGTGGGGGTAAAAGTCCAAAGAGAAGCATAAAAGGGGAAGTATAAGGGTGATGAATTCGAAATAGGGGAAGGAAAAGGGAGGGCTATTGTCATGACCTGGAATGATGGAGGTATGCAAAAGGATAAAAGAGGGAGGAATATCAGTCAATCCTCTCTCAAGGTCGACTTTGATAGGTAAGATTTCCTTAACACGGGTAGGGTTTGAAAATGACTTGGAAAGAAAATCCAATGAAGAAGACGAAAAAAACTTAAGTGTCTATGAAAGGGAGAGTTTAGAGGAAAATGACGATCGAAAAAGGGAGCATGGATGGAAAATTACCTCAGTAAACGGAGCAGTATGAATAGAGCCTAAAACCCTTGGAGCTGATACTCTCCAGTTCTTCTTTGTATTAATAGATTCATTCCCTTGCATCCCATCCATCTTGGAGTCAGTCGTGGAAGCATTTGGGCATGGCACACGAACAACCTGGTTCATAGGAAACCCTGGAGGTCTTTCTTTCTCAACATACAAGGTTTCTTTTCGCTTCTTAAACCCCCTTTGAAAAGGAAGTTTACAATCTTTGACCAAGTTCTCTAGCGAATGACAACGGTTACACCGGAAGGGTAACCCTATGTAATCAAGCTACTGAATAATCTGACGACTTTCCACTAAGATAACAATATCCGCTTGAATACCTCCCCTTATATCAAGTTCCACCAAGATTCTGGCCATGGACATCTTCCCCGTTTCAAGGAAATACATATCCTCCAAAATAAATCTTCCCAAATAAGAGCATATCCTCTTAAAAATATCCATAGTCCATAGGGAAGAAGGGAGGCCCGACAGTTTTACCCACACTGATTGTAGGTAAGGCTTGGTCATTTTGGCATCAAAAAAAAGGATTCGAGTGTTGTACGGAGAGGGGAGAGTGATCCCAGTGCCATACTCCTCTTAGAATCTTTGTTGCGTCGTTTGGACAACCCAAAACAACCCCCAACCACCCCCTCGCTAGAGAGTATACTATAGGAGGGTAACCCAGAATTCCATCCCAGTTCTTAGTACTCTATGCCCTAAAAGACTAGAAGCTCATCCTCTGACCAGATAAACAACCAAGAAGAGCGGAACTGGTCATCGTTGAGACTTCGTAAAAATGAACATTTGAACCCAAGGCTAAACGACAGTTTGATACTTTTCTCTTGAACTTCTTCCTCTTCCCCTGACAATGTTGATCCTCCTTACAGGGGCTATACTACATGATCTACTACAAGCAAATAACCATAATACAGGTTTTTACTTTTAACATACATGACAACAATTTCAAAAAAATCACCTTTGGAATGAAGAGAAGGTTTTTGATTTAGAATAAAGAGAAGGTTTTTACTACAACTTTTGTGAATGTTTTTATGGATATGTATATAGGTTTTTGGTTGATGGTGGAGTTTTTTTTCATATTTATTACTCTTTTGCAATGCATTAATATGAACATAGTATATTAATTTACATTATCATAATGTCATATAAGATTTGATTCTCTTTTCTAAAAATGATACATTGGTATAAATATTAGTATAGATCCATCTTAATTACGGATCTAAGAAGTGTTGAGAGGGATCAAATCCCTTGAGGTGCAAACTTTTCCTCAAATTTTGCACTTAAAAAATGTCTACACCTCAAGGGATGATCCCTCTCAACGTTTGTTAGATCTGAAGTTAAGATGGATCTATACCAATTTATTATGTAAATATATGTTATGTGCTCAAATCCCTCGTATGTAAATCCTCATTTAATAATGGCTCAACTCACATATCACATAGTAAGAAGTATCGAAGTTTCATTATTTGTTTTTTGTTTTAATTAGTTGGAATATATAACTCTTTGTTTTTTAACTTTAGATTAGGGTCTACATTGCAAAATTTGTATTTACTTACTATTTTATTATTATTTTATTAAAGTGTTACATGTCAACTCCAGGTTGAGCATAGAATTACACTCCTCCCTCACAATGAAGCGCCTTTCTACACAAATATATATATTTCTCTATTATCTAGCTCACACTTGCCCCAGGTAATTAAGCCATTAACAAAACTAATACTTAAATTCTCTTTGCAAATTTCCAATCCCACCGGTGCACATTTTAATCATGATGCAATAATGCACTAACACTTTTTTGGGGGTTTATTGTAAGGCATCGCTGCTTAAATTACGTGAATGCATAACTTCTTATGCTATCTAAAAGCATCGATACATAATAGGAAAACATACAACCATTTTATAACTTTGTAAAATAGTTGTTAATTACGTTTTAAATTAATAAATTAAGAATTTATTAATAAAGATCTATGTATTCATTAAATATATAAAATGTTGTTTGTCCATGGGTTGTATCTTGGGTGGTTGAGAGGAATGATGTTGCTCTCCCCACCATAGTAGGTGTCACTAGTCCTGTAATAAGTGGTGAACCGCCATTTAAAAAAATATAAAATGTTGTTTAAAATAATGATAATAAAATATTATAATTATTTTTTATCTGTAATTATTATAGTATGATGATAACTTCGATATAAAAAGAAAAAAATGACAAAAATAACAATAATTTGATTTTTAGAAACACACATATGTTTTTTTCAAAATATTTTGACATGTCTAAAATAAATAAGCCTAAGTAAAATTCATTGTGTTTACAAGATGACTTAGGCTGTACAACTGTAAATAAGATCGAGACCACTAGATTGAAACATTAATCACATTCTTACATTCCCCCTTAATAACAACTAGAGGGATAGAACATTGTTGGAGGAAGATGTCATTATGCTAAAACCCCCCTTTGATGACAACTTCTTGCATCCCTAATAAGTTTCGAAGATGGAGAAACCTTACTTTGTGATGGATTTGGTGAATATATCAACAACTTGTTGTTCAATGGGATACTAGTCCAAACAAGTAACACCATCAACAACTAGGTCATGAATGTAACGAGTATCAAGGTTCATGTTGTTTTTGGATCAATTTGAGTAGCACTCTAATTGTCACATCTCAACTCAGTAGGACCATTCTGAACCAGTTCAATCTCACTAAGGACATGCTAGAGCCACACTACTTCTTTGGATGCTTCCCTTGCTAACCTATACTTTGCCTCACAGGAATAAAGAGAAAGTGTTATCAACTTGTTACTAGACCATGAGATTGGACCTAAACCAAGATTAAATGCATATCCTACAATAGACCTCCTTTCAATAGCCTCTCCTTCCCAATCATAACCTGAGTAACCAAGAAGTGAAACATAAGACTTACTAGAGTAGAACACACCATAATGGATAATTCCTTGAAGATATCTAAGATTAATGTCTTGCCAATGGATGTCATGAGGCTTCTTCATAAACTTGGAGACAATTCTAACATGAAAGGAGATATTATACCTGCTATGTGTTAGATAGATCAAAATCCCAACAAGTTGACAATAGAGTGTGGCATCAACAAGGGGAGTGTCACAATCAATAGTTAATTTTGAATCCTAACTGAAATGATGTTGTTCAAGGCTAACAATCACTCATGTGAAAAAGATCCATCAAATCAAAAGAATATGTAGACTAAGAGATAAATATACCATTGACCATATTCCAAACTTGAAGACCTAAAAAATAATGCAGTAGGTCTAAGTATGTCTTTCAATCCTTTAAAGTCCTAGTTGAAAAGGAATTTGGTAAATGCATCAAGATTCCTTGAATTGATAATGCATGGGAGTACATTAAAAATGGATTTGAAACAATCAAATCGCGCTAGCTCATTCGGTTAAGGTGTGGGTCTTGTCAGCAGAGCGACCCAGGTTCAATTGCAGTTAGGCGTGAGCTAGTTGGGAGGAGACACCCAAAATCCAACCAGTTGAGGGTTGGTGTGGCCCAAGACAGGTGCGATGCCTGAGTGATTCTGACGGCTTAAATGCCCCGAGGCCATGGTTACTTAGACCAAAGGCCACTCCTGTAGGTCAGGGAGATTCTAGCAAACAAAACAAAGAATGAATTTTTAACATATATATCTAAGCATGACATTCAACATCAAAGGACTATTCCTTACACACCTCAACATAATGGGGTTGCTGAAAGGAAAAATGGAACATTGGTTGAAATGGCATGTTGTATGTTGGGATATATCATCAATTGAAGGTCTACATGTATTTGTCATAAGAAATCCACATGTACCTTGAGTTTCAATAGAAATTTTCTCACTCAAGCTACTGCATAAAAAATCTATATACCGATGGAAAGATCTCTTTGATATATCAAATGGGTTTTTGTGGAATTTCATTTTCCTTCCCATTTGGGAGATATCATCAATGGAAGCTTTGCAAGTATTTGGAATAATAAGGCCACATATAGCTTGAATTTTATTAAACCTTTTCTCACTCCCCTAGATACTACAGAACAATCTCCATATACTAATGGAAATATCTCTTCGATATCTCAAATGGGATTCATTTCCTACATCAAATGTTATGAATGATTTTTTATCAAGACACCAACTACCCCAAAATTCAAATTTGCCATCCGATTATTCAAGATAATGGCACATATCTCCTTTGTTTGATTGTGACATGAGTATGTTTGAGACAATTTCTTGATAACAAAAATTAGTGCTTTGTTCGGCACTATGTATTTGTGATAGGTAGACCACTTTATTTGATAACTTATTGAATTTGATGATCATTGTAAGATCTTGTTCAAGCTCTTGACTGAAGCACTTAAATTGATCGTCAACACCTTCAACTTGTTGGATCACATTCAACTTCATGTTCTATTAGCTTTCATGTCTTGTTGGGGAAATTTTGTATTGACACATTATGGACCTACTATGATGATTCATGCCTTCACTCTTAGACAATATTTCTTGCAATTAGCTCTCTATTTACTTCACATGTTCTAGAGTGTTATTGGTGAAAAGTTTGGAGACATATTGATTTTGTAGATTATTACTCCATCTAGAGTTTATTAGCACTTCATCGTGAGCATATTGATGTTTTTTTTAAGCTAGTACCCATGGGGATTTGAACTTGTGGCCTTCCATTTACAACTTTTCATCTTATTTACTACATATTGATGTTGTCATTAATAGTAATTCTGCATTGATTCTTGATGGTAGCAGGTGTACTCTCCTTGCATCTTATGAAGGATCTAGTTGCAACTTATTGATGGTTTCCTACATTGTTCCACTCAACAACTTATCCTTGACAACAACAAAGTTTGAAGCTATCTTTGCCACTTGATCTAGGATGATTAAGGTTGTCATTAAGGGGGAATGTAATATAATGCCATCTTCTTCCAACTGTGTTTGTTACATCCTTGATGTAATGCTTTTCTACTAGCCACATTTACCATTGTATATCCTATAATTATGATAGTTGTGAGAATATCATTTTGAGGCATTTGTACACACAATGAGGTGTCATTAGATTGGTGAGATCTCAAATCCTTAAATTATTGGTCTATTATTCTTATGTATCACAACTCCTTCCTTAGGTCAAGTGCTCATTCCTCTAGTTGACATTAAGGGGGAATGTTAGAATGTGTTTTAATGTTGTCTAGTGGCTTGATGTAATCTTTTTTTTTTTTCAGAAGAAAAAAAACTACTATTGATATTCTTGTGCGAATCAAATAGTACAAAGATTGTCAAGGTTTGTTACAACCAAAATATGCCAGCTCTTCAAAAAACAAGTCAAAAGCATAGCCCATTCAGAGAGCATAAAAGCATAGCCCAAACAGAGAGCATAAAAACTTATCAACAGATTTACAATAATGAGAAAAAACTGTCCCTAGCTGCCAATATCATATGTAGCATGCTACCCCGTCATTCTTCAAAAATGTAGATCAGAAGCTAGTCAAAGAAGTAATCTTATACTTAGCATCATAATGATGATCATTATAACATCATTTGAGGAGCACGTATACATGTAACTTGGCCTCACTAGAATTTTGTAATATTACACATGTGCACATGGAGATAGTTTTGAGAATTATTTGTTGGTGACCTTTTTGTTAGGTAACGTTGAGCTACACCAATAGGCCATTCTTATCCACCACTCCTCCCTTATATCTAGATGAGTTTATCATCAACCTTTATGGATTGGTTGATCTCCACCCCCTTGATGGACATAAGTGACATGTTGTCAACGCAAGAAAGATAAACCAATCCAAGGTTCTTAAAGCAGACTCGCAATCGTTTGATGTAATTACCCCTAACGGGTATGTGGACCTCGTTTCCACTAAATAGGTTTCTCCTCCAAAGGAGATTTTCATTTGAATTTTCATAAATCCCAAATACCATTCTACCTAATTATGCAAATGCAATTCAATAGCTAATCGATAGAAAAATTGTTTAACAACTACAAAAAAAACTAACTAAACTATTTTAATTAGATCCTATCCCACGAGAACATAATTTAAAAGGGATATATGATACATAAAAAGATGATTATATCACTGATTACTAAAACAGATTTAAAACCATTTTTATTCAATCCATATTCAGCTAAAAAAACATAAAACAATCTTACAGGATAGTTCACTTAATATTTAAAACGATTGCAACAGTGGTCTTGGCCTACCGATTACTCTTTCATAAAAATATCACAGAGTTTTCGTACACATTCAACATAAAAGTTATTGGCAACGTTTCCTTGTTTCTCCTGTCGAATAAAAAATATTTACAAAAGAAATTACAGTGTTTTGCAAAAGAAATTCCTTTTACACTGTCGAGACCCCACCCTCTTCTGCCATTTGAAAATACATTTATAGGAACAAGAGTATAAGAATCTCCTAAAAATAAAGCAACAATTCCCATGAAATGAGCAAAATTTAATTGTTTTGAGCAGCATCAATTACGTATTTTTTTCACTTGGCATGATTTTTCAAGATTTGAATGATCTAAAAAAAAGATAACGTTGATCACAGAGTTATGTTACAAAAGTTAATTAAAACTAAAAAACTAAAAATGAGACAAGTGTACTGTCCAGATTGATTTTATGGTCTCGTTCAAATTTCAATAAACAATTATAAAAAATAACTGATAACTAATGCATGGATAACTCATAGCTCACCCATGGATAATAGATAATTATAGACAACCCATTTAACTAAAAAAAGTAACAAAAACACCAATAATTACAACTAAACATGTAAAATAAATAACAGATAACTTGACATTTAACAAACACCTCATCGTATAATAACATGTCTAGCTTATGGTGCAGTGATAGCTTCAAAGCTCTCTGGGTCGGTGGCTCGATCTACGCCCCTCAAATATTGACGCTATATAGAAACTAGCAGAGCTTTTATTCCACAACTAATCTATCTAAAACGCTAATTCTGTGAAGAGCTTGGCGGCACAAACACTAACTCCATTTCTCTTACATTTTAATAGCACAACTGTTTCACATTGACGTGATGATTTATGTGAAATCTCTTACTTAATCAGCTGCCTTCGTAAACCAAACTTTCATCAACTTTTCCGAAAACCAACTATTGATGACTAATCATGACGTGTGTCCTCCTCTTTCTCAGCGATTTGGTGAAATTAGTATTGTGATTTCTGTAGTTTTCATTTTCTGGGGACTGGTGGAAAGATCACAACTTCAAAATGCCTTAAACTTTAAAATTCCATTAATAAAAAACCAAATTAAAAAAAAATAATCCCGTAGTGCTTTAACAGTACATCTATTGATCATTTATTATATGTCTCATGGGTGTTACATAATGCTTAGAAACATATATAAAGTCAAATTAAATTTATGACTAATTTTATTAATTTTTTTTGTTTAACATGTTTTTACCAAAGATTATGTCAAGTAAGATGAGGATTAACCAAAAAAATGAGATACCTTAAAAATAATATAGCAAAAAAACTGATAAATAAGATGAACCATGCACTTATTTTCAAATCCTTGATAGCATAAATTTGAAAATAATAAAAGTACATAAATTTCATGAGATTGCAATAAAGGAGCATGTTTAAAAATTTAATACATCTCATGTGAAAGTCTATATATTATGTAATACATCTTATGTCAACGTCTATATGTTATGTTATTGATTTTCAATTCAACTCAATTTTTATAGTATGAATCACTTCTGATTAGTTTGATTTAGAAATAATATAAATCAAAATAAATTCCAACCTCATTATTAGCTAATTGTATCTTCCAATCTTAATGTATTAATCTTTGATTCGAAAACTAAAACAAATTAGGGAAATAGTCAAACATTGTATTTCTATAAGGAGGAGAAATGAACAAAACTTTTTCAATAAAGATTAGGCTTCGTGAAAAATAATGCTTCAAAATGAGAATCGTTGATTCATGTTCATACTTTTGAATACTTTCTTTTAAGATGCAATTGATTTGAATATGAATAAGCCTTAATTGAGTAATTTTAAATTTGTACGAAAGGTAAGATTTTTTATATCTAAAGTTTAAGGCTTGTTCCATTCCTTAACATGCATTCTTTCTAGGCATAAATTGAAATCCTTAAAATTAAGCATTTAATCAAATTATTTCAATCTGCCAAAATGCTTTAATTGCCTTAGTAATGCAGTGAAAGGAAATCTTAGGTGATGTGATAGCCACAAGATGAGATTTTTTTTATTTTTTTTTCAACTTAACAACTACAAAATAGGCCATAACTTTTTTTATCAGCATAGCAATATAGCCTTCCCCTTCCTAAATCAAAACATATCTTTAAACCAAAGTTCATGCGCTAAATTATATCCCATCCCATATATCAAATATAAACTCGAAAAATAATATCGAGTTTAATATTCAAAAATTTTAAAGGTTCCCAAATCTGTGATTTGAGAATCTTGAATCTCTTCCCAAAAACAACTCCTTCCACATCATCCATAGCTTGCTTTGATCATTTATCTGCCATAGTATTGTGTTGTCGGTAGATGTGATCAAAAGTAATTTAATAATTTTTCAAAATATTTCAAAACAATTATTATTTGTAAGAGTTATTTAAAAACTCAAATTTGAGTGATACTTTGCACAACAATTGTTATTTTTATTATTAATAAAAAGATAAGGACACTTGAAGAATTCAGTTGAAAGAGGGGACACTTCCATGAGACAAAGAACAAGTGTAAAGCAAGCAAGAAATATTTTGTCAACCAAATCCAATCTAAAAGCTCAACAACCAGACAAGATCCTAAATCATAGGGATTGAAGGATTGATTGAGATTTGATTGAGATGGCACAAGACCTGGGAAAAAACTATAAATTGGTGCATTGAGATAGCACAGGACATTGTGTTGCACATGGATAAATTGTTGCTATGAGTGCATATTGTTGAGTATTTCTCTTTTGATTATAAGTCCATCACTGGGCTTGTTACAAACTCTGAGAGAGAGTGTTGCGTTCAAGCCTTGCTTGTGAGTTCTATTGTACATGGTGGTGATCCATCTCGGGAGTGGAGTTGGGCTAGCGATGTTGTGGTCCTTTCTTATGGTTGGGAGGAACTAGTTTTCCAAGTACTTTTTCCCCATTACCTCAAGTAAGTGTATTATGGTTGTTTTTACTAATCGTTTTTAATGGTGGAATTGGTTATTATAATTGTATTTTATGTTAGCTTGAGCCATGGCGGCATTGTTTAGGTTTTTATTTCATTGTTGAAGAAATCATAAGAAATCAATGAAGTGCTGCTTATATTTCATGAGTAAATATATTCCTTTTGCTCAAGTTTTCATTCCTTTAAATACTATAATAATAGTTTAAACTTTGCCTGAATGGATTGACTGATTAATAGGACTGGGATTTTTTTTATATGCATGAGTTAAATTTTAAATAGAATTCGATCTGGTAAATAATGGAATCCAATCGTCTGTATTAACAGAGTATTGATACCATGTTTTAAACAAACGATAAGAATTTACTTCCGGGATCAATACCGGAATGGTATAGGATAACCAAGTTATTAATTTGAAATGTGAATCGTTTTTTGTGTTTTTATAACTATCCTATCGATACAAATTTTATTATGAGATCGATCTACAACATAGATAAACTCTGGAGCGATCGTGCTCATACCCAAATTCGTGGTAAATAACGATTGACTCTATGATTATTTCCCTTAATAAAATACCTTGCTCATATAGTCAGTTCAGGATGAATATTTATGTGGAATCATATTATCGTATATAAACTATTATTGAAATTTTCATTGTAAAGGTCAACTTTGATATACGCTGTAGAAAACAATTGAATCAGATCAAATCTATACTCTGTATAAATACGATGACACTTGAGTTGAGACACTGACGACACTTAAGTCAACCACCTAACTAAGTGGGAAAACTTTTAGTTAAGAGGCGAGTTCATCCTAAGAGACAGTTCAGTGAGATAAAGCACTGCATGAGAAGTGGGGTGCACTTCTTCATCCAAGATTGATACATCCAGTCTAAGGGTGATTTCATCCTGAAGTTAGAAGAAGCCGTTGCATGATAAGAATGTATAAATATGTTATACGTTGGGATTAGTGAATTCAATTTGAAGCGAATTCTCATTGAAGGAAAGGCACTTCTCTTTGTGCAGGTTATTTTTTTTTCTTGTTATTGATGTGTTGGGAAGATTGGAAAACACATCCGATTGATCTCTCTTCTCTATTGTTTATGTATATTCACCAAGAGTGTTTTAGTGATCTCTTATCTTCCGAAAGCAATCTGCTATGTTGTAAAAGAAAGCATTCTCTGCTATCCATTATATTATATTGAGAAGAATTGTTATGGCTTTTGTTCTCATAGTTTTGAGGATTTTCCCCAGGGTATATCTTGTGTTATGGATGTATGAATTTCATGTGATTGAATTGTCTCATTGTTTCAAGTTTTTGCATCCAAAAGAATTGAAGATCAAATCTCAACCAAATATTAACATGGTATTAGAGCTCAAGGCATGAAGGAGCTCAATTTTGCATGCCAGCTAGAGCCTACGTAGATACTAAGAAGTCGAGCACAATATTTGAAGACTATGCCATCAATATTTGTACGACCGGAAGACTGTCTTGAGGGCACCTCAAACTTCAACACTTGGAAGGCTAGGATTCTCAACATCCTAGAGGAACATGACTTGGATAGCTTGATAATAGATGAATTAGTTTGCTAGTAGGGGGTTAGATTTGCAAATTATCAATCTATTTTACTAAGAAGTGGTGAGCTTCTATGTCAGCAAATGAAAATGATTATCACAAGCTATCAATAAGATCTACATTCATTCATCAAACATAATAAGCAAAGCTAAGATCTAATGCCATTTGAAAATCTAAATCATACAAGATAAGCAACACTCAAACATTCAAATGGAACAAACTTGAATCATTTCATATCAAAACAATGAAGAGGTACATCCTTGCCATGGATCTTGGTGTGAATCCCTCCTCCATTGCCATGAGCTTTCCTTTCTCCACCCTTGCTTTTGAAGAAATTGAACTTTTCCTCCTCCTTCAGAATCTCTCCAGCATGCCTTTGCTCTTCCTTTCTCCTCTCTGCAATGCCCCAAATGCCTTTCTTATATAGCATTGGGAAGTTGGCCTTCAATCTTTTCCTCTCAATGTGGGATTGCTCTTTTTCATTATTTTAGATCATTTTCACTCAAAAACACACTTTTCCATAGTTTTTAGGCTTTTTTGCACAACTTAGCATACTTTAAGCACAATTAATGCACTTTAATAAATTTCTCTTCACTTTTTGATTGGTGTAGCTTCGTTTTGGACCTTTTATGAGTGGTTCAATCATTGAACTTGGTCTCCTTATGTTCTTACTTTCTTCACCTAATCCTTCCATTTATGGGAGAAGTGATTAGATCAGAGAGGATTTGTCTCTGAATGTACTTGTGTTCTGTCTTCATGCTACGGGTGCATAGTAAAAATATGCTTCTTCTGTCACATGACTAAGGGTGTTAATTTGATTGTTAACAGATGCCCCCTAATGTTGTTAATTTTTTAACATTAATTCAATACACTCTAGGATCTTTACTGAGAGAATAACATGTACAACATATCAAGCATATCAATCACAACAAGCAATCACATGAGACAATAGACACACAGAGTTTCCTTGGGGAAAACCATAAAGGTGAAAACCCCAATAACTTCCTCAAAGATAGATAGAGTAATGATACAAAACCCAAGCATAAGAGATAGTCTCCTAGCAGCAGCTTCTCCTCCTCCACTAGTGCACCACTCTCCAATGAGAGTATAAGCGAGAAAGTGAATGATCAAGTAGAGTGCCTCCCGCACTCTATTTATACTTGACTTGACTTGCCTAATAACCTTACTAGGTCGGCCTCAACTTAACCACATAACATAATGCTGACAGGGCTGACCCCCAATAGGGTAGTCTAATAACCCATCAAGTATAAGTTATGACACTTACAATATAAATGACGACACTTATGTATAAATGAATAATAACATCTCTATAGGAATACAATATACATATGTGAAATACATTCCAAAGTTACAAATACATCAACACTCCCTCTTAACTAGGAAGGTATTTCTTGACACAGATCTGCTAGCACAAGTCTTCTTCTCTACATCATCATCATTGGATCATCGTCATCAAATCATCGTCATCGTCACTGCTGTTGCTATCTCAATCAATCTCAAATCTACTCGTCATAGGAAGTTTGACAAAGCCAGCCCTTTTTCATGCTAGATGTAGGCCCACCACCTGTAGGTCTTCATCATTAGTGGCCATACTGTGGAACCTAGGACTGATTATGTGCGTCAACAAAACCTAGCCCTGAATATAGGTTCTTTTACATGTTGACCTTCACAAAACCTATTCACAGCATCCCAGGATGTTATAAGCACACCGCTCTACTTGTCTGGATCTCGATATAGCATCCCAGGCTGTTACAAGCACACCGTTCTACCTGTCCAGATTTTAAAGGATCTTTTCTATGTGAACTTTCGCAAAACCTACTCAAAGCATCCCAGGATGTTATGAGCACACTGCTCTATTTGTCTGGATCTCGATAGAGCATCCCAGGATGTTACGAGCACATCGCTCTACCTGTTCGGATTTTAAAGGATCTTTTCTATGCAAAACCGTAGTAAAACCTACTCAAAGCATCCCAGGATGTTATGAGCACACCGCTCTACCTGTCCGGATCTCGATAGACAATCATAGGATGTTATGAGCACACCGCTCTACCTATATGGATTTTAAAGGTTCTTTTCTATGCTACCTGCACAACCTGTCCACGGCCACAGAGTATCAACCTGATACTCACCATACATCACCCTGATGTACATCATCACATGATCAACCTGATGATCATCGTAGCATCAACCTGATGCATATCATTTGGAGCAACATCTTGAAGCTCGTCATCTGTGATCATCCTGATCATCATCATAGCATCAACCTGATGCATATCATCTAGAGCAACATCCTGAAGCTCGTCATCTGTGATCATCCTGATCATTATCATAGCATCAACCTGATGCATATCATCTTACATGATCTACCTGATCATACAAGTATCCACTTGATACAAGTGCAAATACATGATCTAGCTGATCATATGATGTATCTACCTGATACATATACAAAATACATGATCCATCTGATCATACAATGTATCCACTTGATACATACATAAATACATGATCCACCTGATCATATCAAGCATCCAACATGATGCATATACAAATGCATGATCCAACTGATCATATCAAGCATCCAACATGATGCATATACAAATACATGATCAAACTGATCAAAGCATCCAACATGATGCATATACAAATACATGATCAAACTGATCAAAGTATCCAACTGATGCATATACAGAGCAGTAACTGGAGCATCATCCTGATGCTCATCATCGAGTGCTTACATCCACAGCCATGGGAAGGATCCTCCTCTAACCATGCTTGGAATGGCTCCTACAAATGTGTCCATCACTTCTTCCCTGAAGTGTCGTCAATCTGAAGAACACCAAGCCTCTCTCTGAGTACTCAAACTTCACTCTGGCTAGTGGTTTCGTCAACACATCTGCAACCTGCTCATCCGTCGCAACATACAGGAGCTTCACTGCTCCTATCTGCACCATATCCCTGATATAGTGATAATTGATCTTAATGTGCTTCGACCTATCGTGGAACACCGGGTTCTTAGACAGCTTCACACAACTCTGGTTGTCACAAAAGATACCAGTAGCATCCAACGGGAGATCAAATAACTAAGACAGTAGCTTCCGGAGCCATACTGCCTCACAACTAGCCAAACAAGCTGCAACATACTCTGCCTTGGCTGTACTCAATGCTACGCAGGATTGCTTCCTGCTAAAACACAAGATCACACCCGATCCCATACTGAAGCAGCACCCAGATGTGCTCTTCCTATTTGCAGCACTGCCTGCCCAGTCCGAATCAACATAACCCTGAAGGTTAAACTTTTGATTCGCATCATACTTGAGCCCATAATCAATTGTACCCTTCAGGTTAAACTTTTGATTCGCATCATACTTGAGCCCATAATCAATTATACCCTTCAGGTACCTCAGAATATGCTTTTCAGCAACCAGGTGAACACTTCTCGGATCCGTCAGGAACTGGCTCAATGTCTTCACCGCAAAGCAAATATATGGTCTTGTGTTCGTCATGTACATCAAGGACCCAATCATCTGATGATACATAGTGGCATCAACTAGATCAAATGAAACATCACACAGAAGCTTCAGGTTCGATGCCATAGGTGTGGCCATGGCCTTGCAGTCCATCATCCTGAACCTCTTCAGGATCTCTACTGCATACTTCCCTTGTCCAAGGAAGATTCCAGCTGTACTCTACCACACCTCTATGCCTAGGAAATAGTGCATCATCCCCAAGTCCTTCATCTCGAACTCGGCAACAAGATTCCTCTTAGTATCGGCAATCAATCTATCCTCACTTGTAACAAACAGGTCATCCACATACAAGAGTAGTATCACTGGATTTCCTTCATCAACCTTGTAGTAAAGGTTGGAATCTGCTTCACTCTTGGTAAAGCCCAAACTGGATAGAAAAATGTCTATCCTACCATACCAAGTCCTAGGAACTTGCTTCAAGCCATACAAGGCTTTCTTCAACCTACACACATATGACCCCCTGTCATGTGTCTCAAAACCAAGTGGCTGCTCCACATACACTTCCTCCTTGACTAAACCTTTCAAGAAAGCTATCTTGGCATCCATCTGGTGTATCTTCCATTTCATCACTGCAGCTAGGGCAAGTACTGATCTGATGGAAGTGTACCTGGCTACAGGAGCAAAAGTCTCTTCATAGTCTATCCCCTCTTTCTGAGAGAAGCCACGAGCTACAAATCTCGCTTTGTATTTTTCTATGATGCCATCTGCAGCATGCTTGATCTTATAGATCCACTTGGAAGTCACAACAGACTTCCCTTCAGGTCTTGGGACCACATCCCAAACATCATTATTCATGATCGACTGGTACTCTTTGATCATTACTTCATCCTGGATCCTGGGAACTTCAGATTCTTCAATAGATAGTTTTGTTGCTGGAGTAAATTTTGTAGTCCTTCTTTTGTAGGTGATGGTATATGATCTTTCCTACAAGACAAGTTAAATTGCATGATTAGAAACATCTCATAGTTTTCAGAACAAATTCTTACACAAAGAAATATGTCATACAGTCATGCAATTAATTTACCCAATGCTTCAATATAACATTTATCCATATCCCATAACTTTCTAGATGCCTTCCAATATCTACCAAAACATTGTTAAGAGTGTGCACAACTCCCAACATGTCAGCAAAGAGGTTTCATTCTAGATAAGTAGCTATGGAATGTTGTACAGTACCATAGGCCACTTACCCATTACTTGCATATTAGTAGTATCTTGTTCATTAATGCAATTATTCTAATATGCATAATACACAACCTAAGTCTAGGAACATAAGTATATACATCTTTGAACAATATTATTTAAACAATCAGATATACAAGAAATGACAATTCAAATACTTATCTTTGTTTGTTTCCTGGGTGGACTCCCTCTCAATCTTTGCTTCCTTGCAGGAACTACTGGAGTGTGCTCCCTCTTTATATTTGCTTCCTGGATTATCTGTCTTATCAATCCTGGACCACTATGCATGATTAATTGTGCACTAGTGTCATGATTGTGCCATCCTCAAGATCTCATATATAATCATACATTCATTAGTATAATCTCAAAACAAAATAATCTTAAACATGTATAGTCATGAATATTTCAAACACAGATAATAAGCATTAGTATTCAAGGTTTCAGGGAAGACTTCTCTTACTCATGCATATTCATATTTGACCATAGAACTCTTCTGGTTAGTCATATCATCAATCAAGGTAAGAGACATAATATGCATAAACCCTAGATTACTCAAACTTGTAACTTCATGGGTAATCATTATCAATCATACAAAAATATAAGATCCTTACATAGGGTAGGATTCTAACTTCATATAAGAAAAACATACCTGGTCATCATATTTTTCAGATTGCTTGTAGTAGTTGTTATTGTTGTTCCCTTTGTTCTTAGGAAAATTTGAGGAAAAAGCATCTCAGATCTTCTTATCTCTATGATGATGGTGGTGTGAAGATCTCTTGTTATGAGATGGCTCCTTCTTACTCTTCTTGGTATGAACATTCCTCCCACAGTCTACTAAAAGAGATCAACTTCTTTCTTGCACAGATTCCTTGGATGAAGGAGTCCCATGACCTAGGTAGGCCATTCAAAGTGATCATGACAATGTATCCATTCTCCACCAGTTCATCCATAGCTTCGAGTTGTTCCTTGATTTGAGAGACCTTTAGAAAAGTAAGATTGAACGGTCTCTCCATTCTTAAGCTTTACCCCTTTTAATTAGTTCCGCAGAGTCATCTTTTGATTTATGTTCTTTTCTTCAAACAACTTAGTCAAGGAGTCAAACATCTCCTTAAGTGTCTTTAGGGAAGACACATGGGATATGAGATGGTCCTTTATAGAATCAGTAATGATTCTCTTAGCCTTGACCAAGTTCTTCTTGCGTAAGATCTTAGCCTCTTCTCCCTCTGGGACTAGAACCTCTTCACTTATGTAAGTGTCCAACTCATTCTCTTCTAGGATTAACCCAATCCCATACTTCCATGCTCGAAAGTTATCATCCCCTTTCAAGCTTATCCTCAAGCTTGGTGTGGTGAGACATCTTAAGAAGTACTTCAAATGGAAATAGAAAAGTTATTAGGTCTTACCACTTGATTTGCTGAAAAATGGATCTGGAGCTGGATTAGGGTTTGTTAGAGAAACCCTAAAAATTCAAACTTTGAATTTCAAACTTCTGAAAGGATAGAAAGATGTGCCTTGATGAGCTGATCAAGCTGGTATACTCAGAATTGGAAAACTGCAAAGTTTCACCCCTCAAATTTGCTTTTCAAACTTCTGGATTCACTGGGGAGGACCCTGAATTAGGGTTTGATTTTCTTGGAGCTTCACCCATCCAAAAAGTTCGATCCAAATCTCGAAACTTCGATTTTTCCAAGGAGCTTCCAGCCATGGTCTCAGATTTAAAAAATTCCAAGTTTTGCAGAAGCCCTAATTTCCAGCTTCACTAGAGAGGACCACAAACTAGGGTTTGATTTTGCCAGAGCTTCACCCAACAAAAAAGTTTGATCCAAAGCTCTAAACTTTGATTTTTCCAAGGATCTTCCATCCATGGTCTCAGATTTCATAAATTCCAATTTTTGTGGAAACCCTAATTTTTAGGGTCAAAAATGAAAGTGCCCAGAATTGAATTCTAATTGGACAAAAAGATGCGCCTTGCTGAGGAGAGCCAATCTACCCTACTTCCTTTCCAAAATCTGTGGAGAGAAACCCAAAAACAAGAAGCCCTAGCTTCCACAACTGCATAGTGTCTTCTTCTCAGGTTAGCTCTGATTCCATGTTAATTTTTGACATCAATTCAATATACTCTAGGATCTTTACTTAGAGAATAACATGTACAACATATCAAGCATATCAATCACAACAAGCAATCACATGAGACAATAGACACACAGAGTTTCTTTGGGGAAAACCATAAAGGTGAAAAACCCCAATAACTTCCTTAGAGATAGATAGAGCAATGATACAAAACCCAAGCATAAGAGATAGTCTCCTAGCAGCAGCTTCTCCTCCTCCACTAGTGTGCCACTCTCCAATGAGAGTATAAGTGAGAAAGTGAATGATCAAATAGAGTGCCTCCCACACTCTATTTATACTTGACTTGACTTGCCTAATAACCTTACTAGGTCGACCTCAACTTAACCACATAACATAATCCTGACAGGGATGACCCCCAATAGGGTGGTCTAATAACCCTTTAACCCACATGAATTATACAGGGCCAACCCCATCAAGGTGGTCTAATAACCAATCAAGTATAAGTTACGACACTTACAATATAAATGACGACACTTCTGTATAGAGGAATAATAACATCTCTATAGGAATACAATATACATATGTGAAATACATTCCGAAGTTACAAATACATCAACAAATGTGTGAGGTCTGAAGTAGAGCTAAGGGCCGAAATACATTACTGAAATTTATACGCTGTATACTGATACTCTTTATCGTTCAAAGCAAGGATGAGGAAAGGAAAAACTCACAGGCGCAGGATTGAGGATCACACTTGCATGTCAAACATAACAATTTCTCAAATATACAATATCTTCCTGAGGTGGGCATACCCATGCTCAGCAGTAAACAAGCATGGCCACAAACAATACACAATGGATCCATGTCAAAAGTAAAATTTTCAGAAGTGTAAACATGCACTTTGATGAGTGCGAGAACAAGGTCTTCATCGAACTTCTGATATGGCAGTCTAATCTTGTGCAGCTCGAGCAGTGCATCGATGAGTGATACAACTGTTTTTCCCAAGGTCTTCAATACAAACCGGCGATAGTACGAGTTTATATCATGCGAATAAATGATCTGATGTCGAGCATAATAAAACACCATCTGATTACCGGTCATTGATGTATACCGTTAACAGATGCGAAGAAACCCACCAATAATGATGATGGACTCTAAGGTACTAAGTACAAACTAGAAAGTGTGAATAGATGTTCTGAAGTCGAACACTTGTAGAATCAAACAATCAGGGGTCATTGATGTATACCCACTGTCATTTGTGAGGAAACCTGCCACTAATGACTGCAAGATCCAAGGTACTCTTGGGTTTATAGATTCATGTCCTAGATGATCATTTGATATCGATAGGAATAGATCCATCGGAAGGAGGGAATTAATGCATCCCACATCAACCGATACGAAACAAAGATTAATAGTATGATATAATTTGGTAGAACTGCAAGATCCAACACTGTATACTGACACAAGGAAGGCCAACATGATTGGTCAAGAATATTTGAGGAATGGCCATCTCGGTTTGAACTTCCCTTGAACACATAACACGACGCAGAATGGACACTTGGAAACATGGGAATTTGAGTAACCAACCTTGATGAAATCTGCTAATGCTAGATGCATTAACGAAATCTCCATTGGTGACGGGAAGGATAACCCATCGGTGGAGATATGTTCAAAATACTAGTGCAGTTTCCTAAGGCAAATGCAGATGGTGTATGCAGTGAACGTATCCGTTCACTAAGTTAATAGTCGAATCCGACTCTCATATTGAATAATAGATAAGAATAATATATTTGATGATAGGATAAAAGATGATATGTTACAATGATGGCCCTGCCTTAAATATGGCTCGGGCATTTGATGTTGAGGAGACGCCTCATTTCATAACCTAACTTTAGTTAACTTAATTATTAATTATTTAATTATTATCTTATTTTATGTTCGTAGCATTGCCACTCTCTTAGAAAGGCTTTGTCCTCAAAGCCTTATAATGTTTCTGCATCATTTTATGTGGTGTCGTAGATGACAAAACATGTCGATACGAATTGCTAAGAGTCGAACATAACTTCTGATATGTCGACGGATCAATCCATCCCAAATTGATTTGTTGTGGACTGATGGGATTCCCTACTGATGTGTCGTCAGGAGATTTGATCACATTAGTACCATTATCTTTCGACATTTCCCACTTTTTCAAATATCGGTTTTTATGATTGGGGTGTCGATAGGGAACTTTCACGATGTCATTTTCGTTTACGAATGTCGCCTTTAGAGCATTGATCTGACTTGGAAGTTGTATTTTCGTCTCTTGAGGATTTAAGTTTTTGTTCTGTATCTTTTCCAACTTGTTTTCTAACTGCCTGTTATCATTTTGAAACTTCTTAATCAATTCGACTTGCGATTTTTTGTCATCTTCAAATGTCTTAAGTTGTTCCTTAAGATCTTCATTATGACTTCTGATACAACTATTTTCTTCCTGCTTGTCTAGAAGTTTCCCTTCAATGTCGTCCATAGATTGTTCTATCTTCCGACTATTTTTCAACTTCTTAATTTTTGTGACTAGTATCTTGTTATGACTTCTTAGTCTAAAAATTTCTTCAACATTGTTGGATAATGCTTTATTACTCTTCGTGATCTCTGACTTATGTGTCTTTTTAGAGTCATCATTTTGTTGTTGAAGAACTTTTATCTGTTGTCAACACTGGCTGACCTCTGATTCTTGACTTTCTAATTTATGTCGTAACTGCATTAGTTCTTCATCTTTGTCGCTAACGATTTTGTTCAAGCGTATTATTTCTGCTTTGTAATTATTTATTTCCTTCTTTATATCTTGATTTCCTAACCTCTAATTGAATTTATTTTCGGCTTTTAATTCATCAATTTGCGCATGCAATTTTTCTATATGCCTTTCCTGGTCATAGATTTTTATTTCATTGTACCTTTCTTGTAATTCAATTCTTATTTCTGAACTGTTATTTATGTCGCGCAATTATTCATTGTCTTTTCGATAACGTTTTAACGTGGCTTCTAATTTTTTTCGCAAATCAGCTTCCATGATTTCTGTCTTCTTCGACGGTGGAATGATCTTCTTTGATTTCTTTGATGAGTCTTTCTTAAACTTGGTCGTCTTTCTTTGACTTGACTTATTCAATGATGGATAGTCTTTGCTAGATCTTCACTCGTCTTTTTCTTCGATTTGTCTTCTTTGATTTTGTCTTTTTCTTGATTCTGTCTTCTTCAATTTGTCTTCCTTGACTTGACTTCTCCAATGATAGATAGTCTCGACTTTTGGCGATAATTCGATTCTTCTTCTTTGATTTTTTGGTCTTCTTCGATTTTTTATTTATTTATTTTAATTAATAATTGCAATAAGTCTTACAATTATTAAATAGAGTAATTATTATTATTAAGTTATAATAATAACTTTAATATGATTATTAATAATTATTATATACTAATAATTATAATAATTTATATGTTTTGGATAAATGGTAAAAATGGAGAAATATAGGTTTTATTTTATATAATTATAATAATTATTATTATTTTAAATAATAATATTATTATAATTTAAAATTTTTTGTTTGAATAAGGTTGGCAGAGGGCGATGGTGGAAGGGAGGAAAGGTCGTGGTGGCAGAGTTGATGGATGGAAGGTGGCTGAGGGTGGAGGCGGTAAAGGTGGTCAAGGGGAAGGTGGTGGAGGGCAGGCCGATTGGATGGTGGATGATATGGGAGGAGGATTGTGTTTGAGAGTTCTGCAGAGGTGGATAAGGAAGGGCGTGGGCACAGAAGGCGTGAAGGACAGGATGATGGCAGAGTCTGGAAGAGGTAGCAGGCGCGGACGTTGGGAGCTGGAAGTGGAGGGATGTGGTGGCAGCGATAAGCAGGATGGTGAATGGGATGGAGCAAGCGAAGGGCGAGCAAGTGAGGGAGCACACGGGAGGGAATGGCAATGGCAATGGTGATGGTAGATGGGAGTGGCATAGAGAAGGTTGTATGAGCGTGGAGGAGAGGGACGTGGAATGAAGGCGTGGGAGGGAGCGAGAGGAATGTGGAAGAGGTGGGAGGTGGAAGGGAAGAGCGAAGGGGAGGGAGCCGGTGGGGAGGCGAGGCAGTCACGGGAAGCAGCGTGGAGGCGTGCAGGTGGAGCTCGTAGGTGCTGGGCGCAGCGAGGGGTAGAGTATGAAGGCGCGGGGTAGAAGGGTGGCAGGAGAGGGCAGGTAGAAGGGTGGTGCAGGCGCAGGAAGATGGTGTAGTGGGAGCAACGGCCGATGGTGAGGCTGGGAGAATGACGGGGGAAGTGTGAGGGCATGGGATGAGTGTGAACGAAATAAATGCATGGAGGGAGCATAGAGAAATTGAGTGGAGAGAATGGTGGTTGTGGCCAAGGGCCTCTTGTTGATTAAAAATCGCGATCCAAAGAAACTCTGGTGAAGTGGCCAGTAGCCAGAATCAGGGAGGGCCGAAAGGCTCTGATACCAAATGCAGTGAACGTATCCGTTCACTAAGTTAATAGTCGAATCCGACTCTCATATTGAATAATAGATAAGAATAATATATTTGATGATAGGATAAAAGATGATATGTTACAATGATGGCCCTGCCTTAAATATGGCTTGGGCATTTGATGTTGTGGAGATGCCTCATTTCATAACCTAACTTTAGTTAACCTAATTATTAATTATTTAATTATTATCTTATTTTATGTTCGTAGCAGTGTACTGACAGCGGATACAATATTGTGTGTCGTGTTCAAGGGTGAGAAGGACTGACTGTTGTCGTTTTCTTCAAAGTTTATGATATGAAGTGATTCAAGTCTCTCCCTTTTTGGATTTTTGTGTTTTTTATTTTTTATGCTTTTTCATTTTAAAAAGAATAAAGAATGCTATGATATATAGGAGGGAACGAGTGTTGCATGGGCGTATGCCTATTTTTCAATGGCACAGGTCAGGCCAAGGAAAAGATCCATATTGAAAACAAGGGTTGAGCTAGTTGTGCACACTCTTACAACTGTTCCCTCCAGGGGTAGGCTATCTGGAGCAGGATTATGTGTCGACGGACGGTGAAGTAATACCATGTGACTGAGGTTATCCAATTTGGTGAAATGGCCTAGTAGGAATGGTTCAATGAGGTTTACTTCAGCTTGAGTCTTGTGAAAAATGCCAAAATCATAGATCATCATGAATCATGGTCTGTCTCAACTACCTAAATCAAATAGTTCGAACTGTCAAAGTCTTCAAGTCCTGAAATCAAAACCATTTCACTACCCAATAGTTTAGTTAGAAACTAGTTCAAAGGTGCATTTAATATCTAAAAAGACAGCCAAAATTGAAGAATTATGCATCTTTCTATCATTCAAAAGGATACGGTTTGTACATGTATGAATAAAATATAATTAAGAAATACTCATGATTTACCATATGCGTTCGTAGTGCAGCCGATGTATGAGAGGAAGCATCCCCTTTCAGCTTGAATTTCTAGAAGCTGTGAACCTTTATTCTTTGATCTGCCAATTGTGAGTTAGTTTCGATGTTGGACTAGAAAATTTTGAAACAATTTCCCATGTTTTCGAATTTTTCCAAATTTTTTCATTTTTTTATGAAATTTTTTTGGGTGTTATCCGTAAGAAAAAGAATAAAAAAGAGAAAAGTATTTACACTATTCTTTTTGATGTGTGCAAAATTTACACACTTTTTGGGTTATGATGTAAGCTAGGTTATTTCAGTTTTAATTATGTCCTTAAATGATGTGTTCAATTCAATTGGCCATGAAATAATGTACATGCTTGCTTTTTTGTATGATGTTAATGACTTAGATGCCAATCAAGTACATAGTTGTCCAAAGAATTAGCCAAACTATTTAGACTTTTAGGAATGTGTATATATTCAATAAACTTGAACTAACGCTCTAAAAGACGTACTCGTAGAAACTTTCTAAACAGTGTAGGATGTCGAACCTAATATTGACCATTTAACTGGGATACAACTAATTTTGAGTCCAGTTTGACGATTATTTTTCAGATGCCAAGGGCGATAGCCTCGACAAGAACGTCAATGACTGCGCTATATTCTGCAACATTGTTGGTGGCAGATCCGAGAAAAATTCCTCCTGAACTAAGAACTTCGTTATTAGGTGTGAAAAGGACCCATGCGACGGAAGCAATGTTCCGAGAACTACAGCTAGCGCCATCTGCATATCCCAAATATGTGAAAGATTCTTGTGCCATCTGCCAAAGTGACAATGCCAAGCAAGATAAGTGTGTGCCTGAAATAACTATTGTACAAAATTTTATACAAAGAATACAACATAATACAACAAGTGGTGCGAGGCATCAGTGCCTACGTGAAGTATTTCTTCAAATAGAGACCATTTCTGATCTCCGACATGGGTTCCCCATCAAAATTGACTAATTCATGAGCTCCCTTTTTTAACACATTTTTTACTACAAGTGGACCAAACCATTTAGCTACAAATTTCCCTTCTCCTATTTTATCTTGGTTTTGTTCATAAACTAAAACCAGGTCGCCTTCATAAAAGACTCGGGGATGGGTAGACTTGTCATATTGCGTTTTAACCCTCTTCTTGTGTGCTTCTACATTTAGAGAGGCTTCCCTTCTAGTTTCATTAAGAGAATGGAGATGGAGAAGCCTTTCCTCTTCTGCAGAAGTGTTGGGTAGGAGTTCGACAACTATTTTTAATGATGGGATTTCACATTCAATCGGAAACACAACTTCCTCTCCATAAACCAGTTGGAAGGGAGTGAATCCGGTTGTGGTTTTAGCAGTCGTTCGGTAATCCCAAAGAGCACTAAACAACATCAAGTTCCAGTTATTCTTGTTTTTATTAATCGTCCTCTATAACATAGTTTTCAAAACCTTGTTGATGGCTTCGACTTGTCCGTTAGCTTGGGGCTAATATGGCGAGGAAAAGTCCTGCCGCAATCCTAACCGGTCTGTAAGTTCATCCATAAAGAAATTCCTAAAATGAATTCCATTGTCAGTAGTGATCTCTTTGGGTACACCAAACCTTGCTATCACATGATTGAATAGAAAATACGCTGCAGTTTTACCCGTGCAATTGAATGTAGGCATTGCCTCAACCCACTTGGTGAAGTAGTCCATCGCTACGATGATGTAGTGGTGGCCATCGGCTGAAGGTGGGTTGACTGTCATAAAATCAATGGCCCATTTTGAAAATGGACCCACGGTTACTACAGGGTGTAAAGGAGCAGGGTGTGCACACATTTTTCTTGTGTAAATTTGGAAAGGGTGACACTTTTTGACAGCATTCATGCAATCTTTGAAAATTGTAGGCCAAAAGTATCATGCACACAAGATTTTTTGGGCAGTTTCCAACCCAGAAAGATGACCGCCACATGCCCCAACATGGAAATCTTTCAACACTTGTTCAGCTTCCTTGTGTACTAAACAACGTCTTAATATCATGTCTATTCCTCGACAGTACAAAGTATCCCTGATGATGAGGTATCTTCGAGCTCGATGTCGAATGTGACTTCGTTCAATGCTAGAAAACTAAGGATCGATCCTTTGGGTTTGGAGATATATGATGAATGTTCCATACCAAGGATCGGAAGTTGCAATGAGGAATACATGTTCATCTGCCTAAGATTCAACAGATACAATACCCTCCTTCTCAATGGGTAACTCAGACATTAACTCGGCAAATGCCAACAATTTCTTGGCTTTAGCATTTTTGAATTCGAGGTCGAATTCTTGTAAAATTACTATCCATTTTGAGTATTTGCCACCAATGATATGATGGGACAAAATGTGTCTCATGGGGTTCATTTCAGCCACTATGGTTATTTTCCTTGGAAGTATGTAATTTCTAAGTCGTTGGACAACATGGACTGCTACCAAGGCGAACTTCTCGACCTTGGAATATCTCAATTCGGGACCTGCAAGGCCCTTACTAAGATAGTAAATAACATGTTCTTGAGATGATTCATCCTCTTGTGCTAAGACCATTCCAATGGTGGAAGGAGATGCTGTCAAATATAGCAGAAAGTCTCTATTATAGTTCGGTGGACTAAGCATCGGGGCAAAGACCAAAGATTTCTTTATTTCATCAAATGAACGTTGAGCTTGGTCATCCCATATGAATATTGCATCTTGTTTTAAGAGACGCATGAAACCTTTAGCTTTTTCAGCAAAATTCTCAACAAATCTCCTCAAGTAGTTAGCTTTCCCTTGAATTCTTTGAAGTTGAGTGATTGTTCTCAGGGAAGGAAACTGAAGTATTGCCTCAACCTTGATGGGATGGACCATGATCACCTTTTGGGACACTACGAACCCAAGTAACCTCCTAGAGTCCACAAAAAACATATATTTATGTGGATTTAACCTAATGTTGTACTTGCAGCAGCGCCTGAATATGGCTCATAAATGGGAACTACGTTCAGCTCTCTTTTTAGATTTAGCTGCCAAGTCATCAATATAAACCTCAACAATTTTCTTAATGTCATGAAATGCGTATGACATAGCTCTTTGAAAAGTAGCTCCGGGGTTTTTAAGGCCGAAAGGCATTTTCCGATAAGCGAAGGTCCCCCAAGGGCATATGAAAGCTGTCTTATATTGGTCTTCCTATTTTATCTGGATTTGGCTGTAACCGGAGAATCCATCCATAAATGAAAATATTTTGTTTCCAGTACATTCGTCCATAATTTGATCGATAAAAGGTGTGGGATAGTTGTCTTTGGGACAAGCCAAATTTAAATCCCTAAAGTCAGTACAGACCCGGATAGTTCCCTATTTTTTGTTAACGGGAACAGGATTGGATACCCATTCAGTTAGAGGAACAAGATAGATGAATCCAGCTTCCAATAGCTTTTCTACCTCGGCTTTAATGGCAGCGGACTTCTTAGGGTTCACTGGACGTAGTTTTTTCCGCACAGGTTTAACATTGGGATAGGTTTTGATCTCATGTTCTACGATACTGGGATCAATGCCTTGCATTTCTTCATAATACCATGCGAACACATCATGAAACTCTCTAAATAAAGCAGTATAAATTGCTATTTCCTCAGGAGAACAATCCGCACCTATGTTGATGTTCTCAACGATGCCAGGTTTTACGGATATGTCAATTGGGATGGTTTTCGAAATGTTCGCTAAGTTTCCCTCCGAACTCACATTGTGGGTTTGGATAGGGCATTGGTACTTGGTCATATCGTCATCAAAGTAAATATTTTCAGGCTTGACTTCTAATGAATCGATTTTGGGAAGAAATGAGGATCTGTGATGCATATCCTCCCAGGGTCGTTCCGAGATGTTCATGGCCTCTAGGATGGCTTCATCCGAAGAGAAATTTTGATCCAGGAGATCATGGGTACTATGAGATTTCAAGGCCCAAACAGGTGAAGTATAAGGATCATATTCCTCCATCTTGGGAGGATTTTGATCCGGTTCTGCCAAAGCCATTTGAATAGCTTGATAAGCGAGATCTACGACAGAAAAGGGAACACTACTCTCCATTTCATCATGTTGTGTAGAAGTATGTGTATTTCCATCATTCTTTTCATCTAAGATGTTTTCTTTGGAGGTTCCAACCGATGAGGTGGAACCAACCTCCGATGTGGAGTTATAAAAAACTCTTAATGGAAAGTACACTTCCGATATAATGGTGAAAATCAGGGCAATTCTAGGGGTCAATATTGTTGGTGGAATTGCGAAAGTTCCCATAAGGGATGAGTCTTTAAAAATTCCTACCCCAACATCCTGAATCACCATTGTTGAATCCCCTACAAAAAGTACATTCGAGTGGAGACCAGTTTCAGGTGTGCAGTAATCTTGTTGATTGATTGTGACAATCGTCCCTTCTTGGGGGAATTGAGTGACTTGGAATACGGAAGATACTACAGCCATCATATTATGTATCCAACTACGTCCCAATAGAAAATTGTAGTCTATGGGTGCACCCACTACCTCAACATCTACTTGAACTGTTTTCCCCCCAGTTCAACTGGGCAAGCCATGATAAGTCCATGAGGTGGGAACGAATGACCATCAAATGCTTTGAGAATTGTGTGGGATGGTACTAGGGTGGGTGATCCCAAAGCTTTCCAACAAGCTAGTGACATGACACAAGTGGAGGCTCCTTCATCCACAACGGTTCGAAAAATGTTCTTACCATGTGAAGTTACTTTAATTTGGAATGCAATTTGTGATGGAATCCTACATGTGGACTATTCTAAGTCAATTGTGATCAAATTAGTGTCCGATGGATCAATAGCACCGATGGCAGACAATAGTGCCTTCCGTTGAGCAGGAAAACTTTGCAACACTTCCAAGGCAGACATTGCACAAGCAGCTTGAGCTAAATCTTCAACCACATTGTAGTTTTGAGCAGCTCGCGCATTGTGGTTGTGTGTTGTTTTACAGAAGACCCCTTTTGGAGGTCGAGGCATTGTATCTATGGTTGGTTTCTCAATAGTTAGAGAACCACTAGGCTGAGATCCAACTGTTTCGGCATATTTTGAAGGTATGTCATAAGAACGATCCCTTGTTTGGATATGGATGTCATGTTCACCAATTGTGAAGATATTAGTGTAACTTGGGTGGAGTGCCCCCTTGTGGGGGATTTGCTTGGTTCCCTCCTTGTGGAGGTATCGGTGCCGCAACAACCATCTGTTGTTGCTGGCGGAAAGGTTGAGTTAGGACAGTAGGTTGTGGTTGTTTCCCTCCTCATTGTGCCAACATTCGATGAATATCATCCATATGAGGACAAAGATGAGTAGGATGATCCCCTTGGAAAATTTTGCAAGGGTACTTGTTTTTCTAGTTTTCATGGTTGCTTCCAGTGGGATTATTGACCTTAGGTGCATCTCTTGTCCTAGCATTAGCATTGGGTTTCTTCTTATGTTTCTTCTTTTTTCCTTTTGGGTCCGCAGTTTGAACCGTAAGTACTTCAGAAGTTTGGGTAGGAGTTGCGGATTGCTGTGTTTCCTGGCCAATTGTGGGTTGCATATTTTGAACTGACATTTGTCCCAATTGTTGGGTAATTTGTTCAAGTTGGTTAACGGATCTAATCACACCATCGGTATGAGGTCCTTTTGGAGGCCTAGCTAAATCAAACGCAGGTCTTACATCATGAGGTATAAAATCATAAAGTGTGCCCGATTGGGAATATATCAAATCCATCTGGTGAGCACTCTGAACGAGTTGTTCTTCATTCATGGCTCCTGACATGGCTACATCTTTGGCAAGAGTAGGCAATAGGGATTTTATGAGCCAGTCTGCTAAGAATTAATCCGGGATTTCAGCTTTTATAATCCTTCGGTGCCTCCTCCACTTGTGGATGTGATCCGATATATGAGTAGCGGTGGATTGCCTAAGTGAAGTTAAAAGTTCCGTTCATGTCTCATAGTGGATAGGTAATTGAAAATGTGTTAGAAAGACCATGGCTAAAGATGAAAATTATGTGAAAGTATTGCGGGGCAATTCAATGTACCATTTCACAGCAGTTCCCGTTAGGGTCCGCTGAAACAACCTTAACCTAACACTATCATCAACTAGGGAACTGGATGAACACCACAAATGGAATGTCATCACATGATTTGATGGGTATTCCCCTGGTTTTCCGTCAAACTTGGGTATTTCTAAGGGTAGTTTAGTTGGTATGGTTGGCCACCCATTCAAATGTAGAATAGGGTCATTAGTCAGCCGGGATAAATCTGGTAGATTCAAAGTGGCTAGAAATGGTGACTTAGATGGTGCCGGAGCAAACGTTTGATATGCAGGTGAAGCTTGATAGCTCCATTGTTGTGGTCCTTGGGCTTGAAAAACATTCCAAGAGGGGTTACCTACTTGCATAGGTTGCATCCAAAAGGATTGGTTATTGCCTGGATGTTGCCCAGTCCATTGTGAACTAGGTTGCATGTATGGATTTCCCCTTGCGGAGGTATGTTCCAATAAGGTTGGTTATTTGGTGGAACATTACCACTCCATGGCTGGTTGGGATTCATGGGTGGATTTCCCCCTTGCGGGGGTGAGCCCCAATTAGATTGGTTACTAGTTGGAATTGGACCACTCTATTGATTGTTTCCTTGGTTTGGATAAGCATTCCAAGGTTGATTTCCCCCGTGCGGGGGTGGTGCCCAAGAAGATTGGGTACTTCCTGGAACCTGCCCACTCCATGGTGGAATGGGGTTGGTGGATGGATTACCTCCTGGTGTGCTACCTGTTGGGGATATGGGATTGCCCCTAGGATTTATGCTAGGAAAGTTTGGACAATGGATTCCCGAGGCAGTTCCACTGATTGTAGAGCATTACCCCAATTGGCATTATTGTTACATGGTCCATTAATTCCACTAGGGGTATTGAGATTCCAAAGTGAAGGATTCCCGCCCAGGTTAGAACTTGGAAGACTATTTGGTATGCCAATAGGATTTTGGTTTACTCCCGAATTGTTTTGACCTTTAGTAGCCAAACCATATGGGAAACCCAAGTTTGGTAAGGCAAACCCTCTAGTAGGGATTCCACTAGGAAAAGTGGATGTACTTCTGGGATTGGGACCCGAAACTGTACCAACTAGCACTGAAGTGATAGTTGAACTTATGGTAGTAATAGGTAAACTAACTATTGGGATTGTGGTAGAGGTCAAGTTGGAAATATTGCTACCTCCAGCAACCGTTTGAGGTTGTGATGATGTGGTCCCTTGTGCTCCTGATGAAGCCATAGGGATGTTTGATGTATTGCTACCTCCAACACTCGTTTGAGGTGGTGCTGATGTGGTCCCTTGTGCTCTTGATGAAGCCATGGGGTTAGGTGTTGAATTTTACATGCATGCCAAATATTCAAAAGTAGAATTGATGGTGTGCAATGGTTCATTGATGTGAAGTACCACTGGTTCTAAAATATTTGTCAAAGGTGGATTTACAGGATTTGCAGTGTTGTCTTCTAATGTTTCGATTTCAAATTGAGCAAGATTATCAACAATGTCTGTATTTTCCTTGATAGGTGATGTTGCAGTATTTGTTTGATGTGTTTCTGCTCTATTGTTGTTAATTGAATTTAGAAGTGTTTTAGTTTCAAAGTCAATATATTTTGTATTTTGTATCCGTCTCTGCGATGTAGTGGGGCCTTCAATTTCTGGTGACTCACCTTGCTTCAACCATGACTGGCGGATCGGGAGAGTAGCCACTTTGAAGAATTTTGATAAAAGGATGTGTTTAAAAAGATTTTGAAAAAATAGAATCAAACAATCCTATGGCTTTCTAGACTCAACAAAATAAAAAGTGTCCACACAGTAAAAATTCCTAGAGATTTCAAGCAAGCAAACTTATTCTTCCAAAGAAGCGAAGCTTAGTGAAAAGATGGATTAGAGGGCCTTCCGAAACTTAGTAGCTACTAAGGGATCTCAAGCCTCAAACAATTGCTAGCAATGAAGGTATGAGAAACAGTTACAATAAACTTTAATCGCCAGGGGTGCAAGCGTTGGTTCCTGACCAATCACCCTCCCAAGGAGTAAAAGTTCCAAATTCTGTCTTAGGTATTGCAAGTGCTTCTCACTCACAATAGCCTATGTGATATCCTAGGAATAGCCACCAAAGTTACCACTTCACAATCGACGATCAGGCGGAACATTTGTAAGTCGAGGACAACTCTGATTACCAGGAACTTTAGAAATAGTGATGTCACCCTGAGGAATTGTCACTAAACATATAATCCCCTCGATAAGCTCACGTCCCACTAAATAAGAAAGAGGGGGGAACCACCCTTACTTATCCAGATTGACCTCGTGCTTAACACATGTTTAAGAAGCGCTTTCTTGACAAGCGTTTTTTGCTACTAATGGATTTACTCTCAGTAATCAATGCTAGTTTCAAAAGTTTTGCAGCCCAAGAGTGTTAACTCTCCAAACCTAATCCAGGGCACTAACATAATCTTGTTAGTGATGTGAAAATCAAAAGTTGGTCAATTTTAGATTAAGCGCCAATTTTTAAGGGTAGTTTTCTTAGTTTCAGGAGTGGAAGTGAAACTGGTGGTGTTTTGACTCAAAAATAAGAAAATGAGCCAAACAATGCAAAATGCTCACTACTCTACCTTTTAATTCGATGAATATTCTAAATTAAGGAAGAGTTAGAGGTTCATGAGTTTCTTTAAGACATGCAAATTTTCTGGTAGATTTCATATTTTCATGCACAGTTCTTCTGAAATATGGATAATAATTGATGTTAATGACCAATGTAACCCAAGCAGATATCTCAAGTGAAAATGAATCTAATTCTATTACAAGGGGGATCTCGGTTTTCTCATTCACAAGATCGTCCGAAGGCCCAAGTGAAGAGAATACGCAAATCCCTTTGGAATGCTTATAAATTAAATTCTAGACTGTTACACTTGAGATCCACTTTCTCATTCACAAGATCGCACGAAGGCCCAAGTGAAGAGGATGCGGTGGCTCGAAAACCTGTATGCAAAAATTAAATCTACTTTGTTACACGCGAGATCCACTTTCTCATTCACAAGATCGCCATAAGGCACGAGTGAAGAGGATACGGTAGCTCGATATAAGATGCTTTGAAAAAATCAACTCCTAAACTATTACAAGTGAGATACACTTTCTCATTCACAAGATCGCCATAAGGTGCGAGTGAAGAGGATACGATGCCTCATACACAATATATCTCAAGAAAACTGAACTCTAAAGGTGCAACTCTCTCTAATTGTGCATGAAAATTATGAAAATATTCTAACTCCAAAACAAAATGTAACTAATTAAAGTTTATTTCTATTTTTTGGAAAGAAATTATCTTCAACTTATCTCACAATGTGACGTTCAAAGTGTGTTCTTCAAATGCAATGTGTCTGGAAGGTTCTTCAAATGTGTATGGTTCTTCTAAATGTGTATGGTTATTCTTTGGTTTAAAGTTTCCAATCAGCATGTGCTTAAGGTCTGAAATGTTAAATGTCCTTTAAGATGTTTTAATGAACAATTTCTTAAGGTGCTTGGAAGGTGTGTAAACTTTGCAAAGATGTAAAGGAGATTCAAATGAAAGTAAAGATCAGTCCTATATATGTCAAAACAGGGATCTATGAGCTAAGATGTTCTCAAGCAACAAGATCTATTACAACTTGAAGGAAAAAATGAAAAGAGAGAGCAAATTTGGAGCAATTTTTAAGGTTTTTGGAAGGTCATTCCAAGGAGAAAGATCTTTGATCCAAGCAATGCAAAAAATTTCAAAGGTTTTCAAAAAGGAGTAATACACTAAGTATAATTAGCAAAAAGGATCTTAAGCTAAAGAGAAAATGCAAAGATGTAGTAGATCCATCACAACTTGAAAAAGAAATTGAAATTTGGAGCAGATTTAAAGATGAATGGAAGAGGATTCCAAAAGTAAAGATCTAGATCCAAATAATGCAAAGCATTTCAACACTTATAAAAGGAGTGAGAGACTGATCATAAGTAGCAAAAGAAGCTCCTAGACAGGTCTGTAAACACACATATCAAGCCTTCAAACAGGTTCAAACTTCGAGAGATCTCACTGAGCATTTCAGGATGTGCACATTTATGAAGCAAAATAGAATTGAAATTATCACCAAATATATAAGCAAAGGAAGGTTCAAAACTTGATGGATCTGCACCTAGACAGGGCCTTTGCATAGCCAAACAATAGTACCATACTTAAGGGAGAAGAAGGGACCCAAATTAAGCAACAAAAAAAAATTTGCCACCTTGTTGTAGTTTGCTATCAGGCACAGTGCGGACGAGCTCCCAAAATTCAAGAAACTCAGATCTAAATAAAATTTGAGGGGGTTTGATGAATTAGAGGTGTAGTTAGGCCGGTCTTGGGCTTCTTAAGCTGGATCTTAGGGTCTTGTAGAGATCTTTAAAGCACAAAGGAGTAGATTTAAAAGATGATTAGCACCAATATATGAAGAAAAATCCTGAAACATCAAGAGATTTCAAACCATGGAGTCGCCAATCTGGTAATAGATGAAGTAGTTTGCTAGTAGGGGGTTAAATCTGCAAATTACCAATCTATATTACTAAGAAGTGGTGAGTTTCTATGTCAGCAAATGAAAATGATTATCACAATCTATCAATAAGATCTACATTCATTCATCAAACATGATAAGCAAAGCTAAGATCTAATGCCATTTGAAAATCTAAATCATACAAGATAAGCAACATTCAAATATTCAAATGGAACAAACTTGAATCATTTCATATCAAAACAATGAAGAGATAAATCCTTACCATGGATCTTGGTGTGAATCCCTCCTCCATTGCCATGAGCTTTCCTTTTTCCACCCTTGCTTTTGAAGAAATTGAGCTTTTCTTCCTCCTTTAGAATCTCTCCAGCATGCCTTTGCTCTTCGTTTCTCCTCGCTACAATGCCCCAAATACATTTCTTATATGGCATTGGGAAGTGGGCCTTAAAGATTTTTCTCTCAATGTGGGATTGCTCTTTTTCATTATTTTAGATCATTTTCACTCAAAAATCCACTTTTCCATAGTTTTTAGGCTTTTTTGCACAACTTAGCATACTTTAAGCACAATTAATGCACTTTAATACATTTCTCTTCACTTTTTTGTTGGTGTAGCTTAGTTTTGGACCTTTTATGAGCGGTTCAATCACTGAACTTGGTCTCCTTAGGCTCTTACTTTCTTCACCTAATCCTTCCATTTATGGGAGAAGTGATTAGATCAACAAGGATTTGTCTCTGAATGTACTTGTTCTATGTCTTCTTGTTGCGGGCGCATAGTAAAAATATGCTTCTTCTGTCACATGACTAACAGTGTTAATTTGATTGTTAACATAGCTACATATCCACTATGGTGGAGGAGCATACATCTAATGCAGGGCACATCAACTTCAAGAAGAATCAAGCTAAGGACAAACGGATCATCTATGATTCGGTAAAATATAACTTGATGCCTATGATCATACCACTGAAGAGCACAAAAGAATGTTATGATACATTGACTAATCTATATGAGAAGAAGGCTCCAACTCAAAAGAGGGAATTGAAGAACAAGTTACAAAACCTCAAGATGGAGAAGGACAAGACAGTGGCATCCTTCTTCACTAAGATCTCTCGGGTAAGAGATCAACTTGTTAACATTGGATTTGTAGTGGATGAAGATGATCTCATCCAAACCACTGTTGATGGACTCCCATATTCATGGGAGACATTCTTGGCTGCAATCAATGGTCGAGAAGTACAAAATGGGTTCGAAAGATTGTGGCATGATTGTATCCAAGAGGAAGGGCGAATCCAGAGAAAATATATGTGCACTAAAAAATAAAATCTTTCCCTCACAGAAAGAATGAATGAAGGAAAGAAACCCTTCTTCCAAAAGAAGTTATCTCATCCAAAGAAGAAGGAGTTCAACAAAGGATTTGACAAGTCAAAAGCGAGATGCTAAAATTGCAACAAGAAAGGCCATTTCTCAAGAGAGTGCAAAGAAGAGTGGAAATGAAAGTTTCATGCTTCTACCACCATAGAAGATGAAACCACTCAAAAGAATGCATCCGAAGAAAAGGATACAAGAAGGGAGTTTTACGTTGTCTCATCCATTTCAGGATCTGTCATCACAAGTGCAGACACATGGTTTTTTGACAATGATGCATCCAAACATTTGACTGGTTACAAGAGTGGCATCACTGACCTAAAGGAGAAAAAGTTCGCATGCATGGTAGAGTTGGGGGACAACTCAACATATTCGATCCAAGGAGTTGGATCCACCTCATTCCAGTTGAGCACCGGTGATATTTTACATGTGGAGGACATTCTATATGTTCCAGGATTGAAGAACAACCTCCTGTCAATTCTGGTTCTTGAAGACAAAGGATTCTGAGTTATCTTCATGGATAACAAAGCACTTTTATGGCCGAAGAACAAAAGCCTAGAATCTGTTGTTGTGATTGGAGTTTGAGAGGGAGCACTCTACAAGGTACCCGTGAAGTACATTCAATCTATTATTCACCACACGATTAGTCCATGTGAGCTATGGCACAGAAGTCGTGGACACCTACACTACAAAGCGCTACGAGGACTGAACAAAAGATGGTAAAATGTATGTATGTATTTGATTTTGAGCATGATAGTGTATGTCGGGGTTGTGCACTTGGTAAGAATGTGAAAAAAAGTTTTCCCAACAATACTACTAGATCTAAAGGGATTTTAAATTTAATACATTCTTATGTATGTGATCCCATGCCATCCCCCTCCCTAAGTGGCTTCTTATGTTATGTATTGTTCATAGATGATTTTCTAGGAAGTCATGGATTTATTTCATGAAGGCTAATAGTGAAACTCTTAGCAAATTTAAAGAGTTTAAAGCCCTGGTTGAAAATCAGAAAGAAAAGCACATCCGTGCATTAAGGTCTGATAATGGAGGTGAATTTGGTTCACATGCATTTAACTAGCTATGTAGTGATGCAGGAATATGTAGACAATTAATAGTACCATACAACCCTCATCAAAATGGGGTTGCCGAAAGGAGGAATAGAACCATATGTGAGGCAGCAAAAGCCATGATGCATGATCAAGATATGTCTACCTCATTATGGGAAAAATCCACTAGTACAGCTATGTACATACATAATAGAAGCCCACATGCCATTCTAAATTAGAAGACACCAGAAGAAGTGTTTATCGGTGATAAGCCAGACATCTCACAGTTGAGGATCTTCGGGAGCCCAATATACATTCATGTAGCGAAAGAAAAGAGAACAAATATGGAGCCTTCTGGAAAGAAAGGCACCTTTGTGGGTTATAGCAAGTTATCCAAAGCATACTGAATATATGTACCTGGTGAGAGACACATTGAAGTCAGTCGAGATGTTACCTTCCATGAGGAAGCTGATTTCAAAAGATCGAAAGAGATTCAATGCGATTCAGAGATGGAGGATCCCGATGAGAGGGAGAAGCCAGAAGATGCCTTAGATTCGCTAGCTCCTGAAGAACTAGTAGAAATGATTGAGAGGTCACATGATGAACCTCCCACAAAAATAAGATCTGCTTGGTGCCGAGATATCTTACAAAATGCATAGAAACATGGAGCACCAACAAGTTCATCTAGAGACCGCAAGAAAACTGAAATATATTCAGGGTATGTTGCACTGATGAGTCACATCAATGATTCAGAACCATCCTCATATGAAGAAGTTGCAAAGCAACAAGTTTATTAAGATGCAATGACAAAAGAGTACAACTCTATAATGAAGAATGGTGTTTGGGAGGTTGTTCCCAAACCTTATGGGAAGTCCATTGTGACTTCCATATGGATTTACAAGATAAAGCATGCTGCGGATGGTAGCATTGAGAAGCGTAAAGCCAAATTTATTGCCAGAGGTTTCTCTCAGAAAGAAGGCATCGATTAAGATGAGACCTTTGCCCCTGTGGAAAGGTACACCACAATCCAAACAATAATTACACTTGCATCTGTTCTAGGATGGAAACTTAACCAGATGGATGCGAAGACAACCTTCCTCAATGGTGAGGTTGAGGAAGACGTTTATATTCAGCAGCCTGAAGGATTTGTGTTGCATGGGAAGGAGTCCCATGTTTGCAAGCTAAAGAAATCTCTATATGGGCTTAAGCAAACCCCCAGGGCTTGGTACTCCAGAATTGATCGCTACCTTTAGAAACTGGGTTTCTATAAGAGTGAAGCTAATCCAAATTTGTACTTAAAAGTAGTGAAGAACCAACCATTGATATTGGTTCTATATGTTGATGATTTTTTTCTCACTGGAGAGGAACGTCTGATTGCTTGGTGCAAGAGAGAGCTCACCTCAGAGTTTGAGATGAAAGACTTAGGTCTGATGTACTACTTTATTGGCCTTGATATCTGGCAAAGAAAAGATGAAATTTTCCTATCTCAAGGGAATTACACTGTGGATATATTGCACAAGTTTGGCATAATATATTGCAAATCTATGACTACACCGATGGTTTCGGATTTGAGGAAAATTTATGAGTCGGGCTATGGATCGGATACAGCAGATCCCACTTTGTATAGACAGCTTATAGGCTCACTAATGTACTTGATACATTCGAGGCCTAATATATGTTATGTCGTGAGAATTCTGAGTCAATTTATGTTTGGTCCAAGACATAGACACTGGATAGATGTTAAACATGTGCTTAGGTACCTTCGAGGTACAATTTCATATGGACTCAGATATGCCTCTAGTGGAGGAGTCATGTTACTTGGTTATACAGACTCAGACCGGGGAGGAAGCATTGTGGACCATAAGAGTACATATGGCTACTGTTATAGCCTAGGATCAACTATAATATCTTGGTCCAGCAAGAAGCAGGGCTTCATAGCCTAGAGCACTACAGAAGTAGAATACAGAGCTGCTAGCATTTCTTGTCGAGAAGTAGTGTGGCTCAGAAAAATACTTGAGGGGTTGTTTAGTGAAATATTGATCCTACAGTTATTAGGTGTGGCAATCAAAGTTGTATCAAGTTTTCCAAAAACCCAGTGTTTCATGACAAACCGAAGCACATTGAAATGAAGTATCACTTCATTCGAGACATGGTCCAGAAAGATATAGTGAAACTTCAATACATTGCTACCAATGAGCATACTGTAGATGTGTTCACAAAGCCTCTGTCAGTGACAAAGTTCATGTACTTCCGAGACAAGCTTGTATGGCAGAGAATGCCTCCCTTGTTGAGAGGGAGTGTTAAATATACAACATCAAGACATTCTCCAAACCAATCTTGTACAGCCAAGATTGATCCTCTCATATAGAGGTGAGCACTTTGGTTTCGTTTTGTGTAAAGGTTATTCCTCCCATATAGAGGTAATTGATCAAAGTAATGATGTTGTAAAGTCTTGTTGGACAAGGCTTCGAACTTGTGTGTCAAGTCATGATTCTCATGTGAACCTTCTGTATAAAGGTATCCATAGGATGGACCTCTCGTATGTTGATGTATTTGTAACTTCGGAAGATATTCTTCTATGTATTACACTTATACTTTATTATATTCATGATGGATATGTATTATTCCTCCAATCAGAAGTGTTGTCATTTTTATTTATAAGTGTCGCAAGTGTCGCAACTTATATTTGATCGGTTATTAGACCACCAGTGTGGGGTCGACCCTGCTAGTGTCATGTGAGTGGGTTATTAGGATTCCTTAAGAAGTCGGCCCAACTAGAATTAAAGGTAGGTAAAGTTGTGTATAACTAGAGAGTGAGCGTGTCTCATTCTATTCATTCACTCACTCATCCAACTTGCATTAGTTGAGTGAGGAGTGCGCACAAGTGGAGGAGGAGTAGTTGTTGGAGTCATCTATCTTTTGGGGATTAATCATTGTGATCTTTGTATTGGCGCTTATTCTATCTTTGAGGAATTTACGGGGTTTTTCACCTTCTTGGTTTTCCCCGAGGAAACTCCGTGTCTCTTGTGTTTATGATATTATGTTGTGCTTGTTATTCTCTTAGTATGATCCTTGAAAATGTTTGAATGCAATTATCAAAAAATTAACATGGTATCAAAGTCGTGCTAAGAAGAAGACACTATGTAGCTGTGAAAGCTAGGGATTTTTAATCTTTGGGTTTCTCTCCTCGGATCATCAAAGGCAGGAGGCTAGGCTGATTCTCCTTGGAAGAGCACATCTTTCGGTCGAGACAGAATTCAATTCTGAGCACTTTCAGTTTTTGGCCTGTCACTACTCCAGGAAATTAGGGCTTTGGAGAAAGTTGGAATTTTTGGAATCCGAGACCACGGCTGGATGCTCCTCAATAAACTCGAAGTTTAGTGACTAAGATCGAATTTTTTGGTTGGGCAAAACCCCAGGCATCATCAAACCCTAGTTCGGGATTTTGATCAGAAAGGTGGAAAATTAGGGTTTCTGCAAAAGTTGAAATTTTTGGAATCTGCGACCACGGCTGGATGCTCCTCAGAAAAATCAAAGTTTAGAGCACAAGATCGAAATTTTTGGCTGGGCAGAACCCCGGGCATTATCAAACCCTAGTTTGGGATTTTGACCAAAAGATCCAAAAGTTTCAAAGGCAATTTTGAGGGGTCAAAGCTTGTGGATTTCAAAATTGAAGTATACCAGCTTGATCAGCTCAGCAAGGCGCATCTTTCCATCCTTTTAGAAGTTTGGAATTAAAAGTTTGAATTTTTAGGGTTTCTCTGACAAACCCTAATCCAGCTCCAGATCCAGTTTTCAGCAAATCAAGTGGTAAGACCTAAATCTTTTATTTCCATTTGAGTTTCTCATTAAGATGACTCACCACACCAAGCTTGAGGATAAGCTTGAAGGAGTTGACAACTTTTGAGCATGGAAGTATAGTATTGGGTTAATCCTAGAAGATAATGATTTGGACACCTACATAAAAGAAGAGGTTCCAGTTCTAGAGGGAGATGAGACTAAGGCCTTACATAAGAAGAACTTGGTCAAGGCCAAGAGAATCATTGTTGATTCTATAAAATACCATCTCATACCCCATGTGTCTTCTCTAAATACACCTAAGGAGATGTTTGACTCCTTGACCAAGTTGTTCGAAGGAAAGAACATAAATCAGAAGATGACTCTGCGGGATCAATTGAAAGGGGTTAAGTTCCAGAATGGAGAGACCATCCAATCTTACTTTACTAAGGTCTCTCAAATCAAGGAACAACTCGAAGCACTGGATGAAGTAGTGGAGAATGGAGAAATTGTCATGACCGCATTGAATGGCCTACCTAGGTCATGGGACTCCTTCATCCAAGGTATCTGTGCAAGAAATAAGTTGATCTCCTTCAGTAGACTATGGGAGGAATGTTCACAAGAAGAAGCTAGGCTTGTAGCTCGAGAAGAAAAGATGGAAAGTGAAGCCCAAGCTCTCACAGCTCACACCAAGAGAAGTAAGCCCAAGAGGGAGCAATCTCATCACAAGAAATCTTTTCACCACCATGAAAGAGATAAGAAAGATTTGAGATGCTTCACATGTAATGAGAAGGGACACTTTGCCACAGATTGTCGCAAGAACAAAAAGGGCTTCAACAACAATATGAAGAAGAACAACAAGAAGAGATATCATGCTCATGCTACTGAGGATGATGAACCTTCTAGGAAGAAGACTAAGGTAGAAAGTGAAGACTCTTCAAGTGACGATGAATATGTTCTAATCTCTGCTCTCACAGGTACTGTTACACATGGGTGTAATGATTGGGTTATTGATAATGGGGATTCTAAACATATGACGGGATTCAAAGAATCTCTTATGGACCTATCTGAACATAAGTCACCTCATAAGGTGAAACTTGGGGATGACTATCAATACCCTATAAAAGGAAGTGGTGAAGCCTCCTACAAGTTAGACTCTGGGAAGTCTTTAAAGATGCAAGATGTTCTATATGTACCTAGACTCAAAAGGAATCTTCTATCCCTATCATATTTGGATGCAAAAGGGATGAGAGTTGCATTTGTGGATGGCCAAGTACTTATGTGGCCAAAAGGTAAGACCATAGATGATGCAGTAGTGATTGGAGAGCAAAAGGGAGGATTGTACAATTTGAAGGGACAACCTGAACATGCCATGGTACATGAATCCATGGAGCCAAGTGAACTTTGGCATAGAAGGCTTGCACATGTGCACTATAGAGCACTACCAATTGCAAGCAAAGCAGTAGAAGGTCTTCCTGAAATTCAGTCAAAGCATGAAGGTGTTTGCAAAGAATTTTCAAAAAGGAAAGAACACAAAGAAGGCATTTCCAAGCAGTGAAAGCAAGAGGAATCTTGGAAATTATCCACTCCGATGTATGTGGTTCGATGTCATCCAATTCTCTGAGTGTATGTATATTATGTGTCTTTCATTGATGATTTCTCTAGGAAGACTTGGATTTAATTCTTGAAGAACAAAGATGAAGTATTCAACAAATTCAAGGAATTCAAAGCCTTGATAGAAAACCACACTGAAAAGAAGATCAAGACCTTTAGATCCGACAATGGTGGAGAATTCACTTCGGAAGACTTCAAGAAGTTATGTAGTGATTCAGGGATTAAGAGGGAGTTGACTACTCCTTACAATCCATAACAGAAAGGAGTAGAAGAAGCTACTTCAAAGTCGGACTCGAGTCCACCCAACAACCAAATAAAGATAAGTATTTGAATTGTCATTTCTTGTATATTTGATTATTTAAACAATATTGTTCTATGGTGTATATACTTATGTTCCTAGATTTAGGATGTGTATTTTGCATATTAGGATATTTGCATTAATGAACAGTTTACTACTAATATGCATGTGATGGGTAAGTGGCCTATGGTACTGTAAAACATTCCATTGCTACTTATCTAGAATGAAACCTCTTTGCTGACATGTTGGGAGTAGTGCACACTCTTAACAATGTTCTGGTAGAGATGGAAGGCATCTAGAAGGTTACCGTATGGATACGAGATATGGATAAATGTTGTATTAAAGCATTGGCTAAGATAATTGCATGATTGTATCACATATGTACTTATGTGTAAGTCTTTGTTCTGAAAACTATGAGAAGTTTCTAATCATACAATTGCATTTGACTAGTAGGAAAGATCACGTACAATCACCTACAAAAGAAGGACTACAACATTTGTTCTAGCAACGAAGTTCAAAGAAAACTATCTATTGAAGAATCTGAAGTTCCCAGGATCCGGGATGCGGTAATGGAAGAATGCCATGATCGAGGAATACCAGTCCATCATGAAGAATGATGTTTGGGATGTGGACCCAAGACCAGAAGGGAAGTCTGTTGTGACTTCCAAGTGGATCTATAAGATTAAGCATGCTGCAGATGGCAGCATAGAGAAATACAAGGCAAGGTTTGTGGCTCATGGCTTCTCTCAGAAAGAGGGGATAGATTATGAAGAAAAATTTGCACCTGTAGCCAGATACACTTCCATCAGAATAGTACTTGCTCTGGATGCAGTGATGAAGTGGAAGATACATTAGATGGATGTCAAGACAACTTTCTTGAATGGTGTAGTTGAAGATGAAGTGTATGTGGAGCAGCCACTCGGTTTTCAGACACATGACAGGGAGTCATATGTGTGTAGATTGAAGAAAGCCTTGTATGGATTGAAGCAAGCAACTAGGACATGGTACGACAGGATAGACAGCTTCCAGTCCAGTTTGGGATTTACCAAGAGTAAAGCGGATTCCAACCTTTACTACAAGGTTGATGAAGGCAATCCAGTGATACTCCTATTGTATGTGGGTGACCTGTTTTTGACAGGTGAGGCTATATTGATTGCCAACACGAAGAGGAAGCTTGCTGCCGAGTTTGAGATGAAGGACTTGGGAATGATGCATTACTTTCTAGGTATGGAGGTGTGGTAGAGTGCAGATGGAATCTTCCTTGGACAAGGGATGTGTGCAGTAGAGATCCTGAAGCAGTTCAGGATGATGGACTGCAAGGCCATGGCCACACCTATGGCATCGAACCTAAAGCTATTGAGTGATGCTTCATCAGAGTCACTTGATGCCACGATGTATCGTCAGATGATTGGGTCCTTGATGTACCTGACGAATAAGAGACCAGCTATTTACTTTGCGGTGAACACCTTGATCCAGTTTCTGATAGATCCTAGACATGTTCACCTGATTGCTATAAAGCATATTCTGAGGTACCTGAAGGGTACAATTGATTATGGGCTCAAGTATGATGCGAATCAAAAGTTTAACCTAGAGGGTTATGTTGATCCAGATTGGGAAGGAAGTGCTGCAGATAGGAAGAACACTTCGGGGTGCTGCTTCAGTATGGGATCAGGTGTGATCTCTTGGTTTAGCAGGAAGCAATCCTGTGTAGCACTGAGTACAGCTAAAACAGAGTATGTTGCAACTTGTTTGGCTAGTTGTGAGGCAGTATGGCTAAGGAAGCTACTATCTGATTTAGTTGATCTACAGTTGGATGCTACATGTATCTATTGTGACAACTAGAGTTGTGTGAAGTTGTCAGAGAACCTGGTGTTCCATGACAGGTTGAAGCACATCGAGATCAAATATCACTATATTAGGGATATGGTGTAGAGAGGAGCAGTGAAGCTCCAGTATGTTGCGACAGATGAGCAGATTGCAGATGTGTTGACCAAACCACTAGCCAAAGTGAAGTTCGAGTACTTCAGAGAGAGGCTTGGTGTTCTTCAGATAAAAGATACTTCGAGGAAGAAGTGTTGGGACACATTTGCAGGATCCATTCCAAGCATGGTGGTAGGAGGATCCTCCCCATGGTTTTGGATGTAAGCATTGTGTGATGAGCAACAGGACGATGTCTGATTACTGCTATGTATGATGATCAGGACGATCATGTGTGATGAGCATCAGGAAGATGCTCCATATGATATGCATCAGGCCGATGTTGTGACGATGATCAGGATGATCATGCGATGATGATATGCATCAGGACGATGCTGTTATGATGATCAGGATGATCATGCGATGATGATGTGCATCAGGATGATGTACTGTATGATGATGATCAATATGATCATGAGCATCAGGATGATTCTTTGTGCAAGGATGATCAGGTTGATATTGAGTATCAGGATGGTACTCTGTGGCCATGGACAGGTTGTGCAAGGGTAGCATGTAATACGTCCTGGAGATCCGGATAGGTTGTGCTAGTCATGTAAAAGGCCTCGGATGCTCTTTAGAGATCTTGTTGGGCAAGACACTCTTTTAAAGTTTTGCTAGACCACATGTAATACATCCTGGAGATCCGGACAGGTTGTGCTAGTCACATAAAAGGCCTCGAATGCTCTTTAGAGATCTTATTGGGCAAGGCACTCTTTTAAGGTTTTGTGGGGACCACATGTAATATGTCCTAGAGATCTGGACAGGTTGTGCTAGGCATGTAAAAGTCCTCGGATGCTCTTTAGAGATCTTGCTAGGAAAGACACCCTTTTAAGGTTTTGTGGTGGGGGTCACATGTAATACGTCCTAGAGATCCGGATAGGTTGTGCTAGTCATGTAAAAGGCCTCAGATGCTCTTTAGAGATCTTGCTGGACAAGACACTCTTTTAAGGTTTTGTGAAGGTCACATGTAAAAGATCCTGGGAGATATGATAGGTTGAGCTGTGTGCTCATAAAAGTCCTGGGATGTTCTTTCTAGGTTTTGTTGACGCACGTAATCAGTCCTGAGGATTCCACAGGATGGCCAGCTCGCAGAGATGATGAAGACCTACAGGAGGCTCGGCCTACAACCAGCATGAAAAAGGGTTGGCTCTGTAGAACTTCCCATGACGAGAAGAATTGAGAGATAGCCCAGTGATCGAGATGACGAGTACAGCAGCAGTGACGATGATGCTTCATGATCCAGTGACGATGATCCAGCTCCAGAATTGAAGACTTGTGGCGATATGTATTGATGACATGTGTTTAGAGAATACCTTCCTAGTTAAGAGGGAGTGTTGATGTATTTGTAACTTCAGAAGATATTCTTCTATGTATTACACTTGTACTTTATTACATTCATGATGGAGATGTATTATTCCTCCAATCAGAAGTGTCCTCATTTGTATATGTAAGTGTCGCAAGTGTCGCAACTTATATTTGATTGGTTATTAGACCACTAGTGTGGGGTTGGCCCTGCTTGTGTCATGTGAGTGGGTTATTAGGATTCCTTAGGAAGTCGGCCCAGCTAGAATTAAAGGCAAGTTAAGTTGTGTATAAATAGAGAGTGAGTGTGTCTCATTCTATTCATTCACTCACTCATCCAACTCGCATTAGTTGAGTGAGGAGTGCACACAAGTGGAGGAGTAGCAGCTATTGGAGTCATCTATCTTTTGGGGATTGATCATTGTGATCTTTGTATTGGGGCTTATTCTATCTCTGAGGAAGTTGCGGGGTTTTTCACTTTCTTGGTTTTCCCCGAGGAAACTCTATGTCTCTTGTGTTTATGATTGTTATGTTGTGCTTGTTATTCGCTTAGTATGATCCTTGATAATGTTTGAATGCAATTATCAAAAAATTAACATCGTATAGAGGTCGACCTTCCGTATAAAGGTCATGCTTTACGTGTTAAAAGCATTTAATGTTATGTGATGCATTATTAACCATGATCACCAGATTGCTATTAAGACTAGTCTCCTTTAGAGATTGATCACCTCTAAAGTGAATTACTTTAGCATATGATCATTTGGTCCAGAATAATATACTATGATCACGACATCCGATAATTCTTCTTAGTATAATGTAATGTGATGGATAATTAAAGTTAGCACATATTGACCATGCAGTGAAAGATAAAGAGAGAAAGATAAATGCATAGATAAAAAGAGAATTCAAATTTATCGGGAGATGACTAAGTGAAATCGAATTGTAAAGCTTCAGTTAAAGCCACATTGTATGCCTTAGTTAACTAAAGAAATCACAGTGGTCGCTACAAGTAAATCAATCAACACGATTTCAGTCAATAATAGTTAACTAAGTGTTAAATAAGAAAAACTAGTTAACTAAAGTGTTTTCACTTTAGTTAAACTAAAATACGACACTTCAGTAAATCAAGGAGAACTTGAATTGATCATTACAATGATGTTATCAAGAAAGAATCAGTTAAATAGAGTTAACTAAGTGACAACAAAGAAGATCTAGTTAACTAAGTGTTATTGCATGACAACACTTATGTTAAACTAAAAGACGACACTTGAGTTGTGACACTTGCATGACGACACTTAAGTTAGCCACTTAACTAAGTGGGCAAGCTTTCAGTTAAGAGGCGAGTTCATCCTAAGAGACAATTCAATGAGATAAAGCATTGCATGAGAAGTGGGGCACATTTCTTCAGGCAATATTGATACATCTAGTTTGAGGGCGAGTTCATCCCGAAGTTAGAAGAAGCCGATGCATGAGAAGAATGTATAAATATGTTGTATGAGACTGATGAATTCAATGTGAAGCGAATTCTCTACTCCATTGAAGGCAAGGCACTTCTCTTTGTGCAGGTTATTGTTCTTGCTTGTTATTGATGTGTTGGGCACATTGAAAAACACATATGATTGATCTCTCTTCTCTATTGCTTCCGTATCTTCACCAAGAGTGTTTTGGTGATCTCTTATTTTTTGAAAGCAATTTGCTATGTTGTAAAAGAAAGCATTCTCTGCTATCCATTATATTATATTGAGAAGAATTGTTGGGGTTTTTGTTCTCATAGTTTTTGAGGATTTTCCCTAGGGCATATCTTGTGTTATGGATGTATGAATTTTATGGGATTGAATTGTCTCATTGTTTCAAGTTTCTGCATCTAAAAGAATTAAAGATCAAAGCTCAACCAAATATTAACATAAACACCCAGGGCAGATCGTTTATAGGGACAGGGAACATGAGGCTGAAACCTTGAGACAAGCTTACAAAACTAAAGACTCTTCCAAAGACCAACATGGGCAAACAAAAATTGACCAAATAGACAAGCTTTAAAACAATGACTATGATGAATACTTGCTCAGAGAAGACCCATCCTCTTTCCTGCTCGGTCCATCCTCTGGATCCTTCTCCCTGTTATCATCATCATGGCTGGAGTGCAGGATTATTATTTCAAGTTCGCCTGCTCGACCAACGGTAAAATTACTCTGAATTAAATGGTCTTTGATGATAGCATCATGCTTTAAACAATGCCATAAGTTTCCATGATTACCAGCGTACCATTTTCGGCTATTGTTCTATGTTTCCATGATTTTATGAACCTTTTGTTTGAAACCACCTCCGCTCTCACACCTAATCAGAGTCTCTATTGTACAAGGAAGTGAAGTATTCATAAAGGGTTGGCTGGTGGCCGTCTTTTCAAAGGAGGGGCGAACAAGTGGCAGTGGTCTCATCCTTCCTTTGGGACGTGCCATTCACCTTGTTTATCTCCTTCAACAAGTCGATCACCCAATTCAGGGTCCTATGACCGTAATGTTAATCTATTACTTACAAAAACCATTTTTTTTTTTAAATTATAATTTTTTTGGACGAAACTTTTTTCCCTTAAATGAAAATATAAATACTAACACTCTAAAAACAAAAAAAATGTATATATTGAAACTTTAAAAACGAGTTAATTTTCACTATTGAAACTCAAACAAAATATGTAAATATTGAAACTCTAAAAACCAGTAAAATTTTTTCGCTGAGACAGGTTCCACTTCCTTTTTCTTCGATTCACACCGAACTTGATTTGATTTCGAGATAAGTAGAATCTCGATTCAAACCTATGGCAACGTGTCATTTTAGAAATTCTCACATAAATTTAAAAAAGAAAACATACAAACACCAATCAAATTTGAATTAATCGAGATAAATTTTTAATTTTTAATATTTGAACTTAGACAAATGTTGTTGTAATCCGTTGAAATATAGTGTCGGTACTAGGTAAAGTTTCCATCATCTACTCATTTTTATTTTTCCAAGAAGGTGGGTCATTTTAGAGAGCCAAAATCTAGGTGGAGTTTCATTATGAAAAGAATTTGAGGACCATAGTTTCATGATGGAAAGAGTGATTGTATTAGTATTCCATTAAAGTTTTTTATCAAATTTAAACTCAATAAGGGGCAATGAGTACACATTATTAATTTATTTTATTTAACTAATTCAATTTATATTTTTAATAATAGTAGGATTTAATTTTATAATTATATATAGAATCCAATAAGCTAGCATTTTTTTACTCTTTTTAATGTAATTTAAATTTTTATGTTTTTTAGTTTGTTTTTCCTCCAAATTTTTATGATATATATTTTGGGCGTATTCTTTATCTAACCATATTGGTCTTGACATGTGACGAATCCAAATGGTTGCCATTTCAGCCACAAAGTTCCAAGTTGTCTAGTCCTAATGTCACCATAATGTATTTTTGCTTGGGATCAATGGGTGAACATTGATGTGACTTAAAGTAGATGGCGCTTATAATGAAATTTTTTATTTCAAATATTCATTTTATTTCAAAATGTAAAAAAAAGTTTTTTCTTGAGTAATTTTAAAAACTTGAAAATATTGACATTTACTTGTACTTAAAGTACTTTTATGAATAACAAATGGTATCAAGTATTTCCAAAATTGACGTTAACCAATACTACTTCTATCTCCACTACTTCCACTACTGATAGTTCAACTAGTGACTTCTTTCCTCTAATTCAATAAATTCTTAATACATTAATAAAATTACTTTTAATTTAGCTTCTAAAAATAACACAATGAGCTCATAACAATATTTAAAAGCACTTTAAAGAGCTTATGAATATAAGCATTGCACAAAATTTTATAAGAATGAGTTGTTTTCTCTCTTTAATTGTGTATTTATTAAAAAAAACTCAAATTTATATTTAAATATAAATAGTGCAAAATTTTATAGGAACGATTTATTTCTCGAATTTTTTTTTTTAACTGTAAGATATAAATTTTCTTAATGTTTATGAAAATTTGTATTGGAGTGGAATTGTACTGTTTTATTATTTAAATATTCCAATCATGAAAATTCTAAGGAAAAGTGATTCTTTATTTTTTTGAGGTTACATACATTAAAGTTGGGGTCATATTAAATGTGAATTTTTTTTAAAGAAACATCATCATTTAAATTTTAATATTATAGTTTTTTAAAATTTAAGCAAAACTGGATCAAAATTTGTAAAGCAAAATTATTTTAAAGTTAAAATTCATTCCTTGTAAATTTGGAGAAAAACTTTTAAAAATATTAAATATGTTCATTTATTAACTGGCCTTTTACCAAAAAAAAATTGGAGATGATCCAAATCTACTTAAAATGGATCTAAATCCTCCCAAATCCTTCTAACAATAAATTGTGATAAAAATTGAGAAAAAATTTCAAATAAAAATATTAACAAACTCCTCAAACGGCATAACAACTGACATCCTGGTTTTATGTACTATGATTCTGTCTAAACTACTTTACTGCACAGCAGGTTGTTTTATGTACGATGATTCTGGGATCCTTTACTTGTATAGTAGGTAAGAAAATGCTGATTTTTGAAATCCTAAATAAAAAAACATTTATATTCTTCTGCAATTTATTTTTTCATACGCCATTGTTGCATCAATTTGAGTTCCCATAAAATATAATATACTCAAGTGCATTTGACTAAATGGCACAAACATCGTACGTACGTTCGTCGAAATCTGCGACCGTTCTTGAAGCTGAAATCAACGTACACCCTCGGGAGGCGAAGAAATCTCAACTTAATCTGTGAATTTTGCTGTCAAGGCAAATTTAGCAGCTTAAATATAGAAAATGGAGACCTGAAATAGCAATTATGGAAGTAATCAAGTCAAAGACTACCTAACGGCCCTATTCAATGGTGACGGGCATTTCTCATCTCATATTTCTATTTTGTTCAGAGTGACGATCTGTTACCCCATTGCATGGCATTCAACACGCGCCAACACCTTGCATGTGATCACAAGATGGATGTTTGATATCCATGGCCATTGATTTTAACATAACTCCTGTTAATTTATTGCAGTTGAAGAAAATTAGACATTGGGCTCTTCAACAATTACTCGGGAGTTTCACATAACTGCTCTTCATAATGGTTGGAACAAAACCAGACATTCAGATCTCATTAAAAGAAAAAACTACTATTTTTCAAAAAAATAATCTCTTGATTGATTTTGGGCATTGAATAGCTGCAGATAGCTGTTATTCATCGGCGTTATTAATCCATATCGGAGTTTTCCTAGGATTTTGTGAATCTGTACTTCTGCAGTTTTCTCTTTCGGGCTCTCCCTACAATGTGGTTTATATTTAATGCATCCTGGTTGTTTCAGTTGGCACTGAGATTTGGTTGTGCTGGAGAAGAAATCATGGTGCAGAGGTCTCATATTCATCATGGAGCCTGCAGGCGGTCTCGAGTTCGATCCGCCAAGGTGGCATCCTTGGTTGGTTTGGTCTGTTTCAGTGGATTCCTCTGCGTCATGCTATCCACTCTATTTCTGCCTCTGTGCTCTGTTACAGAGCGCATTTATTATCTACCCAAGGTAATTGGGCTCTGGTCACTATGGGGTTCTTTCTTAGTCAGAAGCCATGGCTGTCACCAAGTTGGCGACATTCACATTTGACAAGTTTGGAAACAGTTTTCTGTGAATTTTGTCCTGAAATGGCTACAGCCAAAGATGGGTAGTGTCAGTTTGGTTGTGAGCATTGGCCACTAGGCACACTAAAAGCTTTGCCACTCCAGTTGATGTGACTGTCTCTGGTTGATGTGACTGTGGGTCATTTGCGTTTCTGTGTTGGCTTCAGTGTTATGCCTTGTGGGCCATGGGCCATCTTTGGCTTGTGAAGTTGTGATCATCTTCGTCTTCTGTTTGTTATTTTTATTATCTGTGTAATGTCTACAATACTAGCTTACTGAAGTGGTATATGCTCTATATCTCTATGCTAAGATTTCTTTTCACATTGATACTCTCTTTCCTTCCTTCTGTGATTGTTTTGGGTGCTTGTGATTATGCTCCCAAGTTTTTGTTTGTTTTGGGTGCTTGTGATTAAGCTCCCAAAGTTTTTGTATCTGCAGTATTTTTTTTATGAATGGCGGTAGCTCTGTATTACGCACACGCATTTTGCCAGATGCTGTGCTTGAATATGTTCATGCTTGATTGCTTCCATCGCGTGCCCATTTTCTACTGCGAACCATAACCATTCCCTCAAGCCGCCTTGGGTTCATACTAGTGTCTGTACAGAGATGTTTATAGATGGAAAGATACATTTTGTGTTTATCAATGCCTATGCATAGTTTTAATTTCCATATCCAAAAATGATCAGGCCAGATCTTATTTGGTTATTACCCTTGCGTTTTCCCTTCGGATTTTGGGGCAAATGTAATACTCTTACAAATGCAATTTTTTCTGTTCTGTATAGTAGTGTGCAAACAATTCTTAATAATCCTCTTGAATCTGGATGGTGGCATGATTCTGGATCCTTGGCATCCATATCTTTTAAAATAACTGGCATTGTCCTTTGCAGGAATTTTTATTTAATTTTACAAGATGCTTTCAAGTTTCTTCAACTACCACTGACGAGTATGTTTTTGCCCATTCTGCGAGAACTGCAATCTCCCGGGACTTGGTACCTAATCTCCCAGGACTTGCACTTGGACCAGCCGCATGAAATGGTCTAGGTGTGAGACAGCCCAGGAAGGGCGAAACATGTTTCTAGGAAGTTGAACCTTGGTGCGGGGTATGAAACACCCCTGCTTTATCATTGAACAAAGACCTTGCTGACAAGATGCATGATATCTTGGAGTTGAGGATGTGAGGAATGTTGAACTGTACAGCTATAGTCAAATTGCATTTGTTTATAATTTTTTATTCAATAGTCGGTAAGCTCAATGTGACCCTAGGGAGTTGCGAACCTCGTCATCAATTTGATGAGTGCAAGCATTTAGCATACGTGGACTGACCTTGGGGATGGCATGATGAATACTTAGTTGAAGAAAACTTTTACATACTTTTACTTTGCAAGCAGTTTGAAAGTAAGATGCATGAATGAGCAGCCACCCCTTCATGGCATGTATTAGCATGGCCCTAGGAGAGAGTCTGCTGCAATGATTTATCATTTTGAGCCATGAAAGCATTTTTGTGTTATGCTTGTATTGAACTCGAAACCTTTTACACATGGATATGGATCCTTAACCAAAAGATTAAATGGGGCTTGTCCTCATTGAATAAGATGAAGCCTGATGCCATTTAATGCTTTGAAAGATTGTGCTGCCTGCTACTGATAATGTTGAAATCCCCTCAAATTGTTGTTTTGATTTGAGCTGGTAAGAAATGGGGTTGAACTTCAAAATTATCCATTATCTTATGATCGTTATAGTGCACTTTTATTGATGGATGAATAGATAACTATGGCCTAGTCAGCAGGAATTTGTCCTTGTCACAGGACTTCAATCTACATGTATATAGTCTTATTCACAGTGCTTATGGAGTTCTCCCTATATAATTGGCTGTCAAGATTTTACTGATGATATTCATCTGAACTCTGGTTTAGCAGGCAGGTATTTCTGATAGGCAAAGCAGGGTGGATGCATTAAGTTGGACAATTGAATCAACTCCACCGTTATTATCTAGATGGCCACAATTACAAGTACAATCCAATCTTTCCTTGAAGGTGCAGATCATTCCTAGTATTCATTGATGACTATTTCCTCGTATGCTAATGTGGATCATAATATAACTTGAATGCTACGGTGTATGACAAAGCATGATCAAATATATCATACTTTGTTTAATGGCTAAAAGTTCATTTAGTTATCTCTCTTTCCTGATGATGGACCATACTAGATTGTTCCGATTGGTCTGAAATGTTGATTTGGGAAAAATTATGCAATGGATTCGAAAGACACTATTTATCAGTTCATTAGTGTCATCCTATTTACATTTTTTATTTTTCTCATGTGCTTCTCTTATGATCAATTTTGTCTCTGTGGGATATCTTGACTTATGTGAAATCTTGTCCCTTTGGAAGAATCTGATTCATTGTTACAAGTTGATTGTGCTAAATCAGTTTGATGTTCTGTTCCAAATAGCTTCTTATATTTGATTTGATTTTTGTTGGTTTAAATACCACAGGATCAAATCTGGTAACCAAGCATACCTGTTAACTAAAGGCCATTCTTTGTCTTTCAGTACAACTCTGTTATTTGTAAAATCAGTACTAGGCATGGTAGAAAAACACACTAATTCGGTAAAATCTTTGTAGACAACTCTGTTATTTGTAAATCTATACTAGGCATGGGAGAAAATCACAGTGATTCGGTGAAGTCTTTGTATGATGTTAAAGAGTCCAATTATTGCCTTGGCTTGAAGATTTTCCATACAGGCTTCTCTTGATTCTGCTTGGATTCACATTTTAGCGTGCATTCACAAATTAGAGGAATTTATGGTTATGATTTTCCAAGTAGGCTTTTCTTTTGATCATTCTTATTGTTGAGTCATGTTCAGCAAGAAGTCTTGAGATTGATTGATTTTTTCTAAATTTTTATGTAATGCTCTGTCTTTTGGAAGTTGTCCGAATTTAGAGCTTTGAATGTTTAGTTACTTTCTGTTGTTTGGAACTTTGGATCCACTTATATGTGAACATAAGTATTCATAAGTAGTAGCTCAAGAATATTCATCATTTCATGTACAAACTGCTCTAGAGTTGACAGTTGGATGGCGTGGGCGAGCACTTGGAATCTAAAAAGTTATGGAAGCATCCACCAACTGGAGGTTTTGAACCTTGTGTGGAGCCAACTGAGTCCTACAAAGGTGATTCTCTGCTTTTATTTTTGTCTGTCGAAGGTATTGCTTTCAGTTTTATAATGAACTTGTAAGTTTTAACACCCATCGGATGTTCTTATGATCAGTTACTGGAGAATCAAGGGGTTATTTACTGGTGCATACTAATGGTGGATTGAATCAGATGAGGGCAGGAGTAAGTACAGTGCATTTATCCAAAATGTATATTATCTTACAGCAAAGAAAGTCCTGCATAGTTGTTGCATTGGTGTAGTCCATCTTGCTGGCTATTAAAGAAAATTGAATATTATTATGAATGCTATTGCTCATCCTATTAAACCCTAGAACGATGTGTTATGACCATAGAATTGTAACGTCTTGTGATACTTAGGTGAAACTATTAATAATTCTAACTTCTTTAAATCCTCAAATGTAACTGATTGTTATAGCTGTTTTCTAGTACACAAGGACTTTAAAGAGTAAAGTATGTTTTCTGGATTTGAACTGCAGATCTGTGACATGGTTGCAGTGGCTCGCATTATCAATGCCACATTAGTAATTCCAGAAATGGACAAAAAGTCATTTTGGAAAGATTCCAGGTGTGGAAAGAAATCTTTGGTACTTAGACATTGTATCATGTTTGTTAGCTTCTATCAAAAGTTTTGCACAAAATACAGTGATGAATAGTATTATCGGTCGTAAGAAACAGTTTTATTTCATGCTCATTACTTCACATCATGCATGAGGGTGAAATTGAAAGTTCAGTTTATCTATTGCCTGCAAATGGCAACCGGCTTTATTAAAATCTTGTACTGATATTGGTAGGGATATCTTGAAAAACATACTTCCAACTTTTCTCAGTGTAAACTCTTTAATCTACAAATTAAAAACATTTAAGACTTTTGTCAAGGTCATAGTGCTTTTACACAGTTATACTTGAATAAATCTCTATGTATCCTGTTGCTATAGAATTATCAATTATTTGAACGATTTAGAAAATAAATTAATTATTTCATGGCTTATTACTTGAAACTGTCATCTTGGGATTTCTCGACCTAAATTTGTTTAAATTCTGCAGCAACTTTGCAGATATTTTTGATCTGTCATCTTGGGATTTCTCGACCTAAATTTGTTTAAATTCTGCAGCAACTTTGCAGATATTTTTGATCAGGAATATTTCATCAAATCTTTGGCAAACGATGTGAAAATTGTGAAGAAACTTCCAAAGGAGCTTAAATCAGTTCCCAGAAAAGTAAAAATCTTTAGGAGCTGGTCAGGCATGGACTATTATAAGGAGGAGATAGTTCCTTTGTTGCAAGACTATAAAGTAAGCTTTCTGCAGCAATGCACTATATCAGAATGTATATTAAGCTTACAATTTTCTAGTTTCTTAGAATCTAACAATCCCAGATTTCATTTGAGGTTTTTGTTTGGCTGGCTTGTCAACAGAGTGTTTGTTCTATATGGTATAACTATAAATTTTGTAGCAATAGATTGGACCTGAAAGTAAGATCTCTTGCAGGTTCTTCGGGCTCAAAAATCTGATTCTCGTCTTTCAAATAATAATTTACCTCCAGATATTCAGAAGTTGCGGTGTCGAGTTCATTATGATGCCCTTCGTTTTGCACCTCATATTGAATCAATGGGAAAGGTAAATTCAGGTGATTGGTAAATCAATCCAATTTTGCGGGGAGGCTTAATTTTCAAGTGGTATTTGACTTCAAATTGAATTGCAGTTTTTAGTTGAGAGGATGAGGTCTTATGGTCCATACATAGCACTGCATCTACGCTATGAGAAAGATGTGCTGGCATTCACCGGCTGCACCCATGGTCTAACTCCGGCTGAAGCTGATGAACTACGCCTTATTAGGTAGTCAATTTTACTTTTCATTTAGAGTTTCTCTTTCCTGTCTTCCCTAAATAGTTTAGCAATGCAATATTGGGTTATGATGTATCTTCTATTTATTCACAGACATAGAACTACTTACTGGAAGATTAAGGAGATAAATTCAACAGAACACAGACGTAAAGGTCTATGTCCACTGACTCCAAAGGAAGTAGGCATTTTCCTCAGCGCTCTAGGATATCCATCAACTACCCTAATTTATATTGCCGCAGGAGAGATTTATGGTGGTGAAGATTCCATGGTTGAACTAAAGAAACGGTTTCCAAACTTGATATTCAAGGTAACTATATTTCCTTGGCGGCATATGCAGTTTACTATGTTTTTAAGTATTTTATAGAAACTGCATTTTCTTGGTGACAAATGTTGTGAAATATGTATTTTGCTGTTTTAGAGATTGCTGTACGCATACCTATCTAAACATTCTTTATGTTTACATATCCTGTAAATAAGAGATCAATCTAGGTTTCCCTTCTGACGCAAACTCTGTTTCTCAAAGAACCATGTTAACTCCTTGTTTTAAGAAATTGGCCACACTAGTCTTAGTTGAGTGCTTATCTTCTAAAACCAACCAACTTTTCCATATTACTCTTGTACTGAAAATAAAACATAGTATATGTGATTGGTTGGTCACACATTCAATTTGCAAAGAAAAGGTCACAGGTTCAAAAATTTAGGCCAGCCAGCCAGATTTATAAGCCTGGATGGCAGTTCTATACTCTGAGCTAGGTCAAGAACGACACAGTTGATATGAATAACCTGGTCAAGACTCAAGAGGAAACCCCTTTTGTGTGGTCGTCGCTGCTACAACCATCTATGAAATATGTGTTCCAAGTTCCAACATCCATTCAGAATTTGCCTGGTCCCAGAATGGGAAATGATGCTTTTGTTTTTCTTAACAGTGGCATTCAGCATTTGCATAGCATATGCTAGGTTCGTTAGACCCCAACTACAATACTAGAAAGTAACATATTTCCGTTTTATTTGTCAGTCATAAAGATACTACTTTCTAAACAGATACATATTCATCTGGATTTGGATTTTAATTCGTGGGAATAAGATTAATATTTGCAAATGGACATCAAATTCAGGTTTACCTCAGACAAATACACTACAGCAGAAGACAGGTTTACCTACCCAGTGTAGATCCATCTTTTAGGTTTACCTATCCAGTGTAGATTCATCTTTTAAGCATTGAGAGATTTGCATCTCAATTTCTTTCTTTTTGATCCCTTTGGTACCGGATTGATCCAGGATTAAGATGGATCTATGCTTGTATATATACCATGTACATTCTGCATCAAACTAACAAAATACCAAAGGCCTCAAGAGATTTTTCATCTTAACTTTAGGGTTAAGAGGTCTAAACAAAGTAAGGTTTAGAGCCAACTAGACAAAATTTATCTTAAGATTACTAAAGTCAATACAAAAACTGAAATAATTTTTAAATTGACCCTTAACAGGATTCTGATAAATATCCAACATCATTCAAAGACAATTTAAAGTGCTCCAGAACTAGATTTACCTAAACATTTACAGTCTGTTAACTGTCAACCTTCCAGTCAAAAGCGCACTGGGGGATATAGAGAGTGATTCTCATCCAGGTAAACAGTATCCTAATATCCTATGTATCAATCCCCTTCCCTTTGTTGCCGCTTGACTCATCAGAAGCTTGCATCATTATATAATGCTTGTACTTCATGCAAAACCGACTTCAGAAGATAGATATAATCTAGTCTTAAATTTCTGTAAAGTAAGCAAATATGTCTATATTCTTTCCTCTTTATTTAGCTCCCTATCCCAAAAATTGTTGGAGCAATGAGTGGGGCACTGCATTTTTTTGTGAGTATCATATTTCTCCTATAGAATTTTGTGACAGGCTCTTTTGGATGGCTGTAAATTTAGCTGATTTCCATCAACATGTGTTTGGTTGTTATTTACTACTTTTAGTTTATTATTTCAGGGACATTTTACCTGAAAAATTTAATATTATATTCATCGGATTATGTCATCCTTTGTATTTTGATAGGAAACATTAGCATCTGCAGAAGACCTAGCTCCTTTTGTGGGGCATGCATCACAAATGGCTGCCTTGGACTATATTGTCTCAGTAGAAAGTGATGTGTTCATTCCAACCTACTCTGGCAACATGGCAAGGGCTGTTGAAGGTCATCGTCGTTACTTGGGGCATCGCAAAACGATAATACCTGACAGGCAAGTAGAAGTAAAGTTTGAAGATTTTGCACACTTTTCTAGGTTTTAGAATTGAAGACTGAAGTGCTGTTTATGCTTCCTTTGATTCAATCAGAAAAGGGCTTGTCACTCTGTTCAACAAACTTGATAGTGGGAGACTTGCGAGATGGAATAGTGTATCCACACTAGTTACAGAAATGCACAGTAAAAGGTCAGTTCCTGTTAAATTGTATATATATACTTACTGGCGTTTCTGTCTATTCATTCATATTTATTCTGATGAATGGAGGGAAAGTGCTAAATCTTATGCCAAAAACATTTTGCGCAGACAAGGAGCACCAAGAAAGAGGAAGGGCCCAATTTCTGGAACTAAAGGCATGGAGAGGTCTCGGACAGAAGAGGCATTTTATACTAATCCACTTCCAGATTGTCTTTGCCAGAGAAGTTCCACAATCAGTAATGGTGGAGATCATGAGTTAATATAATTTCTGAAATCAAAATACTGTCTATATTCAACAGCAATAGCACAGTTGGGACACAGTAGAGTACCTGGAAGAGATCCCCTAAAGATGCTAAAGTTATATGCCCATTTTAATGTTAGCACTGTCCTTTGCTCATTATTTATTTACTGGTCATGCTACCCAGTTTTAGGAAACATCCCCTTCTCTTCAAGGGACTGCAGCAAGGCAGTCTTGACTCTCTGTGTCTCTGACATGGTGGAATGGAGAAAGTTGGGATTGCTAGAGCAACGACATTGATGAATTCCAGGCTGAATAAATTCATTTGAGAACTGGAAAGTTCTGTTTAATGAGCTTTGATTTCCCCGGAAAACGTATATACCTACTATGTTCCATGCTAGATCGAGGGCCATTGCAAAGTATGAGCCAGAGCTGTTATGGGAAATCTACATTCTATTAATTAATTATTTATGTCGCTGCCATCATAGGCAAGCTGATTTTGTATTTCATAAACTTCGGCTTTTTTAAAGGTTTAAAAGAGAGTATTTATCAAACCCAGGATTTCGCTCCACGTTACTCTATCATCTTCTCATTTGTGTGTGTTAAAACCCTAACAGTGAATTAAAAAGTTTACAAATTCAATTTTTTTATTAAATCTATTTTTGGCAGAGTTTAAGTTACCTCACATTTTTTTTTTTAAATTTCACTGATTCTCTTCTTTATTAAAATGGGTTAAGATTTGCTGCAAATAATATTATCCTTAATTCTCATTTGTAGATTGTTATCACTTCCTCGTTGTCTATTGAACCAAATAAATGCAAAGAAGTTAAAGAAAGCTATCATAATCATTGAAGAGAAAAAGGTTAAGAAAAGCTCAAATTCAATCACGTTTCAAAATGCAAATGACAAGACAAGACATCTTCAATCACATTTTAAAATGCAAATGAGAAGATTTGACATTTTCACAGGAAATACTAGAACAACCAATTCCAATTGCAAGCTAATGTCCACCTCAAAATTCCATTCACATTCTCACCAAGTAAATGGAGAGGAAGTCTTTTAATGACCAATTCCATTCACATTTAGACATCTTGAGAGGAAATACTACTCTAAGAACCAATTGCAAGCAGATGCCCACTTCTAAATCCCATTCACATTATCACCAAGCAAATGGAGAGGAAGTCCTTCAACAAGCAATCCCATTCACATTATCACCAAGCAAATGGGGATAAACCCTTTAACAACCCATTGCAAGCTAATATAGCCAAGCTATCACGGTAACATACCCTATAGACAAATGCATTCTATAGTGCATATTAACTATGAAATAAAATAGCAGAAGTATAAACTTTTTCAAAAGGCCCATTAAATCTTCTAACAAATGCATAAAACTTATAATATGGAAAGCATAGACTAATCTATGAGACATTTGTTTAATAAAATTCTTAGAAAATAGTTTAATGCACAAATGCAAAGTTATTTTGCAGTAAAACTCTTGCTTACGGACTACACTTAAAACTACACAAATTTAGAGCATAACCATTTTTAAAAATTTAATTTAACATGGGTATATTTTTTTTGTCCACCCATTAATAGGTAACTTTGACTTATCATTTTCCTTTTTAAAACTTACTATACAGTAAGTTTCATGTTAAATAAAAGATTAAGACATATATTAATACACCCATAATAATAGTAAATTATGGTATTTTTACTAAATAAGTTTATTGGACCATTTTTTTATAGACTATGCTAGAGAAGTCTAGTCGATTTGCCACAATCGAGTTCCGACTACGGTTGAATTCTGACTACAGTCAAGCTAATGTGATTTAATCGACTGACCAGACATTTGTGAAGTGAAAAAGTGTGTTTCGACCATTGACTTTGTAAAAATAGTGAGCTTATATATATATGGTCTACTTAGACTTAAACAAATATTTTTTTTTAACAAAAACGATTATGATTTGGATTAAAAAAGAGAAAAACAGGTTGCAATAGCATTGGAAAGAATACAAAACTTCCTCAAAAGATTAAGGTTTAAGTTCATGAAAGTCGATCTCAGCTCAACTACAAAGTAAATCCTAAATAACAATTCAGTGATCTTCAGAATCTGAAAATGATTCCTGAGAAGCAGCTACCTCTATTTTGCTTCAGAATTAATCAGATATCAATCAATGTATCGAAATCTCAACTAGCTTTGAATCCGCTGGTCTCTGGAGATGAGACATCCATAAAACTGAGACATCAACAATACCCAGGAGCTCATCCATCATAATTTACTAGTTGATATTTTAATTTGCATCTTCTTCCAGCAGTCGAGGGTCCGTGGTCCTGCCTCCACATAGAGCGAGGTCATCTGTTTGCTAGATTGACGCCGGGTAAATCAATCGAGAGGGGATACTCGCTCATGAGATGTCCAAGTCTGAGAATTGTCCGACTTATGGTTAGTTTGCCTCAGGTTCAACCTCAAATCGACCTCTTCCAGGAAAATACGATGTGTAGCATGATGGTTCCAAACCAGAGGACTGAAATTCTTAAGGAATGGTGAAAGTGTTAATAATTCCATTGATTTTCAGGTCCCTTTACTCAAAGGGACTGCTTCGTTAGCAACAATATCTACAGTTCCATTAAGATTTCAAAGAATATGGAAGAATTCGATTCTGTGGAAGAGCTTCATAATGATCTTAATTTTCTCTAGGATGTGCCTGAGTCTCATATTGTTGGTTCTTTTTTTGTTGATGATTGCTTGGATCACCATTCTTGAATCGCCAAAGACATTAATTTCTCTAATATTCCTTGTCTTAGCTTGATACAATCCTTTCCATAGAGCTAAGGCTTCCGCAATATTATTGGTGTCTTCACCAAGTCCCCAAGAGTAATGAGTTTTCATATCATCGTTAGGCCCTAGCAGCACCCCTCCTCCTCCAGCCTCCCCTGGATTCCGTTTGGAAGCTTCGTTCAAGAATAGGGTATGCCCCTTCAGTGAATTCTGCCATAGTTTAAAGGTTGGCTCATCCATCCTTATTTCCCATTTTTCCAGCTGGGTAGTAGTAGGGACATTAGCATGAGGGGAGAGAAGACATTTGTTCATCCCAGCTTCTTTGTCCCCATCCAATTTACAGTTATTCTCCAGGATTGGGAGAGAATTTAAACATTCACCCAACAAGGCATGGGATTTCGTGGCCACATGGGAAACATGGGAAGACTTGTTTATGAAGATACGTGCATTTCTTTCTAGCCATAGTTCCTAGACTATAAATTTTGGGAATATTGACCAGCAGGCCTTGGTCCTTTCTTTTATGTTCAAAGAGTAGGGGTATAAAGAGGCCCACTCACTCAATATCGAAGAAGCCATCTCTGGGAGGATGATCTGAGTTGACCAAGTGCCTAGGGAATGTTTCCAAACCCCTGCTGCAAAGGGGCAGTTAATCAATATATGATCGATTGTTTCTTCTCACCTCAAATAGAAAGGACATCTCGTCGGCCCTTCCCATCCCCTTTTTTTGAGATTTTCTCCAGACAGAATGCTTTTGTGGGCTAGCGTCCAGGTGAATATATCTACTTTAGGGAGACTTTTAACTCTCCATATTTCTTTCCATAGTTTTGGATTAATGGGGGCATTCGGGATTGCTTTGATCTGCTTGTAACCTTCTGCGGCTGTGTAAAAACCAGAAGTTGATCCCCATCCTCGTGAGTCCTTCATATTAGCTGCAACATGGGTCTTCCCTTGAAGATAGGAGATCAAAATTCTCTCTTCATCGATCAGATGGTTTGGGTAGTCAAGGAGTTTCCAATTCTTCCAGGATTTGGCGCTATCCTCATTCCATACGGAGATATCCCAAAGGGAGATGATATTGATTGTTTTCATAATGCATTTTGAGTCTGGAATTGTTTAAGATAGAGTCCAACGTAGTCCCTCCAAGGATAGAGTTTTCCCAGATAAGAATTTTTTTGCCATTTCCTAGGATCCAAGTTAAGAGAGGCTAGAAGAACCCACTAGCTTTCTGACAGATGTTAAAAATCGGAGATCTTTTTTTTACCTTAGGAGGATTATCAAGGCAGGTTATGCACGCTCCTATGTAATATTTTTTCCAGAGAGCATGCTTGCTCCATGTTAAATTTCCAGTTACCAATTTCTAGAGCAGCTTCGCCTCAAGAGCTAGATTTTGGGCTCTTATGTCCCTGATTTGGAGGCCACCTTCTAAAATTGGCTTGGTAACTTTTCCTAGCTGACCAAATGTAGTTTGTTTTCGCTGTTTTTATCACCCTTCCATAAGAACTTTCTAAGGATTGCTTCCAGCTTGTTGATGAACCCGAATGGGGCCAGAAGAATTGAGCTTTGAAAAATTGGAATGTTGATCAGGACTGACTTTATCAGGACCATCTTCCCAGCATTGTTGAGCCATTTTGCTCCCCAGTTGTTGATTTTGTTTTTTACCTTATCGAGGAGAGGGGTCCAATGTTCAGATTTTATGTTAGTTCTGGAGATGGGGATTCCCATATATTTAAAAGAGTTCCAGTGAACCTTCCCCTCCATTTCCAGAATCCTGGTTATGCCAATCATTTCAATATTGGTACAATTTCATCCATAAATCTGGCTTTTCCTGTAATTTATCTGACTTCTGGAAGCTTCCTTGTAGAGATCGAGCTCCCTTTTGATTCTTCTAGAATTTATATTGCTGGCTCCTCCTAGTAGGAGTGTATCATCTGCGAACTGAGCATGGTTGATCTCTTTGACTCTACGTGTTATTCTAATTCCTTGCAACTCTTCTTGGTTTCGACAGTGCTCTAATTGAAAGCTAAGGACTGAAGCTTGAATAGCGTACAACATAGGTGACATCAAGAAACCTTGGCACAGCCCCCTGGTGCCTTGGAAGAAATCAACAGCTCACCCATTGATCAACGGAGCTATCCAAGGGGAGCCAATACATGCCTTTACCCAGTTGATGAACTCCGAGGCAAATCCGAATTGGAGCATTACCTAAAACAAAAAGTCATGGCAGACCCCGTCGAATGCATTAGCTAAATATAATTTAACAATCATACCTTTTTCTCTTTGTTGAGTACTTGAATGGATCGCTTCTTGGACAAGAATGATGTTATCGGCAATGTTTCTTCCTTTGATAAACCCCCCTTGGTTCTCAGGAATGATGGTAGGAAGGATGTCTTTGACTCAATTTGTGATAACTTTAGTGATGAGCTTATATACGATGTTACAAAGTGAGATAGGCCGGTAGCGATCAAAGGAGGTGGCTCCTTTTTCTTTAGGAATCAGAGCTAAGAATGCAGAGTTAGTACTACCACCGATCTTATGACATTTTTGAGATTTTAAAACCATTCCATGTAAGTCTTTTTTTATTATTGGCTAGCAGGATTTTATAAACCTGGCAGTGAAGCCATCTGGGCCGGGGGCTTTGTCTGGTTCCATATTTTCTAGTGCATTCTTGATTTCTTTTCTGGTAACTAGTGCAGTAAGTTTTTGATTGATATCCTGTGTTACAATGGTTGGAACCAAATCAATAATATTCTTACTTCTTTCATCTTGGGCTTGAATATTTTCTGAATACAACTCTTTGAAGTGGGTGTGAGCAGCATGTTTGATTTCGGTGAAATCGTTGATAATCTGGTCGTGGCTATGAATTTCTTTGACCATATTGTGCTGCTTCCTTGCTTCAGCTTGTTTGTGAAAGTAGATGGTATTCTTATCACCTTCCTGAATCCATAGGCTTCTAGACTTATGCCTCCAATAGTATTCCTCCTCTCTGCATGCAACGTGGAACTTCATTTGGAGTTCCAATCCCTGTTCCAAGTTTTCACTAGTTATCAGACTTTCTTCCAACAAGATTTGGTGCTTTTCCAATTGATTTTGGACTTCCATCCTCTTATGGGATGGGGGTTTTATGTTTTTGGCCCAGATCTTTAATTCTTTTTTTAGGCGTCTCAGCTTTTCTTCCCATACATAGAAGATAAATCCTGTAACTGGTCTCATCCAAGTTCAAAGAACAATTTCTTGGAAGCCTTCCTTCTGGATCCAAGATGGGCTGAACCTGAACGGAATTGGCCCTAGATTTTTATTTTTAGCGACTTCTAGAATGATAGGTTTGTGATCAAAGATGTTGAAGGGGAGGATTTTAGAGTAGATATCCAATCCGAGAAGGAGGAAGGAGCTGTGGATAAGAAATCTGTCCAATCTGGCAGCAATATGTCCGGGGCCTTTTCTCTTGTTCATCCAGGTAAATTTGCCTTTGGAGGGATTAATTTCCTCTAGCTCCCATTCATGGATGAGATCTTCCACCATTTCACTAAATTGGTCTCTTACTATGGATCCCCCCCTTTTTTCCTCAAGGGACAGAGTGACATTTAGGTCTCCAGCTAAGATGATATTCTCCAAGTGGTGAATTCTAAGGTAGTCTTGAATGAGGTTCCACTAGTATTTTTTTTTCGAGATAAGATTCGGGGCATGTGACATTTAGGTCTCCAGCTAAGATGATATTCTCCAAGTGGTGAATTCTAAGGTAGTCTTGAATGAGGTTCCACTAGTATTTTTTTTTCGAGATAAGATTCGGGGCATAAATATTGAACAGGCAGATCTGGAGATCTAACTCCTTGTGGATAATTTTAGTGTCAATCCAATGAATTCATATGTCATATGCCAAAAGTTCAAATTTTTGTTTGTCCCACAGGGTGCCTAGTCCACCAGAGGCACCTCTAGCGCTGACCGCAATTCCATGTCCATTTTTCCAAAAAAATTCGCTAGTTTGGAGGAAGGCTAGTTCCTCCATTTTAGTCTCTTGGATAAGTAGAATGTTCGGGCTTGATGATCGAAGGAGGTCTTTCATCGACTCTTCCTTTGTCCTACTTACTAACCCCCTACAGTTCCATGATACTACCTTCATTGCTTACTTTTTTGGGTTGGGAGTGGCCCCTTTGGAGGGGTGCCCCCTGTGTCTTGCACTGCATGTGTTTAACATTTTTTCCAATGTTGGTTGGGAGCCCTGGAGCTTCTCTTTGTAAGTGGCCCTTTCTCTTCTTTCCTTTACTGATTTCCTTCCCCGAGTGCCTTACTGAATGGTGTTTTGAGACATTTTTATTTCTCCTTCCTCTTCCTCTGCATCTTCTTCCTCCGTATCTAGTTCAAGGTTGTCTCCTTTATCGCCTTGTTCCTGAGAGGGCGTTATTTCTTTGTTTGCTTGGTTTTCTACTTCTGCTTGCTTTATGTTTTTTTCAGAGAAGTCATCTAGCGCACTGGCCTCCCATTCTTGGCTTCCTAGTACTTCAAACTTGTTCCCTATCGGTGGTTTTCCATTTGAAGATTCTCGTTCCTTTCCATATCTGGGTATGGATGGGTTAGGGGTGCTGCCATCTTTTTTGAGATAATTTTTTGGATTTTCCTTCGTTCTTTTTGTTGGTTGCCAACCTTCCTCTGCCTCTTTTTCTTGTTGATTTGCTTGAGCCTTTGGTAAATTCTTTTGGAAGTGTCCATGTTCGTGGCAACTTCTACATTTGAATGGTAGCTGTTCATAGTCCAGCTTCTGGAAGTGATGCCATTCTCCTATGGTGAGTTTGACAGATTCAAGTAGACCAACTTCTAAGTCCACTTCCACACATATCTGAGCACTTAAGTACTGGCCCTTGGGATCTTCCTGATCTATGTATTTCCCCAATCTATTCTCTATTGATTTCAGATACGAAGGGTTCCAACAATGAATCGGTAGAATGGGAAATCGAATCCATACAGGGATTGATTTGGGCACGTCTAGATCAGGATCGAAATCAGGTGTCCATCGATTTAAATACAACCCTTGCGGTCTCATGAATTATGGGCCACTTCTGAAGGTCAAATCCCTGTCGTATTTTGAGATGAATTCAAATAGGAAGAATCCTTTGCCTACTGCGTAGCAGGTCACACTGGCTGAGATTAATGGCCTCCAGGTTTTTTGAGTCTAGTTGTCTGTCGTGCATGATGAAGGACAAAGCCCTGAGAACTGTCCCACTAGAGCTCGATCTTCCAGGGAAACAACCACTTTCATTGGTTGATCCGGAGGGAGTGCTATTGTCGGTATCTCATCCAGTTTCCTAACAAACTTGGGGACTGCGAGGAGCCCTGGATTTTTCCCATAGGAACATATCAGTTTCTTGAAGGATTCTGCTTCGACTGCAGGTGGGAGGGGCGGAGGTCCACCATCACAGGACCCCATGGACACACACCAGCCCCTAAACCTCTCTCAAACGCATGTGAGGTCAATTGGGGGCACCGTTGTGTTCTTCAGAGGGCACCGATCGACGTAAACAACTCCAGGGTAGAGCCAAACCAGCAGGAGGCCCGATGCAGAGCAACCAACACCTTGAAAGCTGCAAGATGCACAACCTTCCCCAGAGTGTGCACGCCTCCAATCTTCCCACACGTTGCAAGAGGACCGAGGCCACAACAATCTGTGCCCGCAGCCAAAGTGCACACTGCCAAATTCAAGCTTATTCAGTCCAGGATAGAATTTGAATTATTATTCGACTCAAATTTGCAATTAAAAAAATATTTGTTAGTTGCCTACTAACCCGACAATTATGAAAATAGTGAGCTTTTAAATTTAAATATATAGTCTACTTCAAGTTAAACAAATATTTGTCAATTGCCACTAAACCGACAATTATGAAAATAGTGAGTTTTGTTTTTCAAGGAAAAAAGCGTAATTTCATTTATATTAAATCAAATTACATATTGTCAAAAGGCTTCAGGGAGCCTTTTCTGAGAATTTTTTTTCAAAGCATCTGGTGTTCCACTGGATCCATACATGGTAATGACATCTTACAAAAATAGGCGATTTCTCCTGTAAGAGACTCTGGATGCTATATACAGTAGAGTAATCCAAAAATCCCAATAAAAACTGTCTTCCAAAATCATTACTGAGGTTATATATATATATCCTTAAGACAAGGAAAAATCATTATTTTCCAAGTATATGCATATTTCCATTTCATTAAGTCAAGGAAATATTAATTCAACAAATTTCTTACTAAACTATAATAATTAAAAATTTTGATCGTAATAACTTAGTCCATTAATCAACTAAATGGGTTACTTGTTTTAACTATATTAAATAATATTACGGAGCGTTATATCTTAGTCCATTAACTGACTAATTTCATCCACCTACTATGGTCAAATTATATAACTTCAACTTAAGCATATTCATATATGTCTAACTTGGAATCAACCCATGGTTTTATTTAACCCAAAACAACTTTGTTTTGATGAATCAAATCAGCCTATGGTTTTCAATTTACCTATTAGACAAATTGGTCAAACCCAGCCCTTTAGACAAATTGGTCCAACCTATATTCGACTCAATCACCAAAATTTTATTAAATAATTATACCAAACCATAGAATTCTCTTTTCCCAATCTTCTTCGACTTATAAGTTTCAAATTTTAGTCGAGCAATTTTACCAAACACTTCATTTATTATTTAATGAACTATTTCATTCCCGACTATAATCGTTATTGAATTGCATAATCACTTCCTTGAACTTAGGAGCTGCACAATAAACCAAAACTATGTAATAAATTAGTATTTTCACACAGAATTGGGCAATAAAATTTTCTTTTTCCCATAAAGTTTTAATTTAATGAAAAAGATTAGAAATGGATAAAATTCCAGTTTAATTGTCCATTCTTCTATTTTTTCCAAACCTTGTACTCTTCGACATAGTTTAATTAAACATTACAATTTCAAACTGAGAAATTAGCATTTTGTACAGGAAATAAATTTTGACTTCCACTTAAATAAAAATAAACTGGCTTTCATAAAATCATTATCACATAATTAAACTTGTACTTATTTCTTTCCCATGAATTAATCCAAATAAAATGTACATTCCTATCTTAAAACCAAACTCAGGAAATTTTAACAAGAAAGTCATGCAATTATTTAACTGACAACTAATTAAATAACATCTCAGAGATTAAAATAGAATTTCCTGGTGTTAAACTTATCTGTAAAATACTTGAAATGAGAAACTGGCTTCGTGGTAGACACGCTCCACCCGACCGTAGGTAGTTCTGCTTTTTAATCTCTCAGTAGAACTCCACCCCCAAGCCGAAACTCATGTATTCACCATAGGCTCCCACCAATCCCGGGTTTCTCTCAGTATTTCCTCACTTGGAAAGCAAGATTTTTCGGTTTGTTACTAAATCCATGCCAACTGTGTAATCCTTTCCCTTAGCTTCATTCTAACTAGCACCACAGTGAAAATCCAACATTGCAACTATGCTTAGAATTACACTAAAGGAATTTATCACACCATTGCCATATCTCAGGTGCAACCAGAGGCAAATCAAGTGTAAAATATCAACCAGAAAGTTAACAAAACATGCTTGGGATTACAGGTACTCTCTACCAACCCAGCTGCCATAGAATTTGGATGCGTTGGACACTTTGATCTAGAACAGGACTTATTACTTTGTCCTTCAACAATTCCAATCGACCATTTTGTCTCAATTTCCTTCAACATTACAACTTCTCCTACTCCCCACTGCGTTCTCTTTGTTTTTTTCCTTCTCTACATTCTTTTTGTTGTATGCATGTTCACCCAACAACACTTGTCAATTTTCCATTAACCTCTTAATATCTCTCTTAATTCCCTTTTTAATTTCAAAAGCAGGTTTAAGGAATTAATTAGGAAAAAGTATGGGTTTATTAAAATTATAAGGTAAGAAGGGTTAAATAGGGTCATACTTAGCTTTTAGGTTATATGCCACCCCCCCTAACTGAGCTAGGTGAATACATGAGCCCATGTTCATTCAGCGTGTTGGCTCTGCAATAGCCAGTTTAATTTTTATATTAACAAAGAAAAATACAACATGAGTTATGCCTCACAAGCACTCCTGGTCTTTTAAAAAATTATATTAACAAAATAATGGGGTTTAAACTAGGGGTGTTACATTCCCCTCCCCCTTAAATTATACACCATCCTCGATGTTCATATTGTCCAAAATTTTCCAAATAAACTTTCAAAAACTTCATATACATTTACCAGTCTTCAAACATATGGGAATACTCTTCCCTCATCTCATCTTCCAACTCCCAAGTCGCTTCTTCGGGATTAGAGTGGGTCCATTGGACCTTTACATGTCTGTCACATACCCCAAGTTCTAGACATTTTATGTTATTGCGAAAACATTATGTTTTATTTTTATTGTAAATTTTTATGACTATTGACCAAGTGGGGTCATGAGTGACTGTAATTAATTATTTTGAATATTTTATTATTAATAAATAAAAGTGGAGACAAATATCCAAAGGAGACTATTGTATGAGTGTTCACTGACCCACTAGGGGGAATGGACTATGGTGGAGAGAAAATTGACACTTGGAAGCATCCTCAACTCACTTCTAACTGTTGCAGGGAGCAACTTACCTACTTTCATGGTCATGTTCCCCAAGAAAGTGGAACTGAGCAGGTGGCTCATTTACTGAAATAAACTGACCAAAAGACCTAGGCATGCTATTTAACTATCCATCAAATTCAGCATGATGCTGTTCCATTCTTACCTTGTGATAATTTCTAAGCACAAGAGATTTGATGAGGGGAAAGTTAGAAGTGATTGAGTGAATTAAGTCTACATTCTGAACTAGTGCAGCCACATTGTTGAGTTCAATATTTCTAAAAGCAGGAAGTACTGCTGCTAAGTATTACTACTGAGTTGCAAGGGAATTTATTCCATTATTCCACACAACATCTTCGTCCTAGTGGTTCAATGAATAGGCTCAAGGGTCCTAAGGAAAGTAACTTGGCTGTTTTCTAGGATTTGGTTGGGTGGAACGGGCTCCTTTGGCTGTTTGTTTCTTCTCCTACAGTAACAGGTTCATATTGTGTTATCTTCCTTACTTCTGTTATGTTAGTAAATTTATTAGGAATGCTTCTGTTATCAGTTCTTCCCTTTTAATCTAAGATATTCTGTCTGAGTTAATGAATATTTTACTTCTGTAAATTATACTGATGAAATAAAATTCAGTATGAATGACGTAGTTAAAATGACATGATGATAGATTATAAATTTACTTTCCTGTATTTTTCCACACACTGTAATATAGTCTATTACAGTGCTGTACTCTAGTATAGGAAGGATCAGATTAGATAGATTCGAATGATGCTATTCCTTGAATATAATGACATATCTCCTAAATAATTCTTATATAATTCAAGTACTGTACTATCGTTTTAATTTCATATACATATCCCTTAGAAGCTATTTAGGTTTACAATAGTATTCAGTAAATGAATTCATGTTTATTTTCAACTATCATTCTATTATGTTTTATGTTGAATGATCAAACCATAATATCATAGTTGTTTTTTAGTCCAATAAGTTATATAGGAACCGTTATACTTACTGTATAGTTAATGACGAATCCATGTATTATTTATACAACATAATAAACCAATATAGGTTAAACTTTAAATATATAAACATCAACAACACTTTTATAAGTTTTCGAAGAACAAATTCAAGTCGTTTATTTCAACATAGACATAACACTTATACATTAGAGAGAGGTATTATAAATAATATCACTGTGTTCAAATATGATATATTACACAGTTATTTTATAATTCAGAATTCATGACTCTTTGTGAAAACAAACCAGGCTTGAAGCCAAACGTATCATTCACCTACTTTTATCATTAAACATTGCACGTAACTTTTATCAAACAGTTATTAAGTTTCTTTCAAACATCACCAAAGATGCCTAAGAGAAAAAAACACAGGCTCGACACACTCAAAACATAACTTAGGAAGTAAGCACATTCGTAAAACTTTCTTAACTATCACGGTATCACAATTAAGTATTGGGGTTACGATGCTTAACCAAACCCTAAACCACAATGAGGAAAACACAATAATAATAGCATAGCTTGAACATTTAGAATCACGACTATTCCATTCAATTACATTGTAAAAACAGAAGAAATTACATGGTCATTATTGGGCCATGCACTAACTTTTTTTGCAGTATCAGAACATAAAACATACATTGCGATTTAGTTTGTAAAAATGTCTGTATCCATTAACTTTTAGAACTACACAAACAACATGTAAGTCGTTGTGAAACCAACGAGAGCCATGAGGCTCGGGAGTGAAACCCTCGAGTCAAAACCTTGTTTCGGCACCATTCTTGTGCAACAAGTATTAACAAGTATTATCGACTGAAATTTTATTTTCCAAAACTAAAATTACTAAGGGTTACAAACTGGCAGTACTGCCTTACAACCTTCACACTTTTCCTCCTCTACAATCAAGTTTCAGCGAGAAGAGCCAAGGAGGTACCACCGAGGCTTACCGAATATCAAGAACCTACACCCTTGAAGACTAGCATTAGTATCACCTTCGTCGAGTTTCACCTGCCAATAGTATAGTAGTAAAGAGTCAAAACATGATACAAAAGGATTACAAACAAACTGACATTTGTATTTACTGTAAAAACAAATTCACAGAACTTGAAATATCACCTGAGCAGTTTTGTTTTTAAGGCACAGGTCCTTGCGTCGCTTACAGTATGTGTTTGATAAACTACTCAATTCCCTGTAGTGCCAACGTTGTTCATTTGGCATTGTCGAAGAACAACACCTCAACACCTTAACACTCAGAGATTATGATTTAGATTCCATTGTTACCTTCCAGAAAACCAGAACTTATAAACACTACAACTTTCGAAATAGTGGTGGAAATCCTATCAACAACCGATTACAATAACAAGGCTTCAACGCAATACAATAGAATGTAAACCTTGCACTTCACAGTCTTGTCATAACAACCCTACGACCTGTTGTAGGAGGTCACACTATTGAACCCTGGTAGTAGTAGCAAACATAAAGAAATGCAAACCCTGGAAGATAGGAGAGCCTCTCGACCTCCTTCCCCACTACCCAAACCAAATGAATGCTGCAAGAAAAGTCTCGATAGTGGTATAGTGGGAAGGTTAGGGTTTATCCCAAAACCCAAGAACTTTTAAGATCGACGGTGAAGATCTAGCCACCGAGCCCACCAACGAATACGACTACCAACTGCATTTATTTGCATTAATTCATCACAAGACATCACGTCGACTTAACTTGCCAACTCATAAATCCAACAACACTTGACCTTGTAAAACTATGTACAGCTCGGTGATCTCCATACGGTGTTTCACGTGAAGTTGGCCACGAAGACAGCCAGAGAACAATCCACTTCCAGAATAGTTATGAAAGCATTAACACTAGCCTTGGTTGTCGAACCTGCCAACGCATACAACACTACATTATTAATTACCATAAATTCTTTATTGCTGGGTTCGTAAAGTCTCGAGTTTAGGATATCATTTACTATGGTGGAAATTATTGCATGGTTTCATAAGTCAGGTTGATTGCCATAACATCGTGCATAAAGTCTATGGATGTATCAACGTTAGACCATGTACACATTATCACACGATTGACCTTTGGAATATTTTCCAATCTATGGTTTTGTGCAAGGTAGATAAATACGTATGGTTGAAACATAAATTCTATGCACATAGTATCTATATAGATTCGTGCTTATAGTCCCAATCTTTAGTATAAGATTTATATGTGATACATATCACTATTCCATGTTAAAATCTATGCATAATAAAGTGTATTGATTTTTAATGGTATCATATAGTTTATATGGACTATATAAGTATATGTTCACACAAGTATTGCAATATTACACTAAAAATCATGGAGAATAATATATTATCCTCTCCATAGTTTAAAAGAAATTATAATATATAACTATCCAAATTCTTCCCTTAGTAACGCTATAAAAATCATGTGTTGCAAGTACATAAACCTTTTATCCAATGCAATTGTTGATACGACATAAGGAGAGAAGATGACTAATGTCAACAAAATACCTGAATGGTTTCCTGAAGTAGATAATCATCTACATACTCAATTGGATAACTTAAGAGATCTTTCAATGTTGTTTATTTTAAACTGAAAAATATCGGAAGATCTCTATCGAAACTTTTATCTCTTACATGTTCTCTGCAAATGGAAAAATCAGGAATGTTAGCTAGTAATAGCTAAGTAAGCGTCGGGGCTCTTCAAGGACCCCTTCATCACAAAAAAATGATCATGCACAACATAGGACAGTGTGACCTCGTACAAACAACAAGTAAGTTTAACACACGACATTGTTGTACAAACAACAAGTAAGTTTAACACATGACATTGTGGTGACGATAAGGGCTTACGATTTTTGAAGACATCCTTTAATCTAATAGCTGTTAATACATCTTATGTGAATTATGAGTAATTTAATTTAGTAGTCACTAATAATAGTCGTTATGAATTGTTATTCTTAAATACGCAGTTTTAATGAGTAGTCGTACTGAAGTTAACATCTTTAGCCAAGTAACATAACATTTCTTGTTATTTAAAAATTTTAAATTTTAGTGAAATTTTGGGGATGTTACACTGTCTGATAGCCCTATTCCAGAGCATTTTGGTTCAGTTGTCCAATATGTGGATGGGTTGAACCTGAATTTCTCCTTCAGGTTCTACTTGTATCAAAGACCAATTAAGAATATGATTAGGATCGTACACATATTTCTTTAATAATGATACATGGAAAAAATTATGTATTTTGATCATAGGTGGAAGAGCAAGCTCATAAGCTACAGTTCCAATTCTAATGAGGATTTCAAATGGTCTACAGAATCTAGCTGCCAACTTCTTGCAGATTCCCAACCTCAATGCAATTTTTTTTCTTTTCACTTTCTAAAACACTTTGTCCCCAATTTGGAACTCTCTATGTATTATGTCCCTATCTGCATAATTCTTTTGCTTGTCCTGAGCTGCCTTCAAATTCCGTTTTATCTTTGTTACTTGCTATTCCATTTCTTGAAGCATTTTAGGTCGTACAATCAGCCTATCCACAGGCTTGTCCCAGCTCACTGGAACGCTACAATTTCTGCCATAAAGTGCTTCGAAAGGACTCATCTTTAGTGATTCCTAGTAACCATTATTATAAGCAAACTCGACAAGGTATAAGTAGTCTTCCCACTTATTGGGCTTGTCCATCACGTACATTCTAAGTATGTATTCAATGATTTGATTCACCCACTCTGTCTTTCCATCAAACTATGGATGATACGCTGTACTAAGATTTAATTTAGTACCAAATTCCTTGAACAAACCTTTCCAAAAATTCGAAGTGAACTTTGGATCGCGGTCTGAAACTATTGCCTTAGGTATTCCATGTAACCTGAAAATTTATTTCATATAAACCTCTGCAATCTTGGATGCTTTAAAAGCTGATTGAACAGGTACAAAGTGGGTTGAGTTTGTTAATTTATCAACCACCACCATGATAGAATCATGTTGCATCTAATTTCTTGGAAACTTGGTAATAAAATCTATGGTTACTACATCCCACTTCCATTTTGGAATAGACAATGGATGGAGTAGACCAACAAGATGCTTATACTCTGCTTTAACTCTCTGGCATTCCAACACACGAGCAATATACATAGCCACTTCCTTCTTCATACTTGGCCAATAAAATTCCTTCTTAATTGTTGTTAAGGTATTTTGATACCCTGGATGTCCTGGATATGGTACATTATGCATCTCTTGCATTATTATCTTTTTAAGTTCACTTTCAGTTGGTACATAAATTTTTCCATTGAACTGAAGAAGTCCATCTTTAGTCATTGAATACTTAGAAAACAATACAAGTCTGCTACTTGACTGTAAGGATGCTGCAGCCTCCTAATAATGATTATCTGACCTTAGTGCCTCATGCAATTTGACCTTTAGGTCTGATTTCCAATCACTAATGGATGAAATTTGCATTAGTTGGCCTCTTCTACTGAGTGCATCCACCACTCCGTTCTCCTTCCCTTTTATGTACTTGATTTCAAAATTGAATTCACTTAAAAATTCAATCCATCTAGCTTATCTAGCATTTAAATGAGGTTGTTCAAATATACATTTTAAACTATGATGATCGTTTTTTAACTCAAAACCACTCCCCATGAGGTAGTGTCTCCACATCCAGAGTGCATGAATTATTATTGCCAACTCCAAATCATGAGTGGCATAATTATTCTCATGTTCTTTTAATTTTTCGTGATTCATAGCAAATCACGTGACCATTTTGCATTAAGAATCCTCCAAGTCCATCCAATGATGCACTAGTGCATACAACATAATCTTTATCTGGATCTGGAAGCTTTGACACTGGAGCCCGAGTGAGCAATTCCTTCAACAAATTGAAACTTTCCTCACATTTTTTACTCCATATGAACTTTACTCCCTTCTTCTACAAAGAAGTGATTGGATTTTCAATTCGGGAAAATGCTTCTATAAATATCCTATAGTAACCTTCCAATCCCATGAAGGAACTGACCTCTGTCACATTCCTGGGAGTAGGCCAGTCTTCAATAGCTCTTATATTCACAGGGTCCATTTATACACCTTCTTCGGAGATGATATATCCCAAATATAACAATTGTTTTTGGTAGAAATAACACTTACTGAGTTTAGCATACAACTAATTCTCTCTCAAGATCTGCAAAGTGATCCTAAGATTCTCTTTGTGCTCTTCTTCAGACTTGGAATAAACCAAAATATCATCTAAGAATACTATAATGAATTTATCCAAAATTATTTGAATACCCCATTCATTAAGCACATGAATGTTGCTGGGGCGTTTGATAACCCAAAGGGTACTACAGTGTACTTGTAATTCCCATACCTAGTCCAGAAAGCGGTCTTACTGATGTCATCATTCTTAATGCGCACCTAGTGATACCCATATCTAAGATCGAACTTGTAGAACACCTTTGCTCCTCTCAATTGATCAAAAAGATCATCAATCCTCCACAAAGGATATTTATTCTTGATTGTGGATTTATTTAGCTGCATGTAGTCTACACAAAGCTTCAATGTTATGTCTTTCTTCTTTGCGAATAGTGCTGGAGATCCCCAAGGTGAAATACTAGGGCGGATGTACCCTTCTTCAACAATTATTCCAACTACATTTTCAATTCTCGAAGCTGTGGTTACTCATCATGTATGGTGCTTGAGATGCAGGCACTTCCCTAGGTACCAAATCGATGGTGAAATTGATGTCTCTTTTGGGAGGCAACCCAGGAACATCTTGGAAGACGTCTTCAAACTCATTGAGAATGGTCATTGCTTCTGCCCATGGCTCTGTACCAACTATTAATTCTTCAACGTGAATAGTGTACAACTGGCACCCTTTATGAATGTATTTCTTCATTTGAATGGCTGAGATTTATCTTACTGGAATCGATCTAGGCATTCCTTCTATCTATACAGAATTCCCATCCTCATCCTGGCAAGTCACGATCTTGCTATGGCAGTCCAGAATCACATGATGTGACTCAAGCCAATCCATTCCCAATAAAATGTCATAAGATCCCAGAGGAATTATGTCCAAATTAGATTTGGTATGCAATCCATTCATGGTGAATTTAGAGTCTTCAACCATGGCTGTAAATTTCATTTTCATCCCTATAGATAACTGTACCAACTTGTGCTTAGGCAATTTTCTTCCCACTAGCTTGCATCTTTCAACCAAGTTAGCATTAAAATAATTGAATGTAGCTCCATAATCTATTAAAATTGAAACCGGTAAATTGTTTGCTTTACCTTAAATTTCTATCATTGATGACTGATGATCTGCCTGGCGATTTTCCAAAGATGCTTAGATTCGTGGAATGTTATGAGCTACATCCCCCATTGTAGATGCTTCCTTCAAATTATAAACTCTGGAATCCTTGTTCCTTTTCTCAGGACAACTATTGAGATTGTTGTCTCCTCCACCCCTCCAACATTTAAATAGTGCATACTTCCCTTATCCTATAGGTTCATTTATCCTTGGTTTCAATTTCTGATGTGTCTGCTTGAAAGAACTGAAGTGTTCCTGCTTACCACCAAAGGGACTAAATACCTTTTCCCTATGTTCTTGTTTTACCTCCAGTTTACTCTTCTAGCTCTTATGAAGGTCTTTTATGTTCTTACCTTGTTCATACATGGCCCGCCTTATGCACTCTTTCAATGTAAGAGGCTCATCATAATTGATTCGGTCTTTATAGAATGCTGGTAGACCACTAAGGAAATGTTGTATTTTTACTTTATCCTCTTGGATGAAATCCACATAGCTTAAAAACTCTAAAAATCTCTTTTCATACTTGTCCATGGTCATGTTACCCTATTGGGCGAGGCCCAAGTTAAGCAGTTTTGTTGGGGCAAGGCCCAAGTACAACCATTTTGATGGCGAAGGTACAAGTTAGGCGAGGCCTAACATTGGCCAATTTTGGGAGAAGCAACTCCGCAATTCCTAGGAGCAGGGCGTGGAGCGATGTGAAGTCAGCAGAAAAGGACTTGCATCCTTAGTAACGACGAAGTACTAAGGACGATCGAGGTAGTTGGAGCAGTTATGAAGGAAGCGTCGGACTAGCAGCGACATGGATAGAACTAAAGAAGTGGAATGGTGTAAAGGACGCACCATGTCAATGTCAGGGCCATGCGGTCGGAACTGCGACTGTCAGAAGAACATAAGAGCCAGAGAAGCGACGCAAAAGGACAATAGAGCTCCAACAAAGTAAAGATAAAGCATGGTAAATAGGAGAACCATGCCATTTTGGGTTTAAGGGTACTATGGGGGATGGCCCATAGTTATTGTAAATGTGTGACCTTCGGGCGCATCTATAAAAGGGGCAATTTTGTAAAGGAAAGGGTTGTTGGGTTTTTGGGTCTGAGTGATTGTTTTGAGATCATTCATTACTAATCTTTGTAAGCTAGATCCAGGCTGAGAGAGATATAAGAGAGAAAGACTCTACAACTATGTGCACAGAGATCCATTGTAGAGAAGAGTCTGCAGCTGCGGGTGCAGACCGAAATTGTTAAACCCTTTCGTTGAATATAAAGAACGATTCCCATGGACGTAGCTCCCATCTGGGGGGTCAACCATGTAAACATCTGTGTTTTGTGATTGGGTCTATGAGTTATTCTTTGTTCATTTATGCTTATGCTTTTATATATATTTCCATGTGTATGTTGATGAGAATAACATGCTAATTAGTGAAACACACATGTCTGAATATGCTAAGTGATAATGAATGTGATAAATGCGTAGTTACATGTTAAGAGTTAAGGAATTACAGTGATTCAACGGAGTCTGTACTGTTGGTAACTATGAAGTGAGCAGTCATGAATTGGTGTAGTTGTATTCGACGTATAAGAAGAGTAAGAGTGACTTCGCTGAGAGGACTGATCCCATATATGTGCATCACCAATGTTACATAAACATGCTTCTGTAATCCCCCCATAACTTCGCCTCGGGTGAGACCTCAGCCTGTTTGCAGGTTGCTGCCGAAAGGGCCAGTGAAAAGGGGTTTTGTTGGGTTTGTGAGTTAGTACACAGAACCCGTGTTAGCCCATAAGTGAAGATACATCTCAACAAATGGTTCCGTTGCCGCGCTTGAACTGGTGATGTGCTCTGATAATTGGAATCTCGAGAGAAAAGAGATACAAAACTGGGTGACTCAGACAGAAAAGGAGTTTGCGAAGAAGGAGAACAAACATCTGTGTTTGTCTACGGAAGAATGGTTCCAGAAATATATATTTTCTGACTTGCACGAAGTTTTCTTCACAATTTTCACTAACGAGCTACACCAGTGGATATCAAAACTTGCAAAACAAAAAACTTGTTTCCAAGGTGGAGAACCTACAGTTTGGACTCCATATTTGATTCAAAGGCTTAAAGAGGTTGATAACCCAATTTCAAGAGCAATATACTTTTGGTTGTATAGCGTAGTAGAGAGCTACGTTACAGAATTTGCTGTGGACACTTTGAAGTCTTACAGCACAGCTGAAGGAGATTTCTTCAAAGGATTTAGAGGTACTTACCTGAAAAACCTCAGTTTATACATTACAATGTTTTTAGAAGAAAAATGTGTCTTAAGAATGAAATCAGATTCCTAGGGTGAGACAGACGAAGATATTGGTATTTTAAGAAGTGACAAAAGATATAAACTTAGCACTAAAAAGAGGTCTCATGGAACCAAACCTAGCACATTCTTAGAAACTGAGTTAGGAAGTGATAGAAACTCAAATCAGGTTGAGTCTGATAGTGAAACAGAGCCTAGATAGCTTGTCTATCAGTCTATCACTCCGCAGAAACCTCCAGTTGACGAAAGAAATATTGTTAGTTCACAGAACACTAGCAGTAGTAACAACGCAGGAGCAAATATTCATAATTTTCCAAGTAGTGGTATACCTCCATCGTTCCAGAGCGCTACACCTTCTAGAAGAAAAATGAAAGATGACATTAAGCTACCCATTTTTAAAGGAACTAGTTTAGAATAACCAAAACAACATTGGTTTCTCTATGAAGCTGTGTGGAATGTTAAGCAAGTACAAGATGATGCCATAAAACAAGCTCAGCTAGTTACTACATTCAAAGATAGAGATTTAACATGGTTCATGAAATATTCTGTTGGACATAATAGTACATTAGCAGAGATCATAACCATGCTCATTAGAGAGTTCAGGAAACCTAAGCTAGAATCTCAGTGCATCACAGAGCTAAAAGAAATCAAACAAAAACCTAACGAGACTGTATGGGAATTTGATTAGAAATTCAAAGCATTGTTAGATCAAGTAAGTTTTGAAATAACACCACAACAACATCAAGAATGGTTTATAGCTGCGCTGTTTCCCCACATTAGATTACTACTGATGCAACAGAAGGTTGCTTCGCAAACAACGGCATTAGAAATTGTGATGAAACTAGAAGCTTTGCCCATTGCAGAAACTAGCATAGGAATGGTTCAGATACAGACACAACTAGCAAACTTGACATTACAACTACAAGACATGAAGAAAGGAAAAGAAACTAGAGAAAAGGTTTGGTGTACTGAATGTAAAGGAGAAGGACATTCCAAGGAACTATGCCCTGTATTCAGAGATTACATCGCTAGTGGAGCACCGAACCCATTGAATCAATAACAAGGATCATGCTATGAGATTTTCTGATGTAGAGGACATCGCCCATAATACTGTTACCTACTTCAGAAGTATGTATAGACACCAAATAACCTGTACTGCACATTTTGTAAATCAGTTGGCCATGATGATAACAAATGTAGAGCATATGACCTCATGATAGAAAGAAAACATGATGTTTACAGAGTTCAAGGAGAAACATAGAATAATAATGAAAACGCGCAGTATGATCAAGGCACATACAGAGGACGTGGTGGATTCAGAGGAAGAGGACGAAACACTGGACAAGGATGAGGAAGATGTCATATTGTATGTTATAACTGTGCTCAACCAGGACACTTAGCTAGAGACTGTCAAAATCCTTGTACTACTTGTAAGTACTGTAAGTCATTTGACCATGTCATTGAATCATGTCCCATTTTGCAAGGAAAAACGACAAGAGAGAAGACTAGAAGGACAGAATCAGAACATACAGATGATCGTAGCTGAAAAACGAAACAAATATCACAACATTCATGTTGTGACGCGGAGTGGAGCTATGATAGGGAATGACATGATAAACGAAGCTTCAACTTTTGAGGACTAGATAGCTAGACAAAAGCCTACTGAAGGGGATTGGATAAGAAAAGCAGTTGGAAAAATTCCTGCCTTCAACCTTAACAAAGAGAAAGAAGTCTTCATGGAAGAAAGAAAATCCGTAAAGGATTTAAAACCTTTGACTACAAGAATCTTGTTTCGAAGTGAACCATCACCTGTGATTGATATGCCAACTTTGTATGATGGATCGCGAACTTCACCAGAACCGATAAGCCCTGTCATGCAGTTTCTACAGATCTTCATGAAGCTGTTAAGACATGAAAATTCCTAAGGAGAATTACAGAACCTATTAGGCCATTACGAGAAGCATAATATAGTAAATAATGCACATAGCGCAGTTCATCATATCAAGAACCATAGAAGGACCGAAAGAGAAATGAGATTAAGCACGTAGATTGGAGATTTTGAAATGGACCAGATAATTCTTGACTTAGACTCAGAGGTGAATGTCTTGACAAAGCAAACATGGGAACAAATGGGGAAGCCAAAGTTATCATGGTCACCTATACAGTTGAGACTAGCAAATCAACAAAAGGTTATTTCTTTTGGGATATTATCATATGTTCTTGTTGACATTGATGGAGTGCGAAGTAAAGCAAACTTTGAGGTTATTGAGATCATAGATGACAATAACCCGTATCCTGCATTATTGGGTATAGATTGGGAAATTGATAACCTCGTGATTATCAATTTGAAGAAAAAACAAATGATATTTGAAAGATTGAATATTAGAGTCATCCCACCTTTGGACCCTTCACAAGGACCGAGATATGTTGAACCAGTACGAGAAGAATGCAGAGCTCAAGATATAGATAATATCTACAAGATGACAGTGAATCAAGCAAACTACATTACTTTGACTTATGATGGAACATTGAGCTGGAGATGCAACAGTTCTTGCATATCAGATTCAGACTCAGGACTGGAGAATTGGCAAAGTATAATGCATGAAGTATCAACAAGGTGATGTGCGAGGATAACAAAGTCACTGCGCTGGATTGGAACAAAGGTAAGTTCAATTCTTACTTATGATGGGTTGGGTAATATCCACGCATTTCTTCAAGAATATCAAGTATAAGTTTCAGATGAATATAAGCTGGTAGCTTTGGATACAAGATTGCGAGCTACACCTACTAGGTGGTGGGATGAACATAAACAGAACCTAAACACATGGGAAGAATGTAAGCATATGATGGAGATCAAATTTTCATAGAAAATGAGATTGTACAGGCAAAATACAATGGAAAGACTTATCCTAGAGATCATATAGAACTTTGCTTGAAATCATGGACACACATACCACAAGCAGAATGGGTTCATCTGTTTGTGCATACATTGGAGAAAATTCCATAGAACTGGTACACATAAACAAAAATTCACAGAGGAACGATAGAATGGTCCAGTATGACAAAGAACTTCCAAACAACTTTTAGTTTTGAAGATGATTATCCAAGTATAAATGAGGCTTTACAGATCATTAAAAATGAGGTATTTACTGATGCATTGTTACCTATGTATAAACAACTAGATTGGGAAATACAAATGGAACATGCACTGGAATGTTACAACTTCGCATTGGGTGAAGATGAAGATGAAGACCTGCGCGATGTAAATATACCCGAGTCTGAAGGAAGACGCGATGTAGAAGGACCTGACTTAGAAATTCCAGATTTAAGCAATCCTGTAAAAAATCAAAAATTCAATATTGGTACCAATGATGAACCAAAGTTTGCTTCTATTGGGGATTACTGGGATGAAGAAACAATAGAACAGATTGCAGACCTACTCCGCGAGTATCAAGATTTATTTCCTACCAAGTTTTCTGAAATGAAAGGAATTTTAGGTGACTTGGGAGTTATGAAAATACCTCTCAAGCCTGATGTGAAGCCTATTAAGCAAAGTCCATATAGACTGAATCCAAGATATAAAGAAAGAGTGAAGGAATAAATTGATAAAATTCTTGACGTAGGAATTATTGAACCAATAGAAGAATCATAATGGATAAGTCCTATGTTTATTCAGGACAAGAAAGCTAAAGGCGAGATCCGAATTTGTGTAGATATTCAAAAGTTAAATGATGCCTTGCTGCATGATCCATTTCCTACTCCATTTACAAATGAAGTGTTAGATAATGTTGGAGGAAATGAAGCATACTCATTCACCGATGGATTTTTTGGATATCACCAGATCAAAATTGTTGCAGAAGACAAACATAAGACAACCTTTGCTACTAAATGGGGATCATTTCAATATATAGTTATGCCACTTGGTTTGAAAAATGCACCTGCTATCTTTTCAAGAATAGTTGTCGCTGCATTTAAGGATTTTATCCACAATTTTTTAGAAGTTTATTTTGATGACTGGACAGTATTTGGTTTACTGAAGAACCATTATGCGAACTTAAGAATGATGTTAGCGAAGTGTATACAACATAATATTTCCCTGAATCTAAAGAAAAGCATCTTATGTGTCCCTTATGATATTCTATTGGGCCACATTGTATGTAAACAAGGACTTATGGTTGATCCAGCGAAGATCGCAGTTATAGTGAACCTACCAACACCTAGTTTAGTGAAATAGCTACGCACTACATTGGGACACACAAGATAATATAGGAAGTTCATCAAAGGATACACGCAGATCACTGCGCCTATGGAGAAATTATTAAAGAAAGAAGCGAAGTACAGTTGGACTGAGGATTGTCAAAAAGGATTGGATACATTGAAAGAGAAAATGGTTACAACACCGATTCTAGTTTTTCCTAACTGAAATAAACCATTTCATGTACATGTAGATGCTTCATGTATAGCACTTGGTATTGTCTTAGCTCAAACAGGTGAGGGAGGCATCGATCACCCCATCGCATTTTCAAGTATAAATCTATCTTCCGCAGAAAAGAACTATACCACGATAGAAATGGAAGGCTTAGCTATGGTGTACGCATTGCAGAAGTTTAGACACTATCTGCTAGGTTCACATTTTTGTATGTTTACTGACAATTCAAATTTGAAGTACCTGGTCAATAAACCAGTGTTAGGGGGAAGAATATGTAGATGGCTCTTACTCTTTCAGGAGTATGATTTTGAAATCATTGTTAAGCCAGGAAAATTGAATTCGGGACCTGACATCTCTCTAGAATTGAGTTAGGCGAAGAACCTAGTAATTTAGAGGATAGTCTACCAGATGCACAGTTGTTTTCTATTCAAATCATAGATGAATACTATAAGGATATTGTAGAATTCCTGACCATAGTTCTAGCACCTACAAAATTTACTACGCAAAAGAAGAAACAATTGGTGGTAAAAACAACTGATTTTACCCTAATTGCAGGACAATTATACAAACTTGGACCAGATGAAGTATTGTGCATATGTGTACTAGACCATGAAATGCCTACTATACTAGCCGAGGCACATTCAGGAATGTCTGGAGGACACTACGCAGGAAGAGATACTGCACAGAAATTTTTAAGACTAGGACTATGGTGGCCTACACTACACAAGGATTCAAAATAACATTGTTGAAGTTGCGATGTCTGCCAAAGGATAGGAAATCCATCTCATAGAGATGAGATGCCATTGATGCCACAACTGACCTTGCAAGCATTCGATAAGTGGTATATTGAATTTGTGGGACCTATTAACCCACCACAAAAGCGAAATGGTTCGAGATATATCATCACAACTACAAATTATCTTACCAGATGGGAAGAGGCAAAACCAGTGAAGGATTGTAGCGAAGTCACTGTGGCGTAGTTCATTTTTGAGAACATCCTGACAAGGTTCAGATGTCCAAAGATTCTAATGAGAGATCAGGGAACTCATTTCCTGAATAGGACTATTGAATCCCTGACCGAAGAATTTCAGATCTACCATCAAAAGAGAACACCATATAATCCACAAGCTAATGACACTGTATAAGCTTTTAACAAAGTACTGGAAAATGCGCTGACTAAGGTATGCAATAAAAACATGGATTATTGGGATCTAATAATACCAATGGTATTATGGGAATATAGGACAACTTGTAATAAGTTAACAGGTCATATACCCTTCATATTAGCATTTGGATAGGAAGCTGTCATGCCCATGGAATACATAGTACCAAGTTTGAGAATTGCAACATTCACGGATATGGATGATGACGAGACCATAGATGAAAGGTTATTACACTTAGTTGGGCTGGAGGAAGATCGCTTCATCGCAGGATTTCACCAACAAGTTCAGAAAGACAGAGAAAAAGCATGGCATGATAGGAATATCAAGTACAAATTCTTCTAGGTAGGAGACCTTGTACTCCTCTATGATAGTATGTTTATAAAATTTCCTGGAAAATTTAAAATGCACTGGCTAGGACCATATATTGTCAAACATGTTACTAATGGTGGTGCAGTTCAGTTAGCCACATTACTGGGAGAAAACCTACCAGGATTTGTTAATGGGAGTAGACTAAATCCTTACCGAGATAGTCCTACTCCTCCAAACATCAGTTGAGCAATGAAAATAAAAATTTAAGTGTCAAGTACAGTTGAAATTGGACACTAAAAATAGAGGATAGAGTCTGTACATAATTTTGGTAAAAAGTGAAGTTTCATGAAATAGAAACATATGATGCGAAGTACCTACCATAAGATTAGATGCGAAGTTCATAATGGAAGAGAAATAATGTGCAGTTAACTTCGCGTATATGTTTACCCCTGAGCGAAGTTATGGAAAACTAGCCATTATACAATGTTTTCGGGAACTGGATGTTTCCGCATTTAAGGCATATTCGTCCGTTTAAGACACATTCAATGAAGGAAATGACTAAGATCTTAGTAGGATTTGGCCAACGGACATGGAATTTAATGCCTAGCTAGCCTTTTTTGGGTGCGCCTCAGTGCTGTTGTGCCTATAAATAGGGAGTGACCGCATACTTACCAGCTTTACCGCAATTTTCAATTTTTACTACCTGTAAATTCCAAGTTTTACCAGTCAAGAGAAGCAAGCACTCCAAGAGTGAATGTATGAGCAGTCGACATTAGACGACATCTTAAAAGACTTCCACAATTCAGGATTAGAAGGAATCATGAAAACACCCGTGAAGAAGGCTATCCTAGAGAAGGGCACCTCGTCTCATAGAATTAGTCTACGGTAATCGTAGTTCAAAGAACTCAAGCATCTTCTTATTGTAATACTGTTGTGATAAATATTCTTGCTTGAAGCATCTCTGAAATATTTTTCAATATATTTTCCTTTCTTCCAGACCTTCTACCTGCTTTAATTGTTCCCACCGACAATAGGCTTTTCCCTGAAGGTTAAAAATGGCAATCTTGGCTTCCTGATTTTCTGATAGTCTTGTAATTGCAGATGCTTTTTCATCTCTTGAATCCACATATTTGCAAATTCCCCAGTTTTCTCTCCATCGAAGGTAGGAGGCTTAAGTTTTCTTAGTTCACCTTGTAGGAAATTTTCATCTCTTTTTCTTTTATGCTGTCTTTTAGAGCTATGCTTGTGATGAATTTCAGATTTCATTTTCCCCATGATGGATTCCCACTGAATGATAAGGGGAATGCTCCCTCCTTGGAATTACATTCCTATCTCTTGAGTGATGATATCTATCAAGGATTCCTTTATTCAAGGACTCATCACCCTCTCTTCTTTCCACGGAAGTTACTTGCTACAACTGAGTCCTTAGCTGCATCAAGTTTTGTATCATTTCCTAATTTAATTGACTCTGTTGTTCCATATAATGAAGAATCCTTCCATTTTCTTCATGAATATCTTTTAATGTCAGGAACAATTCCCTGGGTTCCATTTCAGACTGATGGCCATTGGAATTTGTCCTTTGATCATCACCCAGTCTCCTTTCTTCAACAAACTATGATATTTTAGGGCTCTCGACCATCTTGCAATTCTACCTGCCCACAACTCTGGCAATTGGAAATTACAAGGCCTGAAAAAATTGTGCTGTTTTTAACAATATGAAATTTATCTAAATTTATTAGTTCACATCTAAATTCATATGCATAATGTAATTTACATTAACCACACAGATATATGTGATTCATTCATAATATCAATTTAAATAAATCATACAACACAATTCTTCAAATGGAAAAACATATCCCAAAGGCTAAGGGTTGAAACCTTAGCTCTGATACCAATCTGTAACATACCCTTTAGACAAATGCATTCTATAGTGCATATTAACTATTACATAAAATAACGGAAGCATATTTTTTTTCTTTCTTTCAAAAGACCCATTAAATCTGTTAACAAATGCATAAAACTTATAATATCGAAAGCATAGACTAATCTATGAGACATTTGTTTAATAAAATTTATACAAAATAGTTTAATGCACAAATGCAAAGTTAATATCACCCCCTGTATAGTAAGAATTCTGCAGTCAAACTTTTTCTTATGGACTACAAGTAAAACTACACAAATTTAGAGAATAGACATTTTTTAAAATTTTAATTTAACATGCCTATATTTATTTGTCTACCCATTAATAGGTAACTTCGACTTATCCTTTTCCTTTTTAAAAATTATTGTACCGTAAGTTTCATGTTAAATAAAAGATTAGGACATATATTAATACACCTATAATAATAGTAAATTATGGTATTTTTATTAAATAAATTTACTCGAACCAAAATAAATTTTGGCCCATAAATAATATTTCTAAATATTTCGTTATAAAAACTTACTCTTAGGAACTCTGACCATTTTTTTATAGACTATGCTAGAGAAGTCTAGTCGATTGGCTGACTACAGTTGAGTTTCGACTACGGTCAAGTTAATGTGATTTAATCGACTGAACAATTGTGAAAAAGTGTGTTTCGACCATTGAGTTTGTAAAAATATTAGTGAGTTTATATATATATATATATATATATATATATATATATATATATACATATATATATATATACATATATATATATGTATATATATATTCGACCATTGAGTTTGTAAAAATATTAGTGAGTTTATACATATATATATACATATATATATATATATATATATATATATACATATATATATAGTCTACTTCGACTTAAATAAATAATTTTCGGTTTCCGAATAACCATGCAATTATGAAAATAGTGAGCTTTTAAATATATATATATATATGGTCTACGTAGACTTAAACACATATTTGTCGGTTGTCGACTAACCCAACAATTATGAAAATAGCGAGATTTTAAATTTAAATATATAGTCTACTTCAACTCAAACAAATATTTGTCGGTTGCCGACCAACCTGACAATTATGAAAATAATGAGTTTATATATATATATTTTTTTCCTTGGATTAATAACGCTCTCAGGCCTTCACCGTCTGGAACTGGAAATGTCACAGATGGGAGGTTCATCGAGAGACGGGTGGGAGTGGTAAACCACCACCAACCATCTCAGTATTCGCGCTCTGGCCCGAGAACCACAGTTCATCTTCCGGATTTTTGTGCTTGTCTGTGTATATGATTACGCAGACTTGACGTACAAGCTATAGAACAGATCCTGTTCAAGTAAGGTCGTAATGAGTTTATATATATATATATATATATATTCCAAATATTTCCTTAAGACAAGGAAAAATCATTATTTTCCAACTATATGCATATTTCCATTTCATTAAGTCAATGAAATATTAATTCAACAAATTTCTTACTAAACTATAATAACTAAAATTACCCACCGACTAAATGCGTTACTTGTTTTAACTATATTAAATAATATTACCAATTGTTATATCTTAGTCCATTAACTGACTAATTTAACTTCAACTTAAGCATATTAATATATTTCTAACTTGGACTAAAGCATGAATTTGTAGTTATACCACTCCAACTTATGGTTTTCAAATCAACAATACCACTCATTAGAAGTCTTCTAAAAACATGCCTTAACTCAAGGTATCGTTTATCTTTCAATTAATAAATTCAATTAAGGTTTAAACATCTAATCTCTTCAACTAACAAATCAGCCCATGGTTTTATTTAACCCAAAACAACTTTTGTTTTAATGAATCAAATCAGCCTATGGTTTTCAATTTACCTATTAGACAAACTGGTCGAACCCAACCCTTTAGACAAATTGGTCGAACCCATATTCGACTCAACCACCAAAAATTTATTAAATAATTATATCAAACCATAGAATTCTATTTTCCCAATCTTCTTCAACTTATAAGTTTCAAATTTTAGTCGAGCAATTTTACCAACCACTTCATTTATTATTTAATGAACTATTTCCTTCTCGACTATAATCCTTATTGAATTGCATAAACATTTCCTTGAACTCAGGAGCTGCACAATAACACAAAACTATGCAGTAAATTAGCATTTTCACATAGAACTGGGCAATAAAATTTTCTTTTTGCCATAAGGTTTTAATTTAATGAAAAATATTAGAAATTGATAAAATTCCAGTTTAATTATCCATACTTCTAATTTTTCCAAACCCAGTACTCTTCGACATAGTTCAATTAAACATTACAATTTCAAACTGGGAAATTAGCATTTTGTACAGGAAATAAATTTCGACTTCAACTTAAATAAAAATAAACCAGCTTGCATAAAATCATTATCACATAATTAAACTTGTACTTATTTCCTTCCCATGAATTAATCCAAATAAAATGTACATTCCTATCTTAAAACCAAACTTAGGAAATTTTAACAAGAAAATCATGCAATTATTTAACTGGAAACTAATTAAATAACATCTCAGAGATTAAAATAGAATTTCCAGGTGTTAAACTTATCTGTAAAATACTTGAAATGAGCAACTGGCTTCGTGGTAGCCATGATCCACCCGACCGTAGGTAGTTCTTCTCTTTAATCTATCAGCATAAATCCACCCCCGATCCGAGACTCATGCATTCACCATAGGCTCTCACCAACCCCAAGTTTATTCCAGAATTTCCTCACTTGGCAAGCAGGATTTTCTGGTTTGTTACCAAATCCATGCCAAATGTGCAATCCTTTCCCTTAGCTTCATTCTAACTAGCACCACATTGAAAATCCATCACTGCACCCATGCTTAGAATTACACTAAAGGAATTTCTCACACCATTGCCATATCTCAGGTGCAACCAGAGGCAAATCAAGTGTAAAATATCAACTAGAAAGTCAACAAAACAGGCTTGGGATTACAAGCACTCTCTACCAACCCAGCCACCACAAAATTTGGATGGATTGGACACTTTGCTCTAGAATTGGACTTATTACTCTGTCCTCCAACAATTCCAATCGACCATTTTGTCTCAATTTCCTTCAATGCTACAACTTCTCCTGTTGCCTACTACATTTTTTTTTCCTTCTCTACGTTATTTTTGTTGTATGCATGTTCACCCAGCAACACTTGTCAATTTTCCATTAACCTCTTAATCTCTCTCTTAATTCCATTTTAAATTTCAAAAACAGGTTTAAGGAATTAATTAGGAAAAAGTATGGGTTTATCAAAATTATAAGGTAAGAAGGGTTAAATAGGGTCATACTTAGCTTTTAGGTTATATGCCACCCCCCCGTACTGACCTATGAGAATACATGAGTTCATTCACCGAGTTGGTTCTGCCACAACTAGTTTAATTTTTATATTAACAGAGAAAAATACAACAGGAGTTCTGCCTCACAGGAACTCCTAGTCTTTTACAAACTTATATTAACAAAATAATGGGGCTTAAACCAGGGGTGTTACAATCACAATCACAAATTCCTAGTGGATTGTTATCACCACCCTTACTTATCCATCAAACCAAAATCCCATTGACATAGATGCCTTGTGGATTATTATCACCACTTGCCCTTGTCCATTGAACCACAATCCCATTGACAATATCAACAAAGATATATTGAAAAAATCCTTTAATGACCAATGACAAGGTAATGCAATGAAGTTGAGGTAAGCTAACATAATCGTGAAAGAAATAATTGACAATATCAACAAAGATATGGAGAATAAATCCTTTAATGGCCAATTACAAGCTAATGAAACAAATTTGAGGCAAGCTATCATGATCATGGAAGAAACAAAGGATAGAAGAGCTAAACTTCGATCCCACCTCAAAATCCCATTGACAATATCAACAAACATGTAAAAGGAAAATTCTTTAACCACCAATTACAAGCCAATGCAATCAAGTTAAGACAAGCTAATAATTGTAGAAGAAAGAAAGGCTAAGCCAATGCAACCAAGTTAAGACAAGCTAATAGATTGTAGAAGAAAGAAAGGCTAAATGAACTTAGTTTTGGTCCCCTTCAAAATCCCATTAACCATATCAACAAACATATGGAAAAAGAATCCTTTAACAACCAATTGCAAGCCATTGCAACCAAGCCATATCGCAAACACCTAAAAAAGAATAACCATAAAAACTCAACTTTGATTCCACTTCACTCATCTCCCAATAACCATTAGAAGTAAAATATGAAAGAATCATTTATGAATGTGCATATCACAATCATCTAAGAAAGAATGGCCAAAGGATCTCTAACTTCAATTCCACTTTATTCATCTCCTAATAACTCTTAAAAGTAATATATGAAAGAATCTTTATGAGTGTGTGTATGCATGATGTCCTATATACACTACTCATGTGAAATTCATTGATCTCCCATTAACCCTTAAAGGTAATATATCAAAGAAACATCTATGAATGTGTATCTACACTATCTCCTATATACACAACTTTTGAATCATTTATGGGTGTGTGTTTGCATGATCTCTTATATATACTACTTGTGTGAGCTTCATCGATCTCCCAATAACCTTTAAAGGTAATAATATGGTGTGTCTATATGATCTCTTATATATAAATTCTTATTCATTACTTAAGAACTTCATTGACCTTTGAATAACCTTTAAAGGTAATATTAATAGAAATTGTCCTCAAAGGTTAATTATATATATATATATAAATAAGTAAAAATGTTAATTAAATTATTAAAAAAGTATTTGTAGAATTTAAAAAAAAAAATTTATTTGATAGAAAAATATATATATATATATAATTTAGACAAAGATAAAATGATATTTAATAAGCAACCTTAAAATCAAGTGGGCATACTCATTGGACATAATTCTTCTCCCATCTAAACTAAAACTTCCCCTAGAGATGGAAGATGATAGATACATTTAAGTTTGAAGCCATCAATGTTTTGGCATCGAGAAATTATATGCACATATATTCATTATCTACATATATTTAAAAATATTATATTTATAATAATTATATATTTTTATTTAAATAAAATATTTTTAATTTTATATATTTGATTTAAATAAAATATTTTTAAAAATTAAAAATATTTATCACTATATTTTTATTTGTTTTAAAAATATTTTATCATTAGATTTTTATGTTTTTTAACTAAACAACAAATATGTGGAAATAGATTTTGTAAGAATTATTTGAAAACAACATTATGTTTATAGGTATTATTCTCTCCATTTTTTCCCAAATACAGGTTGATCAACATAATTTTTAGATTCGTGGAGAGCTATGTCAAATTTACACTCTATGATGTGAGATTTTTCATTGTTGTCTAACCATTAGAGTCCTATTAACTCCATCACACATTGCTAATGAGCTAGTTACCAACGAATATATGTAACTCCCCAAAGCTTCCACCAAAATGCTCATATGTCATTCCTAGATCACTTGGTTGTTAGGTGTGTAACCCACATTAACCATATCAATATCTCCTCGACTCTTTATCTTATGCTCCTCTTGACTCTTTGTAGACCTTCTCAACAACATTTGTTGAAGATATTCATGCCGAGAGGAGGGCTTGGACCAATAGTTCTACCCAACTGATTGTTTGAAATTATTCCATGTGGGGAATAGGGAGGTAAGTTATCATGTGAGTATGAACCTCCTCAAAGGTTGAAAGAGGGAAGAGATTACTAGAATGCCTAGAAAGTTATCATGTGAGTATGAACCTCCTCAAAGGTTGAAAGAGGGAAGAGATTACTAGAATGCAGGATAACCATGATCTATGTTCATGCTAAGCTCATGATAGGTAGGTACTTTCATTTTCTTTAGCATGAAAGGTAGGGATTCCATATTTACATTCAATATTTTAGAATCATCATCGATTAATGGATATATCTATTTCATTCACCCCATTGGATTGTAAATTGTATTCATGTTTTCTTTTGTGTTATGTAATGGACAGTGAAAATATAATCATAGGATTAACTAAATTATTTGAACCAACAATCCATGGAAGAAGCCTAGGACATCAAAATATCCTAAAGATGTTTTTTTAACCATGGGAACAACAACCTCCCAAGGGTATATCCAACATCCTGCAAGCCAGATATATCAGTAACTTGTGACTCAACAGGGGCCGAGACATCCCAAAGCCCACCGAGGTGAGCCTTTATCCCAGGGGTTGCCTACCCTTTGAGCCTTGTCACAACGGGCCAATGAGCAACCCTACCCCCCGCCGGTTTTGAACCTTTGACCTCCATTGAGATACCACATGTTCTTAACCATTAGGCCCACTTAGGTGCTCTCAAAATATCCTAAAGATGTTACTCACCACACCACATCAACCAGTAAGGTCACCGAGCATGAGGGGAGATATTTGGATATCAAATGTCTCTACAATACGACCATTTTGCACATAAGAATGAAGGCCTGCGATGTGAATATCTTCATTTAGAGTGTGTTTAATGTGTGAAGATGGTGCACATGATATGTGAAGGAACCGTAAGAGTCTTTCGTTGAAGAGAAAATTGTGGAGGATATGCTCTGACATCTTATGTTGTTCCTTGTACGGGGTCTAAAGGATGGGTGATTCGATTAGGAAAATATTGTGTTTCCTAATACAAAAGCTACTTTTGTGAAAGGCTAAGAGTTTATCATCCTTATTTTCATATTCACAATGATTTGATCATTTGACATATACTTCCTAATTATTAAGTTGTTGTGGATGCTATGTAAGATGTTAATCATAATAAGTTGTGGGAGATTTAGAATGGAATTTGATAATCACACCATAGTTTATAGGTTGTAATTTTTAATATTAAGATTTATATCTGATTATCTTCTAAATAAATATATATGTCAATTGAGTGTAGATCGGTTGGTTGGGAGGAATATTGTTATATTCCCCACCCATGTTCAAATCTTGCTTTGTGACACTTGCTCCTTGGGAGTTGACTTTGATTATGCAATGAGTATAATTATGGTCATACCTTGATTCTCCGGAATAACAACTGTTAGCATTTCTCCGAGTAGATATAGCCCTCTAAACCACCAATTATATATATATTCTTTTTACAACACCATCATGCTTTCACTTGAATTTATGTGGGTTTGTATATATAAATGAATATAACGCGACAATTAAATTATAAATATAGTCAATGAAGCGTGGTTTATATTTATTGATTCGAATTTTTAATTTCAAAACTTGTATTTAACTATCTTGTAAACAAATATACTCATTTTACAACACCCCTCGATTCGTGTTTTCGTTGGATTTTTTGTGTTGAATAAATTTATTCTCTCAAAGCAACAAATGGCAAGGCTTCCCTTCATTTCACACCATAAACCATTAATGTAACAAACCCCAAGCTTGGGCTTATTTTCTTTAGAATATTTTATTTGCAATTAACATATACATCTCTATTTGTATCTTATTTCTAGTCCTTGATAAGTAGTAAGGACTCTTGGAATCGATATGGGAGAATTGGATTATTTTTGTTCATTTTACAATGTAACATATTCTGCAATTAAAATATACATCTCTATTTGTATCTTATTTTTAGTCCTTGCTAAGTAGCAAGGACTCTTATTTTTAGTCCTTGGAATCGATATGGGAGAATTGGATTATTTCTGTTTATTTTACAATGTAACATATTTTAAGTTTAGTTTTTTAGGGGGCTATTTCCTATTTGGTTCAATCACCGTTTTGGAAGTTTTATTTAACTTCTTTTCAAGGTAATGGCATATTTTAAGAGTATTAATTTAAATAAAAATATTTATTGAGGATAAAGTAAATCACCTTTTCGAAAAAGGATAAAAGAAAAGGGAGAAAACCAAGGACAAAGGTTTATTGTTGAATATAGTTTCACTTATATGTTAGCTACCACAAACCTTCCTCCTACTCAAGGGAACAAAGTATTACAATTTTGGAAGTCATCAAATAGAATGAATTGTAATTGTCCATTTGTAAAAAATTTATGCTATAAATAAATTTTGTGATTCTTATGTTGTGTGGTGAAAACATGAAAATGGGTAACACTTCAATTTTTTTTTAATGAATAAAATTGTAATTTTTTTTGTTTCTTCAACTTCAACTCTATTTTTTTAGAAAATTTTGCTTTAATGTAAAATACAAAATTGTAGAGAAATGTCTTACCTTCGTACTCATATTTATTTAAAATTATTTTATGGACATACAGTGGGATAAATTTGTTGTTATTAACTGCATATATTTTAAAATTTTAGATAAGGATAATGAGTGCCCTATACATGCATATACATTTTGAGATGTGGTCATTCATTTTAGGGAAAAAATATATGCTCACAATCTCCATGGAGTGCACTAGTGACTTGACTATATTTTGCGATTTTTCAAATTTAAGCACTAATTTTTATTATTTATTGAAATTGAGTAAAACAAAAAAATGATGTAGTATTTACATATTTCTATTCGCACCAATTTTCTTTTTGATGTGATCATTACCAAGAAAACTAAAAATACCTATTTTTAAAGAGGATAATGCAAGGAATTTCACCATGATTATTGCTATTTTTTTGGAATTGCCATTTTGATGATATAGAATTTTCATTTTAGGTGATTTTGAGAACAACGAATTTCCTAAGTGATAAAGTTTAGAAATAAATTAGTAATTGTTGGAAATATAATCCTCCGGGATTATGATTTCAACTATATTGTAAATAATATAAATATGTAGTCAGTTACAATAAGTGGAATATGAGGAGTCTTGGAGACTCCAATGAATCTCTTGGAATCTGAAGCCCAAGAAACACTTAGCCAATGTATAAATAAATATTTTGATGAATGAAATAGGTGAATCCGGGAGTTATACCTGTCAAGTGGTATTAGAGCAGGTTATTGCCATAACTCCTGCTTGGGGTGTAACGTTCTGCCATGCATAGTATGTTATACTACCCATTCTGTGTCTGTGCCCTTCCTCAAGCTCTCAGGCCTTCCTTCTGTTCCTTTTGCAATATTCTTCTCCATTATTGTTGCAAAACCCTGATCATGTGTGCCAAAAAACTCATTTTGCATATGCATCCCGATCTTCCTAGAGTTAACACTTCTATTCTGCAGTGTTAATCCTTTCTGCCTCCATCGTGACCAGTTTGATGTCCCTTCTTCAAGAATACTCACTCCCATTCTCCATTGAGTGGTTTTCTTCATGTACTGGTCTCTACGCACTATTGCAGAGTGTGCTCCTGTAGGTATGTGTGTAAAGAAAACCCTAATTGATGAGTTTTTTTTATATTCATTCTAGAGCTGCTGCATAAATGAAATAGAATTGCTTTTGCAAGAAGTTAAATCCTAAAGATATCAGACTACATGTAAATCAATCATAACCTGTCTAATTCAACAAATTCTAAAAATGTAAGTAACAATGATTGAACCAGAACTAAGCTTGAACCATAATCTGACTAAATTGGAAAACTCTAAGAAAGATAAATAATTGAAAGGAAGTAGAGCTGAGCTTGACTATAACAGCGACTTAACACACTTGCATCAAAAGGAAAACTATTCTATACAGTCGACTGTCACACCACACTACTGCAACACGCCGAAGGAAAATGCAATCATTAACAACTACTGTTGCAGCTCACTGTAAATATGCCTACTGTAATTCCACACCAAATAATAGAAACAAAACTAAAGCATCTATCTAACTCGACTATCTCGATGAGAAGGTGGGCCCTGGCCTTCTAACATAGATGCCGTGAAACTAACACAAATTAAGAGACATGAATATCAAGAATTCATCTCCTTGTATTAAAATGGTAGATCCACAGTTACAACACTCTGTTACATCTCTTACAATCAAAATTCCAATTAACCAACCCCTGGGCTCAGAATGCCTTCTTACATTTAGACACATATGACATAATTTCGTTCCACAAATGTCAGGCAGCCATGAAGATCTACGATCTTCAGGCTGCCGAATTGAAACTTAAGCAGTTACAACCATGAATGAAATTGAATGAATTTGCTGCGTTCAGGCCTGCACTGTTACTCCATGCGGTTAACCGACCGAATAGATTCCAACTAATTGGAAGAGAAGATGCTTGGATGTTTTATCGTGACCCAGTCGCAGCTAGCCTCGTGGAAGGATGCTTGGGCTATCACAATGATATATATGACTGAATTCAGGAAGGGACAGCTGGCACCACGTATTCCTTTCCTCCATAGGTTCAACGAGCTGCTACACCTGTGGTATTGCTACACCTGTGGTATTGCTACACCTGTGGTATTTCAAGGCTCTGAACTATCTTTATCAAATCAATACATGTTAGCACAAATTAAAAGATAAAGTTCATAACCATAAACAATATTAGGCATTAATAAGATAAGGAAATAATATATTATACCTAATGAGATCCACGCTTGACTTGGAAAGATAGAGTTTGGGTTATGGAAAAGTAAGGAAAAACAAGGAAAAAGGTGTTGATAAGTATAGGAAAAAAGGGTTATTTTGGGGCCCAACATACCCCCCTAGCTATCCATTTGGATGTCCTCATGCAATACAACCAACCAGTATGAGTCTGATTCTAAGCTCTGTATGTGTTGATTAGTGAAATTGAAAGAAATCTCAGGTCTCTCACCCAATTCCAAGAATCCATTACAGGCGATCCACTTTTCCCAGCACCGTTTCTCCTCTGCCTTGGTCAATGTATAATTTCCCTTGTATTGTATCTTTGGCATCCATATGAGTGGGAACTTAAATTTTATCCCCAACCAACGGGGTCCACATATCTCCATGCACTTGACATATCCATCCACCCTAGGAAGAGCCTGCTTGAAGTTCTTAAAACAGTAGGGGTCCCTTCCCTTCAAAGATGGAGAAGAGACTTGCCATCTCTACTCTCTACCTTCCATGGCATGAAGCTTTTGCTTGGAAATCAGTTGGACACAAGTGGAAGTGACCTTCTTCTACAAATCTACCAGCTCGTAAGTCTTCATGGGGGATGAAAGGCTCCTCTCATGTTTTGTAATAAGAACTCGAGGGGATTGAGGTTCACTCCTGATCCAAAGATTAGAGTTACCCTCATTCTTAGTAACAGTTTGAAAGGAATTCCACCACTGCATGTGATTAGTAACAAAGGAGGTGAAATCCCTCAACTGAACATCACCTAGATAAGGAACAAGATTAGAGTGAGAATCCATGAAGCATGCCATCTCATGTAAATATAATTCACACAATAAATTATGCTCAATGAAACTACTCTGTAAAAAGGTCTCCAAAACTGAGGGGAGGTTATCAACTGATAGGGTCTCCCTTCCTTCAAGGCTTTCATTTTAAATAAGGTCATTTTTTCATAAAGAAACACCAGATAGGAAGGAGATGGGGGTCTAAAGCTCAACAATTCCTGATAGAAAGTGTACATTTGATATTTTTCCATTTGCATAGATTTAAATTTTCTCAGCTCCTCTAATTCTTTTTTCACACTTTCCCATTGGTTTTTCTAAAAGATCAATTCTTCTTCCCATTTTTCCCTCAATCCTCTGATAATGTTTCTATGCTCATAAAGGGGAACCATCCCTTCCTTACATTGGTCAGCATGATCCTTCCATTTCTTAACTTCGAGCTTCAACAATGAAATCTCCTTCACCAAGCCTTGAATTCTTCTATCATTTGCATCCTTCTCATCATCAAAGTTTAATTCAATAATTTCCTAATATATTTGCATTTTTACCGTATCACCAGATGTCTCAGCCTTCTCATTCTGCATTAACAACGTAGCAGCTTCTTCTGCTAGCAATGTTGCAGTTGTCTCTGTTTGTGTGGCTTCCTTAGCAACCAACTTTGGGAATGTTGATTCTTATGTAGCAGCATCCATCTTCTGTATTCCATTCCCAGCGACTTCATTCTGTGTTGCTACCTCAACGAACAATTTTGGGAATGTTGGTTCTTTTGTAGCAGCATCCCTTTTCTGTATTTCAATCCTGGCAACTTTAGTTTGAGTCACAACTTCAACAAACAATTCTAAGGATGTTGGTTCTTGTGTAACAACATTCTTCTCCTGTGTTCCAATCTCAGCATCTTTTGTTTGAGTCGCAACTTCAACAAACAATTTCGAGGATGTTGGTTCTTGTGTAACAACATCCAATTCCTGTGGTTTACTTAAAGTACATATTGTTTGAGCTGCTGCTTCAAAGACATATTCCTGGAGTGTTGGTTCTTGTGTAACAACCTCCTGTTCTAGAATTTCAATGCCTTCAGACCGCTGAGATTGCTTTTGAATCATTTCAATGTCTCCTGAATGCCGAGACTGATCCAAGAGTAGTTCAATATCCCCTGATGGCTGAGATTGTATTTCTTCCTCTTCTTGTAGCTCCAGATCAGGAATTATGTCCACTTATGGCTCATTCTCTTCCATTAGCTCCACTGTAGGTATTTCTTCTCTTCCTTGCCTTGCTTGTGCGAATTTCCATCACTAGGTTTTTTGAACCCAAAATCCGATGGCATAGATGTCTGATTTTCGACATTATGCTGTCGACCATCTGACAAGCACCATATTTTTATAATGTTAGTTGCACGTCATCGGATATCCAACATTAAAATTGGATGTCGAATATCCGACATCCTCCAATCGGATATTCGACATCTTTTATTTTACCATTCCCGTCGGATATCCGACCGGTATCTCTTTATCAGCGGTCAAATATCCGATGAATATTATTTTACCATTCCCGTCGGATATCTGACCGGTATCTCTTTATAAGCAGTTGGAGATCCGACACCCCTCTTTTACCATACCCATCGGATATCCAACGGGTATATCCTTATAAGAGGTCGGATATCTGACGTCCTTTGCATAGAAAAAAGTACAATATCCGACGCCTTTAGCCTTCGGTGGTATGGCAAAGGCATCAGATTGTTTGTAAGGATACATCGGATATCCGACATCCTTTGCATAGAAAAAAGTCCAATATCCGACGCCTTTAGCTGTCAGTGGTATGGAAAAGGCGTTGAATTGTTTGTAAGTATACGTCGAATATCCAACGACCTTTGCATAGAAAAAAGTCCAATATCCGACGCCTTTAACCGTCGATGGTATGGAAAAGGCGTCGGATTGTTTGGGGGTGATGGTCAGATATCCAACAAAGATTTTGTATTAAAAAAAAACAAAAACTTAAATATTTGTCTAATAAGCATACCCAACATGATGTGCAATAATCTTGCTGAGGTCTCAAGGTTCTTCTCCATCTTTACTATCCTTTGTTCAAATATCTAGACCTTCTCCTTCAAGTGCTTGTTATCTTCATGTAGTTGCACATCATGTTGGGTATGCTTTCTCTTCAAAGTTTTAGCAGTTGCTTCACAATCAATGATTGATATGCTATATATGATAACTTATGGAAAATAAACAAGGGATTTATAGCCTACTCATTTACCCAACAATGGTACTTTATGGAATAAATATTTGATATATTTTCTTAGTCTTGTGCGTATATCTTTGTCTTTTGAATGGCTTAAAAGGATTTTGTGCTCAATACAATTTTAAATGGAAATTACTCTTATCACTATCCTCCAATGAAAATAAAATAATGGTTCTATTTCTAATGCTCTACTTTTGGGCCAAATTCCTTCACATATACTAGGTATTGTACAGTAGAACCACAATATGTCTTAGCATCAACTTATCCCAAACTCTTCATTAACCAATATACTAGCACTTTAAACAAATGAGTGAAACACAACGAAATATTACCCAACAATATAAATGACTTCAAATGAAGACTAGAAGTGTAAATGACATACACATCTCAATTTTTGGCTAGATTTAGTAAAGCATAAAAAGGATTCCTTTCAATTGCTTACAAATCGTACAAATCAAAGGTGTATGGTTGAGTTGAGTGACAAAGTGTTAGGTTCTAATTTTGAAAGAAATTCTTGTAGCTAAAAAGTGATACATTAATTTAGTTGTCCAAGTGTGCATACGTAGAAAAAACCAAACTAAACATATCTTATATGAAGAAAACACACACACATCCCCAAGGACTGTCGATTTTGTCTTCAATATTGGACTTTTGATTGGAAACAAGGAAGTGTAGATCATAATATGATATGCAACTGTTTTTGAATTGAAGTGGCCAAATCCCATCATTGTTCAAAATAGTATTTTCATACAACATTCACTTCACAATACTCCAAGATGACAAAACAATGGAATGAAGGAATGCTGATATAATTTATGGTTACCATTCATTAGACTTTCCAATAAACACACAATCCAACCAACTAAGGAAATTCCACAAGAACCAATTGTATGACCTCTAGGAAATAAGAGGTAGCCTACTAGCTTGCATATGACCACCCACAAATTGTAGCTATCTTCTCAATGATGTGTTTTTATTGGTGAGGTTGGTACCACCTCTAGCTCAAGGAAATTACATGTGTATGTCACCTCTATTTACAATTCATCTCATGGCTCCATGGCCATCCAATAATTTACATAGTTGGTCTCTTGTGTGTCCTCACCTACTGGCTAGAAAAAAACACCTCTGTGAGTGGAATTTCAATAAGATATAGACGAAGTTGGGGGTTATGGGAAGAACAAATGTCCATGTCCCTTCCATTTTTCATTCCCAACATTCTCTCCTATTATTATTATTATTATTATTTGTTTCTCTCTCCTTTTTATTTCTTACATTTTATTTCTTTATTATTGCATTATATTTCCTTGTTTTCTACTTTCTTTAATAGTCTAAATTGTTTATATGTACCGAGTGTTACAACCATTCAAGTTGTTTGGATCCCTTTTATATCTCACCTCCCTATTGAGAGGCTTTTTGGTCGTTGAAATATTTAAATGAAACCAACTCTAGATCAATATACCTTTTGTTTGCTTCTTTGGAACATGGCTCTAACTTTGGATCCTAGCTATAGCTTTGGCTCTAGCTCAATGACGTTCTACTAGTTATGGCTATGGTTCTAGCTCTAATTCTAGCTCCACTTGCTCCCACAGTGCAGAAGTCTACTCACTAGCCCTCGACTCTAAGCAATATTCATATTCAAAACATTCAATTAGAATTCATTACCATATTTGGTGTGCAAGTATCTCTTCATTATTAGACTTGGATACAATCCATCTTTGAAGTAAATGATAACCAAGTCAAATTCAGGTCTTTTCTTGTTCTATAAGATCCCAACAAGCATATTCCATCATGCAACAAGTCCACTAAATGAAGTGTGGTATGCCCTCTTTTGCTAGGATCAATTTCTTATGACATGGAAATGATTCTCCAATGCTTGCATCTCACTCAATCTCTATAAAAATGTCAATTTGAATGGTAACCTATGTGTGCAAACACAACCTTCATGAACTATCCAACATCTATTTTCTCCAATGATTGTTATGGAGTTCTAATGAATCCCCATTATAATTAACGTTTGTTTACCAATCCATAATACATATACACTAAGGAATTATTCACTTGGAAGATAAACGACAACGATTAAATAAGAGTTTCCCCTGATGTCAACATCAACTTATGTCCATCTCATTGACAACGTTGACCTTCAGTTTTCTTATAAATCTCTAGACAATTTCTTATCCTTGGGTTAGGGATGCAAACAACCTCTCATCCTCTTTACTCTTCACTCTCCACATTATTCTCCCCAGAAAAAGAGACGAGATATCTTCTCTATTGCAGGAATATTGGACATAATGGAGAGGATGCAAATGATCTAGAGGATTTGAGACATATTTCATTCAAATATTCTCAAGGATATTCCAAGGAAATTAAAGAGAAGGGTAAGGATATTGGTTCTAGTGCATCATTTACTCAGCCTTTGAAGTTGTGGAAACTCGAAATTGGTTATGAGGAGCAACCAAACATCACAACAAGCTCCAAGAAATTGTTAAAATTTAGATGACACACGGGTGGGTTGTAAAAAGGAAGCATCGTAGCCATTCATTGAGCTCCTCTCTGTTTCAAGAATAATTTAATATTCTCTACTGAATAGGGCCAACCACATGAAGCTAGAATCTCTTATGGCCCCTCCCCCCCCCTCACATCACTCTAAATTCCCCATACCCAATGCATGTACTTGAAAAAAAAATTACGTGCAAATTCATGCATATTTCATCATAAACAAACATCTACCATTCATTCAATAAAGGCTAACATTCATTAAACCATTGTTTCATTCAATCAACACATTCATTCAATAAAAGATAACATTCAATAAACCATTCATTCATTCAGTGAACACATTCATTCAATAAAAGCTAACATTCAATAAAGGTAACATTTTACTACACTGAATCATTAAACCTATAAACCATTCATTCATTCATGAGGCCAAAAATCATGGATGACATATTATTATAAAAAATAATTAGACAATATTTTTTCAGTCACTTATTTTTAATTCTTCTTCTCTTTACAAAATCTCTAAGAAAATCATCTTCTAGAACTTCTCCTCTAGTTCTTGGTTCTTCATCAGCTTGTAGTGATGTCTGCATCCTAGAGTGCTCGCTACATGGATTTTGTGGCAAGGGCTTCATATTTGCTGCAACAATGTGAAAATGTTGCATCGATATATTTTGCTATTGTAATGACAAGTATTTCATTTAAAAAAAACATTACAAAGGTGTTTTTTAACCTATTGTGGCCACATCATGTTCTTCATTTTCCTGTCCAGGATCAACTTGTACAGTGTGACCCTCTACATGCTCTACAATTGAAATATGGAGAAGTAAAATTAATGTTCACCGTATACAATGCTATATATAAAATCGTAGCATATGAATAAATTCATTACCAGGAGTCAAAGCATGATCTTCGATTTGTTGTCGTCCCTCCTCGACGTTAAGGGGATCATTGCTTTCCTGCTCAAAATAGAGTCAATATTTTATGTCAATTATTTATAATGAATAGATTGCACAAGTAATAAATATTCATTAAACTATATAGATTTTATATACCTGTGCACCAGATGGATCAGTACCAGAAGACTTTGTTTGCCCAGACAATCTTTTTCGGTGTTCAACAATAGCTCCAAAGCCGTGCTGGAAGCCAAGATTCAAGTCTTCCTCAGTGGGCACTTCTTTGAATCGGCCAGCCTGCATATTTGCATAACGTCGTTAATTTATGTTTTGCGGTGCAATAAAAGGAAAAATAATTTTCAATTTATTATTTGGATGCATTATTGGTTTTTTGAAACTTATAATTTGTGCCGCCAAATTGGAATAACCACCAGGCCCAAGCTTGTGCTGACCAATTTTTTCTAGTCTTGCCTTTGTGGCCTTTGATGTGTATGACAGCCTATGCAAGTGTTGAAATATGTTAGATGTTCCAAATTCGATATAGAAATAAATAATAATAAGGTTTAGAATTACATTGTGGAAAGTATTGCATACCTCCCTGTGCCTGGTGTTATCTTTCCTTCTTTTCTCAGAGACCTCTCCTTTCCATCATCCACTAGAGCATTCCATTCTCTTGTTGGAATCATGGGAGGGCGCTCATACCTAGGGTTCCTTTCTAGGTGAACCCTATATTGGTCTCGGACAATCTTCATATGTTGTCTAGCCTTTTTCAAGACCAAGGCTCGATCGAAGGTCTCGTTGTTGAACAGGCCAACCAACCGATTAGTGAGCTCATCTTTTAAATTTTTTGGTTGTCTATCCCACCTTATGCGGATGGTGGGCCCGAAGTTGTCCAAGGACAAATCATTCAGATGTTTATAAAAAACATCATTTCCTGCAAAACGATCGTGCCATGATCATAATTAGTTGAAAAAAAATGTTTTATTTGTATATTACAATCAAATTATAAACACTAACTTGATCAACGTAGATTTACCTGGGATCTTCTCTATCTTTATTGGGACGATATTTTCGTCCACCAAAAATGTTGTCTCGATTGTTCCCATGCTAGTGACATGGGAAGATCCTAGAAATGCAGCTTCGACAATATCAATACTAGGAGGCTCAGTGTCGACCCCTTCTTCTGGAGGATTTGGTGTGCATCGGTCACTAGCGGCCTGTGCGCTCACAACTAGGGTCCGGGGTGTTGCGGAACATTTTTTCGACTGTTTAGTCGACAACAATGGAGAAGGATTCGATGCACGTGGATTCGTTTTCTCATGATGCGACGTCTCTCCACTAGCAACACTGGGGCCAACACCGCCTTGATGACTAGTGTGTGGTCTCAAAAAATTTTGTAAATACAAACCACATTTTATAAGTTCACTATCATATAAAAGTGAAAATTGTAAAGTTATAAATGAATTATATTATGATTCAATATTCCGCAACTTACTTGCAAGGTTTCAGTTCTCTAATTCAACACTACAATCCTGGCTTGAATCGCATTTGTCTGCGGAATTTGGAATAACAGACGAACAAGCTCTGCACTAATTTTTTCCAAGATGTTCTGTACCATATTAACTGGGTTTGTAGCTGAACCAATTATGTCATCATCGACAAACATCTCAGCCACTTCAAAATCTATTGATTGCTATGATGTTGTTTCATACAACGATTCATTAGTCTGCAACAAAAATATATAAAACACTACTGAGTTCTATCATGACAGATTCCTAAAATTATATTAACAAAACATATCTATCATGATAGATTCCTAAAATTACAACTAGGTTTACCTGATGCCTGGATGATGGTGTCGTCTGATCCACAACTGTGGACTTGCCCCGATCATCCGCCCCCTGCAAAAAAGAAGTATAAACATTATCATAACGAAACCAGTATACACACGAAAAATACATAACAAAATAAACATTATGCTACGTATTATATTTGTACAATTCCAATGAATTATACCTGCTACCTCAAGGATCATGATCCACTCATCGGATCAATGGTCATAGGTGACCTGCCTCGATCTACTAATAGGGAGGTGCCCCTTACAGAACCCTAAATAAAAAACATAGAGAAAATTACCTAAACGAATCCAAAATACTCAATGAAAGAATATAATAACAAAACATTTTGACGTATAATTTAAATTGTATAATTACAATCAGGTTTACCTGTTGCCTCGAGGCTGCTGTCATCTAATCAACAGTCGGGTGGCTTCCCCGATCAACGTTCTACATCAAATATAGATAACATTATATAAACCAAACTAATCTACTAATGAAAAAACAAATAAAATAAAAAACTCTTGTTTCTTATTATTTTTTTACTATTACAAAGATGTCTACCTGCTCCCTCCAGGAAGTTGTACTCCTCTGGTCATCTGCTGGCAGGGATTTTCCTTGATCACTTGCCTGCGAAGTAAATATAGAAAATTTAAATGAAATAAACTAATGAAAAATCCTTAAGATGTTAAATTCATTAATAAAAGGTTGGGTAAGTTGTTAAATTTACCACTCCCATAGTAACCGTGTTTGTATCTGCTCGATTCAAATTGTTATTAATAAGCAACTCTTCCCCTGCAAATATTGATTTAATGGCACATACAAAAACACAGTTTCCTTCACACCCCTCAAATTCGCAGTTGGGTTGCTTAATTATAGACACTGGTTGTGTACTGTTTATAAACCCCGCAATATTCCCTGTGGCCTTTTGCCTTCCATCAATGTACAATGTTTCTCCTTTATTTTGATCTTTGTCTTTCAATTGTAAATAGTTTTCTAACAATCCATATCTACGCATAATTCATGTATATTGGACTAGGCGGATCCAATCTTTGTAGTTGTAACAGAGACCAACATACTCCATCAATTTTGTACATCTGTCGTAACCGACCTTTATGCCATCCATGCAAAATAACCCCAAACCATGTAATGACGATGGTGCAATTCAATATATCCTCTCGTTCACACAAAAATATGTGTTTAGTTGAGGAAGATCCTTGGGTACCCATTGTTTCACTATATGTCTGTACCTCAAGGGCACCTCAATGTCTAATCATCATAGGAACATGACCCCCTCCAATGAGAAAAATTTCCATGCGTTTATGGAATTTTCTTCTGATCTTTTGACATCTAGTTGATAATACTCTTGTAGACCTACTAGATGTCTCACTTTCCTCTAGCCTTCCTAAACTCCCCTCACTCGAGGAAGACATATCTAACAAATACCTGTTTGGTTCTCCCTGCACCATGGGAAATTTTTTTAGATAGGACCTCAAGGCATAGTGCCTCTTAAAAGGTGACGTGTAGCGCCTTTTATAAGGTGACTTGTACCGCATTCCCTTTCTCAAAATGTAGGCATTCAAGTGATGAGGAAGAGGAACACTTTATCTTTCTTAGGATTAGAAGTTCATGCAATTATGAATTGTATTTTATTTCTCCTTTGGGTCTTGAGTCCCATATCACACCATATAACTAAGTTTGTCGTCATGGCCCTAAAGTCTCTCTCATCCCATCAGTTTGGGTTCATCACCTCGGTCATTGAATTACACTCAAATTTAGTAAGATATTTATATTTAGCAATAATAATACAAAATAGAGATAATTAACCATTATGGAAAACTTCTAAATTTTTTCATGACTTTCAAAACTAAGATCTTTGAGGTGGTTAATAAGTGTTCACAAATCTTCAAAAACAATATTTTATATAACGTTGTGAAACTTGTATAATCTTATTCAAAATTTAAAGTGAAATATTCTTAAGGAAAAGGATGAACTCATTGAATATTGGTAACACATGGGTAGTTTTGTAATCAAGCATGGTCTTCTTAGAGGAATGAAAGTAATTGAATCAAGCAACGATGAACCCGTAAACATGTAAGTTGTTTTGAAAAATGGTAGCTTTCAGTCCTACTCCTAGACCTAAGGTTGTCCATATTGAGAATGGGTGTTTTGCTAATGAATCCTTTTTTACCATACTAGAAGAAAACAAAAATGATGATATTGTGGATTGTATGCAAATATTATATAAAGATCCATGCCCTAAGTTACAAATGGCCCAAACCCAATGCTATGGGACTATGTGAGGTGATATTGTCAGTTTAGGATAAGTGTTCGTTCGATCCCCTTGGGACTAAATTTGTCAAGGACAGTTTTGAGTGATAAGAGAACCATAAACTGTATTTTCTCATTCGATGTCATCAAAATGTATTGTATTGAGTAATAGATACATTGATACAATGGATGGGAATTCCAATGAAAAAAAATGTAGAAGAAACTCATACCTGATTAATGATCCTCCAATACATCTCATAATCGAATTCATTTGGATCACCACCACTAGCACTACCATAGTGCTCTCCTTCCTACTCCTTCACCTCCTTGTATCCAGTCCAATATTTGCATACAACTATTATGAGGGATCCCCAATCGGACCATCATCATCAAAAGTGATTGGTTATAGGAATGGTGCAGTAAGATCCAAGTTTACAAAATCCAACTCAATTATGCTATCCAAACCCATATCGATAGGAAATACCTCCATCTATGTCCTTCCCTTTGACCACTCTTCCCTTGTCTTATATATAAGATAAAGGTTTATGTGAACATACGTGAATACCTCTTCTCTCTTCTCTTGACTATTCAAGATGGTTTTTTTTCAAAGTGTTCACGTTCTCATATGTGCACCAATTCCTCTTGTAACAAAAGGATTATCTAACCTAAGAAAGGAACCTTGTACTGATGACTTATTGTAAAAGAGTGTATGCTACCCCATGTGTTGCCCATTAATCATATACCTTCTTAATCCAATGTCCCTATCATGTTGTAACATCTAAATCTCTCAATTTTAGTGGAAAACTCTACAAATCCATTCTCCACCTCTCAAGGATTGCTTTGACCAAATATATCATATTAAATGATGGAATTTGCATGCTTTTCATTAAGTCACTCATCACTATAGTACTTGGTAATTGAAGGTGTATAATTATTTTCCCACCTAGTGCCAAGAATATCTCATACGTTGTTGAATAGATATTTGTTGTTGTCCCATAGTCAGGACACTTATTTTCCAAAATAATTTTCCTCACAAGTTCAATCGAGGAGTTCCACCCCTTCAGTAACATGTAATAACAAACTGTTTTAATTTACAAGAAAATAAATACGTTAAGATACTTACCTGGGTGTAGATGTTTACTGTAATATACTCAGAAGAGTTACTTTCAGAAATGACTGTGCCTCTTAGAGGCCAGTCAAATCTAGGAACCAAGTGACCCTATTAGAGGGTTAGTACAAACCAGAGAGAGAGAGATGACTGGGCTATGGTACAGTCAATCAAAGAAAGTCAATGATAGTCAAAAGGATCAGTATAGTCACAATAAAGATCAGCCCTTAATAAGTCTCATCATCATAGATAAAACACAACATATATATATAACCACAGATCAAGAAATACACACAAAATCTGAGCATATAAAACAAAGGTCAATAAAAAAAAATCTTTAAAACTCAGTCCAAAATGCCCATACAAAATTTTGGCCCTCATATATGAGCTGACAACCAATAGACTGAGTCCAAAGAGACTCACGACCTCCACATATGAGTACATAGAAGGGTAAAGAAAACCCTTAAGACCTCACGACCCTTACTAAAACAACCAACAAAGAAAAACTAGGGCTCATGGCTGAGTCTGAGTGTCACAACCTCCCCAACAGGGAGAAGGAGAGCAGATCGAAAAACATAGTAGGCAGAAAGGTTACCAATCAAATCTCAATAACCTTCAAACTTCAAACACAGATCTGGAAAATAAAAGATAAAAATAAAATAAGAATAAAATAAATAAATAAAAAGTAAAGTAGAATGTCTTAGGTGGGTACTAGGGTTACATAATTAAATAGGTGAGGGTACAATGACCAACTAGTAAGGTACAATTCAAAAAGAAAAGAGTGGGTATAAAGACTCATAACCATTTGGACTAAGGGGGTGCACCTCAATTGTGGAAAAAATACCATAGTACCCATAAGACCAAAAACATAAAAGGTGGTACAAATCAAAAGATAACTCAAGATGAGTAAAAGACCCAAAAGGTAAAAGGCAAGGTACCACAAAAATATTATCAACAAAATGAAAGGACCAAAAGTCAATCAACCAAGGTGGGTTACAACCAATCATCTCTGTCTCAAATGTACCAATGTTCCATATAACCGGAAAGTCCATCATCACTGTAAAAGGAAAATTCCACACGGATGATGTGATCATGTGATCCTCTAGACTACTCCTAAGGTCAAGCGTTAGTGGCTCCATCAAGGGGTGTCCAGTCCCTTGAGAAGACCATCTAACTCAACTATATCAAAGACCTAGGAGAAGAGGACATCACACATCATCATATAATTGGTAACTGACCGTGTAAGAACTCAAAAACCCTAAAGCAACCGAGCGTGCAGAAGGGGATCTAGGAAAATAAAAGGCTTGCAAGACAAAAAAGCAAGCTCAAAAAACTGTACTGGGAAGGGTGTCACAGTAAGCGAGCTGAAACAAAAGTGGCCAGAATGCCAACAAGCAGCACTAAAAAGAAAAAGACCCTCTAAAAAGGTGAAATAGCAAGAAAAATTCCTAACTAGGAGCTGGAGACCTCGACAAATCGTATCCTTTGTAAGGTGATTAAATCCAAGTCGAACAATATGAAATGAGAGACCAAAGTGGAAGGATATCCCTCTACCGAAAGGGATCCTGGGTAAAAGAGCCCTAGAAGAAGAGTCACTATAAGGCTACCTCATTCATGACACATCGGGGAAGGTTAACTGGCACTTCTATCTTTGAGCCCAAGTATAACATATATGGTAAAATACAAGGAAGACAATGGATTGATGTCCTTAGGCGCTAAGTGGAGTGCGGCATTCCACAAAGTCCATCTGGGATTAGTCCTTGTGGCTTACCTCTGAAAAAACGAGAGGCCCCCCAACAAACTTGTCGATGACTGTGTCAATAAGTACAAGAGTATTTTAGTACCCTAGAGGACAACAACTATGTCTCAGATGAAAATTACAAGTGGGAATTATTTGGATTCCTATCCCTGGTGTCCTACCTAACTACCAAATTCTTTTTTATCCTCAAGCGAGGTTAAGGTGTGTTGAGTTAGGGAGATGAATTTTAATGGTTATTGTATTACTCAGTCGGGTAATGGAAGTGCAACTCGTGGTGTGATGACCAACTCAAACCATGCAAATGAGTATGAATCAAAATAAGCGTTTCCTTTCAATGAATACTAGCTAAGGTAAGGAGAGAGTTCTTCAATCAATCCAAGCACGAACTTTTTCAATAAGATGAAGAAACCACTCAAAAGTTTTATTTTTTGAATATGCCAAACTAATGTTACTTCTTTCAATATGGATCTGATCTACTACTGATTCTACTTCAGATGAGTATAACTACATGACAAATAACAAACGAAGATATGCTTCCAAATACAAAATATGACTTTGATCTTTTCAACAAAAAGGGAAAGAGTGTCTCAAAAAGGTCTTCCAATATCAATTTTGATGAAATAGATAGAAAGATGCTACTTCGAAACAATTTAAGGAATTAAGCACTGCAAATGGATTTTTTTCCATCATTAGTGCACTCAAAGCAAAAAAGGATTGTCACTGGGTACTAGCCTTTTAATCTCATTTCTATATTATCATTCTTTTAAAATTTTAATTTTAATTTGTTTATTTTTAAATAAATAGTAATGTATGTACTATGTGAGGCATATGGGCGGGGCACTTTATCAAAGGCACTTGCTCTACATCTAGTTGTAGGAGAAATTGGGGTTTCTTAAAGCAAATGCATTCCAAATGACACAACTGACTAGGACTTATGCTGCATTAGAGGATCAAGCATATAATCAAGCAATTGTGGTTCATTTGTAAATATCCTTGATTGGTCACTTTGGAGATAGCCTTGATTGGTCACTTCGGAAAGGTAATCCTATGGAAATGGTGTTATTGTACAACTCTATAACTTGGTTGACTGACCATTTGGATCCCCGTAGGTAGGAAATTTCAATGGCCTCCTAATTCTCTCATCTACAATATCATACCAATGTTTCCCTCTCTCAACCAGAACCTCCTTACTCATCACTCATCATGATCTAATGCAAGATGGTATAGGGTAATGTCACCCCACTCAATTCAAAAAATTGATATCATTTATGGACTATGGACCACTTTTTGTACTAACTCAATAAGGTGAATTAGGTGCAACAGAATCCACCTATGTAGAACTCTTGGAGTCAACTCATATTTACCTTCTAAAAAATTAGGTAGATCGAAATTTTCAAAATGGAATTGCTTCTTAAGTCGTTACAACTATACTTGAGAACATCACACTTGTCCTTGGTATCATATTGAGGTTCATCTACTCATGAATCCACCTTAGGGAGCAATACCAATTCCTCCCTCCTAGGTATCTCTTTCTTGTCATCAAGAATGATAACATTCATATTTTTAGTGGACACTTCAATAACCATTAATGACGCAGGAGCATGTTAAGAATCCTAGATAAGAATTCCAACAATGTATTTGAGGCCTCTCAAGAGCCAAGTAAACTGTACCCACTTCTTGATCACTGAGTATTAAATTATTAATACAAACTTTTCATTTGTGATCTCCATGGGTGTGTGTCTAGAAAGAAACCTTTTGAGAGAATACATGCAATCAAATTGTCATACAAGTTTGTCTTTAAACTCATCATGAGGAACATGAGAGGTGAACAAGATCACATTTCATGTTTCCAAAGGGAACCATGCATCCAACCAACTTTGATCATTCTATCTATATATCCATCCATGCCCACAATCACACCCACTATTGGTTTCACTAGCTATCTCATTCATTATGTATGAAACTGCAAAATATATCTATGTAACTATGAAATTTTTGTAGTTGTAACCCTTATAGATTACCCGTGGCTTATGGAAATTCATAGTTTTTAGATGAAATCCTCATTGTGTTTAAATAGACCCAACCCTAGATTGGATACTCACTATATTTAAACACATTTTATTCACGACCTACATGCCACCATAGTTGTTGGATCTAGAAGGCAAACTGTCGAACCTGCCATGTCCAACATGCCTCATGCTACAATACCTCCCATGGCTTGTTTCTCTTCTCTAGTAACACCTCTCTTGAGTCTCAACCCCTCCTTGCATTCCTCTGAATATGCATGTAACCCTCCATGTGCCTTTATTTCCTCTTTATATATATATAAAGAGGAATGTGTTTTTTTAATAAGGAGTTTTTCAATTTATGTGGCTTCATATATATATTCTTAGAAATAATAAATACATTAGATATATATTCTTAATGTGTACGTATATGCTTTGAACATGATATCATAAACTTCCAAGTAATTTGGAAATCTTATGGTCCTTTTTTGTTGTATATTATCTTATGTATATTTCATCATATTTAAGGGAAGGCTTTATCATTCCACTTAAGACTAGACTATATCAAAGATTAGACCAATCATTAATATCAGTTTGTTTATGCTTGAGGTTTGGTGGTGATAAAACCTACTTCTAGGATTATAAAAGTATGCACTAATTCACATAGATAGGGCCTATTTTGGATTGATTTTATGTTTTGTTGCAAATATTGATTTTATGATTAAGTACATAACCAATTTTTTTTAGAATTGGTTGGTTTGAATAATTCTAATTTCTACCTTAAGCATTCACATTTCTAATTTCTATTTGTGATCTATAGCATTTCTACCATAATGAAGATGTTTCTGCAGAGGGAGTAGAAAAAGGCTTGAAGAGGTAAAATTCCTCAAACTTTTTACCGAAGCAATGACTATCTTCAAAATTATTATGATATTGCAACTTGTTTCAAACCCTCCATTATCAACCTCTTTTTGCTGGTATGGAACCATTGCGACAACTTACGGGGAGTCTATTATACATGGTAAAAAATGATCTACACATAGTCAATTCTTGGGTTTAGAGTAGGCATGAACATTGCAAGTAGGGGGCATCAATTATACTCATTCACACTCTGCCTCATTGCAACTAAAAATAATTAACAGCTTAATGATAAAAATAAAGAGTGACAACTATATAGTTATCAATATAGTTAGCATTATATAATTATATTGTAAAACATGAGTATAACTAATAATATTTCACAAATATATATGTAATGCTTACACTTATAAAATAATTACATGTCATCTAAAAGCATATACTGCATTATATGTAATAATGTTTTATCTAGGTGATAGTATAAATATAAATATATATATATATATATATATATATATATATATATATTTCCTCTATCTCTAAAAAGCACTAAGTAACCATCACCTAGTCCATTAGGTGATAAATAGTTGGCTAATAATTAGATAATGGGTTTCGATGATGAAAACGCCAATGTCCTATGCCGGGACTAGGATTTCAAGGACATCGGTAGGAGTTTAATAGTTTTACTTAATAGCTTTTAGAAAATATTAACTTAATGCCGAGTTTTAGGTCTTAGGAGGCACTTACTGCCTCTCATCGGTTAAGGGTATCTTTGGAATCCCTCTCGTGGGCTTAACCCATAACCAAAAGCTTAAGAAACCTTTGGTGAAAGTTAGTGTTCACTAAGTGCTTGCGGTGCCAAGATAACCTAAGACATCAACCCATGGCTTCCAAGCCATTTCACCTCTCCTCCTCCGAGGATGTGTGTCCTCAAATCTAGGTTGCATCCCGACCTCAGTCTCCTAAGCCTAGCATTCCCACTTAGAACTTAGAATTAATAAACCACATTACTTACAATGTTTACCGGTGGGGCCTTGGCCTTGAGATCCTCACCAAAAACAGTACAATACACATTTACATTTACAAAAATAGAAAGGGTGTAAAAGAGGGATATTACAATACCCAGTCAAGAGGTCTATAGGAAACTTGTGAGCAATTTTATGCCTCTTCCTTCCTTTCTTAAACACTACTCTAGAAACAAGATCATCTAGACTGAGGGGAGCCTTGCCACTTTGAAAGTTTGAGAAACTTAGGATGTCAAAGGGAGTGTAATGATCCTTGAGGCCTTTCCTTAAATTAAAGAAATGCAAATCCTTGAGGCCTTATATATCTATATATCTATGACATGGATCTGGCATCATCCTCTTCAAAAACCTTATATATCTATGACATGGATCTTCTCTAATTTAGAATGCATTTGAGCATTGGCATGTTGAAGAAAATGTCATTTAAAATGTATTTATACATTTGTTACGGTTAGTTAATTATGCCAAATATTTTGAGCTACCAAAGAGTTTGTTCTCTTTGGATAGTTTCAGTTTTTAACATCTACTCAGAATAAATAGTTTTCTTGCCAAACTCCATGCATCCATTTATGAATCTAAAGCTTAAAACCTTTGTCTTCATTTTCCTTTGCAACCTTTTTCATGGAAATTTTTAAGATTTTGATGAGTCGCACATGGTTTATAATGAAAGGTTATTGTTTTTTTAGTTTTTTTTATGTTTGTAACATAGGCAAAGCCATATTATATGATGAAGTGGCACTGAAATACCCTTTCTATGACAAGGAACTATATGCCCTAGTGTAGACAATGAAAAAGTAGATGCACTATTTATTGGGTAAGGAGACCATTACCCATTTTTCCACCAACCTAGTCTTGAATAACTGCAAAATGAGAGTAAATTATAGAAAGTAAGGGATTGATGTGAGATGATATTCTTGGCATAACTTGCATGGGAATTTCACTTTCTTTTTCTCTTTTTTGTCCCCACCAACATTGTTATTGTTGTTTGAATTATTTCTAAATACTTTATTTTTGTTTTTACCTTTATATATTCCTCCATCCTACTAGTTCCCTTTCTAATCAAACTATTGAACATAGATGAATTTGGAGGTTTGGTGTAGCACTAGTGGAATTTTCATTACTTTGAACAATAGTTGTCGTATTAGTGTGTAAGAACATTTTTCCCAATTGACTAGACATCTGTCTTACTACATCATTCTCCATAGAACCAATTATAGAACCAATCATGCCATTGGCATGTGGTTTTAGATCTGGCTTTGTTTGGTCCATTTCAGATCTCAACACATTTGGTAAAATGTCATATAGAATCCTAAACTTACAATAAACTAGTTCTAACTATTGGGCTCTAAGAACAAATTTTTATTCCATATTGACCTAGGAAAGGGAGCCATCCTTGGCTATACAAGGGAACACAAAATTAAAAAACAACCTACCAGGAAAACATCAAGGATATGAGCTTTAATCATATGTATCCTCCTTCTCCATTCATTTATGTGATTAGAGATATGGGTGGTAGCTTCTTTTCTAAATGATGTCATCATATCTATCCCAATTCTATACTAGATTGGTAACTGAAAGTGTGTGAGAAATGTCATAGCCAAACATTTGAAATCGCTATAAGCAAATATTTGGAGCTCACTATAAGAAATGTTGTGATGCCCTTTTGATTTTTTCACTGTCTTGAGTTGATATGCAGAGGTGACAGGTTGAGAAGCTGATGAGTAGAAAAGACTAAGTTCCCCTAAATTGGTCTACAGTGCTATCTACTCAAGGCTCTAAATGATGACCTTTCAGGGTTTTTTCACTGCTTTTTCAACCTTTTTGGCACAATTTCTACTTTAGAAGACAATATCAAATCTGTATACTATTGTTTTGGATTCTGAACTGAACTCAATGTTTCCTAGGGCTGGATGTTAGGGTTGTCTTCATGCCCAAAATTGCTGCTAATTATCCAAAATTAATGGTCTTAGGGATTCTCTTTGTTATTTATGCCCAAAACTTGGAGGATGATACCTCTAGAATTTTGATACCCTAGATCGTCCCCTAGTTGTTGCTTCTGATCATTACTATTATTTAATGATGTCACAAGGTATAGAATTGAGGCTTACAGTTGGAATTATGGTGTTTTAGGGCCTCATGAGATGTAGTTGCAATTATTTACTGACGTAGCAGCATGAGATTTGCCTCCTTATGGCATTTTAGGGCCTCCTAAAAAGCAAGTGATGGGGAATGTTTTAGTTAGTTGGGAGCCCAAGAGGAATTTCGGGAGGTTCAAGTGTGTAAACTTGCCTTGGGAATATTTTCTTACAGTTTCACAAAATTGGCATCCAACCAAACTCTATAGCACATAAAATGGTAAATAAAATTGGATTCTTACTGATTTGGGAGGCATTGCAACTTCTATGGCTTCTCAACCTTCTCAACGACCTCCTTGACCTTGTTTGTTACCTCCTCAACCTCCTTGACCTCCTCTTCGACCTCCTCAACCACCTTGAACTCCTCGACCTCCTCAACCACCTTCACCTCCTCAACCTCCTCGACCTCCTCTGCGACCTCCTCAACCTCCTATGCAACCTCCTCGAGCTCCTTTGCGACCTCTGTGGTAACCTTTGCGACCTCGTCGACCTCTTATGTAAACTGTGAGAAAGCTGCGAGCTATGGCTGGATGGATTAAGGAAGGTGAAAATGTGCTTTTCCAGTGGGAGGGAGATTTCACTCTAATGGTTGAGGTCTAATGGTTCATGTGGGTAAGTAGGATATGGTTAGGATTTTTAATTTTTAGTATAGATATTAAGGATAGGTCTTGTCATCTAGGCCATGGTTTAGGACCAAAAACTAGAGACATAGAACCTAATATTTTTCTCTAGGGCTCATGTCTCATGCACATGGCACTAAACTACCCTAAATGCAATGTAGCAAGAATTATCACCTTATAAGTGTGATAAATGCACAACTTTGCAATTTATTGCATAATGGACATGGGACTCATAGCCTCATGTGATTTTTCAATGCCAAAAACCAAGGAAAGAGGCCCCAATAGTTTATATTCTATCTTATGGGCCATCCACAAAGTTCTAAACCACCATAGGGGTCGTATATATAGGGAATTGTTTTACCTATGAGTGGTATATGGGAATAAATTTGGGGATAGGTGTACCATGCATGAGTCTATTTACTGTAGGAACAAGGGAATTAGGTCCTAATGATTCCTATTAAGTATCATGGGGCGTGGAAGGGGCCTCAAAGCATTACTACTATTCTCAAGTGGCCAAAATCTATATTTAACCTTGATCATTTTTAGGGCCCTAATACACATTGCTCAAAATATCCAAATAATACCCATATTCCCACTCACATGCCAAGGAACTCCTCAAGAGGTCATGTGTGGTGCTCAAGGAGTATTATACCTCCATAAGGACCTAGAAGCATCATTTACAACATAATTCTAGGTCTTCTTCCTCTAACTATGTCCAAGTCCTCAAGAACCATACCAAATGCTAAAAAAATCCAATTAGTGCCTATATACCCCTATGAGGGACAAGGATACCATTAAGAGTTTATGTGTTGTGGTTGAGGCATTTTTATGATGCTAATTGGATGCCTACAAGCCTCATTTAGGGCCTCATTCATGAGTGTCCTCCCATGACCATGTCTGGGAACTTGAGCACCATAACTAGTGCTCAAAAAATCCAAATGGTAACAAAATTCCCACTTGGAGTCCAATGATAAGTTTCCTAGTTCAATGCATTTACATAGTAATATGAAAATAAATTTGGTGCCTAGAAACTCTATAGGCACATTTACTACCTTGTATGTATATATTACTAATTTACTCACTCCTTAACCCTATATGTTTAGCTTCATTCATTCTAAAAGACATAAATATATAGCTATATATTCTAATCTATTATGTTATGCTAACATGGTGTTGTTATTGTCCATAATATGATGTCTAAAAATGACATAATATATTTTGAATAACTAGGAAACCTCTCCAGAGATACCTTTATTATGCACACTAAATTTTTCACTCAAGGCCTTCACAAGCATGTGTAGCGATTCTACTTGTGGTTAGATGTGCCACATATTTTCATGTGTATTATGTTCTCTAAAAACCAAACAACATTATATGTGTATTGTAATTACTCTTTGCATGCATTCATGTCCAATATAATGCAATACAATTTCTCAATCTAACATAAATACATTTTTGTTACTTAGATTTTCTAAAAGCAAATATCTATTGTTATATTTTCTAATTGTTATTATCCCAAGAGTCTTTCTCTAATGCTCATTTCAGTCATGTTTGAGTCTGGAAACCCTCCCACACCGTCAATGCATGCGTCTAGTAGAACCATGGCAAATTTCAGTACAAGCCAGCACATATTTAAAAAATTTCAACGTTGGCCCCATGTAACACATTAATTAATCTATAGGTATGGTTTTTGATGCTCCAATGGTTGGTGTCAGTCATGATTGAGTATAGAAACCCTCCCACACCGTCAATGCATGCGTATAGTCTAACTATGCCAAATTTGAGTCTAAGCCAACACATATTTAAAAAAATTCAACGTTGGCCCCATGTATCACATTAATTAATCTATATGTATGGTTTTTGATGCTCCAATGGTTGGTGTCAGTCATGTTTGAGTCTGGAAACCCTCCCACATAGTCAATGCATGTGTCTAGTCTAACCATGTCAAATTTCAGTCCAAGCCAGAGCATATCTAAAAAATTTCAACGTTGGCCCCATGTAACACATTATTTAATCTATAGGTATGGTTTTTGATGCTGCAATGGTTAGTGTCAGTCATGTTTAAGTCTAGAAACCCTCCCACACCATCAATGCATGCATCTATTCTAACCATGCCAAATTTCAGTCCAAGCCAGCACATATTTAAAAAATTTCAATGTTGGCCCCATGTAGCACATTAATTAATCTATAGGTATGTTTTTTGATTCTCCAATGGTTAGTGTCAGTCATGTTTGAGTTTGGAAACCCTCCCACAACATCAATGCATGCATATAGTCTAACCATGCCAAAATTCAATACAAGCCAGCACATATTTAAAAAAATTCAACGTTGGCCCCATGAAAAAACTTTTGATGGGAAACAACTTGGAAACAACTTGGGAAAATAGATTATTCTCGATGGTAGAAATGATGATGATGATGATTATGATGATGATGATGAGGATGAGGATGAGGATGACGACGACGACAACGATGATGATAATTATGATGATGATGAATATGATGATGATGATGATGATGATGAATATGAAGATGATGATGATGATGAATCCAACGACCTCGCCATACCATTGATGACAAGAGGCGTCGGATATCAGACTTCTGACTTCAAAAGAATCTGACAAGCTCGCTAAACCATCGACGACAAACGCCGTTGGTCTTTCTAGGTAATTGCGTCATATATCAAACAACGATGATGATCATGATGAAGATGATGGTGATCAAGCATGCCATTTGGGTTAGCATGATAATTGTGCATTTCCTTACTAATCTTCTCTCTGTTTCGAGAATAATTTAATATTCTCTACTAAACAGGGCCAACCGCGTGAAGGTGGAAGATCTTATGCCCCCTCCCCCCCCTCACATCACTCTCAATTCCCCATAACCCGACAAAAATATCTATGTACAAAAAAATTAAATGTGTTTTTTGTCATACTCTATAACAAGCAATGTTTCTAATTATAACATACAGGAAAATGGAAAAAACACTAAGAAATAGTTAATTTATTATACATACTGTCAATAAAATTCAATATTTCTATTGCAATTTAAATCAAAATATATAGAGTATACATATTACTGCATACCTCATACACTTCAATAGACTTCATCATATTCTTCATCCAAGGCATCATCTGTATCATCCGATCCAAATTCAACATTGTAAGGATTGGCCATATCATCATCATCATCGATGTCAGTTACGATCATCATGTCATCGTCAATATCATCTTCATGGACATTGTCTGATACATCATCTGATTCAACTAATTCTTCGACATCTTCTTCTGGAACATAGTCATCTAACTCATGTTGATCATGATCATCTTCAACGTCGTCTTCTTCTTCGAGAACGTCTTCATTACCTTCATCTACGTTATACTTTACCGACCTTCCCCTTGGATTGTGTCTCACAACAAATGACCAACCCGCTCTACTTGGAACCTCAGAGTAAAATACCTGTTCACATTGGGTTGGAAGAACATAGGGCTCCGTTCTTGGCTCAAACAACCTTGTATTTACCATGGTAAATCCATTATCATGTTCAATAATTGTTTTATTGGGATCACATTGATTCAATTGACACCTGTACCATTTGACAACGAACAGAAATACCTTGAAGGAGTTAAAGTCACACTGAAGAGTGTCTTCCAGATACCCATAGTATTGATTTTCAGAGAGTTTTAGATGTCTGTCACTTCTAGAGGAAACATTAGTCACCTCAAAGACTGCAGATATCCCACAATCTAATGTTTTCTTCGTTTCATCCAACTTTTTGATGCGATATCTACAACCATTGCAACACATAGAGTTATGGTGTTTTACCTACAACAATCCATACAAGAAAAGATTACGTAATGATCCAATATTTATGATTAACTAGTGCATCTTTATAATGCCATAGAGGGAAAAAAATCAGCGTGTACAACGACAATATGTTTGCAAAAAAAAAAATAGTGTGGTTGATTAATATGCATACCTGCTTATCTTTTAAACCATATGCTAAATCGATTTCCCTTTGTGTTATATTGGTATCTCCATTGCAATGTGAAACTTTAACCAATGAAGCCACACCTTCCCATGATATTCCATGACCAGATTATTCACATCGTTCAATCCATACCTTCATCCAGTCAAGATTGTTTGCGATGTATAAATGAATTGCATCCCACTCTCGACCAACTGTTTGATGACAATAAAATTAAAATTCAATACAAATGTATAGTCACTTAACAAAGTATATTACACTCTAAATTGATGCAAAATATTGAATATAAAAATAGAATATGTATGTCAATATATATATACATAAAAATCAATAGTCAAATGTGTTATATTACCTTTCACCTTCCTCGATCTACCTTTCCCCTTCGGGTACTCCCCTTTGAAATCTTTATTGGAGTCTGGATCACAAATGTGACGTTAATTGAGCTTTGATGATAATATAGGAATATATTCACTAATATACAACATGTTTTGGTATACCATATATCCCTCCATCATATAACCTTCAGCATGTGCTCGTTGTCTAACCAAACCCTTCATAAATTTCAAGTGCCTCTCAACCATCCACATGGACCTTGAGTTCGCAAGTCCACACAATTCAATCTCCTCAACTTGGTGTATAAGGTAGTGTTCCTGTGTATTGAAAAATGCCAAAGGTAGATGCTTATGCATTTCACACATGAGATGAGGAATTTCTTTCCTCCAATACTTTATATCTTCTTTATGGAATTCTTTAGATGACAACCATCTACAAGTGACATGACAACCCAATCAAGAGATTGAAGAAAAAAAACATTATATTACATAACATGAATTAGAGAACAAAAATCAAATATAAGTTCTACGATGAATTAAACAAACACTAAGCACATGCAAAAAATCACTACTTACCTCATGTATTTCCAGAGATTATATATTACTTGTTTGACATTGTTGTTGAAGTTTTCTAGGAGAGAGAGAGGTAGAACATACTGTAACAATATACAAATCGTTTCATTTTTTAAACAAAGAGTAGACAAACAAAAATACCAACCATATTCACTGGAATAGAAAAAAAAAATTAAATGCATACCATAATAATTACCTTCATGAAGACATTCCAATCATGCGTTTTCACCCCCGCAAAATCACCTTTCTTTGTTATGATATTGTTCATGTTTGCACAAAATCCGGTGGGAAATTTAATTTTTCATATGACTTCTTTTAAAACATTACTTTGCTAGTCCATTAACATCCATGGAAGTGAGTTTATATTAATTTTCTCTCCATTGCTATGAAATTGAATGACGTCTTTCATTGCGTGGTTGCTATCTTGAATGTCTTTGCAAATTTTGACAATTTTTTCTTTCTCACTCCTGCCATCCAATATTCGCCATAATGTTTCAGTCACATTCTTTCCAACATGCATTGCATCAAATAGATGAGCAATTTGTAGGTGCTCATAGTAGGGCAACCTACTAAATTGTTTAGGATCTTTTCATTCCTCGTGGAAGCCCATTAATGCCTTCATGATCACATGAATGACAATCATGAATAGTAGTTTATAAAGAAATTACATAAATCAATGTCAATTACAGTAAACAACACACAATAAAAAAAATACAATATAACATTTCATATACGATGATTCATACGTACCTTGACAATTTCTATTAGATTGCAACTTCCATAGGTGAGGTGTCATTCTCTACGGTTTTAATGCAGTCTCTTGCTTTCCATTGAACAGATGTTTTTTGGTAGTTCGATACCTGTGATCTTAGAGAGGAAGTGCTTATACTCATCAAACACCTCCTTTCCTAATCTTTTTGAACGGCGAGATTTGATCTTAGGACCACAAACTGGACATGCAAATTTCCCCTTTTTCTGAAGATCTACATAAAGAGATGGAATATCTATGTCAATTATAATTATATACAAAATGAACGGATTATTTAGAAAAACATGCGTGCGTAGTATATTAACTAGTTCATAAATTAAATGCAAATAAAATGGAACTTATAATTACATACCACAAAAATGGGTTAACCCTGGGGCATCATGTATTGTCCATACAAGCATTGCATGGAATTGAAATTGCCTTTGCCATATTGGTCTAGATACGTCATACATAGTGATGCCATTCCATAACTTTAGTAGCCCGTCAATAAGAGGTTCGATATATACATTCATATCTTTGACTTGGTACTTACCTGATTGATTTGAACATATAAAAAATATAATTATGAGACGTACCATTTAGATATATAAACCATATTGCACAAGAGAAAAACAATAAATATGTATATGAAATTATGCGACAAAATATGACAAATGAGATGCCACTACATTAAAAAAAAAGTTGTAGACACAATATACCTGGAACAATCATCGACAACATTATGTGCTCCCTCTTTATTGACAACCATGGAGGAATGTTATTGTTGATAGCAAAAATAGGCCACACCAAGTAAACGGATCTCGTCTCCGCAAATGGATTGACACCATCTGCTGCCAAAGAAATCCTAAGATTACGAGGTTCTTCTTTAAAGTGAGGCCATTTTCCTCCATATATCTAAATGCAGACCCATCTGCAGGCATTCGAATAATGTCGTCTTAACTTCTGTTTCGTACATGGTAATTCCTAAATTGCGCTATGTTTTTGCACCTGAATAGTCGTTGCAAACGTGGAATAATGGGAATATAACGAAGAAACTTGCAAGGCACCTTTTTTGTTACTTGATCTGTTTGATCTCTACTGATATGACATTTCAGACATTTTGTTGCAAATTCATGTTCATTATAATATAGAACTTGGTCATCGGGGCATGCATGAATTGCTTCATACTGCATTCCAATTTCTTTCATGATGCCAGATAAATATCGATATGTGCGAGGTAAAATATTTGACGGTGGTAACAAATATTCACCTATCATGCTACAACAAATTAAAATAGAAATCTAGTTAATATAATATAGAAATAATATTATTGAAACACATTTCATCCGTATTAATTTGAATTATGAATTAACAATAAAATTATTAGACGATCATATATATTATGTGATGGAATATATTACATACCTTAACATCCGTGTGACTAATATGTTTTAAAGACCATTCGTAACCTTCAAGTTCATTATCAACAATATAGCAGAGAGAGATTTGTGTTGGAGCCCTCATAAAGGGGTTCGTATGCCTTCTCAAGAAGAGGTAAATCATGAATATCATCAAAATGATCATCATTTTCATGATCATAATCATCATCATCCATTCTAACATTAAATGAATCATGGATCAAAGTATTTGTACCATCATCTTCAACTATGTTATCAGTATTATCATCTTCTTCAATATGATCATTAACTTGTTCTCCATTATTCATAGCTCCATGTTCCTCCGGTACTTGTTCCAAAATCACTTCCTCCGGACGATATGCCGTAGGATGTATTTCCTTTATAATTACATGAAACCATCAATAGATAAAAGTTAAAATAAGAAATATTAAAATAATACATACATTTACAAAAGCAATCAAAATAAAAACATATATAATGAAAAACTTACAAATGGATGATATTCATGTCCCCCCTCAGCATGTCCATGTTCCCTACATTTTTTTTTGGCTGTTGAGATCTGTATTATTCTCCTCTTAAAGCCCCTGCATTGACTACATGGACAATAGCATTTCCCATCACCCCTTCTTTTCACTCCATCCCACAATCTAGCAAACAATTGTCGATTTTGTTCATCTGAATCAGGAATATTGTTATTTGACATTTTCTCATAAAGAGCCTAAATGAAGATTATTGATCTTAGAAAATCAAGCTCCACACTTCAATCGCTTTAATCACAAAAACAATAGAAATAATGAAAAACAGTCCGTTGAAAAACAGTCTGTTGAATAAAAAAACATCCGCAAACCATCGCTTGTATAGAAAACATGCTGGAATGTTTCAAAATTTATAGATTTTAAAATATAACCTTTCGTCGGATATCCAACGAACTGAGCATAGTTACCGTTGGAGAATATGTGTCAGATATCTGAATCCTAGGGCATGATATACTGTCGGATATCCGACGACACTGGTCACTATTTACTCTGTAGACTAAATCAAACCAAGCTAACACCTGCCCTGCTATGCTCTAACTGCGCTTGCATTGCCTTTCCAAGTGAAAGTGGGAAGCCACAAATAGGGATAAAATTTAACTAGCAAATCCAAACCAGCAAAACGTGGAAAAGTTAAAAAAATGGAAACTCTACCAAACAACATTGGGAATCGGACTCGGAGCATCCCTAAAGAAATAAGATTTAATTGTTGTCATAATATGATTCTGACAGTGAGTTTACACCAGTCTCATAATATCCGCGCCTCCAATATACTATCTATTTTCATGATGCAAATATCCTGTCACTATTTCCATCCGACGACCGACCTTTTTTAACATTAATCCCCATGCAACTTATAAAATACTTGCCAATTGCCATGATCTAAACATAATAAAATATTATCTTAATCATAATTCATCATAGAAAACCCATCAACGTGTGCGCATCCAAATGGTCATAACTGTGTACAACAATTTCATCATGTTTGTGCCTCCAAACGGTCACAATCAAAACGTCTCTTTCGATAACAAACTCATATTTGGGTGCGCATCCAAACGATCATAAGTGTGTACAACAATTTCATCATCTCTTTGCATCCAAACGGTCAAAATCACAATGTCTCTTTTGATCAGTTTCGACTCTCGAGTCCCTACATAGCTTGTCACTATTTTGGACAGCGATTTTCCTTCCTTCATTTTAATACTATGCAATTTACAAGTAGTTGCTAAGTGCTAAGTTTCCATAGTTATAAACAACCATGCAACATATTTTCAACATAAAAGGACTATATTTCTCTTGTTCAATTGTGCTTATGTAGAGTCCAGTAAACAAACACAATGCGCTTTCACATGCCGGGAAAATATCGTTGTCCTTGAGCATAAACGTTACGTTAATATGTTTAAATTTACGTTAATAGTGTAGCTTTCAACAAGGAAGAGTTGCATTGGTTATGCATGTCAGGGTTATGCTGGATGGCAGGGTTTTAGTACATTCTTGGAAAGTGCATTAGATAAAACAAGATTTGAAAAATATTTTTTATATATAATTTGATATTTTCGACAGACACCGTTGGATATTGTTAATTTTTTGATAATTTCATTCCATTATCATTCAGGATCACTAAGAGAATAACATGTACAACATATCTACAGCATATCAATCATAGACATAATAACAATCACATAAGAGACACAGAGTTTCACTGGGGAAAACCAAGAAGTTGAAAAACCCCGCAAATTCCTCAGAGATAGAATAAGCCCCAATACAAGATCACAAGGATCAAACCCAATAAGATTTCTCTAGCAGATGCTCCTCCTCCTCATGTGCGCCACTTTCTTGCTTAGCTATGCGAGCTTGAGAAGTGAGTGAGTGAATAGAATGAGAGAGGCACACCCTCTATTTTTACACTGACTTGACCTACCAACAAATCACTAGGGAAGACTTCCCAATGAATCCTAATAACCCAACCACATGACCTAACTAGGGCCGACCCCACACTGGTGGTCTAATAACCCATCAATACAAATGATGACACTTACAATGTAACTTGCGACACTTGCAAATACAAATGATGACACTTCCAATCAGAGGAATAAGACATCTTTGTTGGATATACAATAAAGTGCAAATGTAATGTACAAGTGAATATCTTCCGAAGTTACAAATACATCAACACTCCCTCTTAACTAGGAAGGTATTTTGAACACAGGTCATCAATACATATTGGTGCAAGTCTTCAATTTTGGAGCTGGATCATCATCACTATTGCTGCACTCGACATCTCGATCACTGGGCTATCTAATAATTCTTCTCGTCATAGGAAATTCTATAGAGCCAACCCTTTTTCATGCTAGATGTAGGCCCACCTCCTGTATGTCTTCATCAACACTCGCCATATTGTGGAATCCTCAGGACTTATTACATGTGTCACAATGCCTCGAAAGAGTATCCAGGATCCTTTATGTGTTGAAGCACGACCGGAAAGATCTCCTAGGTCAACTTACATGTGAATGTCACAAAACCTTAAAAGAGTGTCTTTCCTAGCAAGATCTCTAAAGAGCATCCGAGGCCTTTTACGTGACTAGCACCACCTATCCGGATCTCCAGGACGCATTACATGTGACCCCCACCACAAAACCTTAAAAGAGTGTCTTTCCCAGCAATATCTCTAAAGAGAATTCGAGGCCTTTTACGTGACTAGCATAACCTATTCGGATCTCCACGATGTATTAGATGTGGTCCCCATAAAACCTTAAAAGAGTGTCTTGCCCAGCAAGATCTCTAAAGAGCATCTGAGGCCTTTTACGTGACTAGCATAACCTTTCTAGATCTCTAGGACGTATTATATGTGGTATAGCAAAACCTTAAAAGAGTGTCTTGCCCAGCAAGATCTCTAAAGAGCATCCGAGGCCTTTTATGTGACTAGCACAACCTGTCAAGATCTCCAGGATGTATTATATGCTACCCTCGCACAACGTGTCCACGACCACAGAGTATCAACCTAATACTCACCATACATCATCTTGATGTACATCATCACATGATAATCCTGATCATCGTCACTGCATCATCCTAATGCATATCATCCAGAGCATCGTCCTAATACTCATCACACATGATCATCGTCACTGCATCTTCCTGATGCATATCATCCAAAGCATCGTCCTGATACTCATCACACATGATCATCCTGATCATCGTCATTGCATCATCCTGATGCATGTCATCATACATGATCCAACTGATCATACAAAGCATCCAACTGATGCATATCCAAAGCAGTAAATGGAGCATCATCCTAATGCTCATCACACAGTGCTTACATCCACAGCCATGGGAAGGATCCTCCTATCACCATGCTTGGAATAGCTCCTGCAAATGTGTCCCATCACTTCTTCCTCGTAGTATCTTCAATCTAAAGAACACCAAGCCTCTCTCTGAAGTACTCAAGCTTCACTCTGGCTAGTGGTTTTGTCAACACATTTCCAACCTGCTCATCCGTCGCAACATACAGGAGCTTCACTACTCCTCTATGCACCATATCCCTGATATAGTGATATTTGATCTCAATGTGCTTCGACCTGTCATGGAACACAGGGTTCTCAGATAGCTTCACACAACTCTGGTTGTCACAAAAGATACCAGTAGCATCCAACGGGAGATCAAATAACTCAGACAGTAGCTTCCTAAGCCATACTACCTCAAAACTAGCCGAACAAGCTGTGACATACTCTGCTTCGGCTTTACTAAGCGCTACACAGGACTGCTTCCTACTAAACCAAGAGATCACACCTAATCCCATACTGAAGCAGCACCTAAGGTGCTCTTCCTATCTGCAGCATTGCCTGCCCAATCTGAATCAACATAACCCTCTAGGTTAAACTTTTGATTCGCATCATACTTGAGCCCATAATCGATTGTACCCTTCGGGCCATGGCCTTGCAGTCCATCATCCCGAACCACTTCAGGATCTCTATTGCATACTTCCCTTGTCCAAGGGAGATTCCATCTGCACTCTGCCACACCTCCATGCCTAGAAAGTAATGCATCATCCCCAAGTCCTTCATCTCGAACTCGGCAGCAAGCTTCCTCTTTGTATCGGCAATCAATCTATCCTCACCTGTAACAAACTTGTCATCCACATACAATAGTAGTATCACTGGATTGCCTTCCTCAACCTTGTAGTAAACGTCGGAGTCTGCTTTACTCTTGGTAAATCCCAAACTAGATAGAAAGTTGTCTATCCTACCATACCAAGTCCTAGGAGCTTGCTTCAAGCCATACAAGGATTTCTTCAATATGCACACATGATTCCATGTCATGTGTCTCAAAACCGAGTGGCTGCTACACATACACTTCCTCTTCGACTACACCATTCAAGAAAGTTGGCTTGACATCCATTTGGTGTATCTTCCACTTCATCACTGTAGCCAGCAAGTATTGTTCTGATGGAAGTGTATCTAGATACAAGAGAACAAGTTTCTTCATAGTCTATTCCCTCTTTCTGGGAGAAGCCGCGAGCTACAAACCTCGCCTTATATTTCTCTACGCTACCATCTGCAGCATGTTTGATCTTATAGATCCACTTGGAAGTCACAACAGACTTCCCTTATGGTCTTGGGACAACGTCCCAAACATTGTTCTTCATGATCAACTGGTTTTCCTCGATCATTGCATTCTTCCATTACTGCATCCCAGATCCTGGGAACTTCAAATTATTCAATATCTTCAATAGATAGTTTTCTTTGAACTTCGTTGCTGGAACAAATGTTGTTGTCCTTATTTTGTAGGTGATTGTACATGATCTTTCCTACAAGTCAAATTCAATTGCATGATTAGAAAATTCTCATAGTTTTCAGAACAAAAATCTTACACATAAGAATATATGTCATACAGTCATGCAATTATCTTAGCCAATGCTTCAATACAACATTTATCCATATCCTATAACTTTCTAGATGCCTTCCATCTCTACCAGAACATTGTTAAGAGTTTGCACTACTCCCAACATGTTAGCAAAGAGGTTTCATTCTAGATAAGTAGCAATGGAATGTTGTATAGTGCCATAGGCCAGTTACCCATTATATGCATATTAGTAGTATATTGTTCATTAATGCAATTATTCTAATATGCTTAATACACAATCTAAGTCTAGGAACATAAGTATATACATCATTGAACAATATTATTAAACAATTAGATGAAAATTCAAATACTTATCTTTGTGGTTTGTTGGGTGGACTTCCTCTCAATCTTTGCTTTCTTGCAGGAGCTGCTGGAGTGTGCTCCCTCTTGAACTTTGCTTCCTGGATTACCTGTCCTTGAAGTTATATTCATCCTGGACCACTATGCATGCTTAAGTGTGCACTAGTGTCATGATTGTGCCATCCTCAAGATCTCTTACATAATCATACATTCATTAGTATAATCTCAATACTATCAAAAAAATAATCTTAAACATGTATAGTCATGATCATTTCAAACATAGATAATAAGTATTAGTATTCAAGGTTTCAGGGAAGACTTATTTTACTCATGTATATTCTTATTTGACCATAGGACTCTTCTGGTTAGTCATATCATCAATCAAGGTAAGAGACATAATATGCATAAACCCTTGATTACTTAAATTTCTAACTTCATGAATAATCATTAACAATCATACAAAAGCATAATATCCTAACACAAGGTAGGATTCTAACTTGATGTAGGAAAACATACCTAGTTATCATATTTGCTAGTTATGTCTAGCAATGTCTTCTTGTTCTCTTCAATGACATGCATAACTCATAAGTTAACCATTGTAGAACCAACATATACATACCTCGTAAGTAGAGCTTCTATGTGATCCATGACTATGGATGAGTCTTTGTCTTCATGTCACCATGGCCTTGTTCTAGAACTTGATTTGTACCTTTCATGTTAGCGGATAACATTATCCTCATACAGCACCACAGTGCATTAGTACAATCATAAGTGTCATAACCCTAATCAATGAATGTCTTCTATCATGCATTCATACTTTTACTAGGGTGATAAGACAAGTCTAAAATTAATCAAGATTGTTACTAAACTCAATAACATGAAGACAAACATATCATAAACTTAACAGATTTAAAAACATACCTGTCAGATTGTTGTTGTTGTTGTTCTTTTTGTTCTTAGGACAATCTGAGGAAAAGTGTCCCTTCTCATTACATGTAAAGCATCTCAGATCTTTCTTATCTCTATGATGATGGTTGTGTGAAGATCTCTTGTTATGATATGGCTCCCTCTTAAACTTACTCTTCTTGGTATGTGCTGTGAGAGCTTGATCTTCATTCCCCATCTTTTCTTCTCGGGCCACAAGCCTAGCTTCTTCTTGTGAATATACCTCCCACAGTCTACTGAAAGAGATCAATTTCTTTCTTGCACAGATTCCTTGGATGAAGGAGTCCCATGACCTAGGTAGGCCATTCAAAGTGGTCATTACAATTTCTCCATTCTCCACTACTTCATCCACAGCTTCAAGTTGTTCCTTGATTTGAGAGACCTTAGAAAAGTAGGATTGGATGGTCTCTCCATTTTGGATCTTTACCCTTTCAATTGGTTCCGTAGATTCATCTTCTGATTTATGTTCTTTCCTTCAAACAACTAGGTCAATGAGTCAAACATCTCCTTAGGTGTCTTTAGGGAAGACACATGAGGTATGAGATGGTCTTTGATGGAATCAACAATGATTCTCTTGGCTTTTACCAAGTTCTTCTTGTGTGAGGCCTTAGCCTCTTCTCCCTCTGGAACTGGAACCTCTTCACTTATGTAAGTGTCCAACTCATTCTCTTCTAGGATTAACCCAATCCTATACTTCCATGCTCAGAAGTTATCAACCCCTTCAAGCTTATCCTCAAGCTTGGTGTGGTGAGACATTTTAATGAGAAACTCAAATGGAAATAAAAGATTTAGGTCTTACCACTTGATTTGCTGAGAACTGGATCTGGAGCTCGATTAGGGTTTGTCAGAGAAAACCTAAAAATTCAAAATTTGAATTTCAAACTTCTGAAAGGATAGAAAGACGTGCCTTGCAGCTGGTCAAGCTGGTATACTTCAAATTTGAAAACTGCAAAATTTGACCCCTCAAAATTGCCTTTGAAACTTCAGGATCCACTAGGCAGGACTCCAAACTAGGGTTTGATTTTCCCGGACCTTCACCCAACCAAAAAGTTCAATCCAAAGCTCTAAACTTCGATTTTTCAGAGGAGCTTCCAGCTGTTGTCATAGGTTTCAGAAATTCCAACTTTTGCAGAAACCCTAATTTTCCACCTTTCCGATCAACATCCCGGACTAGGGTTTGATCAAGCCCGACCTTCTTGCCAACCAAAAGTTCGATCTTGTGCTTTAAATTTTGATTTTCTTGAGGAGCATCCAGCCATGGATTCAGATTCCAAAAATTTCAACTTTCTTCGAAACCCTAATTTCCCACAACAGTGACGGGCCAAAAACTGAAAATGCTCATAATTGAATTATGTCTCGACGGAAAGATGCACCCTTGCTAGGAGAGTCAATCTAGCCTCCTGGCTTTGATGATCTGTGGAGAGAAACCAAAAAATTAAGAAGCCCTAGCTTCCGTAGCTGCACATTGTCTTCTTCTTAGGTCAGCTTCGATACCATGTTAATTTTTCAATAATTTAATTCCATTATCATTCAGAATCACTAACAGAATAACATGTACAACATATCTACAGCATATCAATCATAGACACCATAACAATCACACAAGAGACATAGAGTTTCACCGGGGAAAACCAAGAAGGTGAAAAACCCCGCAACTTCCTCAGAGATAGAATAAGCCCCAATACAAGATCACAAGGATCAAACCCAATAAGATGTCTCTAGTAGATGTTCCTCCTCCTCCACATGTGCACCACTTTCTCTCTTAGCTATGCGAGCTTGAGAAGTGAGTGAGTGAATAGAATGAGAGAGGCACACCCTCTATTTATACACTGATTTGACCTACCAATAAATCACTGGGGTCGACTTCCTAATGAAGCCTAATAACCCAACCACATGACCTAACTAGGGCTGACCCCACACTGGTGGTCTAATAACCCATCAATACAAATGACAACACTTACAATGTAACTTGCGACACTTGCAAATACAAATGTCGACACTTCCAATCAGAGGAATAAGACATCTCTGTTGGATATACAATAAAGTACAAATGTAATATACAAGTGAATATCTTCCGAAGTTACAAATACATCAACAGATATCCAACATCCTTGGTTATAAATATAATATTGGATTTCCGACATTCTCAGGCATAATATGACGTCAGATATCCAACATCCTCGGGCATAATATATGGTCGAATATCCGACATCCTCGGGCATAATATTATGTTGGATAGCCGACGACACTAGTCACCATTCGACAGAAATCGTCGGATATCCGAAGGACGTCAGATATCCGATGTCCTTTTCTATCAATTAAAAAAAATCATCTTCGTAATTTTGAAGGTAAAATTTGACGACGCAGTCCTTTTCATCGGATGTCGTCGGATTTTCTCGTCGAATTTTGGGTTCAAATTCTATAGTGCATGCTGCTACTTCCACCGCTGTGATTTTACACCCTACAAGTTTGAATATATCTCCAGATGCTGAACATATCAGTTCCTCATGTTCTCCATCCTCCAAAACAGAAGGTGAATTCTCCAACTGATCTGCAGCCTCAACCAAAGTGTTCAAGCTCTTCTCTACCTACTTTTTGAATGCTTCTTTCCACTTTTGCAATTCATCCTGAAGTGTTTGTACTTCCTCCTTTAACAACTCATTTTTAGAAAGTAAATTTTCAATTTGGGGTTCACTTGCAGCAGGTTCTTGTGTAACAACGGGTGATCAGGGTTTTAGAATAGGAATTTCAACATTTTCCCCTATTGCATGTATCGCCTCTACCGCAGTAGCAGCTCTGGTTCTTCTCATTTTTGTAGGACTGAGTGTCTGGCCCTTACCACTTGCTATTTTCCTTTTGCTATGTGACACAGGAATCTCCACATTTTCAGAAACAGGGATGGAAGGTTCGGGTCTCAATTCACTAACTCTCCCCATTTCAACAACAAATTCCTCCTCCTGAATTATAGTTCCCCTTATTTCAGGGGAGGATTCAACGTTTAGGACTTCCATATCTCCTCCTTCCCTTTCCTCTGCATAATGTTCTACTTCTGCCATTGCAGCTTCCATAGCTAAAGCTTCCACTGTTGCAGCATCTACTATTGCTCCAATTTCAGCATCTGTTGCTACAGCTTCTAAATTTACAGTTTCATTTGTCACATCTCCCATTGTAACTTCTTCTTCAACAGGGTTTTATGTTGTTGCAGTTTCCCCCAAATATTCCTCCTGAACATCCTCCAATTAGTCTACTGACACTCTATCCCTCTCCCCAACTGAATCTGAGGAGCTCCGTTCATCACCCTCTACCTCAATGCCCCCTATTTCTAAAGCAGGTTCTTAGGGTACCCTTTTCCCAGAAAAAAAAAATTGTTTCCATGTTAAATTCTGACATGCAAGGGCCCTTAAAACTAGCAATTTGATTAACCCGTGATTTGTTAGGGAAGGTGAGGGATGTTGAGAAGTTCTGACATAATGAGCCATTTTTTGTAGGGTTCCTAAAAGATAGAATGGCATATTGAGTAATCTACCATGGCGTAAATGGGACAGTAGGAAAAATTCATAAATGTAAACTACTCGGTACCTTCCCTCACAAGTGATGTAATTCTTTAAAAAGACTGCAACCTAATCCCATGGCCTTGACAGTGTCTCCAATGTTGTTCCCCTGCCTCTCAATTGAATGCTTTCTCCTGCTGCTAGAAAATCTTCAGCTACGGTCAAATTGTGTCGCTTCCGACCAAACCATCTCCTCCCAATCCTAGGAAATCCTGTAACTTGTGTCACAATTGCCTATGTAACGTCTATTCTTAATCATCTAACTTCTGAGTGAGTGCTGGTCAAGTTTAGATAAAATTGGAGTGTCATATCCACATGGAAACTATTTAATCTTTGGAAATACTCTGTCCACCCAGCTTCCGCAAAGATGGAAAAGACCTCCCTATTTTCGCACAGAGACTCTATGTTTACAGGTTTGTATCTCACCGGGATACACATATTGCTTATCTTTTGCGAGTTCTGCTAGCGAATGCAAAAGTCACCAGTTTCAGACGTTGGAGTTACTGCATGCATAAACAGTCGATGGATAGTCGAAGTTGATTTGGATATTTTTGGAAAGTTGGCATGGTTATTTTGGGGAATTGGAATGGTTATTTTTGGAATGAAATTGGTGGCAGGATATTGCACGAATCGGGTAAAATGACGGTCGTATAATAAGTACTGGTGACAATTTGGACGTGTTTTCTGTTTCAGTTGATTGGCTACGGATTGCTGACAGGGACTAACGACAAGGTATAATTATTATTACTTGTTGTGTCAATTCATGCCTAATCATGTTTATGGTTAAAACTCGTACCTTTCAATATAATGTTGAGCCGTCATTTTTCCAGGTGGCGCCATTTCACGGTTGTATCGTTGGTGAAGACATAAATGCGCACATGCTTCCATGAGTTGGCCGTCGTCGCCTGAGAAGGTAAATTACATCCATGCTGGCATAAATCATAAGAGTGCATGGTGAACGTGCGATCTTTAATGTTACTCGTGGAGACTGGAGCAGGCTGATAGAAACTGGCGGAGATAGAACGATCTTTTAACTAAAGAATTAGCGGAGTCGCAGCCACGAATTGGAAAGATCGAGCGAAGTCGCACCTGCAAAATAGGAAAATTTGGCGAGATCTAGCAAAGTTACAGCTGCAGAGATAAGAGATTCGGTGGAATTCAACGGAGTTACAGCTGTGAAGATAGGGAAATTCAGTGCAGTTGTAGCTGTGAAGATAGGGAAATTTGGTGAAAATTAGCGTAGTTGCAGCTGCGAAGATAGGGAAACTTGGTAGAATTTAGTAGAGTTGCAGCTGCGAGAATAGGGAAATTTGGTGGAATTTATCAGAGTTGTAGCTGCGAGAATAAAAAAATTTGGTGAAATTTAGCAGAGTTGCAGCTGCGAAAATCGATATAATTTAGCAGAGTTGCAGTTGCAAAAATAAGGAAAATAGGCCGGATTTAGCAGAGTTACAGCTGGGGAATGAAAAACTTTGGCAAAGCTTCAGCTACGTAATTGGCACTGCAACATCGTTTGCTTTTCTTTCAACGAGTTGTCCAAAGATTGGAATATCAACTAGAATAGCTACAATTGCTTGGCCCAAATCATGACAGCTTCTGTTCAAGTGAACCTTCATGTGTATACTTGTACACAATTCTAAAAAAACGAACCAATCAAAGCTTTAAAAAAACAATGTAAAAGAAAACAAAGATTTATTTATGTACAATTTTCTGTGCAGAATTGCAGTAGTTCTTTTTAAGAGTTATCAGGGATAGGGGGAAATCCCTGCTCCTGTATCAGTTGATAATCTGGATCAACTAGAACATGTGAAGTGAATGCATTCTTTGAAATTGGTTTATGATATAGTTGCAACTGATGACCATTGGCAAATAATGGCATCTGGTTTTCATCAATAGTGGTCAAGCGAACTGTGCCATTATCAAATACTTTGTCTATTTGGTAGGGTCCTAGCCATCTTGTACGCAAATTTCCTTTAAAATACCTCTTGAACCATGAATCATACAGTAAAGCCCAGTCTCCTTAGCAAAATACTTTCTTCTTTATGAACCTGTCATGCCATTTAGAGCATTGTTGTTGAATTAACGTTGTCAGATGCACAACAACTGTGCGCTTCTCATCAAGTTCATTTAACTAATTCAATCGGTTCCTATGAGCCTCTTGTAGCTAGGTTTTTCACCCTAGCTTGTGCAAATGAGCACCTACTGAGGAGAAGGGACTCCTTAGTAGCAGTTCAATAAAACAGTAAAACAAAGTAAATTTAAACTAGCATGTGCATCAACAAGAAATAAAAAGACAGTAATATGACAAGAATTTTCTTTTGTATTAACTTTACCTCAAGTGTTGAGGTTGGTGAAGCTCTTGCAGTAGTCCAGGAGGGCTGCTTCCAAGCTCCAATGGGTTCCTTCTCCTTCTCCAAAGTGTTTTGGATGTGGGCCAAAGGGGCACTCAAATGTGAAATTAGCTCAAAGTGGTGAGCTAGGGTTTCAGGAGTGATTTTGGCAGAGTGAGGATAGGGAAGATTATGGATGTGAAATGGGGGGCCTCCATCACCTATTTATAGGTTTTTAGTGGTGGAGTGTTGACCCATGGTTTTTGACACCATATGGTTTAGGTCAATTGTATAGGGTTTTTGCTTCCTTTTTCCCTCTTTTTCCTCTTTTTTTAAATATTTTTTATTCTCTTTATTTGATTTTTGGGAATTTAGGGCCCTTTTAGAGGGGTTTTGCTATTTTTGGAGGAAATTTAAACTATTTTGGGGGGAAAATGGGTTTTTTGGCCTTTTGGTGGCTTTTTAATGGCTTTTTAAGGTTTTTGGAGGCAAATATGGTAGGAAATATGGAAAAATGAGTCATGTATGAGGGAGATGTGTTAAGATTTAATATGCTAAGATAGAAAATAGCATCATTACATTCCATTTCACAATAATAGCATATACAGGATCACTGAAGAAACAACAAGCATAGCATAAACACAAGAGACACAGATTTATCCTAGGAAACCCTCATGGGGTAGAAAACCCAGCAAAGCTTCCTCAATATAGATGACCAGCAATATGCAAAGATGCAAACCAAAGACATGATCTCCTCCTCCACCATAGCAGACCTCTTCTCCACAAGTGAGCCTCTCTCAAGTGAGTGTATGTATCAAATGAGGAACACACCTCCTCTATTTATACACTACACTGACATAACTTTTACACAAGTACACGTAGGCTCGTATTTAACCAATGGGTTAAATACCCCACTACAACTGACTGGGCCGACCCCTCTAGGGTGGTCTAATAACCCTTTGACCCACATAACACATACAGGGCCGACCCCCACTAGGGAAGTCTAATAACCCGAGTTACCACATTCCGACGGAGGAATAAACATCTCCAGATATACAATAAGATCTTCATGGAGGAATGAAACATCTCCGGAATAATAAAGTAAAAATATAATATTCTTTGAAGTTACAATATCTCAACACTCCCCCTTAACGAGAAGGATATTATAACAGCATCTGCACGAGCAAGGAGTCATCAACATCATACATGATACATCTATAAATCATTGGAAGCTTTCTCAATATCATCAGTAACTCAACCAGTTACTAGAACATCTTCAATACTGGAACATCAACATCTTCAGTATTGAGTCTTTATCTTCTGCAGCACCCAAACAGCTGCAGCAACATCAATATCTGAATCCTCATGATCATCAGCATCGTCATCACGCGATCATCGTCATCACACAATCATCACCATCGTCATCACACGATCATCAGCATCGTCATCACACGATCATCAGCATCGTCATCGCATGATCATCAGCATCGTCATCGCACGATCATCAACATCGTCATCGTACGATCATCTCGATCTACAGCATCTGGATCATCTCGATCTACAGCATCTGGATCATCTCGATCTACAGCATCTGGATCATCTCGATCTGCAGTATCTGGATCATCTCGATCTATAGCATCTGGATCATCAGTATTAGTATCCACACCAATACACATATACATACAAGTATCCTCATTAATACAAGTATCATCAAAAGTATGTATTCTCACCAATACATCTATCAAAACATGTATTCTTACTAATACATATATCATCAAATGCATGTATTCTCACTAATACATCTATCATCAAAAGCATGTATTCTCACTAATACATCTAGCATGTATTCTCACTAATACATCTAGCATGTATTCTCACTAATACATCTATCAAAACATGTATTCTTACTAATACATATATCATCAAATGCATGTATTCTCACTAATACATCTATCATCAAAAGCATGTATTCTCACTAATACATAGCAGCATACCCTGCAACACACATGATCATATTACAGGATGATCAATCCCGCTCTCTTTAGGACATAGGTCCATGGATGATACAATCTAGATCAAGTTCCAGGATGATCAATCCTTATCACTTTAAGACAAGTCTCATGTCTAGGGACGATGCAATCCCATCATGTACATTTTGAACCCAATTCATGGACGATGCAGTCCTCTCACGTACATTTTGAACCGAGGTCCAGGGACGATGCAGTCCTATCTTCAATTCTCGGAGACATCAGTCTGCGGATCAATTCTGGGACCTCAGTCCGGGGACGATGCAATCCCCTACCTGTTCATTCAGGACTTCATTATCGGAGACCCAGTCTACGGTTCTATTCTGGGACCTCAGTTCGGGGACGATGCAATCCCCTACCTGTTCATTCAGGACTTCATTATCGGAGACCCAGTCTACGGCTCTATTCTGGGACCTCAGTTCGGGGACGATGCAATCCCCTGCCTATTCATTCAGGACTTCATTATCGGAGACCCAGTCTACGGCTCTATTCTGGGACCTCAGTCCGGGGACGATGCAATCCCCTACCTGTTCATTCAGGATTTCATTATCAGAGACATCATGTCTACGGCTCAATTCTGGGACCTCAGTCCGAGGACGATGCAATCCCCTTCCTGTTCATTCAGGACTTCATTATCGGAGACCCAGTCTACGGATCTATTCTGGGACCTCAGTCCGGGGACGATGCAATCCCCTACCTGTTCATTCAAGATTTCATTATCAGAGACATCATGTCTACGGCTCAATTCCGGGACCTCAGTCCGGGGACGATGCAATCCCCTACCTGTTCATTCAGGATTTCATTATCGGAGACATCATGTCTACGGCTCAATTCTGGGACCTCAGTCCGGGGACGATGCAATCCCCTACCTGTTCATTCAGGATTTCATTATCAGAGACATCATGTCTACGGCTCATTTTAGAACAAGTGTTCAAGGACGATACAATCCCTCTTCTTTCTCGGAGACCACTGTCTACGGCTCGCTTTAGAACAAGTGTTCAAGGATGATACAATCCCTCTTCTTTCTCGGAGACATCTGTCTACGACTCTCTTGAGGATGATGCAATCCTATCATGTCCACCAAGGACTTCATTCTCGAAGACATACGTCTACGGCTCTCTTGAGGATGATGCAATCCTATCATGTCCACCAAGGACTTCATTCTCGAAGACATAAGTCTACGGCTCTCTTGAGGATGATGCAATCCTATCATGTCCACCAAGGACTTCATTCTCGAAGACATACGTCTACGGCTCTCTTGAGGATGATGCAATTCTATCATGTCCACCAAGGACTTCATTCTCGAAGACATACGTCTACGACTCTCTTTAGAACATGTGTTCAAGGATGATGCAATCCCCTTGTCACCTTAGACCCTGTCTAAGGACCATCCACCAACCTCTCTTTCGGCATCACTAATATAGGTATCCACATCATTGACCTCACTGACGATGTGGGAAATCTCATCATAAGTGATCACATCACTCCCCCTTTCGAGGAGGGTCCTTCTGGACTATATTAAGTTTGTCTCGGAAAACTTTACTTGAGGTAGAGGTTTGGTTAGTACATCGGATAGGTAGAGGTTTGGTTAGTACATTGGTAACTTGTTACAAATTCGAACTTTAATTCCTATCTGCACCATATCTCATATATAGAAATGCCAGATATTTTGACTTATCATGGAACACTGGATTCTTTGCCATTTTAGTACAACTCTGTTTGTCACATAGGATCACAGTTGGGTCCATCTCTAAGTCAAACAGTTCTGAAGCCATGCCGTTTCACAATTAGCAGAGCAAGCAGCCATATATTCCGCTTGTGCTAGACTGCTTCCTGCTAAACCACAAGATCATGGTTGATCCCATACAATAACATCTTCTCGATTTGCTCTTCCTGTCTGATACACTTTCTGCTCAATCAATATCTGTGTAGTCATCTGAAGTCATGATATTCAAAATAGCATAGATCAAAGTCTATCGTATCCTTTAGGTACCTGGTCACATGCTTTGCAACTAATAGGTGAACACATCTAGTTTCCACTAGATACTGACTTAAGGTATTCACAGCAAAGCATATATCTGACCTAGTATTTAATAGATACATCAATGACCCAATAATTTGTCTGTACAGAGTTATATACACTAACTCTGATGATTCATTCACCAACAACTTCAAGCTGGAATCCATGAGAGTGGACATTCCAACATATCAAGTCCTTTTAATACTTTCCCTGGTTGAGAAAGAATCCTTCTGAGCCTTTCCATACTTCCAGACCTAGGAAGTAATACATTAATCTAAGATCTTTCATTTTCTTTTATGCATCCATCTATCTGTGCCATCTCTCGTTAGATGGGTCTACTGATATGAACCTCAACATCATTCGAACTCTGAGGTGAGTTCCTTCTTGTATCCATGTCATCTATGTATAGAAACCATATTCAACCTTGTAGCAAAGGTTGAGATCCACATCACCCATGGTGATCATTAAGCTCATCAATTGATTATCGATCCTGGGAACCTATACAGAACCTGATTCACACTTCTTCTTTAATTACACCATTAAGAGAATGGTCTTATCTAGCCACTTGGAGCAAAACATCTCATCATGATTCTCTTCCTCTTTCTAAGAGAATCTTCTAGCCACAAGCCTTCTATAGTGTGTTTGATTTGTAAATCTTTTGTTGAACATCCATCGCTTGTTCAGTGTTCATCATTCATCATGATCTTTCCTACAAATCAAAATTAAGTACAGGATTAGTAATACTTCATAATCATCAAATCATATTGACATGATAACCTATTATGCATACAGATATCATTTACATAGTTATGCAACTATTTTGACCAATACTTTGGCACAACACTTTCCCATATCCTGTATGCATACAGTGGCTATCTAGATGCCTTCCATCTCTACCAGAACATACTATCGAGAGTGTGCACAGCTCTCAGCATGTCAGCAAAGAGGTTTCATTTTAGACAAGCAACAATGGAATGTTTGTCCAAATTACCAATTATATGCATATTAGTAGCATGATATATTCTAGGAATACAAATATGAATACAAGCAATATCATTTACTATTTCTAATAACAACTCAAATACTTATCTTTTATGTTTGTGTGGTTGCCTCTCTCTTGGTCTTCTAAATGTCTTTTGAAATTCTATTCATTCTGTACCACTGTGCATGCTCAAGTGTGCAATAGTGTTATATTCATGATATCATACACAAACATACATTCATTAGTATATTATAAACATTATCAAAACATCTAAATAGTCTTGAATATGTATAGTTACGATCATTGATAATAAGCATTAGTATTCAAGATTTCAAGGAAGACTTCTTTTACTCATGCATATCATCAATCAAGATAGAAGACATAATATGCATAATCCCTTAATAACTAACTTTATGAATAAGCATATCTAATCATGCCAAGTATACTTATATACGGGATCCTAACACAAGGTAAGATTTTAACTAGACATAGGAAAACATACCTGGATTAGTAAACCTGCTTAGTTATGTACAACATACCTAACCAATCTCTTCAATGATTTAGAGATTCTGAGCTAGAACCTGCATGTCTCATAGGTTAAGCATAATATAACAAAGTCATACATACCTCGTAAGTAGAACAAAGATTATGGATGAGTCTTTGTCTTCATGTGGTCATAGTCATGGAACTTGATTTGTCTTTTGTGATGTACCTGTATCTTGTTAGCAGGCAACATCAACCTTACACAACACCATAATGCATTAGTACAATCATATAGCCCTAATCAATGAATGTCTTCGATTATTCACATGCATTCATACTGCTACTAGAGTGATAAGACAATTCTAACATTGATCAAGATTGTACTAAATAATATGAAGACAAACACATTATGAACTTAATCAAGAATCAGATTTCAAGACATACCTGAACCTTCTTAAGTCATACCTGTCGAGACTTCTTGGAGTCTTCTTATGTAAGGCCTTAGCCTCAACTCCCCCTGAAACTTGATCTAGAGCTTGATTAGGGTTTGCTAGAGAAACCCTAAAAATTCAATCTTTTACTTTCACACTTCTGAATGGATGGAAGAATGTGTCTTGCTGAGCTGATCAACCTAGCATTCTTCAATTTTGAAATCTCCAAAATTTGACCCCTCAAAATTGCCTTCGAAACTTCTGGATCTTCTAGACAGGAACCCGAACTAGGGTTTGATGAATCCCACCCTTCTATCCAATCAAAAGGTTCAATCCAAGGCTCTAAACTCTTATTTTTCTGAGGAGCTTCTAGCCGTGGTTACAGACTTCAAAAATTCCAACTTTTGCTGAAGCCCTAATTTTCCATCTTTCTGATCAAAATCCTGAACTAGGGTTTGATCAAGCCCGGTCTTCTACCCAACCAAGAAATTCGATCTTGGTCTCTAAATTTCGATTTTCCTGAGTAGCATTCAGCCGTGGACTCCGATTCCAAAAATTCTAACTTTCTCCGAAACCCTAAATTCCGGAAGCCATGAATAAAGGTGCTCCAAAAATAATTCTGTTTTGACAGAAATATGCACCTGATTGTTTCTGCTATAACTCTGAAATTTTTGCTCCAGAGGGTCTGAAATTTTTTTTTTGCAGTAGCCTGACCTGTCATCTTTCCATCCTGACAGGTCTGACCTCAATTGGATTTTCTGAGAGAGATTTGTGCCAAGTGTCGCAACGTGACCTGTTTATGGGATAAAACAGGAGAGCGAACTTTTACGGCGTGCCACGTGTCACTGTTTCAACTTCGGCCTCTGAAAATTTTTCTTGAGATATATAGCCCTGTTTTATTTCCATTTTGACAGGTCTGACCTCAATTGGACTCTCTGAGAGAGAGTTATGCCAAGTGTCGCAACGTGACCTGTTTATGGGATAAAACAGGAGAGCAAACTTGTACGGCGTTCCACGTGTCACTGGTTCACCTTCGGCCTCTGAAAAAGTTTCCTGAGATAGTACAGTCTGTGTACTACCTGTCACTTTTTATGAAATTTCATTTGGAGCTTCCTAGCCCAATTTATAACCTTTTTTCCTAGGTCACCTGATTTTGACTGAGATCTGGAAGAGGCAGAAACCCTAACTTGTACTGATCATAACTCATAAAGTACAACGAATCGGAGGGTGCCCTTTGGAAAAAAGGTACCTAGGGATGTTATCTTCGACCCGTAAACTTTTCAGACCCTGAACCTTTGCAGAAATGGAGTTATAGCGAAAGTTCCACGATGACTGGTTTTTGCTATGTAAAACCCTAACCTTCAAATTGTCGTAAGTAAAGCAAGTGTCGTAAGTGCCATACCTTGTCTTCCTTCAGGTTAGCTCTGATACCATGTTAATATTTAATATGCTAAGATAGAAAATAGCAGCATTACATTCCATTTCACAATAATAGCATATACAGGATCACTGAAGAAACAACAAGCATAGCATAAACACAAGAGACATAGATTTATCCTGGGAAACCCTCATGGGGTAGAAAACCCAGCAAAGCTTCCTCAATATAGATGACCAGCAATATACAAAGATGCAAACCAAAGACATGATCTCCTCCTCCACCATAGCAGACCTCTCCTCCACAAGTGCGCCTCTCTCAAGTGAGTGTATGTATCAAATGAGGAACACACCTCCTCTATTTATACATTACACTGACATAACTTTTACACAAGTACACATAGGCTCGTATTTAACCAATGGGTTAAATACCCCACTACAAATAATTGGGCCGACCCCTCTAGGGTGGTCTAATAACCCTTTGACCCACATAACACATACAGGGCCGACCCCCACTAGGGAAGTCTAATAACCCGAGTTACCACATTCCGACAGAGGAATAAACATCTCCGGATATACAAGAAGATCTTCATGGAGGAATGAAACATCTCCGGAATAATAAAGTACAAATATAATATTCTTTGAAGTTACAATATCTCAACAAGATGAGATGGTGAGGAGAAGAAACGAACTAGAGCCCGGAACAACGGTCCTGAACAAACTGCAAAAACTGAAAATACATGACCTCAATAATGAATGAGGAATAATCTCAACATATGGACGAGGTGGGCATTCCCATGCTCGTATAAAGATCTATAACAATAACAATGAGGTCCAAAAAATGGGGACCAGAAAGATACATGACCTCAAATAATGAATGAGGAAGAATCTCAATATATGGATGAGGCGGGCATACCCATGCTCGTATCAAGATATATGTAAAAAATAACAATGAGGCCCAAAAATGGGGACCTGAAAGATACATGGAGAACCATTGTGTACATCATAAGGGTCCAGAAGGGGACACGAATCTGGGATATACTTCCAGGCTGACCATGTCTGAGCTGAAGAACTGATACACTGGAATATCAATAGTGGTGTTGAGTATGGTACCAAAGGAACTGATGAACTGGAAGATCATAATGATGGAGAGTCACACCCTCAATGGTATACTGAACTGGAGTTGAACTGGGTACTCGAGGAAGCATATAAGTGGATGGCTTTCGAATACAATTGCCAACGCAACCCAGACATCCACGGGAACATATAACTGGGTGTTCCGAAGTGACTCACCAATGTGCTAGAGTCGGGGGAAATCCGGGGTCTTCGACAAATAACTGAAGGGATATATACCCTGCGCGATTCTCAACGATGCGATCAAGGTGTTGAAGTCGAGCATGTGAGAAACAACCACTCGGAGAGGCATTGGTGACTCCTCTCAAAATGGTTTGTAGGCACTCACCAAAGATGGTGATGAGTCCAAGGCGCAGGGACCTCTGGGTCTATCCTCTGGAATAGATGGGCTGGCGTCGACAGAGGGAGATCTGGAACTACCAAGGCAATGATGTTTCCTTGATAGGAGCATGAGGTGGAGAACCGAAGTGTGAGAGTATTGATGGTAGGACTGAAATACTGTGGGGGTGGGGAATAACTGGGAAAATAGAGTGGGTGGAATCAAACTTCCTTTGTTCAGAGTATGATGGCGGGGGTGGTCAGGAAGCATATGAAACTGACTCGTGGGAAGGGGATCATAGCTTGAATGGATCAAGGAGGGTCACTGGGATGAGTGATATGTTAAATTTTCAGAATTTACTTCAATCTGATCTAGGATCTTAACTGAGAGAATAACATGTACAGCATATCTACAGCATATCAATCATGGAGACAATAATGCAAGCACACAAGAGACACAAAGATTTACTTGGGGAAAACCATAAAGGTGAAAAACCCCAATAACTTCCTCAGAGATAGATAGAGCAATGATACAACCAACCAATAGAGATAGCCATAACCTAGCAGCAATCCTCCTCCTCCATAAGTGCGCCTCTCCTCCTTGAGAGCATGTGTGAGAAGTGAGTGAGTAAATAGAGTGCCTCCCACACTCTATTTATACTTGACTTGACTTGCCTTTTTACCTAACTCATGTCGGCTCGAACTTAACCACATAACATAATGCTGAGTGGGCCGACCCCCAATAGGGTGGTCTAATAACCCTTTGACCCACATGGCCGACCCCCAATAGGGTGGTCTAATAACCCTTTGACCCACATGACTTATACAGGGCCGACCCCAAACAAGGTGGTCTAATAACCCATCAAGTATAAGTTACGGCACTTACAATATAAATGACGACACTTCCTTATAGAGGAATAATACCATCTCTATAGGAATACAATATACATATATGTGAAATACATTCCGAAGTTACATATACATCAACACTCCCTCTTAACTAGGAAGGTATTTCTCAGCACAGTTCTTCTAGCACAAGTCATCTTCTCTGGATCATCGTCACTGGATAATCGTCATCGAGTCATCATCATCGTCACTGCTGCTGCTATCTCAATCAATCTCTGAATCTACTCGTCATAGGAAGTTCTACAGAGCCAGTCCTTTTTTCATACTGGATGTAGGCCCACCACCTGCAGGTCTTCGTCATCACTGGCCATACTGTGGAATCCTCAGGACTTATTACGTGCGTCACAAAACCTCGAAAGAGAATCCCAGGATGTTACGGGTACACAACTCCGACCTGTAGGATCTCCCAGGGCGCTATTACATGTGACCCCACCACAAAACCTCGAAAGAGCATCTCAGGATGTTACGGGTACACAACTCCGACCTGAAATCTCCCAGGGCACAAATTACATGTGGTCCACCACAAAACCTCGAAAGAGCATCTCAGGATGTTACGGGTACACAACTCCGACCTGAAATCTCCCAGGGCACAAATTACATGTGGTCCACCACAAAACCTCGCAAGAGCATCTCAGGATGTTACGAGCACGCGGCTCTACCAATCGGATATCCCAGGAGCACATTACATGTGATCTCACCACAAAACCTGGCTGAAGCATCTGAGGCCTTTTTCATCCTGTCCAGATCTCCCAGGAGCAAATTACATGTGGTCCACCACAAAACCTAGCTGAAGCATCTGAGGCCTTTTTCATCCTGTCCAGATCTCCCAGGAGCAAATTACATGTGGTCATGGCAAAACCTGGCTGAAGCATCTGAGGCCTTTTTCATCCTGTCCAGATCTCCCAGGAGCAAATTACATGCCATAGGACAAAACCTCGCAAGAGCATCTCAGGATGTTACGGGTACACAACTCCGACCTGAAATCTCCCAGGGCACAAATTACATGTCCTCCCAAGCAAAACCTCGCAAGAGCATTTGCCAGATGTCCCAGGGCACCGAATTACATGCCATAGGCAAAACCTCGAAAGACCATCTGCAAATCTCCCAGGGCACAAATTACATGCTTTCCTGCACAACCTGATCCACGGCCACAAAGTATCATCTGATACTCATCAAACATCATCCTGATGTACACATGATCATCCTGATCATCATCACTGCAACATCCTGCTGCATGTCATCTGGAGAAGCTCGTCATCCACGATCATCCAAGTATCCACCTGATACATACATAGATACATGATCCACACAATGTATCCATCAACATACATGATCCACCTGATCATACAAAGATACATGATCCACACAATGTACCCATCAACATACATGATCTACCTGATCATACAAGGATACATGATCCACACAATGTATCCATCAACATCCATGATCTACCTGATCATATCTAGCATCCAACATGATGCATACATACATACATATAATGATCCAACTGATCATATCTAAGCAGAAACCAGAACATCATCCTGATGCTCATCATCCAGCGCTTACATCCACGGCCATGTGAAGGATCCCCCTTCCAACATGCTTGGAATGGCTTCAGCAAATGTGTCCATCACTTCTTCCTCGAAGTATCCTTGATCTGAAGCATGCCAAGCCTCTCTCTGAAGTACTCGAACTTGACCCTGGCTAGTGGCTTCGTCAGCACATCTGCAATCTGCTCGTCTGTTGCAACATACAGGAGCTTCACAGCTCCTCTCTGCACCATATCCCTGATAAAGTGATATTTGATCTCTATGTGTTTCGACCTGTCATGAAACATTGGGTTCTCGGACAGCTTCACACAACTCTGTCTATCACAAGAGATACCAGTAGCATCCAACGGGAGATCAAATAACTCAGACAGTAGCTTCCGTAGCCATACTGCCTCACAACTAGCTGAACAGGCTGCAACATACTCAGCCTTAGCTATACTCAGTGCTACGCAGGATTGCTTCCTGCTAAACCAAGAGATCACACCTGATCCCATACTGAAGCAACACCCAGATGTGCTCTTCCTGTCTGCAGCACTGCTAGCCCAATCTGAATCAACATAACCCTGCAGGTTAAACTTTTGATTCACCTCATACTTGAGCCCATAATCCACTGTACCCTTCAGGTACCTCAGAACATGCTTTACAGCAACCGGGTGAACACTCCTCGGATCCGTCAGGAACTGGCTCAATGTGTTCACAGCAAAGCAAATGTCTGGTCTCGTGTTCGTCAGGTACATCAAGGACCCAATTATCTGACGATACATAGAGACATCAACCAGCTCAGATGAAGCATCACATAGAAGCTTCAGATTCGATGCCATAGGTGTGGCCATAGCCTTGCAGTCCATCATCCCGAACTTCTTCAGGATCTCTACTGCATACTTCCCTTGTCCAAGGAAGATTCCATCATTCTGCCATACCTCCATGCCAAAAACAAATAGTGCATCATCCCCAAGTTCTTCATCTTGAACTCGGCAGTAAGCTTCCGCTGCGTGTCGGCAATCAATCTATCTTCACCATACCAAGTTCTGCACATATATGATTTCCTATCATGTGTCTCAGAACCAAGTGGCTGCTCCACATACACTTCTTCTTCAACTACACCATTCAAGAAAGCTGTCTTGAATCCATCTGGTGTATCTTCTGTTTCGTCACTTTTATATTTCTCTATGCTGCCATCTGCAACATGCTTGATCTAATAGTTCCATATGGAAGTCATAACAAACTTCCCTTTAGGTCTTGGGATTACATCCCAAACATCATTCTTCATGATCGACGGATCATGGCATTCCATTTCTTCATCCTAGATCCTGGGAACTTCAATATCTTTAATAGATATCTTTGTTGCTAGAACAAATGTTGTAGTCTTTTTGTAGGTGAAGATATACGGTCTTTCCTACAAAACAGGTTAAATTGCATGATTAGAAACATCTCATAATTTTCAGAACAAATTCTTACACATAAAGAAATATGTCATATAGTCATGCAATTATCTTAGCCAATGCTTCAATACAACATTTATCCATATCCCGTAACTTTCTAGATGCCTTCCAATCTCTACCAGAACATTGTTAAGAGTGTGCACAACTCCCAACATGTCAGCAAAGAGGTTTCATTCTAGATAAGTAGCAATGGAATGTTGTACAGTGCCATAGGCCACTTACCCATGAATATTAGTAGTATATTGTTCATCAATGCAATTATTCTAATATGCACAATACATATCCTAAGTCTAGGAACATGAGCATATACATCATTGAACAATTTTATTTAAACAAACAAATATGCAAGAAATGATAATTAAAATACTTATCTTTGTTTGTTCGTTGGGTGGACTCCCTCTGAGTCTTTGCTTCCTTGCAGGAGCTGCTGGAGTCCTAATCTGAAGTAGCTTTTTCTACACCTTTCTGATGTGGAATGTAGAGAGATGGTCAACTCCCTCTGAATATCTGCATCCTTGCAGAAGCTACTGAAGTGTGCTCCTTTGCTTTCTTGCAGGAACAACTGGAGTGTGCTCCCTCTTGATCTTTGCTTCCTGGATTACCTGTCTTTGAACTTATACTCATTCTTGATCCCTATGCATGCTTGTTAGTATCATCATAATCAAAAAATTCATTAGAATAATCTTAATATTATCAAAAACACAATAATCTAAAGCATGTATAATCAGGATCATCTCAAACAGAAATAATAAGCATTATCATTCAAGGTTTATGTAGGATTCTTATGGTTAGTCAAATCATAAGAAGCATAACATTTCTAAACCTATAATTACTCAAACCTATGACTCTTTAGTTGAATCATCAATCAAGATAAGAGATATAATATGCATAAAGCCTGTGATTATTCGAACCTATACCTTCATGATTCTTCTGGTTAGTCATATCATCAATTATGGTAAGAAACATAATATGCATACAACCATGATTATTCAAACCTATGACTTCATGAATAATCATTATCAACAACAGTATAAGATCCTAACCCAATGTAGGATTCTATCTTGATATAGGAAAAACATACCTGGATTAGTATGCTAGTTAGTTATGTCTAACATACTCACATGATGTCTTCTTGTTCTTCTTCAATGACTTGTGCTAGTAACCTGTATATCTCATAGGTTAGCCATTATAAAACCAACTTATACATACCTCGTAAATGGATCTTCTATGAGATCCATGACAATGGATGAATCTTTGTCCTCATGTTATCATGATCATATGTTCTTGAACTGGAACATGATTTGTCTTCCTTGGTGTACCTTTCATGTTAGTAGACAACATAAACTTCATACAACACCATAATGCATTAGTACAATCATAAGTGTCAACACCCTAACCAGTGAATATCTTCTATCATGCATTCATAATTTTGTTAAGGTTATACGACAAATCTAAAATCAAAATTGTACTAACCGTAATAACATGAAGACAAACATACCATAAACTTAATCATGGACAAATATCGAAACATACCTCGATGAGTCATACCTGTCGAGATCGCTTGTAATCTTCTTATGTAAGGCCTTATCCTCATCTCCCTCTGAGACAGGAACTTCTTTCACTTATGCAGGTGATCAATCCATCTTCTTCTAGGATTAACCCAATCCACTTGATTTGTAAGAACTGGACCTTGAGCTGGATATGGGTTTGTCAGAGAAACCCCAAAAATTCAAACTTTGAATTTCAACCTTCCGATAGGATAGGAATATGCGCCTTGATGAACTGATCAAACTGGTATATTCAGAATTTGAAAACTGCAAAGTTTCACTCCTCAATTTTGCCTTTGAAACTTCCAGATTCACTGGACGTGACCCTGAACTGGGGTTTGATGAAGCCCACTCTTTTTCCCCATCAAAATGTTTGATCCAAAGCTCTAAGCTTCTATTTTTCTGAGGAGCTTCCAGCCGTGGTCACAGATTTCAAAAATTCCCATTTTTTACAGAAGCCCTAATTTTCCACTTTTCTGATCAAAGTCCCGAACTAGGGTCTAATCAAGCCCGGCCTTCTGCCCAACCAAAAATTCTGATCTTGGTCTCTAAATTTCTATTTTGATGAGTAGCATCCAGCCGTGGTCTCCGATTACAAAAATTCCAACTTTCTCCAAAGCCCTAAATTCCGGAAGCCATGAATGAAGGTACCAAAAAATAATTCTGTTTTGACAGAAATATGTACCTGATTGTTTCTGGTGTAACTCCAAAATTTTTGATCCACAGGGTCTGAAAAATTTTCCTGAGATAGCCTGACCTGTTATCTTTCCATCCTGACAGGTCTGACCTCAATTGGATTCTCTGAGAGAGAGTTATGCCAAATGTCGCAACGTGACCTGTTTTGGGATAAAACAGGAGAGCGAACTTGTGCGGCGTACCACGTGTCACTGTTTTAACTTCGGCCTCTGAAAACGTTTTTTGAGATAGCTAGGCCTGTTACCTTTCCATCCTGACAGGTCTGACCTCAATTGGACTCTCTGAGAGAGAGTTATGCCAAATGTCGCAACGTGACCTGTTTATGGGATAATACAGGAGAGCGAACTTGTACGGTGTGCCACGTGTCACTGTTTCAACTTCGGCCTCTAAAAACGTTTTCTGAGATAGTGCAGACTGTGTACTACCTGTCACTTTTTACGAAATTTCATTTGGAGCTTCCTAGCCCAAGATATGACCTTTTTCCCAAGGTCACCTGATTTTGACTCGGATCTGGAAGAGGCAGAAACCCTATATTGTACAGATCATAAATCACAAAGTACAACGAATTAGAGGTTGTCCTTTGGACACAAGATACCTGGAGATCTTAGCTTCGGCCTGTAACAATTTCAGATCTGAAAACTTCGCCAAAACGGATTTATAGCGAAAGTTCTACGATGACTGGTTTTTGCTATATCAAGCCCTAGCATCGTAAGTGCAACAAGTGTCATACATGCCATATCATGCCTTCTTTCAGGCTAGCTCTGATACCATGTTAAATTTTCAGAATTTACTTCAATCTGATCTAGGATCTTAACTGAGAGAATAACATGTACAGCATATCTACAGCATATCAATCATGGAGACAATAATGCAAGCACACAAGAGACACAAAGATTTACTTGGGGAAAACCATAAAGGTGAAAAACCCCAATAACTTCCTCAGAGATAGATAGAGCAATGATACAACCAACCAATAGAGATAGCCATAACCTAGCAGCAATCCTCCTCCTCCATAAGTGCGCCTCTCCTCCTTGAGAGCATGTGTGAGAAGTGAGTGAGTAAATAGAGTGCCTCCCACACTCTATTTATACTTGACTTGACTTGCCTTTTTACCTAACTCATGTCGGCTCGAACTTAACCACATAACATAATGCTGAGTGGGCCGACCCCCAATAGGGTGGTCTAATAACCCTTTGACCCACATGGCCGACCCCCAATAGGGTGGTCTAATAACCCTTTGACCCACATGACTTATACAGGGCCGACCCCAAACAAGGTGGTCTAATAACCCATCAAGTATAAGTTACGGCACTTACAATATAAATGACGACACTTCCTTATAGAGGAATAATACCATCTCTATAGGAATACAATATACATATATGTGAAATACATTCCGAAGTTACATATACATCAACATGATATTCAAGTTGGTGTAAGATGGCAGGAGACTGTAGAATACTCTGAACAAAGGTGACCTTATTGGGGGTGTTGCCAAGATGATCGATCATGGTGTCGAGAGGCACTAGGGGGGACTTCTTTACGGTTTGTAAGGAGCTGGAAGAAGTGTTCTCAAAATGGTACTATCGTGTGGATTTATACGAGCCCAGGACAGTTCATGCTTGTGATTGCTTTCAATTTTAAGGAGTCTGAAAGTGATAAGAAGACTTTGAAATAATGGAATGGTACCATCGTGTGGATTTGTACGAGCCCAGGATGGTGCATGCTCATGGTTGCTTTCAATTTTAGAGAGTATGAAAGCAAAAAGAAGACTCCAGGGGGGTTTCTTTTTTGTGTGTTAGTCTCCAAGGCCCGAAAAAGAATAAAAGGATGCAATGAAGAACTCTTCTAGCTGGTGTGACTAGAGTATTCCTTTTTCATAATTAGTCTATTAGGTCCGGAAAAGGGTTAAACTTATACCAGATAGACGCCCTTTCAAGAACTTTAATGAGCATGAAAGGAAGCAAGATTGCTCGGCGATCTTTTCATTTTTTTAGGAGTCAGAAAAGAACTTAACAGAAACTCCCTAAGTGCCTTTTTCGTAAAGGACTTGTCCGGCCCGAAAAAGGGATAAAATTATACCGAACAAAAGGAATGGCCAAGCAAGGAGAGAGTGTTCAATCAAGGGACATCGATGAGAATCAAAAACGAGGGTGGGGGGGAACACTAGTGGGCCTCCTTGCGGGATGATGAATGGTGGCAAAATAACGAAATAATTGCAGTATGAATGGAGTGAATGGCTCATGTAAAAATGTGTAACAATTCGATGGCATCCGATGTGGCATGCAAACCGAGGCAGCAAGGTGTTGGGACACAATGTTGAAACTGTTCCTGGCGAGAGTGAGAAGTGATCTCAAGCATCATCACAAGCTCGAAAAAATGAATCCGGTGATATAAAAAGTGTAAAAAATGGATAACGGTCGAGGTGGCATGCAAACTGAGATGACGTGGGGCTAGTAAAAAATGCCCAAAAAATTTGGGGGTGAGAGCGAGAAATGATCTCAAGCATCATCACTGGCTCGACCAGGTTTGGAGACCAGCGGCTTGCTCCATCGGTGAATCCAATGTAATGAGATGGAAGATGGTCCATCTGTGATCATGCAAAAATGATGAATGTAAGGTTGCGGTAAAAAAGTGAAAATAAAAAACAAAGCAAACTGTACAATACGGAACAACGGGTCCGCGGGATTATTAAGGATAAAAGCGTTTAAGATACAACCCATTACGGCGGTTGCACAAGGGGTGGCCTTCTGAGTCAGTTAAAATATATGCCCCATGCCCAAGGCAGGTATGCACTATGTAAGGGCCTTTCCACATGGATTCGAACTTTCCTTTTCCGGTCTTGTTGTGGGCTTGGTCGTAGGCGAGGACTAGGTCTCCTTCATGGAAAGTTCGTGGGTGGACATGTTTGTCATAACCAGCTTTGGAGCGATTCTTGGTAGCTTCAATGGTTTGGAGGGTGGAGCGACGATCTTCGTCAGCTTGTTCCAATGATAGTAGACATAGTTCGAGTGGGGAGTTGTCTGGAAGAAGCTCGATGGCGATGTGTAAGGCAGGTATCTGACACTCGATGGGGAGGACAGACTCTACACCGTGAACTAAATGAAGAGGGGTAAAACTAGTGGCAATCTTAGTTGATGTACGGTAAGCCCATAATGCAGGGAAAAGCATATGATGCCAATTGGACTTATGCCGGTCAACAGTGTGTTGAAGGATGGTTTTTAAAATTTTGTTAATGGCCTCAACTTGGTCGTTCCCTTGGGGGTACTAATCAAAGGAATACTGATGTTCGAACTTCAGAAGAGTGGACAACTCGCGCCAAATGGCATCTTCAAAATGTGAACCATGGTCTGAGACCAGCTGTTTGGGGACCCCAAATCGTGTAATAACATGGTTAAAAAAGAAATGGGCAGCGGTGTCGGCTTTACAATTGAAGGTGGGCATAGATTCAGCCCATTTGGTAAAGTAGTCGACGGCAACAATGATGTACTTATGGCCGTTTGCGGATGAGGGTTTACATTCCATGAAGTCGATGGCCCATTTGTAGAAGGGACCAACGGTGACGACTGGGTGTAGCGGGGCAGGTGGTGTCTGAGCCTTAGGGGCAAAAAGTTGGCAATTATGGCAATGTTTGACCGCTGTGATGCAGTTGTAAAGAGTGCAGGCCAGAAGTATTCGATGCGGATGACCTTTTGGGTGGTGGCCATTCCTGAGAAATGTCCACCACAGGCACCTCTATGGTAGTCGTTGAGGACTTGTTCAGCATCCTCGTGTGTAAGGCAATGACGGAGAATAGTATCAACCCCTCGCCGGTAAAGGACATCGCCCAAGAGGAGATATCGAGAGGCCTGGTGACGGATACAGCGGCGTCCATCGCGATTTATGGCGGGTCAAAACTTCTGTGTGCGAAGGTATAGAAAAATATCACCGTACCATGGGTCATCGGACGAGATGATGAACAGGTGATTGTCGGGTAACTCATTGGAGATTTGTGGGGACGACAAAAGGGATGGGAGATCAGTTATGATCTAGGCAAGCGTGAGGGATTTAGTGCTCTTAGGGGTTGTGAAAGCTAGGTCATATTCTTGGAGGATAATTACCCATTTAGCAACGTGACCTTGCACAAGTTGCTGGTTCAAGAGATAGACCATGGGGTTGTAGTCGGCGACAAATGTGGTATGACTGAGTAAAATGTAATGTCACAATTTTTGTACGAAAAAGACGACAGCAAGGGCCAGCCTCTCTTCATATGGGTAACGTAGGGGTGGTCCAGACAAGGTCTGGCTGACATAATAAATGACATGCTGCTGGTGAGCAACGTCTTCTTGGATAAGGACTCCTGACACGGCGTGGTCGGATGCCAAGATGTAAAGGATGAAGTCCTGAGATAAATCCGGAGGGGAGATCAAAGAGGCTTGTGTGAGAGCTTTTTTAAGGGCTTCGAAGACAGCTTGCGCCTGGTCGTCCCAAGAAAAGGGTATGTGAGTACAAAGAAGGTGCAAGAAACCATGAACTGTGGTGGCATAATCAGGAACGAAGCGGCAGAGGAAATTAGATTTCCCCTGTAAACTCTGGAGCTGCCGGAGCATGCATGGTGCGGGAAGGTTTATGATGGCTTGGACTTTGAGGGGATTAACAACGATTCCTTTATGGGAAACAATGAAACCCAATAACCGGCCTGCCGGAACGCAAAAGACACACTTGAGTGGGTTCAAGTGGATCTGATACTTGCGACAATGCAGAAAGACTTTCCGGAGGTCGTTAAGGTGGTCTGATCATTGCTTGGAACAAGATGTAAGATCATCAAGATAGACTAGTAGGATATGGACCAAGTCGTGAAAACAATAGGTCATGGCCCGCTGGAAGGTGGCACCAGCATTTTTAAGGCTGAAAGGCATGACATGATAGGAAAAGGTGCCCCATGGGGTGGTAAAGGCAGTCTTGTATTGATCTTCCTTGCGGATCTGAATTTGGTTGTATCCAGAGAAACCGTCCATGAAGGACAGGACTTCATGCCCCGCACACGCATCTATGAGTTAGTCAATAAATGGCATGGGAAGTTGTCTTTGGGACATGCTCAGTTTAAGTCGCAGAAGTCAGTACATACTCTGGTGGTGCCTTGTTTCTTGTTAACATGGATGGGGTTAGAATCCCAAGTGGTGTATGCAATAGGATAAATGAATCCTGTTGTTCAAAGTTTCTCAATATCTGCTTTAACGGCGGGGAGCTTTGATAGATGAATGGGGCATTGTTTCTGGAGAACGGGGGGTCATCTGGCTATGTGTCAATATGGTGCTCTATGATAGTGGGGTCAAGACTAGGCATTTCGGTATAGGACCAGGCAAAGACATCGCGGAACTCTTAGAAAAGTTTTTTGTACTCTCTGATCTCGTACTTAGTGCAGGAGGCTCCTAACGTAATGAGTTCAGGAGCACCAGCTGGTGCACAGGTATCAATGTGGATTGTGGGTGAGATATTGGCCATGTTACCTTCCTCGAAGGCATTGGGAGCGGGAATGGGTTCTTTAAACCAATCGACTTTGGTGGGGAGGAAAAATTTGGACTCAACCGAAAATTGGGTGGCTGTGGTGGGGGGGACTCTTCCTGGAGGAAATAGGAACGATGATGCATATCTTCCTAGGGGTAATCAGGTGCAGTAAGAGCCTCGAGAATCTCCTCATCATTATGGAAACTTTGGGTCGTCAAATCGGTTGATGAGGGAGTGCTAGTAGAAGAGATCATATAAATGGTATTAATATCTCCGGTTGGCGGGGATGCTGGGGGGTGGATCTCTTCAATGGTGGGGGGATCCGTCTCGAGGTCCAAGTTATTCATCTCATAGAGAGCAGCTCTGTAATCTGGGAGATCAAGGCAGTAATGTGAGTAATGGCCGTAAATACCGCATATTGCACAAGGGTGATTGGTACACAGTGATTTATCGTGAGGCTTAGGGGTAGGGTCGAGTTGGACAACCGGGATGTTGGGGTCGTCGTCAAGCATTTGCATGTGCTCTTGTAATGCGGGTAATTGTGGACATTGATGGGAAGCATGGCCCAACTCATCACACAAAGAGCATTTGGGAGGAGTGCGAAACGTGGGGGGGGGTTTTAACCATTTTGGGTGGGGGTAATGCAGTGTATGGTTGTGGGCCTCTGCCCCCAGTGTGCTTGATAAGAGGGGATGAATTGGTGGATGAGGAAGGAGTAGTGACACCGGGAGGTGGTTGAATAGTAGTGGTGATGGGTTGCACCGGTTGTAGGATGACATTTGGTGTCGTAGGGGAAACGGGAGGCGTGATGTACCATACATGTAATCCTAAAGTTAAACCGGGGAGGCTGAGAGTAGCCATAACCGGGGTGCTTACTACTCCCGAAGGGGGGAATAGGAAGGGGATTGCATGGATGGGTGTAACACCAACATGACTAGGTACCAATGGTGGTTGAGGTAGCAAGGGCGGTTGATGGTTGGGTGTTGGTGTATTGTGGGAAAGGGTACATAAGTCAGATATTTCGGTTGCAGGTGACGGCGGTGGAATGGACTGGAATGTTGAGGTCATCGACGTGTCTGAGTAAACTCTGGGTCCCACTGAGGAAACCAACAAGGTAGATGCACCGAAAATAGGTTGTTCAACCATGGGAAGAATGTTTTTAGGTGCAGTGGGGGCATTGGGATCGTAATAGGTGAGTTGATCAACCTTGACCACGCGTCCATCATGGGGGAACATCATGGTACGAAAAATGGATGAGGAAACTGCCCTAATGGCGTACATGTAATTGCGGCCAAGTAAGAGGTTATAATCAAGTTGGGCATTGATGACCTCTATGTCAATGAGCACTTTTTTACCAGCCAAATGGACAGGGACATTATCTAAGAGACCTTGGGGTTGAGCCGAACGGCCGTCGTAGGCTCGCAACGCAATGGTGGACTGCTAGAGAGTAGGGGATCCTAACTTCTGCCAAATGAATGTGGACATAATGCATGTAGAGGCACCCTCATCAATGATACACTGATGGATGACAAGATTCTGAACGGATATAGAAACTTGGAACGCTAATGTGGAAGGCAGGCGTGGTTCAGATTGGTCCAAATCAAAGGCCATCATTCGTGAATCGGTTGGGTCAATAGCACCAATGGCTGAGAGCAAAGTCTTGCACTGTGTAGGACATTTTTTTAAGACCACCAATGCAGACATGGCTATGGGGGACTGAGCTAAATCATCTACAATGTTGTAATTAGACGCAGTGCGAGCATTCGGGTTATTGTTGATGCGGTGAAGTGGGAAGTGAGGGGCTTTGGAGGCGCCATCTAGTGGAGCCGGAGGTATTCGTAACGACTAATCGGTGGGAAGAGCATTGTTGTTTTTATCGATGGGAGGGGCTTCAGGAGTGGAGCCATATTGGTTCTTATGGGTTTGAAGGTTGACATCGGCAGATGACATCATTAACAAGTGATGGGTACCTAATTCTATCATGGGTTGATCAGGAGCGGCATAAGTGATTTGCTGTTGTGGGAGCGCATTCCCTTGAGGGGGAGCCAACGGTTGAGTGTTCACTACGCCTTGGGTTGGTAAAGGGTTTTGTAACACCCAGGGTTGAGTCTAAGGTGGTGGGGGGTTGGGCAGCGCCTAAGGAGCTGCATGCCCTTGGTGGTGGGCATCATCAGTCCAGAGTTGGCGAGCCCGCTCCAAATGTGGGCAAGCATGTGTGTAATGGCCATAGACCCCGCAAATAGAACAAGGATGGCTTGCTTGGGCATCCTGTCGGGGTTTTGGTTGGCAGGTTCCATGTTATTATTGTTCGAGGGATTAGGGGGTTGGCCACCTTGGTCTAGAGGGTGGTTGTTCTTGCGGTTATGTCCTTTGCCGCGTTTTTGTTGGCCTTTTTGGTGTTGGTTATTTCCATTCTGCTGCGGATTCTGTTGGGCATACACTTGCCCTTGGGCAGCAGGTGGGTTCTGGGGTTGTGCAGGTGCGGGAGTAGGCTGCGGTGGATAATAAGTGGGTGGAGGCGGTGCACGTGCTGAACCTTGTGGGGGTTGCTGATACATCTGTGTGATGGGTTGTGGGTTTGCCGTAGGTGCTGCTTGTGGCGGATAATAAGCAAGGGGGGCTTGAGAGGATACAGGAGCTTGCGTAGCCTGTGGGTGGTAATATGGCTGAGGTGTGACCGGGGGGGGGGGGGGCGTAAGCGGGGGATGCATGACCAAAGCACTGAGGTGGATATGAGGGTCTGTGGGAATGGTGATGATGTGCCATGGGAGCATACGAATTGGTTGCTCCAGAGTGGGATGTAGCCCGCGAAAGGTCAGGGCCATGGCTAGGACGTGCTATGGAAAAAGGCTGGTTATGCAAGGAAATATGGTCAATGATGCCATCTGCAGCATGGGATGCCCCCGACGCATCATGTCGGGAGGAATCACTGCGGGGGGCGTCAAGTATAATGGTATATAGATAACCAGACTGGGTGTAAATAAGGTCAAATTGTTGGGCTTTTAGGATGGCCTCTTCTTCGGACTGGGGTCGCTCGGATGCCACATCCTTGGCAATGATAGGAAGGAGAGATTTTAGAAACCAATCTAAGAGATACGGTCATCCAACTTGATTTTGCACAGGCTTCGGCGTCGACGCCACTCATGAATGTGGTTAGTGATGTGGGTGGCCGTATTCTGTCTGCAAGACAATAGGCTCTCAACTCCCATGTCATAGCGGACAGGTAACTGAAAGAACTGCAGGAAGGTCGAGGCAAGGGAGGTAAATGTGGCATGGGTCCCATGGGGTTGCTCGATGTACCACTTGGATGCAGAGCCAGTGAGGGTGCATTCTAACAGATGAAGTCGGACAGAGTCATCCACTATGTAGTTGGAGGAAAACCATAGATGGAAGGACATAATGTGGTTCTGGGGGTCTTCACCTGCTTTTCCCTCAAACTTAGGAATGTCTGATGGGAGCTTGGTAGGCATGTGAGGCCACGTAGGGTCATGTCTGATGGGATCGTTGGTCATTCTGGCCAGGTCAGGAAGGTTGAGACTAGCCATGAATGGCAAACTTAGTAGAAGGATGTGACATACTGGTGGTCGTGGCCACGTTGGGGCCGATGGCCCCAAGTGGAGGGTCTAGGTTTAGGTTGGGGATGTTTCCCGTAGGGGGAGGAACGAAGGTGGTATGGGATAGTCCTGCGCCGCCAAGGGTAGTGTGAGTCACTGGTTGAGTTGAGTTGGGTATGCTAGCCACTGGAATGGGCATAGTGATCGGAATGGTGGGTGTGGGCCCCATCGAGGGCATACCCAAAGCGGGTGTGGTAGTTGGGATGGTGGTGGATGCTCCACCAATGGTCCCTACAAAGAAAGGGTTGGATGTCATGCCAGCCATGGGGCTGGTTGGTGTAGTGTAAGTGGGGTTCTCGGACTCTGCCTCAGAATCAGATGTGAAATAAGGGGCATCCGGGTCAGGTGATGAAGCTCTATGTCGTCGACGAGTGGAGTCGAGTGATGAAGCTCTACGTCTATGACGGGTGATGTCAAGTGAACTGTGCTGCGGGGGCTCACCTTGAAGGTGCCGAGAATGTCTCGGGGACTCAATGGTGATGGATGGTGTCAAGTATGTGGGGGTTGTGTCGAGTGAAAAACAACTCAAAAACCCTAATGCAGCCGAGTGTGCAAAAGGAGAGCGCAAAAAAATATGGCACTCAAGACAACAACCAGCTCAAAACACTCACTGTAATGGCTGTGCTACAATAAGCAGAGCGTCAACAACAATGGTCAGAATACCAACAAATAGCAGGTTTCCTAAAAAATAAAAATAGTGAACTCGCTAGACCAAAGGAAGGTAAGGGAGCATGCAAACACCTAGCTAAATAGTATTCTGACTCAACTAGACATATCCTCTGCAAGGTGATGAAATCCAAGTCAGACAATATGGATAGAAGAGCCAAGTGGCTATAGATATCCCCCTACTGGGAGGGACACCGAATAAGACAATCCCAGAAGAAAGGAAACTAAGATACCCCGTCCATGACATGTCCAGAAAAGGTGAATCTGTAACTCCGGTCCTATCACTGTGTGGGCCTAAAAGGAATCACCACACGCAGACCAATAAGTAGGTAGCCTTCGGTTACTGAATGGATTGCAGTATACCACTTAAGCCTCTGGAACCAGTCTGGCTACTTCAACCCTCCTAAGGGAGAGGCCCTCTGATAAACTGGTTGTGACCATGCCAAAAAATACTAGGGGATTTTGGTTCCCTAATGGACAACAACTACGTCTCAAGTGTAAGTGACCGAGGGGTGTTATTTGGATGCCTATCCCCCTTGTCCTACCTAACTACAATATTCTTATGTGTTCCCCAAGTGGGGTTAGAATGTTGGTTGTGTTAAGTAGTATTTTATGGCTCACTTGAATTAGGTGATAGAGTGTGTGCGTGTTAGATAATGAACCCAATTAAAAGTGACACGGGGTGGGCAACTTTCTAACTAATAATAATAATGCAGAAATTAAACTTGTAATGCAAAATTTTCTTTTTTCAATTGAAATGCTTTAAACTTAAAAAACTCTGTAAGTGGAACAGAAAGAAAACTGCAGAAGAAGGTTGTAGGTAAGTATGGCTGCAGATAGAACAGGTGGCTGTGCAGGTGCAAAAAATATTGCAACAAAGTTCTGGGTTCAAACAGGGTAAAAAAGTGCAGAAAACAGATCGCGGGTCTGTGGCGAAACTACGCGGGCGGATCGTGGGAAACGGGCTGAAAGTCGCGGGAAGATCGCAGGAAACAGGCTAAAAGCCGCGGGAAGATCGCAGGAAACAGGCTGAAAGCCGCGGGGAGATCGCAGGAAACAGGCTAAAATCCGCGGGGAGATTGCAGGAAACAGGCTGAAAGCTGCGGGGAGATCGTAGGAAACAGTCTGAAAACTGCGGGGAGATTGCAGGAAATAGGCTGAAAGTCACGGTCGGATCGCAGAAAACAGGCTGAAAGCCACGGTCGGATCGCAAAAAACAGGCTGAAAGCCGCGATCGGATCGCAGCTATGGAGAAAAAATACGGATTTCCGACAGCAAACCCAACTACCGAAAGGGACAGCCGAGAGGGGAAAACAGAAAAATACTTTCAAAAAATTAAAAACTTCTAAAAATTATAACTAGAAACTCAAAGGAACACTAGGGGAGTCGCCAAAACTGTAACTAGGGTTTTCACCCTAGCTTGTGCAAATGAGCACCTAGTAAGGAGACATGACTTCTTAGTAGCAGTTCAATAAAATAGTAAAATATGACAGTGCAGCAAAGTAAATTGAAACTAGCATGTGCATCAGCAAGAAATAAAAATACAGTGATATGATAAGAATTTTCTTTTGTATTAACTTTACCTCAAGTGTTGAGGTTGGTGAAGCTCTTGCAGTAGTCCAGGATGGCTGCTTCCAAGCTCCAATGGGTTCCTTCTCCTTCTCCAAAGTGTTTTGGATGTGGGCCAAAGGGGCACTTAAATGTGAAATTAGTTCAAAGTGGTGAGCTAGGGTTTCAGGAGTGATTTAGGCAGAGTGATGATAGGGAAGATTGTGGATGTGAAATGGGGAGCCTCCATCACCTATTTATAGGTTTTTAGTAGTGGAGTGTTGACCCATGGTTTTTGACACCATATGGTTTAGGTCAATTGTATAGGGTTTTTGCTTCCTTTTTCCCTCTTTTTCCTCTTTTTTATTTTTTATTTTTTATTCCCTTTATTTGATTTTTGGGAATTTAGGGCCCTTTTAGAGGGTTTTTGCTATTTTTGGAGGAAATTAAAACTATTTTGGGGGAAAAAAATGGGTTTTTTGGCCTTTTGGTGGCTTTTTAATTGTTTTTAAAGATTTTTGGAGGCAAATATGGTAGGAAATATGGACAAATGAGTCATGTAATGAGGGAAATGAGATGGTGAGCACTTTTTGGGTGTTAACACCTCTGTTAAATCCATATTTGATTCTATGGTTGTATTTAGTGTTTTGAGCTCAAATTCAATGGGAAAGACATCATTCTTACCATACACCAATTCGTATGGAGAGAAACCTGTAGTGTTGCGCCATGTGGTATGGTATGCCCATAATGCTTCTGGAAGTCTTTTAGCAAAATCTCTGCAGTGGCTCTTCATCGTTTTTGTCAGAATAGCCTCAATTACCTTATTCGTGCTTTCCACTTGACCATTGGCCTGTGGATGATATTGTGAGGTTATCTTATGCTGAATGTGATATTTCTGCAACAAGGATTCCAATTTATGGGACAAAAACTGTGTTCCTCCATCTGTAGCTATCTCTTTGGGTACTCCAAAGTGGGTGAAGATCTCTTCATATAAGAAATCCATTACAACTTGATCATTGGCCTTGACCAAAGTTACAGCCTCCACCCACTTGGCCATATAATCTGTGCAAACCAAGATATAAGTTTTCTGCTTCGAAGGAGGGTTGATAGGCCCTACAAAATCCAGAGCCCATCTATCAAAAGGTTCAACCACCAGCTGTGGTTGAAGAGGCATTTCATCTAGTCTATTTGGCTTACCCATTCTTTGGCAGTTGTCACAATCCTGAACATACTATTCTTTGCATCCTTGAACATTGTTGGCCAGAAATACCCCATCCTTAATGCCCTATGACCAGTTCTCTTATCAGCAAAAAGCTCCCCACAGGGCTCATCGTGGCAAGCCTTCAATACACTATAAATTTCATCCTCCCTCACACATCTTCTGATTTCCAAATATGGACCTGTGTAGAAGAGATGTCCATCTATCCAGCAATATCTAGCACTTTGATGTATGATTTTTCATTTTTTCTCTTTTTGATAGGTGTGATGGAAGCTTTCTTGCAGCCAAATAGTTAGCAACATCTGCATACCATGGGGAATGAGATGAGACTGCAAACAAATGTTCATCAGGAAAAGAATCTTCGACTGGTGCATCATCAACATTGGTAGTAAGTCGAGAAAGAAAATCAACAACGACATTTTTTTTTCCTGGTCTGTCAACAATAGTGATGTCAAATTCTTGTAACAGTAACAATCACCTAGTTACTCTAGCATTAGTGATAGGTTTATTCATTAATTAATTAATGGATGAGTGATCAGTGTGCACGAAATTAGGATACCCAGTGATGTAATGTCTAAACTTATTAATGGCATAAACAATAGCAAGGAATTTTTTTTCTATAACTGTGTAATTTAGTTCAGCAAGGGCCAGATTCTTACTGATGTAATAAACAACATATCGACTATGACCTTCCTGTTGTCCCAACACTGCTCCAATAGCAGTATCTGAAGCATGAGAGGAAATATGAAAAGGAAAAGCCCAGTAAGGTCCTTGTAGAATAGGCGTTGTGGACAACCTTTTCTTGAGCTCTACAAACGTTGTTTGACATGCATTTGTCCAAACAAACTGTACATCCTTCATCAATAAAGTAAATAAAGGAGAAGCTAGCTTGGAAAATTTTTCTATAAATCTTATGTAATAACTAGCATGCCCGAGGAAGCTACGTACCTCTTTCTGCATTCCAGGAGTGGGAATGTTTGTGATTACCTTAATTTTCGCTGGATCTACCTAGATACCTGCAGCAAAGATAAAGTGCACCAGAACTATACCCTCTGCCATCATCATGTGGCACTTTTCAGTGCTCAGAGACAGGTGGGTTTGTTCACAGCATTCGAAAACTCTTTCCAGATTCTTCAATGCTTCATCAAAACTACTACCATATGGAGTGAAATCATCCATAAATATTTCCATGCAATCGTTAACCATCTCAGAAAAGATCCCAATCACAGCTCTCTTAAATGTGGCCAGTGCATTACATAAACCAAAAGGAAGCACCCTATATGCAAAGGTGCACCAAGGATAGGTGAAGGTGGTTTTGTCTTGGTCTTCTGGGGCTATCTGGATATGATTATAACCATTAAATCCATCTAGAAAGGAAAAGAATTTCTTTCCAGACAGGGTGTCTAAAACCTTATCAATAAAAGGTAAGGGGAAATGGTCTTTCTGTGTTGCTTTGTTTAGTTCTATGTAATCTACACAGACTCCGCACTTCCCATTCTTCTTGGGTATGATCACCAGTGGGGAAACCCACTCACTGTCTAAAATTGGATAAATAAATCCAAACTCCAAGAGTTTTTGGATTTCTTCCTTCACAATATCCCTCAAATTCTGGTTCATTCTGCGTTGAGGTTGGCACACTCGCTTGGAGTCACTTTTGATATAAATATGGTGGGTACACAAATTTGAGGGGATACCCCTCATATCTATATATTCCCATGCAAAGGATCCCTTATGTTTTTTTAGCAATGTGATTAGTCGTTTAGGCTCATCAGGCATAAAATTTGGATTAATGTTTAGAGTTTTTCCTGGCTCTATTTCTACTGGAATACTTTTCGAGTTTTTAATAACTGGGATAATTCTGGCATCACTAACTAGAGTCTCTTCAGTCAATCTTCTTGTTCTTTTTCACTTAAGGTGTTGTTCAAAATTTGATATGCGTGTCTAGTGACAGACGTGGGCTCACTAATGAAAATGCTGATGGCATCATCTTCAGTTTCAGTTTTGAAAGTCAGGGCCTTCCCGATTGTTAACAACTGTTGAATTCCTTCCTCTTCATCCAAATCCATCCATATTGGAGTTTCGGCATCAAAACTTGGTCTGGATGGAGGATATAGGGTTAGGTTTTTAATGTCAGTCCTGGCAGAAATCGTCATGGATCCTGATCTACAGCTGATACATGCGTCTGTTGTAGCTAACCATGGTCATTATAGGATTAATGGGTGTCCCCCCAGCTGCGACTTAGATTGTAAAACCAAGAAGTCTGCAGGGTATTCCTCCGAATCAACGGTGACCACTAGGTCATCTAATATTCCTTCAGGTTTGATTGTGGACCTATCATCCAATTCTAGTATGGTAGGGGTAGGCCTGAGATTAGTGAGTCCCAGATTCTTTACAATCTCGATGGTCATAAAATTTATGGCTGCACCTAAATCTACCAAGACATTGGGTATCTGAGTATTCCCAATGTATATTGTGACAGTAGGATTACCTGGGTTGTCATACTTAGCCACTGGAGCCTTACCCGTTATCAATTCAGACAGTTTTCCCACTACATGAACTATAGGAGGGTCCCTAGGCTTCCTTCCTGGATTTTTAACGCACAGATCCCTAACGGTCTTGGCATAGATAGGTACATCATGAAGGGCTTGTAACAATGGAATATTGACATAAATATTCTTCAATTCTCCTAAGAGATTGAACCAAGGTTGTTCCACTGTCTTCTGTAAGGCCAAACATTCAAGATATGGTGGTTCTCTTGTCAGTTGTGTAGGCTGTGTTTCAATGTATGTTTCTTCCTGTGTTTCAGTTGGTGTTTCAATAGGAGTTTCAGCATCCTCAATGATGGGGACTACTGTGTTAACTGAATTCTTGAATTGTTGATTCATTCTCGCTTCATTCACAGAGGATGGAACATCCTCGATGACGATGGGTTCCACTACGCTCTTGATCGTAGGTGTATGTCTTTGCAGGGAATTGGGGAAATGGAATAATCCGGCATGTTGGCAGTTTCGAATTGATGTACTGCCTTATTATTCGGGTTGGGGTTAGGCTGAGAAGGCAGCTGTGGTCGTAGTGGTACGTTCATTGGTGTGGCATTGTTTTGGATTTGTAGTTGTAGCTGCTGATACTGTTGGTGAGGATGTTGTTGATAAGGAGTTTGGTTATGAGGAAACTGATTTCTTGGGTAGGAATTTCTCCAACTAGGAGACCAAGGAGCTTGCTGTTTTGATTGTTGTGCCCATGGCGTCCAAGGATTAGGATTTTGCATTGAAGTTTGAGGTGGATGCCATTGGTTATTAGAATAGGAATAATGTGAAGGAAACAGATTATTCATACTATTCATATTATTCATGTTATTCATATTATTCCAAAAAGGTGATGGATATGGGTTCATACCTTGATTCCGAGGCTGCCAAGGTTTCTTCTAAGCGATGAAATAAGCTTTTTCCACATTTGAAGTAGATTCCTACAGGACTGCTTTGACTTTGGGCAGTGAAGGACATTCTGTAACAACAAAATAATAAAAAAATAATATTAATTTATTAATTAAACAAATATCAATAGTCACGACCTTTTGTCGAAAAGGTACATGACGGGCCTATAAAAGCCCAAACCTATGTAACTATTAATCATCTATCATACAATACTTTTTTACATTACTATTGATCCATTTATGGACCACTTACGTTACTTACATTGGGTTTTCCCGTAAGAACAGTATTTTACTGTTCCAGTGGTATCAGAGCTTGTTGATTCCAGCTTGTGGCCAAATTGTCAAAGTTTCTTTGAGATTTAGGTTTTTAACCTTACATTAGGCTTTTAGCCATCCTTATTGAAGAAAAAAAAAGAGAAGGGAATAAAAAAGAAGTTAAAAAAAGACAGAGAACAAAAAAAAAGACTGCATAAAAAAGGAGAAGAATAAAACCACACATTGCCTTGGTTTTATAAAGCCACACATTGCCTTGGTTTTATAAAACCATCCCGTGGTTTTATAAAACTAGCCTTGGTTTTATAAAGAAACCATTATTTATAATAACTCATACCTTAATTAGGATGAGTTTAGTTATTATATGACTATAATAATAACTTCGTAATCCAACTAAAAATTAGTTTTTTGGAAAAACAAAGTATACACACACACATATATAGTTTATAAAACATTAATATAACAATATTAGTAATTAATTAATTATTATTATTATTGTAAATAAAAAATAATTATTTTATAATAATTATTTTTGGAAAAAAAATGTTATTTGACCTGATATTTATCGTCGAAAAAGAAGTCAAGGAAGACTAGTCAAAGAGTTCAAAGACCTTCTATCATCGAAAAAGTCGAAGACAACTTATCGCTGAAGAAGCCAGAGACTATCTATCACTAAAGGAATCAAATTCAAAATAAGACCATGGAAGCTAGTTTACGATTACATATAGAAAAATTAGAAGCCAAGTTAAAGCACTATCAAAGAGACAATGAAGATTTACACAACAGGATTACAAAATTTGAAGCAGTAATTGAAATACGTAAGCTACAAAGAAAGTTCGATGAACAAAAAATATCTGACCAGGAAATTTATATAGAAAAATTGTATGTACAAATTGATGAATTAAGAGCCAAAAATGAACTCAATCAGAGGCTAGAAGATCAAGATATAAAGAATGAAATAATTAAATACGAAGCAGAAATAAAATGCTTGAACAAGATCCTTAATGACAAGGATGAAGATCTGAAGAAGATACAGCATAAATTAGGCGATCAAGAATCAAAGGTCGACCAATATCAACAACAGATACAAGATCTTCAAACACAAATGACAACTCTAAAAAGGCACACAAATCGGAGATCGCAAAGAATAATAAAGCATTATCCAACAATGCTGAAGAAATTTTCAGACTAAGAAATCATAACAAGATACTAGTCACAAAAATTAAGAAACTGAAATAGCCGAAAGATAGAACAATCTACGAAAGACATTGAAGGGAAACTTCTAAACAAGCAGGAAGAAAACTTCTAATCAGAAGTCATAACGAGGATCTTAAAGAACAACTTAAGAAGTCGGAAGAAGTTAGGAAATCACAAGTAGAAGTGATTAAGAAGTTTCAAAAGGATAAGATACAGTTAGAGAACAAGTTGGAAAAAATACAAGACGAAACCTTAAAACCTCAAGGGACGAAAATACAACTTCCAACTCAGAGCAGTGATCAAGAGACGACTTTCGTAAAAAAAAATTACAGTGTGAGAATTCCCCATCGACACCCCAACCATAAAAACTGATACCCTAAAAAGGCGGAAATGTTGGAAGATAAAGGTCCTAAGGTGATCAAAACTCCTGATGACATATCAGTACGGAATCCCGATAATCATCGAAAAATGAACTTGGGATGGATTAATCCCTCCACATATCAGAAGTTATGTTCAACGCTTAAAAGTTCGTATTGACATGTGTCGTCAAATACGACACCACAAAAAGCAATACATAAAAATTATAAGGCTTTGAGGAGAAAGCCTTTCTAAGAGAGTGGCAATGTAACAACAAAATAATAATAAATTAATATTAAATATTAATATTAATTTATTAATTAAACAAATATCAATAGTCATGACCTTTTGTCGAAAAGGTACATGGCGGGCCTATAAAAGCCCAAACCTATGTAACTATTAATCATCTATCATACAATATATTTTTACGTTACTATTGATCCATTTATGGACCACTTACGTTACTTACATTGGGTTTTCCCGTAAGAACAATATTTTACTGTTCCACATTCTTTGGTGTCATGACCCAATTCACATATTTGACATACCTCCACCTTGTCAAGCGGGAATTCCTTCAGTGGGTGCTTCTTCCTACACTTAGCACATAATACACCAAGTGCCAGGTCTTCTTCTGCTTTCCTATGTTTTTCTCTCAAGATATCCAACTGCGAGGAGATAGAGCTCATCATATCTGTTTTAAAATTCTCAAGAAGGTTTCCTATTTCTGCCTGAGTGGCCCCTCCACTGGATGACTTACATGTCCTAGTGAAGACATCTCGATCTCGTTCTCTGACCTGATTGTTGGTTCTAGAGGATCCCCTCAAATATCTTCGACATAAGTCAATGATATTTTTAAAGGGTTCTTTTGGGATATCCCCCTTCCCCATCAAATTCAGCATGTCTAGGAAATATTCTATGATCCCATGCAGTAAGATAATATTCAGTACATCTTTCCCAATATCGGCATGAACAGACCTCTACAAATTGTATAATAATCTCTCAACAAATTCCTCCAAACTCTCCTCTTCTTTCTGGACCATCTTAAACAAATCTTCCCTCCTATCTCTTGTTCTACAATACTCTTGATATTTGGAGAGGAAATTCTGCTTCATTTGATCCCAAGTAGTAATAGTCTCATGACCCAAACTCATGAACCAACGCAGGGCATTTCCCTTAAGAGGAGCAAGGAATAGCTTCAATTTCTGTGCACTAGAGGTGTTAACACCCAAAAAGTGCTCACTAGCTCATTCCCTTATTCTCATAACCCATTTATCCACTTTTTCTACCATTTGAGCCTCTAAAACCATCAAAAGGTCACCAAAAAGACCATAATACACCTTTTTCCCCTCAAAATATGTATTTTTCCATAAAAAACACAAAAAACCCTGAAAAATGGTCCAAAATTCCCAAAAAATATTAAAAGGGAATAAAAATATAAAAAATATTCAAAAAAGGAAAAAGAGGGAAAAAGAGACCTAAAGCATGTTGGTTAATACCATTGGTTTCCTTAAAACCATAATGGTAATTCCCCATCACCAAAAACTATAAAAAGGTGATAGGGGCTCCTCATTATTCATCCACATTTCATCATATCCTTATGCTGGCAAATTCCCTTTGAGAGTCCTTGCCTCCCATTTCGAGTTTGAAGATCCCCATTGAAGCATTGGAGAAGAAGAGACCATTGGACATTGGAGCTTCTCAACCTTGGAGCTGCTTAAAACTCACCATCCTCACCATTTGAGGTAATATAAAATCAAATTTTTAAAATTTCTTGTTTTTCTCATAGATCTTATTGCTTATGTTCTTAAATCTAGTTTTTTATTTTCATTACACATGTTAATGTTAGATCAGATTATATTAGTTTTTACATATCTTTATTGAGACTGCTGCTACTAGTTAGCAGGTGCATCCTTGCACATGCTTGGTTGAAAAACCAAGCAATAGTTTTTGGCGACTTCGCTGGTTTTTGAACTTTAAATATTTGCTTTAGATCTTTATTTTAGTCGTTTTTCCCATTTAAAACTGTAGATCTGCCATACTAGTCAGCTTCTTGATAGCTGCCCTAGCCATTGGCCCTTTCTGCAGCCCAAAACATCCCAAAATTTCAATTTTTGGGTTAGTTTTTTGTCGGTCGATTTCCATCCATACATCGCGACTTTCGGCACCCACAGTTGCACGGTCCATTGCAACTGTGAGCCTTTTTTCTGCGCGGTGCATCGCGAGTTTTTGACATTTTTCCACGCGGCCCATCGTGGCTGGGCGACCTTTCCTTGCGCGGTCCATCGCGACTTTTTGGCATTTTTCCGCGTGGCTCATTGCGACTTTTGACCAACGCGTTGCGATTCACATCGTGGCTTTCACCCACATCGCCATGCGGCTCATCGTGGGTTTTGACCTGACAGCCGCGATATTTCCTGTTTCATTTCAGCCAATTTTTTCCAAAAAAAATTCACCCAATGAACCCATTTTTTCCAGCATTAATTTCTGCAATTTTTTACAGCCTACTATGTCATTATTGCAGCATTATTAATTAATATTCGATTATATGCTTCACTTATCTTTTTGAAAATTTTCAGTTAATTGAAAGAAAGATTTGTTAAGTGTTTTTCATACATTGCAAGGTTAGAACCATATTTCTAAATTGCTTAATATTTTGCCCAAGAAAGACTTTAGAAATCCATTTATCTTTACATATGTTATTTGCTTTACCTTACAAAACTTTTTAAAGAATCAATATTTTTTGAAAAGATTATTAAAACATTTAAATTTGAAATGTCTTTCATTTTTCGCGAATTGAAATCATTATTTTAGTTTGTTATAAATTGCCCATGCGTGACACATTGTTTTGGTATACATCCACACAAGCACACAATCTGTCACAATAATTTCAAGTGAGCCTTAAAAATTACCTTAACTAAACCAACATTCTAACCCCACTTGGGGAACACAAAAAGAATTTTGTAGCTAGGTAGGACTGAGGGGATAAGTATCCAAATAACACCCCTCACTCATTTTTCATGTTGAGACATAGTGATTGACATTTAGAGTACCAAAATCCCTTATTATTTGTTGACATGGTTTAAGACCAATTTATCGAGAAGGCCTCTCCCTTAGGAGGGTTGAAGTATCCAGACTAGTTTCGGAAGCCTAAGTGGAATACCGCAATCCATTCAGTAACCGAAGGATGCCTTTCATTGTTCTCGTTGCACCACCCTTATGGGAGTACAGCAGTGACAGAACAAAACCGCAGATTCACCCAATTAAACGTGTCATGAACGGGGTGTCTTAGTGGCAAAACTTATAGGTTGTCTACTCGGTGTCCCTCCCGGTAGGGGGATATCTAGCCTTTGATTCTAGAATTTATATTGTCTGACTTGGATTTCATCACCTTGCAGAGGATATACCTTGTTGAGTCATAATACTTTTTAGTTAGGTGTTTGCATGCTCCATTACCTCCCTTTGGTCAGTAAGTACACCTTTTTCTATTTTTAGGAGCCGTTTGCATGTTGGTTTTCTAACCATTTTTTTATTGCTCCACTTACTATAGCACAGTTGTTATAGTAAGTGTTTTGAGTTTGGTTGTTAGCCTGAGTTCCATTATTTTTTACGCTCCCCTCTTGCACACATGGTTGCATTAGGGCTTTAGAGATTTTCACTCATCACCACCTAGTAGATTCAATTCACAACTATCACCATTGAGTCCCCGAGATGTTCACGACGTTTTCAAGGTGAACCCCCACAGTACGGTGCCCTTGAATCCACACGTCATCGGCACAGAACCTCGTCATCTGATTCTAACGCGCCTCATTTCACATCTGAATCTGAGGAAGAATCCGAAAATCCCACATACACCGCACCCACTAGCCCCATGGTTGATTTTTCTTCCAACCCTTTCAACATAGGGACCATTGGTGGAACTTCTTCCACCATCCCAGGTACTACATTAGCCACCACTCCCACAACCAATGTTGGTATGCCCAACCTGGGAACTGCCTCCACTCTTGGCACGCCTAATATGGGAACTACATCTACTCTAGGGATGCCCAACATGGGACCTACACCTACTATAGGCATACCTTTGACTGGAACCACTTCTAGCATACCAAACCCTGGGTCTACTATACCCAATCCAAACCCATCTATAACTCAATCTAGACTTGGGAACACAGGCTTCACCCATACACCTTTGATTGGGGGACATATCCCCTTCACAAATCAGATACCCTTCGGGGGCAGTGGCCCACACCATAATGCTACCACTAGCATATATGCCCCAGCCACTACATCACACCCCTCGGCTAGTCTGCCATTTATGGAAAGTCTGAATTTGCCAGACTTGGCAAGACCCCACTTGGCCCCCCATGCCCACAAAACTCCCCTCAAATATCCCAAAATTTGAAGGAAAAGCTAGGGAAGACCCCCCAAACCATATCATGTCGTTTCACCTACGGTGTTCCTCAAACTCCATAGTAGATGACTCTATTCGACTCTGAATTTTACAAAGAACTTTCACTGGTTCTGCAGCCAAATGGTACATTGAGCAGCTGCATGGGACGCACCCCACGTTTACATCCCTCGCCTCAACTTTCCTTCAGTTCTTTCAACTACCTGTACGCTATGATGTAGGAGTGGAAATACTACTGTCTTGTATATAGAACACCGCTACACGCATCACTGATCATATCCATGAGTGGCATAAGCGTCGTAGTCTCTACAAGATAAATCTTAACGACCGTATCTTCTTGGATTGGTTCCTCAAATCACTGGCCAAGTTATGGCACAAAACAACGCCCCAGACCTTTCTAGGGCTACATCTCATTCTAGAGCTACAACTTCGTATGTTCCAGTAATGCACACCCACCATATTCATGGACCCTCATGTCCACCACAGTGTTATGGGAAAGCATCATCAGCTTATGCACCACCTCCATATTATAACCAGCAGGCCCATAAGACTCTAGTTCACCCACAAGCCCAATCAGCTTATTATCCTCAATAGGAAACACCTCTTGCTCCAACACGTCCAGTAGCTCAAGGTTACCCACAACCGCAACAAGCACCAGGTCCACCTCAGAACCCTCCCACTTACTAACCACCGCAGCCCGCTCCAGCTCCTGCACAACCTCAAAACCCACCTACTACCCAAGGGCATTTATACGCACAACAAAACCAACCTCAAAACCAAAACAACCAACGTAATTAAGGAGGTCAACAGAATCGCGGAAGAGGACAAAACCACAGAAATAACCAACAACAAAACCAAGGAGGATAGCCACCTAATGCTCCCAATAACAATAACGTTGCTCCTACAAATCAAAACCCTGATTGTCCACCAAAACAAGGCAAAAATCCTAATTTGAGAACAAACCACCTTTGTTCTATATGCGGAGTCTACAAACATTACATGCATAATTGCCCCCACTTAGATCAAGCGCATCAACTTTGGACCGACGACGCCCAACGACAAGGACATGTTGCACAGCCAGTGCCACCTCCTCAGCGGCAACCCATGATATTGCAAAACCCTCTACCCAACCAAGGATTAGTAAACACTCATCCAATGGATCCACTGCAACACAACAGCAAATTACCTATGTGGTAACCGATTACCAGCATACAAAGTCTAAAACTCACCATTTGCTAATGATGTCATCAAATGATGTCAACCTTCAAACTCACCGAAATCAATACGGCTTTGCCCCTGAGGCCACACCCACCGATCCATCTTCGAGTACCCTCCCAACTGATCAGCCACTTGACATACCTAATATGACCATGGATGGGGGTCCAAAATCACCTTCCTTCCCCTTACGACGAATCAACAACAACCCTAACACTCATGCAGCTTCGAATTATAAAATCATAGAAGACCTAGCCCAATCCCTCGCTGCTATGTCCGCTCTAGAAATCCTAAAAACTTGTCCTGCACAGAGAAAATTGTTATTATCCTCCATTGTTGCCATAGAACTTAACGATTCTAATATGATGGCTTTCGACTTAGACCAAGCCGAACCTCGTCTGCCTTCATCTCTAGCTTTTCAGGTTTCTGTGTCCATTCGCAACCTCGTTGTTCATCGATGCATAATCGATGAAGGTGCCTCCACCTGTGTTATGTCGACTTTTGTCTGGTAGAAAATTGGATCCTCAACGCTACAACTGTCAACTACCGCATTGCGAGCTTATGATGGTTGTGCAGCTCAACCTCAGGGTTTGTTAGTGAACGTACCCATACATCTTGGGGGTAAACTAGTTCTCATAGATATAGAGGTCATCAATGCCCAACTTGATTACAATCTCCTTCTAGGACGAAGCTACATGTATAAAATGAAAGCTGTCGCTTCTTCAATTTTCCGCCTCATGATGTCCCCCCACGAAGGACGCGTAGTCAAAAGCAACCAGATAACATACTATGATCCCAATGCCCCCGTAGCACCTGAAAATGTTCTTCCCATGATCGAACAACCCGTTCAGAGTGCACACACATCATTCGTCTCCTCAGTCGGACCCGGGATATATTCGGATACTCCCATGACCACCACTTTCCCATCTATCCAACCCCCTCTCCGGATAACTGGAATATCCAATTTGTCCACCCTCTCACACAAGACATAGCAGCATACTCCACATCCTCAACCACTGCCATAACCACCCACAGTGCCTAGTCACATAGGAGCCACACCAATTCATATTATCCCATTTTTATTTCCCCCTTCAGGCGCCATTAACACACCCGTCATGGCTACACTTAATCTCCCAGGATTAACATTAGGACTACCTGTGTGGTACCTACCTGCCCCAACCCCTCCCCCAACACTGAATTCCATTTTACAACCGGTACAACCCATCAATATTTCGAACCATCCACCGCTTGGTGTGCCGCATCCCCAAAACCGACCACCTCCAACAGGGGCCACTACATCAACATCTAGTTATGTCCCCCCTCAATCCCTCCACACTGGGGGCAGAGGTCCACAAACCTACACCACTAGGCCCACAACTCGCACCCCTCCAGTGACTCCCAAATTAGCAAAGAACCCCCCAACAACCCGTGTGCTCCCTAAGTGCTCCTTGTGTGATGATATAGGCCATGCTACCCATCTATGTCCACAACTACCAGCACTTCAAGTACACATGAATATGTTGGATGATGACACCAACGTTCCAGTTGTCAAAATAGAACTACTCCCTCAGCCTCACGATAAATCATTGCGCACAACACACCCTTGTGCGATATGCAGCATCTACGACCATTATTCACACCATTGCCCCAATCTGCCAGGTTACAGAGCAGCACTATACGAATTGAATAATGCCAACCTAGAGATATCCCCCCCGCTCATTGAGGAAATATTCCCCCCAGAATCTTCCCATTCAGAAGAAATCAATACCATTTACATGATTTCAACTACCTACAAGCCTGAACCAATTGATTTAATGACGCACTACTTCCGGACCGATGAGGAAATCCTAGAAACTCTCACGGCACCAAACTGCCCTTGGGATGATATGCACCATCGATCATACTTTATCCCTGAGGCATCTACCTCCACCACAACGAACCAACTATCCGTTGAATCCAAAGACTTCTTACCAACCAGAGTCGATTGGTTCAAAGATCCTATACTAGCTGCAGAAGCCTTTGAAGAAGGTAACATGGCCAACATTTTTCCAATCATAAAAATCGACATCTCCTCCACCCCCGGAAAACCTGAGCTTATCTCTTTAGGCGCATCATGCACTGAAAAGGAAACCTAAGCCTATAAGAAACTCTTTCAAGAATTTCGAGATGTCTTCGCCTGGTCTTATACTGAGATGCCTGGTCTTGATCCTACCATTGTAGAACATCACATAGACACTTGGCCCAACATATCACCGGTCCGCCAGAAACAACGCCCCATTCACTCATCCAAGCTTCTAGCCATCAAAGCAGAAATTGAAAAACTTCAAGCAGTACGTTTCATATACCCAATTGCATATACCACCTGGGTTTCAAACCCAGTACCAGTCAATAAGAAAGTAGGCACCATCCGCGTCTGTACTGACTTCCGTGACCTCAACCTAGCTTGTCCCAAAGACAACTTCCCAACACCATTTATTGACCAACTAATCGATGCATGTGCGGGGCATGAGGTACTTTCTGTTAAATTTTCACAATTTACTTCAATCTGATCTAGGATCTTAACTGAGAGAACAACATGTACAACAAATCTACAACATATCAATCATGGACACAATAATGCAAGCACACAAGAGACACAGAGTTTACTTAGGGAAACCATAAAGGTGAAAAACCCCAATAACTTCCTCAGAGATAGATAAAGAAATGATACAACCAGAATACAAGAGATAGTCTTCTCCTAGCAACAGAGCCTCCTCCTCCACAAGTGCGCCACTCTCCAAAGTGTGAGTGAGAGAATGGAATGTGTAAAATGAGAGAGACACACTCTCTATCTATACACTAACTTGACTTGACCTTTACTCAACTAGGTCGGCCTCAACTTAACCACTTAACATAATGCTGACTAGGCCGACCCCCAATAGGGTGGTCTAATAACCCTTTGACCCAAATGGTCGACCCCCAATAGGGTGGTCTAATAACCCTTTGACCCATCAAGTATAAGTTACGACACTTACAATATAAATGACGACACTTCCGTATAGAGGAAAATAACATCTCTATAGGAATACAAACACTTCCGTATAGAGGAATAATAACATCTCTATAGGAATACAATATACATATATGTGAAATACATTCCGAAGTTACATATACATCAACACTCCCTCTTAACTAGGAAGGTATTTCTCGACACAGGTCTTCTAGCACAAGTCATCTTCTCTGGATCATCGTCACTGGATCATCGTCATCGAGTCATCATCATCGTCACTGTTGGTACTATCTCAATCAATCTCTGAATCTACTCGTCATAGGAAGTTCTACAGAGCCAGTCCTTTTTCATACTAGATGTAGGCCCACCACCTGCAGGTCTTCGTCATCACTGGCCATACTGTGGAATTCTCGGGACTTATTACGTGCGTCACAAAACCTGGTTGCAGCATCCCAGGCTATTACGAGCACACAGCTCTACCTGTAGGATCTCCTAGGAGCACATTACATGTGACCCATCACAAAACCTGGCTGAAGCATCCCAGGTTGTTACGAGCACATAGCTCTACCTATCATATCTCCCAGGAGCACATTACATGTGATCTCTCCACAAAACCTGGCTGAAGCATCCCAGACTGTTACGAGCACACAGCTCTACCTGTCGGATCTCCCAGGAGCACATTACATGTGGTCCACCACAAAACCTGGCTAAAGCATCTGAGGCCTTTTTCATCATGTCCAGATCTCCCAGGAGAAAATTACATGTGGTCATGGCAAAACCTAGCTGAAACATCTGAGGCCTTTTTCATCCTGTCCAGATCTCCCAGGAGTAAATTACATGCCATAGGACAAAACCTCGTAAGAGCATCTTAGGATGTTATGGGTACACAACTCCGACCTGAAGATCTCCCAGGGCACAAATTACATGTCCTCCCAGAGCAATGTCTCGAAAGAGCATCCCAGGCTGTTATGGGTACGCAACTCCGACCTATAGGATCTCCCAGACATGCTCATCTGCACAACCTGATCCACGACCACAAAGTATCATCCTGATACTCACCATACATCATCCTGATGTACACATGATCATCTTGATCATCATCACTGCAACATCCTGCTGCATGTCATCTGGAGAATATCGTCATCCGCGATCACCCTGATCATACAATGCATCCATCTGATGCACACCAAGTATCTACCTGATACATATCATCATACATAGTGTATACACCAGATACATAGATACATGATCCACACAATGTATCCATCAACATACATGATCTACCTGATCATACCTGATACATATCAATATATATGATCTACCTGATCATACAATGTATCCACCTGATACATATATAGATACATGGTCCAAGCATCCAACATGATGCATATACACAATACATACAAATGATCCAACCGATCATATCCAGCATCCAACATGATGCGTACATACATATAAATGATCCAACTGATCATATCCAGCATACAACATTATGCACACATACATATACATATAAATGATCCAACTGATCATATCCAGCATCCAACATGATGCACACATACATATAAATGATCCAACTGATCATACGAAGCAGAAACTAGAACATCATACTGATGCTCATCATCCAGCGCTTACATCCACAGCCATGTGAAGAATTCTCCTTCCAACATGCTTGGAATGGCTTCAGCAAATGTGTCCATCACTTCTTCCTCGAAGTGTCATCAATCTGAAGAACACCAAGCCTCTCCCTGAAGTACTCGAACTTCACCCTGGCTAGTGGCTTCGTCAGCACATCTACAATCTGCTCGTCCGTCGTAATGTACAGGAGCTTCACAGCTCCTCTCTGCACCATATCCCTGATATAGTGATATTTGATCTCTATGTGTTTCGACCTGTCATCAAACACTAGGTTCTCGGACAGCTTCACACAACTCTGGTTATCACAAAAGATACCAGTAGCATCCAATGGGAGATCAAATAAATCAGACAGTAGCTTCCGTAGCCATACTACCTCACAACTAGCTGAACAGGCTGCAACATACTCTGCCTTAGCTGTACTCAGTGCTACGCAGGACTGCTTCCTGCTGAACCAAAAGATCACACCTGATCCCATACTGAAGCAGCACCCATATGTGCTCTTCCTATCTGCAGCACTGCCTACCCAATCTGAATCAACATAACCCTGCAGGTTAAACTTTTGATTCGCTTCATACTTGAGCCCATAATCCACTGTACCCTTCAGGTACCTTAGAACATGCTTTACAACAACCATGTGAACACTCCTCGGATCCGTCAGGAACTGGCTCAATGTTTTCACCGCAAAGCAAATATTTGGTCTCATGTTCGTCAGGTACATCAAGGACCCAATCATCTGAGGATGCATAGAGACATCAACCGGCTCAGATGAAGCATCACAAAGAAGCTTCAGATTCGATGCCATAGGTGTGGCCATGGACTTGCAATCCATCACCCCGAACCTCTTCAGGATCTCTACTGCATATTTCCCTTGTCCAAGGAAGATTCCATCTGCACTCTACCACAACTCCATGCCAAAAACAAATAGTGCATCATCCCCAAGTTCTTCATCTCGAACTCGGAAGCAAGCTTCCGCTGCATTTCGGCAATCAATCTATCTTCACCTGTAACAAACAAGTTATCCGCATACAAAAGTAGTATCACTGGATTGCCTTCCTCAACCTTGTAGAAAAGTTTGGAATCTGCTTTATTCTTGGTAAAGCCCAAACTTGATAGAAAGCTGTCTATCCTACCATACCAGGTTCTGCACACATATATGACTACACCATGATGTCTTGAAATTCATCTGGTGTATCTTCTATTTCATCATTTTTATATTTCTCTATGCTGCCATATGTAGCATGCTTGATCTGATAGTTCCATTTGGAAGTCACAACAGACTTCCCTTTAGCTCTTGGGACCGCATCCCAAACATCGTTCTTCATGATCGACGGATCATGGCATTCTTCCCGTATCTTGGGAACTTCAATATCTTCAATAGATAATTTTGTTGCTTGAACAAATGTTGTAGTCCTTCTTTTGTAGGTGATGGTATACGATCTTTCCTACACAACAAGTTAAATTGCATGATTAGAAAACATCTCATAGTTTTCAGAACAAATTCTTACACATAAGGAAATGTGTCAGATAGTCATGCAATTATCTTCGTCAATGCTTCAATACAACATTTATCCATATTCCGTAACTTTCTAGATGCCTTCCAATCTCTACCAGAACACTGTTAAGAGTGTGCACAACTCCCAACATGTTAGCAAAGAGGTTTCATTCTAGATAAGTAGCAATGGAATGTTGTATAGTGCCATAGGCCACTTACCCATGCATATTAGTAGTATACTGTTCATCAATGCAACTATTCTAATATGCATAATACACAACCTAATTCTAGGAACATCATTATATACATTATTGAACAATATTATTTAAACAATAAAATATGCAAGTAATGACAATTCAAATACTTATCTTTGTTTGTTTGTCACCTAATAGGTGTCAAATACTTATTTTGAATCAAATCTTTTGGTCAACTCCATTCTTATGTGGATTGTGAGAAGTGGTCAACTCCCTCTGAATATCTACATCCTTGTAGAAACTACTGAAGTGTGCTCCTTTGCTTTCTTGCAGGAACAACTAGAGTGTGCTCCCTCTTGATCTTTGCTTCCTGGATTACCTTTCCTTGAACTTACATCCATCCTTAATCACTATGCATGCTTATTAGTATCATCATTGTGTTATCCTTGAGGTCTCATACATAATCACACATTTATTAGTATAATCTTAATACTATCAAAACACAATAATCTTAAACATGTATATTCATGATCATTCACAGATAATAAACATTAGTATTCAAGGTTTCAGGGAAGTCTTCTTTTACTCATACATATTCTTATTTGATCATAGGACTCTTCTGGTTAGTTGAATCATCAATCAAGATAAGAGATATAATATGCATAAAACCCGTGATCATTCAAACCTATACCTTCATGATTCTTCTGGTTAGTCATATCATCAATTATGGTAAGAAACATAATATGCATACAACCATGATTATTCAAACCTATGACTTCATGAATAATCATTATCAACAACACAACAGTATAAGATCCTAACACAAGGTAGGATTCTAGCTTGATATAGGAAAAACATACCTGGATTAGCATGCTAGCTAGTTATGTCTAACATACCCGCATAATGTCTTCTGGTTCTCTTTAGTGACTTGTGCTAGTAACTTGCATGTCTCATAAGTTAACCATTGTAGAACCAAGTTATACATACCTCGAAAGTAGATCTTCTATGTGATCCATGACAATGGATGAATCTTTGTCTTCATGTCACCATGAGCATATGTTCTTGAAGTAGAACATGATTTGACTTTCTTGGTGTACCTTTTGTGTTAGCAAACAACATAAACCTCATACAACATCACAATGCATTAGTACAATCATAAGTGTCAAAACCTTAATCAATGAATATCTTCTATTAGGGTGATACGACAAGTCCAGTAATTAATCAAGATTGTACTGTAATGATATGAAGACAAACATATAATAAACTTAACCATGAAACATACCTGTAAGCCATACCTGTCAAGATTGCTTGTAATCTTCTTATGGAAGGCCTTAGCCTCATCTCCCTCTGAGACAGGAACTTCTTCACTTATGCAGGTGACCAATCCATCTTCTTCTAGGATTAACCCAATCCACTTGATTTGCAAGAATTGGACCTGGAGCTGGATTAGAGTTTGTCAAAGAAACCCCAAAAATTCAAACTTTGAATTTCAAACTTTCGAAAGGATAGAAATATGTGCCTTGATGAGCTGATCAAGTTGGTATATTCAGAATTTGAAAACTGCAAAGTTTCACCCCTCAAAATTGCCTTTTAGATTTCTGGATTCACTAGGGAGGACCCTGAATTAGGGTTTGAGTTTCTCGGAGCTTCACCCAACCAAAAGATTTGATTCAAAACTCTAAGCTTCTATTTTTCCGAGGAGCTTCCAGCCGTGGTCACAGATTTCCAAAATTCCAATTTTTGAAAAAGCCCTAATTTTCCATCTTTCCAATCAAAGTCCCGAACTGGGGTTTGATCAAGCTCGGCCTTCTGCCCAACCAAAAAATCTGATCCGATTACAAAAATTCTAACTTTCTCTGAAGCCCTAAATTCCGGAAGCCATGAATGAAGGTACTCAAAAATAATTATGTTTTGACAGAAATATGTACCTGATTGTTTCTGGTGTAACTCTGAACTTTTTGATCCACAGGGTCTGAAAATTTTTCTTGAGATAGCCTAACCTGTTATCTTTCCATCTCGACAAGTCTGACATTCAATTGGATTCTCTGAGAGAGAGTTATGGCAAGTGTCGCAATGTGACCTGTTTATGGCATAATATAGGAGAGTGAACTTGTACGGTGTGCCACGTGTCACTGTTCCAACTTCGGCCTCTGAAAAGTTTTCCTGAGATAGTACAGTCTGTGTACTACCTGTCACTTTTTATGAATTTCATTTGGAGCTTTCTAGCCCAAGTTATGACCTTTTAACCAAGGTCACCCGGTTTTGACTCAGATCTGGAAGAGGCAGAAACCCTATATTGTACAGATCATAAATCCCAAAGTACAATGAATTAGAGGTTTTCCTTTGGACACAAGGTACATGGGGATCTGATCTTCGACCTGTAAAAGTTTCAGATCCGAAAACTTCGCCAAAATGGATTTATAGCGAAAGTGCTACGTTGACTAGTTTTTGCTATATCAAGCCCTAGCATCGTAAGTGCAACAAGTGTCATACATGCCATATCATTCCTTCTTTCAGGCTAGCTCTGATACCATGTTAAATTTTCACAATTTACTTCAATCTGATCTAGGATCTTAATTGATAGAACAACATGTACAGCAAATCTACAGCATATCAATCATGGACACAATAATGCAAGCACAGAAGAGACACAGAGTTTACTTGGGGAAAACCATAAAGGTGAAAAACCCCAATAACTTCCTCAGCGATAGATAGAGAAATGATACAACCAAAATACAAGAGATAGTCTTCTCCTAGCAACAAATCCTCCTCCTTCACAAGTGCGCCACTCTCCAAAGTGTGAGTGAGAGAATGGAATGTGTAAAATGAGAGAGACACACTCTCTATTTATACACTAACTTGACTTGACCTTTACTCAACTAGGTCGGCCTCAACTTAACCACTTAACATAATGCTGACTGGGCCGACCCCCACTAGGGTGGTCTAATAACCCTTTGATCCACATGGCCGACCCCCAATAGGGTGGTCTAATAACCCTTTGACCCACATGACTTATACAGGGCCGACCCCAACAAGGTGGTCTAATAACCCATCAAGTATAAGTTACGACACTTACAATATAAATGACGACACTTCCGTATAGAGGAATAATAACATCTCTATAGGAATACAACCACTTCCGTATAGAGGAATAATAACATCTCTATAGGAATACAATATACATATATGTGAAATACATTCCGAAGTTACATATACATCAACACTTTCTTTTATGGACAGTTTCTTCGGATACAACCAAATCAAAATCCGTAAAGAAGATCAATACAAGACCGCTTTTACTACCCCATGGGGCACCTTCGCCTATCGCGTCATGCCTTTCGGTCTCAAGAACGTTGGAGCCACTTTCCAATGAGCCATGACTTATTGTTTTCACGACCTAAATAACATCATATTAGTTTATCTAGACGACCTCACGGCTCGATCTAAGAAACAATCTGACCGTTTAGACGATCTTTGACAAGTCTTCTTGTGTTGTCGAAAATACAACATCCGCTTGAACCCACTCAAGTGTGTCTTTTGTGTTCCAGTAGGCCGTCTGTTGGGTTTTATCATTTCAGAAAAAGGGATCACCATCGACCCTCTAAAGGTTCAAGCCATAGTAGACCTACCGTCACCTCGCACATTAATACAACTACAAAGACTTCAAGGGAAGTCCAACTTCTTTCGCCACTTTGTCCCAGATTACGCCACGATAGAAAATGGTTTCGTCCGCTTGCTACAACTTCATACCCGTTTTGTATGGGACAACCAAGTGAAAGGAGCTTTCACAGACCTGAAGAAAGCACTTACAAGTGCCCCCTTGATTTCTCCTCCAGATTTCACAAGAGACTTTACCCTTTACATTTCGGCTTCAGATTACGTCGTCTCCAGAGTACTCATCCAAGAAGACTCCGCTCGTCAAGAGCATGTCATTTACTATGTGAGCCAAACCTTATCAGGCCCACCACTGCGGTACCCACATGAAGAGAAAATGGCCCTCGCTGCCGTCTTTTCAGTACAAAAGCTGCGCCATTATATTCTCCTAAGCCATACTACAGTTGTGGCAAATTCAAACCCAATGGTCTATCTCTTGAATCACCACCTTCTACAAGGTCGTGTTGCCAAATGGGTGATTATCTTACAAGAATATGATCTGACTTTTGAAACACCGAAGAGCACCAAAGCACTAGCACTCATTCAACTCATTACAGACCTACAATCTTCGTCGTCATCACCAGCTATCCATACTGATATAATTGACGAACATTTGTTCATCATCTTGTTTGATGACCCTTGGTACGGCAAGATTTTGGTATACCTCCGCACACAGAAGTTTCAACCCAACATCGACCGTGATGGATGTCGTCGCATTCATCACCATGCCCCCCGTTACCTCCTCCTGGGTGATGTCCTCTATCGACATGGCGTCGACACAATCCTACGATGGTGCCTTTCCCAAGAAGAAGCAAAATAAGTCCTTAATGACTGTCATAGCGGTGCCTGCAGTGGCCATTTCTTTGGAATGCCCACCGACCAAAGGGTAACTCGCACAGGTTATTTTTGGCTGTCATTATTCACCGATTATATCACAGCAGTCAAACATTGCCAAAATGGCCAACTCTTTGCCCCCAAGGCAAGAACCCCCCCTGCCCCCTTCATCCAGTCGTCACCATCAGACCATTTTGCAAATGGGCCATCGACTTCATGGATCGCAATCCCACATCAGCCGGCGACCACAAACACATTATTGTGGATGTCGATTACTTTACCAAATGGGCAGAAGCCATGCCTACTTACAATTGCAAAGCCGACACTACAGCCCGTTTTTTCCTCAACCATGTTATTGCTCGCTTTGAAGTACCAAAGCAAGTCGTCTCAGACCACGGCTCTCACTTCAAGGACTCCGTTTGGCGAGAATTGTCAACACTCCTTAAGTTTGAACATCATTTCTCCTCTGCCTATTACCCCCAAGGGAATGGCCAAGTCGAAGCAGTTAACAAAATTTTGAAGACCATCATCCAGTGCACTGTCGACCGACATAAGTCGAATTGGCATCACATTCTTTTTCCTGCATTATGGGCTTACCGCACATCCACTAAAACTGCCATCGGCTTTACCCATTTCCATTTAGTTCACAGCGTGGAATCTGTCATCCCCATTGAGTGTCAGATACCAACATTACAAATTTCCGTAGAACTCCTCCCAAACACTTCACTAATTGAAGAACGCTTACTTGTTTTAGAGCAAGCCGACAAAGATCGCCGCACTGCTCTCCAAACAATCGAAGCTGCAAAAAACAGATGTAAAATCCATTACGATAAACATGTTCACCCATGAGCATTTAGTGAAGGAGACTTGGTACTCGTTTACGACCAAGCCCATGATAAAACAGGAAAAGGAAAATTCCAGTCCATGTGGCAAGGCCCATATATCATACACACTTGCCTTGGACATGGGGCATACATTTTGACTGATTCAAAAGGAAACCTCATGCGCAACCCCCGTAATGGGTTGTACCTCGAACGATTCTATACATAAAAATCTCCTCGACACCACAGTCCATATTGTACAATTTTTTAAATTTATTTTTTCGCTGTAAACTTCCAAAAAATTACATTTTCATTTTTTTTCCTACATGAACACAGATGGATCCTGTTCCACTCTACCACATCAGCTTTGCTGATGGCACAAGGTTGGTCTCCAAATATCGCTTCAGCAACTTGGGTAATTTATTCCCCTTCACATGAGTTGATCCACCTCGACGGAGTGTGCATAGGTGCTGCCACAAACAACCAAGCTGAGTATGATGCCATGACCGATCTGCTAGCCGCTGCTCTCCAAATGGGAATAAGTCACCTTAATGTTTGCTTGGACTCCCAGCTCCTTGTTTCCCAACTCAACAATTGTTACCGGGTACACGATCCCTGTCTATTTAGAAAATTTATGCACACTAAACAAATAATTCGACACTTTGAATCCATTTCATTCACTCATGTCCCAAGAAATCTCAACAATGTAGCAGACCAAATGGCTAACAACATTCTAGATTGGCACGTCAACCAACACATGTAGGACATCACGACATGCATCACATAGGCATTAAAAAATCAAATAAAACAAAATAAATAAATCATCATAACATTGTATCCACGTGCATAACATGTGCCTCCACGGGCATATAAAAATCATAACATCGCATCCACGTGCATAACATGTGCCTCCACGGGCATATAAAAATCATAGCATCGCATCCACGTGCATAACATGTGCCTCCACGGGCATATAAAAATCATAGCATCGCATCCACGTGCATAACATGTGCCTCCACGGGAATCCAAAAATAGTAATATGGCATCCATGTGCATCGAACATGCCTCCACGGGCAAAAAAACAAACTACAATTGCATTCACATGCAACAAAACATAAATGAGAAGACCAGATGTGCATCCACATGCATACATGACTATATACCAAAAACGCATAAATATATATATATATATATATATATCATCATAAGAGTCACAATGTCAGGAATGCTCTTAGCACCCAAATATACAAAAGGTACACCAGCGATACAAAATATGTATCAACAAAATACATCCCCATATGCTCATCAACATTTGGGGGCAGGTACAAGATCACCTAATCATCACGATCACCAGACTCCTCTGGCCCCTCCTCCTCTGGCTCCTCTAGATCATACTGATCCCGAGCCCTCCTCTCATCCATCACTATAGCTACTCTCAATAAGATCGATCGCCACTCACGGGGAGCATCGAAGCAACGATCAAGAACATGTCGATCTAGATCCCTCCAACCATCATCTGGTGCATCCACTAGTAGCGCCTCCAACGTATCACGTACGTCCTCTACTGCATCATCCCGATGAAGCACAACTCCTCGTGCACGGGGCGAGGGTGCTGCTACCAGTGGAGGTACCACCACCATCACCTGTCCCCTACGGCCCATATGATCCATTGGAGGCCTCAGACCAACATCTGCCATGACCCACACTGAAACAAGTCAGTATCATATAAACATCTCAAGCTATACTCATAACAAAACATCTCAACATGATATAAAAGAGAAATAAAAACAAGACGTACCGTCTAACCCCCAAGCCTGTCCCTGAGCTCGAGGCATATCAGGGTCTCCCCGAAAGTCCATACCCACATATGGATAGTCGTCAATCACAACGGGCATTTTCTCCCACTGATCATACATCTCCGACGAGAAGAACTGCCAAATGCCACCACCACCCCGGGGCATCATCTCCGCCCACCACACCATCCACGGCTCACTCCTCAGTCCCTCTCGAACTGGTAGACATGGCTACAAGGTAGGTACCCACTCAAAAAAGAAACAACAGAGGAAAGAGGCGTAGCTAAACTCTCCTCCCCCCTGCCTAACCTTGTTCATCTCTCGCCGAGCATAAGCCAGAAACATCTACCCCCAAGCAAAATAGGTCCCCTCCAAGACACGATGAACCATCATCGTTTTCCCCACCGACAAGAGATGGGGCACATGTGCACCAAGCACTCGCAAAACACAAGCAGCTACTGCCTGCATCTCCACCTCTCAGAGATCTGAGATACTCAGTTTTTGCGCACGGGCCCCTCGAACACAAAATCTCTCAAGGAGATCCTCAATGTCCATACCAGTTGGAATCCTCAGCTGGGTGTCCCCTATCTCACCTAAATGGGGCAAGCCAATAAGAAAGTAAACATCAATCAAGGTGAGCTCAAGTCGCTCACCTTGCACCATGAACACCGCCTCCTATGGATCTCAAAAGTCAATCAACTTGTTCAGCAGCTTCTTGACTGAACGCATAAGAGGGATCTAAGCGAACTTCAATAGTTCGCCCATAGCCAAGGCCGCCCGCACAAGCGGGATCTCCCAAATACTGCCCATCAGTCCCTCATCAATCTCCCTCTCCCTCCACGATACTAGCGACCTCCTCAGTATCCTGCCAACACAACACATAATTTTTTTAGAAAAATAAAACAAAATTTTTTCCTAACCAAGCAATCCCCATCGCAACTTTCGGGCCCCTCGCCTCGAAGAACATCATGGCTTTCAACCCCCACAGCCGCGATGCTCATCGTGGTTGTCAGCCCTCACAGCCACGATGTGCATCGCGGCTGTAAACATACACAGCCGCGATGAACATCGGGATGTAGGCACCAATAGCCGCAATGAACATCGCAGCTGTCGGAGCCCACAACCACGATGCACATCACGACTGTCCAGCCGCGATGTGCATCGCGGAAAAAGGCTCAAAACCCGCGATATTTCGCGTTGGAAAGCCAACATGGAATATTCGCAGTTTCTGAGACCCCGACGCTCACCAAAAAGTAAATAAATTGAAAGACTAAGGCACATAGGCTTACCTGAAACTCGTAGAATGAAAAACCGATGGTCGAATCTCCCACAAATCAAGAAAATGCTCTGACCCAACTAAATTACTTTGTGAAACTCAACGGTGAAAATGACACTTGTCACATTGGGTCCACTTTCTATTTATAGAAATTTGAGCAATTTTCAATCAACCATTTCGGCATCATACAACGTCCGTTTTTCAAACCGTTGGTACCATTGGAATCAGCGCATCGAGAACTTCATGCCAGTCCACTCCTTTTTTCGATTCCACCATGACCCGTTTTGGGGCATTTTTTACATGCCCCTCGTCACCTCAATTTGCATGCCACATCGGCCTTGGTCCATTTTTTATGAGTCTTATATCGTCGGATTTAGTTTTCCGCGCTCGTGATGATGCTTGAGACCATTTCTCACTCTCACCACCATATTTTTCGAGCATTTTTCCCATGCCCCTCGTCGCCTCAGTTTGCATGCCACATCGACCGTTATCCGTATTTAACAAATTTTATATCGATGGATTCAGTTTTCCGCGCTTATGATGATGCTTGAGATCATTTCTCGCTCTCACCCCCATAAATTTTGGGCACTTTTTCAGATGTCCGTCGTCCCCTCGATTTACGTGCCACATCGACAGCCATCAGATTTTACAAATTTTTGCATCGCAACTTATACATGAGCCCCCCACTCCATCCATACTGCGATTATGGCATTATTTTGTTACCATTCATCAACCCGCAAGGAGGCCCCATTAGTGTTCCCCCCTATCACCATGCTTGATCCCCATACTCTTCCTTTGATTGAACACTTCCTCCTTGCCTCTCCATTACTTTTGTTCAGTATAATTTTATCCCTTTTTCAGGCCGATCAATTGCTTTACGAAAAAGACACTTAGGGAGTTTCTGTTAAGCTCTTTTCTGACTCCTAAAACAATGAAAAGATCGTTAAGCAATCTTGCTTCCTTTCATGCTCGCTAAAAGTATCTGAAAGGGCGTCTACTTGGTATAAATTTACCCATTTTCCGGACCTTGTAGACTAATTACGAAAAAGGAATACTCTAGTCACATAGGCTAGAAGAGCTCTCCATTTGCATCATTTTATGCTTTTTCGGGCCTTGGAGACTAATATATGAAAAAGAACACCAATGGAGTATACCTACAGCTTTTAGACTCTCTAAAAATGGAAGCACTCACGAGCATGAACAGTCCTGGGTTCGCATAAATCCACAGGATAGTACCATTTTAGATCAAACTTTTATCCCTTCTTGGAGCTCATTAAAACTACGAAGAAGGACCCAACGGTGCTTTTCGGCACCACATCATGTCTACTCATATGGCAGCTTCCCCATTATGGTCGCCTTTTTTCAGAGTATTCTGCAGTATGTCACCCTAAGGGTCCCCCAATAGCATCCATCAGCTCGTCCACGCAGAGTCACTCCAGTCTGCAATACATACCCCTAATAAGCTATGATCCCCACACCTAAAAGTCAGTTTCCTATGCTGCCAGGTCAACCATGTCATCATGCTCTGAACAAAGGAAGTTTGAGTCCACCCACTCTATGACCCCAGTTATTCCCCATCCCCACAGTATGTCAATCCTACCATCAGTACTATCACACTTTAGTTGTACGCCTCGTGCTCCTATCAAGGAAACATCATTGCCTTGGTAGTTGCCAATTTCCCTCTGTCGACGCCAACCAAGTCTACTCCAAAGGATAGACCCAGAGGTCCCTATGCCTTGGACCCATCACCATTAGTGATGAGTGCCTACGGATCATTTTGAAAGGAGTCCTAAGTGCCTCTCCAAATGATTGTTTCTCACATGCTCGACTTCAACACCTTGATCACATCGTTGAGACTTGTACAGGGTATCGATCCTTTCAGTTATTTGTTGAAGACCCCAGATATCACCTGAATCTACCACATTTGAGAGTCTAATTGAGGAGACAACCAGTTACATATTCCTATGGATATTCGGGTTGCGCTTGGCGACAATTTTCAGACGTACCGCAGTTTTATACTCCCTCGAGTATACAGTTACATATACTCCTCAGGAGTTGACTCAGATTCATTGAGTCCCTACAGATGTGGGACACCTTCAGATTCAGTAGTTCATCAACCCTTCTAATACCTTATTCAGAATGGTTGTTGCTTTTTTCCAGTGTATTAGTTATTCAGATCAGTCATGGTATGACCATGAGTATGTCCCAGCATTGTGTCCCCTCTAGACCATTATGATGCACCAGCAGATTTTTATGTATTTTTTTTCAGGTCTCCCTTCTTGGGCCTAAATGTTATGTATATGTCTTAATACGAGCATGGGTATGCCCGCCTCATCCATAATCAAAGATTATTCCTCATTCATTTTGAGGCCATTTATTTTTTCAATTTTTGCAGTTTCCAAGGGGCCATTGTTTCAGTCTCCAATCGGTCTCTTCTCCTCTCCAAACCCCAGGAAAAAGACAAAAGAACTATGATGTCTATTTGCCATACGATGAGCTCCTGCCCTCACACATCAAGGGGCAATCTGTTAACACCCAAAAAGTGCTCACTAGCTCATTCCCTTATTCACATAACCCATTTGTCCACTTTTTCCACCATTTGAGCCTCTAAAACCATCAAAAGGTCACCAAAAAGACCATAATACACTTTTTTCCCCTCAAAATATGTATTTTTCCTCAAAAAACACAAAAAACCCTCAAAAAGGGTCCAAAATTCCCCAAAAATATTAAAAGGGAATAAAAATATTCAAAATATTCAAAAAATGAAAAAGAGGGAAAAATAGACCAAAACCATGTTGGTTAATACCATTGGTTTCCTTAAAACCATAATGGTATTCCCCATCACCAAAAACTATAAAAAGGTGATAGAGGCTCCTCATTATTCATCCACATTTCATCCTATCCTTATGCTACCAAATTCCCTTTGAGAGTCATTGCCTCCCATTTCGAGTTTGAAGATACCCATTGAAGCATTGGAGAAGAAGAGACCATTGGACATTGGAGCTTCTCAACCTTGGAGCTGCTCAAAACTCACCATTTGAGGTAATATAAAATCAATTTTTTTAAATTTCTTGTTTTTCTCATAGATCTTATTGCTTATGTTCTTAAATCTAGTTTTTTATTTTCTTTACACATATTAATGTTAGATTAGATTATATTAGTTTTTACATATATTTATTGAGACTGCTGCTACTAGTTAGCAGGTGCATCCTTGCACATGCTTGGTTGAAAAACCAAGCAACAAGAGGTATAGTCATAGCTCTAATAGAGGATATCAAATTCGAAGAGGAATTCATCTGCATCTTCAGAGGACTTACCATGGAAGTTCGGAAGAACCGAGGGTGAAATATTCTTCATGGGGGCTGCCCCTAGTGTTTGTAGGATAGGGAATTCAAGTGTGACAACAGTGTCACCATGTTGAATATCCTCCACCTCCTCTTCGTGATTATTCGGTCGTTCATGGTGATCACCATGTTTTTCATTACCCATGTTTCCTTGGTCCTCTTGTCCTTCATTTCTTCTTCCCTCCTCTTCTCTTTCTTCTTATTCTCTACTCCTTTCTTCCTCTCGCCTCCTTTCTTCCTCTGATTCTTGGCGATGTTATCACCACTCTTCTTTGGTTACTCTATGCCCGTTGATTGGATAGATCTCCTCTAGACCCACTGCACCTGCAATACTTCCTTTGTCTTCAGGAGGTTTCTTCTCAGGAATGGGAGTTAAAGGTCCCGTTGCGTTCTCCACGGTTGACGTAGATGTTTCAAGATTGGGGAGAATGGAGTTTCTTCTTCCTGAATATGCTCGCGGTAGTCTAGTAGAGGAATCATCTTTGGAAATTATTTCATCAATGAATGTCTGTCTTCCCAAACCTTGGTTACCGCCACGACCTCTACCACCTCCAGGATTAGTATTTTGGGGGGGTTCCCGAATTTTTCTTCTCGTATTCATGCATGCTTCAAATACTCATAGCTAAATTAAAAAACTAACCAACTACCATCTATGTCTATCAATTGCCTTCCCCGGCAACAGCGCAAAAATGTTGGTCACTCTATATGCTAATCAATTCTAATTAACAGACATAATGTTCAATATAAATTGTCAACCCAGGGAAGTCTTTTTATTTCAAAGGCAATTAGCAAAATCTGTGCATAAACACTCAAGTAGCTGATTGAATGAATAAAGATCAATTATCCTACCTAACTGCTCATTCAATCTCAACTCATTGCTAAAACTAATCTAAGTTATCTATCTAAGAATTCAAGGGACTCCTTCTTTCCTACAACATCAATCCAACGGTAACTAATCTAAGAATAAATGAACTAGAATTGCTTTTGCAAGAAGTTAAATCCTAAAGATATCAAACTACAAGTAAATCAATCATAACCTATATAATTCAACAAATTATAAAAATGTAAATAACATTGATTGAACTAGAACTAAGCTTGAACCATAATCTGACTAAATTGGCAAACTCTAAGAAAGATAAATAACATAAATGAATTAGAGCTGAGCTTGACTGTAACAACGAATTAACACACTTGCATCAAAAGGAAAACTATTCTACACAGTCAACTGTCACACCACACCATCGCAGCACACCAAATAAAAATGCAATCATTAACAACTACTATTGCAGCTCACTGTAAATATGCCTATTGTAATTCCACGCCAAAATAATAGAAACAAAACTAAAGCATCTATCTAACTCGACGATCTCTGTGAGAAGGTGTGCCATGGCCTTCTAACAGAGATGCCATGAAACTAACACAAATTAAGACACGCGAATATCAAGAATTCTACTCCTTGTATTAAAATGGTAGATCCATAGTTACAACACTCTGTTCCAACTCTTACAATCAAAATTCCAACTAACCAACCCCCAGGCTCAGAACACCTTCTTACATTTATGCACAAAAGACATAATTTTGTTCCACAAATGTGGGGAATCCATGAACATCTATGATATTCAGGCTGCCAAATTGAAATAGAAACAATTACAGCCATGAATGAAATTGAATGAAGTTGTTGTGTTCAGGCCTACGTTGTTACTCCGTGTTGTTAACAAACCGAATAGATTCCAACTAATTGGAAGAGAAGATGCTTGGATGTTTTATTGTGAATCAGTCGCAGTTGTCCTCGTGGAAGGATGCTTGGGATGTTACAACGATATATAGGACCGAATTCAGGAAGGGACAGCTGACGCCACATATTCCTTTCCTCCATAGGTTCAGCGAGCTGCTACACCTGTGGTCTTTCAAGGATCAGAACTATCTTTATCAAATCAATACATGTTAGCACAAATTAAAAGATAAAGTTCATAACCATAAAAATATTAGGCATTAATAAGATAAGGCAATAATAGATTATACTTGATGAGATCCATGCTTGACTTGGAAAGATACAGTCTGGGTTATGGAAAAGTAAGTAAAAACAAGGGGAAAAGGTGTTGATAAGTATAGGCAAAAAGGGCTATTTTGGGGCCCAACATAATAGAATCCAACTTCTTGGCATTTCGAGTTCACATATAGTCTTTGTTAGTTGGAGAAGAGCTGGAAGAGTAAAAGAACCCTGAAAGCAGGAGAGATCCCGATACCATATTGTATAGCGTCAAGTGGTATTCAAGCAAAAGAATCCCGAGAGCAGGAAGATCCTGCGTATGCATGAACATCTCCAACTGAGGTTGGGTAGATGTAACATCCCAAAATTTAAAAAAATTTAAAATTTTTTGATATAGCTTTTAATGCAAAATCTAACTGTGCGGAAATATAATAAATGCTTAAATGTCGTCTTGCTGTACTAAATGTTGTGTTGGTCAAAAGTGTAATGTCTGCGACAAGATGATTAATATCTACGTTTCGATGTTAAACTTGCTCAACTGTATTTTCACATTTCTTTTGTTGTTGATCCAAATATATAAAGTTTATAAGTGTTAGCTATTGTTCTTATGTTTGATGATGAAGGGGTCCCATGGATGCCCCGAGGCTTACTTAGCATTTATGCTAAATCATGTGAATCGTCCTTTTACATAGATTACAGGTAAGAGCCTTAGTGTTTACGACATGTGACCGAAGAGTTTCTAACCAGTTTCAGTAATCTCCAAAGTCTTAATGGTTTAAGAGACAAAATGTCGAAAATGCCATCGGTGGGAAACTTCAGTTAGCCTAGCTTATAAAACAGAAGTATGTTAGTTGTAAAATTTATAACCCTATACTAACCTTTTTATTACTTTTTAAAATCACTAGATGGGATCCATATATCAATATTGTGAGATTCTATTTCATGCAAACTATAAGGATGAACAAATTCTATATGTAATGGCTAAGTACAATTAGTGTGCAATATCTATATGCAATTCCTTGTATGCTCTAGAGTATAAGAATTAGTTGCAATATTTTATTTAACTTCTAACTTAGAAACTATTTGCGAAATCATATTCAAATTCTAGCCTAGGAACTATATACAAATTCATGATCAATTTCTAGCCTAAGAACTATATACAAATTCATGATCAATTTCTAGCCTAGGAACTATATACAAATTCTATACTGTATTGAAATATATATATGTAGAGTCTTATACATAGTCCTATGAACAAGGATTACATACATTTCGTGTGTGCATCACGTGACCCTTTAACATGATGAGTCCCTAGCAAATAAATTTGATACAACCTTGGCTTACCACAAGGTGTTATAACATAACCGAGTTGTGCACTTTTATCAAAGAGTTGATACATTATAAGGATGGGTAAAATTAACATCATGGTGGTTTTGTGCTTGCAGGCACTTCGGTTTCCTTTTGCATTTAATATTACAACCACCGAGTGTAATGTCCCCATTTTGACCCCCTTCGCATTAAATCGTAAATGATGTAAATATTGTTATTTAATCATGGTGAGGAGCTCAAGGCCAAGGCCCCACCATTGATTTAGCGTTTTATGTATCGGCAATTAAAGAAATAGATGCCTATGGTTCTTGTGCTAGATAGGCACAATGTAAATAAGACATCATGTAAATACGAATTTTAATGAAAATACCCACAACTAGCTATGCAATGCAACAAAGAGATAGGGGCATGATTCTACAAGGAATAGGGAGAAAAATTATTCAAACCCTTGAGCCAATGGTGTTAATCCATGTGTCAATGAGAAAATCCATAAACCACCAACTACCCATTTTGGGTTATGCACCCAATCATTTAATTCTTCCAAGAGTTGGTTGAGGCAGTTAATGCCTTAGGAATGGAGAGGTATGGAAGCCAATTTCGTGCATGGGCAAGCCATCAACCTGGGAATTTGTATTTTTGCTTCTTGGGCAAGAAAACACCCACGAAATGGTGCCCAAAAGTCATTCTGAACCCATGGCTTTTTCCCTCTCACGCAGTCTGAGCTAGCTGGGCTTTCCCCATCATGTTTTTCATCATTTTCCTGCATTTTTTCCATGGCAGGGAGCTCATTTTTGTGTTACACAGTGGCTGGGAGAGGAGGACCATGATTTGGGACTGTTATGGAGGTCGTTTTTGCCCCTAAATGTCCATGGACGTTTTTGTGAAAACGGATTTGGCTTCCCAGGGTTGTTCCCCATCTTCTAGTTTCGTTTTGGGTTTTCCCACGTTTTTCTGAAGCTAATGAAAACCCCATCTTTGGGCATCTCACTGTAAAAACGTTTCTTCATGCCCAGCACTTATACTTCTGCGGTTATGTGCATCCTTGTTTTGGTTTGAATCTGTGAGCAAGAGATTTGGAGTGGTAGTGGGCAGAATTGGCTTGATAAACTTAGTGGGGGAAAATAACCTCTCAAGAAGATCAAGAGGGCTGGCTACTCTTCTATGCACACCTTAGACACTCTATATTGGAAGGTATGGCCTGAGGGACTGTGCATTGGTTAAGGGAATACTTTCTTGAGTGGGGTGTGTAGGCATTGTGGGTGCCAAGCTAGATAGATCTTGTAGAGGTATCCCTGGCTCTATGCTTGAGCTCACTAGCTTAGCAATTCTTCCTTTCCATTTCCTAGCAGCCTGATGAACCCAATTATAGATTGGCTTGGCTCATCTTGGTGTATGCTTGGCTATGTGTGAGTCTGTTGTTACCTGATTCCTTGTAGAGATCATGCCCAGCTCAGGGGTGGCAGTGTGTGGAGATATTGATGATCACAACTTGCCCATGGTTGGGTGGAAGGTTGCAGTTGCATATCCAGTTGCTTGGGACTACTTTGTTATAAGATAAGTACTCTCTTGTGTTAACTTTGCAATTATTTATTTATGAATATCTTGAATGTGTGATGGATGTGTTATTGAAATTACTTTCGCTGTGTTTTCTTAAAATTATACATTCCATATCTCTTTGCTTACTTAAAAGTTCATGGGGCTAGATGCCCAGTTTTAGCATCACGTCCTCCCTATCATGCTGGTATGATAAGAGGGGACATTACATTGTGGTATCAGAGCTGTTGGTTGCAGCATGGGACCTCTATGGGCCAAATCCAATTACAGTCACATGGGAAGGTCCCTTCCTGATCACCACATGTCTCAGCATCGGGCCTAAACTGGCTAAGTTGGATAGTTTGCAGAGGTAAGGTTACCTCCTGCTGGGCAGCAGTCATCACAGAAAGAAGGAAAGATCTCAAATTTTCCTAAGAGTTTTTCAAAAAAATTCTAAGTGTTCGGCATCGAAAGGAAATTTTCGGAAGGATTCGGCGAATTGCTCCAAAACAGCGGGAGAATTCGGCGAATTGCCCCGAAACTACGGAAGGATTCCGCAAGTTGTTCCGCAACACGGAAGCATTCGGAAAATTGGCCCGAAACTACAGAAGGATTCCACAAGTTGTTCCACAACGCAGAAGCATTCGGCAAGTTGGCCCGAAACTGTGGAAGGATTCCACAAGTTGTTTCGCAACGCGGAAGCATTCGGCAAGTTGGCCCGAAACTGTGAAAGGATTCTGCAAGTTGTTCCACAACTGCGGAAGGATTCGGCAAATCGCCCCGCAACTATGGAAGGACTCGGAAAATCGCCTCGCAATTGTGGAAGGACTCGGCAAATCGCCCCGCAATTGCAGAAGGACTCGGCAAATCGCCCCGAAACTGTGGAAAGAATTTCCAAATGTCTTCCGAAACTATAGAAAGAATTTCCAAATCTCTTCCAAAACTGCGGAAAGAATTTCCAAATGTCTTCCGAAACTGCGGAAGGAATTTCCAATTCTCTTCCGAAATTGTGGAATAACTCCACAAGTTTCTCCAAAACAAGGAATTTCAGCCATTTTTCAGGGAGATTTTCAGGTGCCGAAAATGGAAAAATTGCCATGGAACTTATGCACCAGATTGCATGAAATGGAGCCACAAGGGGGCAAGCCCCCTTGACCCCCGTCATCCCCCTCATATGTCATTGATTGTGAGAAAATTATATGATCTGACAAATTGTCAATATAACATTTTCCCACGTGCATGAAAGTAATTTATGAATTTCTGAGAATATAATGCAACTAACAATTGTGTTGATGAACACATTTTGCAGAATCACAGTTACATCAGGGCAGCACTCTAGATAGTACAATTGGAAAGTTTTGGATCTTGGTTGGGCCAAGAAAATCAACATTATGGATGATGCACAGGATCCCTATAAGCCTGAGAAAGATGCCATGGGGGAGAACATACATGTTGAAAATGCTGAAACATAATCTAATGGGAGAAGAAATCAAGAGACTCCTCCAGGTATTGCAGCCACCATGAGAAGCCTAAGGGTGGAGTTACAAAGCTGTAGAGAAGATAATGAAAGGATGATTAAATCTCAGGAAGAACAAAATCAGTTGAATGCAGCAGCCATGCTACAGAGTTTGACAGACATCCAAAGGCAAATAAACTCTGGGCATCAGACATCAAACCCAGAAAAGGGTGGGAGTAGTTCTAGAAGGAATTCCCGTAAGAGGGCCAGTAGCTCAAGAAGAGTTTCTACAGACAAAATGTATACTCCAGAAATCTCTTCTAATGAATCATCTGACTCTGAAGAATCCATTGAGGGTTCAAGATCTTCATCTCGCAGGAGTAAGAGGAAGAAGCATTACAAGAACAATTCACATGGGGAATTTAAGAAGGCGAAACCTCCTACATTTGATGGAGAGATAAAGTCTGGTCAAGAAGCTGAAGCTTGGCTTCTTGGGATGAGAAAATATTTCCAAGTCCAAGACTACTCTGGGAATATGAAGGCAAGGGTTGCCATCTTCAACTTGAATGGAAGAGCATCTATATGGTGGGAACACATCAGGAAAGTGAAGAAGATCAATGAAAGGAAGATTGTGTGGAAACAGTTCAAGAAATACTTCAAGCAGAAGTACCTCTCTGATAGGTACTATGATGATAAGATCAAAGAGTTCCATGAGCTTAGATTGGGACAATTGACCATGGAAGAATATGCAAACAAGTTCTTGGAGTTGCTGAGGTATGTCAAGTACATTCGAGATGATAAGGTGAAAATTCAGTGTTTCCTAAGTGGACTGCCCCAGTCATATAAAGATAGAATTGAGTTTGATGAACCTCGAACTCTAGAGGAGGCCATAAGAAAGGCCAAGTATTGCTTTGATCAAAACAGAAGCAAACCAGAATTCCATAAGGCATGGAAGGATAAGAAAAATGAAAAGTTTGATCAAAGGAAGAAGGGGTTCAAGCCTCCTCAATTCAAGAATCAACAAAGGCAGCCATCATAGGTTGTGACTAAGCCAACTAGGATGATGAGAGACAAGCCAAGAGATCCAAAGGAGCCAAGAGAACCAATTCAATGTTGGGGTTGTGGAGGAGACCACATGCTCAGGAATTGTCCACATCGGAATGGGAATGCAAATCAAGTCCATAACATCCAGGGAGTTGAAATTGTGGGTCAAATGGCGAGGACAATCCTTAGAATCTATGCAGCACTAGATGACCGCCAGGCAGATTATCAGTCAACTGTGGTTGAAGTTGAAGGTAATATTGCTAAGAAATCTGTTTCTATTTTGATTGATCCTGGATCTACTCACAGTTATGTCACTCCTAGAATTGTGGAGATTTGTGCTTTCAAGAAATTAAAGCATAGTAAATCATGGTTAGTTCAACTAGCCACTGGAACCAAGAGAAAATTTAGTGAAATAGTAGAGAAATGTCCATTAGAGATCGATGGGCTATTCACTTATGCAGATCTGAATATTTTGCCACTTGGTTCCTATGATATTCTCATTGGGATGGATTGGTTAGAGGCACACAGAGTTAAACTTGACTGCTACAATAAGACATTTGAATGCATGGACGAAGAAGGAAACCCGAGGGTTGTAAAAGGCATTCCAAGGGTGAATTTTGTTAGACAGGTTTCAGCCATGCAGCTGAAGAAGTTCTGTAGGAAGGGATGTCAGTTGTATGCAGCCCACATTTTAGAGACAGCAGGGAATGAAACTCTTAAATTGGAGGACTATCAAGTATTGCAAGAATTCAGGGATGTTTTTCCTGATAAGATTCCAGGACTCCCTCCAAAGAGAGACATTGACTTTACAATTGAAATTGTGCCAGGAGTGGCACCAGTGTCTAAGACACCCTACAGGATGAGTACACCGGAATTGTTAGAATTGAAAATGCAATTACAAGAGTTGCTGGAAAAGAAATATATTAGGCCAAGTGTGTCCCCGTGGGGAGCACGTATTCTATTTGTGAAAAAGAAAGATGGAACACTCAGGTTATGTATTGACTACAGGCAGTTGAACAAAGTCACTGTGAAGAACAAATACCCATTGCCCCGAATTGATGACCTTTTTTACCAAATGAGAGGAGCAAAGGTATTTTCAAAGATTGACTTGAGGTCTGGTTACCATCAGGTAAGAATCAAAGAACAAGATATTCATAAGACAACCTTTAAAACGAGGTATGGACACTATGAGTTTGTAGTGGTACCATTCGGTCTCACAAATGCACCAGCTACATTCATGTGTATCATGAATAATTTTTTTAGCAAGTATTTGGACAAGTTTGTTCTTGTATTCCTAGACGACATTCTCATCTATTCTAAGAATGAAGAAGAGCATGAAGAACATTTGAGAATGACAATGCAATTACTAAGGGAGCATAAGCTGTATGCAAAGTTGAGCAAATGTGACTTTTATAAAGATAGAATTTATTATTTGGGTCACATCATCTCCGACGAAGGAATATCTGTAGACCTTGAGAAGATTGAAGCCATTATGAATTGGCCAACTCCAAGGAATGTGACTGATGTGAAATCTTTTATGGGCCTTGCTGGTTACTACAGGAGGTTTATCGAAGGATTCTCCAAGGTTGCAAACCTGATCACTTCTTTGCAAAAGAAGGGGATAAAGTTTGAATGGTCACCAAGATGTGAGGAAAGTTTTCAATGGTTGAAGAATCTTCTTACAAGTGCACCAATTTTGAAAATTGTAGACCTAGAAAAAGACTTTGTGGTATGTACCGATGCATGCAATCAAGGACTTGGAGGAGTTCTTATGCAAGACAACCACGTGATATGCTATGAGTCAAGAAAGTTGAAGGAGCATGAGAAGAACTATGCTACTCATGATATAGAACTTGCAGCCATAGTACATGCTTTAAAGATGTGGAGGCATTACTTAATGGGAAGAAAATTTGAGTTAAGGACAGACCATTGTGGTCTGAAATACTTGTTTGATCAGCCAACTTTAAATGCTAGGCAAGCTAGATGGTTGGAATTTTTGTGTAAATTTGATTTTGAAATCAAACACAGAAAAGGGAAAGAAAACAAGGTGGCTGATGCACTCAGCAGGAAGGTACACGAAATGTATGTGGCAACACTTAGTACTTTCCAACCAAATTTGAAGCAGCAGATTGTTAACCATATTGTTGAGGATGAAGTGTACATACAGATAAAGGACAAATTGCAGTAGCAAGACCTTGGCAAGAAGTATGAAGGCTATCATTTGGAAGAAGGTGGACTTCTTACTTATAAGAATAGAGTCTATATTCCAAATGCGACAGATTTGAGAAGAATTGTTATGGATGAAATCCATAAAGCTCCATACTCTGGTCACCTAGGATATCAGAAAACAATTGCTATAGCAAGAAAATATTATTTCTGGCTAGGCATGAAGAAGGACGTCGCTGAATACATTTCTAAGTGCATGGAATGTCAGCAGGTGAAGAGTGAACACCAAGATCCAGCAGGTTTATTGCTCCTAGTGCCAATCCCAGAATGGAAATGGGAAGTAATATCCATGGACTTTATTATAGGATTGCCAATGACTGTGAGACAACATGATTCCATGATGGTTGTGGTGGACAAGTTAACAAAGGCAGTACATTTTATACCGGTTAAGTCTACACATAAAGCCGATGCCATTGCAAATATTTTCATGAAGGAAATTTTCAGATTACATGGTTTGCCTAAGGCAATAATTTCTGACAGGGATACCAAGTTCACTTCCAATTTTTGGAAAGGTCTCTTGGCATATTTGGGTACACAGCTAAGCTTTAGTACCGCATACCATCCTCAAACATATAGGAAAACAGAAAGAGTAAATCAGGTGCTTGAAGACATGCTCCGCATGTATGTAATGGACAAACCATCCAAGTGGGAGGATTATCTACACTTGGTAGAATTTGCATATAACAATGGGAAACAAGCATCGTTGGGAATGAGTCCTTATGAGGCTTTGTACGGCAGAAGGTGTAGGACACCAGTGACTTGGGACAATCCAGTGACCAGAATTGTACTTGGGCCGGAATTGCTTAAGGAAATGGAGCAAGAAGTTGCCAAGATCAGACAGAATTTAAAAATAGCCCAGGATAGACAGAAAAGCTATGCAAATAAACATAGAGTGCATAGGGAATTCAATGTTGGGGATCATGTGTATCTTAGAGTGAGATCAAGGAAGAGCTCCTTGAAGCTTGGGAGTTGTGCCAAGCTATCACCTAGATATTGTGGGCCATTTGAAGTGCTTGAAAGAATAGGGCTAGTTGCATATAGACTTGCATTTCTTGCTAGCACTAAAGCTCATAATGTTTTTCATGTCTCTTTACTTAAGAAATATGTATATGATCCTAACCATGTGATTAATTGGGATGTGATCCAGGTGGAACCCGAGGGAGAGTTCCAAACCGGTCTGTTGTGCATCCTAGACAAGAAGGTAACATTGCTCCGGAACCGAGCCATCGGACAGGTAAAGGTGCAATGGAAGCACTACGGTCCTGATGAGGCTACATGGGAGCTGGAGGATGCCATGAGGGTGGCATATCCATTTTTGTTCAATTTTGATGAGCACTGAGGACAGTGCTAATGTAAGGGGAGGGGAATGTAATGTCCCCATTTTGACACCCTTCGCATTAAATCGTAAATGATGTAAATATTGTTATTTAATCATGGTGAGGAGCTCAAGGCCAAGGCCCCACCATTGATTTAGCGTTTATGTATCGGTAATTAAAGAAATAGATGCCTATGGTTCTTGTGCTAGATAGGCACAATGTAAATAAGACATCATGTAAATACGAATTTTAATTAAATACCCACAACTAGCTATGCAATGCAACAAAGAGATGGGGGCATGATTCTACAAGGAAATGGGAGGGAAATTATTCAAACCCTTCTGCCAATGGTGTTAATCCATGTGTCAATGAGAAAACCCATAAACCACCAACTACCCATTTTGGGTTATGCACCCAATCATTTAATTCTTCCAAGAGTTGGTTGAGGCAGTTAATGCCTTGGGAATGGAGAGGTATGGAAGCCAATTTCGTGCATGGGCAAGCCATCAACCTGGGAATTCGTATTTTTGCTTCTTGGGCAAGAAAACACCCATGAAATGGTGCCCAAAATCCATTCTGAACCCATGGCTTTTTCCCTCTCACGCAGTCTGAGCTAGCTGGGCTTTCCCATCACGTTTTTCATCATTTTCCTGCATTTTTTCCATGGATGGGAGCTCGTTTTTGTGTTACACAGTGGCTGGGAGAGGAGGACCATGATTTGGGACTGTTATGGAGGTCGTTTTTTCCCCAGAATGTCCGTGGACGTTTTTGTGAAAACGGATTTGGCTTCCCATGGTTGTTCCCCATCTTCTAGTTTCGTTTTGGGTTTTCCCACATTTTTATGAAGCTAATGAAAACCCCATCTTTGGGCATCTCACTGTAAAAATGTTTATTCATGCCCAACACTTATACTTCTACTGTTATGTGCATCCTTGTTTTGGTTTGAATCTGTGAGCAAGAGATTTGGAGTGGTAGTGGGCAGAATTGGCTTGATAAACCTAGTGGGAGAAAATAACCTCTCAAGAAGATCAAGAGGGCTGGCTACTCTTCTATGCACACCTTAGACACTCTAGATTGGAAGGTATGGCCTGAGGGACTGTGCATTGGTGAAGGGAATACTTCCTTGAGTGGGGTGTGTAGGCATTATGGGTGCCAAGCTAGATAGATCTTGTAGAGGTATCCCTGGCTCTGTGCTTGAGCTCACTAGCTTAGCAATTCTTCCTTTCCATTTCCTAGCAGCATGATGAACCCAATTGTAGATTGGCTTGGCTCATCTTGGTGTATGCTTGGCTATGTGTGAGTCTGATGTTCCCTGATTCCTTGTAGAGATCATGCCCAGCTCAGGGGTGGCAGTGTGTGGAGATATTGATGATCACAACTGGCCTATGGTTGGGTGGAACGTTGCAGTTGCATAACCAGTTGCTTGGGACTACTTTGTTATAAGATAAGTACTCTCTTGTGTTAACTTTGCAATTATTTATTTATGAATATCTTGAATGTATGATGGATGTGTTATTGAAATTACTTCCGCTGTGTTTTCTTATAATTATACATTCCATATGTCTTTGCTTACTTAAAATTTCATGGGGCTAGATGCCCAGTTTTAGCATCACGTCCTCCCTAGGGACATTACAACGAATCAGTGGAATGTCTCCGTGGACATCGTCGTGGTGCTAGTCACGTGAAGGTATGGTGATGGGTCATTCAACGTGATGAGCTATAAGTGTTAAGGTCTGGAAGTTTTCTGAGCTTTCCTCCTTGGTGGCTAAGGGTTTAATGGTGTCTTTACTATGGTTGTTGCTTGGGATTACATGAAACCCTTCGGGTGATCTCCACCGTTGATCTAGCAAGGTCTTGGGCTTTGGGATCTAACCCTAACCACCACTATGTTTTTCGAATTTATTGCTCCTTGGCATTCGGTGTAGTGGCTCTGAGGAGAGGCCGACAGGCCAAGAGCCTTCAGGGTTTCGATAGCAGGTGTTTGTGGTGAGTTCCCATGGTTCGAAATCGTGAATTGTTGATAGCTTTAAGGCCAATACTCTTATTAGTGTTTTACAGTGACAGCTTTGTAATAAAAGTTCCAGGGTGAGTGATAAATTCTTCGTGGAAGTTGATTCAATACTCGACTTTTCTTATCTGTACAGTGGTAGTTTTTCCAGAGTTGTTTTCCACCCTTATTTGCATTCGGTGGTGGAGTGATGGTTACAGTTTGCAGTGTATTTGGAATTCTGCTCCGGTGATAATTTAAAAGGTAATGTTTCTCGGGTTCGAACCTTGTATCTTCCATTCTATTTTGAGAGTTTCAGTTATTTTTATTTCACATGTAATGACTTCTGCCAAAAGCTTGTTTTAACCACACTTGTTTCAAATGGCAGGTCCCTTCGTCGACGACTTCCCAGCTTAGGTTTTGATATCTGGCAGCTGCAAAAAGACTGGTAAGTTTCGGTGGTTACTCTGTTACTCTGGTTAGATGACTATTGGACCTTCATATGTTCTTTTCCGAGACTTCGTGTTTTCTTTGGCTCTGAGGAGTGATCTTCGTCAAAAAACTTGTGAGCTATCTGGCAGCTTGGGGAGGATGAAGTCCTTGACCCCTTCGTCATTGTTTCTGTGGTGTTTGTTTTTCATTGTAGAATCCGTAAAAGAAATTGACTAAGGAGAGGGCTTTACCCTTCTACTATTCTCAGTAAATAAAAGAATTTGTGCTTTCATACGACATGTGTTTGTGTGGTTGAGACCGTGAGCGGTGCTCCATTTTGTGTAAAAGAAAAAGAAACTTAACGTTTGCAATCTACTATGTTTTTCTACATTATGGTGTTTTTGTTTTGAGATTTGAGGACAATGCTCCAATTTGTGCAAATGAAGTTTATCGTTTTGCAACTGTTTGTGTTTTAAGGACAAGTTTGAGAGCTAAGGGTTTAGCCCGATGATTAGTCATCAAACCCTAACATGCTGCTCTTTGATAGTAGTTTTCTTTCCCTATACTAATAACAAAAGTTTAGCTCTGAAGGAAGATATCTAAATCGAGATAATCGTATGGTTTTACTGTTAATGGTTTTCAATTTAAATATGATAATGTAGTCTCATGTTGATGCCGAGATGCTCTTTAATTCAATCTTAAGGAATGTATATGATAATCGTTTTTGTGCCTAAGCTTATGGTATTGAAAGCGTCACTTGTTGTTCATGTTTGTCGATTTTAAGTGTTGGCCAAGAGCCGAGATTCAATGTTTCTATTCGCGGCTGTGTAATGAGATTGTAACTATTTTCTTATTCTATTTTAAATGATGATGTTGAAAAGATTTGTATATGTGTAAGCTATTTGTCGAGATGACTCATGCTATGTATGAGTAGAATCGGATGTATCACCTAAACCTGTTTTCTCTATTTGGTTTGTTAGTTGAAAAATACAATAGAATAACAATACTCGTTCTGTTATTGAAATAGGGCATAATACAGAATAAAATATGAGTCTTTTTGGAAAACTTAGAAGAACATAGATTCTAGATTTTACTATTCCTGTCCAAGGTAGAAATGAAATAACATGTTGTAGTTTATGTTACGTGTATCCTTGCAGCTATTTAAGATGTAATTATTAACAAAAGAAGATAAAAATGAAATGTAATATTATACTGTTTTTGAGAGAGAAAATAATCTAAGAATACCTATCATATGTATCTTGTAACAGAATTAATACAATGACTACTTTATGAATGCTATTTCTAACACCTGAGTTTAGTCATATAAATTTTATTACAGAAGTACACTAAAAGAAATATTATTGACCTACAACAGTGTTAAAACATTCATTCATTTGAAATATGCCAATCATTCATTTATCTATTTAATCTCCTTCTCTGTACTAGTGTACGATGCAGAAACATTAGCATGGGGAAAAATGCAAAGAATATATTTATTCAATTCATCTTACTTAATCATTATTATACATCATCCTAATTACGTCAGAAACTAAAATAAATGCATTTGTATAATAATATCCTTTAAACAATAAATTTATAATTGCAAATAAAAATTTTAACTACTTAAAATTAGAAAAGACAAGTAGAACTTGTAAATGAGGATAGGGCCGACAAACACCCAAGGAGGCCTGTTCCTCCCAACCTTCTCCTGAAAAAGCAGCCAAACTACTTGCTTTCTTTGGACCCCCAAGCTTGCTTACTGAACCACTAAGTAGATGGAATCTGTGTAGAAGCAAGGCACTTAGTAATATAACTTCTGCACTCAATAGTATAGCTTATGCACTCAATAGTATAGCTTCTGAACTCATCATTATAATAGGCAGACTTACAACATGATCATAAACTCAGTATATCCCCTCATCGAATCTCTTCGGTGCAAGCACAACAAAACCCCAAGGTAAATTTCCTTGTCAGAAAAAGTGATGAACCTTAGTTCATAATTCGATGGCTCTTATATAGACTGCCTAGGTATTTAGTAGTCAGTTTTCAATAAATGAGCTGTTAAATTTTCTGAATTTGCTTCAATATGATCTAGGATCTTAACTGAGAGAAAAACATGTACAGCATATCTACAGCATATCAATCATGGAGACAATAATGCAAGCACACAAGAGACACAAAGATTTACTTGGGGAAAACCATAAAGGTGAAAAACCCCAATAACTTCCTCAGAGATAGATAGAGCAATGATACAACCAAACATGAGAGATAGACATAACCTAGCAGCAGATCCTCCTCCTCCATAAGTGCGCCTCTCCTCCTTGAGAGCATGTGTAAGAAGGTGAGTGAGCAAATAGAGTGCCTCCCACACTCTATTTATACTTGACTTGACTTGCCTTTTTACCTAACTCATGTCGGATCGAACTTAACCACATAACATAATGCTGAGTGGGCCGACCCCCAATAGGGTGGTCTAATAACCCTTTGACCCACATGGCCGACCCCCAATAGGGTGGTCTAATAACCCTTTGACCCACATGACTTATACAGGGCCGACCCCAAACAAGGTGGTCTAATAACCCATCAAGTATAAGTTACGACACTTACAATATAAATGACGACACTTCCTTATAGAGGAATAATACCATCTCTATAGGAATACAATATACATATATGTGAAATACATTCCGAAGTTACATATACATCAACACTCCCTCTTAACTAGGAAGGTATTTCTCAGCACAGTTCTTCTAGCACAAGTCATCTTCTCTGGATCATCGTCACTGGATAATCGTCATCGAGTCATCATCAACGTCACTGCTGCTACTATCTCAATCAATCTCTGAATCTACTCGTCATAGGAAGTTCTACAGAGCCAGTCCTTTTTCATACTGGATGTAGGCCCACCACCTGTAGGTCTTCGTCATCACTGGCCATACTGTGGAATCCTCAGGACTTATTACGTGCGTCACAAAACCTCGAAAGAGCATCCCAGGATGTTACGGGTACACAGCTCCAACCTGTAGGATCTCCCGGGGCGCTATTACATGTGACCCCACCACAAAACCTCGAAAGAGCATCTCAGGATGTTACGGGTACACAACTCCGACCTGAAATCTCCCAGGCCACAAATTACATGTGGTCCACCACAAAACCTCGCAAGAGCATCTCAGGATGTTACGGGTACACAACTCCAACCTGAAATCTCCCAGGGCGCTATTACATGTGGTCATGGCAAAACCTCGAAAGAGCATCTCAGGATGTTACGGGTACACAACTCCGACCTGAAATCTCCCAGGGCCCAAATTACATGCCATAGGACAAAACCTTGCAAGAGCATCTCAGGATGTTACGGGTACACAACTCCGACCTGAGATCTCCCAGGGCACAAATTACATGTCCTCCCAGAGCAATGTCTCGAAAGAGCATCCCAGGCTGTTACGGGTACACAACTCCGACCTATAGGATCTCCCAGACATGCTCATCTGCACAACCTGATCCACGGCCACAGAGTATCAACCTGATACTCACCATACATCATCCTGATGTACTCATGATCGTCCTGATCATCATCACTGCAACATCCTGCTGCATGTCATCTGGAGAAGCTCGTCATCCACGATCATCCTGATCATACAATGCATCCATCTGATGCATACCAAGTATCCACCTGATACATACATAGATACATGATCCACACAATGTATCCATCATCATACATACATGATCCACACAATGTATCCATCAATCATACATGATCTACCTGATCATACAAAGATACATGATCCACACAATGTATCCATCAGCATACATGATCTATCTGATCATACAAAGATACATGATCCACACAATGTATCCATCAACATACATGATCTACCTGATCATACAAAGATACATGATCCACACAATGTATCCATCAGCATCCAACATGATGCGTACACATGATCCAACCGATCATATCTAGCATCCAACATGATGCGTATACAAAATACATACACATGATCCAACCGATCATATCCAGCATCCAACATGATGCGTACATACATATAAATGATCCAACTGATCATATCCAGCATCCAACATGATGCATACATACATACATATAATGATCCAACTGATCATATCCAAGCAGAAACCAGAACATCATCCTGATGCTCATCATCCAGCGCTTACATCCACAGCCATGTGAAGGATCCCCCTTCCAACATGCTTGGAATGGCTTCAGCAAATGTGTCCATCACTTCTTCCTCGAAGTGTCCTCGATCTGAAGAACGCCAAGCCTCTCTCTGAAGTACTCGAACTTCACTCTGGCTAGCGGCTTCGTCAGCACATCTGTAATCTGCTCGTCTGTCGCAACATATAGGAGCTTCACAGCTCCTCTCTGCACCATATCCCTGATATAGTGATATTTGATCTCTATGTGTTTCGACCTCTCATGACACTGGGTTCTCGGATAGCTTCACACAACTCTGGTTATCACAGAAGATACCAGTAGCTTCCAGCGGGAGATCAAATAACTCAGACAGTAGCTTCCGTAGCCATACTGCCTCACAACTAGCTGAACAGGCTGCGACATACTCTGCCTCAGCTGTACTCAGTGCTACACAGGACTGCTTCCTGCTAAACCAAGAGATCACACCTGATCCCATACTGAAGCAGCACCCAGATGTGCTCTTCCTATCTGCAGCACTGCCAGCCCAATCTGAATCAACATAACCTTGCAAGTTAAACTTTTGATTCACCTCATACCTGAGCCCATAATCCACTGTACCCTTCAGGTACCTCAGAAAATGCTTTATAGCAACCAGGTGAACAATCCTCGGATCCGTCAGGAACTGGCTCAATGTGTTCACAGCAAAGCAAATGTCTGGTCTCGTGTTCGTCAGGTACATCAAGGACCCAATCATCTGGCGATACATAGAGACATCAATCGACTCAGATGAAGCATCACATAGAAGCTTCAGATTTGATGCCATAGGTGTGGCCATGTCCTTGCAGTCCATCATCCCGAACCTCTTCAGGATCTCTACTACATACTTCCCTTGTCCAAGGAAGATTCCATATGCACTCTGCCACACCTCCATGCCAAAAACAAATAGTGCATCATCCCCAAGTTCTTCATCTCGAACTTGGAAGAAAGCTTCCGCTGCGTGTCGGCAATCAATCTATCTTTACCTGTAACAAACAGGTTATCTGCATATAAAAGTAGTATCACTGGATTTCCTTCTTCAACCTTGTAGAAAAGGTTGGAATCTGCTTTACTCTTGGTAACGCCCAAACTGGATAGAAAGCTGTCTATCCTACCATACCAAGTTCTGCACACATATATGACTACACCATGCTGTCTTGAAATCCATCTGGTGCATCTTCTATTTCATCACTTTTATATTTCTCAATGCTGCCATCTGCAACATGCTTGATCTGATAGTTCCATTTGGAAGTCATAGCAAACTTCCCTTCATGTCTTGGGATTACATCCCAAACAGCATTCTTCATGATCGACGGATCATGGCATTTCATTTCTTCATCCCAGATCCTGGGAACTTCAATATCTTCAATAGATATCTTTGTTGCTGGAACAAATGTTGTAGTTCTTCTTTTGTAGGAGATGGCATACGATCTTTCCTACACAACAAGTTAAATTGCATGATTAGAAAACATCTCATAGCTTTCAGAACAAATTCTTACACATAAAGAAATATGCCATACAGTCATGCAATTATCTTAGCCAATGCTTCAATACAACATTTATCCATATTCCGTAACTTTCTAGATGCCTTCCAATCTCTACCAGAACATTGTTAAGAGTGTGCACAACTCCCAACATGTCAGCAAAGAGGTTTCATTCTAGATAAGTAGCAATGGAATGTTGTATAGTGCCATAGGCCACTTACCCATGCATATTAGGATTATACTGTTCATCAATGCAATTATTCTAATATGCATAATACACAACCTAATTCTAGGAACATCAGTATATACATTATTGAACAGTATTATTTAAGAAATGATGATTAAAATACTTATCTTTCTTTGTTCGTTGGGTGGACTCCCTCTGAGTCTTTGATTCCTTGCAGGAGCTGTTGGAGTCCTAATCTGAAGTAGCTTCTTCTACACCTTTCTGTTGTGGAATGTAGAAAGATGGTCAACTCCCTCTGAATATCTGCATCCTTGCATAAACCACTGGAGTGTACTCCCTCTTGATCTTTGCTTCCTGGATTACCTGTTCTTGAACTCATATTCATCCTTGGTCCCTATGCATGCTTATTAGTATCATGATTGTGTTTTCCTTGTGATCTCATATAAAATCATACATTCATTAGTATACTATTTAAAACACAATAATCTCAAGCATGTATAGTCATGATCATTTCAAACAGAAATAATAAGCATTAGCATTCAAGGTTTATGTAGGAATCTTATGGTTAGTCAAATCATAATAAGCATAACATGTCTAAACCTATAATTACTCAAACCTATGACTCTTCGCGTTAGTTGAATCATCAATTAAGATAAGAGATATAATGTGCATAAAACCTGTGATTATTCAAACCTATACTTTCATGATTCTTATGGTTTAGTCATATCATCAATTATAGTAAGAACAATAATATACATACAATCATGATTATTCGAACCTATGACTTCATGAATAATCATTATCAACAACACAACAGTATAAGATCCTAACACAAGGTAGGATTCTAGCTTGATATAGGAAAAACATACCTGGATTAGCATGCTATCTATTTATGTCTAACATACTCACATGATGTCTTCTTGTTCTTCTTCAATGACTTGTGCTAGTAACCTGTATATCTCATAGGTTAACTATTACAAAACCAAGTTATACATACCTCGTAAATGGATCTTCTATGAGATCCATGACAATGGATGAATCTTTGTCCTCGTGTTATCATGATCATATGTTCTTGGACCAGAACATGATTTGTCTTTCTTGGTGTACCTTTCATGTTAGTAGACAACATAAACCTCATACAACACCATAATGCATTAGTACAATCATAAGTTTTAATACCCTAATCAATGAATATTTTCTATCGTGCATTCATAGTTTTGTTAAGGTGATACAGCAAACCTAAAATCAAGATTGTACTAACCGTAATAACATGAAGACAAACATACCATAAACTTAATCATGGACAAATATCGAAACATACCTCGATGAGTCATACCTGTCGAGATCGCTTGTAATCTTCTTATGTAAGGCCTTATCCTCATCTCCCTCTGAGACAGGAACTTCTTCACTTATGCAGGTGATCAATCCATCTTCTTCTAGGATTAACCCAATCCACTTGATTTGCAAGAACTAGACCTTGAGCTGGATATGGGTTTGTCAGAGAAACCCCAAAAATTCAAACTTTGAATTTCAAACTTCCGATAGGATAGAAATATGTGCCTTGATGAGCTGATCAAGTTGGTATATTCAGAATTTGAAAACTGCAAAGTTTCACTCCTCAATTTTGCCTTTGAAACTTCTAGATTCACTGGACGTGACCCTGAACTGGGGTTTGATGAAGCCCACTCTTTTGCCCCATCAAAATGTTTGATCCAAAGCTCTAAGCTTCTATTTCTCTGAGGAGCTTCCAGCCGTGGTCACAGATTTCAAAAATTCCCATTTTTACAGAAGCCCTAATTTTCCACTTTTCTGATCAAAGTCCCGAACTAGGGTCTAATCAAGCCCAGCCTTCTTCCCAACCAAAAATTCTGATCTTGGTCTCTAAATTTCTATTTTGATGAGTAGCATCCAGCCGTGGTCTCCGATTACAAAAATTCCAACTTTCTCCAAAGCCCTAAATTCCGGAAGCCATGAATGAAGGTACCAAAAAATAATTCTATTTTGACAGAAATATGTACCTGATTGTTTCTGGTGTAACTCCGAAATTTTTGATCCACAGGGTCTGAAAATGTTTCCTGAGATAGCCTGACCTGTTATCTTTCGATCCTGATAGGTCTGACCTCAATTGGATTCTCTGAGAGAGAGTTATGCCAAATGTCGCAACGTGACCTGTTTTGGGATAAAACAGGAGAGCGAACTTGTAAGGCGCGCCACGTCTCACTGTTTTAACTTCGTCCTCTGAAAAAGTTTTGTGAGATATCTCGGCCTGTTAACTTGCCATCCTAACAGGTCTGACCTCAATTGGACTCTCTGAGAGAGAGTTATGCCAAATTTCGTAACATGACCTGTTTATGGGATAATACAGGAGAGCGAACTTGTACGGCGTGCCACGTGTCACTGGTTCAACTTCGGCCTCTGAAAAAGTTTTCTGAGATATTACAGACTGTGTACTACCTGTCACTTTTTACGAAATTTCATTTGGAGCTTCCTAGCCCAAGATATGACCTTTTTCCCAAGGTCACCTGATTTTGACTCAGATCTGGAAGAGGCAGAAACCCTATATTGTACAGATCATAAATCACAAAGTACAACGAATTAGAGGTTGTCCTTTGGACACAAGATACCTGGAGATCTTAGCTTCGGCCTGTAACAATTTCAGATCCGAAAACTTCTCCAAAACGGATTTATAGCGAAAGTACTACGATGACTGGTTTTTGCTATATCAAGCCCTAGCATCGTAAGTGCAACAAGTGTCATACATGCCATATCATGCCTTCTTTCAGGCTAGCTCTGATACCATGTTAAATTTTCTGAATTTGCTTCAATATGATCTAGGATCTTAACTGAGAGAAAAACATGTACAGCATATCTACAGCATATCAATCATGGAGACAATAATGCAAGCACACAAGAGACACAAAGATTTACTTGGGGAAAACCATAAAGGTGAAAAACCCCAATAACTTCCTCAGAGATAGATAGAGCAATGATACAACCAAACATGAGAGATAGACATAACCTAGCAGCAGATCCTCCTCCTCCATAAGTGCGCCTCTCCTCCTTGAGAGCATGTGTAAGAAGTGAGTGAGCAAATAGAGTGCCTCCCACACTCTATTTATACTTGACTTGACTTGCCTTTTTACCTAACTCATGTCGGCTCGAACTTAACCACATAACATAATGCTGAGTGGGCCGACCCCCAATAGGGTGGTCTAATAACCCTTTGACCCACATGGCCGACCCCCAATAGGGTGGTCTAATAACCCTTTGACCCACATGACTTATACAGGGCCGACCCCAAACAAGGTGGTCTAATAACCCATCAAGTATAAGTTACGACACTTACAATATAAATGACGACACTTCCTTATAGAGGAATAATACCATCTCTATAGGAATACAATATACATATATGTGAAATACATTCCGAAGTTACATATACATCAACATGAGCCTCAAGCTCCAATCCCACCTTCCAGGGCACTATGACCACATTTCAAGGGAGTTGTCCCATACCAACAGCTAGTTAGTTGCATCATGATGCTTCCACTTGTCCATTGCCTTCTACTCCAAATTCCATTCCACCTAGTGGGTCAGTAAACACTCTTTCAACAGTCCCCTTAGGTGTTTGTATCCTATTTAATTTATTAAATAATAAAATATTGTGCAATTATAGTCATCCTTGGACACTTGTCCAATATAAAACTTTACAATAAAATTTAACATAATGTTTTCCAACATAAAATGTTTTTCGGCGAAAAGGGTATGTTACAAACACCCCCACTTAAGCTCAACATCGTCCTCGATGTTGCTTATTCTTCATTGGATCCTTCCTGGAACATAACTGGATATGCTGCCTGCATTTTACTTTCCAGTTCCCAGGTAGCTTCATCATGGCTAAGGTGCTTCCATTGCACCTTTACCTACCCTATGGTACGATTCGGAAGCATAATTTCCCCTATCGAAAATACAGTCCAGTTCCACCTGAAAATATCCTTAGGGTTCCACCTTCAATTTCGACCAAAGATGTTTGATTGTCTGCTTGACGATTTTCTAGCGCTGCATTTATTCTGGGCATTTCTCTTGCCACATCTCCAACTGTAGGTTCTGCTTGCATAGTATGAATGTTGTTGACCACCCTTCTGTTGCGTGGGCAATCTGCTTTCTTATGTGGTCCACCGCAATCAAAACACTTCAAAGGTCCTTTCTGTTCAGCATACCTGGTGTTGTTATTGTTATTAGGTACATTTCTTGCAGCAGTAAAATTCTGAGGTGCATTACTCCTGTAATTATTATTACTTGGAAAAATTTTGTTATTAAAATTTTTCGTAGAACTTCCATAATTATGATTAGAACTCTTATTTTTATGCTCGAAATGATTAGACTTATTACTCTTCTAGCTAGTTGTTCCTTCTCTTTTTCTGTTTTGATTAAAACATAAATTAGCTTTCCTCATAGCCTCTTCCAGAGTGGAAGGGTTATCATACTCAATCCTGTCTTTTATGTTGAAAGGTAGACAACTTAGAAACCTTTGTACCTCAGGCTTCTCTTTGACCATGTAAGGTACATACCTCAGCAAGCTAAGGAACTTGCTACACAATTCCTTCATGTTCATAGTACCCAATTTTAAATCATAAAACTCTTTTGACTTATCTTCATAGTACTGTTCTGACAAGAAATTTTTCTTAAATAACTTTTTAAACATATTCCAGGTTACATCTCTTTCCTTTATGCTCTTAATTATTTTAAGATCCTTCCACCAAATATCTGTCTTTCCTATCAGATTGTAAATAGCCATCTTAGCTTTTAACTGAGAAGAGTAATCGTAGATATTAAAGTACTTCTTCATTCCAGATAGCCATGCTTCAACTGTCTCACCCTTTTCACTTTCGCCATTAAAAGTTGGTGGCTTAATCTTTTTAAACTCTCCAGTAATTTGTTCATGATGCTTATGCTTCCTTTTCTTGGAAAAACAATCACTGTCACTACTGTCATGATCATAATTACCATTACTTTGATCAGATTCAGATGAAGAGTAACTAATATTTTTACCATTCTTAACTTTCTTACTCTTATGTTTGTGAGACATTGTACCAGAATCAAAATTTACTTCTGATTTCCTTCCTCTTTCCTCATTATGGTATTTCTCCATTAGAATCTAATTTATCTCTTCCTTTGATTTCATAATGTGTTCATTTTCTTCCTTAACAGTTATTATCTCAGATTTTAAATTTTTTACAGTACGAAGAAGTTTTGAAGATTGGTTATTTAATTCAACATAAATTCCTTCATGATTATTATTGTTATTATGCACATTATGAGGAGATTTGTCCTCTGTTGATTCCTCCGGTATGTCCATACCTATAAATTAATAACAACTTGTTCTATACAAAAAATAAAATTAAAATAAAAGTTAGTAACCTAAACTTTCTGGTTTTTATTTTTTGTTTGCACGTGTGAGCCTATTTCAGGCTTAGAGTTTGAACCGTTCTCTAATACCACATGTAACATCCCAAAATTTACAAAAATTTAAAATTTTTTGATATAGCTTTTAATGCAAAATCTAACTGTGTGAAAATATAATAAATGCTTAAATGTCGTCTTGCTGTACTAAATGCTGTGTTGGTCAAAAGTGTAATGTTTGCGACAAGATGATTAATATCTACATTTCAATGTTAAACTTGCTCAACTGTATTTTCACATTTCTTTTGTTGTTGATCGAGAAGAACAACATCGACCAGAGGAAAGATGACTGGTCGAGGTGTGAAGACCACTCCCACAAAAGAACAAAGTAGTGGGACCAGGAGAGAAGTCCTCAAATATAACCAATGCACAGAAAGGACATCGACTAGAGAAAAGGCACAAGAAAACTGACGGGATAGTCGAGAGACCCGAGGTCGGGGTGCATTTGGTCGAAGTGGTCCAACAGAAAGGAAAGGAGATCACATACCAACTATAGTTTGTTATAAGTGTCGAGGAGTGGGAAACAAAGCCTATAAATGCTCGAGGAATCTAGACGCAGTAGAAGAGTCGAAACCCAGACAGTAACGAGACTGCAGGGGCGATGAGAGTTCAAGTTTGACATTTGATAGTGGTGGAGATGACCGAGAGAAAAGTTGAAACTGTACGAACATAAGGACGTTGGTTCAGAATGACCAGGGAAAAGAGAAGGAGTTAGCACAACGAAAGGCCATTTTCAGGACCAAAGTGTTGATCGCTGACAGATACTGCAAGACCATTGTCGATGGAGGCAGTACAGAGAACCTAGTGTCGATGGAGATCATTGAAAAGTTGGGTTTGAGATGTCAAAAACAACCAAACCCATACAAGATATCCTGGTTAGAGAAAGGACATCATGTGAAGGGAACCAAACAGTGCATCATCAACTTCAAGGTTGGAAAACTTGATGACAGTGTACTGTGTGACGTAATCCCAATGGACGCTTGTCACCTCTTGTTAGGAAGACCATCTAAATATGATCAAAAGATGATCTATGATGGTTGAGCCAACACAGTCATAGTGTGGAAAAATAGTACACGAGGATTGTTGAAGCCAAAGCAAGAGTACAGAGCCGACTGCAAGGAGGGCAAGAGAAACTATTGGGAGAAGAGAGTGTTGATGTTATCAGTGAAGGAATTCCTAGCAGAAGAGGAGAAACAATCAGGATGTTTCACCATCATTCCTAAAGTACCGAGTGTCAAACGGTCAAATATGGAGAGAATTTCAGTCGAATTCAAAAGGATGTTGGATGACTTCAAGAGCATCATGGTCGAAGAGACACCGACGGGATTGCCACCAACGAGAAGCATATCCCATCAGATCGACTTGATTCCAGGGTTGAGTTTTCCAAACAAGGCACCACATAGAATGACTCCGACAGAAAGTGGAGAACTCAATCGACAAGTCTAGGAGTTTTTGGAAAAAGGATTGATCAGAGAAAGTCTGAACCCATGTGCAGTACCAGCTATACTAGTGCTAAAGAAAGGAGGAGAATGGAGGATGTGTACAAACTCCAGAGCTATCAACAATATCATGATCAAGTATAGATTTCCATTTCCAAGGATGGACGACTTGATTGACTATTTGAGTGGATAAATATATTTAGCCAAGATCGACCTAAAGAGTGGATACCACTAGATCAAGGACAGAGAAGGCGATGAATGGAAGACAACCTTCAAGACAAAGGAAGGATTGTATGAGTGGTTAGTCATGCCCTTTGGATTGGATAATGCACCCAGTACGTTCATAAGCCTGATAAATGAGGTACTGAAGACGTTCTTGGAAATTTTGTCGTAGTATATCTCGATGACATCTTGATATTCAGTCGAACCAAGAAACAACATTTGGAGCACATTCAACAAGTGTTGCGGAAGCTGCAGGAAGAGAAAATGATGGTGAACCTGCATAAATGTGTCTTCATGAAGGAAGAACTGGTGTACTTGGGATTCATAACCTTAGGTAAAGGGTTGGTGATGGACCCAGAAAAGGTGAAGGATATATTGGAGTGGCCAGAACCGACAAGCACGACGGGAGTGCAGATTTTTCATGGACTTGCTAGTTTTTACAGAAAGTTCATAAGAGGATTCAGTCGAATATGTGCACTGTTTATAGAGTGCATGAAGAAAGGGGAATTCAAGTGGACTGAAGTTTCCTAGAAATCCTTCAATAAGTTGAAGCAGAAGGTGACAGAGAGCCCAATACTAGCTCTCCCGAATTTCGACAAAGTTTTCCAAGTCGACTGTGACGCAAGTGGAATGGAAATTGGCATAGTGTTGAGACAAGAGGTCCGATCAATTGCATTCTTCAGCAAAAAGTTGGATGAAGCCAAGAAGAAATATTCGGTATACGAATAAGAGTTCTATGCTATTGTGCAAGCATTGAAGAAGTGGAGGCATTATTTGCTGCCCAAGGAATTTTTGTTATACACAGACCATTAAACACTGAGGTACTTGAACACTCAGTCGAATTTGAATTAGAGAGACATGAAGTAGGTAGAGTTCTTGCAAGGATATAGCTTCATGTTGTGACATAAGTCAGGCAAGTTGAATAAGGTTTCCGACGCGCTGAGTCGAAGAGTTGCATTGCTGAACATGACAACATTTCAGGCGACGGGAATAGAGTCAGTGAATACTAAGTATGAAACCAACGAGGATTTTATGAAAGCATGGAATGCTAGTCGCGAACCATGGAGTGTCGACAGAACTCCATACTTGTATTATTTTATCCAAGAGGGATACCTATTCAATGGACAACAGTTATGTATTCCCAAAGGATCTATCAGAGAAAACCTAATTCGAGAATTGCATAGTGGCGGATTAGCAAGCCATTTTGGCATCGACAAGACCAAGGCGTTGGTCGAGGATAAGTACTATTGTCCTAGGATGGCAACAGATGTCAGTAAGTGGGTCCGACAGTGTTGAATTTTCCAGTTGGAAAAGGGTCAAAGTCATAACACGGGGATGCATGCACCATTACTAGTGCCAAATTTCCCATGGGAGCACCTGAGCATGGCTTTTGTGCTAGGATTGCTGAAGACACATCAAGGTAACGAATCCATATTTGTGGTAGTTGACAGATTTTTGAAGATGGCACACTTTATTCCGTGTCGGAAGACAAGTGATGCCACAAGCATTGTTGTACTATTTTTCAAGGAGATAGTCAAACTACATGGGTTGCCGAAGAGTATAATGTCGGACAGGGATACCAAGTTTATGGGTCATTTCTGGAGAGGCCTATGGAAGAAACTGGACACGAAGTTGCAGTTTAGCTTGGCATACAATCTGCAAACTGATGGAGGGACCGAGGTAGTAAGCAGAATTTTGGGAAACCTTCTAAGATGTTTGACAACCGACAGACCCAAGCAGTGGGAGAACATGTTGGCACAAGCAGAATTCGCATATAACAATTATGTGAATCGATCAACAGGTATGAGTCCATTCCAGATTGTTCAAGGTCGAATCCCACATGGTGTGGTGGATTTGGTCAAAGTACCAACATAGATCAGAAAGAGTGTAGACGTAGAGACATTTGCAGAGCACATGAAGGAAGTACATGAAGATGTACGCAAGCAGATTAAAAAGAGTAACCCAACATACAAGTTAAGAACCGACAGGAATCAGAAGCTATAGTCGTTCAGCAAGGGAGACTTAGTCTATCCACACTTGAGGAAAGAGAGGTTCCTAATAGGAACATACAACAAGCTGAAGCTAAAAAATATTAGACCATGTAAGATTCTGAAGAAGATTTTGGACAATGCTTATGTGTTGGAGCTACCGAAAGTGTTGAGCATTTATCCTACGTTCAACGTATCAGATCAATACAAGTTTGAAGAAGGTTTGATGAGAAGCAGTGTGGAAGTGTTGAACATCAATTGGACGGAGCAAATTCTAGATCGACGGAAGGAAGAAATCCCCGAATTAATGGATGAGCGTGAAGTCAGATGCAAAAGGAGTTTGCGAAAGAGAGAATACTTAGTCCGATGGAGGAACGACAAGCTGGAAGAAGCGACATAGATTCCATAGGAGGAGTATAAGAGACTAACAGAGCGATCAAGTTCTTTTTCACCTGGGGAGACTGATGCAGGGGCATCGGGACCTAGGGGAAACAGTTGAAGATGATCGACAAGAGAAGGCCAACCGGGGGGGATTGCCGATGACCACTGGTGTGGGAAGACTAGCACTCAAATCTAGGCAGTCGAGTAGGAAGCTGTCGAAGTATGGTTGACAGGAGCGGAAGTCGAAGGAGTCAAAAGTTGACAAAAGGTCGAACATTGACACTGACAAAATTGGCAAAGGCCAAGCGTGGGGGATGGGATGGACCGACAACCATGGAGACTAAGTGAAGCCGACAAGTTAATTTGAGGATCGACAAAACACAGAATGGTCAACGTGTCGAAGTGGACAATGATGAGACTGACAACTGTAGAAAAGTCAAAGAGGCACAAAGGTTGAGAGGTGCAGAGGTTGAGGCAACATACCTACAACCGTTGTGGGTAGTTGAGGAAGTTAATGACAATTAAGAAGGTGGTTGAGATCGATCCAGATGTCACCATAAGAGAAGGTTGTGCAGGAACGTCCAGGAGCATTAACAACTACAGGTCTGCAAGATCATAGATAGTTCGGCGGACAAAGTAAGGACACCTCGGGGATTACAGACAGGGTGAACCTTGGTAACAGCAGCAGAGCATAGTAGAAGACTGGTGCAAAGGAACATAAGAAGGGGGATCACATAGAAGAGCGAGGATGAGTTATCAGGGATCGCACAGTGGAGAAACACAAAGAGAGAGAAAGAGAAAACACAGACATAGTAGAGATTATTCTTGTGTATTGTAACAGGCTGAGGCTGACTTGTTTATTAGTTTGCATGTAATTTTGTTAATGATTCAAGTATTAGAAGCCAAATTCTTGCCATTTAGAGTTCACATATAGTCTTTGTGAGCGAATTTGTGTAATCTGTGTGAATATGTTAAGCAAGAGGGTCTGATAGACCTTCCTTGCATCAAGAGTCAAATAACCTTCTTGTTGTATGAGAACCAACAGTTTGACAGCCAATTGCATATGAGATCCGATTGTAAAGATCGGATACAAATATGGAGGACTATTGTGGAAGAAGCACCTGGAATAATACTGAAAATCACAAATCTGAGATACCTCTCCACAATAGAAGGAAAAGAACCAGCTAAGGAACTTCGGATCAACAAAATTCGATCTAGATCTAAAATGCCAAAAGTGAGCATACCACATCCAAAAATCACATTGATGTATAAACTTGCTTAGCAGAATTACAACCCCTCTCATGAGAGAGATCCAAATTCCATCAGATATACAATAAAAGATAAAACCCTAGAAAATCTTCTACTATCATCGTCTTCTCTGCCCTGCACTTGCGCATAAGATCATCTAATTTGAGCAAGAATTGGATGCTGAAATAAGTGAGAAGTCACTTCTATTTATACTTGTTTGATGATTAACCTTTCCATATTTCTTGAAGCCGATTAACCTTTCCATATTTCTTGAAGCCAATTTACACATTTAATATAAAATAATAATAAAATATTATTATTTCTTTGGGACTTAAGCATGAGAGCTGTAAACGCAACAAACACCAACACAGACCACCTGATCTAGAGAAAAAAAGGACTCGTAGATAAAATAATAATAAAATATTACTATTTCCTTATTGCATTTTGTAAAACATTTTATCAGAAGCTAAAACTGTAATGCTATAAAAAAAAATTACTAACCCCACTACTCTATGGCCAATCCATGGAAACCAGATGATGTGTTTTAGAAAATTAAGAGTAACATGTTGATTTCACTAAAACCTTTATTTTACATTTTTTTTTATTTGATTGGATTTCTGTTATGGCCAATCCATGGAAACCAGATGATGTGTTTTAGAAAATTAAGAGTAAAATGTTGATTTCACTAAAACCTTTATTTTACATTTGTTTTTTATTTGATTGGATTTATGTTAGGCATATGGTTGGCACACAGAGATCTATTCCACACCTAGAGATCTATCCTTCCGCAGCACTTCACTTTTCAGTGTTTCCTTTTTGGCCATTGCAAGTTTTGGGTTGTTATTGCAAGGCATGTTCTGTTAGATGTATAATATTGAAGTCACGAGATCGATTCACGTGGATCTTGGCTTGGCACCCTCTTTACAATTAGAAGGTTCGGTATCTAGAATATGGTGATGGGTTATTCCTGAGTGTGTTGGAAATAACTTACCATGTAAGAAACCTGGCCATGAATGGAAAAAAATAAAATAAAATCCCACAGTTAAATGGTTGCGTGGTCAAGGCTCTCATCCTTCCGTGGACCCCCGGGTTTGGAATGTTCGGTAACTGAAATATGGTGTTGGGTTATTCCTTAGTATGGCGATCAAAATGACTTACCATTTAACGAATCTCGCTATGAATGTGAAAAAGAACTCAGTTATACAGTAGCGTGTTCAAGGCTCCACTGGTTCCATGGACCCCAGGGTGATCAGGAGGAATTGTCACTATAGAACAATAGAATTGAATGAGCAGAGGCCTCCACCATTTTGATGCAAAAAAATTTCAAGAAATGGCAAAGAATCAGTTTAAGTCGGTCCTATGAAGATGTGAAGAAATTTCGTGATCAACGAATTAAACAATGCCACTACCACCATGAAACGGAAGGAAAAACGGCCAACATAAGCATCCCAATGAAACCCACAAAACATAAACATAAATGGAAATCGTAGGGCATTAGCATCAAAATTTTGGTAAAATGTCAGTTTTTTGTGGATGGATAAGGTCACCTTGCGAGAATACTTGCAACAAAGTACATACTATAAAAGGAAAGGATCTCTGACCAAGCTAATGAATTTTTAATCCTACCATAGAGGGGAAGTCATAACTTCATATGTTAATTTGAGATGGGAGTCAAAGATCTTACGGGCAGATTCTGACTCTGCCCGCCATTGCAGACTCTTCAAGAATACTGAACAAGGAAAATTCTATTTTATAGACATTGTCCCCTTCTCTTCCCATCGTCTGGTTTGCAATTGACGCTGAGGTGAAGGTGAATAAGCCAGGTGATGATCTGGGCACCTTGAACGATGAACTTTTGCCCAGAGATGACGAAAGGCCATGCGTTACAGAGAGAGATAGCAAGATCAGCATTGACGACATGTTACAGACATGGACGGGTGAATTCGGATGGTGGCAGTTCAAGCATTTCGTGTTGGCCAGCCTCACATGGACTCTGGAAGCTTTCCATACGATGGTTATGATTTTTGCAGACAACGAGCCCAACTGGCATTGCAAGAAAGAGAGTTCAACCAAGCATTTTCTTTCGCAGCGAGGGTTTGAAGCCTGTAACCCGACGGGATCTATATGCTCCATGGACATAGATTCATGGGACTGGGATGGGGGCCGCATAGTTTCTACAGTCTCCACATGAGGTCTCTTCTGTCACCAGAAATACAAAGTTGGGGTTGTGCAGTCTACGTTTTTTATTGGGTGTATGATTGGTAACTAATTGCTTTTTTTGTGTATTTTTATTGTTATTGGTAGTTTATTAATGCCATAGGTAACTTGTTTAACTAGAAGAAGGCCAGTGATAATATGTAGCTGAGGTAATTTGTTTAATTAGAAGAAGGTCTATGATAATATGTAGTAGTTGACTTATAGACAACCAAGGATTACAAAGCAGATAATTTATTTGTGGTTATATGTAGTTGAGGCATAGACAAAGGATTAAAATTAAGCATGAAGAACAAATGTAGCATATAACTTATTTGTGGTTTATCCATGTTCACTGGTCTATACTAGTATTTAATTTGTTGCAGCTACATAAAGAAGAAAAAGAAAAAGATAATATTTTAACGTCCGCTAGGCTAAAAATAGCTTATGGCCTGTTCAAGCTCATGATGAGCGCCCCCAATTTTTCCACGGTCCCATCGTTGAATAAATTATCCCAAGATTTATCTGCCAAGACATTTGCATACCTGTCCCTACTGTCCTTAAAGGCTTCACACTCTAAAATAAAATGTCTCCACTTTACCAGAGGTGCATAAAACACACACTCTTTCTTCCCAAGCTTCTTTTGGCCTTTTCCAGAGCCCGGTATCACAACGGAGTTGATGGGAATTAGTTCTTAATTGAGCAATAAGTATTTTGGCTTTTCAAGGTATATTGGCCCCTATGTACGCCTTCTATGTATCAAAGGTATGGCCATTTGAATTTACACTATATTTCTCATTTGGTTGAAGAAAGGTTATTGGATGGTCTTCTAGAGATTCAATGACGGAAACAGGGAAGGTTAGTGCGTGGTATTCTAGAGATTGAACAAAATCAACAGGGAATTTGTGGATCTTTTCAAGTAGGAAAGCAACATTGAGCTCCATCTGATGAAGAACAGGCTTGGAGAGACAATAAATTTCTTTAGTTGATTCATGTGGATGTTTGTGGGCCTATGAAGAAAACATAAGTCTTTAGTGCCAAGTATTTCTTGTTGTTTGTAGATGAATTCACTAAAAAAATGTGGATGTATTTTGTATCGTTAAAATTTGAACTATTTACTGAGTTCAAGAAGTTTAAAGAAATGGTGGAAAATAGTCTAAGGGATGATTTAGAATTCCTAGGTTCGATAATGGTGTAGAATTTTGTTCCATGAAATTTAATAACTTTTGTACTCAAGAGAGTATTCAGAGGCAAGGAAATACATCCTACACTCCACAACAAAATGAGTGGTAGAGAAGCGTAATTGCTCTATTTTCGATATGCCACAATGTATGTTTGAATTTTTTTTGTTGAATCCTTACAAGTATTGGATTGAAGCAATACACAATGCAGTTCATTTTCTTAATAGATATTTGACAAAGGAAATGTAAACGAAGACTCCAGAGAAGGCATGGTCTAGTAGATGAAAACTACAAGTAAGTCATCTCAAATTGTTTGGTTCAGTTGTATATGCATGGGTCCCTAAAGAAAGGACATCATGTGAAGGGAACCAGATAGTGCATCATCAAATTCAAGGTTAGAAAACTTGATGACAGTGTACTGTGTGACGTAATCCCAATGGACGCTTGTCACATGTTGTTAAGAAGACCATGTAAATATGATCGGAAGATGATCTATGATGGTCGAGCCAACACAATCACAGTGTCGAAAAATGGCATGCAGGGATTGCTGAAGCCAAAGCAGGAGTACAGAGCCGACTGCAAGGAGGGCAAGAGAAACTATTGGGAGAAGAGAGTGTTGATGTTCTCAATGAAGGAATTCCTAGCAGAAGAGGAGAAACAGTCGGGATGTTTCGCCATCATTCCTAAAGGACCAAGTGTCGAACGGTCGAAGATGGAGAGAATTTTAGTCAAATTCCAAAGGATGCTGGATGACTTCAAGAGCATCATGGTCGAAGAGACACCGACGGGATTGCCATCGACGAGAAGCATATCCCATCAGATAGACTTGATTCCAGGGTCGAGTTTTCCAAACAAGGCACCACATAGAATGACTCCGACATAAAGTGGAGAAATCAATCGACAAGTCTAGGAGTTTTTAGAAAAAGGTTTGATCAGAGAAAGTCTGAGCCTGTGTGCAGTACCAATTGTACTAGAGCCGAAGAAATGAGGAGAATGGAGGATGTGTACAACTCCAGAGCTATCAACAATATCATGATCAAGTATAGATCTCCATTTCCAAGGATGGACGACTTGATTGACTGTTTGAGTGGATAAAGATATTTTACCAAGATCGACCTAAAGAGTGGATACCACCAGATCAGGGTCAGAGAAGGCGATGAATGGAAGACAACCTTCAAGACGAAGGAAGGATTGTATGAGTGGTTAGTCATGCCCTTTAGATTGACTAATGCACCCAGTACATTCATGGCCTGATGAACAAGGTACTGAAGCCGTTATTGGAAAGTTCATCATAGTGTATCTCGATGACATCGTGATATTCAGTCGAACCAAGAAAGAACATTTGGAGCACATTCGACAACTGTTGCGGAAGCTGCAGGAAGAGAAGCTGATGGTGAACCTGCATAAATGTTTCTTCATGAAGGAAGAATTGGTGTACTTGGGATCAACAAAATTCGATCTGGATCTAAAATGCCAAAAACAGTGAGCAGACCACGTCCAAAAATCACATTGATGTATAAACTTGCCTAGCAGAATTACAACCCCTCTCGTGAGAGAGTCAAGACTATCCTAGCTCTGATACCATGTTAGATTTTCAAAGATATCAACAATATAAATCAATTGTATGCAGCGTAAACAAACGTGGATCACAAAAAGAATAACCATGCACAAGAACAAGAAGACATAGAGATTTATCATGGGAAACCCTTCTCAAGGGAAGAAAACTCAACAACCTTCCTAACTCAAAGAAACAATTCAAGATCCAAATTCCATATGCAAAGATAAAACCCCGGAAAAATCTTCTAGTGTCGTCTTCTCTATCCTGCACTTGCGCATAAAATTTTGAGCAAGAATTGGATGTCGAAATAAGTGAGAAGTCACTTCTATTTATACTTGTTTGATGATTAACCTTTCCATATTTCTTGAAGCCAATTCATACATTTAATATAAAATAATAATAAAATATTATTATTTCTTTGAGACTTAAGCATGATTTCTTGAAGCCAATTTACACATTTAATATAAAATATTAATAAAATATTAATATAAAATAATAATAAAATATTTTTATTTCTTTGGGAATTAAGGATGAGAGCTCCCGACGCTACAAACACCAACACAGACCACCTGATCTAGAGAAAAAAAAAGTCGTAGATAAAATAATAATAAAATATTACTATTTCCTTTATCAGAAGATAAAACTGTAATGCTATAAAAAATAAATTACTAACCTACTAACCCCATTACTCTATGGCCAATCCATGGAAACCAGATGATGTGTTTTACAAAATTAAGAGTAAAATGTTGATTTCACTAAAACCTTTATTTTACATTTTTTTTTATTTAATTGGATTTCTGTTAGGCATGGTTGGCACACAGAGATCTATTCCACACCGAGAGATCTATCTTTCAGTGTTTTCTTTTTGGCCATTGCAAGTTTTGGGTTGTTATTGCAGGGCACGTTCTGTTAGATGTATAATATTGAAGTCACGAGATCGATTCACGTGGATCTTGGCTTGGCACCTTCTTTACAATTAGAATGTTAGGTATCTGCAAGAATATGGTGCTGGGTTATTCCTAAGTGTGTCGGAAATAACTTACAATGTAAGAAACCTGGCCGTGAATGGTAAAAAATAAAATAAAATCCCACAGTTAAACGGTCGCGTGCTCAAGGCTCCCAACCTTCCATGGACCCCGGGTTTGGAATGTTCGGTAACTGAAATATGGTAATGGGTTATTCCTTAGTATGCCGATCAAAATGACTTACCATGTAACGAATCTCGCCGTGAATGTGAAAAAGAACTCAGTTATACAGTAGCGTGTTCAAGGCTCCACCAGTTCCATGGACCCCAGGGTGATCAGGAGGAATTGTCACTATAGAGCAATAGAATTGAATGAGCAGAGGCCTCCACCATTCTGATGCAAAACAATTTCAAGAAATGGCAAAGCATCAGTTTAAGTCGGTGATCAACGGATTAAACAATGCCGCTACCGCAGTGAAACGGAAGGAAAAACGGACATGATAAGCATCCCAATGAAACCCACAAAACATAAACATAAATAGAAATCGCAGGGCATTAGTTGATCAAAATTTTGGTAAAATGTCAGTTTTTTGTGGACGGATAAGGTCAGCTTGCGAGAATACTTGCAACAAAGTACATACTATAAAAGGAAAGGATCTCTGACCAAGCTAATGAATTTTTAATCCTACTATAGAGGGAAAGTCGTAACTTTATATGTTAATTTGACATGGAAATCGAAGATCTCTCTTTTCGGAGTTCTTACGGGCGGATTCTGATTCTGCCCGCCATTGCAGACTCTTCAAGAATACCGAACAAGGAAAATTCTATTTTATAGACATTGTCCCCTTCTGTTCCCATCGTCCGGTTTGCAATTGACGCTCAGGTGAAGATGAATAAGCCAGGCGACGATCTGGGTACCTTGAACGATGAACTTCTGCCCAGAGACGACGAAAGGCCATGCGTTACAGAGAGAGACAGCAAGATCAGCATTGACGAAATGTTACAGACATGGACGGGTGAATTCGGACGGTGGCAGTTCAAGCATTTCGTGCTGGCCAGCCTCGCATGGACTCTGGAAGCTTTCCATACGATGATTATGATTTTTGCAGACGACGAGCCCAACTGGCACTGCAAGAAAGAGAGTTCAACCGAGCATTTCCTTTCCATGCAGCGAGGGTTCGAAGCCTGCAGCCCGACGGGATCTATATGTTCCATGGACAGAGCATCATGGGACTGGGATGGGGGCCGCAGAGTTTCTACAGTCTCCACATGGGGTCTCTTCTGTCACCAGAAATACAAAGTTGGGGTTGTGCAGTCTACGTTTTTTATTGGGTGTATGATTGGTAACTAATCGCTTTTTTTTTTTGTATTTTTATTGGTTATTGGTAGTTTATGAATGTCATGTGACCATAGGTAATTCGTTTAAGGAGAAGAATGCTGGTGATAAGCAACTTGTTTAATTAGAAGAAGGTCAGTGATAATATGTTGTAGTTGATTTATAAATCATAAAAGATTATAATTAATTATGAAGAAAAAGTAGCAGATAACTTATTTGTGGTTATATATAACTGAGGTTTTTCGGTGATTTGTTCCCTATCAACTTGTTTAATTAGAAGAAGGTTAATGATAAATAAACCATCAAAGATTACAATTAAGTAGGAAGAACAAGTAGCAGATAACTTATTTGTGGTTATATATAGCTGAGGCATAGACATCACTCAAATGGCCCCGCTTTTCCGGCAATTTGTTCCCTATCAATTTGTTTAATTAGAAGAAGGTCAGTGATTACAATTGAGTATGAAGAACAAGTAGCAGATAACTTATTTGTGGTTATATATAGCTGAGGCATAGACAAATGATTACAATTAAGCATGGAGAACAATTGTAGGGAGTGGGCTAACTCGCATCGCCGGCTTTTCTGGTGATTTGTTCCCTAGATCTGGTTATAAAAACCGGCCTAATCGTAGTTCCACCCCATTTACTGCTGAACTATGTCATGGAACTATGCCCCCAAGGGTTTTGGCCCATTTTAAGACGGTCGAAATTCCAAAAAAATAAGCAGAAAGGATGGAACTGTGCCTTGCCGAAGTTTCCATCGCTGATCGCCAGAATACCGAGGCGATTTGAGTGCCAATTGTCACATGCCCAATTGTAGCTGATAACTTATTTGTGGTTTATCCATGTTCACTGGTTTATACTAGTATTTAATTTATTGCAATTCCATAAATACACTTAACTTGTTGTCTATCTAAGAACTAAGCAACTTTCTACGCAGCATCAGATCTAATGGCGAACACAGCAACAACCGCACCATTCAATGCTGCGTAGCAGGCTGCTTAGTGCTCGCCTATCTATGTTCACCTACCTTACTTGCCTGGCCAGTAATAGTATTGGAACACCCTAAATACACTCTGTCCTATAACTTATGGCCTATTAAAGTCACACACAGAGCTGTGCTACTATTAATTTGTTGTAACGCCATAAACACTTTTGCTTATAGTTGTTTCTGATATGTTGATACAGGTGCAGGGCTATTTGGGCATTTGTCTGATTCTTCGCTCGGACGGAAGGGAGTGCTGAGGTTGGTTTGTGTTTGGAACGCCATCTTCGGCTTTCTGACAGCCTTCTCGCCGAATTTCTGGGTTTATTTGATACTCCGTCTATTGACAGGTATTGGCACCGGTGGCGTGGGGTTATCGTCCTTCGTTTTGGCAACGGAGCCCGTCGGTCCGTCCAAGAGAGCCCCGGTTGGCATGTCGACTTTCTACTTCTTTTCCTTCGGCATAGCAGTGCTACCGGCTCTATCCTACTTTTCCCGTAGCTGGAGATATCTATATGTCGTGACTTCGATTCCTTCAGCCTTTTATTGCCTCTTGATTCTGCCTTTCGTCTCGGAGTCTCCGCGGTGGTACCTGTTAAAGGGCAGGCTGGAAGACGCCATGGAGGTCATGAGATCGATTGCGGCCAAGAACGGGAAATCGCTGCCGGAGGGAGTTTCGTTGGGCTTAGACGAGGACGAGCACGATGCCGCAGAGACTAACGAACCCTCGGGAAGTCTCGTGGACGTATTCAGGTCGCCCGTGACGCGTACGAGGATGGTTTTAATGGTTTTCATTTGGTTGGCCTGTGGAGTTGGGTACTACGGATTGAGCCTCAACGTTGTAAATCTGAGTACCAATTTATATCTGAGCGTTTTCCTCAACGGGATCGCAGAGATGCCTGCGTTTGCCCTGACGGCGGTCTTGTTAGAGAAATTCGGAAGGCGGGCGATGCTTATCTCCATGATGCTGCTGAGTGGAGTGTCTTCTTTGTTGGGAAGCCTGACCTGGGCGTTCACACTGACCATGCCAAAGGTTGCCGGGCGCATGTCGGGATTTATAAGCGGCCTGCAATTAGCATGTGGCGTGGTAGGAATTTTCGGCATGGCGGGAGCGTATAACTTGATATACATATACACCTGTGAGCTGTTTCCGACAGTAGTCCGGAACGCAGCGCTAGGGCTGGCGAGCGAGGCAGGGCAGATCGGCGCCATTATTTCTCCTCTGGTAGTGGTGATGGTAGCTCTAAATCCTTTGTTGCCTTTTGCAATAATCGCTGTTTCGGGAATTGTGGGAGGTGTCCTGGCGTTGAAGCTCCCCGAGACTTCGAGTCATCCTCTCTACGAAACTATGGGAGCTTTGGAAAATGGAGAGCCGACCAGCAGAACTTAATTTAATTTGATGGAGCTGTGGAGCAGAAATGCAGACCGGAAATGTGATTGTATTACTCCCAAGATTTGTACAGTTTTTTGTGTTTTTAAGTTTCAAAATGTAAATATAATTTTAAAGGAAATATACATTTTGATGTTATCAAATTGAAGTGTCTCAGCACTTGTCGACTTGGCTACCATTTTATTGGAGTCGGTTAGCTAACTCGTTATAATATCGATTTTTATTTTTAAATTTAGTTAACTAAAATTCTTTCTTCACATTGCAATTTTGACCATCTATATCAAATCCCAGATTTTTTATAGATCCAAATCTTAAATTTGATAAAATTATAATTTTAAGATTATTACATTTCAACTGCAAAATCTGGATCAAGATCGTACAGTTCATAAATCCCAAGTTTATAGATCAAAATCTTAAATTGACTAAATTATAATTCCATTTCAACTGTAAAATTTGGATCAGAATTCTACATCTAACGAAGCAATTTAATTGGATCAATCCTACCGCTAACCGAACGATAACGAAGCGTGTGACTAGTTTCCTATACAATGAGACTTTATGCTGCAGCTGATTTTGATGTTTCACAGGTTTTTGCAGTCCAGTTATTTGTCTTGTCTGTGTCTTTTAGAGAATTTGTGTAATCTTCTTGATGCTCTCAGCATTAGTGGATGCCTCTCTGCCTTTATACTTCATACTTTGACTGTTGTAATTTTGATTCAAAAGTAAAGTTATAACCTATCTGCCTTTATACTTTATACTTTGACTGTTGTAACTTTGATTTAAAAGTAAATTATAATGTTTTTAACTGTTATAACTTTGATTGAAGTGTTGAATTGTAATTTTTATTTTTTATTCTGAAAAAACAGGACGTGTGTGACTATTTTGTCGGTTAATGGTCATAACAATTGCACTGTTAACTTTGTGAGATATATCCAAAGGGTGTGGCTATTTTCTTCTCTAGTGTTCATGATAATTTTCACTTTATTAACAATTGGTAGGTGTTTATGTTTTTTAAATGAAAAAAGTGATCATAACTCACTCACTTGTCAACTTGTGTTTATGAGATATACTTGTAGCCCATGGGGCCAAGACGGTTTTATGAGACTTAATCATTGAATTTTTTTTATTATTATTAATGGTTTAAAGTGTTTTTTTAAAATATCATATAAGTTATCATTTATGTTATTGAATAATTTATTGGTAGTTCATAAGGAAATAGATTTTCACTTTTGCTATATACTTCTAGGTTTTGAGTTATTAAAGTGTTTCCTTGTATTTAAGGAATATGAGTTTTTAGCCATTAGTTTTACTTCATGACAAGGTTTTACTCCATGACAAAATTGAGAGTTGTTTTTAGCCCATCATAAGCATTTTTAGGTTTTACTCCATGACAAAATTGGCTTTTAGCTTAGATAGTATCCTCAAACATCTAGTGTCCTTTAAGTGGTAATCGTTAGGCCATCTTTAGTGGGATGAAGGTACTTAGAGATTAACTCCACAATAAGAATCATTGATTTTATTGAATGAAATGATCATATTTAAATACATTTAGAGATGTAGTTGCATGACACTTAAACTACTTAATAATTTTGAAAGATTATCTAATTAACATGGGTTCATGTGTTTTATAGTAGCATATAGCCTTAATCTATGGACAAGACTATATAGTACCCCCTATTGTAGTTTTCCCTATTATAAAGTGTAAAAGTGTAATAATAATAAGAAAAAGAATAAGAATAATTGATAAATGTAATAATTGATGACCTTTACAAATCACCAAGAGGTTGTTTTAGGTGGCATGGTTTTCCTTGAATAATGATGATGAGTCAACTTTCATTTGTGGATATCAATCAGTGATGGTTGTCCTCAGTGTTGGTTAACAACAGAGTTATGAAAAGTTTTGCCACCTATAAACAAATAAAATAAATAAATAAAAATTCTTTAACGAATGAAATCTAAAAACAATGTGTGTCATTATTGTATGTTTGATGACTAGAGGATGGACTGAACTACATGTAGAACCAAAAATCTTGTAGCTCACTATCCTAAAAGAATAGGGAAATCAACTTCCACTAACATGAACATATATTTGTTTTTTATTTCAGGGAAATCAACTTCCACTAACATGAACATATATTTGTTTTTTTTTATTTCGACAGTCATTTGTAGTCCAATGATTCGGAAGGTTCACATGGCTAATAAGGTGGACCCGGGGGTCTTATGTAATGTAGAGACCCGCCACTAATTCATTAATTTTCCCTTTCACAATGGCCAAGGTGTTCCAATATTCATTATCTAATTCCTAAAGATTCAAAATATTTTCAGTAGCACAGAGACAATGATTGTCTTTATTAATTTTCATGAACTAATTCATTAATTTTCCCTTTCACAATGACCAAGGTGTTCCAATATTCATTATCTAATTCGTAAAGATTCAAAATATTTTCAGTAGCACAGAGACAATGATTGTCTTTATTAATCTTCATGAAGTTGGCTTCAACTTGCTCCCTCCATGCCTCTGCCTACTCAATAGGTTGTGTTGGACGTGTAAACTACATCCCAACAACAACAATATTACACCCTTCCAGTTCACGCTTGATTTCATGGACATCACTAACCATGCATGTGTGGGAAACGTGAGCATCAATCCTTTATAAAACAATCCTTTAAATGTTTATAAACCAACACCCAGAGGATTCCAAGCCCAAGTCCAAGGTAGTGTCCCTTAAAACTAGAAAGGAGGCAATCCCCTTGTTAAGAAGATCTCCATTTGAGAGAGGAAACAAAAAGTGAGGAAAAATCCCAAGGAGGTCAAAATTAATGAGATGGAGCCACAATCAACACATATTGCATTGTGAGTTTCTTTGGTATAGCCAAGAATCATGTGAATAGGGAGCCACTATCTCAATGGTTATGAAAATTGTTAGAATATAAAGGTCATTTAAACTAAAGACTTAGGCATATTAATAAAGTCATCTGGTGACTTGGGTTACTTTATGTTTAAATAGTGTATTAAAATACACATATTTTTTTAGGGTTTATGCAATTAGGGTTTGAGCAATTAGTGTTTATATCATCTTGTTATTATCAAGAGAAGGTTGTTATCTTCTTTTGATAATATAGAACATTTTTCTGTCTTTCAATTATCTCCTTATGTTTGGTTTTCGTAATATGGTTTTAGAGCTAAACTAAGGTTGAAGCTAAGCAAGAACTTCATTGATGGAACATGACACTTTGTTCAATACAAACTAAGAAACCACAAGGGGGCTCCAGACCAACCAAAACTAGGTATTGTTTTGTTGGTTTGAAAACAATCTATCATTCTTTTGCTCAACTTAAAACTAGGTCCAAATTTTTAAAAGTGAATTAGTTTTATTTCAATTTAAAGTTGGATTTAAATATTTTTATGAGTGGAAGAGAAGATTAAAATGAAAAAAAGAGAGTAGGAATTCTATTTTGTAGGGATTCGTGCACATTTACTTTGAGCATCTATTTTCTTTTTCTTTGGTCAATCGAACAAACAATTTCATATGGCCATACAAATTGTATGGAATCCCTACAATGTATGGAATCCCTACAATATGCCAAATATTTTATGGGTTTTTTTTATCAACTTCATATCTTTAAAAGTTTTAACGTAATTTTTTACTTTGAATTTTTGAAATTTTTAGTAATTTCTGCAATTTTAAAGGGGAGTTATTAAATTTCAATAGTTTCTTGAAAAATTTGTGGGAGAGCAATGCATTTTCTCTTGTATTTTCATAAATTTCTCTAGTTTTGGTAGAAATTTCATTTCGAAATGGTAGATTAGGCTCTTTGAGAGAAAACCCTTGGTTTTATAGGCACAATTTTAGAAATTTAGTCTCTATTTTAGTGCTTTTATTTGCAAAATTATTTGACAAAATGACTAGTTTGTCCAATATCATGTTGGAGGGTGACTATAAATTATCTGGTAAAAGTTATAACACCTCGAAATAACATATGTTAGCCACTTTCTAGTACAAGTATTTGGATCAGGTTGTGTTGGGGAACAAAAATTGACCAACAACAAGAAGAAAAGCTAGAACAAATATGATGAGTGAAATAGAGAAGTGGCAATGCTCATAAAGCTATCTATACTAATGAGATGCTTTCAAAAGTACATGATGATTGTATTGCAAAGGATGTTGCAACAATTTGGAAGAACTTAAAAGGATTGCATGAAGTCTTAGACAAAGGTACAATCTTTCTGTCGAAAAATATATTGTTTTCTATTAAGATGAATGAAAATGAATCTTAGATGAACATTTGGTAAATATTAAGGATATTAGAGAATAGTTAAACGCCATTGGATAGAAGATGGATGAAGAATACATAGTGGTAATTACTCTCAAGAGTTTCCAAGTTGCATTTGAATATTTTATTGAAACAATTAATATTACTATTGTTGAAAAAGACTTGAAGCTTGATTAGCTATGCACAAATCTTTTACAACCAAATAAGTGGAAAAATAGTCCAATAGTGAAAATATAGTAATGAGTTTAAAACTAGCATTGGCAACAAATCTAAAGGATAAGGGAAAGTTTATTCAAAATAATGATGGAAGAAGTAGTCAAGGTAGCACCAATGAATCATGTATTCAAAATATTTTCAAATATCATTATTTTGGAAAGGTGGGTCATTAAAATAAGTTTTGTAGAAAAAATTTGTGGGATGAAAAGCACAGTTAGGGAGGCTCTCAATAGAAGGACATTTCACCAATAGATGCAATTGGTTTGTTAACCATGATGCTTATGTTTTGTCTATGATTTTTGGTTGTGGTGAGGAGTTCAAAATAGAAGGAAAAAGAAATGCACAAATTACCTTGCTAGGGAGGTAATCAATTGGTCTTCCTTAATGTCTACTATGTTCTTGGTATGGAACAAAGTTTTCTTTCAATAAGTCAAATTATGAGGCATAGCCCCCACTTACATGTTATTTTCAACAACCATAAATGCTACATAGTTGACCAGAGAAGAAAGAAAACAATTTCTCTCAACATTGAGTATCACATATTGTTCCACTTTATTGATATAGAGGAAGCTAAAGATCATGCTCTGCCAACCAAGAGTGTTCAATAAACCAATTCACTTTGGTATCAAAGGTAAGGGCGTTTGAATTTACACTATATTTCTCATTTGGTTGAAGAAAGGTTATTGGATGGTCATCTAGAGATTCAATGAAGGAAACAGGGAAGGTTAGTGGGTGGTATTCTAGAGATTCAACAAAAGCAACAGGGAATTTGTGGAGCTTTTCAGGTGGGAAAGCAACATTGAGCTCCATCTGATGAAGAATGAGCTTGGAGAGAAAAGAAATTTCTTTAGTTGATTCATGCGGTTGATGTTTGTGGGCCTATGAAGACAACATAAGTCTTTAGTGCCAAGTATTTCTTGTTGTTTGTAGATGAATTCACTAAACAAATGTGGGTGTATTTTGTATCGTTAAAATTTGAACAATTTACTGAGTTCAAGAAGTTTAAAGAAATGGTGGAAAATAGTCTAAGGGTTGATTTATAATTACTAGGTTCAATAATGGTATAGAATTTTGTTCCATGAAATTTAAGAACTTTTGTAATCAAGAGAATATTCAGAGGCAAGGAACTACACCCTACACTCCACAACAAAATGAGTGGTAGAGAGGCATAATTGCTCTATTCTTGATATGGCACAATGTATGTTAGAATTTTTTTTGTCGAATCCTTACAAGTATTGGATTGAAGCAATACACAATGCAGTTCATTTTCTTAATAGATCGTTGACAAATGAAATGCAAAATAAGACTCCAGAGAAAGCATGGTCTAGATGAAAACTACAAGTAAGTCATCTCAAAGTGTTTGCTCAGTTGTAAATGCATGGGTCCCTACAGAATAACAAATCAAACTTGATAGAAAATCATGAAATTGATGCTAATATGCTACAACGACACTCACAAATCACATAAGTTGGATGATGTGAATACTGAAAAAGTAAATGTTGAGATGTTGTGGTTAATGAGAATGCAGAGCTATTTTAGATGTGTTCGGATATGAAATTTTATGTGAATGAGGAAGTTTAAGTTGGCAGCTCAAGTAGGATGCTTGTACTGTTAAAGGTATAGCATCACGAGTCATTCTCCAAGTTAATCTTGTGCAGCCAGGATTGGGCCTCATGTGTTGAAGTAGGGAGCCTAAGTTGGACTCAGGAATTTGGAGTAGATTCTTGAGTTGGACTCAATAATGACTAAGCCTTCAGTTGTAAAAGGTTATTCCTCATGTGTTGAGGTTAATGATTTGATGCATCAAAGTGATGATGCTGTAAAGTTTTGTTGGACAAGGCTGAAGACTTATGTGTCAAGTCATATTCTCATGTGGACCTCCAGTTATAGTAGGTACCTATGGGGTGGACCCCCAGTTATAGAGGTATATGCTTTTCATGTTGAAGCATTAATGTTGTGTGATGTATTGCTAACCATGGTCGCTGATTGCTATTAAATCTCCTTTAGAGACTCGCCACCTCTAGAGTGAATTACTTTAGCATATGATCATTTGGTCCGAGAGTAATATAATATGATCACGGCATCTGAAAAATCTTCTGAGTATAATCTGATATGATAGATAATTAAAGTTAACACATATTGACCATGCAGTAAAGATAAGAGATAAAGATAAATGCATAGATAAAAAGAGAATTTGAATTGCTCATGAGATGACTAAGTAAACTCAAATTGTTAAGCTTCAGTTAAAGCCACAATGTATGCCTCGGTTAATTAAAGAACTCACAGTGGTCACTACAAGTAAATCAATCAACATGATTTCAATTAATAATAGTTAACTAAGTGTTAATAAAGAAGGACTAGTTAACTAAATTGTTTTGCATTGATTACACTTTAGTTAAACTAAAAGACAACACTTAAGTCAACCAAAAGATGACACTTTAGTTAATTAAGTGTTTGCATGGCGACACTTGAGTTATTGCATTACAACACTTAAGTTAGCTTCCTAACTAAGTGTTCATGCAATCAATTAGAGGATGAGTTAACTCTAGAGTCATTTAAGCATCATTTAATGTTAAAGATGAAAGGAATTGCGCATATGTTATGCAGGATTGAAGAAACTAATGAACATGATAATTCTCCAAGAAGGAAATTCGTAGTTTTTGCATGTGATGCACCATTACCCATGCAACCATTCTCTATAGCTTGCATGGAAGTGATTCTTGCTTGTTATTAATGTGTTGGGCACATGGAAAGTTGATACAGTTGATCTCTATTCACTGTGCTTAGTATTCTCTCTTATCTAGCACCTGGGGTGTCGAAAGCAATCTGCTATTTTGTAAAAGACATTCTTTGCTATCTATCATAATTATACTCTGAAGATTTGCTGGGGTTTTTAATCCTCATTGTTTTGAGGGTTTTCCCTAGGGTACATCTTTTGTTATGCTTTAACGTTTCATGTGATTGAATGGTTCATTGATTCAAGTATCCAATATTTTCGCACTTAAAGTTTTAAAGTTCAAAGCTCATAATATATGCTCAAAAATTAACATGGTATCAGAGCTCAGGGCGTGAATGAGCTAATATTTGTCAAGAAAACTTGAGCCTATGTAGATCCTGAGGAGTTGAGCATAATACTTGAGAGCCATGGCATCGATCTCTGTTCACCGGAAGACCCTCTTGAGGGCACTTCGAATTTCAACACTTGGAAGGAGAGGGTGTTGAACATCTTGGAGGAACATGACTTGGATGGATATGTATTCACTGTGGTGGAGGAGCCTACATCTAATGCAGGGTGCATCAACTTCAAGAAGAACCAAGCTAAAGCCAAACGGATCATCTATGATTCGGTAAAAGACAATTTGATGTCTGTGATCACTCTGTTGAAGACCGCAAATGAGTGTTTTGATACATTGACAAACCTATATGAGAAGAAGGCCCCGAGTCAAAAGAGGGCATTGAAGAATAAGATTCGAAATCTAAACATGGAGAAGGATGAGACAATGGCCTCCTTCTTCACCAAGATCTCTCAGGTAAGAGACCAGCTTGCTAGTATTGGAGTAGGGTGGATGAAGATGGTCTTCTCCAAACCGCTATTGATGGTCTCCCATCCTCATGGGAGACATTCTTGGTTGTGGTAAATGGCTGAGAGGTAGAACCTAACTTCGAAAGGTTGTGGCATGACTACCTCCAAGAGGAGGGGCAAATCTAGAGCAAGTCAGTGTGCATCAAAGAAGAAAACCTTGTCCTCTGTTAAGGGAATTTTGAGGTCAAAAATGGGCCTCATAAGAGATATAATAAAATATTATGATTTAGGTATTTTGTGGGGAAGGTATATTTATAAGTCACTTCTTGCACTAAAATCAATGTAACATGAGTTAAACTTGGAAAGATGTTTATAAATAAAATCAATAAAAATGTCCTTTGATATGACTAGAAAGAAGAGTACTTTTAATGCATAAATGTACTAAAGTAAATGACTAATAAAATAAAGTAAAGTAAAATATTTTAGTTTTGAATTGTAAACTTAAGTAAAACTTATATGAATAAGTTGACAATAATAATTGTTATATAAATTCTAAATCCAATATATATTTATTAAAACTAATATAATTTGTATTTATTAAATAAATTTCAAACTTAGGTTTATAAATTAAAATTAAATTAAATAAATTACATATTATGAATATTAGTTTAATCTTGTTTAATTAAACATACACATTTTAAATTTTAAATTTATATGAATATTTCCATATTCTAAATATATAATTTAAAGTTTTAATTTAAATTTAATATTATATTGTAAATATTAAAAAATGTTGTTATATTATAATAACAAGTTTAATATAATATAGTTAAGGATATGGTGGTCTGTTGGTGGGGATAGATGAATTTCATTCCATCCACCCAAGTTAAATTCTGTTGAGACATCTTCCACGATATGTGAATAACAGGAAGGTAAAAAAGGGGTTTGAATTTGATTTTTTTTTAATATTATATGAAAGTACTTTATTCTATATTTTATAGTACTTTAGAAGTATTGAGTATATAATATTATATTTAAACAAAATTGATGGCTACATTTTCTATCATGAATGTGGTTAACTATGGATTTGCATCTACCATTTCGAATTTGACAAATAAGTATCTTTAACTCAAGCAATGCCACGTCAACCATAAGAGATGATGTCATTCTCTAGAATGTGATTGGTTTTTTATAAGTTGATTTTGATAGTACATTTTTTTGTTTTGAGGCCTATTTTAGACCCCAAAATTTTCCTAATGATGACAATGATGAAGAAATGCAAGAAGAACTCCTCTCAAAAGAAGTTTTCTCATTCGAATAAGAAGGTATACAACAAGGACTTTGATAAGTCGAAGGTTAGATGCTACAACTATGACAGGAAGGGCTATTATGAAAGGGGGTGCAGAGCAAAGAAAAAGGAAAAGGAATGTTTCATGCCTCTACCTCTATAGAAGATGAAACTACTCAGAAGAATACACCCGGAGAAAAGGAGACAATGAGCTGAGGGAGTATTACCTAGTCTCGGCACTTTCTGGATCCGTCATCGCAAGTGAGGACACATGGTTGGTTGGAAATGGCGCATCCAAACATATGACTGGTTATAAGACCGTCGTCACCAATCTCAAGGAGAAAAGAAATTACATGCAAGGTAGAGTTGGGAGACAACACAACCTATTCGATCCAAGGAGTTGGATCCACCTGCTTCCAACTGAGTTCAGGAGATATTTTACATGTGGAGGACATTTTTATGTTCCAAGATTGAAGAAGATACTCCTATCAGTTTCGGTTCTTGAAGATAAGGGCTTTCAAGTTATCTTCATGGATAATCAACCACTATCATGGCCGAAGAACAAAGACTTGAAATATGCAACAATGATTGGAGTTAAAGAGGGAGGTCTCTACAAGGTACCTGAGAAGTACGTTCAAGCTATGGTTCTCAACACTATTAGTCCATGCGAGCTATGGCATAGGAGGCTTGGTCACCTCCAGTACAAAGCGCTACTAGGATTAAAACAAATGGTGAAAGGTATGTTCGTATTTGATTTTGAGCATGATAGTGTATGTAGGGGTTGTGCACTTGAGAATAATGTTAAAAAGAGTTTCTCTAGTAGTATTACTAGATCTAAAGGGATTTTAAATTTAATACATTCAGATGTATGTGGTCCCATGTCACCCCCTTCCCTGAGTGGCTATTTATATTATGTATTGTTTATAGATGAATTCTATATAAAGTCGTGGATTTATTTCCTAGAGGTTAAGAGAAAAACCTTTAGCAAGTTTCAAGAATTTAAAGCCCTAGTTGAGAATCAGACAGGAAAGCACATCCGTGCTTTGAGATCTGACAATGGAGGTGAATTTTGTTAGGATATTTAGACACTTAGGAGTTAGTTAAGATCAACTTGTGTAATATATCCGTTAGGGATAGTGTGTTTCTTTAATATGCATTAGTATGCATTTGTAAATACTTAATCCGATGGTCACGATATGTTTCCGACATAGAGTGATCCGACGGCTCAACTTCTCTTAGATCAAACCTAACCTTGATCCGTGGCTTAACACCCAATTGGTCCATGATCTCTATTTAAAGAGCATGGAGCGTCATTGTTTAGTTGATCGATTATGAGAAGCTCATTTGTAACTTTCTTTCTTTGCATAATAAATTGTCTCGTAGAAGCTATTTGGTCGGGGTCGTGGAGTGTTTCCCTCAAGAGGATTTAAACCACGTCAAAACATCGGTGTGTTGATCTGTGATCTGTTTGTGTGAAGTGTTTTCTCTTGGTGTTCGGTCCTTTGGTAGTACCTTGTGTACCCGAACATGGTATCAGAGCTTTTATGAAGTGCCGCTTCCGGTTATGATCTAGATCTTGAACTGTTGTTGCTGAAACTCGAAAGGGTTTCTAGTTCTAGTATTTCTGTGCATTTCTGGGTTATGGTAGGTGTTCCATTGCGTCCGAAGCGTCGTTTCCATTGAAAAATAGTTTTTGTTTGATCGAAAATGGTTCCCGGTTTCTCCAGAAACGCGTATTTCATCAGATCTGAAGGAAAAAGGGTAAGCACGCAAACCAAACAAAAAGAGTAAAAAAAAAAAAAAAACCCCTTCCTCATTCCCATATTTTACATACCTTTTAATCTAGCTCACTTGGTTCAAAGTTTCTTTATTCCTTAATAGGTCTTGAGTTCAAGTCTTAAGAAGTTACTTTTAAAATAAAAAGTGCATGAAATTTCTAATTTCAAGTTACTTTTAAAAGAAAAAGTACATGGAATTTCTAATTTCAAGTTACTTTATTGTAAAAGTGCATCTCACTTAAATAATAAAAAATAAAAATACAAGTGAGTCACTTAAGTTTTTTTTATTGTTGCACTATTTAAAAGTAATATCATTGTAAAAGTGAAATCACTTATTTTACAAAAGTGGTTCACTTAAAGCAATTTTCTTGTAAAGTGATTGTCAAAAGGTTCATCTTGGGAAGAGGGGGGTTCTTTTTTTTGCTGGACATTCTCTAGCTGCCACATCACTATTGAGGACATTTTCAACAGTTTCTTTGTTCAAGCATAACTTCATCATACAGAGTCAGTTTTCAGTGCCGTTTTTTCTTAAACCGCCTATTTTTTAGAGCTCTTCACATCCAGACTATTGGTTTATGCTTTTACAGCCATTAATTTACAAATATGGCTGCCCCTTGTGATATTCTACTTAACAGTTCCAACTATTTCTCATGGAAATCTTATATGGAGGATGTTCTACAAAGTAGGGGACTTTTCATAATTACCACAGGGAAAGAAAAAGAACCCACTGATGATGATAAGAAAATAAAATTGACAAATAGATGTGATGAAGCTCGTGGATTGATTGGGATGTCAATCTCTACTAATTTGCGATTCCACATATCTGGAATTGATGAACCTAATGTTGCTTAGGACAAGTTGGAATCTGTGTTTGGTAAACAAAATGAAATTTGAGGTCACCAACTCGAAAATGAGTTGATTTCTTTAAATCCAAGTGACTTTTCATGCATTCAAGATTATTTATCTAAGTAAAAAACTCTTAAGCTCTTATGTGCAGAATGTAAGATTGAGAGGGAAGATAAACAATGCATTTATCATATTCTTTCCAAACTTGGACCTGCAAATTCTGTTTTTGTATCTACATTTTACTCCATGAAAGCATCCTTGAATGCAGCTAGCTATCAAGAGCCTAGTCTTGAATCCTTTTGTGATTCCTTGATTAGGGAACAAGATAAACTCATTCATCTTGGAATAATCAACAATGCAGATACATCTGGGAAAGCCTTATTGTCCCAACAGAAAGAAAAGTCCAAGCCTCCCAAGAAACAAAATTTTCGCAATAATACGTCAAACAAGGGTCCAAACCCCTCTCAATCAACTCCTTCTTTAAAAAATGACAAAGGATCCAAGCCAAAAGGTAAGAAGACTGAACGTCATTGCAACTATTGCGGGAAAGATAATCATGATGAATCTAAGTGTTTCAAGAAGATGACAGCCTTGGAAGCAACAATGAAGAAGCACCACATCAGCCTAGATTCATCTTCAAAATCTGCCTCTCATAGACATGCACTTTGTGCTTCTAGTTATTCTTATAATGCATCTTCTTCTTCTACTTCAAATGAATGGCTCATTGATTCTGGAGCATCTTATCATATGGCTAAGGATCAAGCCATCTTTTCTACTGTGCATGAATGTAACACCAAACAAATATTTGTTGGTGATGATAGATCTCTAAGTGTTGTAGGAGCTGGAACAGTTCCAGTAGATAATGGTCATTTTAGTGGTGTACTATGTGTTCCAAGAATTCCCTGCAATTTGTTATCAGTCTATTAGATCACTCATTCTGGTGAAGGTAAAACTGTGACCTTTACACCTCACCAAGTTGTCATCAAGGATTTTAAAGATCCTCAACAGGTCCTAGCTACCGGAATTGTTGATGATATTACCAGGTTGTACAAGTTTAGCAACTTTGAGTCATCACCTTTCCCTTCAGTTTTTGTTGCTCATAGTGATAACTTGAGCAAACTTTGGCATGAGCGATTTGGTCACTTAAATTATCACTCATTGCAACAACTATATAAAGAAAATATGGTGACAGGTCTTTCGATGGTATCTTGCAGAGATGGTGTTTGCTCCGGTTGTGTACTCGGAAAACATCATCGGGACAGTTTTGACAAACGTGCCTCTTGGCACGCCTCGATTCCCTTGGAGCTTGTGCATAGTGACTTGTGTGGTCCTCTTCCATCTGCTTCCTTTTCTGGTTTCAAATATTTCTTAACTTTCATTGATGATTACACCAGACGCACTTGGGTTTATTTCCTAAAACTTAAGAGCGAAGTATTTAACATGTTCTTGTCCTACAAGGCCCTTGTTGAAAAACAATCTGGTCATCAAATTATTAAGTTAAGATCTGACAATGGAGGAGAATATGTTAACAAATAGTTCACTACTTTCTGCACTGAACAAGGCATCCAACAACAGCACACTATTCCATATACACCACAACAAAATGGTGTAGCTGAGCGGAAGAACCACACTTTAAAAGAAATGGCTAATTGTATGATCCAATCTAAGGGACTAAGTCTTCAATTTTGGGCTGAAGCCATTAATTGTGCAAATTACATAGTAAATTGCACCCCCACTAAAGAATTACAAGGTATAACACCAGAAGAAGCATGGAGTAAAACTAAACCTGATGTAAGTCACTTCCGTGTGTTTGGTAGTGAAGCATGGGCTCACATTCCGGATGAAAAACGGAAAGCATTGCAGCCTAAAAGTGAAAATTGCATATTTGTTGGATATTCTGAAAATGTAAAAGTTTATAGACTTCTTCAACCACATTCTCATGATATAATCATTAGAAGAGATGTTAAATTTGATGAAAATATCTTGGCCTGCGAGCCTAACTCGGCGATTGTGCCATCTTTGGCCTGCGAGCCTGATTCGGCGTTTGTGCCTTCTTCTTCTTCTTCCAACTTCCTTGACAGGTTTCCAACTCCAGTTTCTGATGATGATAGTGAGGATGAAAATCCACCTCTGCCTGCTCATGTTCCTCCAGTTGCACCAGCACAAGTGTTTCCTCGATGGGTCCATTCAACATGTGAAGCAGCTGGTGATCTTGCCGGTGATCCTAGAGATCAACGTCGAACACGTTCTCAGTTTCAGTGAGCCTCTTCTCTTTTGGCTCAAGTTTCCGAGAATCATGATCCAGAAACTTTTGCAGAAGCTTCAGGGAATCCAGATTGGGATGTAGCCATGGATGAAGAATATCGTTCTTTAATGGTGAACGATACTTGGGATCTTGTACCTCTTCCAAAAGGAAGAAAACTTGTCAGATGTAAATGGGTCTACAGAACTATGTATGCATCAGATGGAAGTGTTGAAAGACTTAAGGAAATGTTAGTTTCCAAAGGTTTTTCCCAAGTTGAAGGGATTGACTACAATGAAACCTTTGCTCCTGTCGCAAAAATGAACTCTATCCGCCTTGTTCTTTCCCTTGCAGCCTTACACAACTGGGAAGTCCATCAAATGGATGTCAAGTCTGCCTTCTTACATGGTGATTTACAGGAGGAAATTTACATGGAACAACCTCCTAGCTATGTTCAGAATAACTCTAGCCTTGTCTGCCGCCTTAAGAAATCCTTATATGACCTTAAGCAAGCTCCTAGAGCTTGGTATGCCAAAATGGATAACTTTCTCCTTGACACTGGTTTTTCTAGATGTCATTCTGACCCCAACGTCTATACCAAGAAAGTAGGAAACCATCTCATCATACTTGTTCTATATGTTGATGACCTTATTCTTACTGGTAGTGACCCTAAGCTTATAACCCATGTGAAATCTAGTCTTAAACAAAATTTTGAAATGTCAGACTTAGGACATTTGCATTATTTTCTTGGTCTCCAAGTACTACAAACCAAAGAAGGAATCTTTCTTTCTCAGTCTAAGTATGCTTGTGACCTTCTTCGTCGCTTTCACATGGAAGATTGTACACCAGCCCCTTCTCCCTTCCAGTCTGGAGTCAAACTTTCTGCCACTTGTACTTCACCTGAAGTCGATGCCACCTTGTATCGTTAGCTTGTTGGTAGTCTCTTATACTTGACTCATTCCCGTCCTGACCTTTCCTTTGCCGTTGGTCGTGTTGCCTGTTATATGCAGACACCTCATGAAAGTCACTGGAAAGCAGCTAAAAGAATACTTCGATATATTTGAGGTACAGTTCAGTTTGGGATTCATTACAGTACAGAGGAGGAAACCTTTGTTGGTTGGTTTCACTGATTCAGATTGGGCTGACGATCTTGATGATCGAAAGTCTACTGCAGGTTATGTTTTTAGTCTGGGATCTGGACCTATTACTTGGGCTTGTAAGAATCAACAAGCTCTTGCTCTTTCTTCAGCAGAGGCAGAATATCGAGTAGCAGTTAATGCCAGTCAGGAAGCTTTATGGCTTCGACAGATCCTTTCAGAGTTTGGATTCGAGCAGCAGCAGCCTACTCCACTTTGCTGCGACAATCAAAGTACCATCAAGCTTGCCAAAGATCCAGTTCTACATCAATGCAGCAAACACATTGAGCTACATATGCACTTCATCAGAAATCTTGTTCATAATCGTGTTCTTGAAGTGCTCTTTTGCCCTACAGATGATCAAGTTGCAGACATCTTCACCAAGTCTCTTACAGAAGCAAAGTTTTCTAAACTTCAATTTATGTTAGGAGTTCAAGAACTTGTCATTAAGGGGGGATAGGCTCTAATGCCTCCTTACTTCTCCTAATAGTGTCACTTTTGTAAATCCTTCAATCCTATCCCAAGTTGTTCTTAAGGGGGGATGTTAGGATATTTAGACACTTAGGAGTTAGTTAAGATCAACTTGTGTAATATATCTGTTAGGGATAGTGTGTTTCTTTAGTATGCATTAGTATGCATTTGTAAATACTTAATCTGACGGTCACGATATGTTTCCGACATAGAGTGATCCGACGGCTCAACTTCTCTTAGATCAAACCTAACCTTGATCCGTGGCTTAAAACCCAATTGGTCCATGATCTCTATTTAAAGAGCATGGAGGGTCATTGTTTAGTTAATCGATTATGAGAAGCTCATTTGTAATTTTCTTTCTTTGCATAATAAATTGTCCCGTAGAAGCTATTTGGCCGGGGCCGTGGAGTGTTTCCCTCAAGAGGGTTTAAACCATGTCAAAACATCGGCGTGTTGATCTGTGATCTGTTTGTATGAAGTGGTTGCTCTTGGTGTTCGGTCCTTTGGTAGTACCCTGTGTACCCGAACAAATTTGATTTACATGTGTTTAATGAGTTCTATAGTGATGCATGAATTTGTAAACAATTAATTGTACCCTACAACCCTCAACAAAATGGGGTTTCCTAAAGGAAGAATAGAAGCATATGTGAGGCTGCAAAAGCCATGATGCATGATCAAGACATGTCTACCTCATTATGGGCAGAGGCCACCATTACAACAATATATATCCATAATAGAAGTCCTCATGCCATTTTGGATGAGAAGACACCTAAAGAAGTTTTCTCTGGTGGAAAACTAGATATTTCACACCTGAGGATCTTTGGGAGTCCTGTATACATTCACGTGTCGAAAGAAAATAGGATAAAGATGGAGCCATCAGGAAAGAAGGGAACCTTTGTTGGTTATAGTGAATCATCCAAAGCCTATAGAATATATGTTCCAGGTGAAATACACATTGAGTTCAGCTGAGATGTGACCTTCCATGAAGAGGCATCATTCAATCAATCCAAAGAGCTTCAGTATGATACAGACACAGAGGAGCATGAGAATCCTATGATGGAGGGTCTAGATAATGATTCTCCCCGTTAAGATGTTCAGAGGGAGAATCTAGCAGAGTTCTTAGATTTTCTAGCTCATGATGAACCAATAGAACTAGCTGATGAACCTCCTGCCAAGAGGAGGTACGCATGTGTTAGGATATTCCTATACTACATCCTAGTCCTACCAGAATCGCATTCATTCATGCATGCAGTCATGCAATTGCATGCATTCCAGTCATCATTATGGTGTCTCCCAGCACCGGGTGCTTAGTTTACTAGCCCCAGGAGCCTGTTTCCACTCAGTTCCTGCCTTCCTAGTCAGTGATGCACCCTCTTTTCACCTACCACATGTGAAGTGCACCCCCTTTCACCTACCACCAGTGACACACTCAGTTAGTTGCTTGATTGGTGGATCTCTCCTTGATTTGAGGACGGATTGACTAGTTAACTCACTGAAACACTCTGATGGACCTCTAGAGAGACTTGGTTGACTATTCTGACTGTAGTTAGCTCCTCATGCGCCCTCCATGCATCACTTACACCTACATTAGTTTTCCATGCATCAGCTACACCTACTACATTCAGTTAGACTCAGTTTGACACATGGTTGATGGTTACTTGTGCATTGATGACACTCTACTGATCTGATGATGAGTTCATGTAGGCTAATTCGAATTGCCACCTTGGAATTCGAATCCTCTCCATTGTATTATTTATTGTTCATATTATGATTAATGAATTAGTGTGATGTTATTCTATTTCTATCTAAGTTCTACTGTATCATAATTCTGCTGCTCTTTTACACCGCATTGTCCACTCTTCTTCTATTTTATTGCTTAATCTTTCTTGCGAGGTATACATCAGCTCTTAGATCTGCTGTGAGGATTTTCACATGGTATCAGAGCATGTTGAGGGTATAGTCTATCTCCATTCCTGAGAGTTTTTTTGCAGTTTATTACCAAGATTTCGAGTGCAGCAGCAGTTTTCTGCAGTTTTGCAGCAGTAGCAGTTGCAGATATTCTCCATTGTTTTTGCAGGTCTTCTGCAACAACTTCCATGAATCTGGAAGGAATTCCTCCTCTCTCTCCATTCAACTATGATGAGTGGAAACCAAAGATGATAGCATATTTGAAGAGATATGGTCTTTTTTATTATTGTCTTGAAAGAGAGTTCGAATCATTTGAACAGGAGAATGATTGGTTAAATGAAAGTGACAAAGCCTATGGAGCAATGTTGACTGCTATGTCGCGTTGTATGTGTTGTAGGCACAACAAGTCCCATGTTTTATTCAAAACATGGGAGCCCCAATTTTATATGGAAGGGTAACTTTGTCAATTTTGGGAGTTGTTCATTCTGTCTGCATGCATTCTCGCCTTTGACTTGATTTGATTTACTTAGTGATAATTTTCCTTTGAAGCATTTATGCGTTTTCTAAGTGTTTTGAGTTACGGGAAGCCTTAAAATTTTGAGTGATTTGTTATTTCTTTCTGTAAACCCGAAACCCGCAACCTGACAGGTTCGACTTTCGGGAAGGGTTCGTTAATAATTTTGGGAAAATATCCATCTCGAAACCCGCAACCCGAAACCCGCAATTGCGGATTTCGGATTGCAAGAACTAGTTTTTTAGAGTTGCGTTGGGTGTTCCCAAAACCCGCAGCCCACAATGTCGGGTTGTGGGAAGCAAGAAAAGCATTTTTCATTTTTTGTGGTTGTTTTCATTCCCGAAACCCGCAATCTGCAAATTTTGGGTTGCGGATTTTGGAAACTCTTTCACACCTTATTTTTCCAAGTCACAATCCCACAACCCATGATGTGGATTACGGGGTACGGGGTTGGTTTTCAATAATTGTGCCCTTTGGTGCCTACAACCCGCAAATTGCGGATTGTGGATTGTGGAATGCGTATTAGTTTCATTTTCATTTTCATTTTATTTTTTATTTTTTCGTTTTAATTCATTTGAGTTGGTTTTTATCATTTCAGTCAATTCCATAATCTCGGTGGTTAACTTAACATGTTATCTTTCACGTTTCCCACTTAGATTTGGTCTTCACTGCATGAGCTTATTCATTTTATTGGTTTTCGAAGATTTCAAAGATCTTGTCATTTGATTTTGATTATTGTGTGTAATGATGGCTTATCCTTATTTGAACTTGTTTGAATCATTTACATGCTTTAATTTTGATTAATTAAATTCACATGATGTTTCGATAGTCTTGGCATTAAAATTGAACTTCATTGAATCAATAAGTTTAAAGAGCATCTTGATGGGTTGTAATAAGTTGATTAAACACTTATTTCTAATCATTTTGATTTATAACTTGAAAGCGTTTATATCAAATAATGGAACTGTGCATTCAATTCTCAATTTTGAAAGGATTATTGAATTTTACTAGCATTGGATATTTAACAAAATTTGTCCTTGGGAAAATTTATAAATCTGATGACAAGTTTTTATGTATAATTCAATTGAATCCTAAAGAACATACTCTCAAACCATGGAAAGAGTCAATAAGTTTTATTAAGCAAAGTATTAGATTTTACAAATGAATAACTAACTTTGCTGGTTGATAAGGTTATTATTATTATTTAAATTATATTCGTTATACTTTTGAAAAACAATATTAATAATCTTATTTATATAATTGAGTTTAGTATATCATGTTATTTACAATGTTAAATGCATAATATTTTGCTAAACCCTAATTTGTCGTGGAGATGAAATTTAAAAAACAGAATCTATAGAAGACACGTTTTTGCACGGAAGATTGCGATCAAACCGTGAGGAATTAGCTCAAATGGTTGAAAAAACCCACTTCCCAAATGCACTGATTTACCCCAAACGTAGACATTTTTGCAAATTTGTCAACCATTTGGGAGGAAAACGTTGTCGAACAAGGGTGAACTTTCAGAAAATTATTCCGATCGTTTTTGCATACAGTGAATGAACCAAACATCTGGGGATTTGATCCTATCATTACCAGTGCTCTCCATTGCTATAAATTCAACCTCAACATTCAAAGAAAGGGGGGAGGAAGAGGTCTCAAAAGGATGGAAGGATTTTCATTCTTCCTATATTTGTATTCTTCTTGCAATGTTTTGTTGACAGGGAAGGAGGAACGCTGCTACCAGAGGGAGTAGATGATCTTTGTATGACAGAGAACTGAATTTCTTCTTTCTCTACTATGATTCTCTTGATAGCAATTTCTTGTGTTTAAGAGATTGGAGATCGTAGGCTTTGCTTGACATGGCTGCTCTAATTATCAAGTTAAAGCTTTGTATTTTTATCAAGCTGAGATGGTAATACAATTTCTTTTTTGCAATTATTTTTTATTTGTTCATGTGCATTTAATTGGATTTCTCTTTTTGTGCACAGATCAGATCATAATCAGATTCAAGTAACTTTCTGCATTTTTGTAGTTTATGTATTAATCTGATTATATTTAATCATTGCATAAATAATTATATGTTCAAATAATTTTAGCATAGTGAAGATAATTTATTACTTCTCATGTTATAATTAATGTGCTTATGATAGATATCAATATTTTAAAATTTCTTTTAAAATCATTGATGATCCATTTATTCATTTTGAGCATTTAATCATTTCCTTCATTTTAAAATACTTGGCTCCCAGGATAGATTACTAATTAATATTTAATTTAGATATTATTTTACTTTAATCTTTTGGTTTAAATCTCTATTTCTGTAATTATAGAATTTATTCTCATAGTTGCAGAAATATTAATTTTCGATTGCATATTAGTTCTAGATTGCATTCAAATTGCACTTAGGATTAATTTCACAATTCATTCAAAGTCTCATTTTTAAGGAGCAAACCCACCAACTCATAGAGTGCCAGCGGAGGCCAAATATCTGTGGGTGTTAACCACACCAAACAACTCAAGGATAGGGTAATGCCTGTGTAGAATTATCTGAAGCCTTTGGATGGGTTTTCATCCCCTGTTGTTTGCCTTGGACACCATTCCAGCACCTGCACAACCGAAGCATCAACAAATGGCTCTAGAAGGAGGGCCATCCTACATATAAGGTCATTTGAGCCATCTTAATCAGATTATCTTAAAAAGGCTCCAACCTAAAAATATGTATATAGTTCATTTTCTACTCATGAATCTATATTTAGTTGTTTTTCTAGACAAATTAGTTTTCAATTTCAAACAAATGTTTTGAAGGAACTGATAGAAGAAAAATTCGATGGTGAAGGAGAAAGCTTAAAACAAGAACATGTTTTTCAATTTCTTCATAATTGTCTTCTTAACAAAATTTTGGATCAAGATGTTTTGTGCAGATTGTTAGCCTTCACATTCGAAGGACGAGTCAAAGAGTGGTGTGTAACCTTACCTTTTGTCTCTGTCCATTCTTTTGAACATTTTGCAGATCTTTTCATACTTTCTTTTGGACATTATGACTTTGTTAGATTATGCAATGAATGGAAACAGCTCATTTCAAAAGAGGGTGAATTATTAGAAGATTTTGCAACTATAAATTTTAATCTCTATTGTACATTCCCTTTAATAGATAGTCCTATAATATTTGAATGGTTGTAGAACATTCATTCTGTCTTACATAAGTCTGATCAATTAGTAGATGATAAATTTGAATTATACATTGATAATCATCCACCTCTTGGTTTAGATTTACATGAAAAATCTAGGGATTTAAAAATTGTAGAAATGAATTCCTTCTCTTTCCTAGATATGGATCATAATCAATATGATTATTCAAACGAATTAAATGTTGATATATCCATGTCTATCTCACAGGAAAATCAAAGTCTAACCAATCATGAAGGTGATCATTTTTCTATTGAAGATTCTTCTAAAACAAAAGAGAATAGTTATAATCATAATGTTGAACAATCTTCTTCTAGCATAATTAAAGAACTTCAAGATTTTGATACTTATTATTCTATCAAACCTTTGGTAGATCTTGAATCAACTAATTGTTCTGAAGTTTGTGATATGTTTTCTCAATTACCTTTTTCTGATCTAAGTGATTCTTTAGGAGAACATATTTCACGAAACGATGATACTACATTACAAGAATAAGTGTATTCCGATTTGAAACCTTTCATACATATCTCTTTTGAAGAGAAAACCTTTCTTAAGGGATCTCAATCTGAAAAAATTCTACAAAGAGATGAATTCCATACACTTATTTCCTCTTCATATTTTTCTGTGTATCCTAATCTATTTGATAACAATGGCATTCAATCATATATTTCAGATTTTAATTCTCCATTGTTAAGTCTTAAAGAGGTACAAGTTAATTATGAAATACATGAAGAAGACCAAGAAGATTCCTATCTATGTCATCAATCTATGTCTTCTTGTCATTCTTCTTTGCTCAAAATAAACACTATTTCTAATGATAATTTTCAGAATTCTTCCTTTTATGATTCATCATTCAATGAAGAAACATTTTCTTCTTACGATCAATTACTTGATGGAGAAGATTCTTTTCAGAATATTAATGATACTAGTTCCACACTTACAACATCTGATATCTTTAGTTCTTCTCAAGTAAATACTCAAAGACAATTTGATCACTTTGAAAATTTCCAATTTAATCGGCCAAGTTATGATGATTTTTACAATGATAATTTAGAACCAATTGGATCTGATTTTACTAATCTTGTTCAAGGAAATATTTCTAAGGAGAAAATTGTTCAAGAAGAAGTTCTAAATAATGTTGATTCTCTTTCGAATAATCTATTTCATCACATAAATCTTTCAAACTCTTTCTGTCATCATTTTGATTTTCATTGTACATACCGTGATTGGGTTGTTGATTGGGTTGTTGATTGGCTTGAGAACTCTTTGTCAGCGAGATTTCATCATTCTAGTAACACTATGTTTTCCTTACTTGTATATAAATATGCTAAGACTCCATTCTCTTTATTTGTACATAGATTTCATTTTATTTGCTTCAACGCATTCTTTTTCCATTTTTACTTTCAAGCATTCATATCATGCCTTCTGATTATTCACTTCTTCATTTTTGCAGGTTTTCATATGCTTTCATGGTTGCATTGGAAATCCGATTATACTTAGTTTTGTTTTCTTTTTAGAGTAGTGTAGGAGTAGGTGTAGAATATATTAGTTTTGATAATTTATTTAATAATTAGATTATTGTTTTGGTTTTCTTCAATAAAATATTTGCAACCGCAAGCCAAGTCAAAGTTGGAAACAACATTTCCTCAGACGCATTCAGGGAAGTATCTTTATCCTTTTTCACTTTCTATTATTCATGCTCTCACTTATTATTTTATTGGTTCAAGGCATTCATGATTAATTTACATATTTTAAAATTATAATGATCTTGTCATGAAATGTTTTGAATTAATTCTTTTCCAAAGTTTTAAGAGAAAAAAAGATATTTTGACATGAGACAAGGTAATTAACATTAGAACATCTTCATGTCATGCGAATATTAATCTTTCCTACACATGCACTTGAAAAATGAGGTTTTTACATATTTTTGTCGCAAATTGCACATAATTTAGTTTAATAGTATTTTATTTTATTTCTTTCTGTAAAGAAAGACTTCATTTTCTTAGACAACTTTATGGGACAAATAACAATGTTGATCATAATGTTGCAACCGGAGGAGAATAAATTTATTTTAAGAGTTTTATTATAATCAATTCAATTAATCGATTCAATACATTTTCATTTCATGAATTAATATAATTACTCTCTTTACAATAACAAAATTCCTTTGATTCTACAAACATGACAACAAATTCCACTTTTGTTCGCATAAGACAATTTGTTAAAGCCTATTCTTACAATTATTATACATTTCTTTTAATTTAGTTTTCTTTAAATAAAATGGCTTCAATTGGCTTAATATCTCATGTGGTTCATAATATTATCATTCGAATCTTTAAAGTAAAAGAATTTGTAATTACATTTGAAGGGTTCTTATACAAATATTATTGTAATCAATTCAAATAATTATGTACAATTTATGAATTGATACAATCAATTTATTATTTATCACCCTTGTATAATAAAAAAATTCTTTTTGACTTCAAAACTCTTTAATTCATGTTTTTTCCACATAAGATGTTAGTCATAATTATAAAGCCTTGTTTGCTTTGATTTTGTTTGATTAGATCACCTTTTGTTTCATTTTCAAATTGTTTGATTAGACTTGGATTTCTTCGTTTGATAATCATTTGCATTGGGGCAAAAGGTTGAAATGTTAATTATCGAAAAGTTGATTTCAATTATTCTACTATTCTTTATTTTGAATCATGTTTTATTTATCAAACATTTTCAACAAATTGATTGATGGGGGATTGTTGATCCTTAGTTCATGATACTCTAGGGCAAGTCAGTCATTCCAAGCCTACATCTTTTGAAGTCTTGTATGTGACTAAATCTTTTCAAGGTGATTTTCAAGAAGAGACTATCTCTTTTCCCATGGTGGAACACTTTCCAAGTTTTACCTTCATACATAAACTTAGTTGCATTGATTATCTTTGTCTTTTTTATTATCACAAATCAATACGCAAAGTTATTTTAACTAGATTCTGCAATTATGTTTTAATTGGATCCTTCTTTAGGAGCAAATCAGTGGGGCTTGCATTGTTATCATCTCAAAACTCTTAACGCCATCCTACTCTCTTAAGGAGTATAGTCGCTTCCCCATCCATTAAGCAATCTCTTATGAGATTAACATTAAACATAACCCAATCTTTTTCTTTAACATCTCTACGAGTGAGCTGGGAAACAAGAGGTCTTATCATAAGCCGACCTGCTCATGGTCATGCCTTCTTATGGAATGACTTTATCAATATCTGGTCACCAAGCCAGGATACTGGCTTGTAACCACAGAACGGTTACAAGACGGGGGGTCTCATCACGAGCCAGCTCGCTCATTATCTATAAGTTGGTGTGAATGACACTGTCACAACCTGATCACCAAGTCAGGATAGTGGTTTCCAACTTCTTTCCAAGGATGCAAATCTTTAACAAGGATTGATAAGCTTTGCATTTTTAACTAGTGGATGGGATAAAAGCAACTTATTGCGTTAAAAGGTAACTCTGTCGAGGCTATAGATGCTTGCTGGCAGCAGGGCCATGCCTATGGTATTAGAGGATAATCATTAAGATAACATCTTCTCGCCATCACAAACTGTTCTTTTAGAATGTGTTCCAATGAATAACATATTTTGTTGGAAATCTAGTCAACCAATGCTTGTCTTTGCATTTCCAGTGATGGTTATAAAGTTAATTATTAAAAAAAAATCAATTGCGGCTAGGTAAATCTTTAAAAGGTTGACTCATTAATGTGGTACCCATGTTATAGAGTAAACACTCTTTTCATTGGAAATCTTACCTTTTGTCTTCATGTACATGTAAACTTATATCTTTTCAAGGAAGAGATAATTGCTTCATCCCAACGTGTCGCCATTTGATGTAGGCACAACAGATCCCATGTTTTATTCAAAACATGGGAGCCCCAATTTTATATGGAAGGGTAACTTAGTCAGTTTTGGGGGTTGTTCATCCTGTCTGCATGCATTCTCGCCTTTGACTTGATTTGATTTACTTAGTGATAATTTTCCTTTGAAGAATTTATGCGTTTTCTGAGTGTTTTGAGTTACGGGAAGCCTTAAAATTTTGAGTGATTTGTTATTTCTTTCCGTAAACCCAAAACCCACAACCCGACAGGTTTGGCTTTCAGGAAGGGTTCGTTAATAATTTTGGGAAAATCTCCATCCCGAAACCCGCAACCCGAAACCCGCAATTGCGGATTTCGGATTGCGGGAACTAGTTTTTTAGAGTTGCATTGGGTGTTCCCAAAACCCGCAACCCGCAATGTTGGGTTGCGGGATGCGGGAAAAGCATTTTTCTTTTTTTGTGGTTGTTTTCATTACTGAAACCCACAATCCGCAAATTTTGGGTTGCTGATTTTGGAAACTCTTTCATGCCTTATTTTTCCAAGTCACAATCCCACAACCTGCAACCCACGATGCGGATTATGGGATACGGAGTTGGTTTTCAATAATTGCGCCCTTTGGTGCCTGCAACCTGCAAATTGCGGATTCTGGATTGTGAATTGTGGAATGCGCATTAGTTTCATTTTTATTTTTATTTTTTATTTTTTTGTTTTAATTCATTTGAGTTGGTTTTTATCAATTCAGTCGGCTCCATAATCTCGGTGGTTAACTTAACATGTTATCTTTCACGTTTCCCACTTAGATTTGGTCTTCACTGCATGAGTTGATTCATTTTATTGGTTTTCGAAGATTTCAAAGATCTTGTCATTTGATTCTGATTATTGTGCGTAATGATGGCTTATCCTTATTTGAACTTGTTTGAGTTATTCACATGCTTTAATTTTGATTAATTAAATTCATATGATGTTTCGATAGTCTTGGCATTAAAATTGAACTTCATTGAATCAATAAGTTTAAAGAGCATCTTGATGGGTTGTAATAATTTGATTAAACACTTATTTCTAATCATTTTGATTTATAACTTGAAAGCGTTCATATCAAATAATGGAACTGTGCATTCAATTCTCAATTTTGAAAGGATTATTGAATTTTACTAGCATTGGATATTTAATAAAATTTGTCCTTGGGAAAATTTATAAATCTGATGACAAGTTTTTATGTATAATTCAATTGAATCCTACAGAACATACTCTCAAACCATGGAAAGAGTCAATAATTTTTATTACGCAAAGTATTATATTTTACAAGTGAATAATTAACTTTGCTTGTTGATAAGGCTATTATTATTGTTTAAATTATATTCGTTATACTTTTGAAAAACAATATTAATAATCTTATTTATATAATTGAGTTTAGTATATCATGTTATTTACAATGTTAAATGCATAATATTTTGCTAAACCCTAATTTGTCGTGCAGATGAAATTTAAAAAACGGAATCTACAAATGACACGTTTTTGCACGGAAGATTGCGAGCAAACCGTGAGGAATTAGCTCAAACGGTTGAAAACTCACTTCCCAAATGGGATGATTTACCCCTAACCGAGGACAATTTTGCAAATCTGTCAACCATTTGGGAGGAAAACGTTTCCGAACAGGGGTGAACTTTCATAAAATTATTCCGACCGTTTTTGCATACAATGAACGAACCAGACATCTGGGGATTTGATCCTATCATTACCAGTGCTCTCCATTGCTATAAAATTGACCTCAGCATTCAAAGAAAGGGGGGAGGAAGAGGTCTCAAAAGGATGGAAGGATTTTCATTCTTCCTATATTTGTATTCTTCTTGCAATGTTTTGTTGACAAGGAAGAAGGAGGAACACTGCTACCGGAGGGAGTAGATGATCTTTGTATGATAGAGAACTGAATTTCTTCTTTCTTTGTTATGATTCTCTTGATAGAAATTTCTTGTTTTTAAGAGATTGGAGATCGTAGGCTCTGCTTGACATGGCTGCTCTGATTATCAAGTTGAAGCTTTGTATTTTTATCAAGCTGAGATGGTAATACAATTTCTTTTCTGCAATTATGTTTTATTTGTTCATGTGCATTTAATCAGATTTCTCTTTTTATGCACAGATCAGATCATAATCAAATTCAAGCAACTTTATGCATTTATGTAGTTTATGTATTAATCTGATTATATTTAATCATTACATAAATGATTATATGTTCAAATAATTTTAGCATAGTGAATATAATTTCTTACTTCTCATGTTAGAATTAATGTGCTTATGATATCAATATTTTAAAATTCTTTTAAAATCATTGATGATCCAACTATTCATTTTGAGCATTTAATCATTTCCTTCATTTTAAAATACTTGTCTCCCGGGATAGATTACTAATTAATATTTAATTTAGATATTATTTTACTTTAATATTTTGGTTTAAATCTATATTTCTGTAATTATAGAATTTATTCTCATATTTGCAGAAATATTAATTTTATATTGCATATTAGTTCTAGATTGCATTCAAATTACGCTTAGGATTAATTTTACAATTAATTCAAAGTCTCCTTTTTAAGGAGCAAACCCACCAACTCATAGAGTGCCAGCGGAGGCCGAATATCTATGGATGTTAACCACACCAAACAACTCAAGGATAGGGTAATGCTTGCATATGATTATTTGAAGCCTTTGGTTGGGTTTTCATCCCCTGTTGTTTTCCTTGGACACCATTCCAAAACCTGCACAACCGAGGCATCAACAGTATGTTAATCCACTTCCATGATTATGATGAATCTCCAAAAGAGCTATGGGCCCATTTGGATGAAATATTTGGAAAACAGAATGAAGGGATTGGTGCAAACTATTTGGAGAGAAATCCCAATGATGTATTCGTCCTCCTTGATGGTCTCTCTGATCATGATTCAGTATCAAACATATCTCATAATGAAGTTGTCCAAAAAGAAGAAGAAATTGCAGATTCAACACTCATGTTCTCAATGTCTTCTATTTCGAATTGTAAGCCAGCTCACACTCTAGAAACTGAAGAGGTTCTTAAATCCTTTCTTGCACAAGAGTTTGTTGGTTTTCGTAATGATGATCTATTGAATGTTTCGGAGGTTAAAACAACAATTGGAGGTGATGCATTCGCTCTCCATGATCACTTACCTCTTATGTACTACTATATGATCATTTGTACATGCTCTCAGAAGTTCATTGAAGATGTAGGGCATTACCATTCACTTGGGATCATTTCTCATTCATTTCATGGTTCATTTGGTTTTGATGTCACCCCTGCTGGTTCAAAGGATATCTCAAGAAACCATTTATCAAGTCTTGGAGCTGATTTGAATTCCAAGCAACCACTATCATGTGATGGTTCTTTTGGGCATGATCTCACCTATGATAGTTCAAAGGAGATAACAAAAGACTATCTACACATTCATGGATTTGATCTTACCTCAGTTGATTCGAATCAAAGGTTCCAGGATCATCCTCATACCTTTGGATTTGTTCTCATCACATTCGATCTGAAGAGCATGTACAAGCACATGTCTCCATATTCACTTGCATCCATTAAAGGAGAACACAGGCACATGTTTTTGGAGCATGAACCACTTCTTCCCAAGAAGAAGATACCTTCAGACATATGACCAAGCATAACACATGCTTGAGTTTGGAGCTTTTATTTTTTTGGTGTGCCTTACAGTCTCTTTTGAGGGGGGGTATTTTTCCCATTAGGTTTTTCTCTTTTCTTTGTTTCATGGACTGTTCTTTATTATTCATTGTATTGGGTGACCGTTGGTCTCAGTTACTAGTGCCCGGGATGGATTAAGGGGGGGTGTTAGGATATTCCTATACTCCATCCTAGTCCTACCAGCATTGCATTCAGTCATGCATGCAATTGCATGCATCCCAGTCATCAGTATGGTGTCTCCCAGCACCTAGTGCTTAGTTTACTAGCCCCGGGAGCCTGTTTCCACTCAGTTCCATCCCTCCTAGTCAGTGATGTGCCCTCTTTTCACCTACCACATGTGAAGTGCGCCCTCTCTCACCTACCACCAGTGACACACTCAATTAGTTTCTTGATTTGTGGATCTCTCCTTGATTTGAGGACATATTGACTAGTTAACTCACTGAAACACTCTGATGGACCTCCAGAGAGACTTGGTTGATTATTCTGAATGCAGTTAGCTCGTCATGCACCCTCCATGCATCAGTTACACCTACATTAGTGCTCCATGCATCAGCTACACCTACTGCATTCAGTTAGACTTGGTTTGACATATGGTTGATGGTTACTTGTGCATTGATGACACTCTACTAATCTGATGATGAGTTCATGCAGGCTAATTCGAATTGCCACCTTGGCATTCGAATCCTCTCCATTGTATTATTTATTGTTCATATTATGATTAATGAATTAGTGTGATGTTATTATGCTTCTATCTAAGTTCTACTGTATCATAATTATGCTGCTCTTTTACACTGCATTGTCTACTCCTCTTCTGTTTTCCTGCTAAATCTTTCTTGTGAGGTATACATCATCTCTTAGATCTGCTGTGAGGATTTTCACAGCATGGTGCAGAAATATACCACAGGATGTAGAAAGGCATGAAGCACCACTATGCTCTTCCAGAGAGCGAAAGCAACCTAACAAATATTCAGGGTATGTTGCACAGATGAGTCACATTAGTGATTCAAATCCTTCCACCTATGAAGAAGTTGCAAAGCATCAAGGATGGAAAGATTTAATGGTAGAGGAATACAAGTCTATTCTGAAGAATGATGTTTGAGAAGTTGTTCCTAAACCCGAAGGGAAGTCCATAGTTACTTCCAGATGGATTTACAAGATCAAGCATGCTTCTAATGGAAGTATTGAAAAGTATAAAGCCAGATTTGTTGCTCAAGGTTTCTCTCAGAAAGAAGGCATAGACTATGAGGAGACATTCACTCTTGTGTACAGGTACACCATTATTCGAGCTCTGATCTTACTTGCATATGTTCTAGGATGGAAGCTTCACCAGATGGATGTGAAGACATACTTCCTCAATGGTGAGGTTGAGGAAGAGGTTTATACTCAGCAACCTGAGGGGTTTTTGGTTCATGGAAAGGAGTCCCATGTGTGCAAATTGAAGAAAACCTGGTATGGGCTTAAGCAAGCTCCTAGAGCTTGGTATTCGAGAATTAACAGCTATCTTCAGAGATTGGGCTTCTCTAAGAGCGAAGCTAATCCAAATTTGTACTTCAAGGTAGTGAAGAACCAACCATTGATATTGGTTCTATATGTTGATAATTTGTTCCTTACTAGAGAGGAACAACTTATTTCTTGGTGCAAGAGGGATATCACTTCTGAGTTTGAGATGAAATACTTAGGTCTTATGCACTACTTTCTTGGCCTTGAGATTTGGCAAAGAAAATATGAGATATTTCTTTCTCAAGGGAAGTACATTGTTGATATATTGTGCAAGTTTGGAATGATGGATTGCAAATCCATGAGTACTATGATGGTTTCCAATTTGAGGAAACTACATGAGTCATATTCTGGATCGGGTCCATTGGACCCCACTTTGTATAGACAACTTATTGGTTTGTTGATGTACTTGATACACTCGAGACCAAATATATGTTATGCTGTGAGTATTCTAAGTCAATTTATGTCTTATCCAAGACACAGACATTGGGTTTCTACTAAGCATGTGCTTAGGTACCTTCGAGGTACGATTGCTTATGGACTCATATATGCCTCCAATGGAAGGGTTGTTGTTACTTGGTTATACTCACTCTGATTGGGGTGGTAGCATTGTGGAATGAAAGAGCACATTCAACTATTTTTTTAGCTTCGGTTCTACTATGATCTCTTGGTCCATCAGGAAGCAGGGCTCTGTAGCCCAGAGTACTTTAGAAGCAAAGTATATTGTTGCTAGTACTGCTTTCCGAGAAGAAATGTGGCTTAGGAAGTTACTTGTTGGGTTGTTCGGTGAGAAGCTTGAATCTACAGTCATTCGGTGTGACAATCAAAGTTAAATCAAGTTTTCTGAAAATCATGTGTTTGATGATAAGTTGAAGCACATTGAAATTAAGTATCACTTTATCAGAGATATGGTCCAAAAAGGTACAATGAAACTTCAGTAGATTGCTACTGATGAATAGATTGCAGATGTGTTAACAAAGCCTATGTTAGTGACGAAGTTTAGGTACTTCCGAGACAAGCTTGGTAAGCTAGAGAATGTCTCCCTCACTGAGAGGGAGTGTTAAATGTGCAACAACACGAGTCATTCTCCAATTCAATCTTGTGTAGCCAAAATTGGGCCTCATGTGTTGAGGTAGGGAGCTTGAGTTGGACTCAGGAACTTGGAGTAGATTCTTGAGTTGGACTCAAGAATGACTAAGCCTTCAGTTGTAAAAGGTTATTCCTCATGTGTTGAGGTGAATGCTTTGATGTATCAAAGTGATGATGTTGTAAATTCTTGCTGGACAACGCTCAAGACTTGTGTGTCAATTCAGATTCTCATGTGGACCTCCAGTTATAGTAGGTACCCATGGGGTGGACCTCCAATTATAGAGGTAAATGCTTTTCATGTTGAAGCATTAATGTTGTACTACGTATTACTAACCATGGTCATCGATTTCTATTAAGTCTCATTTAGAGACTGACCACCTCTAGAGTGAATTACTTTAGTATATGATCATTTGGTCTGAGAGTAATATAATATGATCACAACATCTAACAAATATTTTGAGTATAATCTGATATTATAGATAATTAAAGTTAACACATATTGACCATGCAGTAAAGATAAGAGATAAATATAAATGTATAGAGAAAAAGAGAATTTGAAATGCTCATGAGATGACTATGTGAACTCGAATTGTTAAGCTTAAGTTAAAGCCACAATGTATGCCTCAGTTAATTAAAGAAATCATAGTGGTAAATACAAGTAAATAAATCGACGTGATTTCAGTTAATAATAGTTAACTAAGTGTTAATAAATAAGGACTAGTTAACTAAAGTGTTTTGCATTGATTACACTTTAGTTAAACTAAAAGACGACACTTAATTTAACCAAAAGATGACACTTTAGTTAATTAAGTGTTTGCATGACAACACTTGAGTTATTGCATTACGAAACTTAAGTTAGCTTCCTAACTAAGTGGTCATGCAATCAGTTAGAGGGACAGTTCACTCTAGAGTCATTTAAGCATCATTTAATGTCAAAGATGAAAGGCATTGCGCATATGTTATGCATGATTGAAGAAACTGGTGCATGTGATAATTCTCCAAGAAGGAAATTCACATTTTTTGCATGTGATGCACCATTACCCATGCAACCATTCGTTACAGCTTGTATGGCAGTGATTCTTACTTGTTATTAATGTGTTGGGCACATGGCAAGTTGATATAGTTGATATCTATTCACTATTGCTCTGATATTCTCTCTTATCTAGCACCTAGGGTGCCAAAAGAAATCTGTTATTTTGTAAAAGACATTCTCTGCTATCTTTCATAATTATACTCTGAATATTTGTTGGGGTTTTTCATCCTCATTGTTTTGAGGGTTTTCCCCAGGGTACATCTTGTGTTATGGTTGAATGTTTCATTTGATTGAATGATTCATTGATTCAAGTATTCAGTATTTCCACACTTAAAGTTTAAAAGTTCAAAGCTCATCATATTTGCTCAAAAATTAACATGTACAACCTCCACCTAAAACACGGGAGATTTTGATGTTGATTCTCTAGAATTTCCCAGCCATGAAGTTGTTGTAGTTATTCCAAATCAACAAAATTACAATGTTGATGTGGAAGAAGAGGATTCTAGGAAGAAACCAAAATGATGGCACAACACCATTGGAGATGTTCAACTAGATAAGATGAGGGTATACGAAAGACCAAGAAGAGGTAATAAATTTGATATAGACAATTATGCTTTGATATCTAACATTCATAACTTATATGAATTGAGAAATATGAAGATGCCAAAGGAAGATTGAAATGGGAGAAGGCCATGCAAGCCAAATGTTATTAATCTGATACCAAAACTTCAGTAATTTTGAGCAAATTCACTCAATTCTTCATGTAGAACACCTGTAGGAGAGAGATCTTGTCCATGCAATGGCTCTGATACCATGTAAAATTAGTCACAGCAGATCTATTGAACAAGAATATCAATCACAAAGACGTAAAATAATTTGGAGTAAAAACTGTGCAAGAGAGATGCATCGGTGCTCTATAATCCAGAATAGTAGAATTACAATACAATACCGTCACAATGAGTGAGCAATTCGAATTAGCCAAGGAGGTCATTCGAATATATTGCATGGAATAGCTTGGCTCCAACTAGGAGTCATCATCATCGGTGGTGGTCATCAATGCACAGGTAACTATCAAACAGGTGTCAAACTGAGTCTAACTGAGTGTAATAAGTGTAACTGACGGTAAGTGGAACTAATGTAGGGATGGAGGCTCAATGGAGGGCGCATGAGGAGTTAACTGCACTCAGAATAGGTAGTCAGGTCTCATCGGAGGTCAATCGGAGTGATAACAGCAGTTATGGGTCAATCGGAGTGATAACTGAAGTGAAATGGACTAGTAGGTGAGAAAAGGCGCCCTTCTGCAGTGGAAGGTGAGAAGTGGGCGCCTCCCTGACTAGGAGGGCTAAATCTAAGTGGAAAGTAGCTCCCGAGTGCTGGAAGACTAGGGACTAGGTGTTGGAGGCATCAAAATGGTGACTGGGCAGCATGCGGGTGCATGCAATGCATGCAAAGTACATAACTGAATGATGAGATATCCTAACAGAGTAACTCCCATTGAAGAGGAAGAGGCATCTTAGAAGAATTGTGAGACTTGGAGCTAGATTCCATAACTCCTATGACAACAATGATGAAGATTCTATGAAAATTACATGATGGATGAAATATGACATATATGACATGTCAGGGCTAAAAATAGCTTCCAAGAGGGTGCACAAGGGGAATTATGGCAGCCAAGATTCTCCCATTCAAATTGATGGAAGAGGAGAGCTAGGAAACGTTGGACAAGTGGCATTCATGGGAATCTCTCCCTAATTCAAGTTGGGATGAGTCTCTTGGATGGAATTCGAGCTAAGGAGGCCTTGTTAGGTTAATAAAAGAAAATAATAAAGAAGGAGACTAGCTTTTGATCATTTCTCATTTGGTAAATTGGAGAACATAGCTTGTCCATGCAAGTTGATTGTTTATTCTACTTGCCTTAGCACCAATTTTGAGGGTGAAAGATTCCCATCCTAATTGGAAATTGGAGAGGCCATTCAGACCTTTCATTTGGAGTTGTATGAAGACATTTTTTTCCAGGTTGAAGCTATAGGGATGGTCGTGACCATTTCTCCTTCAACTTGTTTCCACATCTCTTCCAATTTTCTCTCTATATTCTTGCTCTTGGAGGAAGGGCGCACATGGAGAGATGATGATCTATTTGGGGGAGTCCAAGGGGACCCATTTATTTTTAAGATGATTTCCACACTCTGTATTTGATTCTTAGATATACCTCAGATCGAAACTCCAAGTAAAACCATGTAAAAATGCCAAACTATGTACGAATGGTGCCATTTTCCCATATATCTTGTTGAGAGAGCTTGAAGTTGTTTGGTATCGACTTGTATCAGTAAATATATGTGGTTTTATTTATATTTGGAGAGCCACTAATATAATGAAGAATTTTCATACACCTTATTCAATTTCGTGTAACATTTCTCTCAAATTTCATAGCAAGTTATAGCGTTTTTCTCTCATTTCCCCCTATGTTAAGACATGTTTACAAATATCTTATTTATGGGAGTTGCAACAGCCTTTAGGAACTGATTAATGATGAATTTGGGTGCCCATTTAAGTCATATAACTAATCCATGTCTATTTTCTGAAATTTTGGAGATTCGTACTACATTTGGGAAGCCATTAGTGACCTCTACCCTTGGGGATTTGAACCTCGAATTTACTAACAAATTTCCCTATTTTCTCCTGAACTTAAATGAATGTTGTAGAAATATTTTGATAGTTTCAAAGAAACCATTAGGTTAATTTTTATGTCATAATACCCTTCAAACACTCTCAGACGCAATTTGAAATCCTTAGGATTCTTTTGGATCCATCTACCCTTGGGGATTTCAACGTCGATTTTCCTAGTAGTTTTTCCTTTCATTCTCTGACTGTAAATGAAAGTGGCTGAAGTATTTAGAAAGTTTCCAAGCATATAATAGTTGCATTAATGTTTCCTAATACACCTCAATCCACTCTAGACATAATTCGAAACCACTTGGGATCATTTGGAACAGTTTAGAGTTTCGCTAGTCCAAGGTTCGAAAATTGGCCAAATTGACTAGAATTCCAAATTGGGGACATTACATTGGATCCAAATACTTCCAGCTGAGTTCGGGAGACATTTTACATGTGGATGACATTCTTTATGTTCCAGTATTGAATAAGAAACTCCTATCAGTGTCGGTTCTTGAAGATAAGTCTTTCGAGTTATCTTCATGGATAATCAACCACTATTATGGACAAAGAACAAAGACTTGAAATATGCAACAATGATTGGAGTTAGAGAGGTATGTCTCTACAAGGTATCCGAGAAGTACATTCAATCTATGGTTCTCAAAACTATCAGTCCATGCGAGCTATGGCAAAGGAGGCTTGGTCACCTCCACTACAAAGCGCTATTAGGATTACAGCAAATGGTGAAAGGTATGCCCGCTTTTTATTTTGAGCATGATAGTGTATGTAGGGTTTGTGCACTTAGGAATAATGTTAAAAAGAGTTTCTCGAGTAGTACTAATAGATCTAAAGGGATTTTAGATTTAATAGATTTAGATGTATGTGGTCCCATGTCACCCCCTTCCCTGAGTGGCTATTTATATTATGTATTGTTTATAGATGAATTCTCTATAAAGTCATGGATTTATTTCCTAACGGCTAAGAGAAAAACATTTAGCAAGTTTCATGAATTCAAATCCCTAGTTGAGAATCAAACAGGAAAGAACATATGTGCTTTGAGATCTGACAATGGAGGTGAATTTGATTTACATGCGTTTAATGAGTTCTACAGTGATGCAGGAATTTGTAAACAATTAATTGTACCCTACAACCCTCAGCAAAATGGGGTTTCCGAAAGGAAGAATAGAAGCATATGTGAGGCTGAAAAATCCATGATGTGTGATCAAGACTTGTCTACCTCATTATGGGAAGAGACCACCAGTACAATAGTATATATCCATAATAGAAGTCATGCCATTATGAATGAGAAGACACCTAAAGAAGTGTTCACTCATGAAAAACCAGATATTTCACACCTGAGGATCTTTGGGAGTCCTGTATACATTCACGTGACGAAAGAAAAGAGGACAAAGATGGATCCATCAGGAAATAAGGGAACCTTTGTTGGTTATAGTGAACTGATGATGCAGAGAGGCCCTGGTTGTAAGCCCGTAAATGTGTGTTTTTTCGTATTGACTAAAACCTGCATCCAAAGTTCAGCAAAATCCCATAAGATGGGGCCAAGTGTGCATAACCATTGAGCACCCAAAACCACATCACATCCACCTAAGGCCAAGGAAAACATGTAAGAGTGCAGGTTATAATCTTCTATAGAGATACACACAGTGCGACACTTCCCCTTGCAAGGTAAGGTGCCCCCATTGGCAATCAAGACTTCAAAGTTGGAGTGAGGATGGATAAAACAATCATCATGTTTGGCGATCCAAGGGTCAATGAAGTTATGAGTGCTACCAGAATCAATGAGTATTGTAAGAGGGCGCTTCTTGAAGTAAGCCCTGACTCGCATTGTTTGTCGGGTGGTGACTCCGGCTAAAACATGGAGAGATATCTCTGGGTGGTCGTCCTGAGACAGAGGGTCAATAGACGGTTGTAGAATGTTGACCTGATCATATATTGTATCTGGAGCTTCTTCACCAAGTTCAGAGGCAGGAGGAGAATCCACAGCTAAGAGATAGAGTTTTTGCTCAACACATCTATGTCCCTGAGTGAATTTATCATCACAATTATAACAAAGCCCTTTTTCTCTACGTGCTCGCATCTCTACTTTAAACAAATTCTTGATAGGAGTTGGTCGAGGAGCTGGCGTGATGGGAGATCTTTGGGAAACCATATTTTTGAATGAAACAAAAGTGGATTTAGAGCGTTGTTGGGTTGTGATCTTATCCTCCATCAACTTAGCCAACCCTAGGACTTCCATCATTGTGTTGGGACAAAAAATTTTAACCTTTGAGTGGCTTTGATCCTTGAGACCACTTATAAAGAAACTCCTATAGAATTCATCAGACAATCCTTCTGTGTGATTGGTCAATTTCTCAAATTCTATCTGATACTCTCTCACAGTGCAAATTTGGCGAAGTTTAGTGAGTGTTCCTATGAAGTCATCAAAAGATCTAGGACCAAATCGTTGCAAAAGGAGTTCGCAAAAATCGGTCCAATTTGGCTCGTCGTGAGCTTTGATGTACCAACAGTACCATTGAAGGGCTTCTTGTTCCAAATGAAAGGATGCAAATGGAACTTTGTCAACATCAAAAGTATTATGCAGACTGAAATATTGTTCTTCCCGATATATCCATCCAGTCAGATCATTACCATTGAAGCAAGGAAAATCAAGCTTCGTCCCACGAAAATTGCTAGAAGAAGAGAACCCAATGTCTGTAGAAGATTTTGGCTGTCGTTTATTGCTCATGGTTGAATGCTGAAGATGGAGGCTGATAAATTTTTCATCCAAAATCATGGAGTTTGGTTTTGAGGGCTGCAATTTCTTCATCCATGATTTGTGCTCCTATGCGGGTAACAACCATAACTAGGAATTTGTTTTTTGCGAATGGGTGGAAAAACAAAAACATAAGCTTTTTTAGTAAAGGAAAATTTGGATTTGGGAAAAAAATCTGATGGGTAAGTGGGGTTTGACTAAGTTTTGGACACTTTCAAATGGATAGAGAAGCAGAAAATGAGGATTTCAGAAGCGGGTTGAAAGAATGGGAAAATTTGTCAGAGAGGGACAAAGAAATGAACACTGTAGCAAAATTTGAAGGCGATTGGGTGAAAATCGAAGAAGTTATGGAAAACCCTAAAAATAGACAAATGTGGGATTTATGTCTTCGAGAAGTGGAATTTGGGATAGGATCCTCAGGAACGAAATATGCAGAATGGGATTGTAGGGGTGTCAGTGAAGTTTCAAGGGAAACTGAGTTAAACAAAGAAGATATGGCGAAAAAATAGATATTTTTTTTTCCAGAATGGATCTGCAACGGTGCAGAAGTGATCGGAATGGATCTGCAACGACGCAGAAGTGATTGGAAACAGTTTTGGACAGATGTAATCTGTGATTTATCAGCTGGAAATATATATGGACCCCAAGTATGCGTGACTTCCTAAAGGATCAAGGGATTCACTCGGCCACCAATGATGTCTAACGGCTTGCGTATTGGGGCAGTACCCCTCACTCCACGGCTCAGGTAGAACTTATAACCACTTTGCCACAAATGAAAGCTCTTGGTTTACCTCACAGGTGGGAACTAGTCAATCAGGTAGGGGTCGTTGCCATTTTCACTGGCAAGTCCTCTCAATGTGTCAGCTACTTCGGAGTTCTTGTGGTACTCCTTACAATAATTTTTAGGGCTTATGCCCAAGTACTTCCCACAGTTAAGAGGATAGGGATTATTCCTGGATCTGAACCTGCAATTGATAGGAACAAATACAGATGCTTTTTTTTTGGCAGAAATTCCACCCAACGAGCCCAAGAAAGTGCTCTGATACCAGATGTGAGGAACCTGCAACAATTAATTGATAAAATGCATGATATATTAGAACACATAATATTTTTATTGATCGCGGGCCACTTTGAAGGGGAAACCTCCTTTGAGCAAGATCAATACAAATAACTTCTCGGTGCCTTCATTGGCCTCAACATGTACTTATATACTAAGTCTACCAATATTATGGATCAATAGCATGGAACATATAATACTACGGGACGACTTACAAAGCATATGCACCCAATACTATGGATCAATACCATGGGACATATAATACTATGAGTTAATACATACTATGGATCAATACCATGGAACATATAATACTACGGGACGAATTACAAGGCATATGCGTCCAACAACAATATACTAACAAAGTAAAGAGAAGGGTCGACACGGGTTCCTTCAATCTGAAGAACACCGAAGCCACTTTCTAGTGAGCAATGGCATACGTCTTTAATGAGTTGGCTCACATTATCCTCTCCTTTTTAGATGACCAATTGGCGGGCGGTTTGATGGGGAAAGATCGAGGTACCGCCGACACCGCGACATACCAGAGGAGGGCACGAAAGGAGTATTTTGGGCTAAAGAATACCGCAATTGGTGGGTTTTGGGTCACTTGGACCACATATTATGTAATAGTGAGTCAGTTGTACCGCGATATGCAGGTTTTTGGGTTATTGGGTCAATTGTCTATAGTGTCGGCTAGGAAGTTAGTTGTAAGTGGACAAATATTGTAATGGCAGAAGCCTATAAATATATGAGAGCCATAGGTGTTAGATATCATGGTGGATAGAGATAGCGAGAGATAAAGATAAAAGATAGGAGAATAACAGGCGAGAGATAAGAAGATGTATGTTTTGCCTCTGGTATTTTGACCGCAATAGTAATACAATGATGTTTTGGTGCAATCTCTGTGCAATGGTGCGATATATAAATGTTGTTTGATGTAATATCTGCTTATTATTGCTGGAATGATAAATGATGCGATGAAATGATCTATTTCATGTGGAATATGAATGCTGTGATTAGTTAAAATGTTATAATTCCTTGCTTTGAGTTCTGTTTAAGTACTGCAATAGAGCTAGTCTGCACAACCACAACTCTCCTCCTCCCTCAGTGGAAACATGGTTCTGTCTGCCCTTCCTGGACGCCTCATGTGACACCTCATCCACTCGGTGGGTGTTGCTGGGTGGGCTCAAACCTGCCCGGGTCGGTGCCCAGGGAGACTACGGGATGTGTCGATAGTGTGGTGAACCCCTGTCGACCGAGGTTGCGTTGGTCAACAAATGGTTCCGTTACTGGGACCGTGTGCAAAGTAGAAGGAGGTCATGTTGTGGCACCCGACGAAGCTGGAGATACAAAAATGGTTCAATCAGAAGTTGCAGGAGTTTGTTGAAGAAGAAAGTCGGAATACACGACTAACGGTAGATCATTGGGTGGGGAGATATATTCATGACGGTCTGCATGAATGGTTTTTCTGTGAATTTCCGATCATTTTGTATGAATGGTTGTCAAAGCTGACCTTTCAGAAGAAGAACTTCTAGGGTGGTGAGCCGACGGCTTGGACCCTGGAATTGATTCAGGAACTGCAGGAAATCAATAATAAGGCATCACGGGCTGTCGAAGTTTGGCTTGATAGCATCTTGGAAGGGTATATCACTGAATTCGTGGTCGACACGAAGAAATCCTATAGCGAAGCCGAAATATACTTCTTTCAAGGACCAAGGGGAAGGTTTCTGCTATCGCTCCAACTGTCGATTAAGATGCTAATCTGCGAAAAGGGTATATTAAAGATGCACCTTGATTAGTAGACAGCCTGGTGGGCGGAGGCCGTGGGTACCGCGACTGCTGGGGAACGGTACATGGAATGGTAAAGGGGTAGATGGGCGCAGACCATGAGGAGACTATGAGTGAAGCCGAGGAAGAAAGTGGTCTTACAAGGGGAGTAGCAAGGTTTCGACAAGATAAGAGGCAGAGGACGGGAGAAGGTCCTACTGCGATCAAACCACAAAACTGCGAAGGAAGACCACACGGGACGAAGCGACCTCACAGTCCTGATAGGGATAACCAGACTACGCCTAGGATAGAGGCAAGACCAAACCCCGACACCAGCGTACCTACACCTCTGCTCACTGACTCTCAACCAGCAAGAAATACTACTTCGACACTGCCAAGTTCGTCAGTTCTGCAAAAGTTAATTGGTAGTAGCACAGTGACAGGAGGAAGGAAGCCCAAAATGACGGGCGATGATGTTAAGTTACCATTGTTCCACGGAAGTGCGACAGACAACCCAGAACAATACTGGTTTTTGTGCGAAGCAGTTTGGACCATGAAACAGGTCACTGATGCCAATGCTAAGAAAGGACAGTTAGCCACGACTTTGCAAGGTCATTCCCTAGATTGGTTCATGAAGTTTATTTTAGTCCCTACAGGGCCCCTAGAGAAGTCATTGGATGAGATCTGAGATGGGTTGATTGTTGAATTTAGATGGCCTAAGTCGGAGGCTCAATATATTACTAAATTGAAGGAAATTAAGCAGTATCCCAATGAGACAGTATGGGATTTCGATCAGCGATTCAAGACGTTGATGGAAAAAGTTAGTTTCGATATGAGTGTTGTCCACCATAAAGAATGGTTCATTGCGGCACTGCTACCCCACATTCGACTGCCATTGATGCAGTAGAACATATCGACACCGAGCGAAGCTCTAGAGATTGCAATGCGATTGGAAGCATCACCGATTGGAGATAACGCATCTTGGATGTTGCAGATACAGACACAGCTCGCCAACCTGACTATACAGTTGCAATATTTGAAGAAGAACAAGGAACAGTGCGATGAAGTATGGTGTACGCGATGCCGAAGAGAAGGGAATACGAAGGATAATTGTCTGGATTTCCATAATTATTTGGTGTCAGGTGCGCCAAACCCATTGAATGGTGGCAGTATGTCGTGGTGTCACGTTTGTCACGTGTTTGGGCACAGTCACGATAATTGCCCATATATGCAGAAAATGGTCACAACCCCATGAAATCTTTACTGCACATTTTTCAAGTCGGTGGGTCACGTTGACAAGGATTGTCGTGCATATGGGTTGCTACAGGAGAGGATGTACAATGCATTCTACGTCAAGGATGATCAACACGCGGTGCAACAACCACAAATGCAACCACAAGTAGCCCAGCCGCTATCGCAGCCGCAGATGCAGTTTGCACCGCAACAACAACAACCGCAACAGTTCATGCCGCAATACACCCTGATGCAAATGGCTCCCCCATAGCCACAATATGTACAGCAACCGCAGTATGCACCACAAGGGTAAGGGATCCCACCAGCACCGATGCAGCAACAGTTTAACCAACCTCAGTACCAGCAGCAGGGTGGCTACTGGGGAGGTTACAGGGGTGGACGTGGTGGTGGATTTGGTCATGGAGGAGGAGGCCGAGGTGGTCGTAGACTTGTTCAATGTTACCACTATGCGGTATGGGGGAATTATCAGCACGACTTCCCATTGCTATAGAATCAGTGTATGTTTTGCTTTGGTAATGATCATACGGTTGAGAATTGTCCATAGTTGATTGCACGATGGCAGGCTGGGAACGCTCCTCAGCTACAGAATCAGGCCCAGCCATAGCAACCAGTACAGAACCCGACACAACAACCAGTACAGAACCAGCCCCCGCGACCACTGCCGAATTCCAATCAAAATATCAATCAACCAGGGAATCTGCAGCAGAACCAGATGCAGGGTGCAAATATTGTAACCATTTTTGCAGAACCGCGGCCACAAGATGCTTCGGTGGCTATTGTCATGCGTGGAGGAAAGACGACTGGGGAAGATGGTTCGCGCCCACTGATTCGGTTAGCTGGTCAGAAGACAGTACCCTTCGACATTGATATGGAACGAGAGACATTCCTGGAGGCACGTCGCACATTGGAGAAAGACCGCGGTAAGGCTATGGTTTGCGATATGCCACCTATCTTTGATGCCACATCAGACGTCGATCAACCACCCCGAGGGACATTGCAGAAGTTCCTTGAAAGCTGTCTGTCATTGGCACGAGACCCAGCTGCCTTGGTTGAGATTGAGGGATGGTTGCAGCAATTTCCGAAAGGACAGTAGGAGTCGGCAGTAAACTCCTTACAGCGACGAAAGACTGGTAAGGAAATGCGAATGAATATTCAAATTGGTGACTATGATGTTGACTTTGTGATTCTTGAACTTGGTTCGGATGTTAACATCTTAACCAAGTAGGCATGGCAGAAGATGGGGAGTCCCCCATTGAGCAGGTCTCCTATGCAGCTCCGGTTGGCTAACCATGCCAAGGTAACACCCATTGGGTGAGTTCCACGGCTCACGATTGATATTGAGGGCATGAAGACTTATGCTGATTTTGAAGTTATCGAAGTGGTTGAGGGAGGAAGATCTTATCCAATGCTCTTGGGGATCGGATGGGCTAACGACAGTGGAGTTGTTATCAACTTTAAGAAGCACATGATGACCTTTGAAAATCGTGATTTCAGAGTTATATCCCCTCTGGATCTGGCTGAAGGACGCTGCTACATGGAGCCTGTAAAAGATGACGATCCCACTCGATGGGACCATGCATTCAATATTTCTAAATATTATATTCATCCTACTGCCTACAGTGAGTTGGAGTGGCGCAACGAGAGCTCTGCGTCTTTCGACTCTGATGATGCGTTGGAACACTGGCAGAATCGCATGCATGAAGTATCAGTCCAGAAATGTGGTTTAGTTACGCAATCCTTGTGTCGTGTTGCGACAAAAACGATCACATTGCCTATCTATGAGGGGTTTCCTGGCCTAAACACCTTTGTAGCAAAGTTTGAAGACCGCATCCCAAAACCATAGCAATTGCTGGCCTTGGAGGAAGCACTGAAGGATGCTCTAGCACGATGATGGGAGACACATAAGGAATTCTGTAAAGATAAGATTGGTCACAGTGTCGAAGTTTGATGATGGTTCGATTTGGCGATACAAAAGTTTATCACACTGGCAAGTATGATGGCCGGAGTGATCCTAGTGATCATCTGATGGAGTGCCAACCAGAGATGAGTGGGTTCATGCTTTTGTCCATACTTTGGAGGAGATACTGCGCTCGTGGTACACTGCAGCCGAGTTGCACCGTGACATTACAACATGGAGGGAGTTGACAATCTGTTTCACTCATACGTTCATGTTTGCGGATGCCAACCCTGATGTCCATAATTCCTTGCATCTCATCCATGACATGATATTTCAGGTTGTTCCGACGACCTACCCTGTCAACCCACACACCCACTGTCAGATGCAGTCTCTCATGGAGTGCTTCAACATCAGTGGTGGCCCGGAGGATGATGATGATCCCCAGAATGTTAACATTCCCGAATCTGAAGGAAGTCGCGCTGTAGTCCCACCTGTTGCATCAAGTAATCCGTTCTCTCAACCATTGCAGCTTCGCAAGATGAATATCGGCACCAAAGCTACTCCCAAGTTTGCTAATGTTGGGGATTATTGGGACGATCAGATGATGAGTAAGGTTACTGAGTTACTTCATGAGTTTCAAGATGTGTTTCCCACAAAGTTTTTCGAGATGAAGGGAATCCTGGGTGACTTAGGAGAGATGAAGATTCCATTGAAACCAGATGCTAAGCCAGTCCGACAACGACCTTATCGGCTGAATCCATGACATAAAGAAAAGTTCAAGGTGGAACTTGATCGCATGTTGGATGTTGGTATTATTGAACCTGTAGAAGAGTCCGAGTGGATCAGCCCTATGGTGGTGCAGGACAAGAAAACAGGCGAAGTGAGCATTTGTGTCGATTTGCGGAAGTTGAACGATGCCTGCTTGCATGACCCTTTTCCGACCCCGTTTACTAATGAAGTACTTGAAGGAGTGGGTGGCCAGGAGATGTACTCTTTCACTGATGGATTCTCTGGCTACCATCAGATTCGCATTGCTAAGGAAGATCACCATAAGACAACTTTCGTTACTGAATGGGGTTGCTTTCAGTACACGATAATGCTGTTTGGTTTGAAGAATGCACCCGCGATATTCTCCTGGGTCGTTGTTGCTGCATTCAAATATTTTATTCAGAAGTTTTTGCAGGTATATATGGATGATTGGACAGTTTATGGGTTGATTCGTGATCATCTATCCAATTTGCGGTTAATGCTTGAGTGATGCCGCCAGCACCAGATATCGCTGAACTTGAAGAAATGTATTTTCTACACACCGTTTGGGATATTGCTCGGACATATCATGTGTAAGCAGGGATTTCTAGTCGATCCAGCCAAAATTGCACTCATTTTGGGGCTGCAACCACCGTTAAGCAGTTGCACGTGACCTTGGATCACACGGGCTATTATCGCAAGTTCATCAGGGGTTATGCTGCGATTACTGCCCCTGTGGAAAAGTTGTTGAAGAAGGATGTGGCATTCCAGTGGAACCTGGAATGTCAGGATAGTTTTGAAACGCTCAAAGCGAAGATAGCATCGACCCCAATCTTGGTTTTTCCGGATTGGAGTAAGGAATTCCATGTCCATGTTGATGCTTCATCAGTTGCACTAGGGGTTGTGTTGGCTCAACCAGGAGAAGGCGACATTGATCATCCCATTGCTTTTTCCAGTCGGAAGCTATCCTCTACAGAACGCAATTACACTACCACAAAATGAGAAGGTTTGGCCATGGTTTACGCGCTACAGAAATTCAGGCACTATTTGTTGGGTGGTCACTTTAAAATGTTCACTAATCATTCTGCATTGAAATACTTGGTCAATAAGCCTGTGTTGGGGGGGAAGATCTGTCGATGGCTACTTTTGTTTCAGGAGTTTGATTTCGAAGTCATTGTGAAACTGGGGCGGTTGAATGCTGGACCAGATCATTTGTCATGGATTGATACAGGGGAAGAACCGACTAATATCGAAGATAGGTTGTCGGATGCCCAACTGTTTCACGTTGCCGTTGCTGATCAATATTTTGATGACATCCTTCAGTTTCTGGTGACCGGCACCGCGCCCGATGACTTTACCACTACTCAGAAGAAGCAATTGGTCGTCAAGGCTGCTGACTTTCAACTGATCGCGAGAGAGTTGTATAAATTGGGTGCTGATGAGATATTGCGCAGATGTGTCTTACCGCATGAGCAAGCATAAATATAGGCTGAAGCACATGGTGGAGTCACAGGAGGACATTATGGCGGTCGAGCGACTACCCAGAAGGTACTGTGTTCAGGAATTTGGTGGCCCATATTATATAATGATGCAACAAACTATGCGCGGTCTTGTGATGTTTGTCAGCAAACTGGCAAGCCGTCCAGAAAAGACGAGATGCCGCTACTACCTCAGGTGACATTGCAACTGTTCGAAAAATAGGCTGTGGATTTCGTCGGACCCATCAATCCACTAGGGAAACGCACGGGTGCGCGGTACATCATCACGACGACGGAGTATTTGACCCGATGGGATGAGGCAACACTTATCGCTGATTGTTTTGCCGCCATAGCTGCTCAATTTTTGTTTGATCACATTATCACTCGTTTCGGCTGCCCCAAGATATTGATGAGTGATCAAGGAAGCCACTTTCTTAATCGCACTATCAGCGCATTGACGAAGGAACTACAGATACAACATAAGAAGAGTACACCCTCTCACCCATAGATGAATGGAATGGTGGAGGCATTTAACAAAGTGTTGGAGCATGCATTGACAAAGGTGTGTAATGCGAACCGCGATGATTGGGGTCTGAAAGTTCCAGCAGTATTGTGGGCCTATCGCACCACATGTAAAAGGTTGACTGGTCAGACACCTTTTAAGCTGGTATATGGGAAGGAAGCAATTATGCCTATGGAGTACATTGTTCCCAGTTTACGAATTGCGGCTGTTACGAGCATGGATGATGTTGTAGCATTAGATGAACGTCTCGCGCAATTGATGGAGTTAGAAGAGGATCAATTTATCGTTGGCTTTCACCAAGGGGTGGAGAAGGATCACCAGAAGGCATGGCATGATCGCCACATTAAAAGTAAGCAGTTTCAGCAAGGCGACTTGGTGCTACTATACGATAGCAAGTTTATGAAACATCTAGGAAAATTGCAGATGCATTGGTTGGGTCCCTATCGCATCAATAGTATTACTTCAGGAGGAGCGATTCAGTTGCAACGGTTGGATGGGGAGATGCTCCCCAAGCTGGTAAATGGTCACAAGTTGAAGCCCTATCGCTTGGGCTTGGAGCAGTGCGATGTCTTAGTCACATCGACAAAAAAAAAAATGGTTGTTGCAGGTTGCTTGCTAGCAAATGGCGCACCAATAGAAGAAGGTATGCGAAGAAGGGAGGCTTGTAATGCACGTTTGGAACAGTCGGAGACACATGGCAGCATGGCAACCCGGTCAAATCAGTAATAAATGCCAAAAGTGGAGATAGTTAATTAATGGTGTTGTTTGAATGATGGGCATTAATGGTGGATTCAGCCGATCGGTGGACAAGATAGCCGACGGATTTGCCTCATTAATACAGGATTTGGTTGAGTTAATGAGGATTTAGTCATAATTACGGTGGGTTTGGGTCGATGCTATAAGTATGGTTTAGCATCGAGCAGAAGACACCGAGGAATTAGCAAAACATGTTGTTGCGGAGCGTTGTAGTGATTTTCGTCAATTGCTGTTAGGTATATAACGCAGAGTGGTGAGGTATGCCAAGAGAATTGGAGACAGTGGACATTAGTAGTGAAGTGAAGTCTCCATTCATTCTGGTTGCTGTAGAATGAGAAGGTGCATCCTCAGACACTGTTGATCTTGGAGCCGAGGTTGCCAACATGCCGGTGGGAGCATCCAGTGTTGCTAAGAAGCGCCGAAGGGGTCAGCCTTCTGAATCTCCATAGAGTAAAATATTGCTTCAGTCTGCGGTGGCTGGCGAAGCTCCGGAGCAGGTGGGACAGTCCAGTCGCACTGTTCCTCCATCTTGCCCATGGCTGGGGACACTCCGTGAATAACATCCTTGGTTACATCCCTCCTGTTCACCCGGATGGCCCCCCATGTAAGCTAACTCCAAAACTGAAATTTAGTGTGAAGATGCCCGCACTCCCGGCTGGGATGACGTGCTCGGTGGACATTGGGCCGGCAGTAATGTGCCTACACTACGAGGACCATGACATGGTGGCCCAACCTGAAATTGCATCAGCACCATATGTGACTGAGACACGCAATTCACCGGACCTAGAGATACATGAATGGGCACGAGGACTGCGGCAGGCTGGCTTGTTAGGTCTAATTAACATGCTGCATTTTGGGCGATTAGTGGAAGTTTGCTCTTTTGTAAAGCATCTCTTGTCATGCTTCCACGGGGGTTCGTTGTGGTTGGACAGAGAGGTCCCGGTTACTGTTGACTTGATTTCTCACATTACCGGCTTACCCAAGAATGGCATTGATCCGACGCAGTTTATTCAAGGAAAGGCCAACGAGAAGAAGAAAGCGCATCGGTTGGCACAAAAGTATGCATTGGAATCGGATGGGCATGGGTATCGCAGCAGTAGCTTGAATAATCAGGCGGTACTCACGGGCATTAAGATCCTATGCTATAAAGTGATCAGGGGAGGTCGCCCTAACAAATGTAATTCGGGAATAGTTTCTTGCGCAGAGCAATGTGCAGAAGGAGTTCAGATGAAATGGTCCTGATATCTTTTGCACCAGCTAATGGAGGACGTCGCAGATGTCCAAGTGGGTAGAGGCGCTTTCTCATATAGTTGGTTGTTGCTGCTGATCGCTCTCGTTGGATGGAAAGAGCCCGACACCTACCACGGTATGGACTGCTCGGCTGCAGTGGAACGATGAGGGGCATGCTATCAGAATCTATGGTTTGTATGAGAGCCCGAGCGTATCCAGGAGTTCCAAATGCAGTTTTGGTTGTACTGAGAAATGCTTTGTGACGCAGCAACACAATTCCCGTGAATATCCGAAGATATTATGGCACGATTTACACATGTCATGGCATTTGCCTTATGACCGAGCGTCATACATATACAAGCTCGCCATGATGTTAATCAACAATGGTTGCAGACACGGTATAAAGTGAAAGCGGTATATTTGGAGGCTATTGTGAACCAGTGGTCGAAGGCTTGGCGATAGCCCATGAGTTCTGCAGAAATTGATGTTGGAGGTCCATCGGAGGGCCCTACGGATCGAGTATCAGCTCAGGATCAGCAGAGTCATCATAGTTCCGATCATGAGTCAATCCGAACACTAACCACGGATGATAGCGACCACGCTCTGGAGGAAAACAAGACAAAACGGCACCACGAGCATGCCACGATCAGTGGGATGTCTTTGCCAGCGGAGGCGCAGTTAGGCCGGTTAATCACAACCATTAACCATGCTGCCACAACGGTTGCCGATAAGATGTCTGTCATAGTGGAGGAGGGATTCTCTACGCTTGCTGCTCGTATGGACTCTTTGTGTAATGCAGTGTTACATACGAAACCTCGCAGTATACCCATGCAGGAGATGGTCACAATCCGCACCACACCCCAGGTAAAGAATGTCAACATTCCCTTGACTGCAGTTGTGACCAACAACAAGGCATTGCAAAATGTGCTGCATTCGATTGACCAGGTGATTGTTAATGTTAATGCACTATCGGCTAGGGCACAGGCAACAATGCAGAGGGGTGCCTCCCAGGAAATGGAGGATCAAATGCATGAAATCAGCAAGAGCTTTCAACACTTGCAGGAACGAGAGGTAGCTGCAACCGTCAATATTGATAAGCTTACAAGAAGAGCTGCTGCAGCGTGGAAAGCAGTGGATGATCTTGAAGCTGACCTTAAGTAGGAGCGGGCCAAGAAGAGTCGCACCATTGAAGCACTTAAGAAGGAACAAGATTTCCTTATTGCGGAAAAGGCTCGCATGTGGGATGACAGTGTTTGGGTTGACCAGGAGATCACATAGGTTTATCAACATGTCTTGGAGCCCACTGAAGAGGTAGACGTGCTCCACCGAGTGCAGCGGCTGGGGGCTGCCATTGTTTAGTTGCGACAGGAGAACGACCTGTTGAAGGCTCAGTTGAAACCTAGTATGCCTCAGGCCGAGGTGGATGAATGCAGAAGGGCACTCGAGGAAGTTGCCACCCAGATGGAGGAGCTGGAGACAGAGGCAACCAGGCTCACCGCTGAAACGGTACAGTTTTGGGGCCGCATCGCTCACAATGAGCAAATTGAACAGCTCACTAAGATCCAGCAGGAAGCGGAGGGCTAAGTGGCCACATTAAAGGCTGCGAAGTGAACCTTGCCACCAATGGAGCAAGTTGCTAAGTCACACGAGCTGAAGGACTTGCAACAACGAGTCACCAAGGAAGATGAACGCCAGAAGCTGCGTGCGGCCCAGTTGGAAGAATTCCAAGACACTGGTGGGAAACTGATGCTACAGGCAAGTGAAGCAATCCCAATAGTACAAAAGTATCGACAACAGGTCATGGACAAGCTTGCCAATCACCCATCGGCTGAAGATGTGATCAGCAGTCAAGCAGCAGCTAAGGAGGCTCAGGAGCGGGTGAAGAATGTCGAACAGCCGTATGCAGAATTCAAGGCAAGCACTGCGACGTGTACTCTGTCTAGCAGTTGACGTGGCTTGTGTTAAGATTCAATATGCTAAGATAGAAAATAGCAGCATTACATTCCATTTCACAATAATAGCGTATACAGGATCACTGAAGAAACAACAAGCATAGCATAAACACAAGAGACAGAGATTTATCTTGGGAAACCCTCATGGGGTAGAAAACCTAGCAAAGCTTACTCAATATAGATGACCAGCAATATACAAAGATGAAACCCTGAGACATGATCTCCTCCTCCACAATAGCAGACCTCTTCTCCACAAGTGCGCTATCCTCAAGTGAGTGAGTGTATCAAATGAGGAACACACCTCCTCTATTTATACACTACTCTGATATGTATTTTACACAAGTACATGTAGGCTCGTATTTAACCATTAGGTTAAATACCCCATTATAACTGATTGGGCCGACCCCCACATGGTGGGTCTAATAACCCTAGTTACCACAACCAACTTGGAGGAATAAACATCTCCGGATTTATAGTATAATCACATCGGAGGTATGGAACATCTCCGGAATAAATAATATACAAATATAATATTCTTTGAAGTTACAATATTTCAACACTCCCCCTTAACGAGAAGGATATTATAACAGTATCTGCACAAGCAAGGAGTCATCAACATCATACATGATACATCTATATATCATCGGAAGCTTTCTTCAATTTGTCTTCATCGGTAACTCAAACAGTTACTGGTATATCAATGTCAACATCAACATCGACATCACGATCATCGGCATCGTCATCACACAATCAGCAGCATCATCATCACACGATCAGCAGCATCGTCATCACACGATCAGCAGCATCGTCATCACACGATCAGCAGTATCGTCATCACACAATCATCAGCATCGTCATCACACGATCATCAGCATCATCATCACACGATCAGCAGCATCGTCATCACACGATCAGCAGCATCGTCATCACACGATCAGTAGCATCGTCATCACACGATCAGCAGCATCGTCATCACATGATCAGCAGCATCGTCATCACACGATCATCAACATCGTCATCAATACACATGATCCTTCCTTTCAGATTTACTGGATCAATTTTATCACAATCATATTTAAGACTATCCTTCCTTTCGGAATTACTGGATTTACTGTCTAAGGATGATTAGTCCAACCACAATCATATTTAAGACTATCCTTCCTTTCGGAATTACTGGATTTACTGTCTAAGGATGATTAATCCTACCACAATCATATTTAAGACTATCCTTCCTGGATTTACTGTCTAAGGATGATTAGTCCAACCACAATCACATTTAAGACTATCCTTCCTGGATTTACTGTCTAAGGATGATTAATCCAACCACAATCACATTTAAGACTATCCTTCCTGGATTTACTGTCTAAGGATGATTAATCCAACCACAATCACATTTAAGACTATCCTTCCTGGATTTACTGTCTAAGGATGATTAATCCAACCACAATCACATTTAAGACTATCCTTCCTGGATTTACTGTCTAAGGATGATTAATCCAACCACAATCACATTTAAGACTATCCTTCCTGGATTTACTGTCTAAGGATGATTAATCCAACCACAATCACATTTAAGACTATCCTTCCTGGATTTACTGTCTAAGGATGATTAATCCAACCACAATCACATTTAAGACTATCCTTCCTGGATTTACTGTCTAAGGATAATTAATCCAACCACAATCACATTTAAGACTATCCTTCCTGGATTTACTGTCTAAGGATGATTAATCCAATCACAATCACATTTAAGACTATCCTTCCTGGATTTACTGTCTAAGAATGATTAATCCAATCACGTGCATTTTGAACCAAGGTCTAGGGACGATGCAGTCCTATCCTCTATTCTCGGAGACACCTGTCTACGGCTCACTTTAGAACTGAAAGTCCAGGGATGATCCAATCCCCTCAAGTCCACCAAGGACTTCATTCTCGGAGACCTCACGTCTACGGCTCTCTTTAGGACTGAAAGTCCAGGGATGATCCAATCCCCTCAAGTCCACCAAGGACTTCATTCTCGGAGACCTCACGTCTACGGCTCTCTTTAGGACTGAAAGTCCAGGGATGATCCAATCCCCTCAACTGTCCACTAAGAAATTCATTCTCGGAGAACTCACGTCTACGGCTCTCTTTAGGACTGAAAGTCCAGGGATGATCCAATCCCCTCAACTGTCCACTAAGGACTTCATTCTCGGAGACCTCACGTCTACGGATCTCTTTAGGACTGAAAGTCCAGGGATGATCCAATCCCCTCAACTGTCCACTAAGGACTTCATTCTCGGAGACCTCACGTCTACGGCTCTCTTTAGGACTGAAAGTCCAGGGATGTTCCAATCCCCTCAACTGTCCACTAAGGACTTCATTCTCGGAGACCTCACATCTACGGCTCACTTTAGAACTTAAGTTCAAGGATGATCCAATCCTCATCTGTATTCTCATCTATACAGGTACAAATATCCAAGAGCATGTATCACATCAAAACATGTATACATCACTAATCAAAACATGTATACATCACATCAAAAACATGTATACATCTAGCATGTATTCTCACTAATACATCTAACATCAAAACATGTATACATCACTAATCAAAACATGTATACATCTAGCATGTATTCTCACTAATACATCTAACATCAAAACATGTATACATCACTAATCAAAACATGTATACATCTAGCATGTATTCTCACTAATACATCTAACATCAAAACATGTATACATCACATCAAAAACATGTATACATCTAGCATGTATTCTCACTAATACATCTAACATCAAAACATGTATACATCACATCAAAAACATGTATACATCTAAAATAAAAGATATATATAAGAGTTCTAAATCTAAATAATTCTAAGTAGCTAAGTGCAGTAAATAGGTAACCTCATCATTGATGAGACAGACTTGTTATCAGATACTATGCTACTCCCCCTTTCGAGGAGGGTCCTTCTGGACTATACCAAGCTTGTCTCGGAAGTATTTAAACTTTACTCGAGACAGAGGTTTAGTCAAGATATTAGCAATCTGATCCTCAGTGCTTATATACTCAAGCTTGATAACTCCTCTCTGCACCATATCTCGTATATAGAAGTATCGGATCTCTATGTGTTATTGACTTATCGTGGAATACAAGATTTTCTATTTTGATTCATTTCTAAGTCAAACACTCCATATAATAGCTTCTGAAGCCACACCGCTTCACAGCTGGCAGAGCAGACAGCTATATATATATTCTGCTTCAGCAGTACTGAGAGCCACACTAGATTGTTCCTTGCTGAACCATGAGATCATGGCAGATTCAAGACTATAACATTCACCTGATGTACTCTTTCTGTCTGAGGCACTTCCTGCCCAATCAGAATCTGAGTAACCATGTAAACGGAGTTCATGACCTCCAAGATAATATAGACCAAAATCTATTGTACCTTTTAGGTACCTCACTACATGCTTTGTAGTTATTAAGTGAACCTTTCTAGGTTCTACTAGACACTGACTTAGGGGTATTTGCAGCAAAGCATATATCTGGCCTAGTATTTGTTAAATACATCAATGACCCAATGATTTGTCTATATAGGGTTAGGTCCACTAAATACGATGAGTCATTAACTAACAACTTCAAGTTGGAGTCCATGGGAGTGGCCATGGCTTTATACTCCAACATATCAAATCTTTTTAGAAACTTCACAGCATACTTACCTTGGTTGAGAAAGATTCCTTCTAAGCCTTGCCATACTTCCAGACTTAGGAAGTAATGCATCAATCTGAGATCTTTCATTTTTCATTTCTGCAGCCATCTTCTTCTTTCTTTTCATGATCTGTTTCTCATTCCCTATAAGAAGGATATCATAATAATAGTATGATCCATAGCCTTAAGGTAAAGGTTAGGAACAACTTTAATTTTTTTTGGTAAAGCCCAAGCTTATCAAGAAACTGTCAATTCTCCCTTTGTGACTGAACATCATTCACACTCTGCATTGAATGATTTTCTGCATATCTATCTGTGCCATCTCTCGATAGATGGGTCTACTGATATGAGCCTCAATATTATTCAAACTTTGTGGTGAGTTCCTTCTTGCATCCATGTCATCTGTGTATAAAAACCATATTCAACCTTGTAGCAAAGGTTGAGATCCACATCACCCGTGGTGATCATTAAGCTCATCAATTGATTATCGATCCTGGGTACCCATACAGAACCTGAATCACACTTCTTCTTTAATTACACCATTAAGAGAATGGTTTTATCTATCCTCTTGGAACAAACATCTCATCATGATTCTCTTTCTCTTTTCTAAGAGAATCTTCTAGCCACAAGCCTTCTATAGTGTGTTTGATTTGTAAATCCTTTTGTTGAACATCCATCGCTTGTTCATCATTCATCATGATTTTTTCCTACAAATCAAAATTAGGTACATGATTAGTAATACTTCATAATCATCAAATCATATTGACATGATAACCTATTATGCATACAGATATCATTTACATAGTTATGCAACTATCTTGACCAATACTTTGGCACAACACTTTCCCATATCCTGTATGCATACAGTGGCTATCTAGATGCCTTCCATCTCTACCAGAACATACTATCGAGAGTGTGCACAACTCTCAGCATGTCAGCAAAGAGGTTTCATTCTAGACAAGCAACAATGGAATGTTTGTCCAACTTACCAATCATATGCATATTAGTAGTATATTGTTCAATGTTCTATGAATATTTACACTTAGCATGATATATTATAGGAATACAAATATGCATACAACCTATTACAGGCAATATCATTTACTATTTCAAATAACAACTCAAATACTTATCTTTTATGTTTGTGTGGTTGCCTCCCGCTTGATCTTCTGTATGTCTTTTGAACTTCTATTCATTATGTACCACTGTGCATGTTCAAGTGTCATCCTCATGATCTCATACACAAACATACACCCATTAGTATGTTCTAAATGTTATCAAAACATTATAGTTCTGAATAATCTTGAGAATGTATAGTCATGATTATAGTTAATAAACATTAGTATTCAAGATTTCAGGGAAGTCTTCTTTTACTCATGCATATCATCAATCAAGATAAAAGACATAATATGCATAATTCCTTGATTACTAACTTTATGAATAAGCATAACCAATCATACCAAGTATACTTATATAAGGGATCCTAACACAAGGTAAGATTCATGGGAAACATACCTGGATTAGTATACCTACTTAGTTATGTACAACATACCTAAACAATCTCTTCAATGATTTAGAGATCCTGAGCTAGAACCTGCATGTCTCATAGGTTAAGCATAATATAACAAAGTCATACATACCTCGTAAGTAGAACAAAGATTATGGATGAGTCTTTGTCTTCATGTTTTCATGGTCATGGAACCTGATTTGTCTTTTGTGATGTACTTGAGCCTTGTTAGCAGACAACATCAACCTCACACAAAATCATAATGCATTAGTACAATCATATAGCCCTAATCAATGAATGTCTTTGATCATTCACATGCATTCATACTGTTACTAGGGTGATAAGACAATTCTAACATTAATCAAGATTGTACTAATAAATAATATGAAGACAAACACATCATGAACTTAATCAAGAATTAGATTTCAAGACATACCTGAGCCTCCTTAAGTCATACCTGTCGAGACTTCTTGTAGTCTTCTTATGTAAGGCCTTAGCCTCAACTCCCCCTGAAACTTGATCTGGAGCTTAATTAGGGTTTTCTAGAGAAACCCTAAAAATTCAATCTTTGAATTTCACACTTCTGAATGGATGAAAGAATATGTCTTGCTGAGCTGATCAAACTAGCATACTTCAATTTTGGAATTTCCAAAATTTGACCCCTCAAAATTGCCTTTGAAACTTCTGGATCTTCTGGACAGGATCCCGAACTAGGGTTTGATGAAGCCCACCCTTCTGCCCAAACAAAAGGTTCGATCCAAGGCTCTAAACTCTTATTTTTCTTAGGAGCTTCCAGCCGTGGTTACAGACTTCAAAAATTCCAACTTTTGCTGAAGCCCTAATTTTCCATCTTTCCGATCAAAATCCCGAACTGGGGTTTGATCAAGCCTGGTCTTCCACCCAACCAAAAAATTCGATCTTGGTCTCTAAATTTCAATTTTCCTGAGTAGCATTCAGCCGTGGACTCCGATTCCAAAAATTCTAACTTTCTCCGAAACCCTAAATTTCGGAAGCCATGAATAAAGGTGCTCCAAAAATAATTCTGTTTTGACAGAAATATGCACCTTATTGTTTCTGCTATAACTCTGAAATTTTTGCTCCACAGGGTCTGAAACCCTTTTTCTGCAGTAGCCTGACCTGTCATCTTTCCATCCTGACAGGTCTGACCTCAATTGGGTTTTCTGAGAGAGAGTTATGCCAAGTGTCGCAACATGACCTGTTTATGGGATAAAACAGGAGAGCGAACTTGTACGGCATGCCACGTGTCACTATTTGAACTTTGGTCTCTGAAAACTTTTCCTGAGATATCTCGACCTGTTATATTTCCATCCTGACAGGTCTGACCTCAATTGGACTCTCTAAGAGAGAGTTATGCCAAGTGTCGCAACGTGACCTGTTTATGGGATAAAATAGGAGAGAGAAATTGTACGACGTTCCACGTGTCACTGGTTCACCTTCGGCCTCTGAAAAAGTTTCTTGAGATAGTGCAGTCTGTGTACTACCTGTCACTTTTTACGAAATTTCATTTGGAGCTTCCTAGCCCAAGTTATGACCTTTTTTCCAAGGTCACCTGATTTTGACTGAGATCTGGAAGAGGCAGAAACCCTAACTTGTACTGATCATAACTCACAAAGTACAACTAATATGAGGATACCCTTTGGACACAAGGTACCTGGGGATGTTATCTTCGACCTGTAAACTTTTCAGACCCTGAACCTTCGCCAAAATGGAGTTATAGTGAAAGTTCCACGATGACTGGTTTTTGCTATGTAAAACCCTAACCTTCAAATTGTCGTAAGTAAAGCAAGTGTCGTAAGTGCCATACCTTGTCTTCCTTCAGGTTAGCTCTGATACCATGTTAAGATTCAATATTCTAAGATAGAAAATAGCAGCATTACATTCCATTTCACAATAATAGCGTATACAGGATCAATGAAGAAACAACAAGCATAGCATAAACACAAGAGACTGAGATTTATCCTGGGAAACCCTCATGGGGTAGAAAACCCAGCAAAGCTTCCTCAATATAGATGACCAGCAATATACAAAGATGAAACCCTGAGACATGATCTCCTCCTCCACAATAGCAGACCTCTTCTCCACAAGTGCGCTATCCTCAAGTGAGTGAGTGTATCAAATGAGGAACACACCTCCTCTATTTATACACTACTTTGATATGTATTTTATACAAGTACATGTAGGCTCGTATTTAACCATTAAGTTAAATACCCCATTATAACTGATTGGGCCGACCCCCACATGGTGGGTCTAATAACCCTAGTTACCACAACCAACTTGGAGGAATAAACATCTCCAGATTTATAGTATAATCACATCGGAGGTATGGAACATCTCCGGATTTATAGTATAATCACATCGGAGGTATGGAACATCTCCGGAATAAATAATATACAAATATAATATTCTTTGAAGTTACAATATTTCAACAGCTTGAGGGCAAGCCACAAGATTGTGTTGGGGGCCTGTTGGTAGGCGGTTTGATGGGGAAAGATCAAGGTACCACCGACGCCGCGACATACCAGAGGAGGGCGCGAAAGGAGTATTTTGGGCTAAAGAATACCGTAGTTGGTGGGTTTTGGGTCACTTGAACCACATATTATGTAATAGTGAGTCAGTTGTACCGCGGTATGCGGGTTTTTGGGTTATTGGGTCAATTGTCTATAGTGTCGGTTAGGAAGTTAGTTGTATGTGGAAAAATATTGTAATGGCAGAAGCCTATAAATATATGAGAGTCGTAGGTGTTAGATATCATGGTGGATAGAGATAGCGAGAGATAAAGATAGAAGACAGGAGAATAACAGGCGAGAGATAAGAAGATGTAAGTTTTTCCTTTGGTATTTTGACCACAATAGTAATACAATGATGTTTTGGTGCAATATCTGTGCAATGGTGCGATATATAAATGTTGTTTGATGTAATATCTGCTTATTATTGCTGGAATGATAAATGATGAGATTAAATGATCTGTTTCATGTGGAATATGAATGCTGCGATTAGTTAAGATGTTATAATTCCTTGCTTTGAGTTCTATTTAAGTACTGCAATAGAGCTAGTCTGCACACCCACAAATATCCTCCTCCCTCGGCGGAAACATGGTTCCATCTGCCCTTCCTAGACGCCTCGAGTGAGACCTCATCCGCTCTATGGGTGTTGCTGGGTGGGCTCAAACCTGCCCAGGTCGGTGCCCAAGGAGACTGTAGGATGTGTCAACAGTGAGGTGAACCCCTGTCGACTGAGGTCGCGTTGGTCAACACAACCTTGCCTCCATGTCCAAAAAATGATGTGATCACCTCCAATACCTTCGTACCATATTCACAAGATGTTGCAAGTATAATATATGCTTAAAATCCCTCAAGTGTGTATTTTTCGTCACCGTCGATCACCTCTTAGGATTCATTGTTTCCAAAGACAGCATCACCGTCAACACTTCCAAGGTTCAAGCCATATTGAAATTACCATCACCACGAACACCACTCCAGCTGCAGAGTGTCCAAGGTAAGGCCAACTTTCTTCATTGTTTTGTTCCTAACTATGCCACTCATGCCCATGGATTTTTACAGCTTCTTAAAAAATATATGTGATTTAAGTGGGACGACTATACCCAAACCACCTTTGATGCCCTTAAACAAGCATTGCCATCAGCTCCCTCATCTCTCCTCCAAACTTTGACAAAGATTTTATCTTATATATATCCACGTTAGATTCCAATGTAGCTAACGTACTAGTCCAACCTGTTGAGGACCACCGAGAACATGTCATATATTATGTCAGCAAAACCCTCGTTGAACCTGCACTCAACTACACCCATGATGAGAAGCTTGCACTTGCAGTCATCATTTTTGTACAGAAACTCTGCCACTATATTTTGCTCTAAAAAACAATCATCGTCGTTGATTGCAACCCTATGCAATAGATACTTAGCCGTAAGTTTGCATGGTGGATCGTTATCTTACAAGAATTTGACCTCGAATTTTTTATTCCCAAAATCAAGAAAGCCATGGCCTTAGCCGAACTCATTACATACCTTCCCTCTACTACCACAAGCAATTTTGTCCAAGACCAGTTACCCTATGAGCACCTCTTTCTCATTATAGTCGAATATCCTTGGTACGGTGATATCCTCCTTTATCTCTGCACCTAGAAGTTCGCTCCCCACTTATCCAGCAATGATCGCTATAAAATCTGCCACCAAGCACTGCGATACCTGCTCATCGGAGGCATCCTATATCATTGTAGCATCGACATTATTCTTCGACGATGTCTGGCACATGAAGAAGCTAAGCAATTTCTCAATGATTTCCATAGTGGTGCATGTGGTGGACACCTCTCTAGATTAGACACCGCCCAAAAAATCTTACGAGCAGGATATTTTTGGCCCTCCGTATTCAAATATTGTGTCTATGTCGTCAAACGATGCACGAATTTTCGGGTATCTTCCTGCAAAACAGGGTCTCCCCCCTCACCACTCCATCCAGTAATCACCGCCGGCCCATTTTTCAAATGGGTAATTGACTTTATGCAATGTTGTCCATCTTCAGCCCAAGGTCACCACCATATAATCGTTGTCATCGATTATTTCACCAAATGGGTTGAAGTGATGCCCACAATTGATTGTAAAGCAGTGATCGCAACATGGTTCTTCTTCAACCACGTCATCTCCTGCTTTGATGTTCCCAAAAAAATCATCTCCAACAACGGAAGACACTTCCGTGACAAAAAATTTGAAGAACTGTCATGGCTATTAGGATTTAAACACGAATTTTGAACCGCTTACTACCCTTAGGAAAATGGCCAAGATGAAGCTGTTAACAAAATCCTCAAAACTATACTCCAACGCATAGTGGAAAACAATAAAACCGAATGGAACCACATGCTCTTTCTTTCCCTTTGGGATTACCGTAATTCGGTCAAGACTGCCACAGGTTTTACCCCATTTCACTCGGTGCATGGTGTAGAATCCGTCCTCCCAATCGAGTGTCAAATCCCTACCCTCCAATTCATCGTCGAGTTGCTAACAACCAAATGCCCATGCACTGGAACACCTTGATGAAGAACGACATGACTCTCTTCAATAGAATGAATCCATGAAATTTCACTCCAAGGCACACTATGATTGACATGTCCGACCACGCACCTTCAACGGAGGCTACTTTGTTTTTTCGTTTAATTCCAAGAAAGACGGTAAACTAGGACCCAAGAAATTTGTATCTAAATGGACAGGCCCTTATGTCATTAAGCAATGTCTCCCAAAAGGATCCTATATATTAACCAATCGTGAAAGTATTAACTCAATAACCCGGTCCATGGGTTGTGCCTCAAAATACTTTATCCTTAATTCTTCGGTACCCCATAGGTAAGAGATGTTTTGGTTATATGATTTATGCATTGTCAATACCTTGGTCATGTTCTTTACTACACTTAAGTATGTGAGATGTATGTGCAGGATCTTAATCAAGACAATGTGGAGCCTCTTGTTTTTTCATTATAAGAATAATACTCCAAGCTCTAACAACAAGGATCATGTACCCTACCATAGGAATCATTATGAAACTAGCATATAGATACTATTTTCCCTCTATTGATATTATATCTCCTGGTGTTCCCTCTTATAACCATAGAAGACCAAAAGCTATTTGATTTAGCTGAAAATTTTCTTCAAACAATTGCCAAGACCCAAGAAAATCTTGAGGAAATCCTCAAGCTACAAAAGAAATAGAATGAGATGAACCACAAGGTTTTGCAGGACTCTATTTGTTTGCAAAATGAGGTAAAAGGAATTCTGGAAGCTATCAGTAGTGGAAAGGACAGTGGGTCAATGAAGAGGTGGTCATCCAATCAATCCATTAAGAAATGCTCAAGGATGGAAGGCTCAAAGGAAATTGAACAGGTAAAGAAAAAACAACCACTAAAATGTCGGAAATGTGGAGGAAATCACTGCCTCTGTAACTGCTCAACAAAGGACAGTAAGAAAGATAGTAGCCATAAAGTTTCCATACTTGTGGATCAGCTAGAAGGTAAATAAAAGGAAGGTATTGTTGTGGAGCAAATCCCACATGTGGAGCTGGAAGGTCAAATCCAGCAGGAGCAGCCTGTAGAATCCAAAGGACTTGGTCTTGAAAACCCAAATTAAAAGATGAAATGCAGGACAGACCTGCCACATTTTGTGAATTTTGGACATGTGTAAACAATGTGTAAGTATTCCTAAGTGTTGGAAGACCGAGGATGGTGTTATTCTAAGGGGGAGGGGAATGTAATACCCCCATTTTGTCCATTGGAATGTATCAAGTCAATATGTAAATATTGTGCATACGTGATGTATGATTCCTAGTGTGGAGCTCAAGGCCAAGACCCCGCTAGTGAATGCTCAGCCTTAAAGGGATGGTATTTTATATTGTGCCATCCATGTGCTAGTAAGCCATGGGGAAATTGTAAAAGCATGTAAATAATTATAATGCAAATGAAATACCGAGGGGCTGGCTATTGATGCAACTAAAATGAGGGGGCTATGTCTCCACTAGGGAGAGGTGAGGGGGTTGTGGGATTGAACTTATGCTTCCAAATGTCACCTTGAGAACCCACTTTGACTTTCCTTGCTGTCATTTATTTCTGTTGTAAGGAAGTACTTCAAAAATCAACTCATGAGATTGATGGAGATTGGGAAGCCCATAAATTCGTATGGCAAAGTATGGACTCTGTTTACTTGACCCACACGTCACTCTACCTCATGGGAGAACGTTTTCTCTCATCCTCATTCCATTTTGAAACAACTAGATTGTTATTCGAAGAATGCTATGCAGTCCCAACTGTGGAAAAACCAGAAATCGCAACTTGGAAAGAAGCTACATTTTAAAGTGCATAAATCACCCAGGAGTTTGTGTGGGAAGTGAAATTTGGTGGGGAATCCATAAATATAAACCCCAGAGTGATTTTGAGAGTGGGAAGAGCCCCGAAATTCATGGGAGCACCCATTTCTTGGGGCCCGAATGTTGAAATCCGTGATTGAGATTCACATGGGAAATAATTGAGGAAGATCCAAGAGTGGATCGCAGTGGGAGAGAGACCAGGGGGTAGATTTCATGATAGAGCCAGCGAAGGCTCAATTATCTTTGGTTTAGAAGTCAGGACCAACGATACCTGCCCAGGTCAGCGCTGAGGTAAGGGGCGCCCGAGGGACTGTGTAGCAGAGAAGGGGACCTTATTTAGGATGAGAGTGGAGGTGATGGGGGTACCTGGCCTGTCTGAAGCCGATTGGTTATGCATGTAGTTCTGTGGTTGAGCTCATTGGCTTATAAACTCCTTCCCTATCCCCCCCACTTGCTTGACAGAGCCAAATGTGTGCTGGATGAGCCTAAATGATTATGCCTAAGGCTGTGAGTGAACCTGAGTAGTTCCTCCTTGGTGGATACATAGCCCCAACTCGGGGGGTGGTCCCTAAGTGCTAAAATAATATAGGCTAGGCAGAGACCTACGGTTGGGTTGGAACGTTGGAGTCCATAGCTAGTTGCTTGGCGATTTCAATTAAAAGATAAGTGTTTCCTATTGCCTCTGATTATGCCAATTTGATATACATGAATGATTTTTTGTTTATGTCAAAATGCATAGATTGATCTAGTTGAATAATGGTACTGAATGCCTTTGCATTATGTTGTTATTATGCCTATGATGAAATGTTGGTAAATGCATTCTGTGAGTGTGTGTTAATATGGTTTAATTCCGTTGTGTATGTTTATTATGCATTGCACACATATTTAGTTGTGAATAATTTCATAATATCATACTGGGGGAGAAAATTAGCACCCCTCCTATGTTGCTCATATTCCCTTCGGAGTCAGATCGATGGGATGGAACGTGACAGAGTGTTCAGAGCAAGAAAAATTATCAAGTTGTTATTCTAAGGAGCTCCCCCATCACCTCTAAAGGGCATCGAGGTGACTGGGGACATGACACTAGGATTGCATCTAAAAGGTCCCTCAACTTCGTGCGAGGACCCATATTCTAATGAGCATCAATCATAACACATCTATGTGTAGGTGACGTCTTCGTTGATTTGTGCATTAGGGACTATTTTTATCATCCAACCCATTTGTTTTCACCCTCTCATCAAGCTAATTAAGCTATATCAACATCTCACAAACATGTCCCAGGATGTAATTATGACCCTCAAATCCCTCCTAATAATGGAACCTAGTGAATGGATTCTCTATCAGTTATTCATGGAACACTCGAAAATACACACCTTTTTTGTTTGAGCAACATAACCACCAAGATTCATTTCGGCATTCATTTTCCCCGTTTGGGTATGCTAATTATATTTATTACCTCTAACTACCTATTGGCCCGATTTATTACCCACAAACTACCAAGTAGACCTTATTCAATAATTATAATCACATCACCTCCCAAAACACCTCATATCACATTAATTATCTTCCTTAATTATTGTATATAACATTAATTACATACGATGCTTATATAAGTGAGGTGATGTGTTATCATGAATGCGCACTATGTATGTTTTTGTTGGTGGATGTGCTCACTAATGTGGCCAATGACAACATGTTTATGACACTATCTCAATGAATTTAATTAGTAAATAACATATAAATGAGAAAGTGTGCCAAATGATACGCACTTGATTTTTGTTTCCTTAATAGTGACAAAGACTGATATGCACTTGATTTTTGTTTCCTTAATAATGACAAAGACTTTACTTTTTATATATGTATTTGTACAACTTGTAAATTTGATAACCTCTCAACAATTATTATTTAACAATTATTATGATAAATAGTCACAAACTATCATTTGAATAATTCTATACTCTATGCTCATGTGAAGGAGAAGGTGTTTATGATGATGATGCACAAAATTTTCATGTAAATATTAATCTTTATGTGTTCTTCACAACTCAACCTAATGATGAATCAATGTAGAAATACAAAAACATTGTATTTCTTAAACTGCACATAGTTTTAAATGACCTCAAACATCCCAAAACTTGATCCTCTTATCCTTGTGCAACATAGCTAATGCTAAATTCAATTCCACCCATAGCATGGCAGTACAACCTCTACGATCAATTCTGGATGGATATATTATTGAAGAACAGATAATGAACCATTTTTTGTGACCGGGACAACCTACAAGTTCATAGTTGCTTTCTTTTGCAAGACTTGTTGCACTAAGATATGCATTTGTTTGCAATCCAAAAGTGAAGTGTTTCAATTTACTAATATTAATCAATGAATCTTTGACATGTACGAAGAAAACGCCAGACATACACTGTTAGATAAAATAGACAACCAACAATCGCGATTGTTCGAGACCAACATTGGCGATATTGTATAACTCTTAACTCCACTACTCTATCTTAATTATAGGGATTCCATTATTCAAATGAATGAAGTAATAGGTTTTCTTTATTTCTCAAATTCATATGCCAAAGATACAAAGAACTTCTCATTCATCTAGCTTTGCCATGTAGAAACCAAAATGTTTTTGGGTTTTATTTACATTAATTGATAGGTGTTTAAGTTTTAGAATTTGGGGTGGACTACCATCTATGCTTAGAATAAGTAGCTGAAGCATAAACAACCAGTGATTTACAAGTAACAAATAACTTGTTCATGGCACTTAACTTGTGACCTATAAAAAAAAAATGATAGTTGATGCATGAGTAACTAGTAGCTCATGCATGGATAATAGGTAGTCACAGACAACTCATTTAACTAAAGAATGTAACAAGTAGTTGAGGCATAGACAACATCTGATTACAACTAAAAATGAAGAACAAGTAACAAATACCTTGTTCATGGCACTTAACTTGTGACCTATTGGTGTTCACCGACCACAAGTTAAATAATTGATCTAGTTATTAAAATAACTTTGAAACATACTGGATTTTATGCCACAAATAGTTGTACTAGTTATTAATATAGCCCTAACGCATACCAGATTTTGTAAGCGTTTGAATAGAGAGTCCCGAAAATTAAAATGATCATTGTCAAAATGCAGTTTAGAGGTTTATCTCCCATCGTTTATTCAGAATTATGATAAAATTATTTTCGATTCTTGTCAAATTCATGGGACTCTACTCAAACTCTATAACTTTCTCGAAATTCTAATAAGTTAAAGTTGCGCGTCGATCCATTGTTATCAACGCATTTTCTTCATTAGGAAACTTATAATGACCGTAATGAATCAAATAAATGGAAGAGCATAGAATTGAATACAACTTTTACAGATGGATGAGCTATCGTCGTTTGCTCATGCTCATTATCAATACAATACAGGCTTCTATTAACAATGAGTTAATGGCCAATAAGGACTTTACCATATACCTATAAGTTGAGTACGAGCATGACGATAGCCCGCCATACCTACTAGCACACCGTTCAAGGACAACATGATGTCCTTGCAAACCAATGATAAAACATATAAATCATTTTTTTTAATAATTTAAATAAAATACTTGTACAATTACTCAGTCCGAACTATAATCAGCTTTAGATATTAATGTAAATTTTTTTTTTTTTTAATTCTATAACAGCTAAGGGGTCCATCTGAGAGGGCCTCACCTTATCGATTCCTCAAACAAAGAATCTGACCCCAATACCTAGGAATTGAACCCTTAACCTCTAGCCTGCAACTGCTTGTCAACCAAGACCCAACCAAAAATTAATTCAAAACCTGTTACTATATATCTTGCAAGTCACATGAATATTATATGAAAAATATACAATTTTAACAGCTCTATTCAATTTTTTATTAGATTTCCATACAATTTTAACAACTCATCTACCACTTTAACAACTTTTCTAGATTTTTATAAAAAAAAACTACAATTTTAACACTTTTTAATTTTGGATTAGATTTCCTTATTAAACATATCAACAATTAATATCTACAATTTTAACAATTCTTCAAAAATTGATATCTACAATTTTAACCACTCTTCTGGATTCTTATCAGATTTTATCTACAATAATTTTAGAAACTCAAAAATCAGATTTCAAAAAAATCTGAAAACTATGACAAAAAAATATTGTAACCTACTACCCATCGAAAACGTGACGCAATATTCCCAGCTGAGTCAAAGTCAGAAGGTACAATGGAAAGTCACTGTCGGAGTCTACGTTATCACGACACCTACAAATTTATTTTTCATTAAAAAATGAGTTCGTGCCCACTGTTGCGGTAGGTAGCACGCTAGTTGCTCAGTGGAATTGGGGACTGCTGTGCGGGGCCAGGTGCACGCTCAACACATTGTTTGGCCCATCCTCCATCATGTTAGCTGGATTGATCCGCTACAACCGACAGAATTGAAATTTAAATTCATTTCGAATATTATGATACTGTAAAGATCCCGATTCCCTTTCCATACTAATCACTTTGCACGTATTTAGCAGTTTAATATGTGTCGGCAGATAACATATTTTCTTAATCATTAAATCCATAATAACAGATTCCCTTTCCATACTAATCACTTTGCACGTATTTAACAGTTTAATATGTGTCGGCAGATAACATATTTTCTTAATCATTAAATCCATAATAGTAAAACTCGTCACGGAATTAAACCCTAACCCTATCTCCATATAATCTTTTTAATAAGTAAAACTTGTTACCCAATAAAACTCGAACTCTGCCACATATAATCTTTCTGAAAATGACACATTTTCTTAATCATTAAACTTACAATACCACATGCTCACAAATACAAATAAAACTAGTTACCGAATAAAACCTTAACCCTATCCTCTCCTAGGTCTCCATCCTAACACCTTAAAATCCAGACAGCCTAAAGTCCCCACATCTGACTCCTAACCTAACCTGAGACCCGTCTCATGCTTATCCCTATGAACACTATTTTAAACTGATCGCTACCAACACTGCACGTAGGATAAAAGATAATCAAAACCCTCATTTTTTTGTGATTTTGGGATAAAAACGGGTTAAAATTTTTGCTCGAAATTGTTATTTTTACACTTTTATAATTTCAGCGATGTTTTATATTAATTACTCAATTTTAAATCTACTTAAATTCCCAAAATTGCTATCTGAGCATTCCAAATTACAATTTTAACCAAAATTACTCTACCTGATTAAGGCGAATAGAGACGCGTTTTAGTTAGCCCTTATGCAGCTCCCCAACAGTACTGTTTACCAGGATTAGGTTTTTTACAGAGGTGCCGTTCTCTGTTCATTTCTTTATTTTAAATAAATTTTACTATTTTAAATCAGTCAAAATTTCAAACTTCGACTCAGTTCCAACTCTATTTAGACACAAATTTCAGTGAGTTCGTCACTTCTCGACCGAGGATTGTATAATTTGAGAGGGGTTGAGTTTCTCACTCTGGATCCAGGACTCTCTAATCCAGAATCTGAAACGAGGCAAATTCTTGCAGCAGACCTTGCTCCATCTTTTGATCTGCAAACGATGAAGAAGCCGGACGACAATCTCGGCGGCTTGACAGATGAACTCCTGTCCAAAGATGACGAAAAGCTGGACTTGACAGAAAGAATCGGCATCGACGACATGCTACAGAGATGGACGGGAGAATTCGGACGGTGGCAGCTCAAGCATTTCGTGCTGGCCAGCCTCGCATGGATTCTGGAGGCCTTCCATACGATGGTCATGATTTTCGCCGACTATGAACCCAAATGGCACTGCAACACAGAGAACCCACCAGGCGATTTCCTTTCCATGCAGCGAGGGTTCGAATCCTGCAGCCCGACGGGATCTATATGTTCCATGGACAGGGCTTCATGGGACTGGGACGAAGGCCGCGGAGTTTCTACGGTCTCCGAATGGGGTCTTGTCTGTGGCCAGAAATACAAAGTTGGGTTTCTGCAGTCTGCCTTTTTTGTTGGGTGTTTGCTCGGTAATTGATAGTTTTAACTTTCAGCCCCTGTGCTTTCTTTATAATTACTTTTCGATCGCCATTTAGATTTTGCTTTACAGTTTCTGATTTCTTGATTTATTTGATCATACAGGTGCAGGGATATTTGGGCACCTGTCGGATTCTTCGCTTGGACGGAAGGGTGTCCTGAGGTTGGTCTGCGTCTGCAATGCCATTCTCGGCTTTCTAACGGCCTTGTCGCCGAATTATTGGGTTTATTTGATACTTCGTCTGTTGACGGGTATCGGCAGCGGCGGCGTAGGATTGTCTTCATTCGTTTTGGCGACGGAGCCTGTCGGTCCGTCCAAGAGAGGACCAGTGGGCATGTCGGCCTTTTACTTCTTTTCCTTCGGCATAGCAGTGCTGCCTGCTCTGTCCTACTTTTCCGGCGGCTGGAGATCTCTGTATGTCGTGACTTCGATTCCTTCTGCGTTATATTGCCTTTTCGTTCTGCCGTTCGTGTCGGAGTCTCCGCGTTGGTACCTGGTGAAGGGCAGGCTGGAAGAAGCCATGGTGGTCATGAGATCGATTGCGGCCAAGAACGGGAAATGTCTGCCGGCGGGAGTTTCGCTGGCCTTAAATGACGACGATCACGACGCCACACAGCCTGACGAACAATCGGGAAGTCTCGTGGACGTATTCAGATCGCCCGTAACGCGGACGAGGATGGTTTTAATGGCGTTCATTTGGTTGGCCTGTGGAGTTGGCTACTATGGATTGAGCCTGAATGTTGTAAATCTGAGTACCAATTTATATCTGGGCGTTTTCCTCAACGGAATCGCAGAGATGCCTGCGTTTGCCCTGACGGCGGTCATGTTAGAGAAATTCGGAAGGCGGGCGCTGCTCATCTCCATGATGCTCGTGAGCGGAGTTTCTTCTCTGTTGGGCGGCTTGATTTCGGCCCTACTCCATGTCCACGGTTCGAATCCCAACTCCACACTGGACATGCCAAACTGGGTAACTGGGCGCATGCGGGGATTTGTGAGCTGCGTGCAGTTAGCATGTGGCGTGGTAGGAATCTTTGGCATGGCAGGGACGTATAATTTGATATTCATATACACATGCGAGCTGTTTCCGACTGTAGTTCGAAACGCGGCGCTCGGATTAGCGAGCGAGGCAGGACAAATCGGCGCCATAATCGCTCCACTGGTAGTGGTGATGGTAACTCTAAATCCGTCTCTGCCTTTTGCGATCATCGGCGTTTCTGGAATCGTAGGAGGCATTCTGGCTTTCAAGCTTCCCGAGACTTTGCATCGCCCTCTATATGAAACTATGGCAGCTTTGGAGAATGCAGAGCCGACCATGGCTGCTTAATTTAATTGTTCCATAGAATTGATTTTACTGATTGAGAGCACAGGCAAAACGACAAAACATTTAATATCGTGCCTTAATTTGATTTCATACCGTTTCTTGAATTTTAAATCAAGGTATTATTAGTTTATATTGAACACAAGTCTCTGTCAATATATTCCATGTAGACTAAAAGAGAGCACAGGCAAAACGACAAAACATTTAAAATCGTGCCTTAATTTGATTTGATACCGTTTCTTGAATTTTAAATCAAGGTATCATTAGTTTATATTGAACACAAGCCTCTGTCAGTATATTCCATGTAGACTAAAAGTAGAGCTAATTTAGCTTCACGGGGAGCTAATTAAAACTAATAAAATAACATATAGTCGTGAATAGGATAAGCTTCACAAAAATAATATTAAAGAAAAGCAAATTTACACATATTGGAAAGTGTTTCAACTCATGACGCCTGTGCTTTTAAAGTTTGAAATGTTATATTTGTTATTTGTCATGTAAATCTTTCCATTAAAGTGACACGTGGATCAATAGTACAACGCCATGAGTCAAGGAGCCGTGTCTTGGACTTTTTTTAGTGATTGTGTTTTGAGCTTTAGTTATTTTTTTTGTTTTTCTATCTCGAGAGGCCTGCCGCCCTTGTCAATGTCCCGGTGATATGACCTCCTCCACGTGCTTCTTCATTATGATTGACTCGACACAAAGGAGAGTCAAGTACCTTTTCATTTATGAAAGTTACAATTGTTATAACCCAATATTCATTTTTCAATCAGTTTATTGGTATTGCCTAATGTGCAATAGAAATGGACTAATTAGGCTATTTATTTTTAACAATGGGAACAACAATCTCTTAAGGGTATATTTAATAGTCCGCAAGTCAGATATACTAGAAACTTTTAACTCAATAGGTTATTGCAAGTATCAAGAAAATCTCAATGAAATCGTTTGAAAGAATTCGCACCAGGGTTGGAATTTGAAATCCAGTTCACCAATCAAATCTAACGTTTGAACACTTTTACGAAACGTTTTGTACATTTTAAGCTTATTTCTTGACTATTTGTTGTAATTTATAATCGTATTTGATGGGAAAATCACCTCATGATAGACAATTTGCCTGTCAAATTCCAGCCTTGGTTAGCACATGGAACCAAAAAAAGCGCGTGCTTTGGGTAATCATTACGGCAAAGTGTGGTGCAGCTATAGCCCCACTGAAGCTCTTTGACAACTATGACAAAAGAATGGGAAGGTATGCCGGCTAAGGTTAATTCAAAGAGAAGTATGCTGTAAAAGTTTATTTTTCGTTTAAATTTTAAATTTACAAATGGAAAACGTGCTTTCATTCAAATTCATCACCAAATTAACACAAGACTACAATGGGCTCGTTTAAATTCCATGTGTGTGAAAAAACGCTTTAAGCTATAGTGATGTCATCCTAATGTGAGCTTCAGAGAGACTCTTCTTAATGCATGTGCAAAGTCTATGAGTAATAAAGAAAGGTCACATTACTCACATGTCTCATGTGATGTTCAACCTGAAGTTTGATTGAGATTTGGCATGTGCACTGTACTTAAAATCTATGTTATATTTAGTGAATAAGTGTGGTTAATTATAGGCACGACGATGTGGTTCAATGGCACCTCGTGGTGGTTAGTGATAGGCTCGATGACGTGGTTCAACAACACATTGTGGTGGTTAAGTCCCCATAGGTTTTAGGGTCTAATCTGGAGCAGTCTAGAAACTACCCCTGATTCCAAAGCGGAATATCAAACTCTGCGATATACAAGTTGAAAAAATAAGTGTGGTTAATGATGTATTACAATGTATTGAGTTAAAATCATATAAATATCAAAGTGTGGTTAATGATGTATTACAATTTATTGAGTTAAAATTACATAAATATCCCACATTAACAAAATTAGTATGACAACACATACCTTCACACAAATTTATGTATACACTTACCACATTATCGACTCGAAATGTTACCCAAAGTGGCTTTACACAACCATCAAGTCCATTGGGGAAGCTATGTAGCTTAAGAGAACATTAGAGGAAATTTGGGCAAAAAATGGGCCTCCTAAGGAAAATAATAAAATAATAGTAGCTTTACACAACCATCAAGTCCATTGGGGAAGCTATGTAGCTTAAGAGAACATTAGAGGAAATTTGGGCAAAAAATGGGCCTCCTAAGGAAAATAATAAAATAATAGTAGAGAGAGTAAAAAAACTATTTTTTTGGATTGTATTTTCAACTTATCTCCTTGTAGGTTTATTCAAATTTCAAGCCAGAGGACTCGTACATGATGACATGGATTGAAATTTTCTCTAATGGGCCTTGATTTACCCAACATTCAAAACCCAAACATATAATAATTGTAAAAATTCCTTTTTGAACATGGAAACACAACCATAGTCCACTAGGGAAGATATGTAGCTTAAGAGAAAATGGGCCTTGATTTACCCAACATTCCAAACCCAAACGGATTATGAAATTTTAAAAATTCATTTTCGAATGATGAAGATTAAACATGGAATGGCCTAAAGATAAAATGTTTTTGCATATTTTCGGCTTGTTTCTTGACCATTTCCACCCAAAATATTGTCGTAATTTTTCGAATCGCAGATACAAGGTGTTAAGATTGCATAATCCAGGTGCTAAAGGTGTTGTTTGAGGATTCTAAATCCATTTCTGCATTAAAAAATGGATTTTGAGAAATGAAAAGTTATGATCTAGCCATTTTCGAATCATCGGATTTCGTCAGAAATCTGGTGTAAATCTGTTGGAAAGTCAAAATCATCTGATTGTTAAACAACTCCAAGCCTCCCTTAAACACAAAATTTTTTTAATGAAAAAATGTGTGCATTACCCAACTTAGCTAGTCCATAATAATTCACACCCTAGAGCCACCCCTATCCTCTTGGTGTGTATATGTTGATATCATCAATGCCATGAGAAAACCACTCATTATCAACATGTCTCCTAAATCACCCTTGCTGGTATCAACATCTCTATTGTATATGTCATCATTTTGCTCATCTTTCTCATCTTTCTTGCAGATACAACATCCCTAAACATGTCGATACAAATCATAATGTCGTTATCACTAGTTCATGTTACCTCTTAGGACCATGAGAGGACTTGTGTAGCATGTATAACATATGTCATCATTTTGCTCATCTTTCTCATTTTTCTTGCAGATACAACATCCCTAAACATGTCGATACAAATCATAATGTCGTTATCACTAGTTCATGTTACCTCTTAGGACCATGAGAGGACTTGTGTAGCATGTATAACATAGATCTAAAGTTCGACTCGATTTAGCAAATCCAAAATCATTTTAGAAACCGGTTAAGGATTCCATAAGGCAATGTGGGAGAACTTGGAATCATGCAAAACATAGAGGTCTTTATTATTTAAGTTCTGAACCCAAAAACGCTTAATGTAATTAAGTCTTGGGTTCTAGAAATAACAAAGAACATTAAGTCCTGGGTTCTAGAAATAACAAAGAAGAAGACTAAGATTCTCAAACAAAAGACGTAAAATACTTATTAAATGGAGCTAAAGGAGAATTGTGAAATTTGGAAAAGGAAAACTTGGGATTTGAAATTGTAACCTTTTGAGTTGTCAAAATATTTAATAGACTTCTCTAGGCCAATATGAAGAGCGCATATATCATATGAGATTGTTTATCGACAATAAGAAGAATGTGCAATTAATGCCTCACTAATTATGCAAACATCCATTCTATTTACAACTAGCATTTGCCCCTTGAGGGGCAAAATGAACGCCAGTAGGAAAAAAGGAAAGTTAGAAGGAACAAAAACATTGGCTCAGGTAGTGAAGGATACTGGTAGGAAAAGAGCAAAGTTTGTAACAATCTCAGATTACAAAGAAATAGGCACTCAACCCACAACAAAAAATAATGTTAAGTTCATCAACACAATGAGCCAACTACTATATCTGGAATTTATAAGCAATTAAAAAAAAAAATCTGCAATAATATTAATGAAAACAATGATTATAATAGCTCCTAAACTGCCCAAAGTACTTGTGAACAAAAGTTTGCTTACATGCCATGTGTTGTAGCAATAAATTTAGGGATCCCCATATACAAGGGTAGGTATATAATTGTTTCATGGACCAGCTCTTGATAGTGCCACAATCTAAGTTGTAAATTGTATTTCTCAAATAATACTTGGACGCAGCTAGTAAATTGTATTTCTCAAATAATGTGGCCTGTAGTTTTGTGTTTAACTTGAGCTCCTTTGTAGCGTGAATCCTCCTCTCATTCTTTTCTCTCTGAAGAAGTGGAGATCAGTGTGGAACATTAAAGAGTGTGATTGCATGGAGCTGCTTCTGCGTGGAGATGGAGTGTGCAAGAGCTGCGACTCACTTGAAGCTACTGTGTATTATATTTTATATCCTGTGCTAAGAAGTCTTCCTGCGTTGAAGAGCTTTCTGGGCATCGAATGAATGACCACAAAGACCAATCTATGGTTGAGATGATGGTGGAGGTCTCTTTGCATTGGCGTGAATGTTATCAACGGTGAATGTTCTATCTTGCTAAAGCAACCAGTGAAGAATAGCGTGGAGCTTTGACTGTTGAATGAGCTACTTCTTGTTGTTCACATTATTCCCACATGCTCTTGTTTTAGTGATATCAGAATAAAAATGCTGCCTTGAATGCGTAAGTTGTCAATGGTTTGTATTGGTGAGTTGTTGTGTGCACATTTCCTTCTATTTCTTAATAGAAACAATCAAATTCGGGAATTGAGGAAGGTAAATGTTCACACTCTAGACTTCTGGGTGAAAATATGGAACATTTGGCACATCGATAGGATTGACACAAGGCCACCAAGCAGAAGTCATGATTGGACAAAAAAGAAGGGACAACAAATATAATCTCAAAGATCAGATTAAGAAATCTTCAAAGAAAGATAGGAACTTGTCCCTTGTATGGTAACCATTTTACGTTGATGCCCAAAACGACATGGTTTGGGTAAAAATACAGAAAACACCCTTGGAGGGTTGGTAAAGGGGAAGATGGGGATGGAAGCCTAGGTTGTGTTTAGAGCCCTCATATAAATATGATTCACAAACTCAACAAATGACACTAAATGCATAAGTGAATAATTGTGTTATTAAACGATCATGAACAAAAGCGCAATTGATCACAATTGGAGTGTGTTAGTGCATTAAAAGAACTATGTGCAAACTATCTAGCCATGGTGCATTACTTCGTAAGGATGAGAATAATTAACTAATTAAATCAACTAAAGAAATTAATCTAAATATTTACAAAATATTGAAAATGCATTATGAAATAAATTTGTTGAAAAAGTAAGCTATAGTCAAACTTTCTAGCCATGTATGCATTATGTGCAAACTATGTATCCACAAATGCATTAATTCCTAAAGATGAGTATAATTAGTTGTTCATCTTAATCCACAGTGTTTATATTCAGTGAGTGACAGGAAATCTGCGGTGAGAATTTATCAAATCGACAAGTTTCGAACCTATTAAGCAGGTTCATCATCAGGTTCATAATTAACTAATAAAATCAAATAAATAATTAATATAAATATTTACAAAAAAATGAAAATGTGTTATGAAATAAATTTGCTGAAAAAGTAAGCTTTAGTCATTAGTTGAAAAATGTAGCATTAATAAGTACTTGTATGACACCTAAGGAGATTGAATACGTGGATTTTAAGACGCAGAAAGAAAGTTACAATTTTGTTCAATTTCAACAAAAGTAAAGGCAAATAAAACATAGTTCTATTTATGAAATATTTCATGCTTAATAAGGTAGAAACTTTTTTGTTGGGAAGTTTAATGGAATTAATGGAATTGAAGTTTGCAGTAAATGAAAGATAGCTGAAACCAAAACATAGCAGCTAGCTCAATTTGAAAAATAAAGTGTTAGAATGGCTAACAACTAAAGATGAAAATTCAATTTTTAATATACATGTTAGTAAACATAAATAAAAATAATATTTACAAGCCATTTTATTTATATATATTGTACAGTATGTGAAATGAGATTAAACAAAAAGTGAAAAATAGTTGAATGTGTAAAAATTGAGGGAAGACACATATATGCCCAAATAATACTTTTATTAAAACTGTAATTTATACAGTCATCAAATTACAATAGGACGCAATCAATTCAACCCTAGAACAAAATGTTCACGAGATCCTATGCCGCTCTCAACAGCTCAAGCTCATTCGAGTGAAACCTGAACAATGGAAGTACTCCTTGCTCAGATTGTCATGAAGGGAACCTGCACACATGAAGACGTTAGTTGAAAAATATATATATAGGAAAGTGCGAAAAACATGCAGGAAAACATAACATATCTCTGGTGGAACGATACTCTACCTTCACCCTGATGGATGCACCCGAAATGTAGTTTTACCTACCACCATTGTATTGTTAGGCTCTTGGACGACTAAGTATGGAAAGGAAAAAAAGACCCCGCAGTGGCAATACCTGCTTCTTACCTCTACTGTGAGAGAGGCGAAGTGTTTAGTTTGTTGTAGAAGCTCAAAATTTTTTTGCGTCGTTTAGTCTTCAAGTGTGCCATGAATGAGAAGGAGCCGCAAGTAACCGATGCTCAACCTCAGATCCAACATGAACTTCTAAAGGATGAAATATGGTGTTTGAGAGATGAAATGTCTTTCGGTTCATTTTGCATGCTTGTGCTTTTCTCTCGTGTGGTAATTTCTTGGGGTTTTGAATCATCGTCATCAGAGTGATGAAATTTCTTCTTGATGTCTAGGAAGGTCTTCATTAAAACTGTAAAGGAGTTGTTTTGGTGAATCCATCTATGCTCCGCAAAACTCTAATTTGCTAGTGGCCATTAAAAGAAATAAATTTTCAGAGAAACCCTCGATGATATCTCCTTTATAGTTAAAAAAGAGGTGATGTTCACAGCCTAGAACTCTCACCTAGCTCCGCTGGAGAAAATGCCCACACTCTTACTTGCCATCCTAGGTCTCAATGAAGAATTTAAGATTTCTAGAAGTGTTGTATAGCTTATTAAGCACACTAGGGAAAAGGGAAGGCGAATCACACGTAAATATAATGTATTGTGTTAACGTTTGTATATATAGTCGCTATTAATATTGCACCACAATTGTGTAGATGAGAATCATGATTCTCATATAAGTATCTCTATTTGTTAAAAAACCTAGACATTTTTCTCTTGTATGCAATTCTCCAGTTGTTGGTATGTTTGGAGGAGTTACGGGTAGATGGATGTGTGCAGTTGAAGCACATCAAGGGGTTTCAACAGGTTACAAAGATTTGATATGTAAGTGTTAAATGGTGCTTGGAGTTAGAAGAGATGCCAAGTATGGAAACATTGGTATCTTTGGAGGAGTTATGGGTAGAAGGATGTGTGAAGTTGAAGAGCATACAAGGGTTGGTACAGGTGAAAAAGATTTGACACCTACTATTAGTGGGTGCTCTGAGTTAGAGGAGTTGCCAAGTATCAGAAACAATTGTATATTTGGAGAATTTGTGTGTAAGAGAATGTGTGAAGCTCAACAACATCATGCGGTTCGTGCAGTGTACAAAGCTTCAAAAGCTAGATGTTAATTGGCAGGGTGAGTTAGAAGAACTGCCAAGTATAGAAACATTGGTTTCTTTGGAGGAGTTGTGGGCATATGAATGTCCGAAGCTGAAGAGGATACAAGGGTTGGCACAACCAACAAAGATTAGACACCTACATGTTATTGGGTGCTCTGAGTTAGAAGAGTTGTCAAGTATGGAAATAATAGTATCTTTGGAGGTGTTCTGCATAGTCAGATGCCAAAAAATGAAGAGAATATGTGAGGACAAAGCTTTAGAAGGTAAATGTCAACGAGCGTTGTGAGTTAGAAGAGGTGGAAGGTGTTGTGAGTTAGAATCGGTGGAATTTGTTGATGAACACTATGTGTGGTTGGATAAGTTGGAGACCTATAGATGTCCCAAATTACAGTGTCCTATGTGGGAGTAGTTGATCGGTTGCGCAGGTGATTGAAGGAAGGGATGCTACATGCATGGAAAGCAAAGAAATAGGAAGTAGTTTTGCAACGAGAATCCTTTGATCATTCTAAGAGGTGGTCAAAATATTGACAATATATATAACATTATCTATAAGATTTGCATCTTTGCATCTTTGTCCAAGCAAAATGTTAGTTTCCCATTTCATCAATGCATCTTTGTCCAAGCAAATTTATGGTTACCTTCTAATATCATTCCCTTTCAAACTCATACTATGAGTACATTTCAAAATCGTTACTTTTTTCTATTCAATATTTCCTCTACTACAATTTGATTGTTTTCACACTATTTGATTCTATGGTTAGCAAGGAGTCTATGTGATTTATGATCAAGATGCAATGATGATCTTGTAGAGACATAAAACTCAATAAATAATGGAATCTTTATCTGGTCTACAATAAATTAATTTTCTATTGGTAGAAATCCAGAATTCAATGGCTCCAAGGAGACCACAAGTCCAAGCATGCATGTATTTTGTAATACATGCAATAAATGGGGATCTTACAATGGCATCCCAAGAATTATTAGGGAAGATGGGTCAATGGCAAGGGAAAACCATCAACAATGAGATTCTTTGAGAACCACCTTTCACAACAAGGGGAGGTAGACTAGGCGGTTGTAAGAATTCCAAATGAAAACCTGCCCATGTACTCCTCTCTCGACTCGTGGATCTTACTCCACATTTTTTAGGCCATCTCATACATGTTAATGAAAGCACTTGAATTGCTGAAGAAATATGGAAGAGTGTTGACCAAGTCAAGGCTGGTTGAAGAAAAGAGAGCAAAAGATTTGTTCTCTGTGCACTATTGTCTAGTTAAAAAGCACAAGAGCAAAATTTCTAAATAATATTAAGAAGAAGAACTCGCGGTCAATTATGTCGACCAAGAATAGAAGAGAGTAGAAGAAATTAAGAATGTGTTGTAGAGATCGTGAAATAAAGAAAAGTTGCTTGTAACCAAAGTTAAAATGGTGCTTATGCTCAATCCGCTCATTCAATGTCTCTCTAGAATTTGAAGAGATGAGGAGATTCATCCATTGGATTTTATCTAACCAATTAGTCACATGAATGTTCATTTTTTTTGCAAAAGTTGCACCATGTTAGAAGACGAAATTGAGGAATCACTTTCTTCTGAGTTTTCATATTGCCAATAGAGATCGGATCGCGATCTCCATGCAGTCGCTCATCATAACTGAAGAATTGATTTTGCGAGCACCCATACCAATGGGATACACCCTAAATTTTTTGTTACTAACTTATAATAGTTTATATTTAAATATATATTAATCTTATATCTTTAAATTTAATAACATTGAATATATTAAATTTTTATTTTAAATTTAAAAATATATATATAAATTAAAATTATAATAATAATTTTTTAATTAATTTTTTTTAAATTAAAACATAAATTTAATTACGCAGGGGAGGAGGCAGCAGGCAGCGGGAGAGAGCGGGGGAGGAGGGAGGAGGCAGCAGGCGGCGGGAGAGAGCAGGGGAGGAGGGAGGAGGCAGCAGGCGGTGGGGCAGGAGGGAGCTCGATGGAGAGAGAGTAGGTGAGGAGGGAGCTCGCGGGATAGAGCAGTGGAGGAGCTCGCAGTGGGAGGAGGCTGCGGTGGGAGGAGGGAGGAGTCTACAGGAGGAGGATGGTGCATGCAGCTGAGGGGAGGTGGAGGGAAGCGACGTGGTCGCAGGAGAGAGCAGGGAAGGAGCTCGTGCAAAGAGAAGGCGGAGGAGGTCGACGATGGGAGGAGGCAGCAGGCGACGACGACAAGAGAAGCATAACCATCCAGGTGGCATGATTCCATTCGCTCTATGGCGTAAATATAGCAAACAAGTGATTCCTCCTCGTGTGTACATTAATACCTTAATGAAACCAAGGTTCAACTTCTTTAATTTCATAAAATATCTTTGATAAGGCTCGAAACAATAAAGGTGTAAATCTAGGGAGTAATAGTGGGGAAAGGAAACCAAGAAGGATTAAGACATTGTGAGACTTGAAATTCAAACGCGAAGGAGAACGAAAATTTTGTAAGATGTAATTCCAAAATTTTGTAATATGTAATTCCAACCATAGGAAAAATACTCTTTATGGGCATTGTTGTGAAAAGAACTTTTTATAAGATAATAAATTAAACAGGAGATTTTTATTTTTTTCATTAAGGTTCAAATTTCCAATGAGATATTGACCTGTTGTGATAAGGCTAGAAGGGTAGGCTTCCTTTTAAAGTGGGACCCCCACATGGGTATGTCTCCAGACCGAGGTTGAAATTTGACGTCCTATCTTGCACGTCAATAAGTGACCCATTGGCATGTCGAGGTAACCAACCATGAAGCTACACTATGTATAAGAAATCCAGAGCAAATGTGAACAATGAAAGTCACGACCATGTCTGTTAAATAGTTTGAATTAGGTGAAATGCAACAAATAAGTTTTTTTGGGGGTAAGTTAGCTAAAATTATATGAAAACAAAAAGAGGTATATATATCATCAAAATGTCAATTTGTCATATTGGAAACCATACCAGTATCAATCCAAATGAGTTTATATCTAAGTTATAAGAGTATGTGTATCTCTTCATCCTATCATTAGTCTAAGTATGGCTAGAAAACAAAGCAAAACTAAGGCTATTGCAAGCAATAAAGACATGTAAGAAATTAACTTAAAAAATACTATATGAGCTATCCATCATTAGAAAGAGGAATAGACTAGAAACCTTTGAACTAGATGGCCCTTCAGGGGTTTCTTCTACAAATATGACTCCATAGCCAATTTTTAGCAATCATGCCCATCTTAGTATCCTAGCTCTTTAGTGGAGTTTGAATATGATCTAGTTGTAACAAGATTTCATAGTTTGTTGTCTCTTTCTCTAGCAGTGCTTTACCCATTAGGTATTTCATGTGCCAATATAGGGTTTAAAGTACTTGGTATCACTAGCATTTGAGGTGCTAATATTAGGTACCCAATTTCCCATGATACGCCCAACATCATCCCTGTGTAGACATTTCTACCCCATTTTCACCTCTACCTATGCTTGGGAAATATCCTCTTGGATGTGCACAGGAATTTCTCTCCAATATGAAAATGCAACTTCTTTGACCTCATGTCTCACCTAAGAATAGGATACCCTCCTACTATGCCTATGTCCTCGCTTTCCTTGACCACCACCATCGATGCTTTCTAGGTAATGAGGGGATGAAAGGAGAAAGAAACATGGAAGAGCCCAAATGCATAACTTAAACACCAGAGCTTCCAATGCATACAATCTGAGAAGAATTGTCGACTAGGAATAAGGAAAGTGTTAGAAAAACCACGTGAAAGGGGAAACGACCGAAAGGTTACCAATAAGCCAATCAGATCACTATCGCAAAATGGGATAGGTGTATGGATTTTTATCCACCTCGATAGAATGGGTTGTTCCGCGGATGATACTGAGAAACTAGAGTGCATTCACCTCTCAATTCTCCCTTCCAAATCATTATTCTGTTTGAAAATAGTCATTACGCAAGAATAGTTGGTGTAGTAAGAAGGAGCTGTGTTGGAAAGTTTGAAACTCGACGTTTCAATCCCTACTTTGGGATCATCATCAAGAGACGTATGAAGCCAATTTATTTAATTAGTATCTAATACTACCAATTAAATAAATGACTTCTTTACTAATATTATAATAATAATAAGACTATTAAAACTATATAGTTATTAAAGACATATAAAAGGTAGCATTTTAGTATAATATCTTTAAATTAATAATTATTGATACTATAAACAATATCAATAAGTATTAATAAGTATGGATTAGCTATTATAATTAAAAAATCCTTTTAGTATAACATTAGTCCATATTAAAATTAACCAAAATGTGACTAAACCTAAAATTGTTAAGACCGACCCTAAATCATTTAATTAAAATTTTTATTTTGGGTCTCATATATATGGTTATAGACATCTTAAAAATCTTCCAGGCTTCATACATCTCCCCATGATGATCCCAGAGTAGGGATCGAAACGTCGAGTTTCAAACTTACCAACGCAGCTCCTTCTTACTACACCAACTCATTATTCTTCCAATAGTTGACCCTAATAACCAATCTTCAAACATTATGGCACCAGCTTGTGTTGTACACGACCCCTACCCTTCCTCACTCTAACCTGATATCTCCATGTTTCAAGGTGATAAATACATACCTGGTCGACTGAGTGTCCCGAGTCTGCTAGCACCTATCACCTCATGTGCCAATCCCTAGGGACAGTTGGTGTTCTCATGAGTGCTAGCTAGAGTTAACACCCCATCTAGGAAGCAACAAACAAGGGTTTCAAGATAATAAAAAAATCCTCTAATTTACAAACTATACATATAAATAATAAAACTCGTACAAAGAATTTACCAAACAATTTTTGAATCCAACTCTAAAAAAGGTGGTCATAAAAAGAGAGATAAAATTAAACACCACCATCACAAAACCTCGTAAAATGAAATAAATTAATATGCTTCCAACCATCATATAGCTTTAAAAAAATTTCAAACTAAATTTCAATTTATCACACTTTCAAGTCATTTGAAATTTGATTCTAACCACATGGTTGCATTCCATAATCATAACACATTCTTGAAATTGAAAAGCAAATGATTTCATTATAAAATTTAAGATGTATTTTAATTTTTTTCATGAAATCACTATTACTTAGTAATGATTTGATTTCAAAATCTATATTGATTTGAAATATTTCTTATCAAAACATTATTAATTAGAATAATAATAGTTTGATTTCAAAATCTATATTTATTTGACATATCATCAAAACATTATTAATTAGATTTCAAACTGTATTTTATAAAATTAATTATAAGAAAAAACAAATAAATAGTTTATATACATAATTTATTCCAAAATACACATAATACTTTTACGTTATATTGATTTATCCATAGCTTATTGATGGAATTTGATTGTAAAGTACTAAAGCACTTTGCATATCGGACATCAAACATATTAAATATTTAACATAAAATCGAACATATTAAGTATTTAATACTTAATATAAAGGGTTATTTTTGTTGTGTTATTTTTTAATATATTTTGTTATGTTCAAAATGAAGTTGTTTAACTATTAAACTTTTGAAAATGATTTAATAATATATTAACCTTTTGGAAATTATTTAATAATATATTAACCATTTATTATGATTTGATAAATGATAATAATATACAAATTTAAAAAACATTATAAGATTACTCTTTTTCATTATTTAAAGACAACTAATTGTTACAACAACCTTGTTCACTATTACAATTAAAACTAACACAAACCTTAATATTTGTAATTTAAATTTTACAATTTACCAATTTTATTTGTACCTTGTTGTAATCAAAATTTTGAAATTTATTCTATGATCTCTTAAATTGTGAAATGGGTTTAAAAGTTAGTGCAATTTTATTTAAGTTTGGAATTTTATTATTTTATTTATTTAATTTATTTTTTCATTTTTAACTTTTTTTACTGATAATAATATAATCAAAGTGATTTGTTTAAAGTTTTTTAAATATTTTATTTTTTATTTATAATTTAATAATAATAATTCATTTTCTTTATTTATAAATTTTTTTTTATAAAGTTTTGAAATACAATATTTCATTTTCTTTATTTATAAAACTTTTTATCAATATAAAATTTGCACAACCACTTAAATATGGATAGGTTTCAAGTTAAGTGCCATGAGCAAGTTATCTACTACTTGTTCTTTATGCTTAATTGTAATCAACTATTATATATATATCAACTACCTGTTACTTTCTTTAATTAAATGGGTTTTGTTCCACTTGTCTCATCCCCCTTCAATCTAGGAAAAACATAGATGGTAGTCCACCCAAATTCTAAGATATAAACATCTATCGATGTCATAAGATTAATCTTTATTATACCTCAAGACTAAGTGACCTTAGGCTGCTCGGTGACATGGATGGGAAATTGCATGAAATTGTTTAGGTTCCTACTGTTTAGGTACTCACTTCTCATATTGAAGCCATGTAACAAAGGATACAACTTTTTCATTTAATAAAAAGTTGGTTTTTATATCTTTTTGTTTGAACTTTTCTTTCATTGGAGAGAGAAAGATCCATTTCTATCATTATTATTAGGAATAGGATTTATGAGGATTTATTCACTTATGTTTACTATTTTATTGTTTTAAATTTTACAAATTGTTGAGATAAATAAAAATAGCTTATTAAGTATGTTTAACTTGAGTGGTTGTTTTGAATACCATTTTCAAAATGAGAAAAGGTGTTAAGGGTTTTTTTTGAAATGTTAAAGGACTTGTTTTGAAAGTTAATTACACCAATAATAAGTGTTTATATTTTAGAATTTGGGGTGGACTACTATCTATGCTTTTCCTAGATTGTAGAAGGATGAGACAAGTGTATTGTTCAAATTAATTTTAGGGGGGTCGTTCAAAATACGAAATAAACAATTAAAAAAAAAAAAAAATATATATATATATATATATATATATATATATATATAGATATATATAATAATTTGTAGTTGATTCATGGATAACAAGTAATAACTTTATAATGACAAGAAGGAAATCGATTTCGGAGCGGAGAGACGGAGCTAGGGTTTTGATCGGCAGTCTTTGAAACTGGTTTTGGCGGCCATGGATCCTTCCATGGCCGCCCTCCTCCCTTCTCCCCTGAGTCCGCTATCTGTCTGGCCGACTGAAAGGGTTTTTCTTCCGCTGTGAATCGAATGGTGGCGCGTTAGCGCGGCGACCCATTGGCAGAGAGCCTCGGCTCCCCAGTGGCGGCGGCGGTAGCATAATCGCAGAGGGTCGCAGCTCCTGGTCGGGGCGTTCTTCGGCAGGTTGCGTCGGCAGACTGGTGGACTATCAAGCTTGGGCTCTAGGATCCCACGTTTCTGACGGCGTTCAGGTTGTGGAGGGCGCGCGACGGGGTTCCTATGCCCCTGGTATGCTGAGGTTCGTTGATGGCGGCGGCAGATCACAGCGGCTACTGCCTGGGAGTTTCCGTGGGCCGACGTTTCATCTTCTTGGCAGGCTTGGGGTTATCTTCTGCAGATGCTAGTGGCACTGCTTTTTATTCATGGATTCTGGAAATGTTTTTCTTGTATCTTCTGCCTCTCTTCTTCGGCATTTCCGCTGGCTTCTTGTAGAGCCATATATGGTTGCCTAGATTTAGGTTTTATCTGTAGGATTTACCTGAGTTTTCTCTGTATCTGTTTTCTTTCATAGATGTAAGTTCGAAGTAGTTTTATTGGTACTGCTCAACAGCATATACACTCTGCAAGAGTGATGATGATCCAATGTAATTTTGTACTCGCAAGATGAAATAAAATTACGCTTTTTTTCGGGGAAAAAAAAAACAAGTAATAACTTTATGGCACTTAACTTGTAACCTATCCATGTTCACCGAAAACAAGTTAAATGACTATGCTAATAATAATTATAAGTGAAGATTATGTTTTCAAAATCTTTACACGATTTTGATATTCTTAATTCAATACTCTTATCAAAGCTTTAGAAAGAAAAATAAATTTAGAGTTATCTTGGACAATACGATTTAAGACTAACTTTAAAAAACTTAAAACAAAAGTCATGATATTTTATTCTAATAAATAAAATACAAAGCAAATTCAGACACTTTGACGGATCTTCTGATCTCTTGCTTCAAGTAAATCCAAAACTATATAATATTATTTGTGATCAATTTTTTAATTTTTTTATTAAAATCTAGTAAAAATAGTTATAGTTTTAAGTTGTTGGAATTACAAAATCTATTTTTACAAACAAAATTATAATTTAAACCATCAAAATAGCAATGTAAAGAACCGGATTCCAACAAAACTCCATGAAAAAATGCAAATAACCTAGCTTTTAGCTTACTTTTCTTGATCTTCTGATCTCTTAGCTCCAAGTTAAGTCCCACTGGCCGGCTCTGCAGTCTCCAAAGCTCCCATAGTTTCGTAGAGAGGGCGATTCAAAGTCTCGGGAAGCCTGAAAGCCAGCACGCTTCCTACAATTCCCGAAACGCCGATTATCGCAAAAGGCAACGAAGGATTTACAGTGACCATCACCACAACCAACGGAGCGATTATGGCGCCGATCTGCCCTGTCTCGCACGCCAACCCTAGCGCTGCGTTCCGGACTACAGTCGGAAACAGCTCGCATGTGTATATGAATAACAAGTTATACGTCCCCGCCATTCCGAATATTCCCACAACTCCGGTCGCTAACTGCACGCCACTCAAAAATCCCCGCCCCGCGACCCAGCTTGGCATGACCAGTGTTGAGTTGGGATTCGAACCGTGAACGTGGAGGAGCGCCGATGCCAGGCTTCCCAACAGAGAAGAAATTCCGGTCAACAGCATCGTGGAGATGAGCATCGCCCTCCTTCCAAATGTGTTCAACATGGCCGCCGTGAGGGCAAAGGCAGGCATTTCTGCGATTCCGTTGAGTAAAACGCTCAAATATAAATTAGTACTCAAATTTACCACGTTCAGGCTCAATCCATAGTAACCCACTCCACAGGCCAACCAAATGAACGCCATTAAAACCATCCTAGTCCGTGTCACAGGCGACCTGAATACGTCCATGAGGCTTCCCGACGGTTCGTCAGGTTCTGTGGTATCGTGCTCATCACCGTCCAAGGCCAACAAAACTCGCGCCGGCAGCGATTTCCCGTTCTTGGCCGCAATTGATCTCATGACCCCCATGGCTTCTTCCAGCCTGCCCTTCACCAGGTACCACCGCGGAGACTCCGAGACGAAAGGTAGAACGAAGAGGACATATAACGCGGAAGGAATAGAAGTCACGACGTACAGATATCTCCAGCTGCCAGAAAAGTAAGACAGAGCAGGCAGCACTGCTATGCCGAAGGAAAAGAAGTAGAAAGTCGACATGCCAACCGGTCCTCTCTTAGAAGGGCCGACAGGTTCAGTTGCCAAAACGAAGGACGACAACCCCACGCCGCCGGTGCTAATGCCCGTCAATAAACGAAGTATCAAATAAACCCAGAAATTCGGCGACAAGGCCGTCAGAAAGCCGAGGATGGCGTTGCAGACACAGACCAACCTCAGCACACCCTTCCGTCCGAGTGAAGAATCAGACAAATGCCCAAATAGCCCGGCGCCTGATCAAATAAATCAAAATATCAAGCTTAATTTAATTGAATCGATCATAAAACATAGAAGCTGAAATAAAACTATCAAGGGACAGCAAAAGTGAGTATAAAACAGAGCGCCTGAAATAATCAATTACCGAGCAAACACCCGATGAAAAACGCAGACTGCAGAACCCCAACTTTGTATTTCTGGTCACAGACAAGACCCCATTCGGAGACCGTAGAAACTCCGCTTCCTCCGTCCCAGTTCCAGGAAGCCCGATCCATGGAGCATATAGATGCCGTAGAGCTGCAGGATTCGAACCCTCGCTTCATGGAAACGAAATCGTCAAGGGGTTTCTCTGTGTTGCAGTGCCATTGGGGTTCATAGTCAGCGAAAATCATAACCATCGTATGCAAGGCCTCCAGAGTCCATGCGAGGCTGGCAAGCACGAAATGCTTGAGTTGCCACCGTCCGAATTCTCCTGTCCATCTCTGTAACATGTCGTCGATGCCGATTCTCTCGGCCGCGTCCATCTTTTCGTCATCTTTGGACAGGAGTTCATCTTTCAAGCCGCCGAGACTGTTGCCCGGGTTCTTCATCGTTTGCACACAAAAAGACGGAGCAAGGTCTACTGTAAAAATTATCAAAAGGATTTTGCTTTGTTTGGGACGCTGGTTTTCAGCGACCAGCCTCTAAGATCGCCATTAAAATCAAGAATCTTCGAATTCCGGCACAAAATTATCGGAGAAGCTACAAGTTGGGTGGATTACTTTAAATGAAAATACCTTGGCACAGAGCATTAGGGGAAGGAATCTCGAATCTTTCGATAGTATGTATGTTCTTCCACGATGTAGGTAGATACTCTCAGTCCAAACAGAGTCGACAAAATACGGGCGTGGCATGTGGCGGCTCAGTGCGGTTCTCGTTCTCGTCAGTTGATTTCAACGCATATGCTGACTTGACAGATAATATGCAAATTTAGTATCTACTATTTAGTACGAGAGTAATACATGTTGTAAGCTGACTCAGATATCTACCATTGAATTTGTAACATTGGTCAAATCACGTTTCTTTGGGTGTTGATTTTAGAATTTTTTTTATCATAACGGACTATCTCGATAAATAAAGTACCTAAATTAAATTGATTTGATAAATAAGATGTCCCATTGTCCCTAGAGTGAAAAATTCAAAGGTCTTCATAGATCAAGTTGGCAACTTCTTATGAAAAAGGAATATTCTAAAAAAAAGGCAGCTTTACATCAGTATCACCTTTCATTCTTTGATGGATTTTCCAAATGTAACTTAGGAATGGGATTGGGCTCTCGGGTTCTCAGTTTCTTCCAAATGATGGTGATCTTGTGATTGGTGTCCAGATAAACTCGCACTGGCAATTATTTTTTATTTAGTTTATTAAAAAAAACTAATTAAATTTTCTTTAATAAAAATAATAATAAAATAAACTTTTAATTTATCATAATATTTTTATTATTTTATTTTTAATTTCTATTTATTTTTTCTCTTTGTTTTCTATTTTTGTTTAAGGTTCTTTTGGATGATTAGGACGATACTTAGACTAATTTTGATGATGATACACTTAGATCAATTTTGGTCTATTGGACCTTAAAAAAGGTATTATTTGAGAAAATGTTTTTCATCTTCAACATTGGTAAACTCATAAAGATGACAGACCTTCTCTGTCCATGGAGTTTCATCCTGTTTTTCTATGGAGCTCATGAAACTTTGTTCTTCCACAACTTTTTTTTAAACTTAGATGTAATAATATTTTTGACACTATTGATATGTGCAAATTGTCATTTTAGTCAATGCCCCCATGGTTTAACCAAGCCATGTTATCTTTACACCATCCCAGCTTGAGGAAGTCTTTGGTTGTCCATGTTATTTATCTTGTGCTTGTATAATATGTATCTAGTTATAGACATATTCTCAATGGGGAATAGACCCTCTTCTAAAAGGAGAATACGATAAGGTGTATTGTTTTTAATTTTAAAGTTATAAGTGATAAAAAGCTTTTGGATTTGCTCAATCTTTCTCCAAGACTCTCTATAAATGCTGCAACCCATACTTCACAACCATAAAAAAATAAGATGGATAATTTTCTTAATATTTATTTATTTATTAAATCAGGTTATGCATTTTATTTTATATTTTGATGTTTTTCCCATGGAGCAAGGTCTACTGCAAAAATTATCAAAAAGATTTTTCTTTGTTTGGGACGTTGGTTTTCAACAACCAGCCTCTAAGATGGCCACTAAAATCAAGAATCTTTGAATTTCGGTACAAATTAATTTGAGAAGCTACAAGCCTTAGCACTAGGGTAGGAATTTGAAAGGGTGGTCGGCTGTGGCCATCCCCACCCAGAATTGAGCCCGAGACCCGGCATCGAGGTGTGCTTCTATGTGAGGATGCGCACCAGCTATCTACTGTGAAAAAAATTGTTAAAAAGGTTGAAATTTGAAAATGAAACAGACCGTCAAATTTGACGATTTTGATAACCCTCTAACCTATTTTGATGGTTTTAACAAAAATTTATAACGATTATTTCAAAATTTTGACCGTATTTGATTGGCAAATCACCCCGTAACGGCAAATATCAAATTCCATCCCCTGAGTTGGCACGGAGCATCAGGGAAGGGAATCGGATCTTTCGAGAGTATGTTCTTCTACGAGGTAGGTATATGCTATGGATCCAAAAGAGTCGACTCGACAACATTCGGGTGTGGCATGTGGAAGCTCAGTGCGGTTCTCGTCAGTTCGATTTCTGCTGACATGACAGTTGACGTGATAGGCAATATGCGATTTTAGTAATAAGCTTACTGAGGTATTAGTAATATCACGTTTCTTAATTGGCATTCATATATTGGCGATTTTTTTTAGAATTTTACAATCTGTATGTCCCATGATATAAAGTGCCCACAGGCTTTCGAACTATGCTTACAGCGCGTTGTCATTAGGTTGAGTTGGTTTGGTAAATAATATGTACCTCTTGTGGGCACTTTGTGGTTATATGTACTTATATAGTAGCAAATGTCCCATAAGGTTCAATGGGATGGTGATTTTTTTTTTAGAATTTTACAATCTGTATGTTTCATGATATAAAGTGTCCTTTCGAACTATGCTTATAGCGCGTTGTCATTAGGTTGAGTTGGTTTGGTAAATACTATGTATCTTTTGGGTTATATGTATTTATATACTAGCAATTGTTCCATAAGGTTCAATGGGATGTCGAAAGGAAAAAAATTGGGAAGTGAAGTAGATGTGATGAAGTGAAAAAGAAAGTATCTTTCTTTTGTGAATAGTCACTAGTATAGGTTGGGATCCAACCCCATGATGATCTTCCACCCAATGTCATGCAACTTGATGACTATTTGTTTATGCTTGGGACTACGACCATTATGTTTGTTTTATCATGGACTTTCAATTGTAGTTTTGGGTTGGTTTAAACATATGAGCACTTTGGTAGATGGCCCACCCAATTTTGAGCTTGGGGTTATTTTGACAAAAGGTGGAGCATGAAGATTAATATTTATAAGGGGGGTGCCTTATTTGTTTTACAATAAATAGGAGTGGGATCTAACAATAATGGTGTTTTATGCACACTTTGGTTATTGCTGAAAATTGAGATGGAAATAGGTTTAACCATCACATGATAAGTAACAAGAGACTCTAAATTCATTGTGGGGTGGGTAAACTTCAAGCTGAATAATCTATTGCATGTCATTCTATTGGATAGAATCAAAGAGCTCATTTCATTGTTCTCACTTTCCTACATGTCTATAAGGAGTTCAATGAAAACATTACCCTAACGAGGCTCTTAAAAAAATATGGACATAACTTTCCAACCATAACCCATTTTATTCATGTTTAATCTCACTACTACACACTTTCTCAAGAAAGGAAGCCACGAAAAAAAACAAATTTACTTTTCTATTTGATGTTTTTGTAAAACTAAAATATAGATGAAAATTTTTAATAATAAATTTGTAATGAAAACACTTGGTAACAAGCAAAATTCTCAATTCTCAATTCTCGCTCAAGTTGGAGCATACTATGCTATTTTGAGAGTACGAAGATGGCACCTGCATATGTATATTTGATTTCTCCATGAAATATTATTAAGATGTTTGTTTTTCTTGGAAAAAAATCATTTTTATGATGGCTCCTATGTGATCTCCATTTTTCTCATTCTTTAGTTATGTTTTCCACTTAATGTTTAATGACCTATTTTGTTGATGGTTAAAAAACACATTTTCTTTATCATTTATTTTTAGATTATAAACTTCTAATAAAAATTAGTGATGTCTAAATTAACTCCCTTCAACTCTTCCATTTCCATTCATTCAAAGGTACCACAACTACTTTGGTCTAAATTCCTATAGATTATCATCAGTAACCTATTACAACATCGATATCCTACCACCTTGATGAAAGACCTGCTAGTGCACAAGAAAACCATCCACTAAGAGTTTTAAACTTGGGACTACTAAATCCCAAAAGACCAAAAGAGCATGGTCATTGTCCATCCACATATAAGCTAAAACCCTCCCCCAACTTAACTTAAGCAATGAAATTCTCTACTTTAACTTTAGCTATAAGACCTTCCCAAACAAGACCTTGTAATGACCAACTTTAACTGAAGCAATGAAATTCCCTACTTTAACTTTACTTATGTTACTTTCATAAATAAAATATTTTAATGAAATTATGAAAAGTATGGATCACACAACATATTATATATCATAAGGTTCATTTGGTCCGATTTTTTTTATTGTATTATATTATAATTTTTATCATACTTGCCATTATATTATATTATCATTTTTATCATATTTGCCACCACACCAAATGTTGTATCTAAATTATAATTGTTTTTTATTATTATATTATATTATAATGGACCAAATGTACAGATTAAATGCCCTCATCCTAATTTTATACACATGGACATATTAAATACCCTTATATATATATATATATGATAAAATGACTATGCTTAAGTACTATTTGAATAATATGATTAAAAAGTTTATGTGACAATTATTTAAATTTAAACTTTTTAACCATTATTAAATAACTTGTAAATTAATAGATATAATATTGATTTACCTTTTTCTTGGAAAAAAATTACTATATATTTATTTCTTATTTTCATAATGTATAAAGTTTCTCTACATCTAAATATAAAAAATCCAAATAACTAATTAAATAAAAAGATATGACTAAATTCCTAAATTCACATAACTTCTCTAATTTGCTAACTCGTCAAAATTATGGTGACCTTTGTACTCTTCTCTCTAAGTTTTTTGAGCATAAAAATAATTTGTTACATCAAACAAAATAATTTCCAAAATTGATTTCATCGGACCTTAACTATCATCAACAACCAACCTTGTACACAAATACTTTACCTACTTATACGTAATATCTTCCTTAAAATTCTGTGTACATTCATTCCCACATAACCTTTACAATTATATTTATTGTTCTCAAGAGAAAATCACTTACATTTTGTGTTTTATTCACTTTCTTGTACTCCTTTATGCGTTCAAAGACTATTACACTAGTAATTATTAATATTTTAGTTTAAAATCAAAATTAAACCATTTATATTATTAATCTCTAAACTCCAAAAAGAACCAAAATATTTAAGTATTTCTTTGACGTATGATACTATTAAAACCCTTAAAAGTTATTAGAAAAACCATGCATTAATTTGGATTATAACATTTATTGACTTGAGATAAAACATGTATACAATTATAGTTTAGTATATATTTATATATAGTTTTATTAAAATCAATCACTTTTTCATGTTTATTTCAAAAAATAATGTCGAAGTAGGTTTTATGCAAAAGCAATAGTCTAAGTAGTTTTTATGAAAAACAATTTTTGCTATGAAGCAATAACATTAGGCAAATCAATATCTAGAAGATATTCCATATATTTATGAAAAAAACGTTAACAACCTGTAAACAATTACACCGATCATGCCAGGTGTTGAACCTTATCCACAATTCATTGCCACAGTGAAATGAATAGCACACAAATATAGACACCTTCTCATTTCCAAACATATATCAGTGGAAATTGTTTGAGCAACAATATAGATGAAAATATATAAACAATCTATGATATTGAAATGAAAACCAAGCAATAAAATCCAGTGCTCCCTGCTTGCTAAGGTGAGAGGAACAACAATGCAAGTTTTTTCTTGCTTGCTAAGCAACATCACCAAAAGCCACCACAAGAACACAACCCATCCTTGAAATGATGGAAGTTGTCACTGTCTCTCACAACAATTTCTCGTCCAACAATATTTGATATAAAATTTATGGCATCATGGCTATCACCACACACAGGAAGATTCGACATGATTCAAATGGGCATTCCTAAGGGTGTGCTGATAAGCGAAAAAGAAACTGCCAACTTCTCAATGTGGTGACAAAGTAAATATTCATGTTGCTCCTCTTCCACATTATGTAGCAAAGGATTTGTGTCTAGATTATACCATGCCTCCTCCATTTGACTACTACTCAAGACTTCTAACTCTGCACAGATATCCTCCATCTATGGGTGTGATATGCTATATGTGTTGGATAATTTTTCATTGTCTTCTTTGTTTTCTTTAGGACATTTCATCCAACATTGTCTAACAAACCAGGATCCCAATTTTGACCTCAAAAGCGTGAAGCCTCCAACTGGCATTCCTAAATCAATGGTTGTTTATACTCCCCGCGGCTCGTATGTATTTCCAAATGGAATGGTCGCAATTTTTAAAACCTCTATTAATTACCAACACCAAAGAGTGAAAGGTCTATAAAAGTGCTAGGTGCAAATTGCTATGCATGATTTCTCAATCATTATCTCCATCATTATCTCCTGATTAAAATAATTTCTCATGTAGAGTTGGTTCCCATCTAACCGTCATGTTGGTGAATTGCAACCTGAATTGCATTGTCCATTATGTAAGGAAGTAATGAAAGGTGTTATACTGACCAACAAATGTTGTTATAATGGCTACTATGTCAAACTTAAGGTACATCAGAGAATAAATTACATAAATTTACTTTGGTGCAATGCTTTGTCTAGACTCAAGTGTGTAGAAATGAACACATCAAAAGAAATATGAATATAGGTGGTTGCATGGACATAATTTGAACAAGACAACAAGAAAATAGCAACTGAAATTTTTCTGCAATAAAGTCATCCAGACAAGACTAGGTTCATACCATTTGAAAATATGCATATTTAAAATGTAATCTCTGCAGTTGCTTGGGAATTTATAGAAATATCAATTTTCATTTTCAAATTGCAAATATGAAGATGTGAGCCTGATCATTAAAGACAACATGAAGGATAACTTGCCATTGTGGGATTCTTAGACAAAGTTTGCTATGACAGAAAAATATTCCAATAATCAACACCCACAGACAATACTGGAAGGTATATGGCAGATTGATCCATGGAATGCAATGATCAAATTCTTTGCATTGAAGATTAATATAGAAAAAATCGGTTACAAAATATTTCTTGCATTCACCATTACAGGACAAAATAAGTACTTCACTGTAGGTTGTTTGAATTGAAAATGCAATGAAATGGGTTGCAAGATGTGAGCCTGAAGATGAAATGAAATGAAACGAAATGCAAAATATGAAGATGTGAACCTGATCATCAAAGACAACATTAAGGATAACCTGCCATTGTGGTATTCTTAGACAAAGTTTGCTATGACCCAAAAATATTCCAATAATCACCACCCTCAGACAATACTGGAAGGAGGTATCTGGCAAATTGATCCATGGAATGCAATCAAATTCTTTGCATTGAATATTAATATAGAAAAAATTGGTTACAAAATATTTCTTGCATTCAACATTATAGGATAAAATAAGTACTTCACTGTAGGTTGTTTGAATTGAAGATTCAATGAAATGGGTTACAAGATATGCCTTGCATTCAGCATCACAAGACCAAGTAAATAATTTGCCACTAGACCTAGCCTCTATTAGCACATGAATTCTACACAACTTCCTTGAAAATTTCTCAACTTGGATTGCCTTTCCAATAGTTACTTACCAGGAACATCAAATAACATCAAGTTCAATAGAAGCTTTTGACGGATCTCTTGAGCACGATGAACTTCACGAAGAAATAGTACATGCTCCATCACTCCATGGATGCCAAAAGTTAAAACCTCAGCTCCTGATACAATTATTAGCTTATCATAGGCACCTTAAATTGCCACTTATGTTGTATAGTCGATGCTTTCTCTTCAACAGTCTCACAATAAATCTGAATCATGCATTAAATTAAACTTATCAAAAGTCTGCATAAAGCTTATCTTATACTAAGAGGATGATTTATTGCTTACGTATACACTATGCCAAGTATTACTTAATTCAAACAAAATTATAATACTCCCAAATGATATACATTTCAACCTTATTTTAGATAGACAAGAAACAAAATCTTGTCCATTCACATTGCAAGTCAGAAACAAAACTATACACATAAGGACCTATACACGTAAGTCAATGTTATAAATCATGCCAATATGTTAGTTGGTTGTATAAGAAGAAATTGAAATTATTGGTATGTAGTAGTTCCTCAAATATGACTCCCCATACTTATATAGAACAAATGCCTGCATAACAAAAAATCAATTTCTTTCATAGGTCGGGAAGTGGCTGACAGCTCCAAAATGCTTCAATCCTTGTTTTCCTACATGGTACATAGCTTTGGCAATGGAACAAAGAAGAAAACCAAAATATTCAACAAAACATAGTAGAGAGCTTCAACAAAGAAAAGGAGAACATTGAAATGTGTAGAATCAACTTCTACATGTTCTTATAAGGTTTTTCTTTTTCAAAATGTTCTTATCAGATTTTGATAAGCTAATTTTCAGATAGTGCTTTAGTGTTAAGAAAGTTGAATCATAATGTGACTTAGGATGATTTCAAAGTTATAGTTTAAACAACTAGAAGCATGTGGCTGCTATCTCATGTGGATGGAATTTCCATTTGAAATCCCTGTGACCTCAGAAGTTCAAGATTTCCTTGTGTGGCCTTTTTATAATTAGAGGAAAATTGGGTAAAAAATGGGCCTCCTAAGGAAAATAATAATAGAGAGGGAATAAAAAAACTATTTTTTTGGATCGTATTTTCAACTTATCTCCTTGTAGGTTTACTCAAATTTCAAGCGGGAGGACTCGTTGGATGCATAATTAAATTATGCATCCAACGAGTACCCATGTTGCATACTTTTAACAACATCCACACCATGAAAAATTGAAAATACATTAAAAGGCGTGTTTCTCGTGAGAGAAAACACGTTTTTTAATGTATTTTCGATTTTTCATGGTGTGGATGTTGTTAAAAGTATGCAACATGGGTACTCGTTGGATGCATAATTTAATTATGCATCCAACGAGTCCTCCCGCTTGAAATTTGAGTAAACCTACAAGGAGATAAGTTGAAAATACGATCCATAAAAGTAGTTTTTATTTTTTCCCTCCAATTTTTTTAGGTGCTCCCTTTTTTTAATTTTAAAGCATTTTGATTGGCTAATACATGATGACATGGAATTTGTATTATTTTTGGAAGGCCCATTTTAAATTGAAATTTCGTCTAATAAGTTTGTCACACTTTGATATGTTCTTGGCAGTTTTTGATTGGAGACGTGCATCACATCATTCCCAGTCAAGCACATCTTGCAATCAATGTGTTAAAACTCAGATTCAAACTCAGAATTGGCCGAGGGTCATCTCAAAATCGGACCAAGACTTGAACATGACTCATACCGGTTTGAATTTAATGACCCGGTTTAGTAAAAAATGCATAAAAAATTAAAATTTTAATGGAAAAAAATTAGTTTAAAGATTCCAAACCATTAGAGACAAAATAGGTTATGTCTTCTCATGTATATACCATGTAAGGGTGAATATATCAAAATGGCACAAACTGCAATACATATGTGAAACGAAATACAAAATCAGAAAATCTTCAATGGCCTCTAGAATCCAAAACACAATGTGTTACAAGGTAATAGCCTACTACATATCACTGGTCCACATGATCAATCATGAAACCTATCACCACTACTGGAAATGGAATCCTTAGCATGAGCTACCAAACCATCCTCTGGCATGTCTATTTTTTAACAAGTATATATTTTGCAGGTGGCATGTAGTCAAAGAGTAGGGTGACAACTGGCATCTTTTGATGCTTCAGTGGACTTGTCTTTTGTTCAGTGTAGGTTAAGTGGAATTTTGAAAACTGCTAACCCTATCGAATTTTGGATGGGATGTGAAATTCTATTTTCATCATATGAGGTCCGGTGAGGTTGGAACCCCTCTCAAACATCCTAAAACAATTAATGATAATATAAAAAATTTAAGAAAAAGGTTAGAAAGGGTAAAATTTTATATTATAATTCCAGGATAGCTTGTGTCACTCTCAAGTAAGTTGTTTTTTACCCAAAATAGTGCTACGATCTGTCAGAATCCTACAAAGTAGGTTGACTCGGCAATGAAGCAGGTTTAGGTTTTTAGGCCAATTTAAAAAAAGAAATTGATTGTCATGTACCTTGTACCTTGTTTTGTGCCTCAATCCAATTAAAACCTTCTTCCTTTTTCACCCCCTATCTTTCATCAAATTTCTCACCTTTGCTACCTCATCCTAGTTTCCAGCTGTTGCAAAAAATGAGGTTTTTATTATTGTACAATGCTAGCTTATATCTCTTTTTTTAATAAAAAAAACTATCATTGTGTAGCCTAATACCTTTATTTGCAAGCACAAAAGATGGTATATGAAAATTATCCTCCAATAAAAAATATAAGGCCGAAGATTACCATGCTTGAAAGATTAATCTGAAAACTAAAAACAAGAGTTAAGTCTGCAATTCGAAACACAACAAGGATGTTGAAAATTTAACTTTTTATGTAAGAGCATGATTTGAGACACAACAAGAATGATGAAAATTTAACATTTTATGTAGGAGCATGAAGGTCGGAAGTAGAAGAAAGAAATATTATCTTCACATAATGGCTGAAAATACAACTTTCAAGCATGAAATTGAGAGATGGAAATTACTATTTGAGAAGAAAGGGGATGAAGGATAAAGTAAACCTGCACTATAGAGCAATTTGAAAACTAAAAAGGGTTGAGGATACAAATTCAAAACCCCCAAAACGCATTGAAATTTGACCTTATATGCAAGTACATGAGGGCTGAAAATGCAATTTAAGATGTGCATGAAATAATAATTTTGTTTTTGTCATGAGTGCTGAAAATGCAACCTCAAGCTTGAGCATAAGAGCTGGAAATGCATATCAAACAAGCCCACAAAGAGAACTAAATATTGAATTTTGAAGCAAGCTCATAGAGAGTTGAAAATACAACTCTTAGCAAACTAAAATTCAGCTTGCTCAAGCTCAATAAAGGGAGCTAAAAATGATTTTAAGGAAGGTAAAATTTGGCAAATAGTAGATCCAAGCACAAAGCTTTAAAATATTGCTTCTCGACTCTCAAAGAAGGGGAAAAAAACCAACAAAGCTAAAAAATGAAAGAGCACGAATGTTGAATGATGTATAAAGCCCTAAAAACTTGCCCTTCAAACCAATAAACTATGCACAATTAATCCAATAATCAAAGGATGAAATGCTTGCTGAAGGTTAAGGTAGCAGAAGAGAGTTTGAATTTTTAAGTAGTTAGGTAATTAATCCACTTCCTTCAAGAGAGTGGGGTTGGGCTATGTACACTGCGCCAATCCCCGTATGCTCCTTTACTTCACACATCCGCCTGCCCACAACTCCTCCAAAGATATCAAGGTTTCCATGCTTGGCAACTCTTCTAACTCGAAGCATTCACTAACAATTAGCTTTCAAATCTCTGTACACTTCACCAATCCCCGTATGCTCCTTAGCTTCACACAACTGCTTGCCCACAACTCCTCCAAAGATATCAATGTTTCCATGCTTGGCAGCTCTTCTAACTCGGAGCACCGATCAACATCTAGCGTCCGAAGCTTTGTACACTGCGCCAACCCCCGTATGCTCCTCATCTTCACACAACTGCTTTCCCACAACTCCTCCAAAGATATCAACGTTTCCATGCTTGGAAACTCTTCTAACTCGGAGCACCACTCAACATCTAGCGTCTGAATCTTTGTACACTGTGCCAACCCCCGTATGCTCCTCAGCTTACACAACTGCTTACCCACAACTCTTGCAAAGATATCAACGTTTCCATGCTTGGAAGCTCTTCTAACTTGGAGCACTGCTTAGTAGCTAGATTTCGAAGCTTTGTACAAAGCGCCAACCCATGTATGCTCCTCAGCTTCACACATCCTTCTACACACAAATCCTCCAAATGTACCAATATTTCCATGCTTGGTAGCTCATCTAACTCACAACACCCACTAACACATAGCTTTCGAAGCTTTATGCACTATGCAGAACCATTTCCTCTACAGAACCCAATTAAGTTACAAAACAACAGAGACAATTAGGAATTTGCAGACTAAATGTTAAAGAACACAATTTTCTTTACGATTTAAAATTTCAGATTTTTTTTTTTTTGGCAAATTATATTAAGTAAAGCAATGACCTCGCATTGGTAGACATACATATTTTTTACATTTACAGTGATGTGGATGATCCACAATTACCAATCCTAGCAAGGTCCATGGGCCGCCAATTTGTTCTTGGACTTCCACCCGTTCTTGAATAAACCAGTCTAGGGTGTGTCTGGTGAGATTGAGATTTGAACCTGGGTTATCATTACGACAAGCCCCCCAACTTTCTGCTAGACCACAACCCGTCAGATGTATTGATGGACATAGTCACCACTCACCAGGTTTAAAAATTTTGGTAAGTTTGGCAAGGTAAGGTTCGGAAAAGTTCGGCTTCCAAATTATTTTGTAAAGGATGGGAAATATGGAACATTATTTTTCAAAGAAAACCTAGTGGAATATCCCCTTTTTAGCAGAATATCTAGATGGATGATGCCTCATTTTCCAGCTACAATAGCAGTTGGTAATCCTAAGGGGTTTTACAGGGGTTAAACCTGTGACCTATGGCCTCCAGGTCGCCATTGGAAAACATGCCTTGGGAAATATGGAACATAGAAAATTATACTTCAATTTATAGAACTTACTTAGAAATTCATATACTCACAAGAAAATATATTGGTAAGAATGGCAACGAAAGCTTTGGAAAAGTTCTGGATTCCATTTTCTTTTGTTAAGGTTGGGAAATAGGGAACATTTAAAATTATACAAATCATACATATTACTAAGAAATTCAAATAACCACGGGAAAATACATAAACATACATGAAACCAATGAAGAATATGACAGTGGGAGCCATGGGGCCTTAAAGTTATTTTCGGGTTTTTAAGATGAAAGCTTAAAAGATTTGATCCAGATTGGTTTGGCTGGTCTAAAAGGATTAGGATATGGACAAAGACCAAACCTAGTAACTATGCTGATAAATAAAGGAACACGATTTACTCTCTTGTGCAACAATATGTTAACTAATCCTGCGTTGCAGAAGTATTGAAAGGGTTGCACCATGCTACCATCTCTAAGTAGAATAAAACAATTTGTTTTCACATACTAAGGGTCACTATGCTTTGGCTTTTAAAATAGTTTTGAATGATTTTAACATATGTTAACTCGTGATATTATGCCCTTATTTTAATGATATTAGCTTTCTACTCAAATGAAACTATGGCCTCTGTTTCAATAAAAGTCTACAAGTTAACAGGGTTTGTGGGTGCAAGTGTGGGTACCAAGGATACCATTCTTTCAAATTTGTGTTCCTTTGTACTCGGGGTTGTATCAATATAAATGATTGAATATATATATATATATATATATATATAATCAATCATAAAACCAAATTTGTATTTACTGTTGAAAACATATTTACATTGAGGGCGACTGCGGCGGAAGCCCAAGGTACATATGGGATTGAAATTCAACTCAACCTTACAAAAATGACTCACTTCTTGACAAAATATCAGCTCTAGACTTTCTAGGACTATTCGATTGGCATACATATCAACAAAATTGCAAAATCCATACCTTTGAACCAGAGGCAAACATAAAAAATCAATCCTTGACAAGACATAACAAACAAAGAAAAGCTACATAGCGTTGGTCATTTGCTTTGATCACTCAATTTCAATGATTTCATGCAATTGTTGGTTAGACCCTTTTCCGCTTTTTTCAACATGGGAGCTTTCTCCACTGGGTTCCTGCTATCATCAAGAGACGTTTTGGTCATGGAAAATCTCCCCCGTGTGAGAATGAAGCAAAGCAGACTGCAAGAAAAAGGACATCAATTATAAAAAATTAACCACATTCTGACACAGAAGAAATCAATAACGAAATTTTAAAATTTTGATTTCAAAGACGATAAAAATAAAATTTATTATAGTGTAAAAGATTTCACATTGTAGTATTTTTATTTTTCATTATTACAAGCTGTTAAGAAAATCACCTTGAATACCCAAAGTCACAGATCTCAAGGAGAGGGGCATGGCTACTATCCAGAAGAGTATTTTCCAGTTTCACATCTCGTTGACAGATTTTCTGCATACAATCATACCATTTCCAAACACTAATCAGACAATTGTCCTCGGAGAATAAATAAGACATAAAATAAAAAAATGAAAAAAGGATTCCACAACCTCGGCTGAAAAGGGAAATAGAAACCCCTCCCAGACCTACCCTTGGAAAAAACCGTCAAAGCCTAGAAAAAGCTCTTCCAAACTCTAAAATAATAGAAAAAATAAATAATAAATAAAAACGCAAACCCCCCAAAGAATTATTTATCCTAGATCATGTTTGCAGGCCATGGGCTCAACCAGAATCGAACAATGGAAGACAACAAAGTGAATATTATAGAGAAGACTTCCTTCCTTTTAAGTGAATCTATGTTGTATACCCTTTTACTTCCTTTTAACCCACTATAGTTAGTGCAGTAATTTTTCATAACCTTTGTAAAAATTATGTCATAACCTTTATTTTAATGCAAATTAAATTTATACTTTCATTGTTTTAATCCATGTTTAAATAAACCATTGTGACTATAGTTGGGGGGGGTTTCCCCCCTACACCCCCCGTCATGGGATGGGATCTAGCCATGACTGAAACATGACATCTGAATAAGGAATATCAGGATCCACAACCAACAATATCTCACTAGGAAACTGTCACAACAACTCCACTGCTATTGTATCTGTTGGACTATGCTCCAACCTTGAAAGTGGAAAATTTGTCATATTCACCTTCATTATTGAAGGCGAACTGAAACTGAACAAGAACTCAGTTTCTCTCTGGTTACCACCTTTGTCAACATGTCTGCAGGATTCTGGCTAATGTGTAGCTTTTTAAACTTCAATAGTTCATCTTCCAGAATATATCGTATGAAATGGTTCTTGCGTTGTATATGTTTAGTGTTAGAATGGAAGGTTGAGTTCTTTGCAAGATGAATGGCACTCTAGCTGTCACTATACAACCTGTTATTATCCTGCTTCTTACCCAATTCCTCCATGAACCTCTGTATCAAAATTATCTATTTACTAGTCTCTGTAGTAGCAACATACTCTTGTTTTGTTGTTGAAAGTGGAACAACCTTTTGCAGTTTCAAAACCCAATTTACTGTTGTTCCACCTACAGTAAATAAATACCCTATGGTGATCCTCCTGCTATCTTTATCACCTACCATATCTGCATCAACATATCTCTAAAAAACAATGTATGAACCTCCAAAACATAATGCATGAGTAGTAGTACCTCTCAAATACCCGAGAATCCATTTTACTACCTTCCAATGTTCTTTACCTAGATTGTTCATATATCTTCTCACAACTACCATGGCATGTCCAATATATGGTCTTCTGCACACCATGGCATACATCAAACTGCCACCTGCTAATGAATAAAGAACCTTGGACATGTAGTCTAACTCTTCCTGTATCTTGGGACACATCTCCTTACTTAGTTTGAAATGGTTGGCTAAAGGTGTACTAACTAGTTTTGCATTCTGCATTCTAAACCTCTCCAACACATTTTCAATGCACTCCTCTAAGACAATGTCAATTTGTGATTTTTCATGTCTCTTATTATTCTCATACCAAGGATTTTCTTTGCAGCACCCAAATCCTTTATCGCAAATGAATTAGCTAACTTCCTTTTAAGCACATTTATATCCTACATGTTAGACCCTGCAACAAGCATGTCATCCCCATACAATAACAAGATAATATATCTCCCATTATCTAGCCTCTTGAAATAAACACAGTAGTCAGAAAGACATATATTATAACTTCGTTATGTCATAAACCTATTAAATTCCAAATACCACTGCCTTGGAGCTTACTCCAGGCATAGAAGCTCTTCTTCAACCTGCATACCAAATTCTATTTCACTTTGACATCATACCCCTATGGCTACTACATATAAATCTCTTCCTTCAAATTCCCATGGAGAAAGGTTGTTTTTACATCTAACTATTCAAGATGCAAATATTCTACCGCCACTAGACTTAAAATAGTCCTAAGTGAAGTCATTTTAACAACAGGAGAGAATATTTCATCAAAATTTATAACTTTATTTTGTGCAAACCCCTTTACAACAAGTCTGGCTTTATACTGCTTCTTGCTTCCATCTTCTTCCTTCAACCTGTAAACTCATTTATTCTACAATGCTCTTTTACCTACAGGCAATTGAACCAAATCCCAAGTCTGGTTTTTACCAATGAGTCCATCTCCTGATTCATGCCTTGCTCCCACTTCTTTCTAGTTTCCACCTGCATTGATTCTTCATATCATTCTGGTTCACTAGAACCAATCATCAGTAAATAATACATTGAAGGATAATATCATTTAGGGGTTCTGCTTAACCTGGAAGATCTTCTAACACTTGCAGGAGTTTGAGTTACTTGTTGTTGTTCTTGATTTTCTAGCACCTTTGGAACTTCATTTTCTTTGATTTTAAAGCACTATGTAATATATGTTTTCATTTTCCTGTTTCTTTCCTTGCAATTGATCTTTATACACGATCTTTTCATTGAATACCACATCTCTACTCCTAATGATTTTGTTATTTTCATAATCCCATAAGCGATCACCAAAATCATCAACCCCGTATCCAATAGTGGTACACTTCTTGGATTTATCCTCAAGCTTTGTTCTATTTTCTTTATCAATATGGACAGATGCTTCACAACCAAAAGTTCTCATAAATGAGTAGTTTACATTTTTACTTGTCCATGCCTCCTTTGGAATCCCACAATCGAAAGCACTTGAACGACCTATGTTTATTAAGTAAACAATAGTATCTACAACATCTACCCAAAACTATAAGGGCAACCCTGCATGCAATCTCATACACCTTGCACGCTCCATGATTGTCCTATTCATCTTTTCTGAAACATGACCATTTTCTTGTGGTGATCTTGGGACTTTCTTCTCTCTACGAATCCCATGGTATGAAAATTAACTATCAAATTCATTGCTGCAGTATTCACATCCATTATCATATCTAAGACACTTCAACATTTTTCCTGTCTAATTCTCAACCAAAGCTTTCCATTTCTTAAAAGCAACAAACACATCAGATTTTTGTCTAATGCAATAAACACAACATTTTCTCGTTGCATCATCAATAAATGTAACATAATAACGAGAGCCACCAAGATATTGTACTTGAGACAGTCCCCATACATATGTATGCACAAGTTCTAACTTTTCACTCTTCTTATATTTCTCAACCCTGAGAAATATGTCTCTCTTATGTTTTCCATAAACACAGTTCGTACAAAATTTCAAACTTACCTCATTCATATATGGAAGCAACTTCCTTGTGGGGAGAATCTACATCCCCTTCTCACTCATTTGGCCAAGTCTATGATGCCACAATGTTGTGTCTATTCTTGTGGAAGCTAAATAAATAGAACAATCAATATTATGAGGACATAAAGACAACGTACCTATCATGTCTCATTTTGCTATCACCATTGATCATTTATTAATATTCCACCACGTTTCTCCAAATGTAGATAAGTAACCTCCATCTCCCAAATTCCCTGTTGAGATAATATTTCTTTTCATAGAAGGAATAATCCTTACATCTTTCAATATCCATTCACCTCCATTATTTAACTTTATCCATACCTTACCCATTCCAACAATTTTACATGGCTCATCATTACCCAATAAAACATGTCTGAAATCACCTCAAACATAATCGTGAAATAATTTCCTATGTGGTGTAGCATGACATGAATCCCATGAATTTACTACCCAGTAATTACTAGTATTATCTGATGGGCCTTGGATTTAGCATATTTTTACCACCATTTCACCTTATTTATAATTCATTTTGCTTATCCATATTCATGCATTAATCATTTCTTACGCTCATATCCGAGTTTTTATGCTCAAGTAATTTTTCCTTTACATGTCTTAGTATTTCATTTGATTTTTTACTAACATTGAGGGAATTAGTGTACTATGTATTTGCTTTGAATATTGAATCTATTGTTGGAAGTAGCTACAACATATTTAAGGGAGTTATGTAGCATTACAGAAACTCTATCTGTAGCATTACAAAAACTCTACAGGTATCTGCAACATTACGAAAACTCTACAGGTATCTGCAGCATTATAGAAACTCTATCTGCAGCATTACAGAAACTCTACAGGTATCTGCAGCATTATGGAAACTCTATCTATAGCATTACAGAAAGTCAATAATCCAAATTTTACCTTCAACCACCAACTTTGGAGAAATATATTCATTAGAAGTAATGGATTCTTATAAATCCATTATTTCTATTATTCTTATATGTCTCAAATCATGATGTTAAATTAAAATTGGTAAATGGGAGCTAGATATGAGCGCATATTTGGCTTATTCACAAAGATTTGAAGATCTCTATCAAATATATGATGGACCTAAGAAGTCAAAAGTTGTTAAGAGACATTTGAGATGAGTTTTGACTATTTTATTATAGCCTCTATCCCTAAATTCGAATTTGACTTCAAAGGTATTCTAAATAGCATATAGTTAGTAAGGATCTTGGATTAGTTTTGAGATCCAAGCTTTTAGGAATTTGTTGAGAATATTTTGGATCCTCATTTATTATTTGTTATGGAGAAATCATGTATAAATAAGAGTTCATTCTCCATTCTATGGGAGGACTCTTAGAGCAATAGTCCAATTGATGATGGAATAAAGTTACACTCTCATTTTGATTCAATTAGATCTTAGTTTTATAATTTCTTTTGCAATATGATTTTATTTATTTTATGTTGATGTAGTTGTAATTCATTGCTTAGTTGTGATTTCTTATGAAGTGTGAATTTTATTTTTGCAATTTGATTTCAATGCATAGATAAATATTTAAATATTTATTTTACAATCATTGAGCTTAATGCAATAATGTTATTTACTCCATTGGATTATAGATGGTAACTTGTATTTGACAAGGATAGCTTTTAGATTTTATTTCTACAAATTGTCTTTCTATCAAAAGTGTGTTGTGAATTTAGATTTATAATTTACTTTTTTGCACGGTGTGAACGTAGTATTACAATTTACTTTTCCCGTAAAGTGTGATGTAGTTCTAGGATTTACTTTTCTGCAGAGTGTGAATATAGTTTTAGAATTTACTTTCGAGTGTGAATTTAATTTTAGCATTTACTTTCATGTCGTGTGATTTACTTTCATTGCAATTTAGTTTTAATAGTTGTTTAAATGGCTAGTTCCTTACCAAGACAATGTAACTGCTCATACCATTGTTTGTAAGTAAGGTTATTGAACTACAACTTCAAGTAGATAAACTAATGTAAGAGGAGATTGTAGTTTGTACATACAGTGCATGGTAATTTGCAAGTTCTCAACGAACCCCGGGTTGACAATTAATGTACACTTCTTAGTTGTTTTCTAAGTAATTAGAAGGCAATTAAAAATCAAATCACTATCTAATGCAATAATCAAAGCATATTGTAACACATCGCCTACTACATTTGCTTCCTATGTAGTCTCTCATTCTCTATCTCCTTTCTTCTTTATGGATCCACAGTCTTTCTTCGGATGTCCTTTCTTTCCACAATTCCAACACTCTATCTTTCCCATTATGGACTTGGATCTTCTCTTCCTAGACTTGTTGTGATTACCTGGGCTCTTTCCTCTTTCCCTTTGCATTACCTTAGTCTCCATGGTCAACGCATTACCTGATGTCTCACCTGTGATTTTCCTTTGCATTTCATCGCTAAGAATAAAACCAACAACATCATCAAATTTCAAAGTGTTTGAACCGGAGACAAAGTTACTTATAGCCATGACCAAGCAGTTCCATCTTTCTAGCAATGAGCACAAAATTAGAATAGCCCTAATCTCATCATCAAAGTTCTCTTTTACAGAACTTAGCTTAATTGTAATTGTATTAAATTCATTTAAATGATCAACAACAGATCCACCTTCTGACATATTCATATTAAATAAGTGCTTCATTAGAAATACCTTATTGGAGGCTGAAGATTTTCATACAGTTTACCCAATCCAATCATCAGACCCTCCATTGTCTTTTCTTTTGAAATATTGAAATCCACCAACGGATCTAGCCACATTCGTATTGTTCCTAGTTCCTTTCTGTCATGAACATCCCATTCTTCGTCCTTCATAGTCGCTGGTTGTTTTGTTTTTTCTCAAATGGTAGGAATAGATCCTTCTGATGCAAACAATCTCTCTTGCACAAGCCTACGATGCTACAATGTTGTATATATTCTTGTGAAAGCTAAATAGATTGAACAATCACTATTATGAGGACATAAATACAATGTACCTATCCTATCTTCTTTTTCTATCACCATCGATCCTTTATTTATATTCCACCACATTTCTCCAAATGTAGATAAGTAACCTCCATCTCCCAACTTCCCTGTTGAGATAATATTTATTTTCATAACAGGAATATGCCTTACATATTTCAGCAACCATTCACCTCCATTATTTAATTTTATCCATACCTCACCCATTCCAACAATTTAATATGGATCATCATCACCTAATAAAACATGTCTGAATCACCTAAAACATAATTGTGAAATAATTTCCTCTGTGGTGTAGCATGACATGAATCCCATAAATTTAATACCGAGTAATCACTAGTATTATTTAATGCAATAATCAAATCATCTTGTAACACTTCGCCTACAACATTTGATTCCCGTGTAGTCTCTTGTTGTCCATCTCCTTTCTTCTTTAGAGTTTTGCAGTCTTTTTTCAGATGTCCTTTCTTTCCGCAATTCCAACACTCTATCTTTCCCATTCTGGACTTGGATCTACTCTTCCTAGACTTGATGTGATTACCTAAGATCTTTCCTCTTTCCCTTTGTCTTCCCCTAGTCTCCATGGTCAACGCATTACCTGTTGTCTCACCTGTGCTTTTCCTTTGCATTTCATCGCTAAGAATAACACCAAAAACATCATTAAATTTCAAAGTGTTTGAACCAAAGACAAAGTTACTTATAGCCATGACCAAGACGTTCCATCTTTCTAGCAATGAGCACAAAATTAGAATAACCCTAATCTCATCATCAAAGTTCTCTTTTACAGAACTTAGTTGATTTGTAATTGTATTAAATTCATTTAAATGATCAACAACAGATCCACCTTCCAACATATTCATATTAAATAAATGCTTCATTAGAAATACCTTATTGGAGGCCGAGGATTTTCATACAGTTTACCCAATGCACTCATCAGACCCTCCATTGTCTTTTCTTTTGAAATATTGAAATCCACCAACGGATCCAGCCACATTCGTATTGTTCCTAGTTCCTTTCTGTCATGAACATCCCATTCTTTGTCCTTCATAGTCACTGGTTGTTTTTCTTTTTCTCAAACGGTAGGAATAGATCCTTCTGATGCAGATAGTCCTTGGTATGCATCTTCCATAACTGGTAGTTTTTCCTGTTAAATTTCTCGACCTTAAAGTTTCCTTCTTTCTCCATTGCTTCCACTCGAATGAGGAACCCTTCTTTCCTGTGAGTTTATCTGCCAAATAGACCTTTGGCTCTGATACCAATTGTTAAAAAAATAAGATTGCATAGCAATAACAATAAACAAGATGCAAATATAAATCACATAAACGCAATACAAGAGAGACACCAATATACGTGGTTCACCCAATCTGGGGGCTATGTCCACAAAGAAATTTTCAGTCCTTTTATTATTATACCATCCAACAAATGAAGGGATACAACCTGCATCACATCTGCTGCAACTCCCTCTTCACTCTTTCACAGTCTCTCTTACACAATCTCAAATATCTTTACAATACTACAATACGCAGTCGTATTACAATGTCTTCCTTTCAAAGAGCGATTACCATGAGAAAATACCACAGGATACCGCATACCATGGGCCCGAAAATCACCCATTATTGATCAAGTCATGACTATGAAATTACAACATTTTACAAGGCATTTTTTTCTAAAATTTTCGCTATGGGGGCATTACCCCTAAATCCCCCTAGGAGGGGCTCCTAAAATGTAGTAGTTTCCCCCCCTGGACCCTCCATTGTGACTATAGTTGGGGGGAAAACCCCCCCACACCCCCCGTCATGGGATGGGATATAGCCATGACTAAAACATGACATCTGAATAAGGAAGATCAGGATCCACAACCAACAATCTCCCACTAGGATACTGATCACATCAACTCCACTGCTACTGTATCTGTTGGACTATGCTTCAACCTTGAAATTGGAAAATTTGTCATATTCACCTTCATTATTGAAGGCGAACTAAAACTGAGTAGGAACTCAGTTTCTATCTGGTTACCACCTTTGTCAACATGTCTACAGGATTATGGCTAATGTGTAGCTTTAGTGTTAGAATGGAAGGTTGAGTACTTTGGAAGATCAATGGCACTATGGATGTCACTATACAACCTGCTATTATCCTGCTTCTTACCCAATTCCTCCATGGACCTATGTATCAAAATCATCTATTTACTAGCCTCTATAGTAGAAACATACTCTTCTTTTGTTATTGAAAGTGCAACAACCTTTTGAAGTTTCAAAACCCAACTTAATGTTGTTCTACCTACAGTAAAGAAATACCTTATGGTGCTCCTCCTGCTATCTTTATCACCTACCATATCTACATCAACATATCCCTAAAAAACAATGTCTGAACCTCCAAAACATAATGCATGAGTAGTAGTACCTCTCAAATACCCAAGAATCCATTTTACTACCTTCCAATGTTCTTTACCTAGATTGTTCATATATCTGCTCACAACTCCCATGGCAAGTGCAATATATGGTCTTCTGCACACCATGACATACATCAAGCTGCCACCTGCTAATGAATAAAGAACCTTGGACATGTAGTCTAACTCTTCCTGTATCTTGGGACACATCTCCTTACTTAGTTTGAAATGGTTGGCTAAAGGCGTACTAACTAGTTTTGCATTCTAAATTCTAAACCTCTCCAACACCTTTTCTATGCACTCACCCTAAGACAATGTCAATTTGGATTTTTCATGTCTTTTGTTATTCTCATACCAAGGATTTGCTTTGCAGCACCCAAATCCTTTATCACAAATGAATTAGCTAACTTCCTTTTGAGCACATTTATATCTTATATGTTAGACCCTGCAACAAGCATGTCATCTACAAACAATAGCAAGATAATATATCTCCCATTATCTAGCATCTTGAAATAAAGACAGTAGTTAGAAAGACATCTACTAGAACCTTGTTATGTCACAAACCTATTAAATTCCAAATACCGCTGCCTTGGAGCTTGCTCCAGGCCATAGAAGCTCTTCTTCAACCTGCATACCAAATTCTATTTCACTTTGACATCATACCCCTATGGCTACTACATATAAATCTCTTCCTTCAAATCCCCATGGAGAAAGGTTGTTTTTACATCTAACTGTTCAAGATGCAAATATTCTACCGCCATTAGACTTAAAATGGTCCTAATTGAAGTCATTTTAACAACAGAAGAGAATATTTCATCAAAATTTATAGCTTTCTTTTGTGCAAACCCCTTTACAACATGTTTGGCCTTGTATTGCTTCTTGCTTCCATCTTCTTCCTTCAACCTGTAAACTCATTTATTCTACAATGCTCTTTTACCTACAGGTAATTGAACCAAATCCCAAGTCTAGTTTCTTACAAACAAGTCCATCTCCTGATTCATGCCTTGCTCCCACTTCTTTCTAGTTTCCACTTGCAATGATTCTTCATATCATTCTGGTTCACTAGAATCAGTCATCAATAAATAATACATTGAAGGAGAATATCATTTAGGGGTTCTGCTTAACCTGGAAGATCTTCTAACACTTGCAGGAGTTTGAGTTACTTGTTGTTGTTCTTGATTTTCTAGCACCTTTGGAACTTCATTTTCTTTGATTTCAAAGCACTATGTAATATATGTTTTCATTTTCATGTTTCTTTCTCTACAATTGATCTTTATACATGACCTTTTCATTGAATACCACATCTCTATTCCTAATGATTTTGTTATTTTCATAATCCCACAAGTGATCACCAAAATCATCAACCCTGTATCCAATAAAGGTACACTTCTTGGATTTATCCTCAAGCTTTGTTTTATTTTCTTTATCAATATGGACAGATGCTTTAGAACCAAAAGTTCTCATAAATGAGTAGTTTACATTTTTACTTGTCCATGCCTCCTCTGGAATCCTACCATCAAAAGCACTTGAAGAACCTATATTTATTAAGTAAACAATAGTATCTACAACATCTACCCAAAAATATAAGGGCAACCCTGCATGAAATCTCATACACCTTGCACTTTCCATGATCGTCCTATTCATCTTTTCTGAAACATGACCATTTTCTTGTGGTGTTCTTGGGACTGTCTTCTCTCTACGAATCCCATGGTATGAAAATTAACTATCAAATTCCTTGCTGTAGTATTCACATCCATTATCATATCTAAGACACTTCAACCTTTTTCCTGTCTAATTCTCAATCAAAGCTTTCCATTTCTTTAAAGCAACAAACACATCGGATTTTTTTCTACTGCAATAAACCCAACATTTTCTCATTGCATCATCAATAAATGTAACATAATAACGAGAGCCACCAAGATATTGTACTTGAGACAGTCCCCATACATATGTATGCACAAGCTCTAACTTTTCACTCTTCTTATATTTTCCAACCCTGAGAAATATGTCTCTCTTATGTTTTCCATAAACACAGTTCGCACAGAATTTCAAACTTACCTCATTCATATTTGGAAGCAACTTCCTTGTGTGGAGAATCTGCATCCCCTTCTCACTCATCTGGCCAAGCCTATGATGCCACAATGCTGTATCTATTCTTGTGGAAGTTAAATAGATAGAATAATCAATATTATGATGACATAAATACAACGTACCTATCCTGTTTCCTTTTACTATTACCATTGATCATTTATTAATATTCGACCACATTTCTCCAAATGTAGATAAGTAGCCTCCATCTCCCAACTTCCTTGTTGATATAATATTTCTTTTCATAGCAAAAATATTCCTTACATCTTTCAGCATCCATTCACCTCCATTACTTAACTTTATCCATACCTTACCCATTCCAACAATTTTACATGGCTCATCATCACCCAATAAAACATGTCCGAAATCACCTGAAACATAATCGTGAAATAATTTCCTATGTGGTGTAGCATGACATGAATCCCATGAATTTACTACCCAATAATCACTAGTATTATCTAATGCAAGAATCAAAGCATATTGTAACACATTGCCTACTACATTTGCTTCCTGTGTAGTCTGTTGTTGTCCATCTCCTTTCTTCTTTATTGATCTGCAGTCTTTCTTCAGATGTCCTTTCTTTCCACAATTCCAACACTCTATCTTTCCCATTATGGACTTGGATCTTCTCTTCCTAGACTTGTTGTGATTACCTAGGCTCTTTCCTCTTTCCCTTTTCCTTCTCCTAGTCTCCATGGTCAACGCATTACTCGATGTCTCACCTATGATTTTTCTTTGCATTTCATCACTAAGAATAAAACCAACAACATCATCAAATTTCAAAGTGTTTGAACCAGATACAAAATTACTTATAGCCATGACCAAGCAGTTCCATCTTTCTAACAATGAGCAAAAAATTAGAATAGCCCTAATCTCATCATCAAAGTTCTCTTTTACAGAACTTAGTTGATTTGTAATTGTATTAAATTCATTTAAATGATCAACAACAGATCCACCTTCTAACATATTCATATTAAATAAGTGCTTCATTAGAAATACCTTATTGAAGGTCAATGATTTTCATACAGTTTAACCAATGCACTCATCAGACCCTCCATTGTCTTTTCTTTTGAAATATTGAAATCCACCAACGGATCCAACTACATTCGTATTGTTCCTAGTTCCTTTCTATCATGAACATCCCATTCTCCGTCCTTCATAGTCGCTGGTTGTTTTGTTTTTCCTCAAATGGTAGGAATAGATCCTTCTAATGCAGATAGTCCTTGATTTGTATCTTCCATAACTGGTAGTTTTGGCCGTTAAATTTCTTGACATTAAATTTTCCTTCTTCCTCCATTTCTCCCACTCGAATGAGGAACCCTTCTTTCCTGCAAGTTTATCTGCCAAATAGACCTTTGGCTCTGATACCAATTGTTAGAAGAACAAGATCGCATAGCAATAACAATAAACAAGATGCAAATATAAATCACATAAACACAATACAAGAAAGACACCAATATACGTGGTTCACCCAATCCGGGGGCTATGTCCACAAAGAAATTGTCAGTCCTTTTATTTTTATACCATCCAAAAACTGAAGGGATACAACCTGCATCACATCTGTTGTAACTTCCTCTTCACTCTCTCACAATCTCTCTTACACAATCACAAAGATCTTTACAATACTACAATACACAGTCGTATTACAATGTATTCCTTTTAAAGAGTGATTACCATGGGAAAATACCACAGGATACCCAGTACCATGGACCTGAAAATAACTCATTATTGATCAAGTCATGACTATGAAATTACAACATTTTACAAGGCATTTTTATCCAAAATTTTCGCTATGGGGACGTTTCCCATGAATCCCCGCTAGGGGGGGATCCTAAAATGTAGTAGCCGCCCCCCTTGGACCCTCCATGGGGACTGTAGTTGTTGGGGAATCCCCCCCACACCCCCCATCATTAGCTGGAATCTAGACATGACTGAAACATGACATCTAAATAAGGAAGATCAGGCTCCACAACCAACAATATCCCACTAGGAGACTGATCACAGCAACTCCACTGCTATTGTATCTATTGGACTATGCTCCAACCTTGGAACTGAAAAATTTGTCATATTCACCTTCATTCTTGAAGGCCAACTAAAAATGAGCAGGAACTTAGTTGCTCTCTGGTTACCACCTTTGTCAACATGTCTGCAGGATTCTAGCTAATGTATAGCTTTTCCAACTTCAATTGTTCAGCTTCTAGAATATATCGTATGAAATAGTACTTGAGTTGTATATGTTTAGTGTTATAATGGAAGGTTGAGTTCTTTGCAAGATAAATGGAACTCTGGTTGTCACTATACAGCCTTTTATTCTCCTACTTCTTACCCAATTCCTCCATGAACATATGTATCCAAATCATCTATTTATTAGACTCTGTAGCAACAACATACTCTTCTTTTGTTGTTGAAAGTGCAACAACATTTTGCAGTTTCAAAACCCAACTTACTGTTGTTCCACCTACAGTAAATAAATACCCTATGGTGCTCATCCTGCTATATTTATCACCTACCATATCTGCATCAACATATCCCTAAACAACAGTGTTTGGACCTCCAAAACATAATGCATGAGTAGTAGTACCTCTCAGAAATACCCGAGAATCCATTTTACTGCCTCCCAATGTTCTTTACCTAGATTGTTCATATACTTGCTCACAACTACCATAGAATGTGCAATATATGGTCTTCTGCACACCATGACATGCATCGAACTGCCACCTGTTAATAAATAAAGAACCTTGGACATATAGTCTATCTCTTCCTATATCTTGGAACACATCTCCTTACTTTGTTTGAAATGGTTGGCTAAAGGTGTACTAACTAGTTTTTCATTATGCATTCTAAACCTCTCCAACACCTTTTCTATGTACTCACATTGAGACAGTGCCAATTTACAATTTTTCTTGTCTCTTGTTATTCTCATACCAAGGATTTTCTTTGTAGCACCCAAATCCTTTATTGCAAATGAATTAGCTAACTTTCTTTTGAGCACATTTATATCATGCATGTTAGACCCTGCAACAAGCATGTCATCCACATACAATAACAAGATAATATATCTCCCATTATCTAGCCTCTTGAAATAAACACAATGGCCATAATGATATCTACTATAAGCTTGTTCTGTCATAAACCTGTTAAATTTCAAATACCACTGCCTTGGAACTTGGTCCAGGCCATACAATCTCTTCTTCAAACTGCATAGCAAATTCTCCTTAACTTTAACCTCATACCCCTATGGTTGTTGCATATAAATCTCTTCCTCCAAATCCCCATAGAGAAAGTTTTTTTTACTTCTAACTGTTCAAGATGCAAATCTTCTACCGCCACTAGACTTAAAATAGTCCTAATTGAAGTCATTTCAACAACATCAAGGAATATTTCATCAAAATATATATCTTTATTTTGTGGAAAACCATTTACAACAAGTTTGGCCTTTTACCACTTCTTACCTGCATCTTCTTCCTTCAACCTGTAAACCCATGTATTCTGCAATGTTATTTTAATTGCATGCAACTGAGCCAAATCTCAAGTCTGATTTCTTGCCAATGAGTCCATCTCCTATTCCATGCCTTACTCGTACTTCTTTCTAGTTTTTACATGCATTTCTTCTTCATAACATTCTGGTTCACCAGAATCAATCATCAATAAATAATACAGTGAAGGAGAATATCGTTCAGGGGGTCTACTTAACCTGGAATATCTTCTAACACTTGCAGGAGTTTGAGGTACCTATTGTTGTTCTTAATTTTCTAGCACCTTTGGAACTTCATTTTTGTTGATTTCATCAAGCATTGTGTACTTTGTTTATTAAGTAAACAAAATTATCTACAACATCTGCCCAAAACTGTAATGGAAACCTTGCATGCAATCTCATACACCTTGCACGCTTCATGATCGTCCTATTCATCTTTTCTGACACCATTTTCTTGAGGTGTTCCTGGGACCGTCTTCTCTCTATGAATTCCATGGTATAAAAAGTAACTATCAAACTCCTTGCTGCAGTATTCACCTCCATTATCATAAATGAGACACTTCAACATTTTTCCTGTCTTATTCTCAACCAAATATTTCCATTTCTTAAAAGCAGCAAACACATCAGATTTATGTCTAATGCAATAAACCCAAGTTTTTCTAGATTCATCATCAATAAATGTAACATAATAACGAGAGCCACCAAGAGATTGTACCTGAGACGGTCCCCATACATTTGTATGCATGCTCTAAATTTTCACTAATATCCTGTTTCCCAACCCTGCGAAATATGACTCTCTTTTGTTTTCCATAAACACAGTTCTCAAAGAATTCCAAACTTACCTGCTGTAGATCTAGAAGGAACTTCCGTGAGTGGAGAATCTACATCCCCTTCTCACTCATGTGACCAAGCCTATGATGCCACAATGTTGTATCTATTCTTGTGGAATTTACAGAGATAGAACAGTCAATATTATGATGACATAGATACAACGTATAGATCCTGTCTCATTTTTCTATCACCATCGATCCTTTAGTGATCTTCCACCACGTTTCTCCAAATGTAGATAAACAACCGCCACCTCCCAACTGCCTTGTTGAGATCACTTTTTTTTTCATAGCAAGAATATGCCTTACATATTTCAACAGCCATTCACCTCCATCCTAAAGCTTTATTTGTACATTACCCTTTCCAACAATTTTACATGGCTCATCATCACCCAATAAAACATGTCCAAAATCACATGGAACATAATCATGAAATAATTTCCTATGGGGTGTAGCATGACATGAAACCCCTGAATTTACTACCCAGTAATCACTAGTATTATCTAATGCAAGAATTGAATCATCTTGTAACACCACCTTCTACATTTGCTTCCTGAGTAGTCTCCTGCTATCCATCTCCTTTCTTCTTTAGAGATTTACAGTCTTTTTCAGATGTCATTTCTTTCTACAATTCCAACATTCTATCTTTCCCAGTCTGAACTTGGATATATCCTTCCTAGATTTGTTGCGATTACTTGGGTTATTTCCTCTCTCCCTTTGTCTTCCCTTGCTCTCCATGGTCAACGCATTAGCTGATGTATCACCTGTGATTTTCCTTCGCATTTTTTCGTTAAGAATAACACCAACAAAATCATCAAATTTCAAAGTGTTTGCAACAGAGACAAAGTTACTTCCATCCATGACCAAGTCGTTCCAAATTTCTAGCAATGAGCACAAGATTAGAAAATCCCTAACCTCGTCGTCAAAGTTCACTTTTATAGAACTTAGTTGATTTGTAACCGTATTAAATTCATTTAAATGATCAACAAAAAATCCACCTTCTAACATCTTCATATTAAATAAACTCTTCATTCGAAATACCTTGTTGTAGGCAGAGGGTTTCTCATATAGTTTACCCAATGTGCTCAGTATACCCTCTATTGTCTTTTCTTTTGAAATATTGAAAGCCACCGACAAATCTAGGCACAACTGTATTGTTCCTAGTGACTTTCTGTCAAGAACATCCCATTCTTCGTCCTCCATAGTCACCAACTATTTTGCTTTTCCTCCCAACAGTAGGAATGAATCCTTCTAATACAGATAGTCCTCCATTTGCATCTTCCATAACTGGTAGTTTTTGTCGTTAAATTGCTCGACCTTAAAATTTCATTCTTCAACCACTTCTCCCACTCGAACTAGGAGCCTTTCGTTCCTGTGATTTTATCTGCCAAATAGGTCTTTGGCTCTGATACCAATTGTTACAAAAACAGGATCACATAGCAATAACAATAAGAAAGATACAAATATGAATCACATAAACACAATACAAGAGAGACACCAATATACGTGGTTCACCTAATCTGGACTAGGTCCATAGAGGAATTATCAGTCATTTTATTATTATACCATCCAACAAATGAATGGATACAAGTTGCAACACATCTGCTGCAACTTCCTCTTTACTCTCTCATAATATCTCTTACGCAATCATTGTCACGTCCCCTCCCATGGATCCAACTCAAGGAAGGGAACATGACTAAAATTTTAGGCTTTTACAAAAACTTAGCCCCATCATCAAATTCATACAAATAAAAACACATGTGTGTAGATGTATAATTCAAATTAACACAGCGGAAATAAAATCTATATTCACACACATTTCACATGCATTCATCAACATAATAAGAACTATCAGTAATTAAAAACATTGCAGAATTTAATACACATGGAGAATACTTATCTTGGTTGTGAATTTGTCCCGAGCAACTAGCTATGCTACTGCAATGTTCCACCCATCCATAGGCCAGTTGTGTTCATCAATCTCTTAACACAACTACCACCCCCAAGTTGGGCATGATTTCCACAAGGAATGGGAACACTCAATCTCAAGCCAAAGCAATGGATACCCATAACTTGATCCACATCATTCTTTCCCACACACAACAAGCACATATGTTGGGTATAGAAAAACATTTTTAACTATGGGATTCACTACACATGGTGTCCATGGATTTCTCAAATCGTGGCACCCAAAAATGAGTTGTGGGAAGAGAAAATCGAACACAGGGAATAAAATCGAGTTTCCAGGAAGTATATGGGCATTTAGAGGGAAAAAATGACCTCCATGGACCCCCAAATCATGACTCCCTTCCTCCCAGTCCTTCTACAACACAAAAGCGACCTCCCAGTTAAAGAAAAGGGAGGAAAACTTAGGAAAAAATGTGAGAGAAAACGCTCAGCTATCTCTCAACTCATGAGAGAGAAAAACTCATGCATGAAGAATTGCTTAGGGAGAAATTTCATGTCTCTTTTCTTTCCCAAGAATCCAAACACATTTTTCTAAAAATGGTGGCTTTCCATACCCAAAATTGGACAACCATTACTCTGCATTTCCCCCAAAAAATAACTATTTCAACCAACTCTTGAGAGAAATAAATGATTGGGTACACAAATCAACATGGGTAGTTGAAGGTTCATGGTTTCTCTCATTGACACTTGGCTTGACTTTATTAGTTCCAACAGTTTGAATATTTTCCTCCCAATTCCTTGTAAAAATCATGCCCCCATACTCTTGTTGCATTGCATAGCTAGTTGTGGGTATTATATTAAAATGCATATTTACATGATGTTTGTTTTTTTTCTATTTTTCCTGGCTAGCACGAGAACCATATGCATTGTTTTTTAGTTTCCGAGACATAAAATACTAAATCGATGGCGGGGCCTTGGCCTTGAGCTCCTGACCACTATTTTTATAACCATATTATATTATTTACAAGTTTAATGCAACGGGGTCAAAATCAGGGTGTTACAATCACATAGATCTTTACAATACTACAATACACACCCGTATTACAATACCTTCCTTTTAAAGAGCGATTACCATTAGAAAATACCACGGGATACCCAATACCATGGGTTCGTAAATCACCCATTATTGACCAAGCCATGACTATGAAACTACAACATTTTACAAGGCATTTTTTTCCAAAATTTGCGCTACGGGGGCGTTGCCCCCAAACCCCCTCTCAGGGGGGGGGCTCCTAAAATGTAGTCATCGCCCCCTTGGACCCCCCATGGTGACTATAGTTGGGGGGAATCCCCCCCCACCCCCCATCATGGGATAGGATCAAGACACGGCTAAAACATGACCTCTGAATAAAGAAGATCGGGATCCACAACCAACACCACTTATTGCCCCATATTCTAAATGTACAACGAGGCAGGCGCAACCTAGCCTATAGCTACCAAAAATGGGCAAGAAAACAATAAATGAAGGCACAAAATAATTTGGGAAACCTACTTGGACAATTTCACTAACATGAGAATAGCCGTAGCAAGCTCGCCCCTTGCACGAAGAATCAAGAAATCGGTAATCCTTGTCGCACTAGAATGAAAGGAAAACCTAGATGACCAACCCCACCACAAACAAAGATGACACATGTTAACACCAAAAAAGTGCTCACTAGCTCATTCCCTTATTCACATGACCCATTTGTCCACTTTTCCACCATCTGAGCCTCTGAAACCAACAAAAGGTCACCAAAAGACCTTAGTACACCCCTTTTTCCCACTCAAAAATATTATTTTTCCTAAAAAAGCATAAAAAACCCTCAAAAAGGGTCCAAATTCCCAAAAATATTAAAAAGGGAATAAAAATATTAATTTTATTCAAAAAAGGAAAAAGGAGGGAAAAGTACCTAAACCATGTTGGTCAATACCATTTGGTTTCCACAAAACCATAAATGGTATTCCCCACCACCAAAACCTATAAAAAGGTGGTAGGGGCTCCTCATTTCACATCCATCCATTATCTCATCCTCATGCTACCGAAATCTTCCTTGAGCATTTTGGCCATTGTAAGCAACCTTGGAGAAGGAGACCTCTTGGAGCTTGGAGCTACTCATCTTGGGAGTTGCTCAACATCAACCTTCACCATTGAAGGTATTATCGCAAGCACTTGCTTGCCCCCCACTTTTCAATACAAATTCATTCTTTAATATTTTCTTGTTCTTGTTTTTTAAATGTTTACACTATTTGCTTATATTCTTGCATAGATCCATGATTAGTTTAGTTTAGATTAGTTTCTTGTTTAATTCTATTGAAACTGCTGCTACTAGTTAGCAGGTTCCCATAGCACTAAGCCTGGTTGCAAAACTGGGCCAACAGTTTTTGGCGACTCCGCTGGCTTTGAACAATAGATCTCAAATTTTGCTTTTAATTTTAGTTTTTTATTAGTTTTTATCCTTTAGATCCATAGATCTGCCATCCTAGACAGCAGATACATTGCTGCTCTAGTTTTTGGCCCTATCTATTGCCATTAACAGCCCAGAATTCTCAATTTTCGGGTTCGTTTTTCGGCTTCCGTGCACGACTTTCGCCTCGCGGTTTTTAGCCTGACAGTCGCGCGGTCCATCGCGACTTTTCGGCTTTTTTCCGCGCGGCTTCGCGGAAATTTTCCGCACTGCACATCGCGGCTTCGCGGACATTTTCCGCGCTGCACATCGCGACAGTGTGCCTAAATCCCGCGCGATCCATTGCGACTGTGCGACAGAAACCCGCGCGGTCCATCGCGTCTTTTCTGTCAAAAGTCGCGCTGCTAATTTTTTCATTCGGCCATTCCGATTCAAAAAATTATTTTTTACTGTATTTTCTGCCCACATAGCACATTTTTACAGTATTAAATTCTGCATATTTTACAGCCATAGAAAAAATTTTACTATTTAAATGCACATCTAGAAGTCTTTTTAAAAAATTTCAAGAAAGTGAAAGAAAGACTTATTTTGCAGTTTATCTAGGTTAAAAAAATTTCCTGTTTACTTCTTTAAAAATCTTGCCCTTAGCAATTTCCTTGAAAAGAAAACCATTTATTTCTTTCAAGAAGTCTATTATTTGCTTTCATGATCCCAAAGATCCTTTGTTTTTTGAGTTAATTTTGCAAAGCATTTTTCCATTTATTGAAAGAAGTCATAAATATTTGTTTTATTTTTATTTTTGAAAGATCCTTTATTTTTTGAAAATTTCCTATAAAGCATTTACTTCTTTCAAGTTCAGTTTACAATACTACACGTGCACCCACTCAAACACTTAATTGAACTGAGCTTTAAAACTTACCCTAATTTCAACACACTTTAAACTCACTTGAGGAACACTCAAAGAACTTTGTAACTAGGTAGTATTGGGGGGATAGGTGTTCCAATAACACCCCTCAATTATTACATCTGAGACATAGAAGTTGTCCATTTAGGGAGCTAAAATCTCTTAGTATTTATTGGCGCGGTCACAACCGGTTTGTGGGAATGCCTCTCCCCTAGGAGGGTTGAAGTCGCGAGGATGGTTCCGGAAGCCTGAGTGGAATACCGAAATCCATTCAGTAACCGAAGGGCTACCATTCGCAGTTCTCAGGATATCCCTGTATTGGGATATTGCGATCAAAGGACCAAACGGCAGATTTACCTTTTCTCAACGCGTCATGAACGGAGTATCCTAGTAGCCTTTCTTTAGGATTGATTACCCGGTGTCCCTCCCGGTAGGGGGATATCTAGCCGTTGTCTCAACACTCATATTGTCTGACTTTGATTTCATCACCTTGCAGAGGATATCGTTTGTTGATTCACAATACTTTTAGTTAGATGTTTGCATGATTCAACCCACCTTTGGTCTAGTTACACCTATTTTTTCTAGGAGCTGTTTGCATGTTGATATTCTGACCATTTGTTGCATCCCTCCACTTATTGTAGCACAGCTACTAGAATAAGTGCTTTTTTTGAGGTTGATTTTTTGGCCTGAGAGCCTTCATTTTCACTCCCCTTATTGCACCCTTGGTTGCATTAGGGTTTTGAGTTTTTTATATATATATATCACCACTTGATACTTAAACAGATTTTTCCACAAAAACTCATTTTCTCACCATTGAGAATTTTAGATGCTCTCGACGTCTACAGGGCGAACTCCTAGAGTTCAGTCTACTTGGCTCGCCACGTCACCGACGCCGAGCCTTATCCCTTGACTCGACACATCGTTGGTCAACTAGACAGTCATCCGATTCTGACACGCCTCACTTCACTTCTGATTCTGAGGCAGAATCCGAAAATCCCACTGCGTTATTCCCAACCAACATTATGTCTGGAACACCATTTGATCCACTCTTTACCAGCACCAGAGGAGAGACGTCTACAGACCATTCTACTGTAGTGCCGTCCATGGCAACAACCACCCCCCTGGGTATGCCCAATATGGGCAACACTCCACATTTAGGAATGCCCAACACAGGGCCACCTCCTGTTATAGGAATTCCCAACACAGGGCCACCACCTGTTATGGGTATGCCCAACATAGGGGTCACACCCCATCTGGTTTCCACAAACCCTATCCCAGGAATCACCACTATTATTCCTAACCCTGGTGGAACCCATGTTGCACTAGGAAGCACTGGCCCTTACCAGACCACACCTATTGGAGGACATATACCTTCAATACCTAGCATACCTTTAGGTGCTACTAGTCCCCATACCACAATGACTAGGCATGTCCCAGTCCCAGTCGCTACATCTGCTAGCTTACCGTATATGGCAATTTTGAACTTGCCAGATTTAGCCAGGCTCACCAATGACCCTATCAGACACGATCCTGAGGACCCCCAGAACCATATCATGTCCTTCCATCTATGGTGTTCCTCCAACTCCATAGTGGACGACTCTGTCCGCCTCCGTCTGTTACAGCGCACTTTCACTGGCTCTGCAGCCAAGTGGTATATCGAGCAGCCCCATGGGACGCATGCCACCTTTACCTCCCTTGCCTCGACCTTCCTGCAATTCTTTCAGTTACCTGTCCGCTATGATGCGGGCGTCGAGATCCTACTGTCTTGCAGACAGAACACGGCCACCCACATCACTGACCACATTCATGAGTGGCGTCGACACCGGAGCCTCTGCAAAATCAAATTAGACGACCGTATCTTCCTAGATTGGTTTCTCAAATCCCTTCTCCCTCTCATTGCAAAGGATGTGGCATCCGAAAGACCCCAGTCTGAGGAAGAGGCCATCCTCAAAGCCCAACAGTTTGATCTCATTTACGCCCAGTCGGGTTATCTATACACAATCATACCAGACGCCCCACGCGGCGACTCTTCACGCGGTGACACACTGGGGGCATCACATGCCGCTGATGGCATTATTGGCCAAATCACACCGCAAGCTAAACCTTTCAGCATGGTGAGCACCATGCCTGCCCCAGACCTCTCTAGGGCTACATCCAGTTCCGAAGCGACAACTTCTTACGCTCCAAAAAACCAGACACATCACATTCATGGACCCTCTTGTCCACAACATTGCTATGGACAAGCGCCATCAGCATATGTACCTCCTACATATTATAACCAACCTGCTACACAGAACTCCATTCAGTTCCCGCCACAACCGATGCAGTACCCACAGCAAGCTACACCAGCTAATCCAACACATCCAATAGCTCAGGGGTACCAACAACCCCAACAGGCAACTGGACCACCGCCAGCTCCACCTGCATATTACCCACCGCAACCTGCTCCCGCACCTGCGGCTCCCCAGAATCCCCCCAATGCTCAAGGGCATGTGTACGCACAACAACATCAGCCCCAATACCATAATAACCAACGCAACCAGGGTGGGAAACCAAACCGTGGAAGAGGACGTAACCGCAGTAACAACCAACACAATAACCAAGGTCCACAACCTCCCCACCATCCGCAAAATAATAACGCGGCGCCTGCTCATCAGAATCCTGATTGGCCACCTAAGCAAGCCAAAAATGCTAATTTACGAACAAACCATCCTTGTTCTATTTGCGGGGTCTATGGCCACTATACCCACGCTTGCCCACATCTGGAACGAGTTCGGCAACTATGGACAGATGACGCCCGTCGTCAAGGGCAGGCGGCTCCTCAGCTGCCACCCAACCCTCCACCACCTCAACAACAACCTTTGGTGCTACAAAACCCTTTTCCAACACAAGGAGTGGTGAACACTCAGCCGTTAGCTCCCCCACAGAACAACGTGCCACCACAACAAATCACTTACGCCGCTCCTGATCAACCAATGTTTGATTCAGGCACTCACCACTTATTGATGATGTCCACTGCCGATGTCAACATCCAGACACGTCGGAACCAGTATGGACCTACCTCTGAAGCCCCCCCGCCGATAAGAATACTAACGCTCATCCCACTGATCAGACGTTACGTATACCACCGCTTCCACTCGATGGCGCCTCTAAAGCACCTCGTTTCCCACTCCGCCGTATCAACAACAACCCCAATGCACGAGCTGCGTCAAATTACAACATCGTAGATGACTTAGCTCAATCTCCCGCAGCCATGTCTGCGTTAGAAGTCTTGAAAAACTGTCCTATGCAGCGCAAGACTTTACTTTCCGCCATTGGGGCGATTGACCCAAATGATTCGAAATTGATGACCTTTGATTTGGACCAGTCCGAACCACGTCTGCCTTCCACCATAGCAGTCCAAGTTTCTGTTTCTATTTGGAATCTTGTCATCCATCGATGTATCATCGACGAGGGTGCCTCTACATGCGTCATGTCCACATTCGTTTGGCAGAAGTTGGGATCCCCTACTCTCCAGCAATCCACCACTGCATTGCAGGCCTACGACGACCAGTCAACTCAACCTCAAGGTCTACTACCCAATGTCCCCGTCCAATTGGGTGGGAAAACTGTGCTCATCGACATAGAGGTCATTAATGCCCAACTCGATTATAACCTTTTACTTGGCCGCAGTTACATGTACGCCATGAAAGCGGTTGCCTCATCCGTTTTTCGTACCATGATGTTCCCCCACGAGGGACGCGTGGTCAAAATCGACCAACTCACCTACTATGATCCCAATGCCCCTGCAGCACCCGAAAATGTTCTCCCCATGGTAGAACAACCCGCTTCTAGTGCAACTACCTCCTTTGTTTCTTCTGTGGGACCCGGACTTTATTCAGATACACCAATGACCTCTACATTATAGGCCATTCCACCACCGTCACCGGAGACCCACGTCGCAAACCTCTGTACTCTTTCACAGAATACACAAGCACCCGGTAGTCAAACACCATTGGTCCCTAGTCACAACGGTGTTACACCCATCCACACCATCCCCTTTCTATTTCCTCCTTCGGGTATAGTAAGCGCCCTGGTTATGGCTACCCTTAGTCTACCCGGGTTAACATTGGGATTACCCGTGTGGTATATTTCGCCTCCCGCTCCACCTCCGACACCAAATGTCATCCTCCAACCGGTACAACCTATTGTTACCACTACTCAACCTCCTCCTGGTGTCACAATCCCTTCGTCGTCAACGAAACCTCCTCCTAGTCTCAATATCCCTTCGTCGTCAACGAATCCTCCTCCTCTTGTCAAGCCCACTGGGGGCAGAGGTCCACAACCATACACTTCCATACCACCTCCTAAGGCAGTTAAACCCCCACCCGTATTTCAAGCTCCTCCTAAATGCTCGTTGTGCGATGAGATAGGCCATCCCACTCATCAATGCCCACAGTTACCGGCACTCCAGGAACATATGAATATGTTGGACGATGACACCAGCATCCTAGTAGTTAGACTAGAGCCACCTCCTCAGCCTCGCGACAGATCACTGTGCACCAACCATCCTTGTGCCATATGCAGTGTTTACGGCCACTACTCTCACCATTGTCCTGATCTCCCTGACTATAGAGCAGCATTGTACGAGTTAAACAACGTCGATTTAGAGATATCTCCTCCCCTCATCGAAGAGATCTACCCCCCGTCATCATCCTCATCGGAAGAAGTCAATACAATCTATATGATTTCAACAACTTTCAAACCAAAACCCCTTGATTTATGGTCTGACTACTTCAATACTGATGAGCAAATTTTGGAGACACTCACTTCTCCCGACTACCCTTGGGATTATATGCATCATCGCTCGTATTTCCTCCCGGAACCATCTACATCCACCGCATCCAACCAGCTATCGGTCGAATCGAAAGATTTCATACCCACTAAGGTCGATTGGTTAAAAGACCCCATCCCAGCACCGGATTCTTTTGAAGAAGGGAACATGTCCAACATTTCCCCCATTATACAAATCGATATTTCCACAACACCAGGGAAACCCGAGCTCATCTCACTGGGCGCATCTTGCACTCAAGCAGAAACTCAGGCGTATAAAAAGCTTTTTCAAGAATTCCGGGATGTTTTCTCCTGGTCCTATACCGAAATTCCTGGTCTTGACCCTGCCATTATAGAGCACCACATTGATACATGGCCTGAGGTACCCCCTGTTCGTCAGAAACAGCAACCCATTCATCCTTCCAAACTCCCCGCTGTTAAAGCTGAGGTCGAGAAACTTCGCAAAGCAAGATTCATTTATCCTATTCCGTACACCACCTAGGTGTCGAACCCCGTTCCCGTCAACAAAAAGCAAGGCACCCTTAGAGTATGCACTGACTTCCGTGATTTAAACCACGCTTTTCCAAAAGACAATTTCCCCACGCCATTCATTGACCAACTCATTGATGAGTGTGCGGGCCATGAAGTCCTATCTTTCATGGACGGATTTTCTGGATACAACCAGATTCACATCCGTAAGGAGGATCAGTACAAGACTGCCTTCACCACCCCATGGGGCACATTTGCCTAACGCGTCATGCCATTCGGCCTTAAAAATGCTGGTGCCACTTTCCAGCGAGCCATAAATTATTGCTTTCACGACTTGGTCCATATCCTGCGAGTTTATCTTGACGACCTTAAAGCCCGTTCTCGAAAATGATCAGACCACATTAACGACCTCCGGCAAGTTTTCCTGCGTTGTCGCAAATATAAAATCCGCTTGAACCCACACAAGTGTGTGTTTTGCGTTCCGGCAGGACAGTTGTTGGGTTTCATTGTTTCCCAAGACGGAATTACTGTTGATCCCTTGAAGGTCAAAGCCATCTTAAAACTCCCCCCTCCTTGCACGCTTCGGCAGCTCCAGAGTCTACAAGGGCGATCCAATTTCCTTAGGCGCTTCGTTCCTGATTACGCCACCAAAGTCCACGGATTCTTACGCTTACTTCGTACGCACATACCCTTTTTTTGGGATGAGCAAGCAGACACGGCATTCGAAGCCCTCAAGAAAGCTCTCACATAAGCCCCCTTGATATCCCCACCGAATTTCTCTCAAGACTTCACCCTTTATGTCTCGGCATCTGAATATGCTGTGTCCGGAGTTTTGGTCCAAGAAGATGCCTCTCACCAAGAGCATGTAATTTATTACGTCAGCCAGACCTTGTCTGGCCCACCCCTACGTTACCCATACGAGGAAAGATTAGCCTTAGCTGTAGTCTTTTCCGTACAAAAATTGCGACACTACATTCTACTCAGTCATACCACAGTTGTGGCTGACTCCAACCCTATGGTCTATCTCCTAACCCGGCGGCTCCTACAAGGTCATGTTGCTAAATGGGTCATCATCCTCCAGGAATATGACCTTACTTTCAGAACTCCTAAAAGCACCAAAGCCCTCGCGCTTTCTCACCTCATCACCGACCTCCCATCCTCTTCGTCATCACCCGCTATCCAAACAGATCTGATTGACGAACAAATCTTCATCATTTCGTCTGACAACCCATGGTACGGAGACATTTTGATTTACCTCCGCACGCAAAAATTTCGACCACACATCGATCGTGACGGACGCCGTCGGATACGACACCATGCCCCCCGATACCTCTTGATAGGGGATGTAATTTATCGACGCGGCATTAATACCATCCTACGCCGATTCCTATCCCATAGTGAGGCAAAACAAGTCCTCAATGATTGTCATAGCGGCGCCTACGGAGGCCATTTCTCCGGCATGGCCACCGCCCAGAAGATCATTCGGGCAGGTTACTTTTGGCCATCATTGTTTACTGATTGCATCACCGCAGTCAAGCATTGCCAGAACTGCCAACTCTTTGCCCCCAAAGCAAGAACCCCCCCCCCGCCCCCCTTCATCCAGTCATCACTGTTGGACCATTCTGCAAATGGGCCATCGACTTCCTCGACTGCAACCCCACGTCAGCCGGCGGTCACAAACACATCGTTGTGGCCGTAGATTATTTCACCAAGTGGGAAGAAGCCATGCCGACTTACAATTGCAAGGCCGACACTGCAGCACGGTTTTTCTTCAACCATGTTATCACTCGTTTCGGAGTGCCGAAGCAACTAGTCTCTGACCACGGCTCTCACTTCGAAGATGTCGTCTAGAAAGAATTATCAACCATGTTGAAATTTGAACACCATTTCTCTTCCGCCTACTATCCCCAAGGAAACGGCCAAGTCGAAGCGATCAATAAAATTTTGAAGACTATCCTCCAACGTACGGTAGACAAACACAAATCCAATTGGCACCACATGCTTTTCCCGGCACTATGGGCTTACCGCACCTCAACCAAGACCGCCACCGGTTTTACCCCTTTCCATTTAGTTCACGGTGTTGAATCCGTCCTCCCTATTGAGTGCCAAATTCCAGCCTTACATATCGCCGTTGAAATCCTACCGGACACTTCCCCGATTGAGAAACGATTACTACTCCTAGAGCAGGCCGATGAAGATCGGCGCACAACCATTCAAAACATGGAAGCAGCCAAATAACGATCAAAACTAAGTTACGACAAACACGTCCACCCAAGAACCTTTTCTGAGGGAGACCTTGTCCTCGCTTACGATCAAGCTCATGATAAAACCGGAAAGGGAAAGTTTGTATCTATGTGGCAAGGCCCTTACATCGTACACACTTGCCTCGGGCAGGGGGCATACATTCTGACCGATTCAGAAGGCAACCCCCTACGCAACCCACGCAACGGGTTGTACCTTAAACGATTTTACCCATAGAAAATCTAATGGGCACCACCGTCCATTCTAGTATAGGCTTACTTTCTTTTCTCACAAAAAATTCAAAAACCTAAATATTTGTTTTTCTCTGCATGACCACAGATGGATCCTCTTCCACTCTGCTATGTCGGTTTCGCGGATGGTGCAAGCCGTTGGTCTCCCAATCTCGCCTCCGCAGCTTGGGTAATATACTCCCCTTCACATGAGTTAGTTCACATTGACGGAGTATGTTTAGGTGCCGCCACCAATAACCAAGCTGAATACGATGCCGTGACCGGTATCCTGGCCGTAGCTCTCCAAATGAGCATACGTCACCTCAACGTTTTCTTGGACTCACAGCTCCTAGTTTCCCAGCTCAACAATGATTACCAGGTACGCGATCCCTGTCTTTTCAGAAAATTCCTGCGCACTAAACAAATGGTTAGACAGTTTGAATCCATTTCATTCACACATGTCCCAAGACACCTCAATAGTGTAGCAGACCATATGGCCAACAATGTCCTCGACTAGCACACCAATCACATCATGTCATAACCAAAATGTGCATCCACATGCATAACATGTGCCTCCACGGGCATATCCATAAACAAAATGCATCCACGTGCATAACAAGTGCCTCCACGGGCATATACAAATAACAAAATAATGCATCCACGTGCATAACATGTGCCTCCACGAGCATATACAAATAACAAAATAATGCATCCACGTGCATAACATGTGCCTCCACGGGCATATACAAGAGACAAAATGTGCATCCACGTGCATACACGACAATATATCCAAATATATATACCCATATATATATAAACCATGATAGTCAACATGTCATAGGTGCCCTCAGCACCCGATATACAAAAAATGCTTCCCCATATGCTCATCAGCATTTGGGGGCAGATACAATATCATCTACTCATCAGGATCCCTAGGCTCCTCCGTCGGCCCCGTCAGGTCATGGCGAGCTCGAACTCTGCGCTCCTCTGGCGCCTCCTCCGCTGGCCCCGCTGGGCCACCCTGTAGACGGATCCTCATCTGAGCCGGCTCTGCCGGGACATCCCGAGCACCACCCCTGTGCTCTGCCACAAACACCGCTGTCCTCAACAAGAGCGACCGCCACTCAGGCGGCGCACCGAAGCAACCCTCCAAAATATCCCGATCCAGATCTCTCCAACCATCCTCGGGGAGTCCAGCTAGGATCCGGTCGAAGGTCTGTCTGACACCCTCTATGGCGTCATCTCGAGGGCCAACCCCTCTCCCATGAGCCGCAAATCCTCCACCACGTGGAGGTGGTACCGCTGCAGGTGGATGAGCGACCACCATCGCCCGCCCCTGACGAGCCACGTAGTCGGCCGGTGGGACAGGCCCAACATCTGCACAATGCAAATAAACCATCATATGCAACTATAATCATAGACTGATAAATCAAACAACACATGATATAGTATAAAATAAAACACAAAACATACCGTCTAAACTCCAGGCCTGTCCTGGGGCACGAGGCATCTCGGGGTCGCCTCGATAGTCCATGCCGGCATAAGGGTAGTCCTCAATCACCAGGGGCATCTGCTCCCACTGCTCATAAAAATCCTCAGTGAAGAAACCACGGACACCATTGCCGCCACGAGGCATCATCTGCCCCCCACCGCATCATGCGAGGCTCACTCACCAGACCAGCACGAATGGGTACCCATGGCCGCAAGGTCGGCAAGCGCTCAAAGAAAAAACAACATAGGAAGGAGGCATAACAGAACTCACCTCCCTCTCGAATGGGCTTGTCCAGATCTCTCCGGACACCAGCCAGAAACATCTGCCCCCAGGAATAATAAGTCCCCCGGAGAACAGAGTCCACCATCATCGTTTGTTCCCCAGACATACGATGTGGTGCAGCAGCACCCAATATCTGCAGAACACATGCCCCAACAGCCCACATATCCCACTCACGTAGGGATCGCAGACTAATAGAGTTGTTCTGCAAAACAGCATCATCAACACAAAAAGTCTGTAACAAGTCCTCCATATCTACACCCGGCGGGATCCTTGGCAAGAGATCGCCTACCTCACCCAAACGAGGCAACCCAGTCAAAAAATAGACATCCGTGAGAGTGATCTCCAACCTCTCACCCCCAATAATAAATGCACCCTCCGCCGACACCCACCAACTCACCAGCTTGTTCAGGAGACGTCTCACTGAACGAATAGGTGGGATCTGAGCAAACTTCAAAAGTCCGCTCACAGCCAGAGTCTGTCGCACCCCCGGATCAGTCTGAATCCTCTCCATAAGATCATCATCGATCTCTCGCTCCCACCACGAAGACAATGGTCTCCTCAACATCCTGCCAGCAAACAAAAGAAATTTTTAGCCCCAGCACAAATTTTTTTGAAAAAATCCCATCGCGACTTTTCCACAAAAAGCCGCGATGACCATCGCGGCATTTTCACCAAAAGCCGTGATGATCATCACGGCCTTTTCACCAAAATCCGCGGTGATCATCACGGCCTCCATCCCAGAAACCGCGATGAACATCGTGGGTTTTGGCCGGACAGACGCGATGAACATCGCGACTATCCCCCATGAACTCGCGATGAACATCGCGAGTTCCAACCTCACAGTCGCGATGAACATCGCGACTGTCAGCCTGAAACCCGCGCGGTTCATCGCGGGAAAAGACCCGAAACCCGCGATATTCCACGTTGGAGGGTCAACATGGAATTTCGCGGCCTTCGGGGGCCCGTCGCCAAACAAAAAAGACATAATTGAAAAGGCTAAAGCGAATAGAGTTACCTGAAACTCGCAGAATCGAAAACCAAGGGTGAAATCTCCCGGAAATCGATAAATAGCTCTGACTGCTCTGCCAAACTCGCACGTAACAATGACACGTCATTTGGGCCCCACGCCCTATTTATAGAAATTCCACCATTTTTCAAACAACCATTGTGGTATCATACGAAGTCCATTTTTCAAACCGTTGGAATCAGCACAGCGAGAACTTCATGCAGGTTCCTTCCTTTTCCCGTTTTCACGGGGTCTATTTTTTGACCATTTTTTGGTCTCTCTCGTGGCCTCGGTTTGCGTGCCACATCGATCGTTCTCCATTTCAGACATGTCATATATCACCGGATTCAGTTTTCCGCGCTCGTGATGATGCTTGAGATCATTTCTTGAGATCAGTTTTACTAGCATTTTTTCATGCCCCCACGGCACCTCGGTTTGCGTGCCACATCGGCCGTTCTCCGTTTTCGACATGCCTTATACCGCCGGATTTAGTTTTCTGCACTCATGATGATGCTTGAGATCATTTCTCGAACTCACCTTTAGATTTTTCGGGCATTTTTCCCATGCCCCCTCATCACCTCGGTTTGCGTGCCACATCGGCCGTTCTCCGTTTTGGACAAGTCTTATATCGCCGGATTCAGTTTTCCGCGCTTGTGATGATGCTTGAGATCATTTCTCGCTCTCACGCCCATCTTTTTCAGCCATTTTTTCAAAATTCCCTCTCATAGCCTCGGTTTGCGTGCCACAACAGCTGCAACCCCCTTTGTGACAATCTTTATGTCACCGGATCCAGTATCCCACACACATGATGACGCTCGAGACCTTTTCTCGCTCCCATCTATCCATTTTTGTTCGGTATAATTTTATCCCTTTTTCGGGCCGAGCAATCCCTTTTACGAAAAAGGCACTTAGGGAGTTTCTGTTAAGCTCTTTTCTGACTCCTAAAACAATGAAAAGATCGTCGAGCAATCTTGCTTCCTTTCATGCTCGCTAAACGTATCTGAAAGGGCGTCTACCTGGTATAAGTTTACCCCTTTTTCGGACCTCGTAGACTAATTATGAAAAAGGTATACTCTAGTCACATCGGCTAGAAGAGTTCTCCATCCGCATCATTTTATGCTTTTTCGGGCCATGGAGACTAAACTTATGAAAAAGAAACACCAATAGAGTCCACTTACCGTTTTCAGACTCTCTAAACATGAAAGCAACCATGAGCATGAGCCGTCCTGGGCTCACAAAATCCACAGGACCGTAACATTTCAGAGCACACTTTTATCCCTTCTTGGAGCTCATTAAAACTATGAAGAAGGAATCAATGGTGCCTCTTGGCGCCACGACAGATCACATCTACTCATATGAGGCTTCCCCATGATTGGTCGCCTTTGTTCCGAGTATTCTGCAGTATGTCACCTTGAAAATCCCTCGACAGCACCTATCAGCTCGTCCTCCCCCCCAGAGTCAATATATACCATTCAGTCAATAAAAGCAATGATCCCCACACCTACAAGTCAGTTCCCTACGCTGTCAGGTCAACCATGTCATCATGCTATGAACAAAGGAAGTTTGAGTCTACCCACTTTTTGACCCAGTTATTTCCCATCCCCACAAGTATGTCAGTCCTACCATCAGTACTACAACACTTCAGTTCTACACCTCGTGCTCCTATCAAGGAAAAAATCATTGCCTTGTTAGTTGTTGGTCTACCTCTGTCGACGACAACCACATTTATTCCAAAGGATAGACCTAGAGGTCCCTGTGTCTTGGACTCATCACCATTTATGATGAGTGCCTACGAATCATTTCGAGAAGAGTCCTCAGTGCCTCTCCAAATGGTTGTTTCTCGCATGCTCGACTTCAACACCTTGATCGCATCGTTGAGACTCGCACAGGGCATCGGTTCGTTCACTTATTAGTCGAAGACCCCGGATACCTTCTGACTCCTCCACATTTGAGAGTCTACCTATGGATACAACCTGTTAGCACTTTTTCTATAGTTATCCGAGTTGCGCATAGCGACAGTATTCAGATGTACACCAGTTTTATACTCCCTCGAATATACAGTTACATATACTTCTCAGAGATGACTCATAGTCATTGCGTCCCTACAGATGTTGGACACCTTCAGTTCCAACAGGTCATCAGTTATTCCAGTGTATCTGTTATTGAGATCAGTTATGATCAGGAGTAAATCCCAACATAATGTCCCCCCTGGACCATTATGATGTACCAGTAGATTCTTTATGTATTAGATCCCCCTTATTGGGACTAATTATTATGTATATGTCTTGATACGAGCATGGGAATGCCCGCCTCGTCCATTATCAGAGATTATACCTCATTCATATTGAGGCCATGTAATATTTTTTGTTTTTGCAGCTTCCAAGGGCCGTGGCTCCAGTCTCCAACTGGTCTCTTCTCTCCCTAAACCCCAGAAAAAAGACAAAAGAACTATGATGTCTATCGGCCATACGATGAGCTCCTGCCCTCACACATCAGGGGGCAATCTGTTAACACCAAAAAAGTGCTCACTAGCTCATTCCCTTATTCACATGACCCATTTGTCCACTTTTCCACCATATGAGCTTCTGAAACCAACAAAAGGTCACCAAAAGACCTTAATACACCCCTTTTTCCCACTCAAAAATATTATTTTTCATAAAAAAGCATAAAAAACCCTCAAAAAGGGTCCAAATTCCCAAAAATATTAAAAAGGGAATAAAAATATTAATTTTATTCAAAAAAGGAAAAAGGAGGGAAAAGTACCTAAACCATGTTGGTCAATACCATTTGGTTTCCACAAAACCACAAATGGTATTCCCCACCACCAAAACCTATAAAAAGGTGGTAGGGGCTCCTCATTTCACATCCATCCATTATCTCATCCTCATGCTGTCGAAATCTTCCTTGAGCATTTTGGCCATTGTAAGCAACCTTGGAGAAGGAGACCTCTTGGAGCTTGGAGCTACTCATCTTGGGAGTTGCTCAACATCAACCTTCACCATTGAAGGTATTATAGCAAGCACTTGCTTGCCCCCCACTTTTCAATACAAATTCATTCTTTAATATTTTCTTGTTCTTGTTTTTTAAATGTTTACACTATTTGCTTATATTCTTGCATATATCCATGATTAGTTTAGTTTAGATTAGTTTCTTGTTTAATTCTATTGAAACTGCTGCTACTAGTTAGCAGATGCCCATAGCACTAAGCCTGGTTGCAAAACCGGGCCAACAACACCACCCACCTACACTAGCAAAAACCAAGACTACACCACCCGCAGACACCACCACCACAGTACCACAGAAACATGAAGCTCCTTATGAGGGCATGAGCACAAACACCACAGGAACCCACCAAACGAAAACCACAACATGAAACAAACAACAAACTCCCAACCACAGCCTTGCCACAAAATTCTGCAACCAAAACCCTCGTCTGAGAAGTCCAAACTAAAACCCTTGTCCATCGCTTGCATCCTAGCCCCTTGCAGATCATCAATATCGGCTAAAAGACAATTAAACCTTCGCAAAGGACCATGGCACTATACACATTTAAACCATAGTTGACGAACATCGAAAAGATGCAATTTGACAATAGTCGGTTTCACTGGCTCCCTAAAAATTTTAAACCATGGCATTATTAACATTTAAACCTAAGCTGGAGGCCACCCAAAAAACGGAACCTAACTATTCTTAAAACTTGAAATGCCCTGCAAAATCCATCACACCAACACCACATTTAAACCCAAGCTGACGGCCACCGAAAAAACTCAACCCAATTATAGTTAACATTTAAACCTAAGCTAGAGGCCACCCAAAAAACTTAACCTGACTATTCTTAAAACTTGAAATGCCCTGCAAAATCCATTGCACCAACACCACATTTAAACCCAAGCTGACGGCCACCGAAAAAACTCAACCCAGTTATAGTTAACATTTAAACCCAAGCTGATGGCCACCCGAAAAAATGAACTCAACTATACTTAAAACTTGAAATGCCCTACAAAATCCATCGCAACAACACCACATTTAAACCCAAGCTAGCGACCACCAGAAAAACTCAACCCAAATAAACTTAAAACTTGAAATGTCCTATGTAATCCATTGCACCAACGAAACCATAAATATCAATATGAAACCATAAATTACAATATCCTGGAACCATAAATATGAAACCCAACACCATCAATACCACAAAAAACTGGTTGACTTAATGGCACCACCCATGCCTAGGAAGGGAATCTTGAGGCATACATCATGCTCTCCCGTCCAATGAAAGCTCAACAAAATTACCCATTAAACAATATAAAAATAATCCCCATTTAATAATCCACTTTACTAAGAAAAAATGCCCCGGCACATAATTGAAATTACCAATTTATAAATGTCCCCATCGAGAACATAATAATAATCATAAATACATTGCAATATATATATGAATAATAATTTTTTATATTTTATTCGGCACTTTTCTTTTTAAATCAAAGTTTTTAAAACAGCCTTGAGAAAGAATTTCAAATTAAAGATTAAATTGTTTTGATTAACACATTAAAAGTCTAACCTCTTATACTATCTAAATGCTAATTATCTTGTTGTTACATTGAAAGCAGCTTCTAAATTAGGAGTGTGTTTTGGATTCTATATATTAATTAAAAAGCCTTAAAGAAACTTTTTAAATTTTAAAGTAGAGGGTACATTGTCATTTCCAACGTGTCATTTCCTAATTGAATCGAATCGACATTGTCATTTCCTAATTAACTACCAATAATTTGACCAAAGCTTCATTGAATTTGCTATTATAAAACTTAATATGCTAAACTAAACTTATAACTTAAAGAGGTGGAACTAGAAAACTCATTACGGCTATCTGTCTGGGCGATCAGATTGTGCCAGCTGAGGAAAATCGTATTAGTCACATATCGTTCCTTCCCGTTCCCATCTTGCGATCTGCAAGATGATGCAAGACGATGGTCTCGGTGGCTTGAGAGAAGAACTCCTGCCCAGGGATGACATAAAGATCCACGTTGCCGCCGAGAGAAGCAAGATCGGCATCGATGAAATGTTACAGAGATGGGCAGGGGAATTCGGACCTTGGCAGCTCAAGCATTGTGTGTTGGCCAGCCTCGCATGGACGCTGGAGGCCCTCCATACTATGGTCATGATTTTTGTCGACCGCCAGCCTGCCTGGCACTGCAACACAGCAAATCCCCAACAAAATCTCCAAGCTTGGATTGAAACCGGTGGAGGGAGAGGGTTCGAATCCTGCAGTCCGACGGGATCTATATGTTCCATGGACAGGGCTTCATGGGACTGGGATGGAGGAAGCGGAGTTTCTACGGTGTCCGAATGGGATCTCATCTGCGACCAGACATACAAAGTTGGGGTCGTCCAGTCTGCGTTTTTTATTGGATGTTTCTTAGGTAATGGATTCTTCAAACTTTAGGGGCATTTTGCAGTTTAGTAGGAGATAATTGGGATGTGTAACTTCTTTTCATGCTCATTCTGAGTTTGACATAACATCAGAACTCCCTAGTTAAGCGACTCAATTTTGAGCAATTAAGAAGATGTGTTATCTATGAAGAGATCAGATCACATGTTCAAAACCCATAAAAGTAGGGTTACTCATTAACCCCTTGTAATAAGGCTCAAAGAGTAAGCGACCCCTGATTTTGCTTAACATTTCTGATATCTTATTTGATTGATCATGCAGGTGCTGGGATATTTGGGCATCTGTCGGATTCTTCACTTGGACGGAAGGGAGTGTTGAGATTGGTCTGTGTCTGCAACGCCATTCTGGGCTTTCTGACGGCATTATCGCCGAATTTCTGGGTTTATTTGGTACTTCGTCTATTGACAGGCATTACCAGCAGCGGCGTGGGGATTACTTCCTTCGTCCTGGCGACGGAGGCAGTCGGCCCGTCGAGGAGAGGACCAGTGGGAATGTCGACTTTATATTTCTTTTCCTTCGGCACAGCGGTGCTCCCGGCTCTTTCATATTTTTTCGGCAGCTGGAGACATCTGTACGTCGCGAGTTCGATTCCTTCGGTCTTGTATTGCCTTTTGGTTTTTCCCTTCATCTCCGAGTCTCCGCGGTGGTACCTGGTAAAGGGCAGGCTGGAAGAGGCCATGCGAGTCATGAAATCGATTGCAGTGAAGAACGGGAAATCGCTGCCGGCTGGAGTTTTGTTGACATTAGACGGGGACGAAGCCGATGAGACACAGCCTAACAAGGCTGCATCCGGGAGCCCCTTGGACATTTTGAGGTCGCCCTTAACGAGAACGAGGATGGTTTTAATGGCCTTGATCTGGTTTTTAGTCGCTGTGGTGTACTATGGATTGAGCCTGAACGTAGTAAATGTGGGTACTAACTTATATCTAAGCGTCTTCCTCAACGCAATCTCAGAAATGCCTGCAATGGCCGTGACGGCAGCCATGTTGGATAAGTTTGGAAGGAGGAAGATGCTCATCTCAACTATGGTGTTGAGCGGTTTCTCCTGCCTGTTGGGAAGCACAATTACAGGATTGCTCCACGTTTGCAGTTCGAATCCAAATTTCACGGGTCGGATGGCAGGTTTTGTGAGCGCTGTGAAGTTTGTGTGTGGTATGGTAGGGATATTCGGCGCGGCGGGAACGTATAACTTGATATACATTTATACTTGCGAGATGTTTCCGACAGTGGTGAGAAACGCAGCGTTGGGTTTGGCCAGCCAGGCAGGGCAGATCGGCGCCATAGTCGCTCCGATGGTAGTGGTAATAGCAGCGGTAAATCAGTCACTGCCTTTTGCAATCATCGGCGTTTTGGGAATTGTCGGAGGCATTCTGGCTGCCAAGCTTCCCGAGACGTTGAATAGCCCTATGTATGAAACCATGGCAGCTATTGAGAATGGAGAGGCGACTACAATATGATTCGATCTTTAATTTCATTTCATTGACTGCACAATGTTTTTTTTTTCATTGGGTGCACAATGTAATTTTTATTTTAGCATTAAAAAGTATAGTAAGTATTGTCTGATTGATAATAAGGTCATTTAAAAGTCATATTTAATGACTGATTGTAGGCCTTCCAAAAATGTCTTGGACTTCTCTCGAAGATGGAAGACTAAGAGTAGAAGTTTGTAAGAAATAATGCACATATATCAATACAAGTTTTGTAGCAAGACAAGGGTTTGGTAAGGAACGTTGTGGTTTTTCTTTAAAATGAGGACATGATTTGCTTATGTATCTATTAGTGTGCAGTCCTAGCCTAGGTCTGCATGTGTTTCTTCATGCATCTTTTCAATTTTCATATTACCCAAAAAAATTTTGATGTTCCATGTCTCACTAAGTTTTTATAAATAAAGCAGGTTTCAAATTAAATACTAAACACTCCACTTCAATGTCTCCTTAGTCACCTCGTGTTAGGTTTCTGCTAGACCCTTTTCATAAACTTTCATATGTTATTGGATCTCTACCATCTCACATATTAAACCGTGCCTATTCCTGCATTTGCCATTACTATAGCCAAAATGCAGAAAAAACCATGAAAACAAACAACAAAGCCACCAACCTATTGCCCTTCTCCCTAAAATTAACTCCAAAATCATTGAGGCAATTGAAACAAGAAAGAAAGCAGACCACATAGGCCAAAAATTCCCACACAATGCTGAAACTCTCTCACCATTCCCCTTTTAATTGCAACCACTAACGATTTAAACAATTGGATGGGGTCCTTAAAAGGTGGCCACCTTATGATAGTCCATGTGTAATTAATTCATGGGATGCAGGAATTGAAGCCCCCACTTTTATAATTGTCATTCCTTCACCAAGATATGCCACAAGATTGGCTAGGTAATCTATGCTTCTAATGATAAATCAGACATGATAAAATAAAATGGGGTTAAATTTCATAGTCAAATCTAAATCTGGGTGAATTATCGTTTTTAACCCAACATAGATCTTAGTGAATTATCATTTTTAACCCAACGTAGTTTAGATTTCAAATAACCAACTATGATTGAGTGATCTATTTGATCCCACAATCAACGGGAAATCGCCCTCCGTCTCGGCATAGAACTTACGAAGGAACCAGGTTCTCATGATGGCTAGGCTGGCCTGAACTCTTAGTTCGCTTTTTAATGTTTAGCCTATGTCTTTGTTTTTTGGTCTCAATATGTCACTACAGTCACTGTCGTTGTTTTTAGTGTTATGGCAAATTATCTTTGCAGACTGGTTCGTAATTCCCAAAATTTATGGTACAATCTTGTTTCCTTTAGGGGAAAACTGTTTAATTTTTTTATTTCGGGTCTGTTTTCCCAATCTTGGGAGGGCCCTGCACTTTGTATCTTTTTCTGATGGCAATATAAGGTTCTACCCTAACTTACAAAAAACAAAGATCTATTTGATCCCACATTATACACTTATAATTCATATTTGTGAAAACTCATAATCTTTGGCATAGTCATTTTCTTAGTTTCCTCAAAGATCAATGAGATATTTCTAACTTATTAACTTATCTTGCACGAATTAGAGCCCCCACTTTTATAATCGTCAACCATTCATCAAGATATTCCACAAGATTGGCTAGATAGTCTATGCTTCTAATAATGAATGGGAGTTCAAAGATTGAGGAGGAACCAACTATGATTGAGAGATCTTTGTAAAAACTCAGCATAATCGATCAAAATTGGTTTCAATGAATAGAAATAATTATTATCATTACTTATCAAAAAGATCAATAAAAAAAGAAAAAAATTCTACATTATACATATCATTTATCTCAATATTATCTTGAACACTTCTATATTTATCTTCAAAATTCTATTACATCCTTAATATAAGTACCTACTTGTGTAGAGAGAATTTAATCATGCTTTATTTAATACTACTTCTTAACAGTTTATAAACCCGGCATCAAAACATCACATCCACTCCATCCTCAAATTCTCTCTTTATTTGTAGAGTAGGCATAAATGATAATATTAATTTATATTTTTTTAATCTCATCATAAGTTTCCACTGCTAAGTAATGAAGCTTTTCCTTAATTTATATTTTTTTATCTCCTCATACGTTCGTTCCCACTACCAAGTGATGAAGCTTTCTCTTTATAATAGATTATATGTCTTTTATGTACATAGATTTTATCTTGTGATTATTGTTCTAAGTAATTTGATTTTGATTGTGATAAAATTTCATTTTGAACATTTTGTTAAAAAAATTCATTACTTTTTTAACAAAATATCTAATGCACAATAATGTATCTTTAAATTTTGTCTTCAACGCTCCATTTTTTTTATTTAAGAGAACCAATATGCTCTTATATAATAGAATGGGTGAGAGGTGTCATGTATGTACAAGATGAAGTGAGATGTATCATGTAAGGTTTAATTATTCATAAGAATGTGATAGGGATAGGGATAATTAGCATAATTGGTAGAAGTATGATGTTGGTAAGGTTTAATTTTTTCTTGATAAAGTCTTGACGGAATGTGTGGGGAAGCCATTGACACCCTTTGTTTGTTATAAGGGCATGAGCAATTTATAGGTTTTGGTCGGAATTCACTAAATTTATTTTTGGTAAAATCTAAATTTGGAAATGTTTAAATTGAGTTTTTGAACTTATAAATAGATCCAACATCCTTGAATACCCCCATGGTAGCCAAATTATGCAATTTCCATAACTAATACATGTGATTTTAAGATTTTGTAAAGATTTTTAACCAGACAAAATAAGCCGAAAAATATGCTCGGAAAATATTGAAAACATAGTTTATTGAATTAGAAGTTTTGAATTGATTATTTATACTAGCATAGATCCATCTAAAACCCGGATCTATCATGAGAGGGATCCAATTTCGTGAGGTATAATTTGAATTGATTATTTATACCAGCATAGATCCATCTACAACCCGGATCTATCAAGCACCAAGAGGGATCCAATTTACGGACATGGATTTTTTTAACTACTTTTCATAATTTTTATTTTATGAGCCCACATGAATTTTTAAATTACTTTTCATAATTTTTTTTTATTTTATGAGCCGACATGAATTTTTTTAATTACTTTTTATTTTTTGTAATGTTATGTTATGTTATGTGACAACATCTCCCCCATATTGCGCTGTAGAGCACCTCGCTCTTCTATGTGCAATCATTTGACACGCGTTTAAAAATATAAATAAAGAAAAATACGTAGCTTTCATTACTATGTTTGCAATGCGATAATTAACTATGTCTAAAATTATTGCTTATAGTTGTACTTTTATTAGTTTCTTATAGTTTCCCAAATCCTTCTTCAACCTGTTAATCATGTTCTCATCATGTCCAACAATTATCATGTCATCCACATCTAGAAATAATATAATGTACCTTTCTCGGTCATACCTCTTGATGCAAACACAATGGTGAGCTTCTATCCTACTAAAACCAATCTCCAACATAAATGAATCAAATTTCTTATACCATTGGCGAGGTGCCTGTTTCATCCCATAGAGGCTCTTCTTCAACCTACAAACAAAGTTCTCTTTACCTTTTATTTTGAATCCTTTTGGATGCTCCATATAAATCTCCTCCTAAGTCTCCATGTAGGAAGGTTGTCTTTACATCTACCTGTTCACACTCCAAGTCTAAACTCTAAAGCAATAACATGACAAAGAATAACTCTAATCTAGATAACACCTTAACAATAGGTGAAAAAGTTTTAGTAAATACCTTTTTTTTGGCAAATCCCTTTACCACCAAGGCTTACCTTGTATGTTTCCTTCTTCCCTTCACCCTCATGCTTAATCCCATATACCCATTTGTTTTGTAGATATTTTATTTCGTTTGGAAGATTTACTTACTCCCAAGTTTTGTTTCACAACAAGGAGTCCATTTCTTCCTGCATGGATTTCTTCCTTTTTTTTATATTCTCCACACCGCAAGCCTCTTGGAAACAATTAGGCTCACCTTCATCAGTTAACAAGATATAGTTTCAGGGTGGATAGCTTTATGATGGATTATGAGGCCTAGTAGACTTGTGAACCAACTATGGTGGTGCATTTTCCGATTGGAACTCTTGTAATGGTTGCTAAAATGTTTCCTCTTCTTGTCTTCCATCATTTTCTGCTTGTTGTCTCTCATTTTCTGCTTGTTTTCCATCATTTTCTTGCAATGGTGGGATATTTTCTTGTTGTTCAGTGAACTTGTCAGCAATTTTCTTGACCTCCATATCCCATGTAGACCTCATAAACATATATAATTCAAGAAATATGACAACCTTCATTCTAAGAAGTTTGTGCTTAACCAGATCCCATAAATGATAACCAAACTCACCATCTGCATATCCCAAAAAATACATTTAAGGGATTTATTATTGTCTAACTTATTTATATGCTCTTTGGGAATTTTTTTTTATGAGTAAGATAGGAATCGCTTTCAATTACTAAACAAAAAAGGAATTGTACATATTGTTACAAAACAGGTTTGTCCATGACTAAGACCAAATTTAATCCCGATACCCCAGTTATTCAAAGCTTACAACACCCCATCCCATTACATATAATCGCCCTTATCGCTCTGACACAAGGGAACAAAACTTCCCTCATGATCATTTATCATTCTAATACTTGAACACAAAAACCCCAAGCCTGAATTCATTACAAAAACCAACATAAGACATTGTGCATGTTCAAAACATGACAAAGACATAGAAGTTAGGATTACCCCGACCCTTCAACTGTAGGTGTCCCTACCTCTGAAGGCTTGGGCATGTGAACCGACGATGGTTGAATTGGGTCCTTCTAAGTGGATTCTGCTTAGTCAGGATGGTGCTTAAATGAAGCCTTTGCGAGGTCCATAACTGCTTCCATGTCCACTGTGTTTCTTAGCATGTCCTCCTTCATGTTACTTAAAATATGGGCTACCAGATCTCCAAATATTTCACATTCCATCATAGTTCTCGCCAAAATATTTCTCATAGTCCAATAGGCGCTTAAAAACACTACCAGAACATGCTCCTCCCTATTTGCTTACATTACTTCTTCCTCCATTTCCAAGAAGGCTTCATCAGTGAGGAGGAATCGTCTACGCATATGCTTTTCCCCAATCCACTTTGATTCCAACCTCTCGCGCCTTTGCATCTTCCCCCATGGCGGCTACGCATGCGTTAGCAGGGAGCCATGGCCACCCTTAAAAATTTAATCACGTCGAGCTCCCAAATAACTGCGAGTGCATTGAACCTTCGCTTTACCTCATCCTTTATTCCTTCTCTAGCAGTTATGTGCCATATATATCCAATTTCCCGAACTCTGTAACCAGTACCACAAATTAAGAGCCTCGTCATTATCCCAGGGATGTCATTAATGGTGAATTCAAGTTTTGCTATGGCTCTCCCTCGTGCACTAGGATTTCCCATTTAATTCCCATGTTCCCCGGGTACAAAAGACTTAGCTTACAAGAGATCCTTGTTAAAAATGGAGTACTTCTTCTACCACATTCCCTCTTGATGTTCTGTCATCTTAAGTGTGAAATTCCCCTCGCCACTCCTGCCCTCTTAATGGGCCTTCCCTCACATTCTCTACCCATTAATCCTCCCACCTACTGACAGATGGAGGCGACTCCTCCAATAGCTCCTCGTCTCCACGCTCCATGCATATAGTTGCATGTGGCCTCCTATCCAAGTGTGCACCCGCATCCAGGGATTCTCTTTGGGAATATGCTCAAATTATTCACATCCAAAAAATATTCAGGTGAGAATAGTTTACCTTCTTACCATTCCAAACTTCTTCAATAATTCCATTGTCCAAGGCTTTAGTAGGTGATCAATTGATGAGGTAAAAAGATGTCCGTAATACTTCTACCCAAAAATGATTTTCCAACATAGAATTTCACATCATACTCCTCAACTTCTCCATGATAGTATGATTCTCCTTTTTGAAATACCATTATGTTGAGGATTACTAGGGATAACCATCTCATATCTTATGCCAATTCTGTTATAATAATCCTTGAAGGATTTGGATCAATACCCTCTATCGTTATATGTTGTCAAGTACTTGAGTAGTTTGTTAATCTCTCTTTCAATACCAACATGAAAATTTTGAAATATCTCAAATACCTTATCCTTTCATTTCAAGGGGTAGGCCCAAACCTTCCTAGATGCATCATCAATGAGTGTGACAAAATATGATGCTCCTCTTAGAGACTAGCCCAAACACATCGTAATGTACCAATTCTAATAGATTTGTTTTTCTTTCATGGCCTCCTCTTGTAAATGAAACTCTTTATTTCCTACCATATATACAATGCTCACAAAGGTCAAGTTCATTGGATTTCAAACCTAGAAGCATATTTTTTCCAACAAGGATTTTTAGCCCATTTTCGCTCATGTGACTCAAGCGCTTATGAAATAAATTTGGTGAGTTTCCTTCTTTTTCAATAGTATACACATCTAATTTTATTGTTGTTTCTCTTAATGTATACAATGTTCATGTCTTGGGTCCTTTATACATGGCTAGTGTCCCTTTACTAATTTTCCAACCACCTTTTCCAAATCTTGTGGAGCAACTTTCATCATCTAATTGTCCCACAGAGATCAAGCTTATGCGAATCTCTGGAACATGCCTAAATTTTTTTAGCAAGATATCATGTCCAACCTATATAAATATTTTAAGGATTAGGTCCATTAACATGGTCTTAAAGAACCACACAGGGATCTCTAAAAGATATATTTTTCTCTAAGTGGGATTTGGGTGCCTATAGGAGGATTTTCATACTAGTGATGGATCTTAGGATGATGACTACTGTTAATAGCCAAAATTTGCTCACTTTCCTTGTCATCAATTTTATCATCATTATGCATCATAATTGGTAGCATGAACAACATTTTCCATCCCACTCCATCCATATAGCCTAAGGAAGTGATTGAAATACCAAAAAACTGAAATTCAAACCATAAAGTTGACCGTATCCTCAAGGTTTCTACTTGTCCCTTGAAAAGCACAACCTTGGTCACTACTATAGCCCCAAAAGGCATGGATTGGTCCCAAAAAGTGTTTTTTTAATTAAATTTTGTCATTTCTCACTTCCCTAATAAAGTAGTGGCTAAAAGTGGACACAAACCTTGATGTGGTCAAAACCAATAATGGATATAGCTTCCAAAGCCCTAATTTATCCACTAAGCGATCAAGAAGATGGAGATCATACACATTGGATATAGATATTTCTATTGATCACTCTTGTGCCTATAAGAGAATCCCTCTGGGTCACAATTTCATAATTCCAATTTTACTCAAAAAACACATTGTCATGCACCCATATTTCCTATAGAAATAGAAGGATATAACCATACCATGATTTCTACTTTTGCCACAAAGGAGATCTAGTCATGAGACTTTGATGGATATCAGAGGTCACAAAAGAGATTCGTAAAAATTCCCTTGGACAAGCTGTGGAGGCCCCATATCCTCTACAAATTGTACCAATATGTGTCTTTGTAAACATTCTTTGTGATATCAATGAATTACACATTCTTTTGCTTCATACATTCCATCTTGGTGATCTATGTTTTCATCTTGGTTTGAGAGTGTGGATCTTTAGTTTTGGTTTTGTTGTTTTAGTTCCAATTTCACATCTACTACCAAGGATTGCACAACCCCTTAGTCGATTATCTTTTGCACACATGTGTGAGAAATCACACACTACCATTGTGGTCAATCAAGGAAAAAAAGGGCCATATGACCTAAATGAATATTTTAGGGATCACGAGACAAAATGATGTATTAAATGTTAGAAAAACAGGATCGCAGAGCAATAACAATAAACAGAAATGCAAATATAATCACACACACATTATAAGAGAGACACAGATATATCGTGGTTCACCCAACTTGGGCTACGTCCACACTGAAGTTGCCAGTCCTTATTATTATACCGTCCAGCAAAGTGAAGGGATACAACCTGCAGCACAACCGCTGCACTTCCTCTTCACTGTCTCACAGTCTCTCTTATGATCTCAGAGATCTTTACAATGCATAAAACCTAATACATCAACCCTAGCCGTATTACAATGTCTTTCTTTTATAATGGAAATACAATGGGAAAATACCACGGGTTTCCCAAAACCATGGGCCCGAAAACTATTGGTGAAAACAGCCTCGAACCCCAAGGTGGGGGAATGAGTGTACAGTCCTCTGGGTGCACAGTTAAGAAAATATCATCTATGAGACTGGAATATTTGGCTCCACAACCAACAATCTCCCACTTGGAGACTGATCACAACAAATCCACTACTGCTATACTTGTTGGACCTTGGACTTGGCAACTTTCTCCTCTTCACCTTAATGCTAGAAGACCAACTGAAACCGAGCAGGAACTCAGTTTCTCTATGGTCACTACCTTTGTGAACATGTCTGCAGGATTCTGGCTAGTATGTATCTTTTCCAGCTTCAACAATTCATCTTCTAGAACAGAGCGTATGGAATGGTACTTGAGTTGTATATGTTTAGTCTTGGAATGGAATGTTGAGTTCTTTGCAAGATGAATGGCACTCTGGCTATCACTATACAACCTGCTATCCTTCTGCTTCTTACCCACTTCCTCCATAAACCTATGCAACCAAATCATCTCTTTACTAGCCTTTGTAACAGCAACATACTCTGCTTCCGTTGTTGAAAGTGCAACAACCTTTTGCAATCTCAAAATCCAACTTACTGCTGCTCCACCTACAGTAAACACATACCCTGTGGTGCTCCTCCTTCTATCCTTATCACCTACCATATATGCATCAACATATCTCTGTAGAACAGTGTCTTAACCTCCAAAACATAATGCCTGAGTGGTAGTACCTCTCAAATACCTGAGAATCCACTGTACTTCCTTCCAATGTTCTTTACCTGGATTGTTCATATATCTGCTCACAACTCCCACTGCTTGTGCAATATCTGGTCTTGTGCACACCATGGCATACATCAAGCTGCCAACTGCTGATTGATCGGGAATCTTGGACATGTAATCTGTCTCTTCCTGTGTCTTGGGACACATTTCCTTACTTAGATTGAAATGGCTAGCCAAAAGTGTACTTACTGGTTTTGCATTCTGCATTATGAACCTCTCCAACACCTTTTGTATGTACTCAGTCTGAGACAATATCAATTTGCGATTTTTCCTGTCTCTTGTTATTCTCATACCAAGGATTTGCTTTGCAACACCCAAATCCTTCATCGTAAATGAATTATCTAGCTTCCTTTTGAGTACATTTATATCCTGCATGTTAGACCCTGCAACAAGCATCTCATCCACATACAATAACAAGATAATATATCTTTCATTGTCTAGATTCTTGAAGTAAACACAGTGGTTAGAATGACATCTACTATAACCTTGTTCTGTCATAAACCTGTCAAATTTTAAATACCACTGCCTTAGAGCTTACTTCAAGCCATGCAAACTCTTTTTCAACCTGCATACCAAGTTCTCCTTACCTTTGACCACATACCCTTGTGGCTGTTGCATATATATCTCTTCCTCCAAATCCCCATGGAGAAAGGTTGTTTTTACATCTAACTGCTCAAGATGCAAATTTTCTACCGCCACTAGACTTAAGATAGTCCTAATTGAATTCATCTTAACAACAGGTGAAAATATTTCATCAAAATATATACCTTTATTCTGTGCAAACCCCTTTACAACAAGTCTCGCCTTGTACCGCTTCTTACCTCCTTCTTCTTCCTTCAACCTGTAAATCCATTTGTTCTGCAATGCTCTTTTACCAGCAGGCAACTGAACCAAATCCCAAGTCTGGTTTCCTACCAATGATTCCATCTCCTCATTCATGCCCTGCTCCCACTTCTTTCTAGTTTCCACCTGCATTGCTTCTTCATAACATTCTGGTTCACCAGCATCAATCATCAACAAATAATACATTGAAGGAGAGTATCGTTCAGGGAGTCTACTTAACCTGGTAGATCTTCTTGCAGTTGCAGGAGTTTCAAGTACTTGCAGTTGTTCTTGATTTTCTCGCACCTTTGGAACTTCATTTTCTTGAATTTCATCAAGCACTGTGTACTCTGTGTTTTCCTTTCCTGTTTCTTTCCCTACAACTGATCCTTATACATGACCTTTTCATTGAATATGACATCTCTACTTCTAATGATTTTGTGATTTTCATAATCCCATAAACGATAACCAAAATCATCAACCCCATATCCAATAAAAGTACATTTCTTGGATTTAGCTTCAAGCTTTGTTCTATTTTCTTTATCAATATGGACAAATGTTTCACAACCAAACGTTCTCATAAATGAGTAGTTTACCTTTTTATCTGTCCATGCCTCCTCTGGAATACCACCATCCATAGCACTTGAAGGTCTTCTGTTTATTAAATAAACAACAGTATTTACAGCATCTGCCCAAAACTGTAAGGGAAACCCTATCATTCTGTTCATCCTTTCTGACACACCATTTTCTTGTGGTGTTCCTGGGACTGTCTTATCTCTATGAATTCCATGGTATGAACAGTAACTATCAAACTCCTTGCCACAGTACTCACCTCCATTATCAGATCTGAGACACTTCAACCTTTTTCCTGTCTCATTCTCAACCAAAGCTTTCCACTTCTTAAAAGTAGCAAACACATCAGATTTATGTCTAATGCAATAAACCCAAGTTTTCCTAGTTGCATCATCAATAAATGTAACATAATAATGAGAGCCACCAAGAGATTGTACCTGATCCAGTCCCCATACATTTGTATGCACTAGCTCTAACTTTTCATTCTTCTTCTGTTTCCCAACCCTGAGAAATCTAACTCTCTTCTGTTTTCCATAAACACAGTTCTCACAGAATTCCAAACTTACCTGCTTCAAATCTGGCATCAACTTCCTTGAGTGGAGAATCTGCATCCCCTTCTCACTCATGTGGCCAAGCCTATGATGCCACAATGCTGTATCTGTTCCTGTGGAAGCTAAAGAGATAGAATGGTTAGTATTATGAGGACATAAATACAACGTACCTACCCTGTCTCCTTTTTCTATCACCATTGATCCTTTTGTGATCTTCCGCCACTTTTCTCCAAATGTCGATAGACAGCCGCCATCTCCCAACTGCCCTGTTGAGATCAGATTTCTTTTCATAGTAGGAATATGCCTAACATCTTTTAACAGCCAGTCAATTCCATTCTTAACTTTTATCCATACCTTACCCATTCCAACAATTTTACATGGATCATCATCACCCAATAAAACATGTCCAAATCGCCTGGAACATAATCATGAAAGTATTTCCTATGGGGTGTAGCATGACATGAAGCCCCTGAATCTACTACCCAATAATCACTAGTATTAACTAATGCAAGAATTAAAGCATCTTGTAACACATCACCTGCTACATTTGCTTCCTGGGTAGTTTCCTTCTGTGCATCTCCTTTCTTCTTTAGAGATCTGCAGTCTTTCTTCAAATGTCATTTCTTTCCACAATTCCAGCACTCTATTTTTCCCAGTCTAGACTTGGATCTGCCCTTTTTAGAGTTGCTGCGATTACCTTGGCTCTTTCCTCTCTCCTTTTGTCTTCCCCTTCTCTACATGGTCAACACATTACCTGATGTCTCAGCTGTGATTTTTCTCTGCATTTCCTCGCTAAGAATAACATCAGCAAATTTCAAGGTCTTTGAACCAGAGACAGAGTTACTTACAGCCATGACCAAGCTATTCCATCTTTCTGGCAATGAACACAAGATTAGAAGAGCCCTAACCTCATCATCAAAGTTCACACTTATTGAACTTAGTTGATTTGTAACTATATTAAACTCATTTAAATGATCAGTAACAGATCCACCTTCAAATATCTTCATATTAAATAAATGCTTCATTAGAAATACCTTGTTGGAGGCCGAGGGTTTTTCATACAACTTACCCAATGCGCTCATCAAACCATCTGTTGTCGTTTCTTTTGAGATATTGAAAGCCACCATCGAAGCCAGGCTCACCGTATTGTTCCCAAAGCCTTTCTGTCAAGAACCTCCCATTCTTCGTCCTTCATAGCCGTCGGTTGCTTTGCTCTTCCTCCCAACGGTAGGAATAGATCCTTCTGGTACAGATAGTCCTCCATTTGCATTTTCCATAACTGGAAGTTTTGGCCATTAAACTTCTCGACCTTAAACTTTCCCTCGTCTGCCATTTCTCCCACTCGAACCAGAAACCCTAGCTTCCTGCGGGTTTATCTGCCAAATAGACCTTTGGCTCTAATACCAATTGTTAGAAAAACAGGATCGCAAAGCAATAACAATAAACAGAAATGCAAATATAATCACACACACATTACAAGAGAGACACATATATATCGTGGTTCACCCAACTTGGGCTACGTCCACACTGAAGTTGCCAGTCCTTATTATTATACCATCCAGCAAAGTGAAGGGATACAACCTGCAGCACAACCGCTGCACTTCGTCTTCACTGTCTCACAATCTCTCTTCTCATCTCATAGATCTTTACAATGCATAAAACCTAATACATCAACCCTAGCCGTATTACAATGTCTTTCTTTTATAATGGAAATACAATGGGAAAATACCACGAGTTTCCCAAAACCATGGGCCTGAAAACTGTTGGCGAAAACAACCCCGAACCCCAAGGTGGGGGAATGAGTGTACAGTCCTCTAGGTGCACGGTTAAGACAATATCATCTATGAGACTGGAAGATCTAACTACACAACCAACATTAAACCACTACACTTGTCATTTAGATGGGGTCTCTAGCCGCCAAGTGGGATACATAAACAATTAAGATATTTTGTTCACCAAGGATAGGTCTCAATGCCTTGACTGTAACTTATCATTTGAGATCCATTACAAGGTTTTTCACACTAGATTGCTATCAAGAAATAACCTGTGGTCCAAGGATAAAAACAAGTTTCTTAGGCACTAGAAAAATGTTTTATGGTTCATGGACCATCCATAAAGGTTTGAAAACACCACACAAGCCCCGTAATTGGAATCACTATCCCACAAGTATAACACATATTCCATTAAGATGTTTGGAACACTATATATTGGTATGAGGGCCCTAACCATGGTCCAAGGACAACCACTAGGGTCTAAAAACTAATTTTAGGGATCATGGTCATATGCCCTACCTTTGGATTTCATGTTATAATTCTAAATGATGAGATTGTTGCTAGCTTCCAAGCCACTCGAAATTATGAATGGGCCGCATACAAGAATCTTCACCTTCTCCTTGCATACTACATAGATAGATTAAGGGATTAAGACTATTCATTACTGTAAAATGCATTGAGAATCATCTAGTGTGGAAAACCACATAATGGTTCCGATGTGACCATGGATAAATCCTTGAGACCCATCCCTTGTGAAAAAATTATACTAATGGTGTATATATCCCACTTGGTGGGTAAATTTCACCTCTAAAGGGTTTGTGTAATGGTTTAGTACTTCCTTTTGTCCCATAAGCCCTTGAATCTTCATTTACGACATTTGGATCTTCATTCCTTACTTGACCATTTTCAAAACCTCGGGATCCTTCCCTATGATGAAAAATATCCTATAGGAACCCATATCCACTCAGAGATCAAAGATCAATTTCAAAGGGACCATATGGTGCTCTCTATCCATGTTCATGGATTGACCCCTTTGAATATTTATATAGAACTTGGGGCCTTTTATTTTCTCTCCTAAGACTCTTTATTTTCTCCCATAACCATGGTCAAGGTCTCGGGACCTATCCATTTTGTCTAAAACTTTATAATTTTTCCCATATCACATTTTGAGGCCAATGTTTATGAGTTCTAGAAGATTAATTTTGATCATACAACCCTTGTTTTCCGTCATCAACCATAGTCAACTCCCCTAGACCCATGCCAAGTACATAAAATCTCTTAGCTATCCACATATCTCACCAAGAGGCCAATGATTTAGGTCTCTATGATGGTTTGAGGCCTAGTTCTTGGACTAGGCCAAAGTCTCTTGTGTACAATACCTCCTATTGGCACCCATATCCCACTCTAAGACAAAGGCACTTAATTTAGGGTTTTTGTCATGGTTTGAGAAATATTTCATGTCTTATGAGAGATAGAATATTAATTTAAGGATGAAGGACCTTATTTTCCTCACCCAATCATGGTCAATTCTCTGAGACCCATCCCTACTACACAAAATCTCCTAATAGTACCCTTATCCTACTCTTATGTAAAAGATACCTTTTAGAGGGCCCATGTTGTAACCCAAATCCTTGATCATGGCCTTTTAGCCCAAAAATCTTCATTTAGGTTCTAATTCCTTGTATTTCTCTCCCAACCATGGCTAAGGCCTCAATACCCAACCCTAATGCAAAAAAAAATCGTATTGACACCCATATCTCACTTGAAGGTCAATTAATGGCTATAAAGGACATGTTATGTGCTTTATGACATTATTTATCACCCTCAATCTATAAAGTCTTCATCAAGGACCCAACGACCTTATTTTCCTCCCTTGACCATGACCAATTCCTTAAGACACCCATCACTAGTGCATAAGATTTCACATGGTACCCATATTCCACTTAGAGGCCAAATATTGCCTCTAAAGAGCTTGTTTTGTGGTTTGAGTTCTTGAGGTCATGTTCATGATCAATGACCCTTAGATAGATATTCATGGTGCCAAGCCCTTATTTTCTTTTTGTGGTTATGGTGAAGGTCCTAAGACCCATCCCAATATTCAAAAACTCTTTATTGTGCCCATATCCAACTTGTGTGCCAAAGATCCACTTTAAAAGGTCTATACAATGGTTCATGACCTTGCTCATGGCCCATTAACTCAAGAATATTATGTTAGAGCCTAATTCCTTCAATTTCTTCCTCAACAATGGTCTAAGACACATTTGTAGTGCACAAAACCTCATACTGGCAGTACCCATATCCCACTCTAAGGATAATGATCTCCTAAATAGTGCATGTTTTGTGGTTTGAATCCTTGTTCATGGTCCTTGGTCCCTATAACCTTAATCTAAGGTCTAAGGGCCTTATTCTCCTCTTGCACACATTACCAAGGCCCTAAGACCCATCCCTACTATTCAAGGAATTATAGGGTCTACCATACTCCACTTGGAGGTCATATATCCCCTTTAGAGGGCTTATATGATGGTTTGAATCCTTGTTCATGGCCCGCAATCCCTACATTTGGAGCCTAATTCCCTTGTTCTCCTCCCCTTGAAATGGTCAACTCCCTATCCTCCTCCTCTTACAATGGTCAAGTCCCTAAAACTCATCCCTCATGTGAAACACGTTGGAAGAATATCCAAATTTCCATTGAAGGTCAAATGTCATCATTAGAGCGACTATGTGGTGGTTTGTGGTATTGATCTTGGCCTAAACATTCATTGTATATTATTTTTAAAATAAAAAATTATTTATGTAAAAACATAAAAATATCATAAGTTAAACATGTAAATCTCTTCAAGACCTTACCAATAAGTTAAAGAACTTCAAAAATAGATATCACGATGTGCACATTTGGAGGGCAACAATGTTATTCCCCATTGGGAAATTATCAACTGTCAAGTTCGTGCTAGTGCCAATACCCATAGTGCATTTGGGAAAATTCATAATGGTAAACAATGACACTTGAGTAAAACATAACAACTTTCATCTTAGAACCTTGTGAAGTTAATCTTGAATTTGGACAAGTAATTTTTGTTAAAAAATTTTAATAAGTTGTTTTCTTGTGGTTGTGTTCTATTTTAAGGTAGGAATTTTAAGGTGAAAAGGCTAACCATATTACAATCCAAGAGTAAGTGTGCCCACTAACCTTAAAAAAATTATTTGATAGATGTATCTTTTAAATGATATACATTTGGTTTGCTGCGATATTGTTAAAAAAGAATATGTATAATGTGTTAATGAAAAAGATTTAACATTTATACTCTAAATCTTAAAGGAATTTTTTTGCATTTCTTTTAAGAAACAAAACTTTCACCTTTCATGAATGTTGGGAAGAAAAAGTTTTGTTTTAAGTTAAGATAAATCAAAAGTTTTGTTTTAAATTAAGATAAATCAAATGGGAAAATATTCTAACCTTAAATCAAATGTATTAATTATATTATTTTATATTTAAATTAAATATTATTTACATTAAAGTGGACAACCTTTTTGACCTATGGTTTTTGGTCATAAATTTGTGATGAATTTTTGCATCAAGTAATGATCTATGCTTTTTGGTGTCATGTCCCCAATTTTGGCTCATTTAGGAAAATAATCCCTAGGAAAATATATTTATTTCAGTTTATGTATACTTAGAATAAAAATGATCCTAAGTCTAGTATAAATAATTATTTTAATTATTTTTATAAATAATTATTCCTAATTCTTGAGCAAGTGGACCAAGAGGGCGCCCTCATGAGCATAAGGTTGCTAAAATGGAACTGAAGGTAAGAAAAATAGCAAAAGATGAAAAGCAGGGAAGGTGTAAGAAGTTGCCAAAAGCAAGAAATTAGAAATATCTAGGAAAAGCTAAGGAGGGCGCAGTTTCTAAAAGGGAGCTCAGTTTACAAAGCAGGAAACATCTTTAGACAAAGGGGGGCACAATTTCTAAAGGAAAGAAAATCTTGTAAGGAAAAAGCAAGGCAAGTATATCCACTTATGGGTAGCCCATGTGGAAGGGTTCTCACAAGTCACCAAGCTATTCAACTTGCTCAGCAGGTCACCCTAAAATTCTATAAAATAATGATTCCAACTCCAATTCACATCTTTTGACCATTTTGTAATTGAATGTGAGAGCTTTAGCTTCTCTTGTTGAGTGATGTGCCTCAACCTTGCTTTGGGTGATGCTCCCCTTGGCCATTATTGTTCCAGTATCTCTTCCACTCTCTCTTATAAGTACTGAATACTATTGTAAAACCATTGAATATCATCTTGCAGCCACATATATTCTGATGTGCAGGTCCTAAAGTCCATTCAATTTGATTTTAGATTCAGAAGAATGAATATCAAGCATCCAATTCGAAATCTCTACTCATTCCCTTCATTCAGTGGGAACAATGTGGAAGGGACGAAATGGAGCTTCTGGTTCCAGCACTTCTAGGTTGTGATACCTATTCCGTTGTGTCTAGAGGGTTGTTTCCAGTAAGAAACTCCTTTTTTCTTGTTAAAAAAGGTGTCTGGATAACCAAGATACAACCATTATCACCAGAGCCAAGGTTTCAATGTTAAGGAGCCCACGTGTGAAGTTTCAGTCGATGAATGCGCCGTTGATCATCTCATGAAGTTAAGTGCGACCTCATCTACAAATATCATCCATGTTATCAGTCATATATCAGATCCAGTGCAGAACTCCATCTTCTTCTCCTCCTCCCATACTCATTCTTTCAGTGTGTAATATTTCTCTAAGGTTTGGAGACTCCCTGAAGTTATGAATGCAATAATTTATATAATGTCTACTCAGGACCTCCATTTTTTACCTATTTTTGTTCATTAACTTTTATCAGAACCCTCACATGATTCAGAACTAATTTTTGTAAGCCTTTAAGGCAATTTGGAACAAGTAATTCAAATACTAGCTCATTATGCACTTTTATTTAACTAGTTTTACCATTTCTGCAATTCATGACTAAGTATGAGTCGGTTTTATGATTTAAAGGTCGTTTGAGGATCTTGAGACACTAATGAATCTATCCCAACCCTTTTCCTGAGGATTCAAATATTCCTAATCCTATTTGGAAGAGCTTGGAAATCCACTAGTTGAGTAGTCCTAATTGGCGCCCTTGACTCTTTTGCTCCCAAACACCCCCAGATCCTCCCAAATTATCAGAACATTTTGTCCACTTACTAATTAGAGTGCTAAGAAATTATATCCACCATTTGGCTGCATTCAAGTGTAAACACTGAGTTTATTTTGAATATGCTAGTGTGCCCAGGAATCATTGGAGTAGACATCAGCCTGGTTGATGCTCGAAACATAAATGGCCCTAGTACTGTGTGCATAGGACTCAGATTTGGCGTCGTCCTTGTCCTTGAATTTTTTTTCTGATGCACACATCCCCATACATTTGGAAAAACCTTAATAACCCAAAGGTGTAATCCTGTTGTCATTTAATTGTGCCTCTGACCAGTTCTTTTCTAACTAGTTTCCTGCTTGCCAAAGTTGTGTTGTTAAGTTGTAATTTTGCATAATCTCAACTCCAAATCAGTTCAGGGATATTACAGTGGTATCATATCACTTTCATCCACCCCTGCGGAAATAAATAATCTCATTGTTGAAGAATATTGCAGATCATAACTCAAATTTGAAGCTATGAGACTAGCTGAAATACTAGCTCATTATGCACTTTTATTTAACTAGTTTTACCATTTCTGCAATTCATTACTAAGTATGAGTCAATTTTCTGATCTGAAGGTCATTTGAGGATCCTAAGACACTAATGAATCCATCCCAACCCTTTTCTTGAGGATTCAAATATTCCTATTCCTATTTGGAAGAGCTTGGAAATCCACTAGTTGAGTAGTCCTAATTAGCGCCCTTGACTCTTTTGCTCCCAAACACCCCCAGATCCTCCCAAACTATCAGAACATTTTTTCCACTTACTGATTAGATGTCACCTACCCAAATTTCTGAGAATTATTATTTTATTTGCAAAATACTTTATGTTAAAATTAATTACAAAGCTTTGTATTATGATCAATTTTGATCATGGATGAATGTAATTACTGAATATTATTATTTAAATAAATTAATTAGGAGACAAACACCCAAGAGGACTATTGAATGAGTGTTCACTGACCCACTAGGAGGAATGGAAGCTGTTGGAAAGTATGGGATAGATGGCAGCAGTTGCATCACACCACTAGCTGTTGGTTATGGGACAACTACCCCTAAAAATAGGGCATTATCCCCCAGGTGGAGGAAGTGAGCAGGAAGCTCATTTAATGACCCAGTAACATCTAAAAAGGCCTAGGCAGCCTATAAAGACAAATTCGAATTGAGCAGGCAGCCTATAAAGACAAATTCGAATTGAGCAGGCAACTCTTAATCAATATTTCTGCAGAATATTTTCCTCATGTGCATCAAGTGATCACTGAGAGATTAGAATAGGGAGGCTAGTGGTGATTGTAATCTTAAGTCTGCATTATTACTGAGAAGAACCAGAGATGCTGGTGTAGATCTATTGGACTGCTAACTATTGAATATTCTAAATTTATTTGCTACAGCAAGAAGAAATCCTATTTCCTGAGTTTCTTCCTCCTGGTGGTTCAGTGAACAGGCTCGGGGGTCCTAAGACAGTACTTGACTGTTTTCAGGAATTGGTTGGGTGGAACAGTCTTCTTGGGTTGTTTGTTTCCCTACAGATTTTCTCAGGTTCTACTGATTTTCTACTTATTCTCAGTAATAATTATGTTCTGTTTAATCAGTATTTTCTGTGTTTCTGTTTCGAAAAAGAATTCAATCCTAGATTCATTTAAAGTCTGAATGTTTAAGTTTAATGATGATTTTGAATTGATAAACCAATATCTATATTTTTCCACATGTTGTTTTGAAGCATCGTACTCTAGTATAGATACGCAAATTAAAAATAGATTAGAAGATAGGAAAATGCCATTGATTCGAATAGATAGAACAGTCATTGATTTATGTTTGTTATTATTCTGCCCTATACTTATTAGTAATAAAACTTACTGTATAGTATCTAGAATTTTTATAAATTACTGCATTGTTTCATAAAATATAAGTATCGTTCTTTTCCCTACATATTTATATTATAGTTTGCTCATTCTATTATTTTATATAGTATTCCAAAAGTAATTCGACAAAGCATATTTATATTACAGTTTCAAAATAAACAGTATTGTTATAATCTTTCACATGTTGTAAATGCAAACAATCACACAGTTTTCCACAAGGCACATACACACCCTGTTTGCATTTCTTATTATATCCTTTTCTATAAAATTTAAGTTCAAACAGATAATGGAAATAATACAATATCCTTTTGATAGATATTCGAACTGTAAGTATCAATTTCCAGACTGAGTTTTCATAATAACATCTAGTTAGTTTCAACTTCCTTTTCTATCGTATTGCAAACTTTTTATACACAAGTTTCGGTTCAAACCAAAAGTCCCTGGAAAGTCCTTTCACAAACATTTATTTTCTTTTTCAAACATTAGAACACAAATTAGGGTTTGACCTATTGTTTTCATTACAAGCGGATTCTCTACCATTTGAACATCATATATTATATAGTTACTATCTTTGACAGAAGTACATAAACCCTAACCAAAACATTTACAATGCCAACCTACAGCAATACGATTTATAACACAGACCCGACTTATACATTCACGCCCATTATTTTCGGTTTGATACATTGCTTGAAATCAACAAGAATCATCATTAGGGGCGTAGCCCGTTATTTTCTTTCCATAGCGAAACAAAACCTACTCTAACATTGTACAAAGAAATTTTAGACTTCCATTTCAGATTTCGTGTTCTTGAAATAAGTTTGACAGACACGATTTATATGATAATTTTCAACCACTTAAACCCAGACAGAGACAACCTGTTATCATTCTCAAAAGACAGATATGTATTCACTATAAGCGAGCCTCGGCTCCTTGTATCATTCGTATAACTTAAACAAGACAAATCGTGGCTCAATGGCTAAAGCCATTACAAGTTCCCACTACAAGTAAACAAAGACGATATGCCCAGAAAACGAAAGTTACATTATGTTTTTCCAAAACAACACATTTATGGTTTATACCTAAGCTAAACAGCTTTACATTCCCCAGATGAGGCAAAGTTGATTTTCATGGTAGAAAAAACAAAAATCATATAAACAAAACGAGAGTCATAGCTCATAATAGACATTGTTCGATTGAAGTTCAACAAATATTAACCACGACGGATCACGGCAGGACCAGTTACACAACCTTGAAACTTCTTCAACCACAATCAAAGCACCTACGAGGGTTTTTGGAAAGACCCAGAGCTTACCCGTTGAAATCTTGCCAACTCTATAAAACCCTCGCTCGAATCACACCTTCACAACCTGCAACTGATAGAAAATGCATAACTTAGAAAGTGATAACGATATATTCATATCTCGACTGAAAAGAAACGAAGAATACATTAATGTAAATACTATAACTTCAAGGAAACTTACCTTCCTAATTAGAGACTCAGTTCCTTGCAAACACCAGGAAGAACGACGAAGAATACTACTGCAAACGTAATCAGGGTACTATTATCACCTGCTCTTTGGTGTGCTTTCATCCAAACTTCAAAAGGATTTAGACTATAAACTATCTACTCGACGACTACTAAAGCCAGAGAACCAGACTCTCATTACAATGCCATGGAAATAGGGTAAAAACCTGCAACTCCAACCCTGAACCCTAGGTCTTGAGTTAGAAACTCTTAACATTATTTCTCCTACTAAAAATTCGGCAGCCTGTCGTCCATAGACCAAAAACAATGGGAGCAATAAACAACATTTCCAATCTATTAAACCAAATCAACGAAAATAGTTAGGGTTGAAATCAACGGCCAAAATTAAGCCGATCAACGATCACTATTTTGCCATCGAGTTACATCGGGTTTCGCATGATCTTGCATTTATGATCATTCATTACTATAGCACGGTCTTACCACGTCAAGTCGTTTTATTGTATGCATCGATAGCCAGCTCGGAGGGTTTTCAACAAAACTACTACTTGGCAACCATCACAGCAATTGCTTGCATAAGCCTGCATTTACGTGGAGTTTGCTTAATCCTCGTCACTACGATATAGTGGGCGACCATTATTGCAAACTGGGATCGCAATAACCAACTCCAGATTCATATCACTGGCGTATCCTTCAACCTGTCATTTGATTTAATTGCTTGTCAGTCCTCTTTCCCAACGTTTGGAATTCGAAAAGTTTTATACATGTTAATATAAAAAGATAGGTTATGATTTTTCAATTCCAAGGTTTGTTTGGTTCCATATTACATTCCACGACCCATGTTATAATGTTATATCAACCAACGTTTATATAGTTCCAAGTTAGATGATATTATAGAATCGTGAAGTTAGATAGGATCACTTTACAAAGTTGGCTTATTATTAAGGGTAAGTGTTATAGTTTTTAATTTCTTTTGTTTATAGAATAGTGTTAATACAACTTTGGTCATAAGGAATGACATAGGGCATCGATAGGCAAAAGTACTTTATAATTGCCCATTAAAAGTTTACAATCATCATATATAGTTCAAAGAATTACATATAGTGCAAACCTTACATGATAGACTTTGATATTATCGACATTCATATAAATTCTACTATCGTAAGTATAGATAATCTATAGGATAGTCATTTCTTTGAATCCATTGACAAAATATTAACGTAAAGTTAATCAAATGTTATGTGTACTTACCTTATCCTCTCTCTTCAAACTTTATTAATTGCGATATATCAATCACATTGGTACTATAAAGATAATTAATTATCTTAAGACGACGACGTTGCTGACTATAATAACAATAGGAATTATAACAAACAAGACTTTCAGCTTGATGACGTAAATAGAGGATTATGTTCTAAACATTTGGAGTCGTCAGACAAACATCTTGAAAATAGTATTTATAGCTATGAAACCCTCACCTGTACACTTTTGTTGGATCGCAAACAGAATTATAACATTCTATTTATTTATGACACTGAAATTGAACTACACATAATTCGTTCTTACCTGTTGTCTGCACATAGGACATTCAATAAGCTTTAGCGTACAGCTAAGTAAGCTCCAGGGTACCTCGTAGGACAGCCTTATGCAGCAAAGTCAAACTATCAGTATCATTGCAAAAGAGAAAGTGTCGTATCTTTTTCCCAACCTGTTTATTTCATTGGTCATAATCATGTTACTAGTTATGTGTTAACAACAGTCATTATCTTACTGTTGTTAAAACAGAAAATAAAGCATGCTTAGTACTAACAAATGTACAACTAATGCTGTCATAATCTCAATATTTATTTCCGCAATTATTATTATCTTAATTAACGTTGTTATCAAAAATTTTAAATTTTTATGAAATTACGGGATGTTACATTAGAGTGCTAAGGAATGATATCCACCATTTGGTTGCATTCAGGTGTAAACACCGAGTTTAGTTTGTATATTCTAGTGTGCCTAGGAATCATTGGAGTAGACTTCATCCTGGCTGATGCGCAAAACATAAATGGCCCCAGTACTATGTGCATAGGACTCAGATTTGGTGTTGTCCTTGTCCTTGATATGTTTTTCTGATGCATACATCCCCATACATTTGGCAGAACCTTAATATCCCAAATTCGTAATCCTGTTGTCATTTAATTGTGCCTTTGACCAGTTATTTTCTAACTAGTTTTGTAACTAGTTTCATGCTTGTCAAAGTTGTGTTGTTAAGTTGTAATTTTGCATAATCTCAACTCCAAATTAGTTCAAGGATATTACAATGGTATCCGATCACTTTCATCCACCCCTGTGGAAATAAATAAGCTCACTGTTGAAGAATACTGCATATCATAACTCAAATTTGAAGCTATGAGACTAGTTCCAGTCATAGAAGATGAAGAGTTCGAGCCATGTGAGGAAGCAAAAATCCTCTACATAGATGGAGGCCTCCCTCGAGATGAATATGGTTACTTTTTGTGACCAGATATATGATGAGGACATTAGGCCTTTTCCACCAAGTTCTAAATTTACTTAGGATCGAAAGAAACCTAGAGGAGCCAAAATAAATGACTATACATGAGATTCAACTGCCTCCTACTTGATGAGAATTTTTGGATCCTCTTCAGGAGGAGTCTCCAAGAATTTTGATCCTAAGGAAAACAAGGAGGAAAATTCATCAGTTTCCTTAGAAAATCAAGATCTAAAAGAAGAACATAAAACAGATTCACAGTCACCACTTGAGCTACCCAATGAAGCAAAAGACAAGCACACATTAGTGGGATGTGAACCAGAATATTTGGTGGGAGAACAAGCCACCATAGCTCCACCACATGAAGAGAAAGGCATGATTCAAAGGTATTTCAACATTTTTTTTATTTTTGTATCCCTTTGTTTCATTCTGATATGGAATCCAATTACACTGAGACGGTTGGCATGGTTGATTCCTTCGGTATGGAGGCTCAAATTTTTGGTGTTAACTATGAAGGAAGTAATGGAGATGAATCATTCGAGGAGCATGAGTCACTGCAAGGTGAAATCAATGAGGAATATTCTGCAAATCTAAATCAGCCTATTTTCAGTAGACATAAGGCTGATGAGTTACCAAATCGTTCATCGGAAGAGGATGAAGAAGTTCCATGCACAACTGAAGACGAGTAGTCTAACATCTGCTTGTTGGCAATGTGGACAGTGAAATCACTCCTAGTTTCTTTGTGGGTGATCTCAAAATCATTACAAGGAATGATGATGTTGTCAGTAGTGGTAAGACATATTTTGGATCTGATCCAAAGGATGAACATGAATCAGATTTATAGTCACCTCTCGAGCTTCATCAGTAAGCATAAAACAAGCACACATCAATGGGGTGTGAATCGGAAAATTTGGAGAAGAATCCTGCTGACGTAAGATGGTCACATGAGGAGGAGAATTGGGCACAAAGGTATGGCTGCAATTTTGATTTTTGTATGCCTTTTTTGCAGGACCATATGGAACCCACTTCTAGTGGGAAGATTGGCTTGGTTGATTCCTCTAGTATTTGGGTTCATGAATCAAAGGAGATTGAATTGCACAAAGCAAAAGAGGATGTTTTTCCTCAAGAACCACATTTTGTTACAAGATATTTGAAGATGAGTGAAGTGAAGATCCATGAGGGCTTGAACATTCTACATGACACTACTACATAGGTGTCAAAATCCTGTTGGAGAGATGCATCGATGGAGGAGCCATCGTCCATTGAAGACTTGGAGACCATTTGGAAAGAAATGACAGACATCAGAAATAATTTTCTTGATTTTCTTTCCAATAGATATGTTGGGCATGGCCCAAGTTGGCACATTTTTGAAGATTTACAGTTTTGGAATTTGTGCAGTTCGGACTGCGAAGCTCAAATGGCACAGTTTTTTCAAAGGCACAGTTCGGATTGCAAAGTCAGATATGGGTAGCAAGAAGTATGAAGTTGAGGCACAACGCAGTTATGCTGATGCGCAGTGCTAGCGGAGCAGCTATTTTGGGAAAAGGTCGAGCAAACGAAAGCGACATGTTTTGGGTAAGCGACTCCATGACTCCCGGCAGTTGGGTAAGGAGTGTCGTGGAGGCAGATGAAAGCGACCTGTCAGTGAGAGTGGCAGAAAAGCATTAGAAGCTAAGCCACGAAGTTGACAGTGACAGGCAAGCCAGAGGGGCGGAAAGCATTAGAGAAATTTTGAGGTAAAAAATGGGCCTCAAAACAAAAGAAATGTACTATTAAAATCAACCAATAGGATTCAAGGTGATGATGTTAACCATGGGGGATGAATCACCATTTTTGGTTAAAAAAGGAAAAAGGTTAAAATGTCAAAGTGAAAAAACTACTTCTTCAATTCGTATTTTCAACTTATTTCCATGTATATTCACTCAAATTTCGATCACGAGCAACCCTTGGATGGGGAATTCAATTCCACATCCAACGCATACCCATTGGGCATAATTTTGATGAACCCACATCATCACGTTTTTTCATGTATTTCTTATTTTTGGGGCAATGGGGTCCATCAAAAGTATGCCGAGTGGGTAGGCATTGGATGCGGAATTGAATTCCCCATCCAACGGCTGCTCATGATCGAAATTTGAGTGAATATACAGGGAGATAAGTTGAAAATACGAATTGAAGAAGTAGTTTTTCTTTTTTCCTCCAAAATTTGATGAGGTATGTTAATATTATTTTATTATTTCCACTATTATTTTATAATTTTCCTTAGGAGTCCCATTTTAGACCTCAAAATTTATCTAATGCAACATGCCATGATGCAGTTATAACCATTTCATCAAGACTACGGCTATCAGAGGAGCATGTGAGCCACGAGTGGCCCAACAAAGCGGTCAGAAGCGAGTGGAGCAGCTGTCGACCACGACATGCAAGGTCGGCAGAGTAACCACATCAGTTTTGGGTAACCTTAGGTTTTTGGCCCATATGCATTGTTACAGATGTGACTGTGAAGAACCTGCAACAATTAATTTAATGAGAATACACGAGATAGCAAAAATAATAGAACTCAGAATCGTTGTATTGATCGCAGGCCACTTCGAGGAGGAAACCTCCTTTGAACAAGCTCAATACAAATAACTTCACGGTACCTTCATTTGCCTCAACACACACTTATATACTAAGTCTATGCCCAATACTATGGGTCAATACCATGGGACATATAATACTACAGGACGACTTACAAATCATATGCGTCCAATACTATGGGTCAATACCATGGGCTAATACAAACTATGGATCGACAAATACTACGGGACAACTTACAAATCATATGCATCCAACAACAATATACTAAAAAAGTAAAGAGAAGGGTTGACACGGGTTCCTAACATCCCCTCTCCCTTAGAAAAAGCTTTGTCCTCAAAGATTTAGATGTGGAAATTGATGCAGAATCTGAAGGAGTGGTTCCCCTATATCATCCTCGGGTTGCATTCCGGGCCACTGACACCTTTTGAGTTTCAGGGAGGATTGCTTGGAAGGCTGTAGACGAAGAAGAACCATATTAGCTGCATGAAAAGTGCGCTCAGAATGGTGTTGATTGGCTTGTTGTTTCAGTCGAATTCTTTCCATGTGAAGATTGTCCTACAGAATGAGAAGAATCTGATCGCGGTTTCGAAGAACCGAGTCAATCGCCTGAACTGGGGAGCTGCTGAGGGTGTATGGAAGAAGAACTGGTGGTGCCTATCCATAGAATGCTTCATATGGTTTCATGTTAGATGTGGTATTGTACCACTGGAGCACTTCTAGGAAATCCATAGAAATAGTTGTCCAAATCTGTGTAGGGATGGGAAAGGGTTCGAGTAGTCCCGAAAGGAGTGTTGTTTCACCCTTGTTGACATGGAAAGTATCACATTCAACCACCATCTGTTGAATTGTCATTTTTAGTCCCTGCCAAAAGAAGTTACATTGTTCCTGGTCACACGTTTTGAGGAAACCAGAGTGCCCTACCGATGAAGAAGCATGGAGTTCATAGAAGAGATAGCCTTGTTGAACAGATTGCAACCAATTTGGAACAAGCAAGGAAATAGCTGTAAGAGAAACTGGATCATCAAATGTGCGAGAAGGAGCAAGCAAGGAAATAGCTGTAAGAGAAACTGGATCATCAAATGTGCGAGAAGGAGCATCTGCCACCATATTGTCCTTACCCTTCTTGTAAGTGATCGCATAGGCAGAACCCATGAGTTGGATAACCCATTTCAGGTGTTCTGGGGAGGAGACCTGTTGTTCCAGAAAAGTTTCTAGACTCTGGAGATGAGCCTTGATGCAGAAATAATTCCCTAATAGGTATGGCTGCCACTTCTATACTGCATGAAAAATAGCCAACATTCCCTGCTGAGATGTAGATGCAGCTAAATTCTTATCGAAAAGGTCTCTTGAAGGTGACAAGCCCACTGGTTCAGCAAAGACACCTACATATATATCCAAGGAAGTAGTGGAGACCGTTGATTTGTGCATCTGAATGGAATGGAGTTGAGCGATGACACCATGTGAATTCTTCTTAAGGATCTTTTCCAGGCGATGTGAACTGATGATGCGGAGAGACCCTTGTTGTAAGCTCGTAAATTTGTGTTGTTTCCTATTGACTGAAAACTACATCCAAAGTTCAACAAAATCTCATAAGATGGGGCCAAGTGTGCGTAACCATTGAACACCCAAAACCACATCACATCCGCCTAGGGACAAGGCAAACATGTCAGAGCGCAGGTTATAATCTTCCAGAGCGATATGCACATTGTGACACTTCCCCTTGCAAGGTAAGGTTCCCCCATTGGCAACCATGACTTCGAAGTTGGAGCAATGATGGAAAAAACAATCAGCCTGTTTGGCGATCCGAGGGTCAATGAAGTTATGAGTGCTACCAGAATCAATGAGTATTGTAAGAGGAAGCTTCTTGAAGTAACCCTTGACCCGCATTGTTTGGGGGGTGGTTACGCCAAATAAATCATGGAGAGATATCTCTGGTTGGTCGTCCTAAGATGGGGGGTCAATAGGCGGCTCCTGAATATCGACTTGATCATCCATTGTATCTGGAGCTTCTTCACCAATTTAAGAGGTAGGCGAAGAATCCATATCCAAGAGATAGAGATTTTGTTGAACACATTTATGTCCCCGAGTGAATTTCTCATCACAATTATAACAAAGTCATTTTTCTCTACGTGTCTGCATCTCTGTTTCAGACAAATGCTTGATAGGAGTTGGTCGAGGAGCTGGCGGGGTGGGAGGTCATTGAGAACCCATATTTCGAAAGGGAACAAAAGTGGGTTTGGAGCATTTTTGGGCTGCAATCTTGTCTTCTGCCAACTTATCCCACCCCAGGGCTTCCATCATTGTGTTGGGACAGAACATTTTAACCTCTGAGCGGATTTCATCCTTAAGACCATTGATAAAATAAATCCTGTAGAATTCATCAAACAATCCTTCTATATGATGGGCGAGTTTCTCAAATTCTGTCTGATACTCTCTCATAGTGTCAATTTGGCGAAGTTTAGTGAGGGCTCCTGTGAAGTCATCAAAATCACTAGGACCAAATCGTTGCAAAAGGAGCTGGCAAAAATCTGGCCATTTTGGCTCTTCATGAGCCTTGATGTACCAACGGTACCATTGAAGAGCTTCATGTTCCAAATGAAATGATACAAGTGGAACTTTGTTGACATCAAAAGTATTATGCAAACTGAAATATTGTTTTGAACGATAGATCCATCCAGTCGGATCAATACCATCGAAGCGAGGAAAATCAAGCTTCGGACCACAGAAATTGCAGGAAAAAGAGAACCCATTGTCTGATGAAGACTCGAACTATCATTTGTTTTTTATGGTTGAATGCTCAAGATGGAGGTCGACAAAATTTTTCATCCAGATCCTGGAGTTTGGTTGGGATGGCTGCAAGTGCTTCCTCCATGGTTTTTGCTCCTATGCGGGTGACAACCATAACTAGGAATTTTTTATTTTTATTTTTTGGGAATGGGTAGAAAAACACAAACATAAGCTTATTTAGCAAAGGGAAATTTGGATTTGGGAAAAACTCTGATGGGTAATTGGGGTTTGACTAGGTTTTGGACACTTTCGAATGGACAGGGAAGCAAAAAATGAGGATTTCAGAAGCGGGGTGAAAGAATGGGAAAATTTGTCAGAGAGGGACAAAGAAGCAGAGATAGGGAATGAACACGGTGGCAAAAGTTGGATGCGAGTGGGTGAAAATTGAAGAAGTTATGGCAAACCCTAAAAATAAACAAATGTGAGATTTCTGGCTTTGGGAAGTAGAATTTGGGATAGGGTCCTCTAGAATGAAATATGCAGAATGGGATTGTAGGGGTGTCCGGGAAGTTTCAAGGGAAACAGAGAACAAGGGAGATATGGTGAAAAAACAAGGTTGTTGGACGGATCAGAACAATTGGATCTGAAACGGCGCGGAAGGGATCGACAACAGATGGATCTGAAGCGACGTCGAATGGATCGAAAATGGTTGGATCTAAAATGGCTAGATCTGGAACGACTTTCAGAATGGATCTGGAACGGTTGGATATGAAACGGCTTGGAATGGATCTTAAACGGCACGGAAGTGATCGACAATAGTTCAGCTGAAAATAGATATGGGCCCCAGGTATGTTCGGCTTCCTAACCGTTCAGGGGTTTCACTCGGCCACCAATGATGTATGACGGCTTGCATATTGGGGCAGTACCCCTCACTCCACGGCTCAAGTAAAACTGATAACTGCTTTACCACAAACGACAGCTCTTGGTTTACCTCACGGGTGGAAACTAGTCAATCAGGTAGGGGTCGTTTCCCTTTTCGCTGGCAGGTCCTCTCAATGGGCCAACTACTTTGGGTTTCCCGTGGTACTCCTCACAATGAGTTTTAGGGCTTATGCCCAAGTACTTCCCACAATTAAGCAGATAGGGATTATTCCCAGATCCAAACTTGCAACAGATGCAAAAAAGAAATTGCAGAAATTCCACCCAACAAGCCCAAGAAAGTGCTCTGATACCAAATGTGAAGAACTTGCAACAATTAATTTAATGAGAATACATGAGATAGCAAAAATAATAGAACTTAGAATCACTTTATTGATGGTAGGCCACTTCAAGGGGGCAACCTCCTTTGAGAAAGCTCAATACAAATAACTTCACGGTACCTTCATTGGCCTCAACACACACTTATATATTAATTCTATGCCCAATACTATGGGCCAATACCATGGGACATATAATACTATGGTACGACTTACAAAGCATATGCGTCCAACAACAATATACTAACAAAATAAAGAGAAGGGTTGACACGGGTTCCTAACAGTGACCTAAGGGCACAATCTATATAAAGGGCATGTTTTGTAAGGAAAGGGGTTGATTTTGTGTGGGATTATTGTTGAATATTGATCTCTATTGAGAGACTATTGTAAAAAGGATCTGCAGCTGTGTGCGCAGAGACCTACTAAAGAGAGAAGAGAGTCTGCAACTGAGTGCGCAAACTGGAACTGTTGAACCCTGCCCATTTTTAATAAACAACCGTCCCTGTGGATGTAGATCCCATCCTGGGGGCGAACCACGTTAAATTCGTGTGTTGTGTGATTGAATGTGTGTTTTCTTTTTATTAAGTGGTTAAGTTCTTTCTTATGAGTATATGTGTCTTTGCTTTCATGTGTATTCTCCATAAGAATGAATGATGAGAATAATATGTTAAGTGATGAACATACATGTTGAATGTTAAAGATGCAAGAAGGGTCGAATATGATGAATGCATGAGTTAATTGGGTAACCACTAAGTCAATGAAGTCTATATGAGTGTGATTCCCTCGAAGCGCAGCACCAGAAGTGCGCAGTTGCTTTGCAGTTCGTCTTATTACATAAGTCGGCTAAATACACAACTCGGTATGCTTGTTGAATACATAATTTACATTAAATAAAGTTTGTCGAAGATATACGATTGTGGAAGAGGAAGCGCAGTCTCCAGTTGCATTGTTCCATTATTAAGTCATTGTTCCAAGCCGTGCAATCCCTGTGCGCGCTATCATATAAGTAACATCCATGAAGTAGGTGAACTTCACACAGTCTCCCATTTTGTCGAACCGTGCATCACCTGGTTGTGGAAACCTAATTCTGTAACCTCCCCATAACTTCGAGTCGGGTGAGACCTCAATCTGTTCGCAGACTGTTTCCAAAAGGGCCGGTGAAAAGGAGGTTTTGTTGGTTCCCTGAACCGCACAGAACCTAGTTCTATCTAGAAAAGCTAAAGAACAATTTATGAGCCAACAAATGGTTCCATTGTCGCGCTTGAACTGGTGATGTGTTCAAAAAATTGGAATCCAAAGAAAATAGAAATATGGAACTGGGTGGAAAAGACAGAAATGGGAGTTTGCAAGAAAGAGAATAAACATGTGCCCTTCTCTTATGAAGAATGGTTGCAAAGATACGTATATTCTAACATTTACAAAATTTTCTTTGCATGTTTTAGTAATGGCCTATACGACTGGTTGTCAAGGTTAGCAGAACACAAAAAAAATTTCAAGGAGGAGAACCTATGGTGCGGACTCCAAAACTGATCCAGAGGCTTAAAGAGGTAGAGAGTTCGATCTCAAGACTAGTATACTTCTGGCTCGATAGCATATTAGAAGGCTACGTTACAGAGTTTGTTGTGGACACCCTAAAGTCCTACAGCGCAGCAGAGGCAAAGTTCTTCAAAGGATTCAGAGGTAAGTACCTGAACAATCTAAGCCTATACATTAAAATGTTGTGAGCAGAGAAAGGTGTTTTAAGAATGCAGTAATATACCTAGAAGTTTTGAATCTGTAATGGTCAATAACACATACAACAACACTGAAGAAGATACGTACAATTTAATAAGTGGAAGAAGATATAAGTATAACACCGAGAAGAATCCTAGTGAACATGAACTTCGCATAGACACTGAGGTACAAGTTGAGACTAATAGCCAGACATAACCTCCAGTAGCTACCTATCAACCCATCACTCCGAAAAATCCTCCAGTTGACAATACTACAAATCTACAGAACATCAACAATAGTAACACCGCAGGTGTGAGTTCTCAGAACATTATGTGCAGTAGTATCCCTAACACATCACAGAACACTGTGCTTCCTAGACAGAGAATGACAGACGATATTTAACTGTCAATATTCAAAGGAACGGGTCTAGAAGACCCTGAGCAACATTGATTTCTGTGTGAATCCATGTGGAACGTCAAGCAAGTCCAGGATGATGCTATTAAGCAAGCACAACTCATCACTACATTCAGGGACAGAGCCTTGAATTGGTTTATGAAGTATTATGCTAGACATAATAGAACTCTAGTGGATATCAAGGCTTCCCTCTTAAGAGAATTCAAGAAACCTAAATCATAATCACAATGTGTCACATAACTAAAAGAGATTAAGCAGAAAACGACTGAGTCAGTATGGAAATTTGACCAAAAGTTTAAAACATTGTTAGATCAGGTCAGTTTTGAAATCGCACCGCAACAACACCAAGAGTGGTTCATAGCTGCGATGTTGCCACACAATAGAATACCATTGATGAAACAGAAGGTTGCTTTACAGGAAGAGGCCCTGGAGATTGCGATGAAACTAGAGGCTTCGCCAATCGGAGAGAATAGCACAGGAATGGTTCAGATACAGAACCAGCTAGAAAAATTAACACTACAACTACAAGACATTAAGAAGGGAAAAGAAACCAGAGAAGAAGTCTGGTGTACAAGATGCAAGGGAGAAGGACAATGGAAGGAACGTTGTCCTCTCTTTCAATATTACCTCGACAATGGAGCACCAAATCCACTGAATCAGCAGCAAGCACCATGGTGTGAGATTTGTTGAACTAGAGGACATCGCCCAGAAAATTTTTATTTCATTCAGAAGTATGTGCGAACACCCAAGAACTTATATTGCACATTCTGTAAATCAATTAGACATGGTGATTCCAACTGTAGAGCATACGAGCTAATGATGGAAAGAAAACATGATGTTTACCAAGTTCAAGAAGAAACACCGCATAACAATGATAATGCGCAGTATGATCAGGGCACATACAGAGGCTGTGGTGGATTCCGAGGAAGGGGAAGAAATACTGGTCCAACACAAGGAAGAGGAAGAGGTCAGATAATATGCTATGACTGCGCTCAACCTGGACATCTTTCCAGAGACTGCACCAATGCTTGTACTACCTGTATATATTGTAAGTCTTTTGATCATGTCATTGAGGCATGCCCTGTTTTGCAAGCAAAAATGCAAGAGAGGTTAACAGAAGCACCAAACCCAAACGTTTAGATGATCACAGCAGAGAAAAGAACTAAATATCCAAACATTAACGCTGTGACGCGAAGTGGAGCTACCATAGGTCAATATCAAAGAGCAGAAGCTTCGACTTCTGAAGACCACCAAGCTAAACAGACACCTACTGAAGGGGTCTGGATAAGAAAAGAAACTAGGAAAGCACCTGCTTTCAATCTGAACAAAAATAAAGAAGTCTTCGTAGAAGCAAGGGATGCCTTTAAAGAATTAGAGCCTGTGACACCAAGAATTAAACTACGAAGTGAGACAGCGCATAGGAAGGGTATGCTAGCAGCATATGATAAAACATGTACCGCCACAGAAATAGGGACTTCTATTGCGCAGTTCCTACGGAGTTGTATGAAGTTCCTAAAAAGCGAAGATGCTTTAGTGGAATTGCAAAACTTACTAAACCACTATGAACAACACAGTGGCACGACTACTGCTCATAGCGCAGTTCACCATATAAAGAGCCATAAGAGAACAGGTCGAGAAATGAGGCTCAGTGCGCAGATTGGAGACTATGAAATGGAAGAGATCATCCTTGACTTGGGATCAGAAGTGAATGTCTTGACCAAGAAGACATGGGAACAGATGGGGAAACCAGGGTTATCATGGTCACCTATCCAATTAAGACTAGCTAATCAGCAAAAATTTATTCCCTTTGGAAGACTCTCGAATGTACTTGTGGACATTGATTTAGTAAGAAGTTCAGCAGAATTCGAGGTTATTGAGATCATTGACGATAGTAACCCATATCCAACATTATTGGGGATAGACTAGGCGATGGATAACCTCACGATTATCAATCTGAAAACCAAAAAGATGATCTTTGAAGGACAGGATATTAGGGTCATTGCACCCTTGGACCCTTCACAAGGAGAAAGATACAGTGAACCAATATAAGAAGAATGCAGAGCACAAGACCTTGATCGCATATACAAGATGACTGCAAATCAGGCCGACTACATCAATCCTACGGCTGATGGAACGTTGAGTTGGCACTGCGACAACTCTTGCATATCAGACTCCGACACAGGATTGGAGAATTGGAAAAGCATAATGCATGAAGTGTATGCCAGGCGATGTGTGCAGATCACGAAATCACTACGCTGGGTTGGAGCAGAGGTAAGTCCAATTCCTACCTATGATGGCTTGAGTAGCATTCGTGTATTTTTTCAAGAATATACTGTAATTCCAGATGAATATAAGTTGTCTATATTAGATTCAGCACTGCACGCTACACCTGCTAGATGGTGGGCCACGCATAAGGACAATCTAAAAACATGGGAACAGTGCAAACACATGATGGAACGCAGATTCACATAGAAAGTTGCGGTAACAATAGTAAAGTATAATGGAAAAACGAATCCAAGCTATCACATAGAGATTTGTTCAAAGAAATGGGAACATAGACCTCAAGCAGAGTGGTTCCATCTGTTGGTACACACATTAGAGGAGCACATTCCAACGAACTGGTATATAGACACAGAACTGCGTAGAGGAACAGTAGAGTGGTCTATTATGATTGCGAATTTCCAAAGAACCTTCAGCTTTGAGGATGATTGTCCAAATATTAATGAAGCATTGCAGATTCTCAAAAACAAGATATTTTATGACACAGTACAACCTCCATATCAACAATGGGAAAAATAGTTGGAATTATATAACCTCGCAGTGAGCAATAACAAAGACGAAAGTGAAAAGGATGATGATCCGCGCAATATCAATATACTCGAGACAGAAGGAGAACACGAAGTTGAAGGACCGCCATTGGAAATTCTAGACTTAAGCAGTCCTGTCAAAACAAGAAAATTTAACATTGACACAAGTGAAGAACCAAAGTTCGCATCTATTGTGGATTAATGGGATGAAGAAACAGTCGCACAGATCGCAAACCTTCTGCGTGAGTATCAAGATTTATTTCCAACAAAGTTTTCTGAAATGAAAGGAATTTTGGGTGACTTGGGGGTTATGAAAATACCTCTCAAGCCAGGTACGAATCCCAGTAAGCAAAGGCCTTATGGACTGAATCCTAGATACAAGGAAAGAGTGAAGGCAGAGCTCGACAAAATGCTCGATGCAGGAATCATTGAGCTTGTCGAAGAATCAGAATGGATAAGCCATATGGTTATCTAGGATAAGAAAACAAAAGGAGAAATCAAAATCTGCATAGACCTCAGGAAGCTCAATGATGCTTCGCTACACAACCCATTTCCTACTCCATTCACAGACGAAGTATTAGATAATGTTGGAGGAAATGAGGCCTATTCTTTCATTGATGGATTTTCTCGATACCATTAGATCAGGATTGACGAAGCAGATAAGCATAAGACCACATTTGCTACTAAATGGGGGTCATTCCAATACACAGTTATGCCATTTGGTTTAAAGAATGCACTTGCTATATTTTCAATAGTTGTTGTTGCTGCATTCAAGGATTTTATTCATAAGTTCCTAGAAGTATACTTTGATGATCATGTCGATGCTTCATCCATTGCACTTGGCGTGGTGCTTGCGCAGCCAGCTGAGGGAGGAATTGACCATCCCATTGCATTTTCAAGCAAGAAGTTATCTTCAGTAGAAAAAAATTACACAACCACAGAAAGAAAAGGTCTAGCGATGGTATACGCACTGCAGAAATTCAGGCACTATTTGTTGGGTGCGCACTTCTGTATATTTACTAACCATTCAACTTTGAAGTACCTGGTCAATAAACCAATGTTAGGGGGGAGAATTTGCAGATGGTTGTTACTCTTTCAGAAGTACGACTTTGAGATTATTGTTAAGCTAAGAAGGTTGAATTCAGGACCTAACCATCTTTTGAGAATTGAGTCAGGCGAGGAACCTACAAATCTTGAAGAAAATCTACCTGACGCGCAGTTATTTTCCATCCAGATCGCAGATGATTATTACAAAGACATTATAGAATTCTTGACTACAGGTTTGGCACCTACAGATTTTACTACACACCAGAAGAAGTAGCTGGTAGTAAAGGCATCAGACTTCACCATCATCGCAGGACAACTATACAAGCTAGGACCGGATCAAGTGATGCGCAGATGTGTGCTAGAACATGAAAAAGAATTTATACTAGCTGATGCACACTCGGGGGTGTCTGGAGGCCACTACACAGGAAGAGATACTGTGCAAAAAATCTTAAGAGCAGTACTATGGTGGCCTACACTCCATAAAGATTCAAAGGAACATTGCCGAAGTTGCGATGTTTGTCAGAGAACAGGAAATCCATCTCACAGAGATGAGATGCCACTAAGACCATAGTTGACATTGTAAGCATTTGATAAGTGGGCTATTGATTTTGTGGGACCTATTAACCCACCAGGAAAGAGGACTGGTTCGAGATACATTATTACAGCTACATATTATCTCACCAGATGGGCATAAGCAAAACCAGTGAAGGAATGTAGCACAGTTACTGCCGCGCAATTCATTTTTTAGAACATCTTAACCAGGTTTGGATGCCCAAAGATCTTAATGAGTGATCATGGAACACACTTTTTTAACAAAACTATTGAAGTCCTAACTAAAGAGTTGCACATTTACCATCAGAAGTGTACACCATACCATCCTCAAGCCAATGGAACTGTCAAAGCATTTAACAAAGTGGTAGAAAATGCGCTGACCAAAGTATGTAACACAAACAGAGACGATTGGGATCTGTGCATACCAGATATATTATGGGAATACCAAGCAACTTTTAAGAAATTGACAGGCCATACACCTTTCAAGTTGTCCTATGGACAGGAAGTTATGATGCCAATGGAGTACATAGTCCCAAGTTTGAGAATTGTTGCATTCACAGGCATGGAAGATGGAGAAACAATAGAGGAAAGACTAATACACTTGGTTGGCTTGGAGAAGATCGCTTCATTGCAGGATTTCACCAACAAGTGCAGAAGGACAGAGAAAAAGCATGGCATGATCGCCACATCAAGAACAAGTCTTTTCAGGTAGGAGACCTTGTTCTCTTGTATGATAGTAAATTTATGAAATTTCCTGGAAAATTTAAAATGCATTGGCTAGGGCCATATACTGTTATGCATGTTACTAATGGTGGCGCAATTCAGCTAGCCACATTAGCCGGAGAAAAATTACCAGGTATGATAAATGGAAGTAGACTAAAACCTTACAGGGATAGTCCTACTTCGCAAAACCCTCATTGATCAGAAGAGAAAAGCATTATAAGTGTCAAGTGCAGTTGAAATTGGACACTAAGAATGACAGAATAATGAGTCTGCACACCGTTTTGGAAAAATACGAATATCCATGAAATATGAAATGCGCAGTGCAAGAAAGAGGTTTAATGCGCAGTTCATGAAGGAAGTTGGAACCACAATGCACGTTGGAAGTGCATAAGCGGAGTGTACCCCAGAAGCTGTGATTCGAAGCATGAAGTGGAAACGTAGCTGCGAAGTTAAAAATGAAGAAACACACGTGCGTGTAAGAACCGCATAGGAATATTTTGTCAAAACTGCTAGCGCATCATGACGGAAAAAGATAACCGTCACAATTGTTGGTCGGTTAGTGAGCCATTATCCAAAATGGCGGCACCAAAAAAATTGCACATTAAAAGAAAATATTTCCCCTTTGAGCATAATAAATAATGAAATGACCGAGATCTCACCGAAATCCGGCCGGTAGACTTGGCAGTTAATGCCTCACTTAACTGATTAAGCATCCTGGTGGCACCGATAGTGTTCAGCATTTAAAGAAACATCACTAGATTAGATATAATTATTGGTGGAAAAGACCGAGATCTCAGGGGAGATTTGGCCGAAGGACAACACATTGAATGATCCAGTAACGGTTAATTGGCGCATTCCACGCTAGCAGCATCTATAAATAGTCATCAGCTAAGCACTTGCGGGTTTTACCGTGAGTTTCTATCTTGTTTGTGTGTGAGTCCAGAGCTTTAAGAGTTATAAAGACGAGCGTTCTGCGATTGAATGAGTGAACCAGTCACCATCCACGAAGTTTTAAAAATATTCAAGCAGTCGGGTTTGCAGGGAGTAATGTCGACACCTACCCAGAAACCTGCAACGGAGAAGGGTGCCTTGTCCCGAAGCTCTGCAAGGCATGCCGAAGAGATGAAAAAAGATAATCACCCAGCTACAGAGCAGGAGGGGCCAAAGGAATAAAATGCGCCAGAGCTACAGCCCACATTCGAACCTCGTGAGCTACAATTCACGTTGTCCATGAATATATCCCACCAAGATGGGATGATGCACAAGTTGTCAACCTTGACAAAAATGTTGTTTATGAGATTCCCTTGCCTCCCATCTCGAGTCAGGTGAAAGTTGCAGGAAACCTTCTAGGGAAATTGGAGGATTGCAATTTTGAAGATTATGACTTGCTGGAAGGAAGTCGGTCCAAGCCAAAGAGGTACCTACAGTTTCAACAGGACCAGTATATGCGTCGCCAGGTTGATGACCAGTCTGGCGCCGAAATTCTGCTTGGGCAGGATTGGCTCAAAGCACTTGAACCGTGTGGGTTGCTCCACCTACTGCGCATCCCATATTTCGACAGAAGCCTGAAACTTTCTACGCACATTGTTGTCATGTACACACTCGGGATATCTATGGTTGGACCACAGAATCGATATAAATATCGATTTGATACATTCGATCACGCTGCTTAACAAGAGAGGCGCAGACCAGGGAAATTTTTAAGGGCGAAATTTCGCCAATTGGATATTTTCGGGGCATTTTTTCAAAAAATAAATTCGCTTTTTGGTCATTTTAAGTCTCTAATATCGTCTATATTTACATAAACTATGTTTTTTAATCATAATATTCGCCAAAATTCACTAGTTTCAGGAGTAAATTGTAGGTTTCATATTTAATATTTGCCTACCAATCTATATATATGTTTTTTTCAATCCAAAATAATCGCCTACAATACTATAGTTAAGTATACTTTTATAATCCTTAAAAAATACCCTGGCGCAGACCCTGCAAACGAGTTTGTAGGGAAGACACAAGATAAATAACTTGCCTTAAGGATGAAGGAAGAGTTTGGCCTGCTGAGGGGAAAACACGGTTTTCATACAACCCCTATCGAGGACGACGCCACGTGATTCACATCTCAACTCTAGGCGGGGAAATTGCTGAGGAAATGCCGACCAGCAGAGGTGTCGGCCACAGTAGTGCTCCTCGCATCACAAGCAAAGAACGACACCCCATATAACTGGGCGAAGTATCATCTAAATGAGTTCTTGGAAGATGTCCAAGAAACTCAAGACAAGGGAAGTTTGTTTCATTACAGCTGGATCTTAGTGCTAATTGCATTTATCGGCTGGCTACCAAGGCCTTCCAGTTTTCAGAGGGGAATGTCGGGGATCGCGCTTTTCCAACTTATGGGAAAACACGAAGTCCACTAGGCAACGGAAAAATAATGAGTTGTTTTATACATATTACGAGCAACTGTGTGATGTGATTTGGCGAACACCGCGAATCTCACAGCAGGTGACAAATGCATACAGAGGAAAGTTGATATTCAGGGCCAATCTACATGGTATGTACATTCATCCAAGGGTTGATACAAACATCGACGTATGGTATCCAGGCTTCTATCAGCTGGATGCTGAGAAAATAGAACAAATGATGGAAGAATGGCTAGCAGAGTGGAAGGTGGACCAACCAGTCGAAGTCAAGTCCACTTCTGAAGAAGACAAATATGAATACATGGAAAAAGACAAGGGAACAACAATTGAGGAGGAAGAATGGACTCCGCAAGATCAGGCTGAAGGCCAAGATAAAGGAAAAAGGAAAGTGACACAAAGTTCAGGATCAGCTAAGGTACATCGAAAAAAGAAGAAATGCACTAAGCCGACGCTAAAGCCAACACTGCATGAGGAAGATTGCGAGAGCATAGCACTTAAGGTCCGTGAGTACTGGGAAGACACACTTGCTGAGAAGCAAGCCAAACAAAAAGAGGCACAAGTAATCCTCCTGCAGACTGTTGAAGCAATCAAAACGATGGTTGCGAAGATCGGACAAGCCCAACCGGACTTGGTTTGAGACTTGGACTCTGAGGGCAAGTTAGGTGGGTCAACCAGACAAAAGAGAGAATCCCCCTCTTTGAACTTAAACCCTCGGCTGGTGCACAAGCCAGCATACCTTATTTATCCGAGTCAACGTGAGCATGTTGCCAATAGGCGACTTGCATGATCTGCACATGCAGGTGGTGGAATAAATTCAAGAAAGAGGCATTGCCTCATATGATCAGAATGTCAAGTTACAAAAGAGCTTCGACGAGCTGAAACTTGAATCAGCAAGAAGCAGCAAGGAATTGTCCAATATTCAAGAGAGGAACCACAGGCTAAAAGAAACAGTATCGATAGTCTGCACCAAAAACGACAAATGCAAATAAGAGACGAACGTTGAGGACACCATCATTAATATTGGGGCTAGAGTGGAAACCCTTACGATGGAAATGATTGTTGGGACTCATAAATGACCTATTTTCATCCACTTTACCTTTCGCTATTCTTCACATTTCATCATCCCATTAACCTTTCATCATACCATTTCCATACATATATTTGAGTTTCATCTTATTATTTTCCACTTTATTCATTTTAGTATTATAAGTGAATTTATGATTAAATATTGGAAAATAACATGTTTTTCACTAATATCTCAAGTATGGATGAGCTTTGTAATGTGTAGGAAGATGGAAGGATCAATTCAAAGAAAGACTCCCCGAATATCTCTTCCACCATTTCATGGAGATTTGGTTGGCATATCTTATTTAGGATGTATGAGAAACATGTGGAGAATTTGTGAGAGACATGAGGAGGATTTGAATGGATCATACTTTGTAATAATAGGAAATTAGTTGAGAGTGCTTGAGGGAATAGTGGATCTGTCATTATGAGATGGTTATCTTCTTCTCAAAGAAATTCATGTATAAAAGAGAGTGCTCTCTCTTCATTTGATATAGTAGATTGATAGGAGATTAGAGAGTAGATTAGGAGAAGATTAGTCTTAGAGTGTAGAAGTTAGTTTTGACTTTGTAATATGGAGAACGGGATTCTTACCTTTTATTCATAATCTTAGTTTTGATGATTTCATGATTTTCATTGATTTGTGTGATGTAAATTAAGATTTCTTTATTGTTAATGTGAGCTCACATGTGTTGTCTCGTTGCTCTTCATATGTTGTCTTTCTTTTATGCAATTTACTTTCAGCAGTTTGTTTCAGCTTCCAGCATTAGATTAGCAGTTGTGTTTTTCAGCTTAAGGGGAGATTAGATTAGCAATTAGCAATTAGCAAGGGGGGTTAGACTAGATTTATTTCACGTCAGTCCTGCATATATTTTGCATGTGCTTCGTAAGCCTACGAACCTCGGATTGACAAATTAAATGGTTGGGTGAATACTACAACGGAATTAAACGACAATATTTCTGCCTAACATTTTGGTTCCATTGCCAGGGAAGCACGATGGATTGAAGTGTAGATTTCAATTCCTACAAGTGTGGTAGTGTAAATTTCAAATTCATGCAAGTGTGGTAGTGTAGATTTCAATTTCTGCAAGTGTGGTAGCGTAAATTTCAATTCCAGCACGTGTGTTTTTGCAGCTATGAAGAGTAATGGTTTTTTGTACAGAGTGTTTTTTTTTTTTCAATTCTTGCAAGTTTGGTAGCATAAATTTCAATTCCAGCAAATGTGTTTTTGTAGCTATGAAGAGTAATGGTTTTTTGTACAGAGTTTTTTTTTTTTTTTTTAGTATTTTTCTTTTTTTTTCTTTTTTTTCATTTAGATTTGGGTGCTGTAAGAATCCCTTTTTCAAAATGATTTAACAATGAGTGTAAGCTTGGAACAGCTCACTCAGATCCTTGCAAAAGTAGGGATCTCCTCTTCTCACGAAGAGGAGATCTTGAAAGCAGCCGAGAGCTTAATTACTCCTCCAGAAACAGATGAAGAATTAACATACGAAGAATCCTGCACAGTTGATGACAAACAATTATGCGAGCAGGAGGTCGAGGAGGACAACGAGGAGTTGTACCATGATCTGAGTGAGGAAAATTATGCCTATGAAAGCCCTATCGAACGATGGTTTCAAGCAAGTACGAGGTTAGAACAATTTAGTTTTTCTTTTATTCTAGTTAATTCACAGTCACAGCAACTAATTTCACACATTTCTATTCATCCACATTTTCTATTTGCAAAATTAACACAGAATATATTCTTATTACTGTTACGTGAATGGCTACACTGGATATTTAACTACACGTAACTGTTTTCTGAATGTTAATTAGCATAGAGTAGGTAGTATTTTAGTTTCAGTTTTTGCTTTCACCCAGAATAAGTATGCTCTCCTCCGCGCTTCGTGCGATCTAAGGATCAGAAAGTAGGATGTTTTCTAACGTTTTCAGGAAAAAATAAATTAATGTTTGCAGTTATGCCCTATCGATTCCATCCTCAATTTGCAAATTTATCGCCATTTGCTAAAAAAAAAAAAAACAATTTGTTTTACATTTTTTAGAAACAAATAAAAAAATTTGCACGTCCATCTTTTGATCTGCAAATAAAAATAATAAAACATTAGAAACAAAAAAAATTGGTTTGCAAATTTAATGTTGAAACATCAGCTGTAACAGCTGTAGCTGAAACAACGCCCTGACAGTATCATGCCTGTAAGCTTCTCGTCCATTGGAGTCGTAGCCATCTCTTTGCCTTCGTCCTTCATCCTGTAGATACCTGCAAATTAACCCTGCAACCACAATTAAACAAAAGCAACTTTAAATGTACAGAAACCACCACATAAGCTTTGATTGAACAACATAAGCAATTTACAATTTCATGCGAGCTGAGATCAAAATCTGTTGCTTTATATCGCTTGGCTCTCTGGCTAATGGTTTTCTGCGATTATTGGTTAATTTCGCATGCTTACCAAGCCAATAGACAATCAGAATATTTGCCAAAGTTTGGAATGCTGACAATGCACGTCGAGAGGGAGAGACGAAATAAAAACACATTGATTCGCGTCGCAATTTGCGGGAATATGGAGAAGAATTGCGAAAATCGGGGACATGGGTTTTGTGCGCAACGGCCTCATTTACCTAAATCTTTAGGAAATCGCCCAAACAAAGCTATGGTTTGAGCTATACAACTGGTTCTCTAAATGTGTAATTCTTAGATTTACTGTTGCGGACGATTTTTAAATTAGCTAGTTTGTTGAAACAAATCACAACAAACTTCCTACCAATTCATCTCTTCCAGACTTAGAACAATGGTTTCAAATCTAGACTCCCCTCCCGATTCTACCTTGGTCCGGTCAACAAAAATTTATTGCTTGCTCTCGAATGACCAGCACCATGTTATTATTATAGGTAAAAACTGGTGATTGGATCCACTTTATGTGCAAAGTTGTGAAACTGTTATTTGCAGGGAATGGAAAATGTGCGCTCCGATGGTTGAAGATTTATATCCTCTTGAAAATCATTACTCGAGATTAGATTATGGTGTACTAGCTTTGGTGAATCAAAAGTTGCATTAGTTTGTTCAAAGCGGAGATCTTTATGTTTTGAGGAGATAGCTTGGAAATGGTGAAGACTCAATTGCATATCAGCATCACCTTTACGATAATATTGAAATGAACTCTACGCAGGCTATCTTTGTAATATTAAACATGCAAAGTGTCTTTTTGAATATTATATGACTGTTTTTCATGATACGGTATCATGTTTACACACTGACACTTAACACACGCACTAGTTTCTTTGACAGGCTGAAATCATGCATTTCTAGATAGCCAGGGTCTCCATTTGATCAATGTTGTAGATCTGTGAATTGTATAAAACATTGACGCTTGATTTGTCGATACATTTTATGATCTTGCAACAGGATTCTGAAATGATTTGCTGTAGTTTTAAAAACAATTCCGCCACCTAATTTTCTCGGTCTTGTATTTTCTAGGCAACAAGGGTTTTGCTATGCCATGTACAAGAATCATGTGGGCCAAGAATGCTCTCGACATCATGTTCTGAATACTCTACTCTTGAGATGGTTTTATTTGCATTATGACGGGTTCTGTTTACAATTTTCTTTTTGCAGATTTGCATAATTTGTATTATTTTTTTTAGAAACTCTTAGGAAAGAAGTCTGTTCATAACATGCACACCGAGATTCCATCTAAGACTCAAACACGCATTTGCTAGACCTTCATCTACAGACATTGTTGTTTTCATTTCAATTTGCTTATGGGTACGTCTGATTAAATTCTGGTCACAGCAATATCTTTCAGATGGGGAAATTGATAATCATGCTCAGGTTAATTGCTCACAATATCATTTGGCTTCTTTCTTTTTGTTTTGAGAATAATAGAACACTTTATTGTAGTTGTTTTGTTTTGTTTTAAAGAAAAAGAAAAACAATAAAAATCATAAAATTATCAAATTATAAAAATTGCAAATGGACATTTTAATCATTCCTGGAAACAATAATCAACACATGCTTTTATGATTTATGCTAATTTGTTTCTTGGAGCCACTTTAGCAGTAATCGAAGATGAAACAAGTGCACAATGGCAACAGGTATAAAAACGTATTTTATTTTTACAATTTACTGCATTCGTACTTATTTCCGCATGCTATGTTTTTTTTAACTTCTCACAAGTTTTCATGCAGGATTTGTACTAAACTTTTTCAGGTGCACAGACAATCAATTTTTATGCTGAAGTGATTTTTCAAGAATCACAGAACTTTTTTGAGAAACATGCTTTGATAAGACAGCTTGAAGGAGCTGTTACTCATCAGAAACATCATGACGTTTGTTGTTACACAGAAACCATTCATAAACCCATTTGCGTCATGAATGTTTACCCATATATCTCCTTCAAAGCACATTAGTCATCCATGTTGAAGTCCACTTTCCATTTCCTTATCCGTCGTGACTTCACACACACCTATCTTTCTGAGTTGCATACATAATTTCTTTCTTTTTCAGTCCCTTTATGCCTTTTGAATAAGAACATCCAGTTCCCTTTCCATAATTACATTTCCTTGCCATAAACGATGTTGCTACTGAGATCTTTCCTATAGTCCTACCAATCTTTTTGTAAAAACTCGCGTTGACTGATGTGGGATTCCCTAAGGCCCACCTTTCAACAAGTCTTACCCCATCAACCTCAGCACCTTATCTGGGATATAGACTAGAGTTCATTTTTTAGTACCTGGAGGCTTGCATGCCTTAATGGCAAGTTCTCTTGATGAAAATCATGGGAATACATCAATGTCCTTTGATCATCATATCTTGCAAGTGGCTCGACATCAGCTCATCTATTCGCACTTTGCAAGATGTACTCAAGTACCTTGGCACTCATTGACATCAATGGTGAGTTTTCCTCACATTGGTTAATGGCATTCATCAATGGCCGGTAATCCAATGACTTATTTTTATGCTCGACATCAACACATTTATTGGCATGACTAGAATTGTACCATCAGGTTTTGTAGCAGGTGAAGACTATACACTTTTTCCATGACTCCCTCAGCAGTTACAGCAGCATGAATTCAACTATATGAGAGTACCATAGTTCCACTTGTTGCCTTCGACATTTCCCATGATCCAGTTACAGCTACAGCAGCATTGACAGTTACATTTCATGATCCTGCAGTAGTGACATCTTCCACGATCCAGTCACAACAGTCACGTCCTCCATAATTCAGCAGCGGCAATTTCAGTTACATTTTTATCCTGCAGCAGTGACATATTCTCTTATCCAACAGTTACAGCAGTTGCACCAGCAACATCACCAACCACGCTCCTATTGCATAGTTCATCATCATTCTTGGGTAAGTGGAGGTATGTTGTTTTCTAAATTTTAATCATGCAATTCCTTACATGCTAGCAATGAATAATTTGGAAAACTCCCTCACCACGCTCCATTTCATTTTTCACTTTCATAGCCCATGCCGAGTTGCACGAGGACATGCAACGAGTTCAGTTGGGGAGGATGAAGATAGAGGTTGATGTACACTATAGAATCTCAAATGCAACCATATTTTCAAAGGATAGGAAATCTTTGTGACAGTTTATTCATTTTCTCATGCATATTGCTCCTTATATAAAATGCAGAATTTGAATTGAGTATATCTCACAAACCATACATTGGATCCTCACGATTTTCGGACAGGGAGTGGATAATATTATAATGAACAAAATTAGCAATTTTCAGCTCAATCCAATGCACGGATTTCGAAAAAATAACCATCATCACCTACAACCAATTTGCAATTTTCTCAAAATCCGTGATGTGGGTTTTTCTTATTTTTGGTGTGGAGATGCATTGGACTAGTAAAAACTTGCTTGCAAAATTTCAGCGAAACCCAGATCGTAGTTTGTGAGATATGGTCTCAGGAATTTTGTTGCAACACTAGCTGTTACTCCACCAGATTTGCCCACTTTCGCAGCTGTTACTCCAGCAGCTATTACTGAGCAGCTGTTACTCCGCAGTTGTTACTCCTCAGCTGTTAATCCACTATATTTTCCCACTTTCGCAGCTGTTACTCCAACAGTTGTTACTCAACAACTGTTACTCCAGCAACTGTTACTCTGCAATTGTTACTCCTCAGCTGTTACTCTGCCAAACCTTCCATTTTGTAGCTACAACTCCGTCAAATTCTCCATTTCGCAGTTGCAACTCCAAACTATATTCACTATCATCATTTCCCTACCATCATTCCATTTTTCCGCTACCATCACTCCATTTTTCATCTCATTTATCATTCACCAACATTTCTTTTCCGACAAATCCTTTGTTGCACTTTGCTTCATACACATGGATACACATATTTGCATGATTCATAGAGGTAAAGAAACGGCTTTCTTATACATATTTATGCTTTCTCATGCACATTTATATCTTATCATTTCCAAGGAGTACATGGTTAAATTATTATTACAGCAAGAAAACAAATAATGAGATAAATGTTGTTAACACAAGAACCAACACTCTTTGTATTCATGGTTGTTACACAAGAACCAACCATAAGAAAATGTCAGCTGCTACTCATACCTTGGAAACATTCATTGTTGGAAAGACATCATCAATCAAAGCCAAAGTTCAGATGCCAAAATTTCTTAAGAAAATCCATGCACGGTTGCATGAGGACATGCAACAAGTTCAGTTGGGGAGTATGTTGGAACTCAGAAATGTCCTATTTTCATCCACTTTACCTTTCGCTATTCTTCACATTTCATCATCCCATTAACCTTTCATCATACCATTTCCATACATATACTTGAGTTTCATCTTATTATTTTCCAGTTTATTCATTTTAGTATTATAAATGAATTTATGATTAAATATTGGAAAATAACATGTTTTTCACTAATATCTCAAGTATGGATGAACTTTGTAATGTGTAGGAAGATGGAAGGATCAATTCAAAGAAAGACTCCTCGAATATCTCTTCCACCATCTCATGGAGATAGTTATTCAAAGAATATTCTAAGGAGAAGATCATGGAGATTTGGTTGGCATATCTTATTTAGGATGTATGAGAAACATGTGGAGAATTTGTGAGAGACATGTGGAGGATTTGAATGGATCATACTTTGTAATAATAGGAAATTAGTTGAGAGTGTTTGAGTGAATAGTGGATCTGTCATTATGAGATGGCTATCTTCTTCTCAAAGAAATTCATGTATAAAAGAGAGTGCTCTCTCTTCATTTGATATAGTAGATTGATAGGAGATTAGAGAGTGGATTAGGAGAAGATTAGTCTCAGATTGTAGAAGTTAGTTTTGACTTTGTAATATGGAGAAGGGGATTCTTACCTTTTGTTCATAATCTTAGTTTTGATGATTTCATGATTTTTCATTGATTTGTGTGATGTAAATTAAGATTTCCTTATTGTTAATGTGAGCTCACATGTGTTGTCTCGTTGCTCTTCATATGTTGTCTTTCTTTTATGCAATTTACTTTCAGCAGTTTGTTTCAGCTTCCAGCATTAGATTAGCAGTTGTATGTTTCAGCTTAAGGGGGGATTAGATTAGCAATTAGCAATTAGCAAAGGGGGTTAGACTAGATTAATTTCACGTCAGTCCTGCATATATTTTGCATGTGCTTCATAAGCCTACGAACCTCGGATTGACAAATTAAATGGTTGGGCGAATACTATAACGGAATTAAACGACAATATTTCCGCCTAACAATGATGGACATGGAGATTTTCTACAAAGGGAATATTGCATACTTGGAAGCTCAATGACCCAGCACCCCACCGGATAAACGCGCAACTCCAAGCGAAGAAGTGAAGGCCACAATAGATAGCATATTGGCTAAAGTAGCGAGATGCCAGAATCTGCTAGAAGAAGCCAACACAATGCTAGCCGGGTTGAATGTGGATCCAGACCTCCAAAAGATGAAAAATTATCTACAACAAAAACAACAGGAACTCGACACCGTGAATGCAGAAATGAAAAATTTGTCGGAAAGGAAAAGGATGCAAAAATTTGTGGAGGCAAAAGAGCTGCAGAAAGAGTTGAAAGAGATAAGAGAAAGAGAGGTTCTCGCTTTCGCGAAGCTGCAACCCATAGAGGAAGAAGCGCTCTTGTTGGTAGAGCATATTGATGGGAAGTTCGTATAACTTTAGAACTACGGAGGGCACAATGAAAGAGCAATCCCAGGAACAAGTCTCACAGGAAATGTTGGGGACTATAAAAGACTTCGAGCAAGAGGTGAAGAAAACGGTTGCAGAGCTTAGTGTTTCCTTGCAACACTTCACTACCAAGTTGATCACCTCGGAGGGTTCGCAGCCGAATTCGCCAAGCGGAAGTGGATCGGGGGAGATCCAAGAGTAAATGTTAGGGGCCTATTTGGCATGGCCCAAGTTGGCACATTTTTGAAGATTTACAGTTTTGACATTTGCGCATTTCGGACTGCGAAGCTCAGATGGCATAGTTTTGTCAAAGGCACAATTCAGATTGCGAAGTTAGATATGCGCAACAAGAAGTACGAATTTGAGGCACAACGCAGTTATGTCGATGCACAGTGCCAGCAAAGCAGCTATTTTGGGCCAAGGTTGAGCATACGAAAGTGACCTGTTTTGGGTAAGTGACTCCATGACTCTCGGCAGTTGGGTAAGGAGCAGCGTGGAGGAAGATGAAAGTGACCTGTCAGTGAGAGTGGCGGAAAATTGTTAGAAGCTAAGCCACAAAATCGACAATGACAGGCAGGCCAGAGGGGCAAAAAGTGACATGCCATGATGCAGTTATAACTGTTTGATGAAGACTACGGCTGTCAAAGGAGCGTGTGAGTCACGAGTGGCCCAACAAAGTGGCTAGAAGCGAGTGGAGCAGTTTTCGACCACGATAGGCAGGGTCGACAGAGCAACCACATTAGTTTTGGGTAACCTTAGGGTTTTGTCCCATATGCATTGTAATAGACGTGACCTAAGGGCACGATCTATATAAAGGGAATATTTTGTAAGGGAAAGGGTTGATTTTGTGTGGGATTATTGTTGAATATTGATCTCTGAATATTGATCTCTGTTGAGATACTATTGTAAAAAGGCTATGGAGCTGCATGCGCAAAGACCTACTGCAGCTGAGTGCGCAGACTGGAACTGTTGAACCCTTCCCATTTTATAATAAACAACAGTTCATGTGGAAGTAGCTCCCATCCTGGAGGTGAACCAAGTTAAATCCGTGTGTTGTGTGATTGAATGTGTGTTTGCTTTTGATTAAGTGGTTAAGTTCTTGCTTATGAGTATATGTGTCTTTGCTTTCATGTGTATTCTCCATAAGAATGAATGATGGGAATAATATGTTAAGTGTTGAACATACATGTTGAATGTTAAAGATGCAAGTAGGGTCGAATATGATGAATGCATGAGTTAATTGGGTAACCACTGAGTCAGCTAAGTCTGTATGAGTGTGATTCCCTCGAAGCACAGCACCGGAAGTGTGCAATTGCTTCGCAATTCGTCGTATTACATAAGTTGGATAAATACACAGCTCATTATGCTTGTTGAATACATAATTTACATTAAGTAAATGCTGTCGAAGATATACGATTGTGGAAGAGGAATCACACTCTCTAGTTGCGTTGTTCCATTGTTAAGTCGTTGTTTTGAGCCATGCAATCATGTTGCGTGCTATCGTATAAGTAACATCCGTGAAGTACGTGAACTTCCCACAGTCTCCCATTTTGGTTGTGGAGCCTGATCTTCCAGTCTCATAGATGATGATTCAACCGTGTTTGAACCCCAGGTTTGGTTATGATCCCGGCAAGTTTGGTTTACGGGCCCATGGTTTTGGGTAACCCGTGGTATTTTCCCATTATATTTCCCTTATAAAAGAAAGACATTGTAATACGGCTAGGGTTGATGTATTAGGTATTATGCATTGTAAATATCTCTGAGATTGGGAAGAGAGACTGTGAGAGAGTGTGAAGAGGAAGTGCAGCGACTGTGCTGTAGGTTGTATCCCTTCACTTTGCTTGATGGTATAATAATAAGGACTGGCAATTTCAGTGTGGACGTAGCCCATCTTGGGTGAACCACGATATATTGGTGTCTCTCTTGTAATGTGTATGTGTGATTATATTTTCATTTATGTTTATTGTTACTTCTCTACGATCCTGTTTTTATAACAATTGGTATCGGAACCAAAGGTCTATTTGGCAGATAAACCCGCAGGAAGATAGGGTTTCTAGTTCGAGTGGGAGCAATGGCAAAAGAAGGAAAGTTTAAGGTCGAGAAGTTTAATGACCAAAACTACCATATATGGAAGATGCAAATGGAGGACTATATGTACCAGAAGGATCTATTCCCGTCGTTGGGAGGAAGAGCAAAGCAGTCAGCGGCCATGAAGGACGAAGAATGGGAGGTTCTTGATAGAAAGGCACTGGGGACAATACAGTTGTCCCTGGCTTCGTCGATGGCTTTCAATATCTCAAAAGAAAAGACAACAGAGGGTTTGATGAGCGCATTGGGTAAGCTGTATGAAAAACCCTTGGCCTCCAACAAGGTATTTCTAATGAAGCATTTATTTAATATGAAGATGTCTCAAGGTGGATCTGTTACTGATCATTTAAATGAATTTAATACGGTTACAAATCAACTAAGTTCTGTAAGTGTGAACTTCGATGATGAGGTTAGGGCTCTTCTAATCTTGTGTTCATTTCCAGAAAGCTGGAATAGCTTGGTCATAGTTGTAAGTAACTCTGTCTCTGGTTCAAACACCTTGAAATTTGATGATGTTATTGGTGTTATTCTTAGCGAGGAAATGCGAAGAAAAAGCATAGGTGAGACATCAAGTAATGCGTTGACCATGGAGAGCAGGGGAAGAAAAAAGGAGAGAGGAAAGAGCCAAGGTAATCGTGGCAAGTCTAAAACGGGCAGATCCAAGTCCAGACTGGGAAAAATAGAGCATTGGAACTATGGAAAGAAAGGACATCTGAAGAAAGACTGCAGATCTCTAAAGAAGAAAGGAGATGGACAGAAGGAAACTACCCAGGAAGAAAATGTAGCAGGTGATGTGTTACAAGATGATTTGATTCTTGCATTAGATAATACTAGTGATTATTGGGTAGTAGATTCAGGGGCTTCATGTCATGCTACACCCCTTAGGAAATATTTTCATGATTATGTTCCAGGCGATTTTGGACATGTTTTATTGGATGATGATGAGCCATGTAAAATTGTTGGAATGGGTAAGGTATGGATAAAATTTAAGAATGGAACTGATTGGCTGCTGAAAGATGTAAGGCATATTCCTGCTATGAAAAGAAATATGATCTCTACAGGGCAGTTGGGAGATGGCGGTTGTCTATCTACATTTGGAGAAACATGGTGGAAGATCACTATAGGATCAATGGTGATAGAAAAAGGAGACAGAGTAGGTACGTTGTATTTATGTCCTCATAATACTAACCATTCTATCTCTTTAGCTTCCACAGGAACAGATACAACATTGTGGCATCGTAGGCTTGGCCACATGAGTGAGAAGGGGATGCAGATTCTCCACTCAAGGAAGTTGCTGCCAGATTTGAAGCAGGTAAGTTTGGAATTCTGTGAAAACTATGTTTATAGAAAACATAAGAGAGTCAGATTTCTCAGGGTTGGGAAACAGAAGAAGAATGAAAAGTTAGAGCTTGTGCATTCAGATGTATGGGGACCAACTCAGGTACAATCTCTTGGTAGCTCTCATTATTATGTTACATTTATTGATGATGCAACTAGAAAAACTTGGGTTTATTGCATTAGACAGAAATCTAATGTGTTTGCTACTTTTAAGAAGTGGAAAGCTTTGGTTGAGAATGAGACAGAAAAAAGGTTGAAGTGTCTCAGAAATGATAATGGAGGTGAGTATTACCGCAAGGAGTTTGATAGTTACTGTTCATACCATGGGATTTGTAGAGAGAAGATAGTCCCAGGAACACCACAAGAAAATGGTGTGTCTGAAAGGATGAACAGAACAATCATGGAGCGTGCAAGGTGTATGAGAACAAAGCTTGAAGCTAAATCCAAGAAATGTACCTTTATTGGATATGGGGTTGATGATTTTGGTTATCGCTTATGGGATCATGAAAATAACAAAATCATTAGGAGTAGAGATGTGATATTCAATGAAAATTTCATGTATAAAGATCAATTACAGGGAAAGAAATGGGAAAAGGAAAACACAAAGTACACAGTACTTGATGAAATTGAAGAAAATGAAGTTCCAAAGGTGGGAGAAAATTAACAACAACAGCAAGTACTTGAAACTCCTGCAAGTGTAAGAATATCTACCAGGTTAAGTAGACTCCCTGAACGATACTCTCCTTCAATGTATTATTTATTGATGACTGATGCTGATGAACCAAAATTTTATGAAGAAGCAATGCAGGTGGAACTAGAAAGAAGTGGGAGCAAGGCATGAATGAGGAGATGGACTCATTGGTAGGAAACCAGACTTGGGATTTGGTTCAGTTTCCTGCTGGTAAAAGAGCATTGCAAAACAAATGGATTTCCAGGTTGAAGGAAGAAGGAGGTAAGAAGCGGTACAAGGTCAGACTTGTTGTAAAGGGGTTTGCACAGAAGAAAGGTATATATTTTGATGAAATATTTTCTCCTGTTGTTAAGATGAATTCAATTAGGACTATCTTAAGTCTAGTGGTGGTAGAAGATTTTCATCTTGAACAGTTAGATGTAAAAACAACCTTTCTCCATGGGGATTTGGAGGAAGAGATATATATGCAGCAGCCACAAGGGTATGAGGTCAAAGGGAAGGAGAATTTGGTATGCAGGTTGAAGAAGAGATTGTATGGCTTGAAGCAAGATCCAAGGCAATGGTATTTAAAATTTCATAGGTTTATGACAGAACAGGGTTATAGTAGATGTCATTCTGACCACTGTGTTTATTTCAAAAAGATAGACAATGAAAGATATATTATCTTGTTATTGTATGTGGATGACATGCTTGTTGCAGGGTCTAACATGCAGGATATAAATGTACTCGAAAGGAAGCTAGCTAATTCATTTGCGATGAAGGATTTGGGTGCTGCAAAGCAAATCCTTGGTATGAGAATAACAAGAGATAGGAAAAATCGCAAATTGACATTGTCTCAGGTTGAGTACATACAAAAGGTGTTAGAGAGGTTCAAAATGCAAAATGCAAAAATAGTTAGTACACCTTTGGCCAGCCATTTCAATCTAAGTAAGGAAATGTGTCCCAAGACACAGGAAGAGATAGATTACATGTCCAAGATTCCCTATCAATCAGCAGTTGGTAGCGTGATGTATGCCATGGTGTGCACAAGACCAGATATTTCACATGCTGTGGGAATTGTGAGCAGATATATGAACAATCCAGGTAAAGAACATTGGAAGGAAGTACAGTGGATTCTCGGGTATTTGAGAGGTACTACCACTTAGGCATTATGTTTTGGAGGTTCAGACACTATTCTACAAGGATATGTTGATGCAGATATGGCAGGTGATAAGGATAGAAGGAGGAGCACCACAGGGTATGTGTTTACTATAGGTGGAACAACAGTAAGTTGGATTTCGAAACTGCAAAAGGTTGTTGCACTTTCAACAACGGAAGCAGAGTATGTTGTTGTTACAGAGGCTAGTAAAGAGATGATTTAGTTGCAGAGGTTTATGGAGGAATTGGGTAAGAAGTAGAAGGATAGTAGGTTGTATAGTGACAGCCAGATTGCCATTCATCTTGCAAAGAACTCAGCATTCCATTCCAGGACTAAACATATATAGCTCAAGTACCATTTCATACGCTATGTTCTGGAAGATGAACTGTTGAAGCTGGAAAAGATGCACACTAGCCAGAATCCTGCAGACATGTTCATAAAGGTAGTGACCAGAGAGAAACTGAGTTCCTGCTCAGTTTCAGTTGGCCTTCTAGCGTGAAGGTGAAGATGAGAAATTTTCCAAGTCCAAGGTCCAACAAGTATAGCAGCGGTGGAGTTGTTGTGATTGGTCTCCAAGTGGGAGATTGTTGGTTGTGGAGCCTGATCTTCCAATCTCATAGATGATGATTTAACCGTGGTTGAACCCCAGGTTTTTGCCAACAGTTTACGGGCCCATGGTTTTGGGTAACCCATGGTATTTTCCCATTGTATTTCCCTTATAAAAGAAAGACATTGTAATATGACTAGGGTTGACGTATTAGGTATTATGCATTGTAAAGATCTCTAAGATCGAGAAGAGAGACTGTGAGAAAGTGTGAAGAGGAAGTGCAGTGGTTGTGCTGCAGGTTGTATCCCTTCACTTTGTTGGACGGTATAATAATAAGGACTGAAAATTTCAGTGTGGACGTAGCCCATCTTGGGTGAACCACGATATATTGATGTCTTTCTTGTAATGTGTATGTGTGATTATATTTGCATTTATGTTTATTTTTATTGCTCTGTGATCCTGTTTTTCTAACATCCCATTCTGTCGAACCGCGGATCACCTGGTTGTGGAAACCTGATTCTGCAACCTCCCCGTAACTTCACCTCGGGTGAGACCTTTTTATGTTCGCAGAATGTTTCCAAAAGGGCCGGTGAAAAGGGGGTTATGTTGGTTCCCTGAACCACGCAAAACCTGGGTCTATCTAGAAAAGTTAAAGAACATTTTATGAGCCAACAAGAGATCATATACTGGAGCTTGTGGAGATGTATCATAATGCTTCACTGGAACATGAAGAAGAGGTTAACAAGCTCACTCATATGTTAAAGACCACCCATGATTCTTTGAGGAGTGTTGTTTGTGCACTTCAAGAATCTAAGCATCAGATTAAGCAGCTTGACGAGGAGTTGCAGGGATCACCTTTCACTTCTTACAGTGGAGACATTCATTCTTATATGGTTGATTGCATACATGATGCAGAAAGGTAACCTCATGTGATGGTGGCCCATGAAGTAAAGTATGATTTGCATGTGCTTGATGAGTTGGAAGACAAGCAAACTGAAGACCAAGCACCTGTTCATTTCTAGAGATATTATGAGTTTCCTCTAGGAGGGAGTTGCATGGTTTTGGAAGAGGCACATGATCTCACCTTGATTGAGCCAACCACAATTGACGTGAATGATTATTTACAATAGTTGGGTTATTGTCCTTCATTCCACACATCTATGGCATCCATCACACATAGGGATGAAAATTGGGTAAATGGATTATTCCTTTTTGTGCCACATGAGGAGCGGGAGGATCCTATAATTGATACAAATGATGTGTTCCCTTCCCAGCAGTAGTTGGGGAATCCCATGCCTATTTTTGCATCCTCTTTTGACAAGATTGCATCATTATATCTACACTTATCTTTAATGTGTGGGTCATTTGATGGAGTCTTGCAGCCTTGGATCAATGGTAGAGGGTTGAGCCATTGGATGAAGATGGAAGCACCTGTTGGGTTCCATAGAGATCATGAGATCTCTTTATTTGAGGAAGACATATATATGCTTGATTTTGATATAACATACTCTCTTTTGGAGCAACATTATAGGACATGGGATCCTCACCCTTGTCATTTGAGTTTCATGGATAACACCTTTGCTTCTTGTGTGCATTGGTCACATAAGAACCCTTTAGTGGGAAACGAAGGACTTGTTGAATTTTGGCCTCCCTCTTTGAAGGGATATTTGGTGATGTATAGTGTTCATTTGATTCATCCCTACATTGGATAGTTGCATATTTTTATGGGCATTTCAAAGTTACTAAGTTGCTTATTTAAAGTTGATCTTATTATTTGGTGGCATGTTTTTTCCGTATTCCCTTGTATTTTACATAATGATGGAACTTTTTGGTTTTCACTAATGATTGGAAAGATGCAGATTGTGAAATGGAATATTGGCATTCCATGGGATGGAAATTTTTCACTTTTGACACTGCCATATAGATACTTGCAGTGGGAGCAGTGGGATCCATGCATTTGTTTTCCTAACAATTGGACTGCAGAAGTATTCCTTTCCATGGGAATGAAAAACAAGCAATGGTATCCTGGTATTGTTGTTTCAGTTCATTGAGAACAGATCTCTAGTTTTTGGCTTATTGGTGAAAGCCAATCTTTCTTCTCTTGAGTTCATATTTGCAGTACAGAGTTTCAAAATTCTTAAGTAAAGAAATACTGAAGAGGTTCAGTTTGGATCCTAGGATCATTTTGATTTTTTAAATGCTCAAGTTTGAAGAATTAAAAAAAAAATAGTATGGGGACTAAAATCAGAGTAGAGCAGCAACAATCATGGTGGAACATTGCAGAAAATTGGTTCATAGAGTCCACAACTTCAAAATTGCACAACAAATTATTTTGATTGGAAGTATATTTTTTTTTTGAAGGTGCACAGGTTCATCCTCCATAAATTCAATTGCTTGAGGACAAGCAATCTTGGGAAGGTAGGACTTCTCATGTCCCCAATTTTGGCTCATTTAGTTCCCAAGGGTAAAGGGGACAAAATAACCCCTAGGGAGATAAATTTATTTCATTTTATGTATGCTTAGAATAAAAATTACCCTAAGTCTAGTATAAATAATAATTTTATTAATTTTAATTGTTTTTATAAATAATTATTCCTAAATCTTGAGCAAGTGGGACAAGAGGGAGCCCTCATGATGATAAGGCTGCTAAAATGGAACTGGAGGTAAGAAATATAGGAAAAGATGAAAAGCAGGGAAGGTGTAAGAAGTTTTCAAAAGTAAGAAATTAGAAATATCTAGGAAAAGCTAAGGAGGGTGCAATTTCTAAAAGGGAGCTCAGTTTACAAAGCAGGAAACATCTTGAGACAAAGGGGGGCACAATTTCTAAAGAATATAAAAGATTGTAAGGAAAACGAAAGGCAAGTATATCCACTCATGGGTATCCCATATGGAAGGGCTCTCACAGGTCACCAAGCTATTCAACTTGCTCAGCAGGCCACCCTAAAATTCTATAAAAGAATGATTCCAACTCCAATTGACATCTTTTGACCATTTTGTAATTGAATGTGAGAGATTTATCTTCTCTTGTTGAGTGATGTGCCTCAACCTTGCTTTGGGTGATGCTCCCCTTAGCCATTATTGTTCCACTATCTCTTCTGCTCTCTCTTACAGGTACTAAAGACTATTGTACATCCATTGAATATCATCTTGCAGCCACATATATTATGATGTGTAGGTCCGAAGTCCATTCAAGCTTATTTGAGAGTCAGAATAATGAATATCAAGCATCCAATTCGAAATCTCTACTCATTCCCTTCATTCAGTGGGAACAATGTGGAACAACCGAAATGGAGCTTCTGGGTTCAACACTTCTGAGCACTTCTAGGTTTTGAGACCTATTCCATTGCGTCCATAGGGTCATTCCAGTAAGAAACTCATTTTTTCTTGTTTAAAAAGGTGTCTGGATGACCAAGATACAACCATTCTCACCAGAGCCAAGGTTTCAATGTTAAGGAGCGCACATGTGAACTTTCAGTTGATGAATGCGCCCCTGAGCAGCTCATGAATTTCAGTGTGAAATCATCTATAGATATCATCCCTATTATCAGTCATATATCATATCCATTGCAGAACTCCATCTTCTCCTCGTCCTCCCATACTCATTCTTTTAGTGTGTAAGATTTCTCTAAGCATTGGAGACTCCCTGAAGTTATGAATCTAATAATTTATATAAAATATGGCCAGGACCTCCATTTTCAACCTCCTGCTCTTCATTAACTTTTATCAGAACCCTCACATGATTCAGAACTGATTTTTGTAAGCCTTAAAGCAATTTGGAACAAGTAATTCAAAGACTAGCTCATTATGCACTTTTATTTAACTAGTTTTACCATTTATGCAATTCATGACTAAGTATGAGTCAGTTTTCTGATCTGAAGGTCATTTGAGGATCCTGAGACACTAATGAATGTATGCCAACTATTTTTCCTAAGGATTCGAATATTCCTAAGCCTATTAGGAAGAGCTTGGAAATCCACTAGTTGAGTAGTCCTAATTAGCAACCGTGACTCTTTTGCTCCCAAACACCCCTAGATCCTCCCAATATATCAGAATATTTTGTCCACTTACTAATTAGAGTGATAAGGAATGATATCCACCATTTGGTTTCATTCAGGTGTAAACACTGATTTTAGTTTGCATATGCTGTTGTGCCCAGGAAGCATTGGAGTAGACTTTAGCCTGGCTGACGCTCGAAACATAAATGGACCCAGTACTTTGTGCATAGGACTCAAAGTTGGCCTTTTCCTTGACATGTTTTTCTGATGCACACATCCCCATACATTTGGTAGAACCTTAATATCCCAAATCCTTATTCCTGTTGTCATTTAATTGTGCCTTTGACCAGTTCCTTTGTAACTAGTTTCTTGCTTGTCAAAGTTGTGTTGTTAAGTTGTAACTTTGCATAATCTCAACTCCAAATCAATTCAGGGATATTACATTTGGACATAAAGTTGTGTTAAATGTTAATGTTAAATATTAAAAAAGAATTCCATCCCTTGAATTTTGTCTAGATTTTTTTAAATAAAATTGTGTTAAATAATAAAATTAATTTGTTAAAATTAAAATAAAATAAAATTAATATTATAAAAAAATTAATACATTTTTATTTATTAATCTTAAATTAAAAATATACACAATTTTTAATATTTTGATGAACTTAAAATTAAATATGTAATTGATGTGTGTGCGTGCACGCGTGCTATATAAGAAGGTCGAGGCAAGAATTTCTTTTTGGGCTAGTTGCTTTCTCTCTAAGGAAGGGCGTTTGGTCCTTCTAAAGGCGGTCTTGCAAAGCATCCTGATGTACTAGGCCTCTATCGCTTACATTCCTAAAGGGATTCTATCTAATATATAAAAAAGATGTGCTTCTCTTTTTTGTGGACAGCTAGTAAGCAAACATAGGGTATCTCCTTAGTCAAATGGACAACTTTGGAAAATCCCAAGGAGCAGGGAGGTTGGAGCATAAAGAATCTGGTTTTATTTTGTCAAATCCTTAATAAGGAACATCTAACAAACTGTTCAATTGAAATTGATCCTATGGACAACTATATCTCCCTTGTTGATATAACTACAACTCCATTCAGATAACCCCTATTATTTTGGTCTGTTAGATGTTTTATGACTAGAAAGATCAGAAGTACTAGTGTTTGGGTCATGTCCTGTAGTTTAGATTATATGATGTTCTATAAGGAGTATTGGTATGGACTCAACAATATGTGTAATTTTGGTTTATTGTTCTGGTTAGATAGTATTATGATAAATCTCATGTTTAAGGTTAAATTTCTGAGCTACACGGCTTAGTGTTAAATTTTATGCAAAAGATGTTCATCATGTTTATAAAAAATTAATATATAAATCAGTCATGGTCCTGTATATAAAGTTGCAGCAAAAATAATAATTAACTCCATCTCAAGGATTCGTTTATATAAGACTTCAATAGCCTGGAACCTGCGTGGACTTTGGAGTAGACCGAGACTAGAATGGGAACTGGAGTGTGGCAGCGTGCAACTGGAGTCTAGATCGAGCATGGAACCTACATAGGGCTTGAGCTGCGTCGAACGTAGATGGGACCGAGCGTAAAACAAAGCCGGCTGCATGGAAATGTTACCCAAGCTTCGACGACCCCACCAGAGCTTTCTTACTGTTGTAGGGGAACTGGAACCCAAAACCTCAAAAATTCTATCTCGTAATTGCTGCCTGGAACTACTGCGAATATTTTGGTGGTCAGGTAAATACGATGGCTGCTAGACAATGCCCACTAAAACTTGATGCGTCAAACGAAGTAATTTAAGACAAAACTCACCTTTATTACATGTTGCCGCCACAAAAAAATGGGATCATAATGGTTAATGAAACGTCTTGTAAAAATTTATATGAAATCAACGGTTTAGATTCGAGGAGGGTTGAGATCTGTGGCGGACAGGGAATCCGCTAGGCAAAGGTGCATGTTCTATAACGTTGGCAACTTTGGAGAAATGACCTTTGGTACGTGTTAAAGTCAGGAAGCAGTCTATGGTGGATGAGTGGCGGAATAAAATATCTATGGTTTATGTTGATTTCACACTTTCAAATAGCACGGAGAATGCAAAGGGTAAGCGACAGCCTAATTTTTACCGCTTACCACGTGTCGAGTCGAGGATTGTTCCACTAAATGAAAAATTTTAATGGAAAATCACTTCTCGTGATCCCAAAACCACCTACATGAGATATTATAAAAACCGGTATATTCTTACCATTGATGGCAATTACCCATGCAACCAGGTGTGATCCTATGTGTCCTTCAATATATTATGTTTTCCAAAAGTAGAATACCATAAGGCAATCAGATGGTTATTGTATCGATGAGTTATATTTATTGGCAATTTATATTCTTGATCGAACTATAGATAATGAGCATCATTCATTAAAGTACTGGTGGTGATCGATATATATATATTAGTTCGCTCGTTATACCATATAATTCAGTGTGCACTCAATATCAGTATTTTTAAGCATGGCCAAACACCAAGCATTTCAGTCCTACTCTCAAATAACGAAGGAGAAGTGGATGATTACCTATCATTACAGCACACGATTCCAATCTCTATTGGAATTAAGTGTTGTTCCATGTTGTACACCATGCAATGTTCACCAACCCACATCCACATTGGAGGAATCACCTATATGTTGTTGAAAAGCGCAAGCCTGATCCTGATGGACACAAGCATAATCAAACCCACAACCTCATGATTAAGGGTCAGCTTTGGATGAGAGATTCGACCAATTAGGATACCCATTAGGGCCTATCCTTGATACCTTATTCATTGTTATGTTCTTAACATTGTTATTTGCTAATACATGCCTTAAGAGTCAGTCAGTAAATGATTCCTGATCAATTAGATTAGTGTGTCCTAAAATGCCTTACTTGCTTGTCAATAAATATACTCAGAACCTTATCTTGCTCTTGTAGAATGTCGAAACGTTCTAGCTATCTCGAACTTCCCTTTAAGAATTAAAATAATAGTTTGTAAGTATATGGATATTAAATTAATAAATACTTTAATACAACTGACCAGTTCTTTCCGATACAAGATCACTCTTTCTATTATTTAAGGAACCTTTATGTCCAATCCCGACATAGACAAAGGTTTGTTATTTGCTCTTTTCAAGCCTATATATATATATATAGTTTACAAACGGTTACATAACGACCCGCTAGTTCACTAACCGACGTGACTAACTGAATCGACATGTGGTGGTTGACACGACGGTTCGACATGTTCTCCGAAGTGGTCGAACCAAGGACTATTAAATTTTCAGAATTTACTTCAATCTGATCTAGGATCTTAACTAAGAGAACAACATGTACAGCATATCTACAGCATATCAATCATGGAGACAATAATGCAAGCACACAAGAGACACAAGATTTACTTGGGGAAAACCATAAAGGTGAAAAACCCCAATAACTTCCTCAGAGATAGATAGAGCAATGATACAACCCAAACATAAGAGATAGATATATCCTAGTAGCAGATCCTCCTCCTCCATAAGTGCGCCACTCCTCCTTGAGTGCATGAGTGAGAAGTGAGTGATCAAATAGAGTGCCTCCCGCACTCTATTTATACTTGACTTGACTTGCCTTTTACATAAATCATGTAGGCTTGAACTTAACCACATAACATAATGTTGACTGGGTCGACCCCCAATAGGGTGGTCTAATAACCCTTCGACCCACATGGCCGACCCCCAATAGGGTGGTCTAATAACCCTTTGACCCACATGACTTATACAGGGCCGACCCCAACAAGGTGGTCTAATAACCCATCAAGTATAAGTTACGACATTTACAATATAAATGACGACACTTCCTTATAGAGGAATAATACCATCTCTATAGGAGTACATACAACATACATATATGAAATACATTCCAAAGTTACATATACATCAACACTCCCTCTTAACTAGGAAGGTATTTCTCAGCACAGGTCTTCTAGCACAAGTCATCTTCTCTGGATCATAGTCACTGTTGTTTCTATCTCAATCAATCTCTGAATCTACTCGTCATAGGAAGTTCTACAGAGCCAGTCCTTTTTCATACTGGATGTAGGCCCACCACCTGCAGGTCTTCATCATCACTGGCCATACTGTAGAATCCTCAGGACTTATTACATGCGTCACAAAACCTCGAAAGAGCATCTGCCAGATATCCTAGGGCAACGAATTACATGCCATAGGCAAAACCTCGAAAGACTATCTGCAGATCTCCCAGGGCCATATTATATGTGACCTCACCACAAAACCTCGCAAGAGCATCCCAGGTTGTTACGAGCACACAGCTCTACCTATAGGATCTCCCAAGGCACGAATTACATGTGGTCACCACAAAACCTCGCAAGAGCATCTGCCAGATATCCCAGGGTAACGAATTACATGCCATAGGCAAAACCTCGAAAGACTATTTGCAGATCTCCTAGGGCACGAATTACATGTGGTCATGGAAAAACCTCACAAGAGCATCCCAAGACTGATTACGGGCACACAGCCCAACCTATCGGATCTCCCAGGGACAGATTATATGCCATAGGACAAAACCTCAAAAGAGCATCTGCCAGATATCCCAGGGCAACGAATTACATGCCATAGGCAAAACCTCATAAGACTATCTGCATATCTCCCAGGGCAACGAATTATATGTCCTCCCAGAGAAAAACCTCGAAAGAGCATTTTCTAGATATCCCAGGGCACCGAATTACATGCCATAGGAAAAACCTCGAAAGACTATCTGCAAATCTCCCAAGGCAACGAATTACATGCTCATCTGCACAACCTGATTCACGACCATAGAGTATCCACCTGATACTCACCATACATCATCCTGATGTACACATGATCATCCTGATCATCATCACTGCAACATCCTGCTGCATGTTATCTGGAGCAACATCCTGAAGCTTGTCATCCACGATCATCCTGATCATATAACGCATCTACCTGATGCAAACCAAATATCTACCTGATACATATCATCATACATGATCCACCTGATCATACAATGTATCCACCTGATACAAATACAAATACATGATACATATCACCATACATGATCCACCTGATCATACAATGTATCCGCCTGATGCATATACAGATACATGGTCCAAGCATCCAACATGATGCATATACAAAATACATACACATGATCCAATCGATCATATCCAGCATCCAACATGATGCATACATACATACATAAAAATGATCCAACTGATGATATCCAGCATCCAACATGATGCATACATACATATAAAAATGATCCAACTAATCATATCCAAGCAGAAACCAAAACATCATCTTGATGCTCATCATCCAGCACTTACATCCACAGCCATGTGAAGGATCCTTCTTCCAACATGCTTGGAATGGCTTCAGCAAATGTGTCCATCACTTCTTCATCGAAGTGTCCTCGATCTGAAGAGCGCCAGGCCTCTCTCTGAAGTACTCGAACTTCACCCTGGCTAGTGGCTTCGTCAGCACATCTGCAATCTTCTTGTCCGTCGCAACATATAGGAGCTTCACAGCTCCTCTATGCACCATATCCCTGATATAGTGATATTTGATCTCTATGTGTTTCAACCTGTCATGAAACACTGGATTCTCGGACAACTTCACACAACTCTGGTTATCACAAAAGATACCAATAGAATCCAACGGGAGATCAAATAACTCGGACAGTAGCTTCCGTAGCCATACTGCCTCACAACTAGCTGAACAGGCTGCAACATACTCTGCCTCAGCTGTACTCAGTGCTGCGCAGGACTGCTTCCTGCTAAACCAAGAGATCACACCTGATCCCATACTGAAGCAACACCCAGATGTGCTCTTCCTATCTGCAGCACTGCCAACCCAATCTGAATCAACATAACCCTGCAGGTTAAACTTTTGATTCGCCTCATACTTGATCCCATAATCCACTGTACCCTTCAGGTACCTCAGAACATGCTTTACAGCAACCAGGTGAACACTCCTCGAATATGTCAGGAACTGACTCAATGTGTTCACAACAAAACAAATGTCTAGTCTCGTGTTCGTCAGGTACATCAAGGACCCAATCATCTGACGATACATAGAGACATCAACCGGCTCAGATGAAGCATCACATAGAAGCTTCAAATTCGATGCCATAGGTGTGGCCATGGCCTTGCAGTCCATCATCCCGAACCTCTTCAGGATCTCTACTGCATACTTCCCTTGTCCAAGGAAGATTCCATCACTCTGCCACACCTCCATGGCAAAAACAAATAGTGCATCATCCCCAAGTTCCTCAACTCGAACTCGGCAGCAAGCTTCTGCTGTGTGTCAGAAATCAATCTATCCTCTCCTGATACAAACAGGTCATCCACATAGTAGTATCACTGGATTGCCTTCCTCAACCTTGTAGTAAAGGTTGGAACCCGCTTTACTCTTGGTAAAGACCAAACTGGAAGAAAGTTGCCTATCCTACCATACCAAGTTCTGCACACATATGATTTCCTGTCATGTGTCTCAGAACCAAGTGGCTGCTCCACATACACTTCTTCTTCAACTACACCATTCAAGAAAGTTGTCTTGAAATCCATCTGGTGTATCTTATATTTCATCACTTTTATATTTCTCTATGTTGTCATCTGCAGCATGCTTGATCTGATAGTTCCATTTGGAAGTCACAACAGACTTCCCTTCAGCTCTTGGGACCGCATTCCAAACATCGTTCTTCATGATCGACGGATCATGGCATTCTTCCCGTATCCTGGGAACTTCAATATATTCAATAGATAATTTTGTTGTTGAACAAATGTTGTAGTTCTTCTTTTGTAGGTGATGGCATACGATCTTTCCTACACAACAAGTTAAATTGCATGATTAGAAAACATCTCATAGTTTTCAGAACAAATTCTTACACATAAAGAAAAATGTCATACAATCATGCAATTATCTTAGCCAATGCTTCAATACAACATTTATCCATATCCTGTAACTTTCTAGATGCCTTCCAATCTCTACCAGAACATTGTTAAGAGTGTGCACAACTCCCAACATGTCAGCAAAGAGGTTTCATTCTAGATAAGTAGCAATAATATGTTGTACAGTGCCATAGGCCACTTACCCATGCATATTAGTAGTATAATGTTCATCAATGCAACTATTCTAATATGCATAATACACAACCTAATTCTAGGAACATCTGTATATAGATTATTGAACAGTATTATTTAAACAATAAAATATGCAAGTAATGACAATTCAAATACTTATCGTTGTTTGTTGGTTGGGTGGAATCCCTCTGAATCTTTGCAACTCCATTCTGATGTGGATTGTGAGAAGTGGTCAACTCCCTCTGAATATATGCATCCTTGTAGAAACTACTGCATTTGATCTTTGCTTCCTGGATTACCTGTCCTTGAACTTATATACATTCTCGATCCATATGCATGCTTGTTAGTATCATCATTGTGTTCTCCTCTAGGTCTCATACATAATTCATTAGTATAATATTAATATTATCAAAACACAATAATCTCAGGCATGTATAGTCAAGATCAATTCAAACACAGATAATAAACATTAGTATTCAAGGTTTCAAGGAAGTCTTCTTTTATTCATACATATTCTTATTTAATCATAGGACTCTTCTGGTTAGTTAAATCATCAATCAAGAGAAGAGATACAATATGCATAAAACCCGTGATTATTCAAAACTATACCTTCATGATTCTTCTGGTTAGTCATATCATCAATTATGGTATGAAACATAATATGCATACCACCATGATTATTCAAACCTATGACTTCATGAATAATCATTATCAACAACACAATAGTATAAGATCCTAACACAAGGTAGGATTCTAGCTTGATATAGGAAAAACATACCTGTATTAGAATGCTAGCTAGTTATGTCTAATATACCCGCATAATATCTTCTGGTTCTCTTCAGTGACTTGTGCTAGTAACCTGCATGTCTCATAAGTTAACCATTGTAGAAACAAGTTATACATACCTCGAAAGTAGATCTTCTATGTGATCCATGACAATGGATGAATCCTTGTCTTCATGTCACCATGATCATACGTTCTTGAAGTAGAACATGATTTGTCTTTCTTGGTGTACCTTTTATGTTAGTAGACAACATAAACCTCATACAACACCATAATGCATTAGTACAATCATAAGTGTCAACACCCTAATCAATGAATATTTTCTATCATGCATTCATAATTTTATTAAGGTGAGATGACAAGTCTAAAATCAAGATTGTACTAACCATAATAACATGAATACAAACATACCATAAACTTAATCATGAACAAATCTCAAAACATACCTCGATGAGTCATACCTGTCAAGATCGCTTGTAATCTTATTATGTAAGGCCTTAGCCTCATCTCCCTCTAAAACAGGAACTTCTTCACTTATGCAAGTGACCAATCCATCTTCTTCTAGGATTAACCCAATCCACTTGATTTGCAAGAACTGGATCTGGAGCTGGATATGGGTTTGTCCGAGAAACCCAAAAAATTCAAACTTTGAATTTCAAACTTCCAAAAGGATAGAAATATGCGCCTTGATGAGCTGATCAAGCTGGTATATTCAGAATTTGAAAACTGCAAAGTTTCACTCCTCAATTTTGCCTTTGAAACTTCTGGATTCACTGGACGTGACCCCGAACTGGGGTTTGATGAAGCCCACTCTTCTGCCCCATCAAAAGGTTTGATCCAAAGCTCTAAGCTTCTATTTTTCTGAGGAGCTTCTAGCCGTGGTCACAGATTTCAAAAATTCCCATTTTTACAGAAGCCCTAATTTTCCACTTTTATGATCAAAGTCCCGAACTAGGGTCTTATGAAGCCCGGCCTACTGCCCGACCAAAAATTCTGATCTTGGTTTCTAAATTTTGATTTTGATGAGCAGCATCTAGCCCCGGTCTCCAATTACAAAAATTCCAACTTTCTCCGAAGCCCTAAATTCCGGAAGCCATGAATGAAGGTACTCAAAAATAATTCTTTTTTGACAGAAATATGTACCTGATTGTTTCTGGTGTACCTCCGAACTTTTCGATCCACAGGGTCTAAAAACTTTTCCTAAGATAGCCCGACCTATTATCTTTCCATCCTGATAGGTCTGACTTCAATTGGATTCTCTGAGAGAGAGTTATTCCAAGTGTCGTAACGTGACCTGTTTATGGGATAATACAAGAGAGATAACTTGTACGGCGTGCCACGTGTCACTGTTTCAACTTTGGCCTCTGAAAATTTTTATTGAGATAGTACAGTATGTGTACTACCTGTCACTTTTTACGAAATTTCATTTGGATTTTCCTAGCCCAAGTTATGACCTTTTTCCCAAGGTCGCCTGATTTTGACTCAGATCTAGAAGAGGCAGAAACCCTATATTGTACAGATCATAAATCACAAAGTACAACTAATTAGAGGTTTTCCTTTGGACACATGGTACATGAAGATTTAATATTCGACCTATAAAGGTTTCAGATCTGAAAACTTTGCCAAAACGGATTTATAGCGAAAGTGCTACGATGACTGGTTTTTTCTATATCAAGCCCTAGCATCGTAATTGCAACAAGTGTCATACATGCCTTCTTTCAGGCTAGCTCTGATACCATGTTAAATTTTCAGAATTTACTTCAATATGATCTAGGATCTTAACTGAGAGAACAACATGTACAGCATATCTACAGCATATCAATCATGGAGACAATAATGCAAGCACACAAGAGACACAAGATTTACTTGGGGAAAACCATAAAGGTGAAAAACCCCAATAACTTCCTCAGAGATAGATAGAGCAATGATACAACCCAAACATAAGAGATAGACATATCCTAGCAGCAGATCCTCCTCCTCCATAAGTGCGCCACTCCTCCTTGAGTGCATGAGTGAGAAGTGAGTGATCAAATAGAGTGCCTCCCGCACTCTATTTATACTTGACTTGACTTGCCTTTTACATAAATCATGTAGGCTTGAACTTAACCACATAACATAATACTGACTGGGCCGACCCCCAATAGGGTGGTCTAATAACCCTTCGACCCACATGACCGACCCCCAATATGGTGGTCTAATAACCCTTTGACCCACATGACTTATACAGGGCCGACCCCAACAAGGTTGTCTAATAACCCATCAAGTATAAGTTACGACATTTAGAATATAAATGACGACACTTCCTTATAGAGGAATAATACCATCTCTATAGGAGTACATACAACATACATATATGAAATACATTCCGAAGTCACATATACATCAACAAGGACCTAGTCGGGTGGCCGACCTAGGCTCCTCCAACATCTGTACATGCGGTGGTCGACACGACGGTTCGGCATGTTATCCGAAGTGGTCTAATGGAGGAACTAGTCGAGCGGTCGACCTAGGCTCCTCCAACATCTCCCCCACGAACAAGACTTTTCTTCACCTCGAAGAAATCAAAAAATAACTGGAGCTGTATAAACAAATGAAATTCACCGCGGCTTGTCATGTGACTAAGTGTATACAGTTGATGACTCTGAGCTGGTACCAGCTACTATCGTGGTTGTAAATGGGCCATCAAGTCTGGGAGTGTGTACATGCTGGTAGACAAAATCTGACAACATGGTCTGTTACCAAACAACTTTGGACGACCGGCTACTATCGTGGTTGGAAATGGGTATTCAATTATGGGAGCTGGTAGACGAAAGTTGACAACATGGATTTTCTTGGACAACTGTTGCAAGCCTAACGTTGATGACAGTGGAAGCTCATGTTGGTTTAGAGAAGGAAGTGTCCAAGAAAATAGGTACATGGACCACTAATCTTCACACATCCATTCCAACTTGTACACCAATAAGTTAGTGAAATAATTATGATGAAAACATGATTGGTGGCAAGGAACACAATGACAAATCCTAGTCTTGGGGATTGGAGAGTGCTCAAAATGCCCATATATCATGGTGTGGTGAGGATTTGTCAAGGAACTAATGTAGAGATGCTCATATGTCACAAAGAGAACTGGGGAGCGACCATAAGACTCAAGTATTTCTGATAAAACAACAAAGGAAAGGGAACATAGGTGGTAAAGAAGAGTGCCATGACTTCCCGAAGATTTAATTTTGCTGAGATATGGGGTATGGTTTAAACTATATATAGTGAGTGGCTAGTGAATTGGTGAATTGACTGGGATGGGACGGATGGGGAATGGTAATTATTACAGTATGGTGGGATGGTGGTCATAAATATCATCTGTAGAGACTGTAGATTTTGCTGGAGTAATTGTACATGTATCACTCCAATCGATGCCCTGAGAAATTATTGTATGATGACATGGCGATGGTTTATACGATGACATTCTGAAATGGTGGCTATCCTGACGGTGCTAATGGTGAATGATGGCTTGTATCACTTGTGTGAAGAAAATAATCTCATCATGCTTTAGTCGACATTATGTCTTGTCATGAACAATTGATAGTGATGATGATGATTTAGTCCTGACGGTGCTAATGGTGAATGATGGCTTGTATCACTTGTGTGAAGAAAATAATATCATCATGCTTTAGTCGACATTATGTCTTGTCACGAACAATTGATATTGATGATGATGATTCAGTCGACATATTGAAAAGTTTTGGAGGATGAAGTACAAATTGTACCAATGAGGACACCTATCAATGATGCTCAAGTGAAGGTTATAATCCTTTGTCCTGATGGATCAAAATAACTCCAGTACCCTTGGGCATTGGGTACTGCAACCAATAACCAAGAAGAATCTTTGGCTCTCCTACAAGGTCTTCGAAAACTAAAGAAAAAAGGAATTATGCGAGCAAGAATTATTGGAGACTCTCAAAGTCTCATCAATATTATGATAAAAAACACAAATCCGACCGAAATCCAGTTAAATCAAATAGTCCCCAGAATTCTAGATCTATCCTCTCTCTTCCATAATCTTTAGTTCTTCCATGTTCTACGTAAGAACAACAAGGAGGCTGACCTGGCTGCCAATAGGGAAGTGGCGCTAGAACCCAACTCTCTCCTTCTTAATGAGAATACCTTGGAGGTGGACCTGCTCCCCTAATCGGAGTTGCGCTACATAGTGAAAAGTTGGAGGTTATCCACATGAGTGGAGGAATCTGAAGGACAGGTGGGAAATTGCAAACCAAAAGAAGATCATGTGGATGAACTGTGCGGTAGGTGCTAGCATGTGGAGCAATTAAAGGCACAGACGAAGTTACGTTAATCCGGAGTCGCTCGACTTAAACTTTAGTTTGGGAAGTCTTTTCATCCATGAGAAGAACGCAGAATAAATGGACCTTTAAGTGCTCCGGTGCGCCTTAACGTCTGAACTTATGAACAATGTTGCAGATTGACGTTGGAAAGGTACATTTGGTTATAATCTAGGATTCGAGAGAGTACGGGCCTGTTTCAGTGGAAGACGAGGTATTAATGGGAGACGAAACCCGGATGTTTTACCATTATCTCGTTCAAAATTACTGGGCTATTTCGAAAGGAGTCAAGCAGCACTTGACCATACTGAGACTAGCAGTAGGCCGCTCCTTCATCGTGTTCCCGCTGATCCTTTATGTTGGGCATACAAATAACCTGAGTGGAAAAAGGAGCAAGGATATGGACTCAAGCGATGAGATCCAAGATTGTTGTTCGGAACATGAATTGCGGCCATGGAGAGACGTCTACGGGCATTAAAAGAAACCATGATTGCTCAGAGAAAAAAAGTATAAAAAGGATAAAGGAGAAAGTGAAGGTAAGGTTGGAGATAATCGAGGGAAGGATGGAACAAATGGAGGAATCGGTCCATCAGACCTGAGTAATTCAGAATGAACAAACGACATTGGTAGAGGCCCAGATACAAGATCAGTACCAGGTGAATCAAGTTTTGTCTGACATACTTCATCAGGTGGAAATTCAGCTGGGTACCATGACCTTTGAAGCCCATGTCCTCTAGGAATTCGCAGCTGTCCCGAAGCAAGATGGTCGGAAAAGTCCAGGGATTTCCCTTGGAAAATCAACAGTTCTTTAATAGATTTTTTTAGTCTCATCCTGGGGTAGTTTGTATGTTTAATAAGTCCCCTAGTATTTAGAGCTTTAGTTAGGCTTCTAGTTTTCCTTTTCATGAACAGTTTGGAACTTGCGAGTTTTGTTTTTCTCTGTGACACATATCTATGGTATTTTGAAGACTAGTCTATAATTTTACAAATGTCCCCACATTTGGATTTTGATAATACAAAATTTTACTCGTTTCTGTAAAAAAAAAAAAAAATGTCAAAACATATGATTAATTATGAAGTCCCCTCTGTGGAGCAATGGAAGACAGTTGAAAAGTTTGGGAGGATGAAGTACAAAATGCACCAATGAGGACACTTTTCAATGATACTCAAGCGAAGGTTATGCCAAATCCCACTTCAATGTGGCATCAAATTGTCTTTCATCATTTCGAGGATTATGAAGACTTAGTTTTGTGACTGATGTAATAAGTAGTTATAAAATTCCTATTTGCAAGCAAATAGTTAAGCAAACACTTAGATATCAACTCTCAAATTGGGGTTGGAACCCATGAGAGGGAGACCTGTTTGACCGAGCAATTTCAGGAGTAATAAGAAATTTGCAGAGTTAAGCAAATACTTTTCTGAGCATAGATTATCTTTTTGTTATTTTGCAGTCTGTATTTTCTTTCCTTATATGAACGTTATTCCTGTTATCTATTTCCATTGTGTTGTCTATGTTTGCAGAGATTCTCCTGTTGTTATCTGTTGTCTGTTTTGAATGAGATTATGTTGAGTCACAATTAATATTGATATGCTCTGATTCATAGGATTCAAGTATTCACAAAAACCTTCTTCTAAAGTTAATATTGGATTCATAAAAGAACACATACAACAAAATAAGTTAATATTGGATTCACAAAAGAACACATACAACAACATAAGATAATATTGGATTCATAAAGGAACACATACAACAAAATAAGTTAATATTTGATTCATAAAAGAACACATACAACAACTAAATAGTAGGGATCTAGACATCAACTAATTTATAACATATAAAAAAAATTGTGCCGACTTCAATTTTCCAACAAGAAGGATCGGTCGCCCCTTCGTTTAGTAGATAATTGTGAACACCTATATCCAGGAATTCCCTATATCCAGACTGACGAACACAAGAAGGATTGACCGACCCTTCTTGCAGTCTAGAACTATTATGAAAAGAATAATGGGCAAAAGAAGGGTCGTCTGACCCTTCATTTGAGAGGGAATTGTAAAAATATTCAACCTACGAAGGCTAGGTTGTCAATTCATGTATATCCAAAATGGTGAACACTAGAAGAATACTGAGCACAATAAGGGTTGACCGACCATTCATTTACGATAGAAATGTTAAAATATTTAATCTACGAATTATAGGCCGACAATTCTCGACTTCCGACTTCTGCTGTAAATAGTAGGAATCCGTACATCAACTAAGTTATAACATATAAAAAATGTTTTCCTGAATTATGTTTTCCTACAAGAAGGATCAAATGCCCTTTCGTTTAGTAGATAATTGTGAACACCTATTGTTAAATTTTGAGAATTAATTCACAATACTCTATTATCTTCACTGAGATAATAACATATACAGTATATCAATGCATAACAATCACAATAAGCATGACAAGCATCACAAGAATCAAAAGCGTGAGAGACAAGAGACACAGAGTTTCCGTGGGGAAAAACCTAAGGTGAAAAACCCCACAACTTCCTCAGAGATAGAGAGAGCAATGGCTCAACCAAAATACAACCAAAATACACTTGAGATAGTCTCCTAGAAGCAGATGATCCTCCTCCTCACTAGTGCGCCACTTTCTGAGTGAAAGAGAGATGACTTTCCGAATGATCTAAATAGAGATCTCCTGATCTCTATTTATACTAACCTGTTTGCCCAGTGACCTTATGGGGCTGACTTGTCTATCTAGGTACATCCACAATATAATATATATATTTTAGGGCCGACCTCACACATGGTGGTCTAATAACCCATCGGCAAGTACACACACTTGTGACACTTGTCAATCCACATGAAGACACTTCCTTATAGAGGAATAACACATCTCTAATAAGTGTACAATAAATATATATGAAATACATAGATGAAATACATTTCGAAGTTACATATACATCAACACTCCCTCTTAACTAGGAAGGTATTTCTCGACACAGATCTGCTAGACAAGTCTTCTTCTCGGGATCATTGTCATCATCATCATCACTTCCATTGCTATCTCAACCAATCTCTGACTCTACTCATCATAGGAAGTTCTATAGAGCCAGTCCTTTTTCATACTGGATGTAGGCCCACCACCTGCAGGTCTTCATCATCACTGGCCATACTGTGGAAATCTCAGGACTTATTACGTGCGTCACAAAACCTTAAAAGAGTCTCTTGACTAGCAAGAACCCTAAAGAGCATATGAGGCCTTTTTCATCCTGTCTAGATCTCCAGGACTTATTACATGTGACCCCACCACAAAACCTTGAAAGAGAATCCCAGGACTGATTACGAGCACAAGGCTCAACCTATCGAATCTCCCAGGGCACAAATTACATGTGGTCACCACAAAACCTCGAAAGAGCATCCCAGGACTGATTACGAGCACAAGGCTCAACCTATCGGATCTCCCAGGGCACAAATTACATGTGGTCATGGCAAAACCTCGAAAGAGAATCCCAGGACTGATTACGAGCACACGACTCAACCTATCGGATCTCCCAGGGCACAAATTACATGCCATAGGACAAAACCTCAAAAGAGCATCTACCAGATATCCCAAGGCACAAATTACATGCCATAGGAAAAACCTCGAAAGACTATCTGCAGATCTCCCAGGGCACAAATTATATGTCCTCCCAAGCAAAACCTCAAAAGAGCATTTGCTAGATATCCCAGGGTACAAATTACATGACGTAGGAAAAACCTCGAAAGACTATCTGCAAATCTCCCAGGGCACAAATTACATGCTTATCTGCACAACCTGTTCCATGGCCACAGAGTATCAACCTGATACTTACCATACATCATCCTGATGTACACATGATCATCCTGATCATCATCACTGCAACATCCTGCTGCATGTCATCTGGAGCAACATCCTGAAGCTCGTCATCCATGATCATCCTGATCATACAATGCATATACCTAATGCATACCAAGTATCTACCTGATACATATCATCATACATGATCCACCTGATCACACAGTGTATCCACCTGATACAAATATAAATACATGATACATATCAACATACATGATCTACCTGATCATACAATGTATCCACCTGATACAAATACATGGTCCAAGCATCCAACATGATGCTTATAAAAAATACATACACATGATCCAACCGATCATATCTAGCATCCAACATGATGCGTACATACATATAAATGATCCAACTGATCATATCCAGCATCCAACATGATGCGTACATACATATACATATAAATGATCCAACTGATCATATCCAGCATCCAACCTGATGCATACATACATACATATAAAAATGATCCAACTGATCATACAAAGCAGAAACCAGAACATCATCCTGATGCTCATCATCCAGCGCTTACATCCACAGCCATGTGAAGGATCCGCCTTCCAACATGCTTGGAATGGCTTCAGCAAATGTGTCCATCACTTCTTCCTCGAAGTGTCATCAATCCGAAGAACAGCAAGCCTCTCTCTGAAGTACTCGAACTTCACCCTGGCTAGTGGCTTCGTCAGCACATCTGCAATCTGCTCGTCCATCGCAACATACAGGAGCTTCACAGCTCCTCTCTGCACCATATCCCTGATATAGTGATATTTGATCTCTATGTGTTTCGACCTGTCATGAAACACTGGGTTCTCGGACAGCTTCACACAACTCTGGTTATCACAGAAGATACTAGTAGCATCCAACAGGAGATCAAATAATTCAGATAGTAGCTTCTGTAGCCATACTGCCTCACAACTAGCTAAACAAGCTGCAACATACTCTGCCTCAGCTGTACTCAGTGCTACACGGGACTACTTCCTGCTAAACCAAGAGATCACACCTGATCCCATACTCAAGCAGCACCCAGATGTGCTCTTCCTATCTGTAGCACTGCCAGCCCAATCTGAATCCACATAACCCTGCAGGTTAAACTTTTGATTCGCCTCATACTTGAGCCCATAATCCACTGTACCCTTCAAGTACCTCAGAACATCCTTTACAGCAACCAGATGAACACTCCTCGGACCTGTCAGGAACTGACTCAATGTGTTCACCGCAAATCAAATATATGGTCTCGTGTTCGTCAGGTACATCAAGGACCCAATCATCTAACGATACATGGAGACATCAACCGGCTCAGATGAAGCATCACATAGAAGCTTCGGATTCGATGCCATAGGTGTGGCCATGGCCTTACAATCCATCATCCCGAATCTCTTCAGGATATCTACTGTGTACTTCCCTTGACCAAGGAAGATCCCACCTATACTCTGCCACACCTCCATACTTAGGAAATAATGCATCATTCCCAAATCTTTCATATCGAACTCGGCAGCAAGCTTCCTCTTCGTATCTGCAATCAATCTTTCATCTCCTGTTACAAATAAGTCATCCACATACAGGAGTAGAATCACAGGATTCCCTTTCTCAACCTTGTAGTAAAGGTTGGAATCCGCTTTACCCTTGGTAAAGCCCAAACTAGATAGGAAATTGTCCATCCTGCCATACCAAGTTCTGGGAGCTTGCTTCAAGCCATACAAGGATTTCTTCAATCTGCACACATATGACTCCCTGTCATGTATTTCGAAACCGAGTGGCTGCTCCACATATACTTCATCTTCAACTACACCATTCAAGAAAGCAGTCTTGACATCCATCTGGTGTATTTTCCATTTCATCGCTGCAGCCAGGGCAAGTATTGTTCTGATGGAAGTATACCTGGCTAAGGGTGCAAAAGTTTCTTCATAATCTATTCCCTCTTTCTGAGAGAAGCCACGAGCTACGAATCTTGCTTTGTATTTCTCTACACTGCCATCTGCAGCATGCTTGATTTTGTAGATCCATTTAGAAGTCACAACAGACTTCTCTTTAAGTCTTGGTACAACATCCCAAACATCATTCTTCATTATTGATTGGTATTCCTCAACCATGGCATCCTTCCATTCTTTCTTTTCCGCTACTTCTTCATAACTGGAAGGCTCTTTGTTCATAATGTCACAGAGTAAAGCAACATAGCTGGTATGTGATATGGTTCTCTTCTTTGCTCTGTGTTCTTCTTCTGGAATGCCAAATCTTTCTGCATCTTGAATGAGATTTCTAGCCCCTGCAAGTTTCCTCTTGTGAGATTTATCCTCACAGGGTGGATATACAGGTTCTTGCGGATCTTCAAACTCACAAACAACTTCTGGAACTGCTTCAGTCGTGGTAGTGTCTTGAAATCTAGTTTCCTTAGGTTCTTCATAAACTTCGATAGGTGCCTTCCTTGATTTGATGAATGTTGAGTTTTCATCAAATGTTACATCCCTACTAACATCAATCTTCTTGAACCCTGGAAAGTATATTCTGTAAGCCTTCAAGCTTTCACTGTAACCCACAAAGATACCCTTCTTTCCTGAAGGATCTAGTTTAGTCCTCTTTTCCTTTGGGACATGAGTGTATACTGGACAACCAAATATTCTGAGATGGCTGACTTTAGGTTTCTTACCAGAAAAGACCTCTTCTAGTGTCTTGTTATCCAATATCTTGTGGGGTGTTCTGTTCTACACATATACAGCTATTCTAGCTGCTTCTAGCCATAGATGCATAGGTAGATCCTGGTCATGCAGCATTGCCCTTGCTGCTTCCATGATTGTTCTATTCTTCCTTTCTACAACTCCATTCTGTTGAGGATTATAAGGAGCAGTCAACTCCCTCTTAATCCCTGAATCACTACAAAGCTTCTTGAAGTCACCTGAGGTGAATTCTCCACCATTGTCGGATCCGAATGTTTTGATCTTCTTGTCAGTTTGATTCTCCATCAAGGTTTTGAATTCCTTGAATTTATCAAACACCTCATCTTTGCTCTTCAAGAAGTATACCCAAGTCTTCCTGGAGAAATCATCAATAAATGAGACATAGTAAACATACCCACTCAAAGAACTGGATGACATAGGACCACATACATCTGAGTGGATGATTTCCAGGATGTCTTTTGCCTTGCTTTCACTGCTTGGGAAAGCCTTCTTAATGTTCTTACCTTCTGCACATCCTTTGCAAACACCTTCATGTTTGTTCTTGATTTTAGGAAGACCCTCTACAGCCTTGCTTGCAATTGGAAGTGCCCTATAGTGCATATGAGCAAGTCTTCTATGCCAAAGTTCACTTGGCTCCATGGATTCATGTACCATGGCATGTTCAGGTTGTCCCTTCAATTTATACAAACCTCCCTCTTGCTCTCTAATCACTACTGCATCATCTATGTTCTTTCCCTTTGGCCACATTAGGACTTGGCCATCCACAAATGCAACCCTCATACCTTTTGCATCCAATGCAGAGATGGAGAGTAAGTTCTTCTTGAGACCAGGTACATAAAGGACTTCTTTCATCTTCAAAGATTTTCCAGAATCTAGGTTGTAGGAGGCTTCACCACTTCCTTTGATTGGGTATTGATAATCATCCCCAAGTTTCACCTTATGGGGTGATTCATGTTCAGATAGATTCACAAAAGATTCCTTAAACCCAGTCATGTGTTTGGAAGCCCCACTTTCAATAAACCAATCATTACAACCATGGGAGATAGTACCTATGAGAGCAAAAATTAGAACATATTCTTCTTCACTTGATGAGTCATCATCACTATCACTTTCTGCCCTAGCCTTCTTCTTTGGGGGTTCATCATCTTCGACAGCATGAGCATGATATCTTCTTTTGTTATTCTTCTTCTTCTTATTGAAGTTGTTGTTGTTGTCTTTCTTCTTCTTGGGACAATCTGAAGCAAAGTGTCCCTTCTCATTGCAATTGAAGCATCTGAGATCTTTCTTATCTTTATGATAATGGTGGTGTGAGAATATTCTGTTATGAGATGATTCCTTCTTGGACTTGCCTTTCCTGGCATGTGCTGTGAGAGCTTGATCTTCATTTCCCATCTTTTCTTCTCGGGCCACAAGCCTAGCTTCTTCTTGAGAGCATTCTTCCCGCAATCTGTTGAAGGAGATCAACTTCTTCCTTGCACAAATTCCTTGAATAAAGGAATCCCATGACCTGGGTAGGCCATTTAGAGTGGTCATCACCACTTCACCATTCTCCACCATTTCATCCACTGCTTCTAGTTGTTCCTTGATCTGGGAGACCCTTGAAAAATAAAATTGAATGGTTTCTCCATTCTGAAACTTTACTCCTTTCAATTGGTTCCGCAGGGTCATCTTCCGATTTATGTTCTTCCCTTCAAATAGCTTGGTCAAAGAGTCAAACATCTCCTTGGGTGTCTTTAGAGAAGACAAATGGAGTATGAGATGGTCTTTGATAGAATCAGCAATGATTCTCTTTTCCTTGACCAAGTTTTTCTTATGCAATACCTTAGCCTCTTCATCCTCTAGGATAGGGATTTCTTCTTTTACATGAGTCCAACTCATTCTCTTCCAAGATTAACCCAATCCTATACTTCCAAGCTCGGAAGTGATCAGCTCCTTCAAGCTTATCCTCAAGCTTAGTGTGGTGAGACATCTTAAAGAGTACTTCAAATGGAAATAGAAAAGATTTAGGTCTTACCACTTGAAATGCTGAAAACTGGATCTGGTCCCGGATTAGGGTTTGTCGAAAAAACCCTAAAAATTCAAAATGTGAATTTCAATTTTCTGAAAGGATATAAAGATGCGCCTTGATGAGCTGATCATCCTGGTGTATTCAGAATTTGAGATCAGCAAAGCTTTACCCTTCAGATTTTCCTTTTTGTCCTCCCGGGTTCACTAGGGAGAGCCCTGAATTAGGGTTTAAGTTTCCCGGAGATCTACCCAACCAAAAATCTCAATCCAAAGCTCTAAACTTCGATTTTTGCAAGGAGATTCCAGCTATGTCTTCAGATTTCAGAAATTCCTATTTTTGTGGAAACCCTAATTTTTAGGGCCATATCTGAAAATGCTCAGAATTGAATTCTGATTGAACAGATAGATTCTCCTTGATGAGTAGAGTCAATCTACTATACTGCTTTTCCAAAATATGTGGATAGAAACCCAATAAACAAGAAACTCAAGTTTTCGTCACTGCAAAATGTCTTCTTCTCAGGTTAGCTCTGATACCATGTTAAATTTTGAGCATTAATTCACAATACTCTAGGATCTTCACTGAGAGAATAACATATACAGTATATCAATGCATAACAATCACAATAAGCATGACAAGCATCACAAGAATCAAAAGCATGAGAGACAAGAGATACAGAGTTTCCGTGGGGAAAACCCTAGGGTGAAAAACCCCACAACTTCCTCAGAGATAGAGAGAGCAATGGCTCAACCAAAATACACTTGAGATAGTCTCCTAGAAGCAGATGATCCTCCTCCTCACTAGTGCGCCACTTTCTGAGTGAAAGAGAGATGACTTTTCGAATGATCTAAATAGAGATCTCCTGATCTCTATTTATACTAACCTGTTTGCCCAGTGACCTTATGGGGCCGACTTGTCTAGGTAGGTACATACACAATATAATATATATATTTCAAGGCCGACCCCACACATGGTGTTCTAATAACCCATCGGAAATTACACACACTTGCTACACTTGTCAATCCACATGACGACACTTCCTTATAGAGGAATAACACATCTCTAATAAGGGTACAATAAATATATATGAAATACATTCTGAAGTTACATATACATCAACACCTATATCCATAAATTGCCTATATCCAGAATGGAGAACACAAGAAGGATCGCCAACCCTTCTTGCAATCTAGAACTATTATGAAAAGAATATTGGGCAGAAGAAGGGTCAGTCGACCCTTTATTTATGAAGGAATTGTAAAACTATTCAACCTATGAAGGCTAGGCCATCAATTCATGTATATTCAAAATGGTGAACACTGGAAGAATACTGAACACAAGAAGGGTCGGCCGAACCTTCATTTATGAGAGAAATGTAAAAATATTTAATCTATGAAGTCTGGGCCAACAATTCCCGACTTCCGACTTCTGTTGTAAATAGTAGGGATCTGTACATAAGCTAAGTTATAACATATAAAAAATGTATGTCCCGACTTCCGTTTTCCGACAAGAAGGATCAGTCACCCCTTCATTTAGTAGATAATTGTGAACACTTATATCCAGCAATTCCCTATATCCAGAATGGCGAAGACAAAAAATGATCGACCGACCCTTATTCCATTCTAGAACTATTATGAAAAGAATATTGGGCAGAATAAGGGTCGACCGCCCCTTCATTTATTAGGGAATTGTAAACTATGCAACCTACGAAGGTTAGGTCGTCAATTCATTTATATCCAAAATGGTGAACACTGGAATAATACTGAGCACAAGAAGGGTCGGTCGACCCTTCATTTATGGAGAAATGTAAAAATATTTAATCTACGAAGTCTAGGCCGACAATTCCCGAATTCCGAATTCCACTGAAAATAGTAGGGATCCGGAGATCAGCGAAGTCATAACATATAAACAATGTTTGTCCCGACTTCCATTTTCAGACAAGAATGACCAGTCGCCCGTTCGGTTAGTAGATAATTGTGAACACCTATATCAACCAATTCCCTATATCCAAAATGGTGAACACAAGAAGGATTGACCAACCCTTCTTGCAGTCTAGAACTATTGTGAAAAGAATATTGGGCAAAAGAAGGGTCTGTCGCCCCTTCATTTATGAGGGGATTGTAAAAATTTTCAACCTACGAAGGTTAGGTCATCAATTCATGTATATCCAAAATGGTGAACACTGGAAGGATACTTAGCACAAGAAAGATCGTTCGACCCTTCATTTATGAGAGAAATGTAAAAATATTTAATCTACGAAGGCTAGGTCGACAATTCCTGACTTCCGACTTCCATTGTAAATAGTAGGGATCCAGACATCAACTAAGTTATAACATATAAAAAATGTTTGTCCTAACTTCCGTTTTTCGACAAGAAGGATCGGTCGCCCCTTCGTTTAGTAGATAATTGTGAACACCTATATCCATAAATAGCCTATATCCAAAATGGAGAACACAAGAAGGATCGACCAACCCTTCTTGCATTCTAGAACTATTATGAAAAGAATACTGGGAAAAAGAAGGGTCGACCACCCCTTCATTTATGAGGGAATTGTAAAAATATTCAACCTACGAAGGCTAGGCCATCAATTCATGTATATCTAAAATGGTAAACACTGGAATAATACTGAGCACAAGAAGGGTCGACCAACCCTTCATTTACGATAGAAATGTAAAAATAGTTAATCTGCAAAGTCTAGGACGACAATACCCGACTTTCGACTTCCGTTATAAATAGTAGGGATCCATACATCAATTAATTTATAACATATAAAAAATGTTTGTCCTGACTTCCGTTTTTCGACAAGAAGGATCGATCGCCCCTTCGTTTAGTAGATAATTGTGAACACCTATATCCAACAATTCCCTATATACAAAATGGCGAACACAACAAGGATCAACTGACCCTTCTTGTAGTCTAGAAATATTATAAAAAGAATACTGGGTAGAAGAAGGGTTGACCGCCCCTTAATTTATGAGCGAATTGTAAAAATATTCAACCTACAAAGGCTAGGCCGTCAATTCATGTATATCCAAAATGGTGAACACTGGAATTATATTTAGCACAAGAAGGATCAACCAACCCTTCTTACAGTCTAGAACTATTATGAAAATAATATTGGGCAGAAGAATAGTCGGACGCACCTTCATTTATGAGGGGATTGTAAAAATATTCAGCCTACGAAGGTTAGGCCGTCAATTCATGTGTATCCAAAATGGTGAACAATGGAAGAATATTGAGCATAAGAGGGGTCGACCGACCTTCATTTACGAGAGAAATGTAAAAATTTTAATATACGAAGGCTAGGCCAACAATTCAGGCCTTCTGACTTTTGTTGTAAATAGTAAGGATCCAGACATAAGCTAAGTTATAACATATAAAAAATGTTTGTCCCAACTTTCGTTTTCTGAAAAGAAGGATCAATTGCCCCTTCGTTTAGTAGATAATTGTGAACACCTATATCCAGCAATTCCCTATATCTAGAATGGCGAACACAAGAAGGATCAACTGACCCTTCTTACAGTCTAGAACTATTATGAAAAGAATATTGGGCAGAAGAAGGGTCGGTCGCCCCTTAATTTATGATGGAATTGTAAAAATATTCAACCTATGAATTCTAGGTCGTCAATTAATGTATATCCAAAATGGTGAACACTGAAAGAATATTGAGCACAAGAAGGGTCGGCCGACCCTTCATTTACAAGAGAAATGTAAAAATATTTAATCTACAAAGGCTAGGCCGAAAATTCCCGACTTCTGACTTTCGCTGTAAATAGTAGGGATACGGACATCAGCTAAGTTATAAAATACAAAAAAATGTTTGTCCCTACTTTTGTTTTCCGAAAAGAAGGATCGACCGCTCCTTCGTTTAGTAGATAATTGTGAACACCTATATCCAGCAATTCACCTATATCCAGAATGGATAACATAGAAGAAGGGTTAGACGTCCCTTCCTTTATGAGGGAATTTTAAAAATAGAACATCTTGAAGAAAGCTCAGTCGCTCTTTCTCTGATAATATTTCCACTTTCCGGCAAACTGTGCGAAGCAATGTTCCTCTGGAGGAAGAGCTGACGACATTTATCATCAGAATCTACTTCCAACACCCCAAAATAGAAAAACCTGAGGAAAGAGTGACCTCTCTTTCTCTGACAAAATTTTGACTTGCCAGCAAAATTTATATAAATTTTGTTGTTAAAATGTCGATATCTAGTTTCCAGGGTGACACGTGGAACACTCAGATTGTGACACGTGGAATATTTGATTTTTAAAATTAGTTTAAAGATTGTATAAACAAATATTAAGGATATTAATGGTACCATTTCAATATAAACATATGGATTTAAGTTATAGTAAATCCAATGGAAGAGCACAAACATCAAGGGAAAAACCAAGAAATCATGCAATAAAAGGGTTAAAATATCACCAAGTGGTGATAAGATTATGAACTAGATTGAAGTTCCACCATAGACGATGATGATAGTGAAGAAGAGGAAACCACTGCAGTGCGGAAATCCCAACAGAATACAAAGTGAGTCACAAAATACAAGATATTGAGCACTTGGAAGCCAAAGATAAAAATAAAAGGACATCTGTAAGTAAAAGATTCATCCAAAAGAAGAAAAGAAACCCTGCATTTCAAAATTTGGCCCACAAACGAAGGAAAATAGCATCAGTGTCACACATATCTATTAGGGATACGAACCGTGTTGACTCTATTTCTGAAGCATATTTTGTAAAACTACCCAAGCATATAAGATCTCAAAGAAAAGCTTCCATAAATGAAGAGACATAGTGGAGTGGATGATATGTTTCAGAAGTTAGGTTTAAGATGCATATCATGGGTCGATACAAATATGCCTCCAAATTCATATTTTCTGGAAATAGTGTGTTTTGTCAGAATTATAGATGGTAACTCCTAAAAAAAGGTAAAGATAATGAATTTTGCACCATCTAAAGTGGTACCATTTCAATATAAACATATGGATTTCTTAATCACTGAGGAATTGATAAGGCACAGGATTTTCAGTCTTTTTAAATGCATGACGACTCTTTCAGCTTGGGAATATATTTGGGCACACCTGGAAACAAAGTCCGGAAAACCTAGGGTTTGTTCTGGACAAAAGTGAATAAAATGAAACTTATGAATGTTATGTATGTCTATACCCTGCTTCTGAAAAATATACCAACCTGTTTTTAATCTCATTAACTGTGTTTCCAGTCATAATCGTGTCAAACACATCCCCGTCCCTATCTTCAAGAACTTCCTCCAATTTTGCACATTCCCCACTTTGAACCCCTACTTCACTCTTATTTTTCATTGAAATAAGTGTCTGAGATATCTGTAAGAGTCTTGAAAGCCTACCTGGAAATACGTGAGCTGCACAAGAGGTCTGCTCTGTCGTGTTCCAACCACACGTGACACGTCCAAACCATTCAATGCCAAATGACAAGTGTCATTTATCTCGTGCACTTTGTCTTTTATAACCCCCCAAAGGGGTTTCTCAACCCTAGAAGGTGGTTTCCTTTACTGCTTTTTCAACCAACGAAATGGCACTGTATCGACACGTGGCAGGTGGTTTTAGATTTCACAACCACCCAGCACTTCCTTTGTTCACGCAAGTTGGTGATGCGAAATCCTTATGATCCGTTAATCTTCTTGTCGATTGATGGATGACCATTGATCTCTTTCTCACTTTAACATTAAGTTAACAGTCATTTCGGTAACTTTATTATGTGTTAAATCCCCCGCTTCGTTCTCTAGGTAAAATTGTATCCACCGTCGATCTCGTCGCTGCTTTGATCTGAACCATTGATCCACGAACCTCTTACAAAAACCGCCCTTTTACTGATTTCAAGAGATTTTATTTTTATTGTCACAATTGCATGAAATAGCTTCCATTTGAAAATTTGCATTTATTCTTCTAAGTATTCCTTATTTCTTCATGTTCATGTGAGAACATAATGTAAAGCACATCTCATATTATTTTAATTATGTTTATCCAAATATCTTCTTCACTTTAGCATCAAAAATATTAGTGTCAACTGTTATTTTGGTATGTTGGATGTTTTATGTTAAATAAATATTAAACAAAGATGCTCGACTGAACCGACAAAGAAGTGTTAAACAATGATGCTCGATTCTCCTTATGTGAATGTTATTCTTGTTATCTATTTCCATTATGTTGTCTATGTGAGCAGAGATTCTCCTGTTGTTATCTGTTGTGAATGATATTATGTTGAGTCACAATTCATATTCATATGATCTGGTTCATAGGATTCAAGTATTCACAAAACCTTATTCTAAATTTAATATTGGATTCATAAAAGAACACATACAACAAAATAGTTAATATTGGATTCATAAAAGAACACATACAACAAAATAGTTAATATTGGATTCATAAAAGAACACATACAACAAAATATGTTAATATTGGATTCATAAAGGAACACATACAACAAAATAAGTTAATATTGGATTCATAAAAGAAAACATACAACAAAATAGTGAAAATTGATCATGTTAAATTTACATTATATATATATTCCTCCGATAACACTGATAAATATCATAAAGGTTGTCAGCCGAATCGGACAGCTGGATAAATCAGTTAAACTGTTATTTATCCCAATTATACAAATTGATGAATGGAAGACCCTCTTCAAAATAGGTCATTCTAATATTATCCTTCCATTCTTCTACTATCCCTCTAAAAGTACAACCCTTACAAAGGACCTTCCTATACAAACTAAACAGAAGGGCCTTGGAAAATAGGACAAAATCCCTCCCCTAAACTAACAGAAAATGAAAATCTAAAAACAAACAAGTAAACCTAATAGAAAACAAAAAAATAAAAGTTATCCTGAAAATATCAAGAGACCGTGGTGGGTGGGCCACGTGTTTCCCTCGGTCAAGCTCCATTTATTTTGGCCTTGAGGGAGGCCTGACAGCTGGAGGGGACTGTCAAGAACCTACCGAAGACGTTGGGCTCCTCTCGACGTCCCGTTGAACTCGGGTGGCTTCTTCTTGTTCATCAAGGAACCTTTGCAACTTTTCGATCAGTTCGTCAGTGCTATTTTTTAACTTGTGGTCAATGGTATCCTCGATTATCTTCTCCATTGACTCCAATTCCTTTTTGTCACATTTCCCCTCCAACTTCTTTTGAAGATCTACTATCTAATTTTCTAACTGCTCCACTCTTCAGTTGTATGCATAAATTCCACTAGTCATTCCAACAGGGCCGCGATTGCTACCTTCTGCCATTATATAACAAGGAGATAGGCCTGAAGAACTGTTGTAAGAAAGCTTCCCATACAGAACCTCGCCGCCACTAAGCAGAGAACTAGTCGAAATCCGGTGCCTTCCCTTTTCTGAAACTTCAACAACCAAACGAGGAGGGCCAGTGGAGTGATAAACCATTGAAGACAGAGCTAAGTTAGACAAAATTTTCAGAAAACACCAAGGAACAAGGGCAAATCTTATTTAAACTGAGGAGCGAAAATGAACAAAAAATCTGAACACAGATCAGAAGAAATCTCCACAACCGTCGAAATTACATATAAAAGTACTTGAAAGAGGGTTATATGACATTACGAGTCAGATACCTTACCCTGAACGAACTTTGGATTAACTAATGGGACAAATTGGCTGCTAAGGTTCGTCGATATAATCAAGGGTTGAAAGAGGGTTATATGACATTACGAGTTAGAGAATTACCCGAGACCTTACCCCGGCCGACCTTTGGATTAACTGATGGGACAAATTGACTGTTAGGGTTCACCGATATAATCAACGGTAGGGTCCCATTTAACTTTGAAGGGCTATGAGATATTGAACCATTCTTTTCATTTGAAAATGTAATAGTACATCAAAATTTCATTATCGCTTTTACAATTTTCTTAATATAGTGACAATATTTGCATTGTTCCTATCTATAAAATTTAATAAGCAATGTTATATTAATGTTAAATAACCCAAGAATCCATATAGAATAATTTAAAAAACATAAAGACAAAAAAGCTAACAATATGAAGAAATCACTTGTTTGATCAATTATACCAATTCTAGACATTTTTTGTAGATGGGTTTGTAGAAGATCTAGTGTAACATGGGAAAAATTCGATGAAGAAGAGGGAGAGATGACCATAAGAGATAAGATAGGTCTAAACAACAAGATCAATCTTCCAATATGGCATTGACATGAAACATAATTAGGAAAAGGAGAGATAACATGCCGTAGGAATAACATCTAAGGTTGGTGTTAATTTTTTACACGACCCATTTCATATTATCTGCATAATTCTACCATTCAAAGTTTGGAAATTGTGAAAAATGACAGTGAGGTTGTACAATCTGGGAGGTGTGATTTTTTGTTGGTTCATTAGTGTGGGTCATTCAATACTTTTCCTCCATAGACTAGTCGCATAATGCATTACGAATTTCAAACAATTTGCTTGTGGAAAGTTAAAACTCTACATCTAACTCTATTCTCCACGTACAAAATGCTACACATATTTGAAAATCCAATCCATAGTGCAAAATTCTGCACATACCTTTAAATTCACAGCAACCCAGTCATATAAGGATCCCAATGGACGAATCATGAATGCAAATGTTGCAGAAGATGTTTGTAAGGATGCCATTGGAACAATCATGGATGCATAGTGAAGAAAATGAGGTGGAAATGACAATGGGGATGAATTACCCAAGATAAACTATGTTTCAAGTTTCACCCCTATGCAGTTGGTGTGATAATCTACAGGGATCTAGCGACTGTAACAATCTCACAATCAAACTCTCAAGATTATTTGCAAAGAAGAAGAGAAGCATGCACTCAATAATCACTCATAAACACAGAATAATGGACAATGTCAATATCATACAATGAATAATGAATGTAAAGAATGTGTTACAATGAATTGTAAAGGAGCATCATATAGGATTTGAATTAGCCAAGTAGAGCATTCAAATCTGAGCTCAGAGTCTAGCTTGGATAACAATGCAGACATCATCCAGTCAGTAGTATCAGTCATAAATGGTAAGAGCCAGTCAAGTGTGTCCAATTGAGTCTAACAGAACCATCTAGGCATAAATCAGGGAATGGAGACTCCAAGGGGGGCACATGAGGCTTTCAAATAGTCAAGTGGAACTCCAGAACTAGCTAACTAGAAGCTACAAGCAGTCAACATGAGCAATCAGTGGAACAACTGCTCGATCAATGCATTAACTGAGTGATAACTCCCAGTAGGTGAGAAAAGGCACCCGAACTAAGTGATAACTGGTGGTAGGTGAGAAAAGGAACCCAAACTGGCTGTGGTAGGTGGGAAAGGTGCACTTGTCAAGCAAAAAAGTCAAGGAGGGCGCATTAGGTAGGTAGGAGGCCAAATGGGGGCTAAAGACAGGCTCCGGAGAGCTAGAAGCAAGCTCTAGGTGTTGGGGAGACAACCATGATGATGACTGCATGCATATAGTGGCATGCAAATGCATGCAGCATGCAAAATACAAAAATGATGGTGCAAATATTCCAACACCCCCCCGCAAGCTATACTATGAGGAAATAACTAAAATCTGAAAAATAGGGCCCTAGTGACTAAGACCAAAGTTCACCCCGTACAATCAATATAAATAAACTAAGTGAGGAAAGAGGGAAAACCCAATGGGAAGAAATCCCTCCCTCAAAATAGACTGAAGGATGCTAAAGTAGAATAGCATCACTCACCCCTGAAGGAGGTAAGTGTCCTTCCTTTCCAAAGAAGGCTCGATCGATCTGAAATGGATCAACAATGTGAGAAGGATGGAACCTTCCTTTCTGAAAATATGATCTAGTTCTTCTATGGTCATGTGGATCACCAACCAAATCACCAGCAGATCGGAGTGTAGTGGCTACCCATTTAATGAAGCAAGTGAATCTGGCTCATCATCACTTCCAAACTCTGAATCTGAAATCTCATGTGAAGAAGCATGTGAAGCTGATGTCTCATAATCCGAATTTGAACTAGAATCTGATGGATCTTCAACAAGATCACTAGTGGATGTAGTAGTGATGGCCCATTTGGCCATAGGAGTTGAACTAATAGGTGCTAGATCTTCAGGTTCTTGTGGATCTGGATCTAGCATTCGCACTTCTTCAAGAGTCCTTTTTTCTCAATCTTCTTAGATCGATCCTTGCCTTTCAAGAAACCTTTGTAGGTGCCATGAGCAATCTTGTCTCTTAGAAGACCATCAACCACGTTTTGAGCTAGCTTGTAGTTGAGATGAGATAGTCTACTCTCTTCATTTGCATGAGAGCGAAGAGCAGACTCCTTTGAGAGAGGTAAGAAGTGTGAAAACTCATAGATTTTTGTCTCATGATTTGCAACTCCTTTTGCAATGATTTCCCTTGAAACCATGTGTTGTACCTCAACTTCATTTGGAGAAAATATCACTCTTTTGGGCTCTCCAATATGATTCATTTGATACACTAAAAGAACATTAGTTGCAAGAGAAGGAACATAAAGCACATCAGAAAAATAACCATGGTCAAGATAGATTCTTCCAATACCTTGAGAGGAGACTTCTGAATCATTGCCCAACATGATGGAAGGGCCAACTGAGCTTTCAAAGTTGGAGAAGATATATTTGGAGGAAGACATGTGTCTTGATGCTCCTGAATCTATGATGAAAGAAGAATCTGTTGATGCACTTGCCATGAGGGCATGACATCTTTCTTTGTCTTCGGATCTAGAAGGTTTAGTATCAGGATCTTTCTTCCTTGTACATGTAGGTACAGGAAGATTGTTCTTCTCAAGTAACTGAGCCATCAAATCTATAGTCTTCTTCATGCAAGTACTCTCAGGATGAAAACCTCTAAGACAATATGTGCACTTGGATCTTTTCCTCTAACAATGCTTGGTCTTCCTTGAGTTCGAAACCCCATCTGACTGATATGGAGTATCTGTAGGCTTTGTATCATTCGATCTCTTATCAGAAATCCTTTTCTTGTCTTTACCATTCTCCCTTTTGGCCTTAGCAGTTGTAAGGGATGAATCCAACTTGGGTTTGATCATTCCCATGGAGATTAACTTCTCTTCCTCTTAAGTAAGAGATTGGATGAAGTCATCAAGTGAGGGAAACTTCCATTTTGGAATGAACATCTTAGTTGACTAGAAAGTACAGACAAAAACTAAGAAGTTTGGCCCCAAATTTGAGAGAATGGCAAGAATAAGTTGCTTGTCTTCTTTCACTATCTCATATCTTTTCAACTGTGATATCAAGATTTTGAACTTGGTGAGGAAGGCATTGATAGATTCGAAGCTGTCAGGACTCAAACATATGAGTTCATTCTCCAATTTGTGTTCTTTCATCTTTCTGTCGAAAAAGGGATTCGAGCTTGTCCCAAACCTCTTTAGGAGATGTAAGATCGATGACATGGAAGTGAAGATCTTCATAAATTGAGAGGAGGAGACCAACTGCTACATCAAGCCTATCCAAGTACTTGGACTTTTCAACTTCACTGAGAGGTTCTACCATCATTCCGTTGAGTATTCGGGTGAAGCCCTTGGTTCTCATGAAGAGAGCCATCTTGGCTTTCCACTCAACATAGTTGGAATATGTGAGCTTTAGATCCATCTGAACAGAGAAAGTCAGATAGTTGAAGAAGAATCCGAACAGGTGAATAAACCTGCAAAACAAGAGAAGTTTTTGCTGATGGAGAATGCTACACTTCGATTGAACACTGCCTTTTGAACACTGAGCACATAGACTAAGTCCTTCACACCTGGCTAGACCTCACTGGATTTCTCTAATGAATTCAAGTAATAGCACCAGGATTTGCTGTGGAAATGCAGAGGCTTTTGGTGCTCAAGTGAAAGATAGCTACTCAAAGAAATGTTGCAACTGATGCTGCTGCAATGGATACAATTAGAATAGTTGCTGACTACTTTGAGACCATGTGATAATCTGCAGGGATCTAGCAACTGTAAAAATCTCACAATCAAACTCTCAAGATTATTTGCAAAGAAGAAGAGAAGCATGCACTCAATAATCACTCATAAACACAGAATAATGGACAATTTCAATATCATACAATGAATAATGAATGTAAAGAATGTGTTACAATGAACTATAAAGGAGCATCATATAGGATTCAAATTAGCCAAGTAGGGCATTCGAATCTAAGCTCGGAGTCTAGCTTGGAAAACAATGGAGACATCATCCAGTCAGTAGTATCAGTCATAAATGGTAAGAGCCAGTCAAGTGTGTCCAACTGAGTCTAACAGAACCATATAGGCATAAATCGGGGAATGGAGACTCCAGGGGGCTGCGTGAGGCTGTCAAATAGTCAAGTGGAACTCCAGAACTAGCTAACTAGAAGCTACAAGCAGTCGGCATGAGCAATCAGTGGAACAACTACTCAATCAATGCACTAACTGAGTGATAACTCTCGGTAGGTGAGAAAAGGCGCCCTAACTGAGTGATAACTGGTGGTAGGTGAGCAAAGGCACCCAAACTGGCTGTGGTAGGTGGGAAAGGCGCACTTGTCAAGCAGAAAACTCAAGGAGGGTGCATTAGGTAGGTAGGAGGCCAAATGGGGGTTAAAGACAGGCTCTGTAGAGCTAGAAGCAAGATCTAGGTGCTAGGGAGACAACCATGATGATGACGGGATGCATGCAGTGGCATGCAAATGCATGCAGAATGCAGATTTTCATGCATGCATGCAAAATACAAAAATGATGGTGTGAATATTCCAAAAGTTGGAGTATTAGGTATGGTTGCATCCAATTTCTTAAAAAAGGAAAAAAAATTGTACTGTTCCACTCTATAGCTTTTAATAAGCAATGTCTAACCCAAATAAACCTAGAACCCATATAGAGGAAATTTTAGAAACATAAAAAATACCTGACAATATGAAAAAAACATTTGAAAAATATTTATAACCATGGAGATTGAATTGACAAGTAATCAAACTTCTAATAGAAAAATCAAGGTTGGGTGGAAATGAAATACAATCTATGCAATGTCCAATGAATTTAGAGATCAATAAATACAAAAGAGGGAGTGAATCTAAAAACTATGTTCATGAATACAAAAACTATTATCTTGAATCACTTCAATAACAAACTTCACTGCTCTGAAGCCCTTTGACAACTTGAAAGTGGACGACAAAGTGCAAAGGTATTTGGAAAATTAATTACCAATTGGGAATTGGTGGTCCCTTAAGTACTCTAATTTTATTTCAACATTAGTATTCTTCTCATAAGATATGAGATTTAATCTTTAAATTGAGTGTGCTTTTAAGATTTATCCATATCTCAAGTTGTCTACCATTGCATCACCAATTATGATTCCTTCTAAATAATCAAACTATGCAACATCATCTCTCTTTTGAGTTAATAGATTGGATTTGTACTCATCCTTCTTATACATATCACCATTCCCATCCCATGGTTGAGGTAAACCAAGACTAAATTATGCAAGACTTTTCTTTATAAAGACCTTTGAATCTAATAATCTCTTCAGCCAATGCTTTAGCTTTGTCTTGATTTCTGGACATCAAGACCTCCTTGGTAACATTTGCATGGCTATCTTTATCATATGAGTCTTGTTTTCAACCTACAATTCCTCCAATTGCTTCTTAGTTATACTAGTATTCAGGAAATTTATTATTTCAGCATCCTACTCAATCATTTCTCCAAGCTGCTTTGCAACATCTTTGATTTCCTTTTGACATTTTTCATACATCTCTAACTCATATTGTATAAGATCAAAATAATCCCATATATCTAGCATTCCCACTGATATTTTATCCCAAAAGATCTTTCTAGTTATTCTCAACAACTCTTCACCCTGGACATCTAGTTGCATCTTCTTGGTAATTTGAATTTTTAATTCATTTATTGTTGAATCTCGATCATCGGTACCTTTTTCACTTTGGTGTTCACTTTCAAGTTCATGAGAAAGGGTCAAGATTTACTCAAGCTAAAGCTAAAGGCTCTTAAAGGGTAAAAATAAAATATTAAGCTAAATCATGCTCTTAGAGTAGTATAAATAGGAGAGGAAAATTTTCATCTTCATAATCCAAAATTGAAGAGCTCGGATGCAAGAGTAGAGGGTCAAATTTAAGGGAAAGATGAAGTGAAGAAGGCCGAAATTCTAGTGGAAGATGAAATATTGTGATGATTTCTACTTGTTTTTTTTGTTTTAGGTCATCTTGGAATTTTTAGTATATCTTTGTTTCTGATATTTTCAAACCATGAAATGTTTATGGGATGGAGACATGTCAAGACTTGTGAGTGCCTATGGTAAATATTTCAGATGCTGATTTGTTATAGTTCCGTAGATATGACCTCAGAAAGTTAGGGTTTTTGAATAACCTTCAAACATGTAAATTTGGAATTTTCCTTATAAGTTTTGATCCAGAATGTTTCAGATAGTGCCCTTTGGAGGAGATGCAAAATAGATCTTTAAGAACATATGGTTAAAATTTCAGATCTTAGTTCGCTATATTTTTCGAAGATATGAACTTGGGAAGACAAGGATTTTAAATGACTCAAAAATCATCTTTAAACAAGCTAGTTTGGCATTTTCACTATAGATTTTTATCCATGACGTTCCAGACAATGACCCTTAGAGGAGATGTCATAGAGATATTGAAGAATATGTGGTAAAAGTTTCATATCTTTATTCATTAAATGTTAATATTTATACTTGTTGAATGTTATGGTTTGTGACAATGACAGAGACAATGAAAATTCAAGAGAAGAAGGTTGACACAATCTTGCATAACTTTCTCATACGGTATCAGAATCACAAACTTGTTGGCACGTTGGATCAACATACTTAATGATGATCTTGGTAATTATCTTGGCACATTCTATGATGATCTTGGCATAGATATTATTGGTGATTGTATTGAAATATTCCATGGTAGTGTTATTGGCATGAGATCCCTCTAAGCTTTTGGAATGTACTATGAGGTCTATGATGTAAGGGTTCGAAGGTGCAAATAGATGAAGCCTATTGGTGATTTTTTTCTGGGATTTGATTACACTCTTTGGAGGAATATTTCTTGTCTTGCTATACATCTGAAGTATATCTTGGAAGAAGTTGTTGGCATTCTTGGAGGACATATTTGAGGCATGTACAAGTTGACATTGTGATAGAGATAGTTTTTGTGGCATTGTGGCAGAGACAATGACTGTGTCATTGTGATGAACATGGATTGTGATAGTGACATCAATACAATGGTTGTGACAATGATAGATATAGGTACATGGGCAGTGATACAGGTACAAGGACATATATACAGGTATAGGTTGATGGAGACAGTGATACAATGGTAGTGGAATATTGTTCTTCTTATTCATATCGGGGTGGCAGGATGGGGCAACGATAGTAGATTGAAGTCTCCTTTAAGTTGGTGCTTGTGATATCAGGGATTTGGGGCTTCCTTCCAGTGGTGCTATCAAAACTATTGAGTTGGAGTTTACTGAGGATTGGATTCCTATCTATAGGTTGTAAATTATGAAAACCAAGGGGTTGTATCCTCCTAGTTGGAGCTAGTAAATTGAGGAGTTGGAGCTTCCTTCAGGTTGGAGCCTCCTTCCAGTTGGTGAAGGTAAATCAGGGAGTTGGAGCTTCCATCAAGTTGGATCTTGTAAAATAGAGTGTTGGTTCCTCCTTCCAGATGGTGCTGGGGTTCTTCCTATGAATGCAATCTTGTTATTTTTATATAAGAAAAGCATTATGTGGTTTTCTCTTGTCTGTGTTGGTTTTATGTAATGGTGAATGACATTGTTAATGGTTAATGTTACATGTTGTACTTAAGGTTAAAAGTGTTAAAAATTTCTAAATATTGATTCACCCCCCCTCTTAGTATAATTTTCCAACAGTCAATTGGTATTAGAGTCAATTCCTTCAAGAGAGTCTGATAGTTGGAATGAAGATCTATAAAGCACATGGATGAACATGAAAGTCTCTACTCTGTAGATGGGGTTCGACTATTCTATGGATAAAAAATTTATCATTGGATTATAAGAATGAGACTCCATTTACATGCACAATGTTTTGATATCTGGAAATCTGTTGTAAATGGTTACATCACTCCAAAAAGACCACAAAAAACCGCAGTCATGAAGGAGCTAAGAAATAATAATGCAATGGAAATGGATACCATCTTGCATGGAATATATGATCATGTGAAATATAAATTTGGAAATTTTTCATCAGATAAAGAGCTCTGGGACAAGGTACAAAATATCTGCACAAAGGGACCCCATTGTTAGAATTATTTTTGTCTTAAGTACCTAAGAAGATTGGGTAAATAGTTCATGAGGTTTGGAGTCCAAAGAAGGCTTAAAAAGTCTCTAAGGGAAGTAAGCTTACCTTAGGGAGCCTCCAAAGTTATGCCAATAGGCCCAAGCACTTAAAATATTAAGCATAGGGACTAGAACATCAACTACATAGGAGCATAGCCGATGACCAGGGCGCTATGTGGCGGGTATTGGTTTATCCAGCAATACTGAGAGGTGGGGGGGCGAATCAGTATTGTCTTTTCAAACCTTTTTGTAAACAATTAGTATTAATCACAAGTTAAATAATCATAAGTAACATGAATAATACAATTAACAATTTGAACACACAGATTTATCGTGGAAACCTCAAAGGTAAAACTAGAAAATCTTTCTTATTAATAACCTAATCTTATACAAAATTGTTTTACAAGCACCAAATTGATGGAGAACTTAATATCCTAGATTCTTCTGCCACTATAGAAAGGATGCAACTACACCCCTGGTTTTCTACCTGCTCAACAGACAAGGATGCCCCAACACCCTAATTCTCCATCCACAACTGGAAGGAGGCAACAACCCCCTTAGCAGGCCTCAACCTGCCCCAAGCACGATCAAACCACCCTCGAAATTATAATAGTTTTAACTTTAGTTTTTCATATCTTCAATGGAAGCTCGAACATTTGTAATGCTTAATCTATATCACTGGCCTCTTTCTTGCTTCTGATATGCAATTACCAAAACTTCAGAGACACCTCTGGTCCTCTTCATACATTTGACTTGTATGGTTATATATCTAAATTTCAAAGAAATTTATTATTTGAAACATTGTGTCTTTTTAGGAAAATCATTCCTCTTCATAAAAAATATTTTATCCTTATAATGGCATCGATTCATCATTGATATTCATAGTCTTTCAATCTTGTTTTAATTAATAAGGAATTACTATTTTGTAGAGTTAACCAATTTTGGCATTCTCCAAAGTTCGCAATTTGGCCAAATTGTTCTCCAAATATACCATTGCCAAACCTCGAATGAATTCAATTCGAATGACCTGTTTTGTATGTGTGTAGTATTCAATTCGAATGACCTCTTCCAAATCTTGAATGAACTCAAATTGTTCTCTGTAATTTTAAGCCAAACCTTTCAACTCAAGCATTTAAGTAGCCATCTCTTTCAATGCTTGGTTTTTCCTCTTCGCTACACCATTCTACTGAGGTGTGTAGGGGACTGTGTGATGGATTTGGATTCCATTTTCCACACAAATTTGCATCAACTTTGATTCAATATATTCTCCACCATTATCAGATCTAAGAGCTTTGATATTTCTCCTAGTGGCAGTCTCAACAGAAGCCTTGAAATTCTTGAACCTTTCAAGCACTTCCAATTTGTTCTTGACAAAGTATACCCATGTGAATCTGGAGAAGTCATCAATGAATGTCAAAACATACCTTGACCCATTCATGGATGTATTTTTTAAAGTACCACTGATATCACTGTGAATCATCCCCAAAATACAAGAAGCTAGTGCTAGTTTTTCCTCGATCGAACTTGTGCTCAGGATGCTTGCTAATGATGCAACCCTTGCATATCCCTTTTGAGGATTTGATGTTCGGAAGGCCTTCAACCATGGAATTATTTTGTAGAAGCTGCAAATATTTATAATTCAGGTGTCCAAACCTCTCATTCAATATCTGCCTAACCTCATTTCCATGAGTCAGAAGGGAACTTGGATTTGAATACAACAAAAAGTGAGAAAACTGATAGGTTTTGGCAACATGATTTTCCTTTCATGTTGCAATGAGTTTTCCGGTGCTAATCTCAGAAATTTCAACATCATTAGGGCTGAATACAACCTTCTTGGGAAAACTAGTGTGTGTCATATGATACACAGAAAGCAAGTTCAAAGCTAGAGAAGGAACATAGAGAACATTTTGAAAACTACCATGTTCTAAATGAATTGTACCTTTTCCTTTTGAAGGAATTTGTGAATCATCTCCCATGTGGATGGAGATGCAGCTATCGGATTCTAGTGATGAGAAGGAGTCTTTGCTTTCAACCATGTGAATCGAAGCTCTTAAATCTATGAGAAGAGATGTAGAATTCGAAACACTTGCCATTAGTGCATGACCTCTTTCTGCATGATCATTATTGTCCTTATTCCTTGCGCCAACTGGAAGAGTGATGTTGTTTTTCTCCAAGAGAAGGGCCATCCGATCAATAGTTTTCTTCATGCATGAGCTTTCAGGATGAAATCCCCTACCACAGTAAGAACACTTTGTCTTCTCCTTGCCCTTTTGCTTGTCTTTTCTTGAACCTGAGGGCTCATCTAACTGCTTGGTATTCTCCTTCTGCTTGGGATGATAAAACTTGGTCTTCTCTTTCTTTTCTTTCCTTTACCATTCGTAGCCTTGGGTCCTCCAGCAATTAGGGCTTGATCTTTGGAGGTTTTTATGGACCCGATCTGAACAAGTTTATCATGCTCTTTTGTTAAGGACTCAATGAATGCATTCAAGGTAGGCATCTTCCAATTTGGAATGGTGATTTTTCCTGAATGGAAAGTAGAGACAAACATGGAATAATCTGCTCCTAGCTTCATAAGGATTGAAAGAATCAACTGTTCATCCTTCTTCTCGACACCACATTGATTCAATTGAAGCACCAAATGCTTGAAATTAGTGAAAAACTCATTGATGGTTTCGAAATTATCAGGATTTAGGGAAATCATTTCATTCGCCAACTGATAGCCCTCATCTCATCCTGCTTACCGAATATTTTGGCAAGTTGTTCCTATACTTATTTTGGAGTCTTCAATCCGCTGAGATGGAAAATAAGATCTTTCAAAATATTGATACATAAGCTTTATCAAGCTTATTGAAGAACTTGGACTTCTCTATAACTGCATTAGGCTCTGGTTCTGTTCACGTAGTAACTCTGAAGAGTCCCTTGGAGTGCAATACAATCTCTATGTCATCCTTCCACTGAGGATAGTTGAAAGGAGTAAGAATATATTTAGAAGAAGAGTCCATATCTATTATAGCGAATGCAATAGGAGGCTGTGAGAAACCTGCAATCACAAACAAACAAAACAATCTTGGGTTGACAACCTGCACTTTTCAAGTTGCATCGCACCTGGCATAGCCTATCAAGCAAGCTTGATAAGTCGGATGCACATTATCTAGGAATTATGTGGAAAATGTTTAGCTTCTGGTGCAGAGTTGGAATATTTTTGAGAAAAATTGCTCAATCTTCATCTGAAGAACTCCGTAGAAGAGTTTCCTTGTCTTTCCATGGCTCTGATACCATGTAAAATTCAAGCACAACAGATCTATGAAACAAAGACAACAGTTACTAGAGATGCATGCGAAAAATTGTATGTCACAAGACTGGTGCAAAAGGTTTGCAACAGTTCATGCATTATCATAAACTCATAATATGATTTCAATGTGTAGCAATGGCTACAATAAGCCAGGCAATTCGAATTTCAGAGAGGTCATTCGAATTGAATGCATGAGATTGGCTTACTTGGAATTTAACACCACTCAACACATCAGTTAACCACTTAACTACCATGTAACTGACTCTAATAGACTCTGAAACTATCTAACTGAGTCGAACTGAATCCAAAACTCAAATGAATGCCCGAAATTAGGGGAGGGCACCTTTATGACTTCAGTTAGTTGAATATTAGGTGAAAATAACACCAGATGAAGTCAAACTATTTAGTAGGGTGCCTTTCTGACTCCAGTTGGATGAATATATTAATAAATGTTGTCAGTTAGACTAAGTAGGGTGCTTTAGTCATGCAAATCACCTCAGTTGGATCCCCAAATGATGGAGGAGGCCCAGTTAACTAATATTGATGGCCCAGTTGACTCCCGAATGAAGGAGGAGGCCCAATTCACTGAAACTGATGATCTGTTGATGATGTAAGCACATAATTGAATCAAAATACTTAGGATAAGTGGCAAATTAAGTTGTGAAGCTCAAATAAATGATGTGTGGTTGGAAAATGCTCTAGCAACAAGCATTGGTGGAGTCCGTGATGAAAAGCAGTTAAAGTTAAACTGAGCATCACAAGTTTCAAAACCACCTAAGCATATGTTATATAAAAGGTTTGTTCGGAGTTTGAAAAAATGCATTTGTTGATTATTTCCTGGAGGAAAATAATCCGTTGGAAACATGTCACTTGTCTTCCTCAAAAAGAACAAAATTCAACAATCTCACTTCACAGGTAGCTCTAAACCCTCAGTTTTCAGAGTTTGTTTCCCAAATGGATAAAATTGAAGACCTTGTTTCATTCAATGAAAGTTTAGATGAAAACGAGGAGCTTGTAGTTGACAGGGAAAGGGATATTTTCGACCATGTTTTGTCTATGTGTATTATATCGCAGTCTAAAGAGAAATTAATGGATTTTAAGTCGCTAGGAAATGATGTATTTAATGTTTTTGGTTATTTTCTTTATTATTTTTGTGTCGAACAGACCCTACACTTCCCTGGATTTATTGATTGGTCTGCGGTGAATTATTCGCAGGGAGAAAGGGTAATGATTAATGTAAATACAACCAAAATTCTATGCCGAGTGAATGCGAAGACTTTCTGTGAGGTTTTAGGTTTACCTTAAACATTTCCAAAAAACCTTGAGTCGTTTAACGAAGAAAATTTGGTAAATTTTTATAGAAATTGCAGTCTGGAAGAAAAAGACAAGTTTTTATTACAAGTCTTGAAATATGGTCAATCGCATGAAAACCTATTGTTCCCTTTGAGTATTGATATCTTTCAGCAAGATACCCAATTAGTTTTGTCCTTGTTGATTCAAATTTTAGGTCTAGATAGTGATAAGTCAATCACGGAAGTTATGTTAGGTTTCCTTCTACAATTAATTTCACCCGAGTCACAGTCGAGTCCAGTGTGTTGTTTTAATTTTGATGAATTCCTAGCTTAAGCGATTCATGTCCAGTTGGTGAATTTCCATGAGTTGAAGCATTTCAGATATCAATCATATCTCCTAAACCTGTTCTTGTGTTCAAATATTTCAATTACGGAATTGATGTTTCTTGGTACCATCTTTTCTCATGACCTTCCGAAACAGATCAATATGTTTGAGTTCACCAATACAATCATGGCAGAAGTTTACAGAATTATATTTAATGTTGAATTGCCCCGAGTGTTAGAAGAAATGAAAGAAATGCTGCAGCCTACACCAGAAGGCCAAACAAGTGATTGGTTCTTGTATAAATACCATACTATAATTAGAGTGTATGGTTTTACTGGAGCACCATATCTATTGCCATCCTTTTTAACACCAAGGGTGTTTGCCTTAGAATTTATTAGACAAAGGTTGCATTCAAAAGAAGAACATTTCGGTATTTTCAAAAAATCATCAAATGTGAAATTCCCTCTTAAAGTTGGTCCATTCATCATTAAGACTAAGGCAACCCTATCTATAGTAGAAAAATTATTGAATATCATGGATTTTAAAGAGGTTGAAAGGATTAATTATTATTCTCATCAAATTATATCGCAAAGGATACAACAAAATAGAAACAAGGATTTTGATCATCAAACAGTTGATGGATTACAAGAAATGGAAAATTTATTCAAATTTGAACAAGTTAAGGAAGAAGTGAATATGGAACAAACAACCAATTTGGCAATGTTGGTTCAGACACCATCTAAATCTGATATCACCAATAAGAGAACTATTTCAGAAGTTGATAGTATGGAAGTCGATGAAGAAGTTTCAAGCAAGAAATCAAAAGTGGAACAGCAGAAGGAAATTATTAGTATGGAGGAACGAGATTTAATTGTTCTAGAAAAAACTACATTGATTTCGTAACCGCCTGTAAATATACAGCAATATTCTTTTTCAGAAATAAAGGAATCTGGAAGTAACTCTCCATATAAGTCCACATTTGATTTCCTTTCACAATATGCAGAAAAGAAGCAGCATTCTTTGGAAGAAACTCTAAAATTGTTCCCTCAAGTAAGAAAGTTGGAAGAACAAAACGTTTCCCTTCTTACAGTTAAGGATCCAGAAAGAAACACTATAAGGTTTGCAGTGGTGAGCGATGAGAAAGTTTCTGGAATGGAAGTTAAGCTTGATGAGATTAATATACCCAATAAGATTCAATTGGATAGAAAAACATGAGATGTCCTGTATTATGATTTATTACAATCCACTATAAATATTTATAAATTGCAGTCTGTGATAGCAAAGTTGGAGAGTCAATTGAGGCAAGAGAAGGTAGAAAACAAAGCAAATTTGATCCATATTAAAAGACTAAAAATGGACCTTGTGACTGTGGGAGTCGAGCCAGGGAAAACTCAGTGTACCAAAAGGATCCTTGATGAAAAAGAAAATACCATTCAAATGCTCAAGAAAAAATTGAAGGTGCCAAATAATCAACATGTGCAATCTCCAGAGTTGATAACATTACAACAAGAAAAAGAATCCATATATTAATAAATGATGGATCACAAAGGTAAAAAGTTAAAGTTACAAGATGAAAAAAAATGCGTGGGAAAAAGAAAGGATTGGATTGTTGTCGCAAATTTCAGTGTTAAATACCAATCAGATTGAAACTGTGCAAGTTCCAGAGAAGCCAAGGGATCAATCTCTATGTACGGATGAAGGAAAAATGGAAAATTCCTCCACAGAGGACCTGACCAATGCTATGTCACAAATTAGTCTAAAATATGTAGAGATAGAAGAGTTGAAAGCGGAAAACCAAAGTTGAAACATTAAGTAATTCAAAATTCTGAAGAAAATAAAAAATCTTTGAGTGATAGAAAACAATTGCAATAGAAAGTTGATGAATTAAAAGATAGATTCACGGGTAAGATTCCATTACAAGGAGCTAAACACATTATATGGGATGCGATATCAATGGAATTCACCAAATTCTTGTCACATTTGAATTCTATGGAAGATAAAGATGCTATAGCAAACATAGCTCTCAAGAGGTGTATGTTGATGTATATGTAACTTCGGAATATATTTCACATATATGTATATTGTCTTCCTATAGAGATGTTATTATTCCTCTATACGGAAGTGTCGTCATTTATATTGTAAGTGTCGTAACTTATACTTGATGGGTTATTAGACCACCTTATTGGGGTCGGCCCTGTATAAGTCATGTGGGTCAAAGGGTTATTAGACCACCCTATTGGGGGTCGGACATGTGAGTCAAAGGGTTATTAGACCACCATAGTGGGGGTTGGCCCAGTCATCATTATGTTAAGTGGTTAAGTTGAGGCCGACCTAGTTGAGTAAAGGTCAAGCCAAGTTAGTGTATAAATAGAGAGTGTGTCTCTCTCATTTTACACATTCTATTCTCTCACTCACACTTTGGAGAGTGGAGCACTTGTGGAGGAGGAGGCTCTGTTGCTAGGATAAGACTATCTCTTGTATTCTGGTTGTATCATTGCTCTATCTATCTCTGAGGAAGTTATTGGGGTTTTTCACCTTTATGGTTTTCCCCAAGTAAACTCTGTGTCTCTTGTGTGCTTGCATTATTGTGTCCATGATTGATATGTTGTAGATTTGTTGTACATGTTGTTCTCTTAGTTAAGATCCTAGATCAGATTGAAGTAAATTCTGAAAATTTAACATGGGATCAGAGCTAGCCTGAAAGAAGGCATGATATGGCATGTATGACACTTGTTGCACTTACGATGCTAGGGCTTGATATAGCAAAAACCCGTCATCGTAGCACTTTCGCTATAAATCCGTTTTGGAAAAGTTTTCGGATCAGAAAATTTTACAGGTCTAACATTAGATCCCCATGTACCTTGTGTCCAAAGGACAACCTCTAATTCATTGTACTTTGTGATTTATGATCTGTACAATATAGGGTTTCTGCCTCTTCCAGATCTTAGTCAAAATCAGGTAACCTTGGGAAAAAGGTCATAACTTGGGCTAGGAAGATCCAAATGAAATTTAGTAAAAAGTGACAAGTAGTACACAGATGGTACTATCTCAGAAAAAAAATTTAGAGGCCGAAGTTCAACCAGTGACACGTGGCACGCTGTACAAGTTCGCTCTCCTGTGTTTTCCCATAAAAAGGTCACGTTGCGACACTTGGTATAACTCTCTCTTAGAGAATCCAATTGAGGTCAGACCTGTCAGGATGGAAAGATAATAGGTCAGTATATCTTAGGAAAATTTTTCAGAGGCTGAAGTTGAACCAGTGACACGTGGCACGCAGTACAAGTTCGCTCTCCTGTATTATCCCATAAACAAGTCACGTTGCGACACTTGGCATAACTCTCTCTCAGAGAATCCAATTGAGGTCAGACTTGTCGGGATGGAAAGATAACAGTTCGGGCTATCTCACGAAAAAAATTTAGACATTGTGGATTGAAAAGTTTGGAGTTACACCAGAAACAATCAGGTACATATTTCTGTCAAAAGAGAATTATTTTTTAGTACCTTCATTCATGGCTTCCGGAATTTAGGGCTTCGGAGAAAGTTGGAATTTTTGTAATCGAAGACCACGGCTGGATGCTACTCATCAAAATCGAAATTTAGAGACCAAGATCATATTTTTTGGTTGGGCAGAAGGTCGGGCTTGATCAAACCCTAGTTCGGGACTTTGATTGGAAAGATTGAAAATTAGGGCTTCTGCAAAAATTGGAATTTTAGAAATCTGTGACCACGGCTGGAAGCTCCTCAGAAAAATTGAATCTTAGAGTTTTGAATCAAATCTTTTGGTTGGGTGAAGCTCCGGGAAATTCAAACCCTAATTCAGGGTCCTCCCTAGTAAATCCAGAAATCTAAAAGGCAATTTCGAGGGGTGAAACTTTGCAGTTTTCAAATTCTGAATATACCAACTTGATCAGATCATCAAGGCGCATATTTCTATCCTTTCGGAAGTTTGAAATTCAAAGTTTGAATTTTTGGGGTTTCTTTGACAAACCCTAATCTTGCTCCAGGACCAGTTCTTGCAAATCAAGTGGATTGGGTTAATCCTAGAAGAAGATGGATTGGTCACCTGCATAAGTGAAGAAGTTCCTGTCTCAGAGGGAGATGAGGCTAAGGCCTTCCATAAGAAGATTACAAACAATCTTGACAGGTATGGCTTACAGGTATGTTTCATGGTTAAGTTTATCATATGTTTGTCTTCATATCATTACAGTACAATCTTGATTAATTAATGGACTTGTTGTATCACCTTAATAGAAGATATTCATTGATTAAGGTTTTGACACTTATGATTGACTAATGCATTGTGATGTTGTATGAGGTTTATGTTGTTTGCTAACACAAAAGTTACACCAAGAAAGTCAAATCATGTTCTACTTCAAGAACATATGCTCATGGTGACATGAAGACAAAGATTCATCCATTGGCATGGATCACATAGAAGATCTACTTTCGAGGTATGTATAACTTGGTTCTACAATGGTTAACTTATGAGACATGCAGGTTACTAGCACAAGTCACTGAAGAGAACCAGAAGACATTATGCGGGTATGTTAGACATAACTAGCTAGCATGCTAATCCAGGTATGTTTTTCCTATATCAAGCTAGAATCCTACCTTGTGTTAGGATCTTATATTGTTGTGTTGTTGATAATGATTATTCATGAAGTCATAGGTTTGAATAATCATGGTTGTATGCATATTATGTTTCTTACCATAATTGATGATATGACTAACCAGAAGAATCATGAAGGTATAGGTTTGAATAATCATGGGTTTTATGCATATTATATCTCTTATCTTGATTGATGATTCAACTAACCTGAAGAGTCCTACGATCAAATAAGAATGTGTATGAGTAAAAGAAGACTTCCCTGAAACCTTGAATACTAATGTTTATTATCTGTGAATGATCATGAATATACATGTTTAAGATTATTGTGTTTTGATAGTATTAAGATTATACTAATAAATGTGTGATTATGTATGAGACCTCAAGGATAACACAATGATGATACTAATAAGCATTCATAGTGATTAAGGATGGATGTAAGTTCAAGGACAGGTAATCCAGGAAGCAAAGATCAAGAGGGAGCACACTCCAGTTGTTCCTGCAAGAAAGAAAAGGAGCACACTTCAGTAGTTTCTGCAAGGATGCAGATATTCAAAGGGAGTTGACCACTTCTCACAATCCACATAAGAATGGAGTTGCAGAAAAGAAGCAAAGACTGAGGGGGAGTCAACCCAACAAACAAACAAAGATAAGTATTTGAATTGTCATTACTTGCATATTTTATTGTTTAAATAATACTGTTCAATAATGTATATACTGATGTTCCTAGAATTAGGTTGTGTATTATGCATATTAGAATAGTTGCATTGATGAACAGTATACTACTAATATGCATGGGTAAGTGGCCTATGGCACTATACAACATTCCATTGCTACTTATCTAGAATGAAACCTCTTTGTTGACATGTTGGGAGTTGTGCACACTCTTAACAATGTTGTGGTAGAGATTGGAAGGCATCTAGAAAGTTACGAGATATGGATAAATGTTGTATTGAAGCATTGGCTAAGATAATTGCATGACTGTATGACATATTTCTTTATGTGTAAGAATTTGTTCTGAAAACTATGAGATGTTTTCTAATCATGCAATTTAACTTGTTGTGTAGGAAAGATCGTATGCCATCACCTACAAAAGAAGAACTACAACATTTGTTCAGCAACAAAATTATCTATTGAAGATATTGAAGTTCCCAGGATATGGGAAGAATGCCATGATCCGTCGATCATGAAGAAAGATGTTTGGGATGTAGTCCCAAGACCTGAAGGGAAGTTTGTTATGACTTCCATATGGATCTATCAAGATCAAGCATGCTGCAGATGGCAGCATAGAGAAATATAAAAGTGATGAAATAGAAGATACACCAGATGGATTTCAAGACAGCTTTCTTGAATGGTGTAGTTGAAGAAGAAGTGTATGTGGAGCAGCCACTTGGTTCTAAGACACATGACAGGGAGTCATATATGTGCAGAACTTGGGTATGATGCACCACTTTCTAGGTATGGAGGTGTGGCAGAGTGCAGATGGAATCTTCCTTGGACAAGGGAAGTATGTAGTAGAGATCCTAAAGAGGTTCGGGATGATGGACTGCGAGGCTATGGCATCGAACCTGAAGCTTCTGTGTGATGCTTCATCTGAACCGGTTGATGTCACTATGTATCGTCAGATGATTGGGTCCTTGATGTACCTGATGAACATGAGACTAGATATTTGCTTTGCGGTGAACACATTGAGCCAGTTCCTGACAGATCCGAGGAGTGTTCACCTGGTTGCTGTAAAGCATATTCTTAGGTACCTGAAGGGTACACTTGATTATGGGCTCAAATATGATGTGAATCAAAAGTTTAACCTGCAGGGTTATGTTGATTCAGATTGGGCTGGCAGTACTACAGATAGGAAGAGCACATCTGGATGTTGCTTCAGTATGGGATCAGGTGTGATCTCTTGGTTTAGTAGGAAGCAGTCCTGCGTAGCACTGAGTACAGCTGAGGCAGAGTATGTTGCAGCTTGTTCAGCTAGTTGTGAGGCAGTATGGCTACGGAAGCTACTGTCTGAGTTATTTGATCTCCCATTGGATGCTACTGGTATTTTCTGCGATAACCAGAGTTGTGTGAAGCTATCTGAGAACCCAGTGTTTCATGACAGGTCGAAACACATAGAGATCAAATATCACTATATCAGGGATATGGTGCAAAGAGGAGTTGTGAAGCTCCTGTACATTGCGATGGACGAGCAGATTGCAGATGTGCTAACGAAGCCACTAGCCAGGGTGAAGTTCGAGTACTTCAGGGAGAGGCTTGGCATTCTTCAGATTGATGACACTTCGAGGAAGAAGTGATGGACACATTTGCTGAAGCCATTCCAAGCATGTTAGAAGGAGGATCCTTCACATGGCTGTGGATGTAAGTGCTGGATGATGAGCATCAGGATGATGTTCTGGTTTCTGCTTTGTATGATCAGTTGGATCATTTATATGTATGTACGCATCATGTTGGATGCTAGATATGATCAGTTGGATCATTTATATGTATGTACGCATCATGTTGGATGTTGGATATGATCAGTTGGATCATTTATATGTATGTACGCATCATGTTGGATGCTGGATATGATCAGTTGGATCATTTATATGTATATGTATGTACGCATCATGTTGGATGTTGGATATGATCAGTTGGATCATTTATATGTATGTATGCATCATGTTGGATGCTGGATATGATCGATTGGATCATTTGCATGTATTTTGTATATGCATCATGTTGGATGCTTGGACCATGTATCTGTATATGTATCAGGTGGATACATTGTATGATCAGGTGGATCATGTATGGTGATATGTATCATGTATTTGTATTTGTATCAGGTGGATACACTGTATGATCAGGTGGATCATGTATGATGATATGTATCAGGTAGATACTTGGTATGCATCAGGTAGATGCATTATATGATCAGGATGATCGTGGATGACGAGCTTTAGGATGTTGCTCCAGATGACTTGCAGCAGGATGTTGCAGTGATGATGATCAGGATGATCATGTATACATCAGGATGATGTATGGTGAGTATCAGGTTGATACTCTATGGTCGTGGATCAGGTTGTGCAGATGAGCATATAATTTGGCCCTGGGAGATTTGCAGATAGTCTTTCGAGATTTTTCCTATGGCATGTAATCTGGCCCTGGGATATCTGTCAAATGCTCTTTCGAGGTTTTGCTCTGGGAGGACATATAATTTGGCCCTGGGAGATCTACAAATAGTCTTTCGAGGTTTTTCCTATGGCATATAATCTGGCCCTTGGATATCTGGCAGATGCTCTTTCGAGGTTTTGTCCTATGGCATATAATATGTCCCTGGGAGATCCGATAGGTTGGGTTGTGTGCCCGTAATAAGTCCTGGGATTCTCTTGCGATGCTTTGCCATGACCACATATAATCTGTCCCTGGGAGATCCTATAGGTAGAGCTGTGTGCTCATAACAGCCTGGGATGCTCTTGCGAGGTTTTGTGGTGACCACATATAATCTATCCCTGGGAGATCCTATAGGTAGAGCTGTGTGCTCGTAACAGCCTGGGATGCTCTTGCGAGGTTTTGTGGTGAGGTCACATATAATATGGCCCTGGGAGATCCTATAGGTAGAGTCGTGTGCTTGTAACATCCTGGGATGCTCTTTCGAGGTTTTGTGACGCACGTAATAAGTCTTGAGGATTCCACAGTATGGCTAGTGATGACGAAGACCTGCAGGTGGTGGGCCTACATCCAGTATGAAAAAGGACTGGCTCTGTAGAACTTCCTATGACGAGTAGATTCAGAGATTGATTGAGATAGCAGCAGCAGTGACGATGATGATGTCTCGATGACGATTATCCAGTGACGATGAACCAAAGAAGAAGACTTGTGCTAGAAGACCTGTGTCGAGAAATACCTTCCTAGTTAAGAGGGAGTGTTGATGTATATGTAACTTCGAAATGTATTTCACATATATGTATATTGTATTCCTATAGAGATGTTATTATTCCTCTATACGGAAGTGTCGTCATTTATATTGTAAGTGTCGTAACTTATACTTGATGGGTTATTAGACCACCTTGTTGGGTTCGGCCTTGTATAAGTCATGTGGGTCAAAGGGTTATTAGACCACCCTATTGGGGGTTGGCCATGTGGGTCAAAGGGTTATTAGACCACCCTAGTGGGGGTCATCCCAGTCAGCATTATGTTAAGTGGTTAAGTTGAGGCCGACCTAGTTAAGTAAAGGTCAAGTCAAGTTAGTGTATAAATAGAGAGTGTGTCTCTCTCATTTTACACATTCTATTCTCTCACTCACACTTTGGAGAGTGGCGCACTTGTGGAGGAGGAGCCTCTGTTGCTAGGAGAAGACTATCTCTTGTATTCTGGTTGTATCATTGCTCTATCTATCTCTGAGGAAGTTATTGGGGTTTTTCACCTTTATGGTTTTCCCCAAGTAAACTCTGTGTCTCTTGTGTGCTTGCATTATTGTGTCCATGATTGATATGCTATAGATTTTTTGTACATGTTGTTCTCTTAGTTAAGATCCTAGATCAGATTAAAGTAAATTCTGAAAATTTAACAGTGTAAAGTGCAAACGAGACATTATGGAAAAGGCCTTCAAAAACAACTCAAAATACAGTCAGATTTTTAAAAACTCTAACTCAATTAGATATGCATAGTTTTGGAATCAAAGATAGACCATCAATCATCATTTTGGAAAGAAGAATTATTGGAAAGCATTATCGTGTTAAAGAAGTACAAGACGAAGCGCAACAGATGCTCCTTGAAGTTCAAAATTTTAAGAAATTATTTCTGGGGATTTTTGAAAATGGTCTACCTTCTTTTTGGAGTGATCATGGAAAATTAAAGACTCAAGAAAATTATCATGGTTTGATAGTACAGGCTCATATGGATCACTTGAAGAGTGAAGGTTTGGTCAAAGGATTAATTGGAAAGACAATAATTGATAAATTGACCGATGATTTTGAAATATTTGAACAATTTCTAATGATTAAGAAGGATCTTCCAGCTGTGTGTTACACAACATGCATAGAATTGGAGGTGATGGTGAAAGAAATGATGGATTATGAAATCCCAAATAAAGGGCAATGGAAAATTGTTGAAAATTTTGGGAAAACAAAATATAGGTTATATCAAGAATGAATATTCAGGTGTCTTAATTTGAAATGAAGTTGCGGTTCCTTTGTTAACTGCCAGAGTGTTACATCGTCCCAAATCAATGCAACAATATACCAGCTTGTTCGACAACAAAACAAATGTTCCCGAAGTTTAGAGATTTCTTTGAAATTTATAGTTTTAGCAAAGAATCAGTTAGGGTTTATTCAAAGATCATTTTGTATAAATTTTGATTTTACAAATTAATCGAGGTTGGATCCGAGAGCAAAAAATACAGTGATGTAATATTTTTTGAAGACTTTAATGAAGAGCAGAAGTATAAGTCTATCAGAAACAAAGATTCATAAGTTGTCACTTTCTTCAGTCTGTTAATTTATCTTTTGTGAATGTGTCATGTCCAAAATTTTGCATTAGGTCACAATGGCCTAATCCCATTGGCCATATTCATGAGAGTTTGTCAAATTGATGCTAAGGGTCAAATAATTTCCAAGAAGGAAAATTACTAGTTTCCTAGGTTGGGGTGGAAGCTTTGGGATTTGGAATAAGGGGGATAATAAATGATGTGTGGACATTAGAATAGCATAAATATTTAATAAAAGAGATAAATAAATATATACAACTGAAAATCAAAGTGGCATTTGATCATGAAGACACGTGGAGGAAGTGGGACCCACACAAGCTAAAATTGATGTGCCAAATGGCATTATCCTCTTGCAATTTTGAATCCATGGGAAGCCTAAGGTTCTTGGGATGAGTTAGAAGGCTCATACACATGGAATTTAGAATCATAGGTCGAATTTGGATGGAGTGGTAGCCTCCATGGAAGAGGAAGAGTCAAACTAGAGGTTTGTAGACACTTGGGCTAGATTCCCTAACTCCTATGACAACAATGATGAAGAATCTATGACACCTATGACATAAATCAGACCTGAAGGTTGAAATATGACATATATGACATGTCAGGGATAAAAATAGCCTCCAAGAGGGCGCTCAAGTGAGTTAGGGCATCCAAAGATACACCAAGTCGAATTTGGAGAAGGAGAGGGCTAGAATTGGAAGGACAAGTGGCATACTTGGGAATCTCTTCCCAACTTGAGTTGGCATGAATCTCTTGGGAGGAATTAGACCCATGGAGGACATTAGAAGAATAAGTATGTTTATAAAATACAGAAATAAAGTAAGAGAATATCTCTTTATCATTTGAGAAAATTGCATTTGTGTAGAGAGAGAGCTGGTGGATGACTAGTTTCTTGCCTTAGCCAATTTCGAGGGTGAAATATTCCCATCCAATTTGGTGTGTGGAGAGGCCATTCAGGTCTTTCATGGAGCTTTAATTGAGTTTGTATTTGCAGGTGTTAGCTGCAGGTCAGCTCGTGGCTTCTTCTATTCCATCTCATTCGATCAACCATTTCCAGTTTTCATTGCATATTCTTGCTCCTTGAGGGAGGGCGCTTTTGGTGATATATTGTACTCTTTGGGAGAGATTCTCATGATCCATTTATTATTGTAATAATATTAATATCCTATTTTATTCATATTCATAAAGTCTCAAGTCGAAATATCAAGTGGTTGTATATAAAAGTGATGATTAATGAGCAAACAATGACCATTTCCCTAGTATATTGATGTACGCCATTGTAATGCTGATGATTTCGAATGAAAGAATGTTTCTCTGATATATTTATGATGAATGGACATCCATTTATTATTATTACAAGTTTAATGTTCATCACTTAAGCATTTGAAGTCATTTTACTCAGTTTATTTGCATTTGGAAGAGTTTTGGTGCCATTTCCCCAAGGGTCGAATTAGTGATTTTTGTTGTTGTTTGGGAGAAGGTTAGAGTAGACTTAATAACTGATTAATGGTTCATATGAGACCTTATTAATGTCCCTCAGACATCCACTACACCTTTTCTGAATTTTGAATGGGTTTGGAGGCATTTGGAGAGCCATTTTTAGTACTTACCCCGAGGGGATTTGATCCACAAATTGCTAATTAAATTCCATACTTTGTCTAGAATATTAAACAAGTTTACAAAAGTATTTGGAGGGTAATAATTCATCCTTGAACCTCATATTCAAGTCTCAATATCATTCATATACCCTCACAGGATATTTGGGAGCATTTGGGTCAATTTGGAGACCTAGACATCAAACCTAGTCAAAGGTCGAAATAGGGAAAAAAGTGAAAAATTGGTCTTTTTAATAAAAATTTAAAAAGGGACATTACAAGTGTTATTAGAGCATGGTCTTGGAACCTAATATGGTAGACTATTAGTGAATACCAGGAGTCAAATAAATAATCCACCACCCTTAGAAACTGAAACTGAAAGTACTTTGGTGAAAGGGAAGAAGTAGGAGAAGAAGTGCATTCCTTGGTCACCATGAGTAAGGATGAGAAAGGAACCTTAGAGGACAATGAGGAGTTTAGAAAATTACTGAAAACTTCCTTTGAATACATGACAAAAGAACTACTGCAAGGGTTCGAATTGTTGGCTAGTCGATTTGAAAGCCAAGTGGCAAAAAGAAAGAGCAATGGTTCTCTTTTCAAGGAAAAGAAGGAAATGGATGAAATAATTTATGTCAGAAAGGAGGAACCTCATGTAATGGTGGAACATGAGGTACATGTTGATATGCAGATGCTTGAAGATGCTACACTCAAACAAGAAGAAGAACAAGCACTTGTCTTTGTTCAGATGGATTATGAGTTGCCTCATGGAGAGAGTTGCAAAGCCTTGGAGGAGGCACATGATCTCACAATAGTTGGACCAGCCAATTATGGAGAATATGAATTAAAGATTTAGATGGGTAATAGTTGTAAATATTTAAGGTTTATTCATAATTCCTCACCCCCTACTTCTTTTTCAGCCACATCAATTGGGGATGAAAATTGGGTGAAAGGTTTTTATCTAATGGTGCCACATGAGGGGTATGAAACTCCTACCTATCCTTTTGATGATGACATGAATAGAGAACCTCATTATTTACATTTTCAGCAACATATTGTTTTACCTTATCATGATACATATCTTCATGGATGCACTTATGATGTTCACTTGAGTCACTTGAAGACTCATGATTTTCCTTGCTCCTTGCTTAGTTCCATTGATGTTGGAGGAACTTCATTAACTACTTGGATGAAAGAATACAGGGCTGATTGTTTTGATGCATCTTACATATTTTTGGAGCAGCATTATAGGACATGGGATACTCACCTATGTCATTGGATCAGATTTGATTGTTCACTTGATGCTTGTATGCACCTGGAAAATGGTGGTCTACTCACTTGGAGGTACAAGCACTTTCATGATTCTTTGATGAGGCACCTCCTTGATGTACATTGTTATCATGTTGTCATGTACTTGGATGATATATATTTTGTACTCATGATGTTTGGAAGAATGTATACAATAAAATGGGATCTAGGAACTATGAATTGGAGAGCACTTCTAATTGTTGGAGTGCAATACAAGCAATGGGACCTTGGAATAATTCTCAGTCTCATTGGTTTCAATTCTTTGGGGAAACAAGTAGTATGTGGAATGGATTCCCCACTTAATAAAGTGAGTTTAATAAGAGTAGTGAAGCAGAAAGCATGGTGGTTCCTCCCTAAAATATTCATGGAATCTCGAAGACTCAAAGTTGGGCAACTCAGTGGCAACTTCAAAGAATTATACAGAAAGCAGGTTCTTCAACACCCATGTTTGAAATTGCTTGAGGACAAGCAATATTGGGAAGGGAGGATTTTTCATGTACCAAATTTTGCATTAGGTCACAATGGCCTAAGCCCATTGGACATATTCATGAGAGTTTGTCAAATAATTGCTAAGGAGGAAAATTACTAGTTTCCTAGGTTGGGGGTGGAATCTTTGGGATTTGGAATAAGGGGGATAATAAATGATGTGTGGACATTAGAATAGAATAAATATTTAATAAATGAGATAAATAAATATATACAACTGAAAATCAAAGTGGCACTTGATCATAAAGACACATGGAGGAAGTGGGACCCACACAAGCTAGAATTGATGTGCCAAATGGCATTCTCCTCTTGCAATTTAGAATCCATGGGAAGCCTAAGGTTCTTGGGATGACTTAGAAGGCTCATACACATGGAAATTATCATCATAGGTCTAATTTGGATGGAGTGGTAACCTCCATGGAAGAGGAAGAGTCGAACTAGAGGTTTGTGGACACTTGGGCTAGATTCCCTAACTCCTATGACAACAATGATGAAGAATCTATGACACCTATGACACAAATCAGACCTGAAGGCTGAAATATGACATATATTATATGTCAGGGATGAAAATAGCCTCCAATAGGGCGCTCAAGTGAGTTAGTGCAGCCAAAGAGACACCAATTCGAATTTGGAGAAGGAGAGGGCTAGAATTGGAAGGACAGGTGGCATACTTGGGAATCTCTTCCCAACTTGAGTTGCATGAATATCTTGGGAGGAATTCGACCCATGGAGGACCTTAGAAGAATAAGGATGTTTATAAAATACAGAAATGAAGGAAGAGAAGATCTTTTGATCATTTGAGAAAATTGCATTTGTGTAGAGAGAGAGCTAGTGGATGACTAGTTTCTTTCCTTAGCCAATTTCGAGGGTGAAAGATTCCCATCCAAGTTGGTGTATAGAGAGGCCATTCAAGTATTTCATGGAGCTTTAATGGAGTTTTTATTTGTAGGTGTAAGCTACAGGGAAGCTCGTGTCTTCTTCTATTGCAGTTCATTCACTCAACCATTTCCAGTTTTCATTGCATATTCTTGCTCCTTGACGGAGGGCGCTTTTGGTGAGCTATTGTACTCTTTGGGAGAGATTCTCATGATCCATTTCTGATTGTAATAATATTAATGTCCTCTTTTATTAATATTCAAAAAGTATCAGGTCGAAATATCAAGTGGTTGTACGTAAAAGTGATGATTAATGAGCAAACAATGACCATTTCCCCACTATATTGATGTATGCCATTGTAATGTTGATGATTTCGAATGAAAGAATGTTTCTATGATATTTTATGATGAATTTAAATCCATTTATGAATATTACAAGTTTCATGTTCATCACTTAAGCATTTGAAGTCATTTTACTCAGTTTATTTGCATTTGGAAGAGTTTTGGTGCCATTTCCCCAAGGGTCGAATTAGTGATTTTTGATGTTGTTTGGGAGAAGGTTAGAACAGGATTAATAACTGATTAATGGTTCATATGAGACCTTATTAATTTCCCTCAAACATCCCCTACCTCTTTTCTTAATTTTGAATGGGTTTGGAGGCATTTGGAGAGCCATTTTCAGTACTTACCCCGGGGGGATTTGATCCACAAATTGCTAGTTAAATTCCATACTTTGTCCAAAATCTTAAACAATTTTGCAGAAGTATTTGGAGGGTCATAAATAATCCCTGACCCTCATATTCAAGTCTCAATATCATTCATATACCCTCACAGAATATTTGGGAGCATTTGGGTCAATTTGGAGACCTAGACATCAAAACTAGTCAAAGGTCGAAATAGGAAAAAAAGTGAAAAATTGGTCATTTTAATAAAAATTTAAAAGAGACATTACGTAATGTATTTCATGTTACACCATATTATCACTTTGCCTCATATTTGACTATACTATGTGAGTTAGAATTCATTTTATATGCTCTGATTCATACATTTAAATATTGTCAATGTTCTTTCTTCCAAATTAATGTAGAATTCATCCTAGTTAGATGCTCTCTCTTTTTTCCCCAGAAGAAAAAGAACCTCTTGCTATTCATATTATGAATCAAATAAAGCACACATATTCTTGTCCATAAAATTCAATGATCATGATAATAATTTGTTACATGTGAAACATACTTGTCTCCCAAATGGCCATTATTCCACATGTTACACAGGTTTTTATCTCATAATAGCCATGTTTGTCATCTTCCATCCACATCAACATTTATCATTCCATATCACAATCAATAAACCAAAAAATATTTATCTATGCAATTTAGTTAATATTCTACCGTATTATACAACTATTTTAAGTAATGTATCAAAATAATATTGGCCAAAAAATCATTCCCTGCTTAGTATATATTTATGTCAATTTCATCCAACACCTGTTGCTTGTGAAAAAGGAAGATATGAGCCCTTCCTTCCTCCAAAATGAGACCACTTTTTTATAGCCTACATGCTTGCATGTTATAGATCATGCTCAGATGTTTATAACATATATATTCAAAAGTAAATGCCCACCCTTTGAATACAACTGAGGATATGTTCTGTAAGAATACCTGGATGTTTTGTGCCCAAAATCCGATCTCTGCCAACCACAATCTGGAAACCATTTCCAGTTTTCCAGGAAATCCATCGTTGAAGAAAAGGCACAGTTTCCACTAATCCCATCCAGATAACAAAGCTCTGATATTTTACCTTCTTCACTGATCGAAGCCAACTAACCACTGTATTTCGATAAATATATTTGTCCCGAGTGATATTTCTCGACTTCCGACTTCCGATAAGAAGGATCGATCACCCTTTTGTTTAGTAGAGAATTGTGAACACCTATATCCATCAATTCACTTGTATCAAGAATGGTGAACACAAGAAGGATTATAGAACTATTATGTACATAATATTGGGCATAAGAAGGGTCGGTCACCCCTTCATTTATGAGGGAATTGTAAAAATATTCAACCTACGAAGGTTAGGCCATCAATTCATGTATATGAAGAATGGTGAACACTAGAAGAATACTGAGCAAAAGAAGGGTCGATCAACCCTTCATTTACGAGAGAAATGTAAAAATATTTAACCTATGAAGGCTAGGCCGAAAATTCCTGACTTCCAACTTCCGTAATAAATAGTAGGGATCGGGACATTGGCTAACTTATAACATATGCAAAATATTTATCCCGACTTCCGACATTTGACTTCCGAAAAGAAGCATCGGCCGCCCCTTGTTTAGTAGATAATGGTGAACACATATATCCAGCAATTCACCTGTATCCATAATGATGAACACAAGAGGGGTCGACATACCCTTCTTGCAGTCTAGAACTATTATGAAAATAATACTGGGTAGAAGAAGGGTCGTTCGCCCCTTCATTTATGAGGGAATTATACAAGTATTCAACCTACGAAGGCTAAGCCGTCAATTCGGGTATATCTAGAATGGTGAACACTGGAAAAATATCGAGCACAAGAAGGGTCAACCGACCCTTCATTTAAGAGAGAAATGTAAAAATATTTAATCTACGAAGGCTGGGATGACAATTTCCGACTTCCGACTTCCGCAGTAAATAGTCAGGATTGGGACATTGGCTAATTTATAACATATAAACACTATTTATCCTTACTTGTGACAAGAAGGATTGATCGCCCCTTAATTTAGTAGAGAATTGCGAACACCAATATCCAGCAATTCACCTGTATCCATAATGGTGAACACAAGAAGGATCGAACGACCCTTCTTGCATTCTAGAACTATTATGAAAATAATATTGGGCAGAGGAAGGGTCAGTTTCCCCTTCATTTATGAGGGAATTATAAAAATATTCAACCTACAAAGATTAGGCCGTCAATTCATGTATATCCAGAATGGTGAACACTGGAATAATACTGAACACAAGAAGGGTCGGTCAACCCTTCATTTACGAGAGAAATGTAAAAATATTTAATCTAAGAAGGTTGGGCCGACAATTCCCAACTTCTGACTTCCCCAGTAAATAGTAGGGATCAAGACATTAGCTAAGTTATAACATATAAAAAATATTTATCCCGACTTCTGACATCCGAATTCCGACAAGAAGGATCGGTTGCCCCTTCGTTTATTAGATAATTGTGAACACCTATATCCAGCAATTCACCTGTATCCAGAATGGTGAACACAAGAAGGATCGACCGAATCTTCTTTCAATCTAGAACTAATATGAAAATAATATTGGGCAGAAGAAGGGTCAGTCGCCCTTTCAATTATGAGGGAATTGTAAAAATATTCAACCTACGAAGGCTAGGATGTCAATTCATGTATATCCAGAATGGTGAACACTGGAAAAATAGTGAGCACAAGAAGGGTCGGTCAACCCTTCATTTAAGAGAGAAATGTAAAAATATTTAATCTATGAAGGATGGGACGACAATTCCCGACTTCCGACTTCCGCAGTGTTGTAGTAAAGTGGATTGCATAGTTACCAACGATACATGATATATAATAAACAAGCAATTAGATAGATAGGAACACAATATAAGTAATGGTGGAAGAGCCAACAATTCTTTCTATTACTCAGGACCTGTTGACACAGATATGTCAATAGGGGTTCACTTCGCACTATGTCAACAAAACTCGACACAAACTCTCATAGATATTGGCCCGGAAAGTGTTTAGCATTTCCAGCAACACTCGCAAAGCGAGTGAGGTCTCACCCGAGATACCTAAGAGGGATGCAGGAACCAAGCTTCCACAGGTATAAGAGGATATGCTTCATTCACATTCAATCACAGCATAACCCAGAGATTGAAATAAATACCATTCGCATCATAACATCATTATTATGTACCAAGACATATTAATTAGATCTACTCATTAACACATCATAGAAACACGGATCATCAAAACATATCAAATCTATCCAGACTGTGAAAAAATACGTCATAATGTGATATAATACATAAGTGACAGAGTTATAAACAAACATTCCTTCTCATTATCCATCAAACTGTCTTACAAATCAAGAATACATATCCGCAAAACCCATCTCAGCAGCTCAGGCCAAAATACAAAATGTTATCCAGCACGAAAGATAGATCAAAATTCTGCAGATACGAAGATCCATTCATCGATCAAGAGATCAGATCAGAGCACAAGATTTCCTAATATCCACCAATGATAAGATCATATCAGATGCCTGAAGGCTTACAATACTACTCTTATTTATAGGCTCATTGGCCGTTACAAACTTGGTCCACTTAACAAAGTGACCCATTAACTAACTAACTAATTAATTAACCACTCCGCTTTGTCCGCTTTATCCTCCTTGTTGCGCTTCACGACTAGTCCTTTACCCTTGGCATTGACCCCTTTGTCGCTGGTTTTTTTAAAAATTCTGCAACTTAGACCCTTGCCAACAGGACCCCAACACAAACTTGTGGCTCTCCCTCGAGCCACTTCAGGCGAACGCTGCAGGTGCATTCAATTGTTTCTTGAACTCTTCATATACTACTTTGATTTATCCAACATCGTCCCTTATTGCATCTTTGACCATTATGCAGTCCTCAACCTCCTGCTACGTCGGATGCTCACTTTCTGACTACTGCACTTTCTGTAAGTTTTCTTGTATCCGCGACAATACTGGCATATCTTCGACTTCCAGTTGCTCTTCTTTCAACTTCAGTTCATCCAATTGCATTGTTCTCCTATGTTGTCTGGTATGTGCCTTGTTGACTTGGTGCTGCAATTCCTTCAGTTCTGTCGCTTTTTTCATCTACGCAAGTAGGGGCATCGCCTTTAGCGAGCCCCTTAATGTTTCCAATTGCGCCTCTACCTCACCGAGTTGCACGTTCAATTGGTGCAACTGCTCGCCTTGCACGAGACTGCCCCAAAATTGCGAGACCTCCTCTGCAATGTGTTGCGCCGCCTTATCCAAGTTTACGATCTCTGTCGCAGCATCCTCAATATTTCTCTTCCTCGCTTCCACTTGATCCGGTGGTGTTCTTGGTGCCACCTTTATTTGTAACTCCTCGTTTTTTTTTCGGAGATCCACGATAACTGTGCCCAGTCTCAAGTCCTTAGCCTCTGGGATCATCTCTTTGTATATTTCAGGCACATCCTCGCATGCCATGGAAATGGCATGTTCCATTCTTCTCCTATCCTCCGTCGCTTTTTCCCTTTCAGTCATCACTACCTCCATTTCCTCACGGAGTCGTTTGACCTCCTCTTCAACACTTCTTATCTATCATTTATAGTTGATCATTTGATCATGTATTGACGCTTCTCGGTCATTAATTTCTTCGCTCACTCCAGTTTTTGTGCAATGAAGCATAAATATGGGCATCATATTCAAATCTATGTTGATAGTGTCTTGTCCTCGCAATGCAGCATCCAATTATTCATTTCCTGTAGTGATCACACAATGTATCACATGTACGATCCGTCGTTGAGTGTCGATATCAATGTCAACCCATCGCACTTCTGATGGACTTGACTCTGCATGCCCTAGCTGCACCCTTGTTTGCATAATCGCAGTGCTTAGGGTCTGCAATAACTATGACACTTTATGAAAGCACTCTATCACATGCTGCGTTACCTTTGCGCAGTTCTCCTCCACCACAGTCGTCATTTTGTCAGGAAGCATATTCATCTGTTCGTCGAGGAGACAGACAATAGTACTCCCCTCACCTCTCTCCTTTGTATTCTTTATGCGCATTTCTTATTGTTGGGATTCCAACTCCGAATCTGTCGGAGTGTTGGTTGATGCATCATGACTTTCAGTGCCTGATGGATCATCCCCGCTTTCATATTCATCTTCTGAATCTTTTGTTTCCGTCTGTATCTTTGGTAAATCTGTTGGCTTCCCATATATTGGGTTTGACAGTTGGTCATCGCTGACCGGAACCTTACATTCATTCGGCTATTCATCTACTATGGCATCCAGTTCTTCTTCACTTAGCTTATACTATGTTGTCAACCATTGTTTCCATGGATCTATCTGTGCCTAGATGAAAATTACTTGAGGCCCCACTAGGAGCCTCGCGATCCTCCTATACTTCTTTGATGTGTCCTCTGTCAGTCATGGGAACTTCAACGCTTGAGTGCGCGGCTCTTCTAAATAGTTATAAAATCAAATATTATTTCCTTTCTTTGTCATTCAAAACCCATAGGTTCTGGTACCATGCCCCACGGCACACTTTAGCAGTTTTTGTCTCCATGCCTTGATATTGTGGTGGCTCCATCTACGCAACCAACGTTATTAGCAGTAGGATCCATGAGTAAGTGAAGGGATTACCCTTCTCTTGTGCTACGACTGCATCCTCCATCAATTCATTCATTAAAAACATCGACCAGTTCATTTGAAATCCGGTCGTGCATTGCTCCATTGATGCAATTATCCCTGACATGCACTGGTTGGGGCGGTTCTTCCAAACAACCTTGATAGCCAATAATTTTTCCGCGAGCCTAACAACTCGGTCATTGATTATGTCGACTAGATACCCATGAGTGTTTTTCTCCACCCCATACGTTGCTTTCATTTTTGCAGCCAATTTTTTGTCATTGTCCTTTTCCTGGAAATACTGCAATGGATCTACCCCTGCCTTGGGTAACCCGATAATTTGTGCAATCAGCTCCACAATGATTGGGATCTTCGTATCGAGCCATAAGTAACCGTCGTGAAAGCATAGAAGCAATTTCTTGATGCATGCGTTCACCTCCGTCGATCGCCCAAAGTGTGGCATGTGGATAATTGACATCAATCCTAATCGCTGCAACCCCAATGCCCATTGCATTGGTTCCCTAATGATTAGGCCTCTATTTTCATGGAATTTGTCGATAAATGTCCACTAGGTGCACTTCGGATAAGCGAGGATGTCGCGATCGTTGTATTGCAGTTTGTTCAGTCGCTGCAAAAACATCTCCAGCGGTGTGGACACCCTCCAGTGTCGCTGGTTCCATTATGGTGTACTTGGAATTCTTCCCAAGTCTTACCAACGGATCCCCTTCTTTCCTTGATGGTACATAACCAGGAATGTCCGCTATGGTCGGACCTTGATACCTTCCTCTCATTTTCTTCATCTCTTCTTCTGCGGCGCCTGAAGTGCCCGCCTCTCCTCCTGCAGTTGTAGCCCGTGTCGAGCTGCCAGTAGTTTTTGTTCTTCTTTCTGTATCGACCGGTCGGTTGGCGCATCTTTTCTTCCGAATTACCCAAGCCGAGGCCGATGCAATTTCTGTTTGTTCTTCCATGATTGGTGACCTCGCCCTGGGTGTCTCCAACTCACTTGTGCTGGACATCACATGCACCATCGCAACTCTCCTAGTTGTGTTCTTTTCAACAAATAAAGCACTCTCACCAACTCAATTCGCACTCACTCTATGGTTCCTTCAAGCTTCACAACGCACAATGAATCTGAATGTTTACTCGCACGTCCCCTTTTATAACTCTGGTTTTTTCCATTGAGTCGATTCGGACAATGATTACCCAATCCTCCGTCCGACGCACTCATTCGTCATTTATTACATCTCTTTCCACTTGTGTCGTCGTCTGCCACCTCTTAACTACCGCATTTATTACCCGATATGACCATTTCGTCGCCCGATATATGAATTCAAACCTCGTCGTCGTTTGATCAGCATACTCCCGAACCATGCGATGTACTTTTTTTTTATTACCATGTCGACTTGTTAGCCTTCTTAGTCGATATGCATCGGGCTATCCCAATAGGGATTTAGCCGACTCCCATTCACTAAGTTTTTCAAAAGTGTTCCATCCAACTTTTGCAATTAAACTGCACCTGCGTCAGTAATGAAATTTATGACATATGGACCAAGCCAATGTATTTGGAGCTTACATGGGCGTTTTGCAAATTAGTTGTCATATAAAAGAACCATGTCTCCATGCTGAAAGTTCTTCTACTTTACATGGAGATCATGCCATGCCAAGAAGGGTCGGCTAACCCTTCATTTAAGAGAGAAATGTAAAAATATTTAATCTTCAAAGGATGGGATGACAATTCCCGACTTCCAACTTCCGCAATAAATATTTATCCAGACTTTCGACTTCCGAGAAGAAGGATCAGTAGCCCCTTTGTTTAGTAGATAATTCTGAACACCAATATCCAACAATTCACCTCTATCCAGAATGGTGAACAAAAGAAGGTTCGACCGACCCTTCTTGCAGTCTAGAACTATTATGAAAATAATAGTGGGCAGAAGAAGGGACGGTCGCCCCTTCATTTATGAGGGAATTGTAAAAACATTCAACCTACGAAGGATAGGTCGTCAATTCATGTATATCCAAAATGGTGAACACTGGAAAAATATTGAGCACAAGAAGGGTCAGATGACCCTTCATTTAAGAGAGAAATGTAAAAGTATTTAATCTACGAAGGTTGGGACGACAATTCCCGACTTCCGACTTCCGTAGTAAATAGTAGGGATCGGGACATTGGATACGTTATAACATATAAACAATATTTATCCAGAATTTCGACTTCCGACAAGAAGGATCGATCGCCCCTTCATTTAGTAGATAATTTTGAGCACCAATATCCATAAATTCACCTATATCCAGAATGGTGAACACAAGAAGGATTGACTGACCCTTCTTGCAGTCTAGAACTATTATGAAAATAATATTGGGCAAAAGAAGGGTCCGGCGCCCCTTCATTTATGAGGTAATTGTAAAAATATTCATCCTACGAAGGCTAGGCTATCAATTCATGTATATCCAGAATGGTGAACACTGGAAAAATATTGAGCACAAGAAGGGTCGTCCGACCCTTCATTTAAGACAGAAATGTAAAAATATTTAATCTACGAAGGCTGGGACGACAATTCCCGACTTCTGAATTCCATAGTAAATAGTAAGGATCGGGACATTGGCTAAGTTATAACATATAAACAATATTTATCCCGACTTCCGACAAGAAGGATAGGTCGCCCCTTCGTTTAGTAGATAATTGTGAACACCAATATCCAGTAATTCAGCTGTATCCAGAATGGTGAACACAATAAGGATCGACCGACCCTTCTTGAAGTCTAGAACTCTTATGAAAATAATATTGGGCAGAAGAAGTGTTGGTCGCCCCTTCATTTATGAGGGAATTGTAAAAATATTCAACCTACGAAGGCTAGGCCGTCAATTCATGTATATCCAGAATGGTGAACACTAAAAAAATAATGAGAGCAAGAAGGGTCGGCCGACCCTTAATTTAAGAGAGGAATGTAAAAATATTTAATCTACGAAGGTTGGGATGACAATTCCCGACTCCCGACTTCTACAGTAAATAATAGGGATCGGGACATTGGCTAAATTATAACATATAAAAAATATTTATCCCGACTTCCAACAAGAAGGATCGGTCTCCCCTTTGTTTAGTAGATAATTGTTAACACCTATATCCATCAATTCACCTATATACAGAATGGTGAACACAAGAAGGATCGACCGACCCTTCTTGCAGTCTATAACTATCATGAAAATAATATTGGGCAAAAGAAGGGTTGGTTGCCCCTTCATTTATGAGGGAATTGTAAAAATATTAAACCTGCGAAGGCTAGGTCGTTGATTTATGTATATCTGAAATGGTGAACACTGGAAGAATAATGAGCACAAGAATGGTCGGTTGACCCTTCATTTACAAGAGAAATGTAAAAATATTTAATCTACGAAGTTTGGGCCGACAATTCCCGACTTCTGACTTTCACAGTAAATAGTAGGGATCGGGACATTGGTTAAGTTATAACATATAAACAATATTTATCCTGACTTACAACTTCCGACAAGAATTATCGACCGCCCCTTCTATGATGATCGCTCCTTCTATGATCAATTCTATCTCAAATGACTATATAAAATGTGCATTAGATCTCTCATGGATAATGCTAGCAGATTTGTTCTTAATCAATCAATTGATTTTGGAAATGAGCGGTCGTTCTTCTCTGTTGATCATTAGCCTAAACATTTGCAAGTATACATCTAATATTAAAACACTAAATTATAATTATAAACATTGTATTCATTCTTATATTAACTACGCAATATTTGTTGTTTTGCATATAAAACATGTCTGTGTTGTTGAGCCTTAGTCAATACCAGGAAATCTCGTTCCTTGATTTGTTAAAAGATCACAACCTTGGTTTATACAAGCATGGATAGTATGTTGAGATGGATTAACCAGATAATTTGTACCCGTATTTATATCTATTATGATTGGATGAGGAAGGAGCTCCAACTCGAGTTGGAATATTGACATCTGCATATCCTATTTCTGACAATTTATTGCGTGTTCAAGTTGAAGTGGTCGAGAGAGCCTGGTGTTTCCTTCTACAGGTTGATCTTATCATTTGTAATTTTCGATGAGATCCAATGAAAAGTGGTCCAAATTCAGATCTGGTTTCCTGTGCGAAGCAAGGGTGGGTTTTTCCCTCGTATTATGTTTCTAATCGGTCTGGAATTAATACCGCATCATCTTTGAAGAAAGGAATTTTGTCAGTATGGAAGAAAAGAATCATGGCTACGAAAACTTCGTATGTATTGCATTACATGAATATTGAAAAGAAGTTGACAAATGTAAACCATAAAAATAGTGTTTTCTACCTTAGAAGAACATTTCTCAATCATATTGAAAAAGATGTGACCAAATATTCCTTCAAAGCACTCAAATCAAGTCCTTATGTAGCGATGATGCGGAAAGCGACTAAGAGATTCGAAAGTTCAAAAGAACAAGAACAGATCAAATACTTTTTTTTCAATGAGAAATTTTTTTCTATTGACGTAACAAGATGTGTTGTTGCGCCTCCGCATTTGCAATATCGAAAAGTTGATGAGGAGGTCGTAGCAAAGATGGTTTTATCTCTTCTCGTAACTTTTACAACAACATTGAGAGATGCTATTCTATTGCCTTTCGATAAAGAGACCACATTGGGATTTCTTCCTAGAAATGAAGATGAAATTAATTTGCCTTCAGTAAATTTTTATATATTGGATAGGCAACATACTATTTATGCACCAAAAAAAATCATTGAAACTAATAAATATCAATCGTTCCATTCAAGGTATCGGCATCGAACAACCCATCTTCTACATAAAGATGTTCCTCAACACATTATCAACAAATTATGCAAACAACAAAATTTATCAAACAAGGAATTTGCAGACTCCATTCATTTCTCAAGTTGTAAAAGCAAGGGAGAAATGGATATCCTGCGGTAGGTCATCCTTCTTGGGAAATGGAAACACTTCCAGTGATGATTGGTAGGTATAGAATTTTTCTTCTTATCAATCAAAGTCTTTAGATTGCTTCATGTCTTATGAAATTAGAAAATTAAATATTATCTTTCATTTTATATGTTTGCAGTCTTTCCAAGGTGAATGTATGGATATCTTTGTTGTTCAAACAAAGGACAGCCTTAAAGACAAGCTAACTCTTGTTTTGACATCGGATCGATTTTGGAGCAAATGGATGTCTGTATCGAGCTTTACAAAGTGGTTCCTTGCTATGCTCATCCAAGAGAATCACTCAGGTTGATTTTGTTCAAAATAAAATAAAGAATCATGGATCTAATTTTTTTAGACCATTGCGTGATCTTGATGAAGATGAATTGACCGTTGTGGCGGACAATATAATCAACAGATCAGTTTGGCGGAGCACATCATTTGACAAAAATGTTTGCGCAGATACTTTATATCAATATTGCAAACGAATCAAGGATGAGAGGTCAACCAGGCATTTGATCTTTGAATATTTCAAAGTTCATGATGTTCAAAATTTTCGATCATGGATTGTCACTGACTATAATGTCATTGAAATCTATAAAATTGCAACAAATCATCTTCAGCAATTGTGCAGTATTTTATGTTCCGAAAAGCAAGCAAAATCTCCGAATAAAAATATAAAAAAAGAATCTGAAGAGGATAATGGTGCCAAATTACCAAATGATGCTGAGAAAATATTGAACATATATATCAATAAAGAGGGGATGGGCATGTCCATTGACTCCATCAAAGATAGTTCACAGTTGTCTTGTTAATGTTGTTATCCTGCATCTTTGGTCGACACACTAAGATCCATTTCATTTTTTGGTGCGGCAATCAGCTGTGAATTTTTTGTTGTTGATATGTGTAATTGTGATAGTCCCTGGACAGAAGAAGATATGATTGCGTTGTTGTACTACTTAGAATCAAATGAAGCGACATGTACTTGTATTTTTTTAGCTGATATGGAAAACTCTTGTTTGATTTATAAAGCTTTCACACTTTTCAGCAAGAAATAAAAAAAAAGGTAACGCAGAATCCTACCAAGGGATTTTATAGAGATTTTTCCAAGGACTTATTTATAGGATTCTCTATTATACATTGTTGGAGAATTGGAAGGGATGAGGATAATTTGTCTACTTTTCAAATAGATATGGATTGGAAGGATGAGGGCCTACCACTGATTGATTTACCTTTTCCCAAGGTTAACAATGATAGTTCGAGAAGCCATGTTTTTTCAAAATAAAGGACACAGGAATTATGGGATCACATAGTTTCCAGATTGGTCTCTTCTCGAGGTACAGTTCTTTCGCTGTATGCAGGAGGTAGATTTCTTCGTTCGTTGATCAGGTCGCCAAATAGCATAGTTATTTCTATTGTGGAGACAGTACAACAAGAGTTTTTATGAACAGTTTCTATCATGAATTGGGTCTAAACCATTGTATTTGTATTAACATTTTTAGATGTCTTAATTCATTGTATTTTACTTTTCTCAGTAGGTTATGTCCAATAACTTCTTCAAATTCCTATTCTACTACAACTTCAAATAAAGAGCACACTCAGGTATCGTCCAATAAAATTATATTATCCGATGACGACATTGAATGTGATGGAGAATTGACAAAGAACTACCAAACTGGAGAATAAGATGGACAAGAAGGTAAAAATTTATTTTTCAAAGATCGTGGTTAAATTAACTAAATTATGAACGGGGATAGTGAATTTGAATAGTTGCAAAAAGTTATATAAAATGTATACCTACAAATTTCCAGGTCAATATGATTGCATTGCTATTCAACATGTGGATCATCCACAACCAGAGCTGGGATCAACAATGTCCGTGGATATTAGCCAACAAATCACATTGGATAATAATGAACCAGGCGATAGCTTGGACAATAATGAACTAGGTGAGGGATTGGTAACAAAACGTAGTATCTCCAGCAATGTTACTCACTACTCAAATGATGGCCTGGCATTGATAGGTAAAAGACAAAGATTATTTTCTACTTAAATTGATAAAACAAATTTATTCTGAAATATATAATGACAAGCAATATTTCTGTGCAGCTCCCCATACAAAAATGTTATTGATTTTAGAAATGGAAGGTTTTCTATTTCGCAAGAAAGTCACAGAAAATGACTCCAAAAGAGAAAAAAAAAAGGGAAATCAAAAAAATATTGTTGGAGGGGAAAAAGTAAAAATGGAGGAAGAAATTACTGTTGGTGAATTTGAATTTAAACACAAAGAAACTTCATATGAGTCACGCACATATGCCATACAATTTTTGGGATTATCTCTTTCCAAATTCAATGTTAGGATTTGGTCATCTAAATGTGGGATCAATGAGGGGAAGTTATTGTTTACAAAAATTTCGAGAGAAGGTAGTGCAGAAAAAACATATGGGGAACAAATTTTATTTTTATGGTTTCGAGAGAGATGTACCAATGATAAAGAAGGAAATGCACAAAAAAATATGGAGAGTGTGTGGGAGGAGTTCCCAATGAAATATTTCAAAGTAATACATCAATGATGGTTTTGGAGGGTGATGATGTGAAAGCACATCCATGTGAAAATTGTATTTTGAGTAAGCCCTTTATTGATCGTCCGCTAGGACAGATAGTGAATTGGTACATCGAATTTGGCAGGGTATTAGTAAAATGCATGAATCAACTAATATCAGAACCTTCACTTCCTTCTTCTAGTGGAGTGACAACCATCAAATGTAACCTATCATTGCCTCTTTCAAGATCAGGAAACACTAGATGTAACCTATGGAGATTTTAAATCATTCAATGTGTTTTCTATTTTTTTCGGTGACATTGTTATTTTCATCTGAATCTAACATATTATTTGTTCAGTGTGGTTCTTTTATTACATCATTTGAATCTGTGAAGTTTTGGGTGATTTTTGTATTAATCTTTGGAAATCAAAATCTTCATTTACAATTGCATGTTTGTGATCATTAACTTCATGAACGAAGTGTTGTTTTTGTGGTTATATATATAGGCACGGATTTTGTATGCAGTCTGGATATCACCGCGAAAGAAACTATTGGTCCTAGGAGTAGAGGGATTGCTCTTTGGAGTTAGGATGTTTTTCAACATTGAATATTTTTCCAAACAACCTCATTTTTCCCATAATTTCTATCGTTATTATGCACGGATGTTCAGCCCTGATATTATTAATGTTGCCAGAGAACATTTTGACGTTGCTCTATGGTTTTACACGCTCGACAACATGCAAATTAAAAAATTCCTTGGTATATTTGAATGGTTGAAGACTGAAGACTTTGTCTTTATTTAGGGTCAAGATCAATGTAAACATAGTACTATTTATAATTACTCAATGTTTGCGTATTATAATATTGGTGAAGTACTGAACATATACAAAAAATTCGTTCAAGGATGTACTGGAGATATATATAAAAAATGGACATGTTGTTTATAGATGAAGGGAAATATCATTCAACAGATAATAGCAAGGAAAACTGCTTGAAAATTCCAACTAGTTGTACATTTGACGGTTCACAAGATAGATAAATAACTATAAAAACAATGTTGTGTTCTCTGTTGAATTATCTCAGGCCTCATTCAAAAATGGGGCATTGGTTAAAGGCATTCAACTTCAAATGACCATCATATTATACAGACAACAATTCATTTAGTGATTTGTATATTTTTGACAACTTCTACATTTAATTGATGTAAATTTTATTGGACAATTCTCATATTATTTATGGACATCGTATCATGTATATGGTGATGTGTTTCAAAAATTGCAGAACATGAAAGGAATATACTTAGAAACATTGAAACATAATATTTTATTGATTGGGTGGTGTGTGTGTGTTTTTTGTTTGCAGATACTACAATATTTGTTACTAGTAAACCATTGATTATTTTCGATTTCAATGGAGATTTGTTACACGCAGTTCATAAAAAAAAGAAATTCGGATTGCCACGAACACCAGATATCGAATCAACCACAGAGTATTATTTTATATGTCTGGGATTTAGGGATTTTTTTGAAAAATGCTTTAGTATATTTGAATTTGGGTTATGGACATCTACACAACAAAACAATGTTGACGAGTTTTTTCCAACATTATTACAAAGAACAGGATTGCAAAGGGAACAATTTAGAATAATTTTAACACAAGAATATTGGTCTTGCATAGCCAGAGAGGGTTATCAGGGTGATGAAAATCCTTATGTATTTCTCAAGCCTTTAAACAAAGTTTGAGACATTTTGATCCATGGTTGGGATGCTACAAATACAGTGATTGCAGATGACTCGAAAGAAAAACATGTTTGTAACGAGGAAGGGAACTGTACTATAACAAAAATGTATACTTGCCAAGATGTCAATGACACATTCTTGTTAGATCGATTATGGCCTTTCTTGATGCACCTAAATGGCGTGAGTGATGTGAGGCCAATTGTGAATCAAATGAAAATGAAAGTATTTTGTTAAGTAATACACGTATGTTTGTTTGTACTAGTATGTTCAATTTCACTGTGATTGTAATACTTGTAAAGTGTCGATTTTGGTTTTCGAAAATGCAAAATCAGAGCTTGAAAGTGCCAAAATCAGTTTTCAAAATTGCAAATTTAAGTATTGGAAGTGTCAAAAGCATCCTTCTAAAAGGGAAGAATCAGGTTCTAAATGTGTCATTGTCATATTTATCATATCGAAAAGCGCAAAAACCAATTTCAAAAGTGGGGATATCAAAAGCAAAAGTATGCTTTTGGAAACTGAATTTGGCACTTTTGGAACTGGATTTGGCACTTTTGGAACCAGATTTTGCACTTTGGAAACCTTGATTTTGGGGTTTAGAAAGGTTGTTTTTGACTCGTCTTCAAAGTGACTTGGACTAGAATGTGTCCAAGTTTAATGAAATAGGCGTTGTTGTGTAGACTTACCCAGATGCGGGTGGCGTGGTAGATATGGCGTGTAGCGAGCCCATGGAACACAGGCCAACGCACTCGACCCGTGGAAAACGTGTAGGGGATCATTTAAGATGTCGTGGGGATCATACCCCATCACATTCACTCCAGTAGCTTCCATATCCCGTCGGCCAAGGTGGTTTCAGCCTTCGGGTACCACCGCCAGGCTTCTCATGCGTGTGGTTCTAATGGCCTCCATTATGTACAGGTTAAAGACAACAGTGCGGGCACTTCATTCCATTTCCAGTGCCTATGCGTTGCTCGACACCCCGTTTCCACCTATGAACTTGGATTCTGCTACCGGTTCCTAGTTCTCTACAACTATGTCAAGGAAGCAAGGAAAACCCCAGAGAGGGAGGGTCGGTCGAATTATCACCAACCAGGACTGGGTAGCAACAAATGGTTATGGGGAGGGGGTATCCATCCCCATTTGGATTCTCATCGACAACTGGGAAGATCGCCTAATCGTCGACCACCTCTCCTCTGGAAGGAATGAGGGTCGTATCAACCACTACTGGCTCATCAAGAACATGTTGGGTGCTCTCATGGAAGACACCAAGGTCAACTGTTTCAAGGCTAGGGACACGACTCAGACTCTAAGGACTCACTTGGTTTAGATGGAAGGAATGTTGGGAAGTTTGGAAACCACCTTTGGTGGGCAAACTTATGCCACGAACAGCCATTCCGATGGTAGCAGCATTGTTGCAGAGGGAGTCCTTGGGGAGAATTCTGCAGCGGTAGGGAAGGTGAGTCTGTACCGGCAACCATGGATTCGCACGGCAAGGAAATCACCATGAATTATTTCCCTATTCCATCCATGACTGGTCAGATGGAAATTAAAAGGGTTCGCGATGAGAATGAGGCTATCGTTCTTCCCTAGTGCAATGTTGAACCCCAACCTGTCAAGCTATCGGATCAGGAAGCAATAGAGGAGGACAAATTCATCTACTCGATTCTAGAGGAGGTTCCCCCTGATGAAAACGCAGTGAGTTAAGGAGGTTCCGGAAACTACTTGCGACCTCCAGTTTTTTTGTTACAATCTGCTTCTGAATATTGTATATTTTAGTTTTTTTTTATAGGATTTTACAGACACTATTCTTCTCCAGAAAATACTTGCTTTCCTTGCTCCAGGAATAGTTTTTGTAACTATGGGCACATCCATTTTGATCCTTTTGAATACCTGGGCTGGTGGCTCCACTTACTCAAACCACCACAGCAGTTATTCTCTATGTATTTTTTATTTCCATTGTTTAATATAATTCCGCAACTTACAAAAAAAAGGTTGTGTGGACTTATGAATCCCCTTACACATGTCAAGTTAGATGGTAGACTGACAATGGACATTTCGTTGACTCCATCTAATGAGATCCCCACCATCCTTCATATAAACCATTGTGCATAGTATTTTTTATCTCATAAATCCAGTTAGATCATTCAATGTCATTAGAAATCATACACATGTTAAATTTGTTCTTCAACTTTCACATATATTTGTCAATATTTTCTTCATTTAATTTATTCACACCTACCTATTATTTTCTCCATTTAATATCTTCACACCTAAATATTTAGTATTATACATTTTTTCTTGCACTCCTTTTATTATATTTTTATTTACCATTGTTTTCTCCTTTGTTGCAAGGTTATTTACCATTATGCAAATAACCTTACCATGGTGTTTCCTTTGTTGCAAGGTTATTACTCATAAACACCTTTGACATATAAAATTGCCACCTAAATCAACAATGGTGGAACCAGTCAAAGGACATACAGTTTGCACTTGACACCTTGTGGATAACCTCCATCTACATAGAAGACAATTCCAAATCCATGTTATTTCTCCTTGACGGGGTAATATTTCCAGGCCAGAGTTGAAAGAAGAACTTGCAAGGAAATTTGTTGTTTCAAATACACAAACTATATTCATTTCGGGTTTCCAAACAAAAGGTCCATTCTCCAAAGGCTTTGGCATAATATATGGCAATGTAGAAGATGCGCTGGAAAATGAACATAAACACCGCTTATCTCAAAATGGACTTACAACTCATGTTGACAAGACTACCAAAGAGAGTAAAAATAGAGCAAAAACAATCAGTGACATTAAAACCACAAAATAAATAAATAAAAGCTCTAAATAAAGACATGGCTGAGTTAAATGAATGTTTTGCAACATGCTTCAAACATGTAGATTTTTCTACAATTTTAACTCAACCATATCCTATTATTTATCTAACGTGTACACATATTTACATTTCTACTTGTAATCAAATATATATCTCTTATGTATATTATTTGAAGAGTTTAATATTTAATATTTACAAAAAAACAATTTCAATGTTTTATCCACCTTTTTACTTGTACTTGTAGTCGAAAGTTTTATTTTTAAAATACTTTATCAACACTTTGTAATTCAAATTCATGCCAATCCATCAATGTGGTCTTTACATTCAAATGAAAACTTTAATATTCAATAGTTCAACTTTTCGTTCAAGTCCATATTTTAATATCCATTAAATAAACTTACAATGTTCTATAAATTGAAATTGTATAGTTCTCTTTCTCTCTCTTTATATATGCATTATCATCATTGATATTTTTACAATGGTATTATTCCTAATGTGCTATACATTTGTTAAACATATTATGGCCATTTCTTTATTTACATAATAAAATATATTTGATTTTTTTCACCTTTCCTTTGCTACTAGGTCAATCCTTAAATTCTTCTCAAATACACAAACTATTATTATTCCAATAGTTATAGAAATATTTCAAATAAATATATATTATTTTTTAATTACATTCATATTTTGACTAATACCTTGATGCAAAATTGTTATTATTATTCAATTCTTCTCAAGTATACAAACTATTGTTGTTCAAATAGTTATACACATACTTCAATAAAATATTTATTACTTTGAGGATATATATATATATATATATATATATATATATATATATATATATATATATATATATATATTATTTCTAAATTACATTCATATACATTACATATACGTTGCCCAATACATTGATGCAACATTGTTTTTCCCTTAGGTGTCTTTTTTCTACCCTTGTTCTAAGCTTTCGTGAAACAACATACCTACAGTTATGACGTCAATTTTAACAATGAAATCTATTATAAGGATTGGAAATGGAGAGATTCTTCATAGTCCTATTCTACAAATTTTGGACTTCAATCCAACTTCAGAAGACCGCTATTATGTACACCTATCAGATGGAAACATTACAATACACATCTTATTTTCCTTGGATCTCAGCTCATTTTTCACATCATCATAGCTGGAAGTTGGATCCTTGGTTCAAATAGATAGCTTCACCTGTAAATCTATCCAAAATAGAAAGTGTGTATTCAACCTATCTATTTTTTCCTACTTTTTGTTCTCTAACACATCCCATTCCAAATCACATGCATCATACACACTAACCACATTTTACACTACCCACTCTTTGCACAATAATTTAAATGCTAATTGTACATTTTTTAACATTGTTTTACATGATTCTTATAGTTCAAGGAATACAAGTGCATACTTGGACTTCATAGATTATTGGTGGACCATTGTTGAGGAAATATGTAATTCCTCCTATAAAAAAAATAATAGAAACAACTAAAACACCCCCAAACATCACTCCTATTAAATATTTGCATCCATACCTACAAGAATGGACATTGAAAATTAGAGTCCTTATAAAAGCTAACCTTCGCACCTTCACCAATTCCAAGGGGCTTGGTCATGTCTTTATATTGACATTGAAGGCCGTGAGATACATATTACGTGCTTCAATATCTAGGAAACACACTTCCATCCTTCCATAGATATTGGTAAAGTTTATATAATCTCAAAAGGGATCATCAAACCTACAAAAAAAGAATTCAGTCATTTACAAAAATACTTGGAAATAAATATTGCTAGTACCTCCACCATAGAAGCTTGCTTACAGGATGAACATCCAATAGAAATGTCACGTCCCCTCCCATCAGTCCCACTCAAGGAAGGGAACGTGACTAAAAATTTGTGCCATTTCTACTTCTCGGACCCATTCATCATTAACAAATTCATGTAAACAAAAACATGTGTGCAAATGCATAATACAAGTAAACACAACGGAAATAAAATCTATATACACACACATTTAACATGCATTTATTGGCATAATCATAATATTCGTCAATTAAAACATTACAGAATTCAAATACAAGAAAATATTTATCTTGAAACAAGTTGTCCCGAGCAACTGGCTATGCAACTGCAATGTTCCACCCAGCCATAGGTCAATTGTGCTCGTCAATCTCTCAACACAGCAGTTTCCACCCCTGAGCTGGGCATGATTTCCACAAGGAAAAAGGGAACAACATACTCACACATAGCCAAGTATATAACACATATTAGCCAAGCTAGTCCACAGCTATATTTATCAAGTTTTTAAGGCAGTAGAAAGGAAGGAATTGCTAAGCTAGTGAGCTCAACCACAGAGCCATTGGAAACCTTCCAAGATTTAGCTAGCTTGTCCCCCACAATACCTACACACCCAACACAAGGAATTATCCCCTTCACTGCTCCACAGTCTCTCGGGCCATACCTTCCCTTCTAGCGCTCTTCAGGGTGTGCATAGAAAGGTAGCCAAATCCCTATCATATTTGGGAGGTTACAATCTTCACCAGGTTTATCAAGCCAATTCTAAATCTTCCTCTACTCTTGGTTGCTTACACACACAAGTTCAAGCTAAAACAAGGGATCCATCTAATAGAAAAGCACAGATGTTGAGCATGGAAAAACGTTTTTAACTGTGGGATGCACAAAACAAGATTCCCATGGCTTTTTCCAAATCATGGCACACCAAAAATGACCTTGGATATTGGAAAACAACAACTGGTAGCTACCAATCGAATCCCAAACATGTATATGGGCATTCAAATGGAAAAAACAACCTCTATGGGCCCCACCAAATTGAATTTCTATTCCTCCCAATCATTATGCATCACCAAAAACATGTTTCCTAGCTATAAAATGAAGGAAAACTCAGGAAAAACATGGAGGAAAATGCCCATCCAGCCCAAAACTCACGAGAGAGCCAAACTCCCAGATTAAAGATGGGATGGGGAGCAAAATCGCGGGTCTTTTCTTGCCCAGGAAGACACACATGATTTTCCCAAAAAAGGTGGCTTGCCCATACATGAAATTGGACATCCATACCTTCCATTTCCCAAAACAATAACTACCTCAACCACCTCTTGGAAGAAATAAATGATTGGGTGCAAAAGTCAGTGTGGGTAGTTGATGGTTCATGGGTTCTCTCGTTGACACTTGGATTGACACTATTGGTTTCAAGGGTTTGAATATTCCCCTCCCTGTTCCTTGTAAAAATCATCCCCCCATACTCTTGTTGCATTGCATAGCTAGTTGTAGGTATTTTTATTAAAATACATTTACATCATATTTATAATTTCCATCATGTCGGGCTAGCACGCGATCCACATGCATCGATTTTAATTGTGGATGCAAGAATTTTAAATTAATGGCAAGGCCTTGGCCTTGAGCTCCTCACCATGATTTTATAATAATAATAGGTCATTTACATGATTTAATTTAATACATTACAATGGTTAAACAAGGGGTATTACAAGCAAACCATAACGTTGTTTTCACTCCTATTAATGAATTGTCAACTCTAACCAATGACTCTATAGTTGATATACTTTGAGTTTTTATATCCATTATCCCTTTAGTAACTATCATGAGGAAAATTGGAACAGAGACGCATAAGAGAACCCTTCAACTAAATGACATGTCAAGTTATAGTATAGACGTCACACTATGGGGGGTCTGATGCACTAAACATAATCTAGAGCAATATGCCATCACAAAAAGATTTCCAATAATTGTTATAAAGGTTAGAAAAATAACATACTTCAATTAACTATCAATTACTACAACCTTTTCATCCCAAATTTACAACAATCATGATCTCAAAAAACTCAAGATTTTCTAAACTGGTTTGAGAAACCAAGAACGTGGCTCCAATCCCACTCATTATCTGCACATGGTGCTTCAGGAGGTCATCCTTCCATACGAAAGAAAGTGACTGACATTAAAAATGAAGGAATCGGTATAGTTCCAGAACATGCATACATTTTCGTCGAGGAAATTATTGCTTCAATGGATACAGACAAGTGTCGGTATTCCGCATGTCCTCTTACATTTAAAGACTGTCTTTGCAGAAAGAAAGAAAGAAAAAAGCTCACACCTATTGAGGGTGGTGTCTGGAAATGCCAAAGGTGCAATCAACGTGTCTATGAATGTGAATACAGGTACATTTTCCAATTCAACATTGAAGACCAAACAAGCAAAATCAATGTAATTGCATTCCAAGATGTTGCAGAACAACTTATTGGCATACTTGCTTAGAAGTTGTTTGAATATGGCTATGAAGGAAATACCAAAGAGACCACATACATCTTTGCCAAGTTGTTCTTCAATATTTACTTGTTCATACCAGTAGTACATTTTTTCCAATCATAAACAAATCAAACATATTGTAATTTCATGTGATAAAATGGATTGCATGAAAAATCCAAAAGAAAACATGCCTACCCTTGAAATGGTTCCTAAATAGTGAAGGCATGTGTTAGGGTTTTTTCTTTAAATCAAGACATTGTATTTTCTTCCTACTTTGTACAATGACATATTAAATGTTGTCTAGATAGTGAAGGTATGTGTTAGGGTTTTTTTATTCAAAGCCGAAACTTGTTTCTTGGTCTGCTTTGTACAGTTACATATTAAATGTTGCGTAAATAGTAAACGCATGTGTTAGGGTTTTTTCTTTGAAGCAGGAAGTTGTATTTTGGCATGATTTGTACAATTACATATTAAATAAAACATGGATATTATAAAGTTAGAATATTTATTTCACAACCTATGCATCAATATCCAACATGTCATAAAATTAAATTTTAATCTTTTTAAAATATTATTCATATATGTGTCTAATTAGATGTTATCAAACAACTTATATTCAATATGGAATTTAATAATATATATTTACAAATCGTTCATTGCTTTTCTTACAGGCACCTTCACATATTGCAATAGAAAGCATGGACAATGATTTTCATCCTATATAGCATGCCCTCCTGTTCCAAACAATAACAACATTCACAAAATCACTACAAATGCCTACTATATTGCAACAACGCATTCCAACAGGTCTAGCAAGTATATCGTCTCCAGAGTATGAGGTTCATAGTAAGAATCAATACAACAGTCATCAATATAAAGTCCAAGCTACATAAATAAACAAGAGAAGAAGAGATAAATGGAACAAAGAAAGTGTCAGAATCAAAGATGTTGAACCAATTGATACAAAACCATATGCATCTAAGGTCCTCCAAAATTAACAATGCAAGAGAAGATATGTTGAAAAGAAAGTAGAAAAAATAGAATTCGAGAGACTACAATGCATATGAATGAAGAACCTCTTTCGCATTTTCCAACAGAAACTCTTCAACATCATGGCCATCCAAATGCTACCCAGTCTTTCCACAGAAAGATTGATGCCTTATCTATAATGCATACATGTACTACTTGTATGGAATCATATCCTGACTTTCTTACTCATCTGTCTCTCCATCGACACATTTGCAATCGATGCCACGGAGAAACTGATGGCCATCGTTTCTCAAAATGGAACAATATGGACCCCGGACACCAACCCGTTGTACTATCCATACTTACTCAAATTGAAAAAATGTTCATTGCTCTTGTTAGCCCAATTTTGTAAGTCAGGCATCCTTGTGGTGGACAATACAAGTACAGTGGTCACGTTGTTAGTTCTCCCCAACAAATTGTGCAAATTACAAATTGCCTTCCATGCCCCCTTTCAACTATCGATATCTTGGTTTTGAAGAGGCATGGAACGAAAGGTAAATGTTATGACTGTTATGTGACTAAATCACATGTCGTCAATGCATTTCTCTATAAGATATAAAATGACATATACTATAGTGACATCCAACTTGACCGCAATACACTTGCATCACCTCCAAAATTGTGCACTGAGGTATCCTCTCAACTGCATTCTATCTCTACAGAATTTAGCATGCCCTCCTATACAGATTCAAATATACCTGATCTGGATAACCAAAGTGTTACCCAGCCAGCACAAGAAGTATCTTTGTTTTCCTTTAGATTGCCTAATGCAGAACAAGAAATGGAAATGATCAAAGAATTTGTTCAGTTTGCATCCAATGCACCACCTACTATACTTGATTGGAAAACTATTGGCTCATCACCAATCAATGAGTACAACACAGAGGGTCTATTCGACATGGCATTCCCAACTCTTTTCCCAAATGGGGATGCACTACCTTGCCAACCATGTATCGAAAGCATTCCACTTGATATCTATGTAGTACACTTAATGATATACCATGACAACCAATTTGTTAGTCATCCCCACTTAAGATACTACTTGTACAATTTAATTATGCAACATAGGAGTCAAGTAAAATCCAAATTCTTTGTGAAGCAAAGCCAAGAGCATAACACACCAACCATAATTTAGGAGTTGCGTGCACATCTACGATAAATTCCTACATACAACCTCCCAGAACATATCATGCGCTTCCGAGTGCACCTTCATTGGACCATAGCATACTAGACACTATGCAGGAGGCGTCAAGGAAGGAACCCCGGCTCGCCCGCCTACGAGTGCTAAACTCCTAGCGCAGGTGCCCAACGCAGAATGGCCGCCGCCTCTCATGTTTTTGCATCCTCTCAGGCCAGAGATCTCGAAAGAGGAAGATCTAGGTTTCGTAGTCCACCGAGCTGTCCTGACTGCCTCAGCAGTTCCAGCAATCTCGAGACGAGCCAATCCCTGCAAAACTCCTCAAGACCCTTCTTCATTTTTTATTTTTCTAATATCTTTGACGGGGGTCTCTCTCTTTCTGTGAGTGACACCGCAAAACTCTGTTCTGGAGCTGAAATCCTTGATTCATCAGGTAGAAGGAACCCCTCCAGGAATGCAGAGGCTTATCTTTGCAGGGAGGAAACTCTCCGACCACCGGAAAATCCACAACCTTGGGATCTTAAAGGATTCATGCATTTCCCTAGTGGCAAGTTTACAAGGAGGAAACAGCCAACCCTCTGCTTCTCAGAGCAAGACCTTCAAGGATGCAACGCGAGCGGGGATCTATCAAGCTCAAAATCCGGTCTAATTCCCTCACCCTGTACACATAGTGGACAAAACGGAGGAAGTTCCCACATTGGATATCTCTCATCCAGAAGTCAACCAGAACATTCTCCAGTTCAAGGAGCAGACCCTAATCTGCAGATTCAACGGATTGTGGCCAAATACAAAGGATCTCCTTGATTGGATAGATTCAAACTGGCCCAAGGATGCTTGTGTTTTACTCTGCTCTAAAGGGTTTTTTCTTGTGATTTTTTCTTCTCAAGAAGACCTTCATGATGTTACGAGCAAGGGGCCTTGGTTCTGGGGAACTGCACGGCTCTTCATCACCCCCCGGTTCCCTGCTTTTGATCCTCTAACTATGGTAGTTACGAAGGTGCCCATCTGGGTATGTCTTCCAAACTTACCAATCCAATTATGGATGCCTTCAGTTTTCAAAGAGATTGGCAACGCTCTTGGCTGTTTCTTGTCCTCGGATGACACTCGCACAGATCGGGGTTTTTTCACCTATGCTCGCATCAGCGCCACCATTGACATCAGTTCAGGCCTTCCTGACAAGATCAACCTGAAAATAGGCAGCTCCATCTAGACTCAGGATTTGGACTATGAAAACATAGCCTTCAGGTGTCGGATTTGTCGTCACACAGGACACCTCCTGAATGCTTGCCCGCAAAGAAAGCCTCAACAACAAAGAACAAAGAAGGCACACAAAGCCAAAAACTGGCAACCCGGGCTGTCCTCGTATGAAGATGACAATCAAGATGACCAGATTGAGAAAGATACGCCCCCAGCAAAGCAGGAACAGAGATCCACTCCACCTCCGCATGAGGTGCACATGCAGGAACAAAGATCCACTCCACCATTGCAAGAAGATGAAACCACGAAAAGCGGCCCTCCTCAAGGCCAAAAAATATATCATGATCCTACCTCTTCAGACTCTGATAAGGAACTTGTTCAGGATTCCACGGACGTGTTGCAACTCGCTTTGGTGTCCCCAACTTCAAGGGGATGGATACAAGTCAATAAAAAACAAGGGAAAAAAGGAAAGACCTGAGAATCAGCCCATTTCAGGGCCTTGATTTTCTGCTTTGTTTTTTCCAATTCATAGCTTTTCTTTCTACTACTTTCTACTCCTTTATGTTGTGCCGATTCGGCTAAGAGTTCTTAGATCTCCTTTCGGCAGATAGCCACTCCTTTCCACCTCACTTGGCCTTCGGGCAGGTAGCGAAAAATTGTTTGTAACATTATTTTCTTTTCTGGCTATACAAGGTTATTCACTAGCTTATAAAAAAAAAATTGTGCTGAATCCATTTATGCCTTCAAAATGTTGATTAAAACACTGATTGGTTTAGATTTTCGAAAATTGATTTCACCGGTTTCCAGGGAAAAATTATTCGTCCAGTGGAAATCGTCGAATCTATAGACAACCTATTTTTTTTACAAGTTGACATTGTATATGGTCTTTTGTTGAGAGATATCAAATTGTGTATCTTGTAAAGAAGAATTATGATATCACAATTGACAGGCCGAAACTATTGAAATTTTCAGCTCTGCAAAAATGAATGGTTTTAGATTTTTCTTATAAAGTTTTGCTATAAAAATGGTGAATGGCTTTTTGACTTGTTGGGAAAACCAAAGTTGATCCCAAGATAATTGTTGAGACATACAAAACAAATGTTTAATTAAAGATATTAATAATAATTATAAAGTGGTTGCTTCTAGTTATGTAGAAAATGGGATTTATAAGTTTGGAAATTTTACTTCAAATAGAAAGGCTTTGGTTGCAGAGAGAAATAATGTGAGCAAGTTGTGGCATGAAAGGATGCGTCACTTAAATTATAAAAGCCTTAATCTAATGAAAAAGTTTGAAATGGTGTATGGACTACCCAAAATCTCTCAAGGACAAGGAGTTTATGAAGGATGCATGTCTAGAAAGCAACATATGGAAAAGTTTATAAAAGGTAAACCATGGAGAGCAAGACCCAGATCAAATCAATGCTGCAAAGAGTTTCTTCAATAAATATGTTACAGCATGGAACCCAAGATAAAATCATGAAATGCATATTCATATGCATCAATCCATTGAGGATGAACCTTGCTTTCTAGATACAAAGGATATACTTTCATCCAACCCACTTCATGACTACAAACAACTCTTAAACATAGTACAAAGTGCACTGAAAATTTGTGTCTACGCAGAAAAGGGACTACACTTGAATGAATATTTAAATTCCCTTGGAATGTACAACATGAATCATCACTCTACATAGATGGAAAGGGTCAAAAAACATATCACCCTACACACAATGATGCTCGGTTGAACATCCATAATCCTAACATACTTCAAACATGGCAAGAAAATGTGTATTGCCAACCAGTGCTCTCATGCTATGTTGTCTTCAAATAAATAGCCAAAAATGCTTCCAAAGAAGAAGGAAAATCATAGACCTACCATCATATGCTCACTAGAATCACAGTTACATCATCTCCAAAGGACCTAGCCTCCTATTCCTACCACCTCTTGCACTCAAAAGCAATTGTTGACTGAGACATCAGTGCTCAAGAAACTTGCCATATGTTGCAAAAATTACCCCTTGTCACATGCAGTTGTGCCTTCACCAAACTAAATGTTGGTCTCCAAGTATTTCGTTGTGTATCTCTTGACTCAAACGAATGCTTATCTGGATCCAGTTTCATAGATGGGTATTTGCAATGCCCTCCAACATTGGACCCTTTCTGCCTTATAGACCTTGCACAACAATGGTCATATAACTAGGGATGCAAAACTGAAAAAGTGGAAGAAGAGAACCGCCCCTGCAATCATTCAGGTATGACCTCGCTTTACTTCAATTCCAGCCAAAGATTCCAATGCCTTTCTTGATTTCTACTGGAGTGAGTTGCTTTAATATAAGCCCTTATGTTCCTTCACTAAAGACATCGTCCTTACAGAACATGGCCTTTTGTCAAACTGGGAGCACATACGAAATACATGTTGTGCATGGCATGTAGATCGCATCCCTTCACCCACTCCTCACGAGCCATACATCTTGACATGGACTTGAATGAATGGCAAGTTTTGTCAAGATTAGTCCCTAAAGGAAATATCCACATCAATGAGCTTGACATGATTGGCCTCTGATATTTTGACACCAACCATACATGAAATTGTCTAGAAGTATCAACATATACATTGGAGACTACACCAAACTACATTGACTACAACTGAATGAATGGGGAAGTAATACAAGATAACACTCCCCTACTACTTCCAAAAATACATTATCTCACAATCAACAACTTGCATTTGACATAGTCCTACAACATTCACAAGTTCAAGGAACTAAAGAGCCATTGAGGATGATCATCCGAGGAACTGCAGGCACAAGTAAATCCTACCTTATAAGCAACATAAAAGAAAACAGTATCTTCTCAAGCAACCTCTTGCCATAGCCCACTATTGCTCCTTGCCCCAACTGGTGTTGCAACATTTAACATACATACAACAACTATACATGCAGGGCTTCGGATTCCTATAAAGGACATCAAGCCTTTGTAGGGACAACCCCTATTGGTGTTTCAAGAAGAGATTAAACATATTCAATACATTCTCATTGATGAGATGAGATTCATAGGACCTAAATTGTTTGTTCAAATTGAGAGTCACTTGCACGAATGTTTTCCATAGCAAAAAAATTGCTCATTCGGCAATCATTCAATAATTCTTGCCAGTTATTTGGGCCAACTCCCGCCTATGATGGACAAACCTCTATATGCAGGAGCAAATTTGGGGAAGTATTTGGGGACGAACTTTACCACTGTCATCATTTTGGAAATAGTATTCCTTCAAAGGGGCACCGATACCACCCAACTTCATTTATGTCATCTATTGACAAACATCCACAATGTTACACCAACCTTGGAAGATTGGAGCCCCCTCCAATCTAGGACTAATAGATTATGTTCAATAGAGGAGCATTCAAACTTTGACACATCAATCCATCTCTTTGCAACGAACATTCTTGCAAACAATCATAACAAATACATGCTCCAAGCATTGGCTATGCCTATTGCACAATATGTCAAAGATTTCGCCAATGGTTCAAATGCACAACAAGATGATGACCATCAACTAGAAAAAGAAATTTTGATAAGTGTGGGGTAACAAGTAATGTTATCTTGCAACTTATGGGTCCAATTAGGACTAGTCAATGGTGCACTTGGAGTGGTCATGCAAATTGTATACACACCTAGATCTAGAGCTCTCCTAAGTTGCCATCCTATGTTGTCGTGGCATTTGATAAATACATTGGCCCTTCATGGGACCAATCTCAACCAAAGTACATACCAATTCCACCCATAAATCAAAGTAACAAGAAACAAATCCCCCTCAACATGGCTTGGGCATTGACTATCCATAAATCCCAAAGATTGACATTAACAAGATCAACCATTGGCATTGGTAAAATTTTAAATTTATTTAACTAATCATAACCCTAAATCCTAAAAGCTAGTCAAATAAGGGCTACCCATTTTTTGATATGATTTTGAAAATCTATAAAGTTTTCAAAATAACCATTAAAATACAACTAAATTCATATTTTGCAAAATATAAAACACAAGTCAAAAACCCCAATCCAAACCAAAACATTTGAATATTTAAACAACTCGCTTTATCATCACCGGCCATGGTTGCTTCTAATGGAGATGTTGTGAAGCCCTGTGTCTCCTTCCCGTAATCAAATAAAATGTCTCGGAGATTATCTTTCCTGAAGTTTGCAGACCTCTAGTGACCAAAATATTGGCCTGATAATGGATTCCATTGAGCCGACACGCTCAAGATCGCTTTTATGGGAGAGAAAAACTTCTTTGACAAAAGGCCAATCTATAAATGTAATAATAAGATATCGAACCCTTCTCCAAATGGTCAGTGCCGAGGATAGTATTTCAAAGAAATCGCGGCTGAATACAGACTAAATTGTAAAAAACTACTAATTTTATTGAATACAGACTAAATTCAATTTCGTAGACTACAAGATGAATCAAGGCGACGATCTAGACGGCCAGAGAGAACTCATGCTTCAGCCCAATGATGCCATAAGCATCGACATTCCAGAGAGTAGCAATTTCGGCATCGATGATATGTTACAGAGATGGACAGGGAAATTCAGATGGTGGCAGCGCAAGCATTTTGTGTTGGCCAGCTTTGCATGGACACTGGAGGCCATTTTTACTATGGTCACGATTTTTGCGGACCATCAACCTGCCTGGCACTGTAAGCGAGGGTTCCAATCCTGCAGCCCGACGAGATCTATATGCTCAATGGACAGGGCATCATGGGACTGGGACGGGGGAAGCGGAGTTTCTACCGTCTCCGAGTGGGGTCTCATCTGCGACCAGAAATACAAAGTTGGGGTTGTTCAGTCTGCTTTTTTTGTCGGATGTCTTCTCGGTAATGGATTATATTTCTCATCTTGAGACCTGATTACCATTAAGATTTTGCTTACAGTTTCTGATAGCTTGATTTAATTGATCATGCAGGTGCTTGGCTATTTGGGCATCTCTCTGAGTCTTCCCTTGGACGGAAGGGATTGCTATCGTTGGTCTGTGTCTGTAACACCATCCTCGGCTTTCTGACGGCATTATCGCCGAATTTCTGGGCTTATTTGATACTCCGACTATTGACGGGCATTACCACCAGCGGCGTGGGGTTGTCTTCTTTCGTCTTGGCGACGGAGGCAGTCGGCCCGTCGATAACAGGGCTGGTGAGCATGTCGACCTTATATTTCTTTTCCTTTGGCATAGCGGTGCTCCCGGTTCTTTCATATTTTTTCGGCAGTTGGAGATATCTCTACGTCGCGAGTTCGATTCTTTCGGTCTTATATTGCCTTTTGGTTTTGCCCTTCATCCCGGAGTCTCCACAGTGGTGCCTGGTAAAGGGCAAGCTGGAAGAGGCATTGCGAGTCATGGGGGGAGTTTCGTTGAAATTAGACGATGATGCAGAGCCTAAGTACGAGTCATCCGGGAGCGCCTTGGACGTTCTCAGGTCGCCCTTGACGAGAACGAGGATGGTTTTAATGGCGTTGATCTGGTTTTTAGTCGCGGTGGTGTACTATGGACTGAGCTTGAACGTAGTAAATGTGGGTACTAACTTATATATAAGCGTCTTCCTCAACGCAATCGCAGAGATGATTGCCATTGCCCTGACGGCAGCCATGTTAGATAAGTTCGGAAGAAGGGCCATGCTCATCTCAACTATGGTATTGAGCGGATTGTTTTGCCTGTTGGGATTCATAACTACCGAATTCGTCCACGTTCACAGTTCGAATTCAAAGTTCGCGGGTCGGATGCAGGGATTTGTGAGCGTTGTGAAGTTGGTGTGTGGTGTGGTGGGGATATTCGGCGCGGCGGGGACGTTTAACCTGACATACATCTACACATGCGAGTTGTTTCCGAAAAGGATGAGCAACTCAGCTTTGGGTTTGGCGAACCAGGCGGGGCAGATCGGTGCCATAATCGCTCCGCTGGTGGTGGTGATCGCATCTGTAAATCCAGTCCTGCCTTTTGCGATCATCGGTGTTTCGGGGATTGTGGGAGGCGTTTTGGCTTTCATGCTTCCCAAGACTTTGAATTGCGTGATATATGAAACCATGACAGCTTCAGCTTTGGAGAATGGAGACGCGACCGCAGTTGAGATGTGCATGTCTACTTTTGATTGGTAAAGTGCCGGTTCTAGGTATTCCTCTCGTCATTTGTTTATTTGTTTTTTTCCAAACTTAATTTTATGGTTTTTAAGAGTATTGAATCCATTTATATATTCAGAAAAATTATATTTATAAAAATTATTGTAATAATTTAAATTTCAAATTTATTGGAAAAAAGGAATGTATTCCTACTAAAAACTTTTTGAATTTTTTTATTGAAATAGTTGATTGTTAAACAAAAACTAAACATAAAACAAATACTATTTAATAAACATACCAAGATAGGACGACCATAACCACTGCTTAATTAAGCTTATTTAAATTTTAATCAAGATGCATTTAACCATAACAAGATAGGACGACCATAAAATGAATCCCAACTGTACACTTGTTACACTCCATAACTGGAGTGTAACATCTCTAGAGAATCATGGAGAAGGATAGAGAAAATTCAAAGCAGTTAATAACATATAATCTCAAAATTAAAAGCAATACACCCTATCCTATCCGCCTCATAAAAGTTAGTCTCAGCGCCATTAAGAGCATGGTTATGACTAGGTACCTAATGTATAAGAACAAAATAAACAACATGGGAGACAAGAGACTTCCTAAAATTGCTCCATTCTCTAGTCAAAACAAGTTATGGCTTAAATGAAGTTGGTGTAAAGATGCCATGTCTTGGCTAAACCATTGGAGAATGCATGAAGATGTCACTGTGCATAATAATGGTAATATTAAAGATATTATTACGTATAAATTTAAGAAGAAGTTGTGGTGCGATAAACAATTAGAGTGTAAGAGAGAATTAAGATATTTATAAGGAGGTGTTCAACCCTAATCTAGAATATCAAATGTATCTCTTTGTTTTAATTAGCGTATAGAAGAAAATAAACATTGCAAAAAAAGAACAAACTTTCATGAGCTCCATAGTGAAATAGAGCATTGGACAATTCCTAAAACGTAATGGGATAAAATAATTTCTCATCTTTGTGATACTAAGAGGGTGCGAAGATAAAAAATCACATTCCCATATAATGTCATGCATGCACACACATGAGAGAGCAATTTCAAAATATTTGCTACAATATTGATCTTCCTTCACAACTATGGTGATCTAGGAATACTTATCTTAAAAAAAATTGTTAGGAATATTGTTCATAATCATAAATTCCTTAACAAACTCACTTTACTTGACGATTGAAGGTAGTTACTTGTAAACATTGTATATAACTTATATACATGTGAATAATAAAGTTGTTGGTGCCTAAACCCTTTTGTTGCCATCTTCTCTCTTTGTCTTTATGATTTTCTTGTTTCTTTAATGTTTATCATGTAGTATCAGAGCATGCTTATGATAAAAAAATAACATGAGCTTGGTTGCATGAAGAAGGCGATGGAAGGTTTCAATAGTTAATGGAATAAAACATGAAGCATCATGCGTAAGAACTTGTGATGGAGAAAAACCCTGGACCGAAATTGTGAGATGCCCAAGAGAAACAAACAGCGTGGGAAGGAAGTTATGCCTGAAGGAGAGTAGTTCAAAGAAATATTAGAGCGGCATATGACCGATGGCCCTGGTTGATGAATCGCATGAATCGTGAAGGCACACTCAAGGGATTTCTTGTCGATTTGTGTGACGAAGAAGGGATTGTTGCAAGAAAGTTTAAAGATGGATGACGGTATTTTCATATCAAATGCGTGGAAAAACATAATATTGCCTATGTACTTGGTGCAAGAGAGAATTTTTTTTTTAGCATCACTACAAGATCATGGAGATAAGTATATCTGAAATCTGTTGAAAGCCATTAAATTTGGATTGAGCAACTTCCTGAAACATTTATATTCTTTGGTTATTTGTGAAAGAAATATCAATTTTTGCATTTTTCTAGGGTTTAAATTAGTCCCAAAATCATATGTCCATCTCTGCGTTCTTGCTCTTATTGATCAGACCTCTTACCCATGCCATTTTGTGAGCATGCACTCCCTTTTAAGGAACTTGTGCACCCAGAATGTTGAGAGATTCCTTGCATTTTTTCAGCTACCAACTATATTGCAGAATGTTTGAAAACCCTAGGCACCCTTGAAAGAGTCAACAATTATTTTTACCCATGGGAATGTTTTCTTACCACATATCCATGTCAGTTTTATGCTAGATGACCGAGGGTTTTGTCAGTTTATGGTTTTTTTTCATAAAGCTACTCCAACTCTTATAACTTGACTGGTAGCCTATTCAAATATCTTACTAAAGGATTCTGCCATAAGTCTTATGTGTAAACAAAATGCAGAATGCATGTCACTTCAATGTTACCAAGAAACTGAGAAAATGCAATGTCCACGTGGGAAGAAGGATATCCGATGCAAGGAGAAAATCAGATGACGAGTATTCCCAATGAATTGATACCTATGGGATAAAACTGCATGTGTTGACGATGAACTGTGAATGGTGGATTTGATTCTGTCTGCCCAAGGAAATCACATAAATGAGCATAAAAGGAGCAATATATGACCACATAGAGTTAGAGAAATTGTTGGTTATTTCAGAAGTAATGGTTGGCAAAAATTTTAATCCAACCATTAAGGACTTTATGATTTGGGGACAATATTGCTAACAATCCCCCCCTTAATCATAAGTCTGTACAAAAGTATCAACTAGCAACAAAAACTAGTGCAAGAGTTGATATCAAGTCCATGTCGATGAAGATCCACCTGAAAATGTTCCAAATGGATGTTGAAACCAAGTCTAAAATTCATTGTGCAAAAAATGAGCTAGACAACCTGTAGGTGTTCCCTGAAGTGAACCCAAAAACCAATGAGAGCAAAACCCTGATGAGAACTGAGTTTAATTCAAAGTCCAACACATCTCATAACCTAAAAATGCTTGACAAATATGAATGTGGCAAGCAAAGATGCAAAAGATTCATCCATCCTCTACAAGATCCGAAGATCAACCCTGTAAAGTCCGAAGACTGTGAAGTGAACATATAAGTTCACAAAATGATCTTAGAAAATGACACAACAAAAAAACTGTCAAAAAATTATGTTGACAAAAAAAAAAAAAATCATAGGGAATCTGAAACCTGTATAAAAATCTATGTATGTAAATCCTAAAAATCGTGTCGAAAGTAATAAATCCATCAAATTTCCATGTGTCCAACAATCCTGTCTGAAAACATGTCTTGAAACATCGTCAATCCATCATGTCCTAAATCCAACATGCATAAACCTCAAAAATCACTAGACAAACTTCGAAACTTGAAGTCTGACACATTATTAACATTCCCCCCTGTCAACTGAATGTGAGAAGTCTTGAAACCTGAGAATAAGCAAGGTCAAAATATCCCCCCTGAAAGTGGAAAAGGATAACAAACTTTCTTTGAGAGGAGTCTGAAGACTCAATCTTCAACTCAAAAGACTATAACAAAAAGTGTGGGCCCTGATCATGCCCTCAAATCAACAAATCCTAAATCAAAAACACTCATGTCCATCTACAGTAATAAGATCACCAATCAAACATGTGTGTACATCTATATGGATCCTACTGTAAGATTGCTCTAACAACTTAGCTTCTAATGACTAGCGCCAAGTACATAACCAACCAAAATGTACATTTTTCTTCCTAATTTTTAGTTGCTTCAAAACACTTATATCTCCTTTATCTCTTTTTATGATTTTACAATGTGTTCAAACATAAATAATCCATTTTTTAAATGGAAATCATTTTCAAACCATGTAAAACCTCCTTATCATAAAAAAAAAAGTATTCCTTATTCCTTTTAAGATGGATCCTCAACTTAAAGTGACTTTTTCTTTATAAAAATACCAACCATTAAATTCTTAATAATAAACTCTTAAAGCATTGAAACTTCATATTTCCACGTCACCTTTTTAAGGCCTTACCTATTATTGTCAAGCTCTTATCAAACTTTGGATTTTTGTTTGATGCTAATTGGAAGGATGAATATAAAGGCAATGATCATGAATATGTACACGATGATATGGAATAGGAACAAGTACATGATGATGACCATGGTGTTAAAGTAAATGTTGATATGGATGATGATACAGGTATGGATGATGATGATGATTTGTTGAACGAAGAACTTGAAGAGTGCCAACATTGTCATCGAGTTGGATATCAAGAATTCCAGTGTTTCAATCTTCGCCCATGTAAAGTTTTGTGGGAAGAAAAATCATGTTTCAGATAAGTGTTGGAAGCAACCAAAAATTAGGAGGAAAAAGGTACATTTTGGTTGGCTATGTACTTAGCGTTGGTCATTGGAAGCCAAGTTGTTAAAGAGATCTTACAGTAGGATCCATGCACAGGTACAAACATGTTTGATTGGTGATCTCACTACTGTATATGGACACGAGTGTTTTGATTCAGGATTTGTTGATTTGAGGGCATGATCGGGGCCCACACTTTTTGTTATAGTCTTTTGCGTTCAAGGTTGAGTCTTCAGAATCCTCTCAAAGACAGTTTGTTTATCCTTTTCGACTTTCAAGGGGTCTATTTTGACCTTGCTTATTCTTAGGTTTCAAGACTTCTCACTTTCAGTTGACAGGGGGGAATGTTAATGATGTGTCAGACTTCAAGTTTCGAAGTTTGTCTAGTGATTTTTTAGGTTTATGCATGTTGGGTTTAGGACATGATGGATTGATGATGTTTTAGGACAGGTTTTCAGACATGATTGTTGGATTTGATGGATTGTTGGACACATGGACATTTGATGGATTTGTTACTTTTGACATGATTTTCAGGATTTTCATGTAACATATTTTTATATAGGTTTCGGATTCCCTGTGACACTTTTTTCTGTCAACAGAATTTTTTTGTTGTGTCATCTTTTGAGAGCATTTTTTTGAACTTATATGTTCACTTCATAGTCTTCGGACTTCATAGGGTTGATCTTCGGATCTTGTAAAGGATGGACGCATCTTCTGCATCTTTGCTTGCTGCATTCATATTTGTCAAGCATTTTTAGGTTATGAGATGTGTTGGACTTTGAAGCCAACTCAATTCTCATTAGGGTTTTGCTCTCATTGGTTTTTGGGTTCACTTCGTTGAAAACCTATAGGTTGTCTAGCTCATTTGTTGCACAATGAGTTTTAGACTTGGTTTCAGTATCCATTTGGCACATTTTCAGACAGATCTTCATCAACATGGACTTGATATCATCTCTTACACTAGTTTTTGTTGATAGCTGATACTTTTGGACGGACTTATGATTAAGGGGGGGATTGTTAGCAATATTGTCTCTAATCATAAATTCCTTAACAACCTCATTGTTACTAGACGATTGAAGGTAGTTACTTGTAAACATTGTATTTAACTTATGTACATGTGAATAATAAAGTTGTTCGTGCTTATGCCCTCTTTCCGACATCTTCTCTCTTTGTCTTTATGATTTTCTTCTTGTTTCTTTAATGTTTATCATTTTTTAGCACATAATAAAATTTTACTTTAAATGAATATTGAAATATTTATTTCATGGCTAGCATGAAAATATATTTTTTGTTATTAATATTTTTTTAAATGTCATGCGTCAACTTCCTCTTTAGCATAGAAGGAATTATACATCTCCCCCATACTAAGTTATGGAAAGCGCCTATCGATCTCTTTGTATTTAAAAATGTAAATACTTCCTTCCTCTTACATGTTTGTGTTGAATATCCTTTAAGATGGGGATGACAATTAACTAAGTGTGAACGGATGGAGTAGAGATAAAAAGTTATAATAAATTGATTTAATAAGTTTAAATCCAAGCTAATAGGTAGGAAAACCAATCATTAGCAAGATTTAATATTTGTGAATTAAGGTACGTAGGATTGCTAAAATAAGTAGGAATGATATCGATTTGGTAGACTTAGACGACAACAACAATTACAAGCAAATACCATGGGATTAACCCTTCTTCTTGTCTATAGAGGGTGGTTGTTCCAATGTGGATTCACTTCCATCATCTCTCTATAACCTTCTAGGATTATTTGACCTTGTAGGGTATTGGTAATATAATTAGAAGGTTTTTGGATAAAGTTGTCCCAAGGGCATTTTATATTCTTATGTATGTATTTGTCTTAGGTTGGACCTCGAGGAAGAAATTTCATAATCTAATATTCAATTTAATATAAATGAATGGCATCATATGTAGGGACTTGAATACATGAGAAGCTTCCATTAAAATCTAATGTCTATAATGTCTTCTATGAGTATAGTCACTTTGGAAAAGATTCTAAGATTCCATTTAAATGTAATGTTTGTCATGTCTTCTATGAGTATAATCACCATGGAAAAGATTGCAAGAATGACTGGTCTTTCAGATTTCTTCCTCTAATTAGCCAATGCATAAAACCAAAACAATGTAAGTGAAGGAATCCAATAGATAAGCCATCTAGATCTAAATCCATTGTATTTTCCCTACTGACACTTCTTAAATCTCTCCAAAATCATAAGTGTTGGTGCGAGCTAATGTTTCCCTCTCATGACACATTAGTTGCAATGTAAATGTAGAAAATATATATATATATTGACTAGGAATAAATTATTAAAGGTACATGCACAACCTATTATAATATATTGTAAAATGATAAAATTGTAGGAAATCGATTAAGCTTCACAGACATATACCTTTTATTTATGAAAAATTGGTATAACTCAGTGAAATTCACGTTCTTCTACAATGTTATATTATTTTTTCTCTAAAATATAATGCATATGCTCAAATTAAGACATTGGTTTAGTGTGAAATTGATAACATATCTTGAAAAAATTTGTATTGTAGATAACAGCTGGTTCTTTGGCACCACCATTTTATCATGTTTTTTAATGTTTATTTTATATTTTATAAAATTCATAAAGTCACTGAAGTTGTTACACCTCAAATTGTCACACTGTGTACCATTGAGAGTCTTCATGTCATATCACCATGAGAAACATGATGTTTGTGCCTCCTAGGGGTGTTAGGACCCTTTGTTATCATGTTGGTCCCTTCCCTAGTCACACTTGGAAGCAAATCCAACAACTTAGGGGTCGAAAACCACTTCTCCTAACCCATTTTTTGGCCTCCTAGAGATATTTTCTCGCCTTGCCAGTGGTGCAAGGAGCGAAAATTCCTGATTTTCGCGTTTTTCATTCCTATGGGGCGCGAAAATTACAACATTTTCGCGCTTTGCTCAGTTATAGGGGCGTGAAAATCCCTGAATAACCATTTTCCTTAGATTTTGGACCTTGGATCTCGAGGATATTTTCATGGGATGAGGTCCCCCTTCGAATCCCATCTCACATTCCCTCCTTGGCATGGTTTAGATCCTTGATCCACATCTTCCTCGCTTAGATCCATAATATCTTCTTAGTGGTTGGTCTCCCAAATCCTATAAGAAGAAGTCCATCCATGAGCTATGGGGTGGGTTCTTGGAAGCACCAAACCTATGATACTATGAATCATTGGGAAACACTCAGAAAGGAGACCATTATGATGCCATAAGTATTGCAAGGGTGATGTTGGAGAGCTTGGAAAGATATGCTATCATCTTGGAAATCAGTATACCATTGTAATCAGCTTCTTTGGCTTTCTTAATGATAACTTGGCCTATTCTCCCACGTCTTGTTTCTTGTTATATTGATGCATGATATGTTGTAGATTAGATCTAGATTAATGCATCTACTTGCTTGGAATTTTTGGTCCTTTGTCTCGTTTAAACATGTTCAAGCCTTCAAGATCAAGCTTGGAGATGGAGCTAGGATAACCTGTAGGTTGGAGGTAACTTTTACTTCTTCCTTCTTCCATGTTCAATATCTTATGTATTGTGCTAGATCTAGGAGAATAGATCCCCATTTGTTTTGTTTATGTCATGGATTAAGTATCTAGGGGCTTAGTTATGTCCATGATGAAAGTTTTACTATCTGTAGGACGAATTCTCTAATACAGAAATTGGCAACTCTGCTGGGGACTTTTTCCCTAGTTTTACCTTTGATTACTTGTTTGGATCATCCAATCCTCTTCTAAGTGTTGTTTCCCATCACCATAGATCCTCTTTACTCATCATTGAGGACTATCTTGAACCCAACACTTCATCCCTTCTTGGATCTAGGCATTAATTTTCATTTTTTACACCGACAAGAAAACTTTCGCTTCCCCAAAACACCTTGCAGAGCGAAAATTCCATATTTTCGCGCCCCCATAGTATCCTAAGGCGCGAAAATTTCCAAATTTTCGCTACCCCACAGTGTTCCAAGGCGCGAAAATCTCATATTTTTGCTCTATGTTGGTCTGTACAAGGGCGAAAATCCTTTGTTTTGGGTTTTGGGAATCTTTTTGCTAGGGTTTTCCTTGGTCTGTTGGTTCAAGGTTATTTGCCTGACCTCTTGTTGTTTGTTAGGAGCTATAACTGCTCTTGAATCCACAGTTTGAGTGAGTGTTTGTTTGCATTTTTAGGAATTTTTTGCACTAGATTTGATTAAAATAAACATCAAATTTGAAAAACAAATTCCCCCTCAAGGCCGAGGGGGGCCAAGGATCGTGTATCCTACAGTCCCTTTGACACATATAAAGGTTTTTTCAACCTTTTGGGATCTTTTGTGTTGTTTGGATTGCTTTGGTTGGCTTTGAAAAACTTGGGACATCTTGTATCTCTAAGTCATCTTTCTTGGGTTTTGTGCTTCATTTCCTTTGCATCTTTAGCTATTTATTGGTTATTGGAGTAGATCAATTCTTTGTTTCCATTTTTGTTCAAAGAGAAGCTTCATTTTGTCTCTCTTTCGCTAGATTTACAAGCTTGAAAAACATAAATATGCTTCTTACCTTAGTTTGATCATTTGACATTCTTTGTCTTACATTCATAAGAAGAAGAAAATATTGTTTCATGTTCTTGTGCATTTGAGTTACAAAAAGATATAAAATGTTTTTCTTTGCATTGCACTTGATTGGAAACATTTACGGAATCTTTCTTTCCCATAGCTTAGATGTATCTTTTTTAAGTGTAAAAATATAGGAAACGAATCAGAATTTTTGCATTCGTTATTAATAGAAAGATCTCTTTTTGTCACTTTAGGATAGTTTGGGTATGGTTTTACATGATTAGTTATCATTCATTTAAAAGTTAAAATTGCATTTGCATAGGTTTGTACATTCGGGAACGAAAAGAACTCTTCCTTACTTAGCTAGAAGTTCATTGAAGGAAAAAGACTTGCATAATTCATCCAAATTTGCATGGTTTGAGTCAAGTCTACACACCACCGAGTTGCACTTTTGCTCCCCTTGAGTAAAACAACAGGCTCTAAAATTAAATACCCTAACTAAACACATATTAACCTCATTTGAGGAAATAAAAGAACAGTGTAGTTAGGTAGGGCATCCGGGATAGGAATCCAAATAATTCCTCATTTTCATTTTACATTTGAAACATAGTTGTTTCCTCTTAGGGTGCTAAAATCCTATGGTATTTGCTGACACGATTATAAGCCAATTTGTTGGGGGGCTTCCCGTTCCACAGGGATAAGCAGTGAGGACTACTTCTAGACGGAATTTTTGGAATATCGCACTCCACTTAGCACCTAAGGACATCAATCCATTGTTTTCCTTGTATTTTTTGGCCTCCATACTAGTAGTACAAGGGCCAAAAGGAAGAAGCTCCAGAAAACCTTCCCAGACGTGTCATGAATGAGGTATCCTAGTGACCATTCTTCTAGGGCTCTTTTTCCCGGGATCCCTTCGATAGAGGGATATCCCTTCATCTATGTTGGTATCTCATTTCGTATTGTCCGACTTGGATTTCATCACCTTGCGGAGGATACGGTATGTTGAGGTATATGAATCTTAGATAGGAGGTTGCTTGCTCTTTTACCTTGTAGAGGGTTTTTTGTGTTTTAGTGCTAATTGTTGGCTTCCTGGCCTCTTTGTTATCACTCGCTTGTTGTGGCATCGGTTACATCACTTATCACTCGCTTGTTGTTTTAAAAATATTTATGTGTTAGAGGATTGTTATTCCGTCAGAAATTTGCAATGACCTGTGAACCATCTATGCAATGTGCTAATTTGCTTCCATTTACTCTTTTCTTGACCATGAAGCTATCTCAGAATTACTCGATCATGCCAAAAATCATTTTATCCACCTCCTCCAAGGTGGCCAAGTGATTCTCTGTAAAATGTTGAAAACCGCCAGCAGATGGTTTCATCCATCGTGCTTGGGTGAATGTGTGACGGGTTAAATTTTCAAACGGAGTGTTTTTTGGCAATGCATGTTGCAACATGACAATTTTTTTTGACAATGCAGCTTGCAACATGACCATTTGAAGGGGACACAAATTGTATCAAAACCAGGCCTGGCTAGTAGTGAAGGTGTTGCACATTCTGCACATGAGAATGTCTCTCATGTCAGGAATTTATTTGTGGCAATAGATGATTTAAGCTACCAACTTTTAAAGCTTCTGATTTTCGAACAGGCAGGATTACTTGGCCTTTTCATATTGATTTTTCTTGTATTTCATCATTTGTTTTGTTTTCTCAACATTTCATCATTTGTTCTGTTTTCTAAACATTTGATGCACATTTCCTTCAACAACTTCATCACCATCGCTATGTCACCCATTACCACATTAATTTCAGATCATCTTTGAGACGTGGTTTGTTCACATGTTGAAATGGCTTGACGGATTTCTATTCGGCTCTATGAGATTCAACGATGGGCGAGGGATTCGAGTCTGGTTAACATACCAAACCTCAGCAGACTTCAAGATATATTTAATGTACAATTCCACTCCTATTCTTTCCAGGTTCGATTCTCATTGCTTATGTTTCCCCCCTCTTCTTTCCAGGTTCGATTCTCATTGCTTGATTTTCCACATTTAAAAAACAACCGGTTTATCTAGCTCTGCAACCACGGAAAGGTATGTTCCCTATATGTTTCCATATAAATAGGATAAGACTTTTAAATGATTTCTGGTGTTCTTGGCCTGCATAGTGATTTAGGTTTTTACATTTAAATTTATCGTCACCGGGTCTTCTAATGTAGGTGCCTTACTAGAGCGAAAATCATGTTAGTCTCTTGGGTAACCCCAAAAGAAGCAAAGCCTTCTGTCTTTGCTATCTATTCAAACTCTGAATTCTATACATCCTCTAAATTCAGGGAACATCTCCATTTTCGTTTCATCCCTTTAGCCTTACAAGTTTTTCTTCTTAATGTTGTGTAAAATCTACAGTATCTCATTTCAATCCAGGTTAGTGGCATTAGATCAACATACTCTCAATTATTTTCCTTTGCATGTCAAGATATAGGGAGTTGGCAACGAACTAACCAAGCCCCATGAAGACTCCCCTCAACCATTCAAGCAACTTCTCATGGTGGACGAAAAGAAAGATGAAGAAACAAGAGATCCCATCATATGTGAATTTCATTACTGAGGATTGTACCTCGGGGACTCTGAGAGAGTACTGTTAGAAGCACTGGCATTTCTCCAATAAAGCTGTGAAGAATTGGGCACGACAGATATTGGAGAGATTGCATTATCTTCATAATCAGAACCCTTGCATAATTCATAGAGATTTGAATTGCGGCAATATTTTGGTGATTGGAAATACTGGCGTTCTAGAGATCTGGGATCTAGGTCTTGCTCCTACCCTGGAAAATGATCATGCCGCACACACAATTATTGGTACACCAGAATTCATGCCCCAGAATTATATGAAGAGCATTATAATGGGCTTGTAGATGTTTATTCCTTTGGCATGTGCTTGTTGGAGATGGTTACTTTTGAGATTCCTTACAGTGAGTGTTGTAGCATTGCACAGATTTATAAGAAGGTGAGTTCCGGTATAAGGTCTCCAACATTGGAAAAAGTTACCAATCTCATAATTACATGTGAAAGTATGATGTTGGTAATTTATAATTATTACATTTACTTTTTTTAGTGAAATACATGATAAGGGTTAAATTAGCATAAATGGAGGGTTTTCCAGTTGTAGCTCGAATCTAAAATTAGTATACGAGGTGATGTGTTGTTGCTTAAGGGTCATATGCATGGCAAAGTTTGCTAATGGTCTTTCGTTTTGGGTGAATTTAGTGTGGTACGCCATTTATATTTTATTCTCCATTTTACTTTATATTTTGTGTTCCCAATTATCAACTTAGAGATGTATACCATTTTTTTGCATCATAGTCTAAAATTGCAACGATTTCCATCGGAATTAGATGATTTTTCCAGCTAGATTTTAAAAAAATCGGGTAGAAATTTTGCAAAATCATTATTATAGCGGTTAAATTTATAGATTTTAGCTATCCTGAGGGTTTTTAACTGTGCTAAATCCATTAGAAAACCGAATCCCTAAGAGAATGAATAGCTCCCTGAAAACCCTAGAGCTTGTCGGTGCCGCCGCAGGGCCTCATGGCCGCTTGGCCACTCCTGGGAAGCCATTGCACTCGCCTATAAAGCTCCCCACTTGGCCTCTCCAGGAAATCCATCGCCCTCACCGATTTCTGCTGCACCGTGGAGACGGCCTTTATGGATTGAACATTGAGCGGCCTGATCCCAGGAACGACACCCTTCATCTTCTTGACAGGTGCTTGAGAGTTGCAGGAGGCATCAAGGAAGGAACCCCAGCTTGTCCGCCTACGAGTGCTAAACTCCTGGCGCAGGTGCCCAACGCAGAACGGTCGCCACCTCTCATGTTTTTGCATCCTCTCAGGCCAGAGATCTCGAAAGAGGAAGATCTAGGTTTCGCAGTCCACCGAGCTGTCCTGACTGCCTCAGCAGTTCCAGCAATCTCGAGAGGAGCCAATGCCTGTAGAACTCCTCAAGACCCTTCTTCATTTTTTATTTTTCTAAGATCTTTGACGGGGGGTCTCTCTCTTTTTGTGAGTGAGACCGCAAAACTCTGTTCTGGAGCTGAAATCCTTGATTCATCAGGTAGAAGGAACCCCTCCAGGAATGCAGAGGCTTATCTTTGCAGGGAGGCAACTCTTCGACCACCGAAAAATACACAACCTTGGGATCTTAAAGGATTCATGCATTTCCATGGTGACAAGTTTACAAGGAGGAAACAGCCAACCCTCTGCTTCTCAGAGCAAGTCCTTCAAGGATGCAACGCGAGCGGGGATCTATCAAGCTCAAAATCCGGTCCAATTCCCTCACCCTGTATACATAGTGGACAAAAGGGAGGAAGTTCCCACATTGGAGATCTCTCATCCAGATGTCAACCAGAACATTCTCCAGTTCAAGGAGCAGACCCTAATCTGCAGATTCAACGGATTGTGGCCAAATACAAAGGATCTCCTTGATTGGATAGATTCAAACTGGCCCAAGGATGCTTGTGTTTTACTCTGCTCTAAAGGGTTTTTTCTTGTGATTTTTTCTTCTCAAGAAGACCTTCATGCTGTTACGAGCAAGGGGCCTTGGTTCTGGGGAACTGCAGGGCTCTTCATCGGCCCCCGGTTCCCTGCTTTTGATCCTCTAACTATGGTAGTTACGAAGGTGCCCATCTGGGTACGTCTTCCAAACTTACCAATCCAATTCTGGATGCCTTCAGTTTTCAAATAGATTGGCAACGCTCTTGGCTGTTTCTTGTCCTCGGATGACACTCGCACGGATCGGGGTTTTTTCACCTATGCTTGCATCAGCGCCACCATTGACATCAGTTCGGGCCTTCCTGACAAGATCAACCTGAAAATAGGCAGCTCCATCTGGACTCAGGATTTGGACTATGAAAACACAGCCTTTAGGTGTCGGATTTGTCGTCACACGGGACACCTCCTGAATGCTTGCCCGCAAAGAAAGCCCCAGCAACAAAGAACAAAGAAGGCACGCAAAGCCAAAAGCTGGCAACTCGGGCTGTCCTCGTATGAAGATGACAATCAAGATGACCAGATTGAGAAAGATACGCCCCCAGCAAAGCAGGAACAGAGATCCACTCCACCTCCGCATGAGGTGCACATGCAGGAACAAAGATCCACTCCACCATTGCAAGAAGATGAAACCACGAAAAGCGGCCCTCCTCAAGGCCAAAAAAGATATCATGATCCTACCTCTTCAGACTCTGATAAGGAACTTGTTCAGGATTCCACGGACGCGTTGCAACTGGCTTTGGTGTCCCCAACTTCAGGGGGATGGATACAAGTCAATAAAAAACAAGGAAAAAAAGGAAAGACCTGAGAATCAACCCATTTCAGGGCCTTGATTTTCTGCTTCGTTTTTTCCAAGTCATAGCTTTTCTTTCTACTACTTTCTACTCCTTTATGTTGTGCCGATTCAGCTAAGAGTTCTTAGATCTCCTTTCGGCAGATAGCCACTCCTTTCCACCTCACTTGGCCTTCGGGAAGGTAGCGGAAAATTGTTTGTAACATTATTTTCTTTTCTGGCAATACAAGGTTATTCACTAGCTTATAAAAAAAATTGTGTTGAATCCATTTATGCTTTCAAAATGTTGATTAAAACACTGATTGGTTTAGAGTTTCGAAAATCGATTTCACCGGTTTCCAGGGAAACATTAGTCATCCAGTGGAAATCGTCGAATCTATAGACATTGTATATGGTCTTTTGTTGAGAGATATCAAATTGTGTATCTTGTAAAGAAGAATTATGATATCACAATTGACAGGCCGAAACTATTGAAATTTTCAGCTCTGCAAAAATGAATGGTTTTAAATTTTTCTAATAAAGTTTTGCTATAAAAATGTTGAATGGTTTTTTGACTTGTTGCGAAAACCAAAGTTGATCCCAAGATAATTGTTGAGACATACAAAACAAATGTTTAATTAAAGCTATTAATAATAATTATAAAGTGGTTGCTTCTAGTTATGTAGAAAATGGGCTTTATAAGTTTGGAAATTTTACTTCAAATAGAAAGGCTTTGGTTGCAGAGAGAAATAATGTGAGCAAGTTGTGGCATGAAAGGATGCGTCACTTAAATTATAAAAGCCTTAATCTAATGAAAAAGTTTGAAATGGTGTATGGACTACCCAAAATCTCTCAAGGACAAGGAGTTTATGAAGGATGCATGTCTAGAAAGCAACATATGGAAAAGTTTATAAAAGGTAAACCATGGAGAGCCAAGACTCCACTTCATTTGGTTCATAGTGATCTTATGGGACCCTTGGAACATCCTTCCATTTTGGGTTTTAGGTATGTTTTGGCATTTATTGATGACTATAGTAGAAGGGTATGGGTTTATTTTCTAAAGAAAAAGATGAGGTATTTGAGAAGTTCAAGGAATTTAAGTCTTTTGTAGAAAAACAAAGTGGAAAATCCATTAAGATTTTAAGGACAAATAATGGAAAAGAGAATGTGAACAAAGATTTTGATAGTTATTGAAAGTATAGTGGAATTAAAAGAGAGCATGCAGTCCTGTATACACCTCAACAAAATGATGTAGCTTAAAGGAAGAATATAGGACTCTTATGGAAATGGTTAGATACATATTCTCCATGCTAGAAATTTGGATCCAAAATTTTGGGCTGTAGTTGTAAATACTGAGTCTTATTGTGTCAATAGGTCACCTACAATTGTCATGAGTTGACTCCTCTTTCATAAGGTAAATATCTCATTGGTTGTAAGTGGGTTGTAAGTGGGTATACAGGACAAAGTTCACTTTTGATGGAAAATTTGAGAAGCATAAGGTTAGGTTGGTTGCAAAAGGATACTCACAGAAAGAAGGTATTGAGAATAATGAAACATTTGCTCATCTTTCTAAAATGACTACAATCCGAATAGTAGTTTCACTAACTGCAAAATTTGGTTGGGAAATTCATCAAATGGATGTAAAAATTGCTTCTCTGCAAGGTGATTTACATGAGGAAATCTATATGCAGCAACCCCGTAGTTTTAGAAAAAATGGCCAAGAAAGTAATGTTTGTAAGTTAAAGAATTCTCTGTATGGATTGAAGCAATCTTCGAGAGCTTGGTACTCCAAAATCAGTGAGCATTTCTTCAAGGAAGGATTCAAGAGAAGTCCCTATTATTTCGATCTTTATGTCAAAAATTATAATGGTGATATCATAATTGTGGTCCTATATGTAGATGACTTGATAATTACATGAAGCAATGTAAGTCGTGTATATGATTGCAAGGGGAAGTTAAAGAATGTGTTTGATATCACATATTTGGGGTTGTTGCATTATTTTCTTGGCATCCAGGTTTAGCAAGAGAAAGAAAGGATTCTTCTATCACAACCAAAGTATGCACTTGATCTATTAAAGAAGTTTAAGATGGAGAATTGCAATGCAGACCCCACTCCAATTAATACAGGGGCCAAGTTGAGAAGTAACTCTATTTCTGAAAAAATTGATGGTACACCATATAGACAACTAGTGGGAAGTCTTCTCTATCTAACAACCACTAGACCAGATATTGCATATGCAATTGGAATGATTTATAGATTCATGGAAGATTCTCATCTTAAAAATTGGAAGGCAGCTAAAAGAATCCTTAAATACATCAAAGGAACACATCAGCTTGGACTTGAGTATCAATATGGTGGAAAGGTTCAACTATCTGGGTACACAGACTCTGATTGGGAAGGAGATGTTGAAGACAGAAGATCAACTTCTAAATATGTTTTTTAGATTGATTTGGGAGCAATTTCATGGAGTAGCAAGAAACAAGGTACAATTTATTTATCATCAACAGAAGCTGAATATAAAGGTGCAACACTCGCAACACAAGAAGCTACATGGCTAAGAAGTATCCTTGTTGAACTAAATCATCCTCAAACAACAGCTACAACTATTTATTGTGATAATCAAAGCACAGTAACCAAACATATTGAAATCCATCATCATTATGTCCGTGAGCAAACACAATGCTCAATGGACGGGCTAACTTAAATCTAAGCGTCTTCCTCAATGCAATCGCAGAGATGATTGCCATTGCCCTGACGGCAGCCATATTAGATAAGTTTAGAAGAAGGCAATGCTCATTTCAACTGTGGTGTTGAGTGGATTGTTTTTCCCGTTGGGAATCATAACTACGAAATTCCTCCACGTTCACAGTTCGAATCCAATGTTCGTGGGTCGGATGCAGGGATTTGTGAGCGTTGTGAAGTTATTGTGCGGTGTGGTGGGGATATTCAGCGCGGCTGGGACGTTTAACTTGACATACATCTACACATGCGAGTTGTTTCTGGAAGAGATGAGCAACGCAGCTTTGGGGTTGGCGATCTAGGTTGGGCAGATCGACGCCATAATCGCTCCGCTAGTGGTGGTGATCGCATGTGCAAATCCAATCCTGCCTTTTGTGATCATCGGTGTTGCGGGTATCTCAGGCCACCCGTGATCTATGGGCCCCTCACCATAAGTACCATTGCGCCACTTGACAGGGAAGATATTTACAATAAGTACCCTAGTTGACAGGGAACCAGTAAATAAATCCCCCAACCAATCATAGGATTAATTGTTCTTGGAACAAGCAAAAATGGGAGCAAGTAACTTCCCACAATACTAAATAGAACTCATATCTTGGTAATGATATAATATAATGAGAAACACTACTCTGATTTCAAGAGTCAAAACTTGGATGAAGCACTTTGGGAGCCCTTGCAAGCAATCATTGACATAGCCAAAGTGCCCAGATAAAATAATGACTAACTATAACGAGGGGAATCTCTATGCCATACCTGCGACATGCAAGAATCTTGTTAGTTGGAAAAATAGGGTCTACATACTCAAAGAACAAGACGGCTCAATAAAGCAAGGAAGAAAGCATCCAAACCATATCGTATGATGCATTTGCTCATGCCAAGAGAACCCCAAGGGCAAAACTAGCCATGACCACCAATACCATGGCACACTAGGAAAAGCGATGACATTTTTTCATCCACATGGCACGTGCCATTTCAACTTCAAATTTGCAAATACAAAACCAAATACATCATTTAAGTAACCAACAAATTAAGACAAATAAATCCGCCCCATATATTGAAGAAATGCTCCAATAATAAAATTTGATGAAATTTTGACAATTTATATTATGGAGTACAATTTCTCTCTTACAGAATGAAAAACATTTGAAACATGAGAACAATGGTGTGTCCTCTCTAACCTAGTGTAAGGAATCAATACCATTATGTGTTATCAAATTATCATAGGTGTGTCGGAATTGTGACCTACATAGGAAATATTTCATAAATGAGTATATATAGAGATTATTAGTAATTACATCGTCAAAGACACACAATTAAGACATCCCATATTGAGTTAATTTTATGTAGATATGTCTCCTTCATTTCTTGATTGATTAAGGTTGGTGTGCAACCCTTTTAATACACCAGAGCAATGCTTCCAACAATGATTTTGTATACTTGATGTATTCGGTATATTTTTTGCTATATTGGACCTTGGGTAACTTGGAACTTTGTAAGCAGGCCCTCTGAAGCCCTAGTATTCTCACAGTGGACTGATTAGAAATGGAGAGAGATTCTTATTTCTTTAGACACACCATCTCTAACTAACTATGATGCTTAAATATACCTCAATGCCATGAAAGAATCAATGTGAAATGCTGAAAAAATTGCTCCATGACCAAAAAGATATCCAATCATAGGGAACGGCATCTGCGGCGTTGAAAAGAGACTATCCATTAGCATTGGCTAATGTTAAGGTAAACTCACAAAACCGACAACAATAAATGCAGCCTCTAATCAATGAGTAATGATGTGGATCTCCTAAGCCATGGTGAAAACATGGGTGCCTACAAAACATGGAGTTATGTTTAAGCATGACCTTTTCCATACCATAATCAAAATCATTGAACCTTGACAAAACAGTTCAATTGGCAAACAATGAATTTAAGAACTGGTAGTGGGTCGAAAGGGAGCCATTGGCATGAAGGGACATATGTAGTTGGTAGAAGCACCCTTATTCCATTACAAAATAGAAGAAGGGTATGATTATTGTAAAAAAAACATGACATGCAATATGAAGAGTAAATCAAGATCCTTTTTTAATGGATGTGGGTCTGAAATGAGAAATTAACATAACTGTGGATTTTACTATATATGGAGAAAGTTAAAACCCTAAATGGAAGACATTAAAGATAAGAATAAAATTCAATGTATTGATTTAAATGGTATATACTTATAGAAATAAGAATCAACCATCTAATATCCCAGAGAAATTTGATAGATTCCATTCAGTTTAGACCCATTGGTAGGAGGATAAAACATCAAAAAGCAAGTCACTAAAATACGAAACCATAAATCCTTGGTCTGCCTATTTTTTCTTAATGTTTTCAATTCACGAATCATATCATGTAACACATCCACTGAGGGCTGCAAAAAACAATAAATAAACCACATACATGGACAACTATGACAATTTAAACATAAATGATAGCACATCCAACAAGGGTTTCATAATACAATTTGCTACTCATTTTCAAGTGACCAAGATTTTGATGCTTGTAGCGTGTTTTTTCAACCAAGAACATTGAAATGAATAAAAATTAATGTTAATTATAACAAAGTGGACCTATAACTTCAAAACAACATAAAATTTGTCATTTTGCAACATTTTAATATTAAAGAAAATGCAATTATTCAACCAACTTGAGAGAGGTCTAATTGCACCGAGGGGCACTTTCCATAGCCCAAGTGGGTGAGAAGTGTCACGTTTGTAATGGTGACATGGCACATGTTGGCTCCAAAAGAATAAATACATTAAAAAAATTATAGAACCAATCACATGTTTGCTCCAAGTTTAAATTGGCTACACTATAAAACGCATCTATATAAATATATATCAAATTTCAATTTCAAATTCCATTGACACATCATGAAGCTCTTTATCCTTTAATAGAAGCATAATAGATATTAACTAATCCATATTTATAGGATTTATGTGTTATCATTTACAACAAGATTCCAAATTGGAATAAGGGAGAGGTGTCTATTGTTGAACAGGGACCAGTAGTTGTCATAGTACTGGTCCCACATAGCCACGAAAACATGACATAAATACACTCAAATATTAAACATAAATACTTCATATTAAGTGCATAAATAATTTAAATTATGTCCAAAAACTGCCCATATATTGACTGGGCCAACAACAGTCCATAAATAGTCTTTATGTTCAAAAGAGAACAAAACATCTTGTCCCAACTACCTACAGATCTGCTTGAACATACAAAAGAAAATGAACTACAAAATATCCTTTATAGTATTTTCCACCAGTGCAAGGTACCCATCAAATCAACCCTCACGGATCTCTATTAGAGCCATCACGAAATCTACTGGTGGTAGATATCCCATGGCACATTCATAATTGTGCAACAAAAGGTCATTGAATGTTAGTCATAACTGCATGGTAGTTCAACAATTCAACCCACTGTGTTCAATAAATGACACCTACCCATTAAATGCACCCATTAAACAAATTAAAGCACGAGGATCAACCATAACACATTCCCAACCATTGGATCACATTTAAATCAATCCAGAACACACATTCAAATTTGAGAGATTGCAATCCATGTCCATCAACCGAATTCAATAGCAAATAACTATAAAAGAACCTCAAACCATTTCTGAATTTGCATTTCAAACATTCAAACTACTCTGGAGACATACCATCAGAGAGTGTGTGCACAGTATAATCAGGTAACTGCATAATATTATTGTTATTTGCATTTCTATTAAAATCACCTTAAATTTTTCAACTTATATTTTTCAAGTTTCAACTTCCAGTTTTCTAGTGTAATCAGCTTCCCTTGTGTAATCAACTTGCTTCCTAAACTTGCCCCATAAATCTGCAGGTAGCTGTAGCCATGGCAAGAGTCAACATTGGTCGTACAAGGAGATCAAGTAGGCGACTGAGAAGGGGTGCCCAGCTACGATGCACCTCATCAGACGAGGAGAGGGTGGATCATGGAAATGCAAACAATGCTCCCAGCAATGTTGTTGAGAATGGCCATGCGGTATTCAATGATGATGTTGTCCCACCGTCAACCACAGAGCCACCGTCAACCACAATTCAAGGTGCAAGTTCAACCAAGAAGATCAGTGCAATAAGAGGCTGGACAAAACAAGACATGTTGGCTACGATTGATGATATAGAGTTTAATGGATATTCCATTCATGCAATTGCAAAAAACATGGGGTTGCTACCTCATCAGTACATTATTGGATAAATGGGCTCACACATACAAAGTGCAGAGGGACTCTTACAGTTATGAGCGAAGAGGAGGAGGCCGAGGTGGTTCAGTGGTGTAAGGAGATGGCCTAAATGGGACATGTGCTAGAGTTGATACAGTTAAAATCCACAGTAGCTCAAATCTGTCAAGGGAGGCCAAACCCCTTCAAAGATGGGTTTCTTGGTAAGTCATGGTGGTTTGGGTTTAAAAAAGGCATCCAGACCTTGTGGTACGTACAGCCGAGGGCCTAGTAGAGACATGGCTTTAAATCTATGTCATGCAATTCTATCTAAGTTCTATGCCACTCTTTCTAGTGCATACGAGAAACATTCTTATGCTCTAGACCATATATGGAACTGTGATGAAACAGTTTTACAGGCAGAAAGGAATTGTGGCATGCGGGTAATTTCCAAGAGAGGGAGCCGTAATGTGTCAAAGATTTTTCCTAGGAGCAGGGAGTGGATCACTATTCTATGTTGTGTCAATGCAATTGGTGCTTTAAACCCTGGATTTTATCTATTTAAAGGTAAAACTCAACTCAAAAACTATATCCAAAATTGTGAACCAGGTGCATGTATGGCTGCACATCCCCATGCATGGATGACTAAAGAACTCGTTTTGAATTGGCTTACTCACTTTGTTGCATCTATACCAGGCGGTGTCTCAACTGTAAATAGACACCTACTGGTTTTAGATGGACATGGAAGCCACATTGTTGTGCAAACAATTGAGGAGGCTAACAATTTGGGCATCGACCTATTGACACTACCTGCTCATACCACTCACAGATTGAAACCCCTAGATTTTGGTGTGTTTTCAAGAACTATTTCAGGGGTGAGCGAGCTTCATGGATGGAAAAGAATCCGAGGGTGGAGGTAAAAAGGTTTGAGCTAGCCAAGCTTGCAAGTAAAGCCTTTAAAAGGGATCTCACACCTTCAAATATAAAGTCTGGATTTAGGAGGATTGGAATATGGCCACTGAATTCTGATGCTCTTATGCATGATACTAGTTGTAGCTAGGCATTTGATGTGGATGGTCAAGAAGAAGGGGATGTCCAAGCACATGTTGATGGCCAAGAAGATGTGGAAGTAGAGGAAGACGTTGTTGCTGCTGATAATATGATATCCCTCTCTCAAGGAGGACCCTTCTGTGGTGATGATGATGAACATGTAAGTGAAACACATTATAACAATGAACCAATTGACAGTAACATGGAGGTTTCTATACCAACTGAAACACCTGCAACTTCTGCATGTGATATTCTTAATGTCTCAATTGATCTTGCAAATGTGAATGAGAATATTGTTGGAAATGACAACGTTGATATGAATGTAGTTGTAGGTGATCATGCTCCAGGAAGCAACAATGGACAATTGACTTTGCCAAACCAAGTAACCCCACCATCATGGCTAGCAGAAGCCATGATGAATATGAACAAACATAATGTCTCAAGAACCAATGAAGAAAGCATGAACATGCCTTCACAACCAAGAAAAATGGACGATTAAATTGTTCATTATTTTGTGGACAATGGAAATCTGGAAGAAGATACTGTACATAATTAGGTTCCAGCTGAAGAGGACAGTATGGTTCAATTAGATTTCCCAAATATTGAAAGGGACTTGTCAAGCAAGGAGCAGCAAGTGTCAACGAAGGGGTAGTTGCTTGGTCGGTTCCTAAAGCTACCAGTAGAGAGAGTGTCAGCGAAAGGAAGGCAAGGAAAAATAGACAATCTTTGTCTATGCCGAAGTTCACAGCTACTCACCTCAGAAGACTATATAAAACTATTAGTTGAGTCTGAATAAAAGAAACTTGAAATCCAGGATTTAAAACAGAAAAAGAAGGATTTAGCCAAAGAAAAGAAGGCTGCAAGGATTGTTGCAGCATAACTTTGAGCACAGGAAAGGCTTGAAAGAGAGTAAGTAAGACAAGAAAAGGACCATCAAAAACAGTTGGCAAGGCAGGAAAAGGAATTGAGAAAGGCTCAACAATTACTTCAAAAAGAACAAGGGATAGCAGAAAGGGTTGACATTGATGCAAACATAGTCAAGGAAAGCAGGATGCTTCCAAACACATTGGAACATATTGCAGATCATACACCATGTTTACAAGACCTCCTAAACATCCAATTTATCAACAAGTGTGCATACCCACTTTACATATTCCTACCAGTGCACGTGTCAATCGTATGTATGATTATCAGGGGGCTCCACTTACTGCAGGGGTTAGTAGCACAAGTGTGAATTATGGCTACTCAATTCCTCCATGGCTACAAGAAGCAAATTGGATATCATATGGAGGCAATCAGCCACAACCTAATTACACATTGTTAGGTAGGCCAACCAACTTGGCTCAAGCGGGCAACTCAACAAGATTGGGCAGTGAAGATCTTGGAGGACATCAAGCATAGGGGTATCATAATTTTTGTTGTGACCACATTGCGATGTGGATTTTGTAAAGACTAACTATGTTGTTTGTAACATGGCCATTTTGGATACAATCCTAGGTCATAGCATTCCCTACTATTTGTGGCATTGTAATCAGGGGTTTATCATCGGGTTTAATATACCAGTTATGGGTTATTAGTTATTACTAGCATTTGCTTGTCTCATGCAAAACATGTAAAACATTCAATATAAGGACAGACTATGAACAATTATCAATTATTCAACCCATAAAATCTTCATGCAAAATGCAATTTCAACATTTCAACAGAACTCTGTAATGTGCCATAAATAGTCATTTCAACAACAATTTTTCCATGGATGCGTAACACAGAACTATGTAATGTGCCATAAATAGACATTTCAGCAACAATTTTTCCATGAATGCATAACACAGAACTCTGCAATGTGCCATAAATAGACATTTCAACATCAATTTTTCCATGAACACATAACATTATAGCCATAGCTCATTGAATATCCAATTCCAAATCAAGCGTGACTCGTGAAAACAAAGTTAATAAGGAAGGCAAAGACAATTTCATTTCCACAATTCAAACTTACATTATGCAACAGTTCCGAGAAATGCACCAAAACCCTCGAAAACGGTTATGAGAAATGCACCAAAACCCTCAAAAACAGTTATGAGAAATGCACCAAAACCCTCAAAGAACAACTCTGTTATGATAAATGCACCAAAACCGTTAAAGAACAGTTTGGATAAATGCACCAAAACCCTCAAAGAACAATTTTGTTATGAGAAATGCACCAAAACCATCATTCAATAGTTCAACAATTATGGTATGAGAAATGCAGCAAAACCCTACTACAACCGTTGAGATAAATGCACCAAAACCATTACAACACAGTTCTAAGAAATGCACCAAAACCCACAAAAGAGTTACAAGAAATGGACTACAATTATGGGTGGAGTGAATATGCTAAGAAACACATTGACCGGTACAACAAACAACAACATAAATGCAACATAAACCTAGAAATGCAGCAAAAAAGGTCCACACAATTCCCAGCAGATTGAAAGTGTTGAAGAACACGGTCGTAGAGATAGTTGATAGGAGATTCCTACCAGTGAGCCAACCAGGAAGCCACCACCATGCCACCAAACCCACTGGAGCACGAACGCAACCGAACCCACTGGAGCAGGAAGCCAGTGAACCCATTGGAGCAAGAAACCAACGAACCCACTGGAGCACGAAACTTCCATCTCCACCATCAAACCCAATGTAGCATGAATGCCACTACAACCCACGAAGACATTGCCATGCACAAACGCCACTACAACCCGAGCACCTCGCCATAAACTGTTGGTTGTGGAGCCAGATCTTCTAGTCTCATAGATGATATTGTATCAACCGTGTTTGTACCCCAGTTCTATATGATATGTAGGTGGACTGTACACTCACCCCAGCGGGGGGGTGTGGGGGGGCATCACCCCCCCACGGGGTTCCAGGGGGGACCATCCCCCCTGGCTGGGGGGTCCAGGGCCCAGCGGTCCCCCGAGAAATGGGGGTTTGGGGGCAATGCCCCCAAAGAAAATTTTTGGGGCTGTTTTTCGTCAGCTGTTTTGCGGGCCCATGGTTTTGGGTATCCCATGGTATTTTCCCATTGTATTTCCCTTATAAAAGAAAGACATTGTAATACGGCTAGGGTTGGTTGATGTATTAGGTTTTATGCATTGTAAAGATCTTTGAGATCAGGAGAGAGACTGTGAAACAGAGAAGAGGAAGTGCAGCGATTGTACTGCAGGTTGTATCCCTTCGACTTGCTGGACGGTAATAATAATAAGGACTGGCAAATTCAGTGTGGACGTAGCCCAAGTTGGGTGAACCACGATATATCTGTGTCTCTCTTGTAATGTGTATGTGTGATTATATTTGCATTTCTGTTTATTGTTATTGCTCTGCGATCCTGTTTTTCTAACATAAACCAGCTGCACGAAGCCACAAGATGAAGCCATCGAACTTACTAGAGCACGAAGCCACCATCTCCAACACCAAACCCACTAGAGCACGAAACTCCCATCTCCACCACCAAACCAACGGAAATCTCCCACAGGGTGCACTACAGACGGAATCACCAACCGCTGGTGCGCCGCGGGCATGGGGCAACACTCCATGTAACAAAGACCAGTAAACCACCGCAAGAGAAACACTGAACACCTTCCAACCGCAACTGAGGCAGAACCAGATCAACCAACGACCAGAACAGATGGTGCATAGAACAAGTTCTGGGGCAGTCGAGCGACCACACGTCGGGCCCAAGCAAAATAACACGGGACTGTGGAACAACTGCGAGAGAAGGCCGATAGGACCGTGCAAAAGTGCGTTGTAAAGGTCTCATTAAAGCGCCCACCCACCACGACAGGTGGCGCTACCATCTCAGCCTCCAAATGACACCTATCGAGGTCGCCACGTGGCGTGGGGGGTCGAGACACGTGGGGTGTCCAATTATTGGCATCCCTCCCCTAGTTGGTGCATAACGAAAAATATATTGGATTATGTATTATTAAGTTAATGATATAACAATTATTTCGTTATTAGTTTTGCAATAATTACAAAATAAGCAATAATTGGGTAGATTTATGCTTAACATTTACAACACATTCCGAATTGGAATAGTTGGCCATGATGATAAGCCTGACTTAGAGGCCCAAAACGTTGAAATTATTCCATTGACAACGCAGCCATCCTCTCTTTCTTTATGTGGATTATGTAATGTTAAGTTAATAATAGAACAATAAGTTAGATATTAGTTTTGGGTAAATAACTATTTTACTTCATAATTAATTAATTAATGCGACTTTTGCGCCTAACTGTAGGATTTATGTGTTATCATTTACAACATGATTCCAAATTGGAATAGTTGGTGCCTCCATGATTTTTTTTGTAAAGTTGCAGAGAAATATTTAATTACTATAGCTGAAAAAAGTGATAGAGATTACACAGGTGTCAAAACTATTGTGAGCCGGCTGGGGAGGCCTCATGTGATGAAGCCACCATCCCAACCTCTCGAAAATATTGTAGAAACTAGCATTATACAAAAAAAATACCTTACAGAAGAGGCCTCCTATTTATGGTGTTGGGTCTTGTTCCAAAAATACATAGTCTGTACACTGAGAGTTCTGAAAAACAGACTATAGCAAAAATTGTAACAGAAAAGCTGAAAGTCACAGTAATAATCTGGCGCCTTAGGAGACCGATTGGGAGTAGCTTCGGTGTTGATGTATTTGTAACTTCGGAAGATATTATTCTATGTATTACACTTGTACTTTATTATATTCATGATGGAGATGTATTATTCCTCCAATCATAAGTGTCGTCATTTGTATTTGTAAGTGTCGCAAGTGTTGCAAGTGTCACAACTTATATTTGATGGGTTATTAGACCACAAGTGTGGGGTTGGCCCTGCTTGTGTCATGTGAGTGGGTTATTAGACTTACTTATAAGGAAGTCGACCCAACTAGAATTAAAGGCAGGTCAAGTTGTGTATAAATAGAGAGTGAGTGTGTCTCATTCTATTCATTCACTCACTCATCCAACTCACATTAGTTGAGAGAGGAGTGCGCACAAGTGGAGAAGGAGTAGCTGCTGGAGTCATCTATCTTTGGGTTTGATCATTCTGATCTTATATTGTGGCTTATTTTATCTCTGAGGAAGTTACGGGGTTTTTCACCTTCTTGGTTTTCCCCGAGGAAACTCTATGTCTCTTGTGTTTATGATTGTTATGTTGTGCTTGTTATTCTCTTAGTATGATCCTAGATAATGTTTGAATGCATTTATAAAAAAATTAACATGGTATCAAAGTCGTGCTAAGAAGAAGACACTATGCAGCTACGGAAGTTAGGGCTTCTTAATATTTGGGTTTCTCTCCTCATATCATCAAAGGCAGGAGGCTAGGTTGACTCTCCTTGGAAGGGTGCATCTTTCTGTCGAGACGGAATTCAATTCTGAGCACTTTCAGTTTTTGGCTTGTCACTACTGCAGGAAATTAGGGTTTCGGAGAAAGTTGCAATTTTTGGAATCCGAGACCACAGCTGGATGCCCCTCAAGAAAATCGAAGTTTAGAGACCAAGATCGAACTTTTTGGTTGGGCAGAAGGTCGGGCTTCATCAAACCCTAAATTGGGATTTTGATCGGAAAGGTGGAAAATTAGGGTTTCTGCAAAAGTGGAAATTATTGGAATATGTGACCACGGCTATATGCTCCTCAGAAAAATTGAAGTTTAGAGCACAAGATTGAACTTTTTGGCTGGGTAGAACCCTTGGCATTATCAAACCCTAGTTCGGGATTTTGTCCAAAAGATCCGGAAGTTTCAAAGGCAATTTTGAGGGGTCAAATTTTGCAGATTTCAAAATTGAAGTATACCAGCTTGATCAGCTCAGAAAGGTGCATCTTTCCATTCTTTCAGAAGTTTGAATTTGTAGGGTTTCTCTCACAAACCCTAATCCAGCTTCAGATCCAGTTTTCAGCAAATCAAGTGGTAAGACCTAAATCTTTTATTTCCATTTGAGTTGCTCATTAAGATGTCTCACCACACCAAGCTTGAGGATAAGCTTGAAGGAGCTGACAACTTCCGAGCATGGAAGTATAGGATTGAGTTAATCCTAGAAGAGAATGATTTGGACACCTACATAAAAGAAGAGGTTCTAGTTCCAGAGGGAGATGAGGCTAAGGTCTTACACAAGAAGAACTTGGTCAAAGCCAAGAGAATCATTGTTGATTCTATAAAAGACCATCTCATACCCCATGTCTCTTCTCTAAAGATACCTAAGGAGATGTTTGACTCCTTGACCAAGTTGTTTGAAGGAAAGAATATAAATCGGAAGATGACTCTGCGGAATCAATTGAAAGGGGTAAAGTTCAAGAATGGAGATACCATCCAATCCTACTTTACTAAGGTCTCTCAAATCAAATAACAACTTGAAGTTGTGGATGAAGTAGTGGAGAATGGAGAAATTGTCATGACCACATTGAATGGCCTACCTAGGTCATGGGACTCCTTCATCCAAGGTATTTGTGCAAGAAAGAAGTTGATCTCTTTCAGTAGACTATGGGAGGAATGTTCACAAGAAGAAGCTAGGCTTGTGGCCCGAGAAGAAAAGATGGGAAATGAAGATCAAGCTCTCACAGCTCACACCAAGAAAAGTAAGCCCAAGAGGGAGCCATCTCATCACAAGAAATTTTTTCACCACCATCAAAGAGATAAGAAAGATTTGAGATGCTTCACATCTAACGAGAAAGGACACTTTACTGCAGATTGTCGCACGAACAAAAAGGGCTCCAACCACAATAAGAAGAGATATCATGCTCATGTTGCTGAGGATGATGAACCTCCCAGGAAGAAGACTAAGGTAGAAAGTGAAGACTCTTCAAGTGACAATGAATATGTTCTAATTTCTGCTCTCACAGGTACTGTTACACATGGGTGTAATGATTGGATTATTGATAGTGGGGATTCTAAACATATTACGGGATTCAAAGAATCCCTTATGGACCTATCTGAACATGAGTCACCTCATAAGGTGAAACTTGGGGATGACTATCAATACCCTATAAAAGGAAGTGGTGAAGCCTCCTACAAGATAAACTCTGGGAAGTCTTTAAAAATGCAAGATGTTCTATATGTACTTGGACTCAAGAAGAATCTTCTCTCCATATCATCTTTGGATGCAAAAGGGATGAGAGTTGCATTTGTGGATGGCCAAGTACTTATGTGGCCTAAAGGTAATACCATTGATGATGCAGTAGTGATTGGAGAGCAAGAGGGAGGACTGTACAAATTGAAGGGACAACCTGAACATGCCATGGTACATGAATCCATGGAGCCAAGTGAACTTTGGCATAGAAGGCTTGCTCATGTGCACTATAGGGCACTACCAATTGCAAGCAAAGTAGTAGAAGGTCTTCCTGAAATCCAGTCAAAGCATGAAGGTGTTTGCAAAGGACGTGCAAAAGGAAAGAACACAAAGAAGGCATTTCCAAGCAGTGAAAGCAAAGAAAAAGGAATCTTGGATATTATCCACTCCGATGTATGCAGACCAATGTCATCCAGTTCTTTGAGTGGGTATGTATATTATGTTTCTTTCATTGATGATTTATCTAGGAAGACTTGGGTTTATTTCTTGAAGAACAAAGATGAAGTGTTTGATAAGTTCAAGGATTTCAAAGCCTTGATAGAAAATCAAACTGATAAGAAGATCAAGATCTTTAGATCCAACAATGGCGAAGAATTCACTTCAGGGGACTTCAAGAAGTTATGCAATGATTCAGGGATTAAGAGGGAGTTGACCACTCCTTACAATCGACAACAAAATGGGGTTGCAGAAAGGAAGAATAGAACAATCATGGAAGCAGCACGGGAAATGCTCCATGACCAAGATCTACCCATGCACCTATGGGAAGAAGCAACCAGAACAACAGTATATGTACAAAATAGAACACCACACAAGATACTTGACAATAAGACACGAGAAAAAGTTTTCTCTAGTAAGAGACCAGAAGTTAGCCATCTCAGAATATTTGGTTGTCCAGTATATACATATGTTCCAAAAGAAAAGAGGACAAAGTTAGATCCTTCAGGAAAGAAGGGTATATTTGTGGGGTACAGTGAAAGCTCGAAGGCATACAGAATATATTTTCCAGGGTTCAAGAAGATTGATATCAGCAGAGGTGTGACTTTTGATGAAAACTCAGCATACATCAAATCCAGGAAGACACCTCTTGAAGACTATGAAGAACAAAGGATACCCAAAACTCAAGACACCACCATGAATGAAGCAATACCAAAAGTGGATCATGAAATAGAAGATCCACAAGAACCTGTAGATCCACCCCGTGAGAAGAACTCGCACAAGAGGAAACCTGCATGGGATAGAGAGCTCATCCAAGATGCATAAAGGTATGGTATTCCAAAGGAGGAACACAGAGAAAGGAAAAGGAAAAGATCACACACCAACTATGTTGCCTTGCTCTGTGACATTATGAACAAATAACCTTCCAGTTATGAAGAAGCAGCGGAAAAGAAAGAATGGAAGGATTCCATGGTTGAGGAATACCAGTCGATCATGAAGAATGATGTTTGGGATGTGATCCCAAGACCAGATGGGAAGTCTGTTGTGACTTCCAAGTGGATCTACAAGATCAAGCATGTTGCAGATGGAAACATAGAGAAATACAAGGCAAGGTTTGTGGCTCGTGGCTTCTCCCAAAAAGAGAGGATAGATTATGAAGAGACTTTTGCACCTGTAGCCAGATACACTTCCATCAGAACAGTACTTGCTCTGGTTGTAGTGATGAAGTGGAAGATACACCAGATGGAAGTGTATGTGGAGCAGCCACTCGGTTTTGAAACACATGGCAGGGAGTCATATGTGTGCAGATTGAAGAAAGCCTTGTATGGCTTGAAGCAAGCACCTAGGATATGGTACGGCAGGATAGACAGTTTCCTGTCTAGTTTGGACTTTACCAAGAGTAAAGCAGATTCCAACCTTTATTACAAGGTTGAGGAAGGTGAACCAGTGATACTCCTATTGTATGTGGATGACCTGTTTTTGACAGGAGAGGATAGGTTGATTGCCGACACGAAGAGGAAGCTTGTTGCCTAGTTCAAGATGAAGGATTTGGGTATGATGCATTACTTTCTAGGTATGGAGGTGTGGCAGAGTGCAGATGGAATCTTCCTTGGACAAGGGAAGTATGCAGTAGATATCTTGAAGCGGTTCGGGATGATGGACTACAAGTCCATGGCCACACCTATGGCATCGAACCTGAAGCTATTGAGTGATGCTTCATCAGAGTCGGTTGATGCCACGGTGTATCATCAGATGATTAGGTCCTTGATGTACCTGACGAACACGAGACCAAATATTTGCTTTGCAATGAACACCTTGAGCCAGTTCCTGACAGATCCTAGACATGTTCACCTGATTGCTGTAAAGCATATTCTGAGGTACCTAAAAGGTACAATTGATTATGGGATCAAGTATGATGCGAATCAAAAGTTTAACCTGGAGGGTTATGTTGATTCAGATTAGGCAGGCAGTGCTGCAGATAGGAAAAGCACTTCGGGGTGTTGCTTCAGTATGGGATCAGGTGTGATCTCTTGGTTTAGCAGGAAACAATCCTGTGTAGCATTGAGTACAGCCGAAGCAGAGTATGTTGCAACTTGTTCGGCTAGTTGTGAGGCAGTATGGCTAACGAAGCTACTGTCTGATTTATTTGATCTCTAGTTGGATGCTACATGTATCTATTGTGACAACTAGAGTTGTGTGAAGTTGTCAGAGAACCCGATGTTCCATGACAGGTCGAAGTACATCAAGATCAAATATCACTATATCAAGTATATGGTGCAAAGAGGAGCAGTGAAGCTTCAGTATGTTGCAACAGATGAGCAGATTGCAGATGTGTTGACCAAACCACAAGCCAGAGTGAAGTTCGAATAATTCAGAAAGAGGCTTGGTGTTCTCCAGATAGAGGATACTTTGAGGAAGAAGTGATGGGACACATTTTTTGGAGCCATTCCAAGCATGGTAGTAGGAGGATCCTTCCCATTGTTGTGGATGTAAGCGTTGTGTGATGAGCATCAGGACGATGCTCCAGTTACTGCTATGTATGATGATCAGGATGATCATATGTGATGAGCATCAGGACGATGCTCCAGATGATTTGCATCAATGTACATGATCAGGATGATCATGCGATGATTGTATGCATCAGGACGATGATGTGACGATGACTAGGATGATCATTTGATGATGATGTACTGTATGATGATGATAGTATGATCATGAGCTTTGTGTGAGGATGATCAGGTTGATCTTAAGTATCAGGATGGTACTCTGTGGCCGTGGACAGGTTGTGCAAGGGTAGCATGTAATATGTCCTGGAGATTCGGACAGGTTGTGCTAGTCACGTAAAAGGCCTCAGATGCTCTTTAGAGTTCTTGCTGAGCAAGACACTCTTTTAAGGTTTTGCTAGCCCACATGTAATACGTCCTGGAGATCCGGATAGGTTGTGCTAGTCACGTAAAAGGCCTCGGATGCTCTTTAGGGTTCTTGCTGGGCAAGACACCCTTTTAAGGTTTTGTGGGGACCACATGTAATAAGTCCTAGAGATCCGGACAGGTTGTGCTAGGCATGTAAAAGTCCTCGGATGCTCTTTAGAGTTCTTGCCGGTTGTGCTATGCACATAAACATTCCTGGGACACTCTTTTAAGGTTTTGTGGAGATTACATGTAATCAGTCCTGGAGGTCCGGACAGGTTGTGCTAGGCACGTAAAAGTCCTCGGATGCTCTTTAGAGTTCTTGTTGAGCAAGACACTCTTTTAAGGTTTTGTAAAGGTCACATGTAAAAGATCCTGGGAGATCCGATAGGTTGAGCTATGTGCTCATAAAAGGCCTGGGATGCTCTTTCAAGGTTTTGTTGACGCACGTAATTAGTCTTGAGGATTCCACAAGATGGCCAGCTCGCGGAGATGATGAAGACCCACAGGAGGCTAGGCCTACAACCAACATGAAAAAGGGTTGGCTCTGAAAACTTCCTATGACGATAATAATTGAGAGATAGCACCAGTGATCGAGATGACGAGTACAGCAGCGGTGACGATGATGCTCCGTGATCCAGTGATGATGATCCAGATCCATAATTGAAGACTTGTGTCGATATGTATTGATGACCTGTGTATAGAGAATACCTTCCTAGTAAGAGGGAGTGTTGATGTATTTGTAACTTCAGAAGATATTCTTCTATGTATTACACTTGTACTTTATTATATCCAGGGTGGAGATGTATTATTCCTCCAATCAGGAGTGTCGTCATTTGTATTTGTAAGTGTCGCAACTTATATTTGATGGGTTATTAGACCACCAGTGTGGGGTCGACCCTGCTTGTGTCATGTGAGTGGGTTATTAAACTTCCTTAGGAATTCGACCCAGCTAGAATTAAAGGCAGGTCAAGTTGTGTATAAATAGAGAGTGAGTGTGTCTCATTCTATTCATTCACTCACTCATCCAACTCGCATTAGTTAAGAGAGGAGTGCGCACAAGTGGAGGAGGAGTAGCTGTTGGAGTCATCTATCTTTGGTTTTTATCATTGTGATCTTGTATTGTGGCCTATTCTATCTCTAAGGAAGTTTCGGGGTTTTTCACCTTCTTGGTTTTCCCCGAGGAAACTATGTGTCTCTTGTGTTTATGATTGTTATGTTGTGCTTGTTATTCTCTTAGTAGGATCCTAGATAATGTTTGAATGCATTTATCAAAAAATTAACATCCAGCATGGAACGTATTCGGTTCTTCTTCAATTATAGGACAACTGCCAAAATAATATTCCACTATCCCAGGGGAGGGGAGAGAAGGGGATGGAGGTCTGGTGTTGCTTTCTGGGAGAGTGTTGCCATTCTCTGCCTCCTTAGTGTCGCCTTTCTACGCAGAGCTGGGTGTGGCCAACGTTGCAGGAGGATGACCGCCGCCCACCCTGACATGTTCATCCACCACTTTCATAGCGTCCTCTTGTCCAGCCTGGTCTTCATTGCCATCGATCTTTTGGAGCATATCTAGCTCGTTGTTGCGCCCAAGGGAGAAATTATCCCAGCTCATACTGGTGTCCATAATGTTCAGACCATCTCTTATTTATGTCAGGTAGGTTTTGAAGTTCCTGAGCGTGCTTTTGTTGGCGGACCAATTGGCCATAACTTCCTCCACCAAGGTGCTCATCATGTTCTTAATTAACCAGTAGTGGTTAATGTTTCCACCATTTCTTCCCTAAGCAAGCATGGCCACGACTCTGCGTGCTTCCCAGTTGTCTATGAGACTGCAGGTGGGTGCAGAGATGCCCTCCGCATATCCATCCATCGTTGTCCAGTCAATGATGTTTCTGGGTCTCCTGCCGGAACCTTTCCTTCTACCCACTCGTCGAGGAGTGCCTTTGGGCCTTGTCATAGTAGTGGGGCAGCTGAAATCGTCTGGACTCAGAGCCGAGGCAAGAACAACAATACAGTGCCGAGCGGGATCCAGAGCGGTGGGATAATCACGAATGCTAACGGTGAAATGCAGGAAGCCTTGCTTGCTTGCTTTATCCCTATGGAAGGAGTTAATGAAATCCGCAGCCATTATTGAGAAGGGTGGCAAATTAAAGTTTGAGGTTCCTTCCACCACCATCCTCCGACGTTGAGGTGCTTTCTGCATGAGGCCAAGTTAATGTTGTGCATTGAAGCAGGTCCTCGCGAATTAACTCCCAACCTTCGTCTTGGTAAGTGTGTTGATAGGTGGAGGGCTCGACAGGTCAAAGTCCTGTCATCTGGCTATTTTGCTCATGAAGGTGGTGGGCTCCAAAGGGGAGCTGGCTCGTGCGAGTAGGACTGTCACCCGGATCCGGGGAGTTGGTGCCTCCATGGTTATAATTGAAAATATATTGGATTATGTATTGTTAAGTTAATAATAGAACATTGAGTTAGATGTTAGTTTTTGTAATAATTGCAAATTAATCAATAATTGGGTAAATTGCAATTAATTTTCTTCATAATTAACCAATGAATGCAACTTTTGTCTATCTGTATGATTTGTGTGTTATCATTTACAACACAATTCCAGATTGGAATAGTTGACCCTGAACGATTATAATGGAAAATATATTGAATTATTAATGTTAAGTCAATAATAGAACAATGGCTCAGATATTAGTTTTTGGTAAATAACTATTTTACTTCAGAATTAATTAATTAATGCAACTTTTGCCTATTTGTAGGATTTATGTGTTATCATTTACAGCACAATTCCAAATTGGAATAGTTTACACCTATAAGATTATAATGGAAAATACATTGGATTATGTTTTATTGAGTTAATAATAGAACAATGAGTTAGATATTAGTTTTGTAATAATTGGGGATGAATCAATAATTGGGTAAATTGCTAGGTACAATTAGGTAAAGGAAATATGTATGCATTGCTTACACTTAGGGGCATCTATGATCTATTAATCTATGTCTTTGCATGGAGTTTGTGTTACGATTTAATATCCCTCTAATTCGATATCTATTCACTGGGAAATGCAATATGATTTAATAGTATTGTTATGCATTGATTTAAGTGACATTACATTTTTATCATATCAGTTTTGCATTGGATTTATTGTGGGAATGTTCTTTTTAACTATTGTTAAGATGTATTGCTTACCCTAAAAGACATTATGATTTATTGATCTATGTATTTAGATGGATATTTGAGTTATGATTTAATATCTCTCTAATTTGAAATCTGTGCATTTGGAAATGCAATATGAATTTAATAGTAGTATCAACGTGTGTTGATTTCGATGATATTACATTTTGTATGATATCAGTTAGTTAAATAGTTGAAACCCTAATCTAATTCAATTACCAAAGTTAATCGAGCTAGATAAAATCACCACAATTAAATAGTCGAAACCCTAATCTAATTCAATTACTATTTTGACTATGTATTGGCATCTAATATTATAATTTGGTAATTCAGTAATCAAATTTTGTACATGGAATCTTTTACTTGAAGTAATTATGGCTAGGTATATTCACCATTTACAAATTCAAAAAGAATATAGAGAAATACTTGGAACTCTAGATAGAATCACCACAATTAAATGGTTGAAACCCTAATCTAATTAATAGAAATGACACTAAGCAAACATAATCCAAAAGTTGAGCATATCGTTAAGTCATTGTTGGAGCCAACAACCCCATGGTTGATCCATTCGTTCTGGCCAAAGCCTTCCATCCATCAATTTTATCCATTTCACATGATATCATTTAGTTCTGACCATTTTGTATGATATCATTCAGTTAAATAGTTGAAACCCTAATCTAATTCAGTTAAATTGAGGGACATCTATGATATATTGTTCTGTGTCTTTAGATGGAGATTTATGTTATGATATAACATCCCTCTAATTTGGAATATGTGCATTGGGAAATGAAATATGATCTAATAGTATTTTTTATATGCATTGATTTCAATGATATTACATTCTGTATGATATCATTTAGTTAAATGGTTAAAACTCTAATCTAATTTAGTTACCACATTTAGTTGAGTAGATAGAATCATCGTAGTTAGCCGAGTAGAATGACATCTATGATCTATTTATCAGGTCAATGTTGGAGCTAAAAACCCCACGGTTGATCCATCGATTGTTATGGTCATTTTGTATGATATCATTCAATTAAATAGTCAAAACCATAATTTGATTTAGTTACCATAGTTATTCGAGTAGATATAATTGCCACAATTAAATAGTCAAAAACATAATTTGATTGTATATTGGCATCTAATATTTAAATGTGGGAATTCAATAATCGAAGTTTTTTGTGTTGCTTTGATTTTAGGAATGTTCTTTCTTCGTATTGTTAAGATGCATTGCTTACAGTGACATACATCTACGATCTACTGATCTATGTCTTTAAATGAAGATTTGCATTATGATCTAACATCTCGCTAATTTGAAATTTGTGCGTTGGGAAATGCAATATGGTCTAATAGTATTTTTAAGATGATTTTTTTTTTCAATGGAACACATCGTGGGAAACCCTCAGGTACTTCCCCTCATTTCGAGGATGGTACCCAAGGTAAACCACCGGCCCTAATTACGGGGCCTAACCCGGTGGGGACATCAAGTGAGGCCCTGCATAGCCACCTGAGGATTTGACCCCAAGACCTTCTGTTTGCGATTACAACACTCAGCCACTTAAGCTAACCCACTGGGATAATTTTAAGATGAATTTATTTCAAGGATATTACATTTTGTATGATATCATTCAGTTAATTATACATGTAATTCATCCTTAAATTTCACATAAGAAAATATTACAATGATGCATATGACAAAATTTTCCATTGAAACTTGCTTGGTGTTTGACAATCTATAAGTAACAAGAATTAACATTGGACAAAGAAACTATAAATATTGGAAATAAAGAGAGACATGGTCTCACATTTACAACAATATCTCATATTAAGGGCTAATGGTGTTCAAACTCAACCTCCTTTCACATATGATCGATATGAGAAGATGGCAAAGGGGACATGAGTGACTTTAATAAAAGTTGAAGAAGACATGTTGAGATTGATCACTCTGTAATATATATTGTAATTCATCATTAAATTTCATTGCATTATTTCACATTTATTATCACTGGACATGGTTATTACATTATTACAATTCACAATTTTGATCGTGTAAATATTTTTTAAAAATTTTGGACGAGATAATTCAATGTGGTAATTTTAGTTTTTAAGCAACATTGTTTTGATGCGGCCACTGCAATTGGAACCATCATAGATCCATCTTAACTCTAGCTCTATCAAGTGTCGAGAGGGATCGGATCCCTTTAGGTGCAAACCTTTCCTCAAGTTTACAACTGTAATAGGGGTTTTCACATCAAGGGATTTGATCCTTCTCGGAACTTAATAGAGACAGAGTTAAGATGGATCTTTGTTAGTTTAGTTTAAAATTCAATGAATGTATTGGGTGTCTTCAAAGATTCCATGGTGTTCATGGTTCCTAAGACAAAAAAATACATGTTTAATCAGATTACAATTTAAGAGTGTTTGACCATGACCATTGAAGCCAATTGGGTTCCATGAAATTTCTCATCAAACACTTTCAATAATATTTTACATAATATCACCCAATAACATAATATATTTTTCTTAATCATTTTGAGAAAGTATATAATAAAAATGTTGCGGGTTATATTTTTTACTAAGTTAATTTTGTACAAATCAAAATAGGACTTTCCATGAGTAGGCAATTGCCTTCCCGAAAAGCGTATCTCCTTTGTATTATTATGAGAATCTAAATGCTTAAAGACATGCCTAGAAGAGGATCAATCAGTCAATAAAGTATAAGTTGCAAGCACATACATTCTTCTATCACTGGTATTGACATTGAAAGTGCTTTGAGGCCCTTCAAAATATTTAGGGGTTGGTGGTCTTTCTATAAGAAAAACTCCCTCGAGCATCTGAAAAACCTATCCCATTGAAGGTCACCTAGAAGATTGCTCTTGAATACACCAAAATCTAACTTGAATGACCCTTTGCACCTGATCCATATTTAGAATCCCACCAAGCCTCTTGTCCACTATGTTCGAAATACCCCACCCCCCTTTAAATTACTCAAATGCACATGCTCAGAACTTCGCCCATGACTCTATCTCCAAGATACAAAGGCACATGCATTTATTTTGAAAATGGGAAGATAATATTTACATCTAGAACAGGTTTATACAAGTGTTATATACTGATTGTAAAGAAGAAGAGCATGCTGCATAACAACATATTTAGATTATAGTCCTAATGACAGCTAGTAATCCCTATATTTACTTTAATTAGTTTCCATTGACTTTTTTGTCCCTTTTGAAGTATGGTATATCCATTTGCTTCAATAAGCTGCCATAAACGCCACTTGTAATTTTTAAAGTGTGATCTGACTTGGACAAAGAAAGCTTAGATCTATGGTATAGCTCGAGACAAAAGAACCCATATACTATAAACTTTGCACCTTTAAGGCCACATGTGTTATCCGTTGATGCCATAAGCACAAAACATTCAAGATTTTTTGATGCACGAGTTTAAGAACACGGAGGAGATTCATTCTTCTTTGATGAGATTTTAGGAAGACATTGATTGTTATTTGTTGAATACATGTCAAAACACAACATACAATCGCATACCTTCCTTAGTGACCAATGGAAAACATTTGATCCCATGCCTAGGAAGTTGAAGTATTCACGACTGCAAATTAAATCCACAAAGCCTTTTTCTTCTAATTTTCATAACGCATATAGAGAAATACCTTAAGCCTTTGTGGAAACTATATGTCACCTCTCATACTAGCCATTGGGAGTACTCATGATTTGATTTTGAGTTGGAAAAGCTCAAGGCTTAAATGTAGCTCTATGCTTGTTAGGCATGCTCGTTCTAAGTGTTTAAAGGACTTCTTAGAGTTTTCATCTTTTGGATTTGGAAAATAAAACTAAGTTTGCCATTGCAAAATAATATTAAAACCTAACATGCAATAAATAAATGAAAAGACATAGAGGTGTTGCCTTTACCCATGTTGATGGTGCAATAATAATAACCCATGTCATTGCATTATTTTTTCCAAGTAAAACAATCTACATCTTTCTATGACAATAAAATGACTTGCAAACACCCTGCAAAGGACATTCAATTCCATCCTATCTGCCATTTCTATAGAGCCTTTACTTGAATCTCTTTCCAAATTCTATTGACATTGATCTATATCTATATCTTTGTCTCTGCATACTATTGTATTCTCAGTCAAAAGCCAAAAACAATGAAGCATATGATCTAGAAAACAATGAAGCATGTGATGTGGAATTGTCAAGTTCCTAGGTTGTTTTGGGACTCAGTTGCAACATAATATAGCGTTATCTTTGTTGCTCTACTACATTGAAAATGGGTTTTCTTCAGGGACATTACCTTCTCATGGAATCTGCAATATCAGTGCAAACTTTTCAAGAGATCAATAAACCATTTAGGTTGACAAAAGTTGTTATTTTCATATCAATTTTGACCATTTAATTTTCTTCTTGTGTAACTTTTGATGTACATGTAAATTGATATTTTATGTGCGTGCAAATTCATATTATTACAGCCACAAGAAATATAAATGTGCCTGGTAAATAGACCTTACATAAAAATGACTTTGCAAAGATTACTGCCAATGTCATAAAACATGGTTGGAAAAGCTAGAGAGCAAAAACTACACAACATTTAAAACACCACCCATCAAGTGGTGGCTTAGTGGTTGGGATAGGTCATCCTATGCAAGTAGGCCATATTCAAACACAAACAAGTGTAGCTATAATCTATGTGAGAACAGGTGTTTGACCTCACAGAGATTTGTCCCTCCATCATCAAAATGACTTGAATAGATGTCAATACAAGACAAATTTGTTAAAGTGAACAATAATAGGTATTATGTATTTTATTATCATTACCCCTCTATGCTAATATCACTTTCAGAATAAGCAATGCAAATGAACCACCGATACTTACAAGGAAACATTATCACGACCTGGGTATTGACTTATACTCTTTTCTTAAGGGGCCATCATCATAGGTAGGACATTATATAGACACCAAACTATTATAAGACTCTTTGCTTGATGTTTATGGCCCCAAGCAACATAGAGAATATGATCCCTACTTAAAGGAAGAAATTGTGTTGGATCCCTAAGCTTCATCAACTCAAAAAAAAAAAAAGTTTAAAAAAATTGGATAATAATGTATGATTACCAATGTAGAACAAAAACCATGATAAAAGGATTCAACATTCACAACTAGGCAATAATAATGGCTACATGTTTCCTTTCAAAAACTATAATAAGTAATTGGGGTCATATACCTTCCAGAAAACTTAACAATAAATTATATTTTCTAATGAGATAAATATGAGGTAGCTAGAGGAAACATGCAAAGGTGTGTCTATTAGAACTGTGAAACCTCAGTTATTTCAATAAACCCATAAATCTAAAACATGAAGGAAACTTAAGTACCCATAAAGAACAACGCATGAATAATTTCATCAATTTAATCCAATGATTTTGTAAACATCAAAGAAACTTAAGTAGAGTGTAGGACTATTCGTACAAAATTATTTCCTGAATTTAATCTAACAACCCTAGAACTATCCTCCATCCAATTTTATTACAACTTCAACGAAGGATTCACTAAAGGAGATCAAGGTTGCTTTTAACCTGTATATTTTAAACCAATGACATTTACACGCATAGTGCCATAATGACATGCACATGAATTCATATGTAGTGGGATCTCAACAAATGCCTTCTAGAAGAGAGATTACTCTGGAGTTTGAAGGTGCTTGTCAGAGGCAGCTACAGATTATGAAAGTGTAATGTTTAGGTTCAAATATGGTCATGGATACTATTGTTTCATTGGTAGAAGAAACTTTAGAATAAATATCACAGGAGAGGATGCAAAAGGATTCCAAAAGCTTGAAAGGAGAAGAATAGGTCTAGCATGAGGCAATATTACTAAGGTAGAAGAAAGAGAGATTTAATAGAAGAAACAAGACTTCTTCTACTTCTCCATGAGATAAAATCGATGGAGAGGATTAAAAGGAGTTAGAAATGAGTAATGGACCTAAATATCTAGCTCTAGAGAATGAGAAAAAGGATAAGGAGCAGAGTTAGAATTAAGACAAGCATACAAAACCCCTCGAGGAAAATGTGAACAACAATTTCAATGACAACATTGGAGTATGAAACAAGAAATCTAAGAAACAACACAATAGGACCTTTCCCAGAGATGAAAAGAGTAAGAAATGGGGCAAAAGGATCAAATTTGGCAAAAACAAAAATAGATTTATCATTTCATTGCAAGCAGTTTTGGAGAGTGGCTTGTATAAATTCTTTGGATTTTAATATTGTGGCCTCTTTTCTTTGAAAAAATAACAAAAGTATGACAATTAATACGATATTTTCTTTCACCTTACAAGAAAAGGAATTCCTAGTAAACTTATTTTCATTGCGATGGTACAATAACAAAAATCCCTGTTGTTTGGTACATACACAATGGAATTGTGTAGGTACATTATATTTTAGATACATGTGTATGTAAGTCATACAAGTCCATGAATTTTTAACTTATGGTCATAGATTGGTATCTGCATCTTGTTGATTATAACATAAAACCTGCTTTGCGTAAATTGATAATGTCATAAGAGTCATAATGTACACATCGGGGACTCATATAGAGCATTATACAAGATAAAATGCTTAGCCAAATTTATATCACATGATAGGAATAACACCCAAAGAAACTGCATACATAAAAAAGGGTTAATAGACACCACTTCATCTATAGCATTACCCTATAAATGTCGTCGAACTGAGTCTTTGTGGTGAATCTCTCAAACATACAAAAACATTGGAAAAGCCAACGAAGAAGTAAAGATACCAAATCTTGCTCATAATTTGTCATAGCCATAAATATGCAAAATTCAAGTTTTGTGAATAGAAAAGATGAAACTTTCATATTGCGACCTGGAAAAAAAAGACTAACCTGTGAAAAATTGGGGAAACTTTACAAGACGGATAACTGCCTCTTACAAAGCTTGTTTGGCACTTTCAAGCCCTGCAACATCACTCCATTTCACATTAGGCTTCTCACAAATTATAGTTGAATTGATGCCCAGACACAATTTTGCTTGCAAAGAATCCTCTCCATTTCCACCCCCATCCTTGTTGTCGGGCTTGGTCTTCGCTCTTGTCACAACAACTACATCACCTTTTGTAGTAGGACCTACACTACCTTCGTCATCTAACATGGCATGAATCTCCTCCGCCCTTCACAAATACTCAATAAAATTTTGTGCAATGCCCTCTTTAATCTTGGGGTTCTTTTCATACTTTATATGAGTTTTGAAGTGTTCAAGGGCATTCATGTAAAGGGGAAAGTCCTTGGCATAATTCACTGCATTACCCTCTTGCATTGCATGTTTAACATACTATATTGCATGCTCCTTGAAATTGTTATACATTACTGCTACTAATTATTGCGTGTATAATCATTTGGTGTTTCGCCCTATAGAGTGGAGTACATGAAGAACAAGGAAATTCCAATCAGACAAATAGCCCTACCAAGTTTCCACTGCATAGGAATGCGAAAACAAATTTCCCAAGAGGCCCCACTCTATGAAAATCAAAACCCCAAGCTACCCATCTCAACTATATCCTCTGAATTTCTCTATAAACCAAAACCCAACATAAAAATTGATTAATATCCTCAATAAAACAAAGCGCCAACAATGACCACATTCTCAAAGGTGAAGGCCAAAATCATCTGAGGCCTCAAAGAGTCAAAAGCATGGGTGTCAAAGGTGGTAATCAATTATGGAGTGTGTTTGTTCCGGTCAATGATCTTCCTTGCATGTATCAAACTTGGAGGCCTCGAGACGTTGGCATTTTGGCATGGTTGGATGGCCAATTTCCCAACTATGTCGTGTATGTGTCATGTACTGCAAAGTTTTCACGAAAATTGCACTGAATTGCCAGAGGTTAATTGCAAAACATGATAGAACAGAGTAAATTTGGTGTGGAGAGTGATGTATGTGGCATTAAATAATTAGCTCAATGGACGACGAATCTAACATAGTGCCACAAACCCAACTTCTATGGGAAAAAAAACATCTTCAACATAATTAGTAGAAGCATACACAAATATCACATAAACGATCTCATCAGGGAAACTCATTACCAACATTTTGTTGTTTGTAACCAGTTTGTAGAGGGCAAGATTGATCCCAATAATGGGAAGTTGGGATTTATTTACTCTAAAAGTAATGTAACCTGAGTTTCTATTTACACAAGCAATAACAACTAGGGTTGCAAATCTACTTCAAATAGAGCACATAACTAACAATTGGACGCACACATAGAGTTCACATGTATTTTCCTCCTATTCCTCTTTGTTCTCCTCTACCTTCATTCTCTTCTTCTTCACGAGGAAGAATCATCCATCCTCCCTCCAAAAGTTTATTTTCTCTATCAAAAGTCCCTTCCCACTTAAACTTTGCATATAAAAACATTAAAATTTGCCCAATAACCTTTAATAAAGAGGTGGAGGCTCAACTTATAAACAAAATATACATGTGCTTTGGTAAGTCTACCACCATTTGCATATGATATTAAAGGCCACAATGGAAACTAGACTTAGCCATCCTTAAATCACTGCTAAAATCACATTATGATTTGCTTCAGGGTGGGGACCCATCAAACATTAGCGCCAAGAAAAGGAAAGTTACGAGGAAAACATGTGTCGATGGATGAGAGATGATCGACGACTCATACTGCATCACATCATGACCCCCTCTTCCACTACAATATTTCGAACAATCATTATGAATGAATCAAAGCTACCAAATGAGGAAGAGGTTGGCTAATTGAGATTCCCACGGCAACCCATACTCCTTTTCACTACCATCTTTTAAAACTATGCACCGGTTTGATGCCCCTACATCATATTCACTAGGTAAAACGAAAGGTGAACTCCTGCTCATAAAATTGGAATAATGATAAGATGAAGTCTATGTCATTCATTCCAAATTTGTTCCAATTTTGCCTCTGAGATCCAAGTGGCTTCTTCAAATCCTTTGTCTACCGAATGAACCACATATTTATTCATTCTTTGGCTTCTAGTTCTTTTGACAAACCTCTCTTCCAATATTTTTGCAGTCTCATGCCTCTCACACTTTGGGATCTACTCCTTCCAATCAACAATATACCCATCATGATCCACCATGCCTTCATAATTATACAAATCAATGATGTTGAAGGTTGGCGAGATATCCAAACCACAATGCAACTTTAGAACATAGGCATTGTCTGAAGTCTTTTTCAAGATCTTACAATGCCCTTTCTTCTTCATTTCTAGCTTATTATAAGTGCCCTTTGGAAAAAATTCTTTCCTCAAATGTGCTAACACAAGGTCTCCTTCCTCAAATGTACCAACACAAGGTATTCTTCCTCAAACTTCTCTACTCAACTTTTTGCATGATCCCTTTGCTTATAACCTTGGGTACTCCACTATAGATACTACTATACTTACTAAGGTACTTCCTTTATTTGTTAAGCAAGTGACTCTACATCTACACTCCTCTTGCAATCTTGCCAAATTAATCACTTATATTGGCAATCTCCCATTCACAACATGGACTAGACTCTCGATATGTTCACTAAATTCTGGTACATAAATTCAACTTGTATCAACACCAAATCCCATTGTCCTAGTTTCTCTCCAACCAAACATCTCAACAAATTTCCAAGGCTTATATTAACTACCTTGGTTTGTCCATAAGTTTGTGAATGATATGCAACACTAAATTGCAATTTTATGTCAAGTTTTTTCCACGGGGTCCTTCAAAAATGACCAATAAATTTGTTTTCCTTATATGAGGTTATGCTTCTTGGCAAACCATGTAAACAAACAATTTCTCTAAAGAATAAACCAACTATGTTGATTGCATCACTAGTTTTCTTACATGGAATGGAATGTGACATTTTTGAAAATCTATTAAAAACTATGAATATAGAATTGTTACTTCATTGGATTCTTTACAATGCCAACACGAAGTCCATGTTGGTTCTAGTGCTAGCAATGTTGTATACAATCTGGTATTTTGACTTCTTCCCTTGGCATGTTGACAAATTCCATAGTTCTCAACTCACTTCTTCATGCTCTTAGCAATCTTAGGCCAATAATAGCGCTTGTAAACTAATTCATGGGTCTTGTCCATCCCTAAATGCCCACTCAAGGCCCCGTTTTGTAGCTCTCGAATGAGGTTTTTTTTTCTCATTAACCCTCTTGGAATACATAGATTTTGATTTATCCTTCTTAGATAAAGTAGTCCAATAATGAAGTTTGGTTGCCACTCTATGGTTCTTTGATGGCTTTCCAAAAATCTACATCTATTCCATACAATATCTTCTATCCCTACTATCCCCAATATCATAGTAATTAATAAGGAAGTCCTTCTACTCAATGCATTAGCTGCATTGTTAGATTTTCCAGACCCGTGCTTCAATACAAATGTGTAACTTTGGAAGAGTTCCACCCATTTAATGTGTTATTGATTTTACTTTGTTTGGTAGCAGATATATTTCAGCTCTCGGTGATCGATATAAAGGACAAATTCCTTGGTCCATAGGTAATGCCCCCACTTCTTAAATGCATGTATTATGGCATGCAACTCTTGATCATATACATAGTAATTTTTCTTTGCATCATTCAAATTCTCACTAAAGAATGCAATTGGCTTTCCCTCTTAACTAGGAACCGCTACAATTGTTATCCTTCTAGCATCACAATCCGCTTGAAACATTTACCCAAAATATGGCAAAGCCAACGCTAGCCTCTCAGTGACTTTCTCTTTGAACAAATCAAAACCTTTTTGTGTTGTTGGGTTCCATTGAAACTCTCCCTCTCTCATACATGATGTCGATGTTGCACATATACCACTAAAATAAACTCATGATAGAAGTTAGCTAAGCCATGAAATCTTCTTACCTCAAATGTACTTTTAAGAATTGGCCACTCTACAATTGCTCTTGCCTTCTTCGTATCCATCTTCAACAAATCTTGAGATATCACAAATCCCAAGTACTTAGTTCTTCCTTCATTAAATGACATTTTTGAAAATTTATGAGTAGCTTCTCATGCTTCAACCACTCGATCACTTACCTCAAATTACTCATGTGCTCCTCTTTGATCTTATTCCTTTGACTTAAAGGTTGTCTTCCATTCATCTCCTTCATGGATTCAAATTTGGTGATATCCATTCTTTAGATTAATCTTACTGAAATACTTCACTCCACTCAAATAGTAAATTAAATCATCCATTCTCCATAGTGGACACCGATAATTGATGGTAATCTTGTTGATGGCCCTTGAATTGGTGCACATATGCCATTATCTTCCTTTCTTCAATGCTAGCACAACATGTATTGCACATGGGAAAGCTCTCTCTTATTAATCCTCAATTGAATAGCTCAAGGACTTGCCTATTAATCTCCTCAGATTCATTTGGTCTCGATTGATGTGGTGCTTTGTTTGTACATGGAATAAATTCAATTTGATGGGGAATGCTCCTCATAGGTGGCAATCCCTCAAGTAGATCATATGAAATAACCTCCTTAAACTATGTTAATGGCTCACTAACCTCTCTTGTTATGCCACTTCCATTCCCTTCTAAAATTAAATCCTCTAGAAAAATAACAAAGCAATATCTTGCCCGCCTTTCTTCTTTCAAGATCTCTTTTTTGTGCATCACATCACTCTACTACCACTGTTGTAATTAATGTTGTTGTTGTTGTCTTCTTTTCCTCCTTCACAGGCAACAATATAAACTTATTTTCGCCTTTCTGTAGGATAAATTTATTCTTTACTCCATCATGAACAACTCTCTAAACAAATTGCCAAGGCCTCCTCAACAAAAAATGGCATGAATCCATACATCACATAAGACTTGGTCATTGTGATTCCCAGGATGGAAATTTACCAAGCATTGCTCGAAAACAATGACATGATGTACCTTTTGCAACCAAGAGACTCGATAAGCATTCAAATGTGGGTTTCATTTCAACTTCTCTATCAGGTCCTTCAATATCAAGTTCTTAGTGCTACCACCATCCAAAAAAAGTGAAAAACACTTACCTCCAATCATGCATTCAGTTTAAAAAATCGCCTTTCATTGTCATGACTCTTTCTTTTCAAATTGGTACCATGGCTTCAATAGCACTCTTAGGAACATAAGAATCTCCCCACACTCTTGTTGCACTTCATCATTATTCTCTCCAGCGATTGATCCAATTGTGTTCCCACCTCCTCGAGAAATGTGGGTTTTCCTTCTTTCCTTCTATTAGCATTTAAATTCTGTGGACACTCATAAGTTCCATGCTCCTATGCTCTGCCCTTAAAACATGCTCCTCTAAATCTTCTTCCACTACCTCTATGAGTTCCCTTGCCCCTAGGAGTGTCGTAGTTCCTTTAAATTGCTAGTTTGCAACACTGGTATTAGTGCCTTCTTCCCCCTTATTTTTGCTACTTTGTCCTCTTATGGAAATGTTATTGCCTCTACCTCCTATTCCTTTACTATATGGAACTTTGTTTCTTTATTGAAAGCTTCAAAGCACGAAGATATGCCTTTGCAACTGACCAAATTCTCACCATACTTAACATATATTTAATAAGATGTCAGAGGCCATTAATGAATCCAACGACAAACTCACCTCCTTCGTCAATTTGTCTATAGCCCATGGACAACATATAAAATTCTTTGGTGTATTCCTTGACCATCATCTCCTTTTGTCTTAGGTTTTGTAATTTATTGAATAGATTCAAAGAATAATCCATTGGCATAAACTTACTCTTTATCTTATTAGTCATCCTATTCCAAGCCTTAATTTTATCTTTACCTGTTCTCTATCTATCCGACTACACATTATCCCACCACAAGGATGCACTCCCTTTAAACTTTGTGCATGCAAGCTTCACTCTCTTGAGGTCTTCATTTCGAAGAATTTTTCCATGTCCCGAAACTAATAAGTCAACTCTTATTGGTTTAGACTCCCTGAATAGGTAGGTGTTTCCATATTTGGCCTACCTCTCCAATCCATCAATGCCTTGACAAGCCTCTCTTATGGGGCTTCAACTTCCTCCACTTCCTTTTCCTCATCACTCGCATCATGAATATCTATTGCAACCTCACTTTTATCAACTGCCTCCATGGAATCCATTCTAGTTAACATGACCCTCAACACTTGGGTGATTTTATTTGCATCTCGTCTATGTTACCCTCTACCCCATGCTTGTATTCTTGCTCCCCTTATGTGTTCCATGTTGCATCTCTCTTGTTCAATTCTCCATGTTATAACTCTACCCAACCAAATCCATTTGTTGGAACAATTTTTATCCCTCTAACAATTTTACCTAGCAAGTTCTCCATGACCAAAGTTGTTCTTCAATCCATATGCAAGCCTCAAACTTGATTTGATAATAAACTAATGCAACCCAGGTTGGTATTCACACAAGGAACACCAACCATGGTTAAAAATCTACTTCAAACAACATACACAACTATCAAGTGGAAGCACACACAAAGTTTAATGACACAAGCACACACAGGGTGATATGTACCTAGGGAGGTACCCAAGGGGATAACGTATGCAATGTGGCCATAATCATGGAATAGGCCCACTTACACGAGTATCATTATATGAGATATGTTGGATGTATTCTCTTGTAGCAAGCATGGCTTGTGGAGATATTCCTTCCTTAAGGAGTATTTGATGGTCTTACCTTACCTTAAGGGTTTCTCTATATCTTGGTGTTATTTTTATGATGAATGTCTTTTGGTTATTTATGAACTACAAGGGTTCTATATATTTGTCGTGCTCCAAATTTTTGGTTAAGGATCACTACAAAGGGAAGAAATTCGGATGTGTAGAACTAACACTTATATTAAGTTGTAGATTCCATAACATTTATGTTAATGCTTTAATGGATGCCCTTCAAATTTGCACAACTCGTCTCTGTCCGGCTTACAAAAATTAAGAGAAAAAACCACAAATATAGGAATTAATTAATTGGGGTCTTCCTTTGTTGTGTTGTTTCTAGGTTCTTCCCTTCTTCCCTCCTATTTTCCTCCCATTCATCTATGCTCTCTTCTACCTTCCTTCTCTTCTTCTCCACAAGGAATAAATTCCATCATCCCTCCAGAACTTTTGTGTCTCTATCCTAGGTCCCTTCCCCCCTAAAATTTGCATATAAAAACATTAGAACCCTCCCAATGACCTCTCATATAGAGACATAGGCTCAACCTATAAACAAATGCCATGCATGCTTGTCAACCCTACCACCATTTACATATAATAAAGGCCACAATGGAAAATTAGCCCCACCCTTAAATCGCCACTAAAATCATGAGATGATTTGCTTAGAGGGCGGATTGGGACCCATCAAACATGAACACCAAGAAAATGAAACTATGGGGAAAATGATAACCAATGGATGGGATGTGATTGACAACTCACACCTGATCACAACGTGGCCTACTATTTTGCTACAATCTTTCAAAACAATTGCCATGAACGAATTAGAGCCATTGAATGAGGAAGAGGTTGGACAATTGATATTTTTGCAACAACCTAAATTCTTTCCATCGCCATTTTTCAAAATTGTGCATTGGTTTGATGCCCTTGCATAAAAAAAGTATGGATGTGTGGGGTCCTCATGCTAAATTGAAAGGATCACCCAATTTTGTAAACTCATGTATATGTTCCATTCATCCGATATATTTTGCTACTTTTTATTTCTCCAAAAATAGATAAAGTACTTTATGTCACTACAACTATCATGATCAAAATTTATGATAAAATATTATTATTTCGAGATAAATTGATGTTCAAAATCATTTATTTAAAATCATCTCTTATGAGTTTTATTTTCTCCACTTAGCTCTCAATGCAATATGTGATGCTCACATGAGTGAAGACGTGGGATCGAAACTAGTGAGATGAATCACATATCATAAATTCTCACCTTTGGGCCTTGCACTAGATAACCAAGATTTCACATGAAGGTTACCCATGCCAAGACTCCTCCAAGTTATGCAGGCTTAACCATATTTTTTCCCATAGTAAAGCCCACTTAGCTTGCTACCCATTTACAAATTCTTTAAACACTATTCATTTAGACCCTCTTTCTCCTTACTTAAGCATATGGGGGGCTTTAACAATAAAAAATTGTGAATTATCATTCTTTTGGGATTCATTGTATATTCAAAGCTATTAATCTGTGACCTATATCCCATCTATGTCATTCACTAATGACCAACTTATCATGAGCTTGAATAGTCTACTCAACACTCATTTCATTAGGTGATGTTCACATGAGTGGAGTAGGATTGAAACCAGTAAAATGAATCGTAATATCAATTATCACCTTTGGGACCTGTTGTCACGGGCCTAGGCTTTTTCTATCCCTCTCGAGCAACCCATATCATCCGAAATCCTAGACACGCACGGCAGCAGCGTGATATTGCTAGTTGGGCTTGGCCATCAACCGCAAGTATCACCTGGACTACGCCTTACCGAAACCAGCCTGACCAAACCTGCGTCAGACACCATCGCAATGTGCAAAATGTAAGTGCTCGTTTCACCGTAGAAGATGCGCCGACAACCACATTGTCACCCAACCTTAGACCATACCTTCACTCGCATGTTCATCCCCCGAGCCAACACTTGAACGACCGACTACTGACCAATCTGTGCAACGCATGCTCAACTAATATCATTCCTTGAAGGCACCCTGAGGGTATTGTCCTTGCCAGCTCGCCAAGTCCAACCACATGTTAACATATAGATGTGTCCCTGTGGCATCCATCAAAGCATATTGTTCTAATCGAGGGACACGCTACGCATGCGAGGCATTCATTGTATCATCCTCTATCAAGAACGCTACTTAGAGTCTCACTGGTTGCCTCGTCCTACTCGACTTGACATGATCCTTGGTCCTCCTAGTGATCATACACGCTAGTACACCGTCAGTCTGACTAAGGCTCCAACCAACAGCCGGCCACCAAGGCTACCAAAATTCTTATGAACGCAGGGTCGTGAAATTCTCCCCCACTTAAAGATGTTGACGTCCTCGTCAATGCAGCTCCACCGAGGCATCCAGTGAAAGGGGTGTTGTTGGTGAAGAGACACTTCCACGTTTGTTGAAACCGAACTTGGGCTCTGATACCATTTCTCACGGGCCTAGGATTTTTCTATACCTCCCAAGCATCCCATACCGTCCAAAAGCCTAGAAATGCGCGACACCAGCGTGATATTGCTAGTTGGGCTTGGCCATCAACCGCAAGTATCACCTGGACTATGCCTTACCGAAACCAGCCTGACCAAACCCGCGTCATACACCATCGAGATGTGCAGAATGTAAGTGCTCGTTTCACCATTGACGATGCGCCAATAGCCACATCGTCACCCAACCTTAGACCATACCTTCACTCGCATATTCATCCCCCGATCCAACACTTGAACGACTGACTACTGACCAATCTGTGCAACGCATGCTCAGCTAGTATCATTCCTTGAAGGTGCCCTGAGGGTGTTGTCCTTTCCATCTCGCCAATTCCAACCACATGATAACATATAGATGTGTCCCTGTGGCATCCATCAACGCATATTGTTGTTTTCAGACAATCTACCTAAGCGGACTTAAAGGCCATATCTCCCTAGTCCAACTGGATCTAGAAAAAATAAGTACAGAATATAATCAGCTTCCCTAGATCAATAGAAGTGCAAAATGACAAGTAGATCTCTTACTTGAGATTCGCAATTCCTTTTGCTCCTTGCTTGATCCAATGCTCCAGAACCTTCGGATTTGCAACTGCAAAACCTTGTTGAACAAGTAGACACAAACAAACAGTAAAAGCATATATTGCATATGATTGATCTAAGATAACAATTAAGGAAGTAAGCTCTAAACATTAACAACACAATAATGTATATGGGAAGAGATTGTATTAACTGTAATAAAGGAGAGTACAACAAGAGAGAACGTTACAACCTCTGCCTTAACATTGCAACCTTTCTTCCAACAAGCCAAACCAAGCCTCCAAGGATGAAGTAAGCCTCCCAAAGATGAATGAGGGTCACCTAAGATAATTCCACCAGCCTGAGAGTGCTATAGACCTTCCTCCCTTTACAATGGCAAGGAGCTTCATATTTATAAGACCAAATGGATAAAGTAGGTTGAGGATTAATGGGATAAGTCTAAGGGATCCTCCCTTGAGGTTAGGGAAATGAAGGACAACTCAGCTATCAATTAGGGATAGACTTTCACCTCATCATGCTCCGAGAAGTCGCTCGAAGGTCTTATTTATCCATTTTAACCAACCTTGGCGCACCTTGCATGAAGGCAATTCGCGCCAGGAATGGGGTAGCGCGGGCTGCGTAAGGGCAACCTGAGCCACTGGCGCATGCTGCCATATGACACTATGCGCCAGGCCTAGTCTGGCACTTCTTGTTGGAAGACAAGCTGCGCTAGCACAACTAGAAATTGTGGACAAAATATCAACAACTTGCTCTAGATGATTTCTGGTCAAGGGAAACTTCGGGGATTGAGGCATGAAGTTGACACAAGACTCACGATGACGAGATTTTGGTGTAACAGAATGCCCCCAAAGCATGAAGTTGGAAAAATAAGACAGGTGATATGCTTTGCAATATAGATGGTAAGGACTTGTTGGATGGAAGGTGCTGCTGCAGTACAACTGACTATGAGATACAAGTCTCACATGACTCATAACATGGCTGTCGACCAATGCATTGCAGATACATGGTAGTAAAGACCGACTTAACACAATCATGGCTACCAGACACAATCGTAGATCCATGATGGGATGATAACACAACCACGACCAATACAAAGTGGATCCGTGTGATATGACTCAAACAATCTCCATCGCAACATGGGTGAAATATGAGATAACCCAGGGTATTCAAGTCAAACCCGCAATGATACGAATCTATCCATGTGATTACAATGTCTTGAAGTCAAACATGGTAGAAACCACTTGATTACCAGGCATTGATGTATACCGTTAACAAGCACGAGGGAAATCACCATTGATGTCAATGATTCCCAAGGTATCACAGTACATACCATCAAGCGTGAATTAATGAGTTGAGGTCAAACACTCGACGGGATATTTCAATCAAGATTCAATGATGTAAACTCATGTTGAAAGCGAGGTAACCTGCCATTGAGGCATGCAGGCCCAAGGTACTTGATTGGTTTCTAGATTCAATCCTCGGATGATGTGTTGGAGTCGACAAGGATGAATCCGTCGAAGGAGGACCATGATGAATCCCCCATCATCGACATGAAATGCGATCACATATTTTTGGAGTGAATTGAACAATAGAGTGATGCATAAGACTAACTTAGAGTAAACCGACATGATGGACGGTATACTTATTGCAGATAATGAAAAACGAATGCCTCTTGAACATGGGTATGGCATGACTTGGCAGTATTGAAACGACGAGAATGGTACCAACCCCTAATGCAACTAATGATGGAAGCATTCTTTGGATAACCCAAAGGAGTGACAAGACTCATGGAATCAGCAGGACTTGAAGACAAACAGATTACCCAAGTACCGAATGCATATGCAACTGAGTGCCATGTTCAAGAGTGATTATGTACTGCCATAACTACGATGAACACAATCTCATCCATATTCCCCATCATGATTGATGAGTACCTCTTTTGTTTTTTAACGAGCTTGAGGAGGGTAACAGATGCTCGGTATAGCTCATCCCATGGACGAGTCCAATCCCAAATATTTTACGAACCTAGGATAGGAGGGGTTCATCCCATGACGGGCCCTTCGATGTTAGATTTTAACGAGTCCAAAGAAGGTAAACTCGGCGTTATTTCATGTTTAGAGAGTCTGAAAAGAACTAAAGAAGACTCCAAAGTTCCTTTTTCGTAAAGTTAGTCTCTTCGCCCAAAAAAAGGGTAAAACAACGCAAGAGATAACTCTTCCAGCCATGATTGACTTGAGTGCTCCTTTTTCATAAATAGTGCCTCCTGGCCCAAAAAAGGGGTAAACTATCACCAGAAAGACAATCATTCAAATACTTTTGCAAGTGTGAACGCATCAAGTTCAATTGGCGATATTTCCGTATTTAGGGAGCCTGAAAAGAGCTTAAAGAAGGATTCTGAGGGGTTCCTTTTTCGTGGAAGTTTAACGAGCCCGAAAAAGCGATAAAATGTAACTCGGTGACTTATTCTCATCATATTACGAGCACGAGAAGGAACAAAGAGTGAGCTCAGTGTCATTAATATTCGATTTTAACAAGCAGAATAATAACACAAAGAACACTCGAAGAGTTGTTCACACCTGGCAACAGGTGCGAGATGACTACGATCATGACCAAAGATCATAATGCGGCATTTTGTTTCACCTGTGGACTCCAAAGACTAGGTCAAAATGATCAATTGAGTATTTAGATATAAAAATAATCCCAACTATAGTAAAATAACCCACAAAAGAATAAATTAAAAAGGAAATATACCTGTTTCAATATAAATAGGGCAAAATAGTAAAAAATAGTTACAATTTTTTTTTACCAAATTGGGAGGTGAAAGTGACCCTTTGGAGTGCAATTTTCAACTGTCGATTGCGGGAGCTGTGATCTGTCATTTTGAATGCCGTCAGCGTCAAGTGAGCCTATTCCTGCCTTCTTCATTTTCAGCGGTTTAGAATTTCATTTACTTTCCATTTTTGGGGGTTTTGAGCTTGCATTGTGGAGGGAAATTGCGCCCTCAACTCGACGCACTTTCCATTTTCGGGAAATGCGCCAAGGGATCACCGACGCAGATCCCGACAAAGAGTCCCGCGCTGGTGGCACCCTGTCTGCAAAGACGGGGTGCGCTGATGCAGGTCCGTTTGGAAAACTCAAATCTTAACAAAAAATTAATGATTCATACGGTTGGGAAAGTTTCTCATGATGTTTTTATTGCCTTTTGGACAGGTTTTGGGTGGACACAATGGTTGAATGGAGAGAGAGAGAGCATGAGCTTGATGATGCTCAAGCAACAAACGACCCACAATGCATGGACGCATTGCGAAACTGTAGGTTGCTGAAATACTTCCATGTTCCGGGCATGAAAGCCCAAGTGCCACTATTAGAGCATTTGATCTAGTGTTGGGATCCAGTACAACAACACTTCCAGATTGGCATCCACATACTGACTATAGATATCGAGGATATCTATTTCCTAACAGGATTGTCCTGACGGGGGAGCCCTGTGTCTTTATCAATGTCATGAGGGAGTGACCGAACTATAGAGGAGATGGTAGACCAGTGGTGCATTGATGGCACCCATATGGTTGGTGGGAAGATTCCCATCAAGGAGGTCAAGGATCGACCTCTCTATACAATTTTGTTCACCATCGTGAGGGTGGCTGGTAGTAGGGCTGCTCATCTGGCAATCAAAGCCCACATCTTATATGCTGAGGAGTGCATGGCTCCTACGGTCTTCAACTGGTGCGAGGGACTCCTCGTAAACTTTCGAGATCAGCTCACCAAGTGTCGACGCGGTGCGCTGAAACAGTTCAGCTACGGATCAGTCGTAGTCTCATTCTTCTTGGAGCGGGTGCCACATCTGCGCCCGCAGGTCGAGGTAGAGGATCTAGATCTGAGGGATCCTCACATGGTCTGTTGGTCAGAGGTGATGGCCCAGCATGGCGGTGGTGGTCCCATCATTACTTATGGTGCACCTTACTTCAAGTGGTTGAGGGGTCAACTCCTTATGGTTCAGGATTACCCTTACAATGGCACTGACTTCAAGGGGGATCCAAACCTGGTTCTCCCTGAGGGGATGCAGTGGGGTGACATTGGTAAGAACGACAACTCTGCTGTGTTTTTCAATTTATATGTTTTAGATGTTTTTTTGGAGTAGTACTGATGATTGACATATGTTTGATGCAGATGTGGGCCCATCACGACAAGTTGGTGTCTCTCTGATTGCGCGGAGAGGGGCAGTGCGGGAGATGGATGCCGCAACGCGTGATGCCGTCAAGGAGCTGGATGAGCTGGAGGAGAACCTCCGATCTTTGACTCTAGATATCCCAGAGCCAAGAGTTCATGACTTACCTCGTTGATACCGGCATCGGACTGTCGGAGTGTCCGAGCGTTTAGGTTCACTACTTAGGAAAGTAGCAAGTGCGATTATTTGCTATCACGAGCGTCGTGGGGAACAGGCTCGTGTGTATGTGTATATGTACTGAAAGCTATGGGTTTCAGATTTTGTATCGGGGGATATTTACTGAAAGCTTACATGCTTCAAATTTTTGTATCATTACTACATTTTTGTACTTTATACCGACATGATATATAAAAACTCTAATGGCGGATTTATACATTGTGTTCTAATGGATGATTATGAGATCTTGCATATGTGTTTGTTTATGCATTATGTACATTTCATGCCACTTTTATGTTTATGAATGTTTCATGTATGTGCAATATACCATTCCAATATGAAATTGGCCATGGAATCAACAACGGTGTTCATGTCTCTTGAAATGTGCAGGTATTGAACAGATTCGAAGGACCTCTCCAAGAGACGTACTCGTTGGAAAAGACAGAGTAACGTGGGATCACGGATGGCGTAGACACGGTTAAGGTGGGAGACCACTATTTGTGAGTCGAGGTGGACGACAATGTGGTCCATACCCAGGGAAAGAGCGTTGGTTAAGATGCCAAACACCGTGTGATACTCGACGACATTGTTGGTTGCGTACCTTAGACAACTCCCTCTTGAACTAATGAGCTCCCCGGTATGGGAATAAAGTACCTAGGCTGTCGAAGCGAGGCTGCGGGTATGCCGGGTGGCGCCGTCAACAAATCCAAAACACGTTGCCATCTGCACATGCAGGCAGAACATGATATAAGCGTAAAACCAAGATGATAACACACTAAAGCAAAGTGTCACACTACACAAAACACACACCATGTACAATATATACAAGATACTAATGTGTGAAAGACTCAGGCATAGTACCTATTCAGGTAGAGCCCATTGCGAAGCTCTCCTAGAGATATCCCATCGTAATCCTCAATCTCGTATGCTCCCTTCTCCTAAACACATTTTACGACATATGGCCCATGCCACATGGACTCAAACTTGCCTTCTCCCATCTTATCATGTTTTTGGTCATACATGAGGACCAAATCCCCCTCGTCGAAGATATGAGGTTTGACTGACTTATCATATTGGGCTTTGATGCGTTTCTTACGCGCTTCGTTGGCAAGAGCAGCATCACGGCGGGTCTCGTCTAGTTTTTCCAAGTGAAGGAAACGTTCTTCCTCGGCAGTGGTGTTCGAGAGAAGTTCGACTGCAAGTTTCAGTGATGGAATCTCGCACTCTATCGGTAGAACTGCCTCCAATTCGTAAACTAGTTGGAAAGGTGTGAACCCAGTGGCAGTCTTAACGGAGGTCCGGTATGCCCATAGGGCAGAAAAGAGCATGTTATGTCAGTTTGACTTGTGCGTACCCACCATGCACTAAATCATGGTTTTCAAGACCTTATTGATGGCCTCTACTTGTCCATTGGATTGTGGGTAGTACGGGGTTGAGTTCTCATGGTGAAAACCTAGTCTAGCGCTCAATTCGTCCACCATATTGTTTTGGAAATGAGATCCGTGATCGGTGACGATGGCTTGTGGGACTCCGAATCGCGCAATGACATGATTGAACATGAAGAGTCCAACGGTTTTTTCGTCTTCATTGTATGTAGGCATAGCCTCGACCCATTTAGTGAAATAGTCAACGGCTACAATGACGTAACCATGCCCCCCATTCGAGGTAGGATTACAATGCATGAAATCTATGCCCCACTTAACAAAGGGACCGACGGTAATAACCGGATGTAAAGGGGCTGGATGTGAGCGCTTTTTGAATTGAAAGTGCTGGCATGGGGGACACTTTTTAACGGCCTCAATACAATCTTTGAAGATCGAAGGCTAGTAGTATCCCGTGCATAGTATTTTCTGGGCCGTAGCCATCCCAGAAATATGACCGCCACAAGCCCCATAGTGACAGTCATTCAGTACATGTTCAACCTCCTCGTGTGTTAAACAATGTTGAAGGATGGAGTCAACACCACGACGATACAAGGTATCACCGATGATCAAGTAGTACTTGGCGTGGTGGCGTATACGACGATGGTCGTCACGATATAGTCGAGGGTTGAACCGTTGGGTTTGAAGATATAATGTGATATCTCCATACCATGGGTCAGACGTGCTGATGAGAAATAATGACTCATCTGGGAGGGAGTCGATGGGATCAGTTCCCGAATCAGCACGGGGAAGATCGCAAATGAGCTCCACAAAAACTAAGGATTTCTTTGACTTGGCCTTCTCGAAGAGGAGATCAAATTCCTGAAGTATCGCGATCCAACCCGAATACTTGCCCCCGAGCACCTGACGTGTAAGGATGTGGTACATGGGGTTCGATTCGACAATGATGGTAGTGGTGCAGAGTAGTATGTAGTGGCGAAACTTTTGGACATCAATGACTGCTGCGAGAGCAAGTTTCTCAACATGTGAATAATGGGTTTCAAAGTCAATAAGACCCTTACTTAGGTAATAGATCACATGTTCCTAGGCGTTATCGTCTTCCTGGACCAAAACCATGGCGATCGTGGTGGCAGAAGCGGAAAGATAAATGATATAATCCTTATAGTAATTGAGCGGTTGGAGCACAGGGGCGTGAGTAATGGCATATTTCAAGTTTTTGAAGGATTGTTGAGCTTGGTCGTCCCATATGAAAGGGACGTCCTTCTTCAGCAACCACATGTAGCCCTGTGTCTTTTCAGCGAAATTACATACAAAAAGTTGTAGGTAGTTTGCCTTCCCTTGCAAACTTTGTAGTTATGTGATATTAGTAGGAGGTCGAAGAGCAACAATGGCTTCCACCTTCAAGGGATCAATGCGGATGCCATCCTTTGAGATGATGAAACCTAGGAGGTGTCCTGATTCGACGCAGAATATGCATTTGTGAGGATTCAGACGGATGTTATACCACCTGCATTTGAGGAATACAGCCGTTAGATGATCGATGTGGAACTAACGATGTTGCAAATGAGCAAGGAGATCGTCGAGATAGGGCTGCACAAAGTCCTTCACGTCATGAAAAGCGTACGACATGGCCCGCTAGAATGTAGCACCAGCATTTTTGAGGCCAAAAGGGAGTTTACGATAAGAAAACATACCCTAGGGGAAGATGAAAGCAGTTTTATGTTGGTCGGCCGAGTGGATCTCAATTTGATTATAACCGACAAATCCATCCATAAACAAGAAGATGACACTCCTGGCGCAATGGTCGATGATCTGGTCAATGAAGGGGGTAGGGTAGTTGTCTTTAAGACAAGCCTTGTTCAGGTCCCTATAATCAACACAAACCCTAATAGTACCCTGATTCTTGGCCACGTGGATGACATTGGAGACCCATTATGTTAAAGGAATAGGATAGATGAAGCCGACCTTCAAGAGATTTTCAATCTCAGCTTTAATTGCCGCAGTTTTTCAAGGGTGCACTGGTCACAACTTTTGGCGGGCAGGTTTAGCGTCGGGATAGGTTTGGATCTCATGCACAACAATGGTAGGATCTATCTTGGGCATTTCCTCGTAGCTCCATGCGAAGACGTCGCAAAATTGTTTGAATAAGGTTGTGCATGTGGTGATCTCATCAGGAGTACAGTTCCGGCCAATGCGAATATGTTCCACGACGTTGGGCATAACCGAGATGTCAATCGGGATGGTGGGTGTGATGTTTTCCAAGTTGCCTTCAATGATCGTATCACAAGTGAGGATCAATGACTGTGGGCAAGGATAAACATCTGGTGTAAAAATGGTTGTGATAGTGTTCTCCATAGAATCCAATGAGGGTAGGAAAGACGATCAATGGTGAAGGTCTTCCCACGGAGGTTCATCCGTGCTCATAATATCCATGATGGACTTGTCAGAATGGAAAGTCCGGAGCAGAGGATCTGGTGAGGATGACATCCACTGTAGAGAACGAGATGTAGAGGCCACGGCTAGGTGGTCCTCGGGGGATGACTAGATAGCCTCATATGTAGATTCATCTGATGAGAGAGACATAATATCTCCAATCAAATGCATGGTGGTCGGATCGGGCACAAGCCATTGATCTGTAGATTTGGAAGAAGATGGAATCATGGAGGAGATCATGTTCACCATGGCAACATGGTTAGGGGGATCCGGGGTTGGAAAGACGCCCATAAGAGATGAATATTTTATGAGGCCGACCCCCACACTCTCATATAGCTGCAAAGATTTCCCTAACAAAGGGACATTGTCTCCAGGATGAGTAGCAGTGTTTGGTGTACAAAATTCCAGTTGGTCGATGGTGACAATTCGACTTTGATGGGGGAATTGTACAATACGGAAGATAGATGATGTGACCGCAGTCATGGCGTAAAACCAATTACCACCAAGCAAGAGATTACAATCCAATGGGGCGATGACTACTTCCACGTTAATGGTCATATTCCTGCCCCCCAACTCTACTGCTAAGGCTTGTAACAGCCCGTGGGGTTGGAATACACGACCGTCAAATGCTTTCAAGGTAGTGGGAATGGTTTAACTCAGGAGAGTCAATGGCTCACCAACGGGATAATGACATGACCGAGGTGGAGGCACCTTCATCTAACACAGTACGATGGATTGTCTTCCCAACAAATTTTGTGGCAATTTGGAAATCCAGCTGGTGGGAAAGCCTCGGTTTAAAATACTCAAGTTTGAACATGATCGTATTTGATGAATCTGGGTCTACAACACCGATGGCAGCGAGAAGAGTCTTACGTTGATTGGGACAGTTATGCAAGACTTCTAGGGTTGACATGGCACAAGGAGATTGTGCCAAGTCACATACCCAAATTATGAACATTTTATGTTGTGAGAAAAACATTATGTTTTATGTTATTGTAAAGTTTTATGATTATTGACCAAGTAGGGTCAAGGATGACTGTAATTAAATACTCTCAATATTTTATTAATAATAAATAAAAGAGGAGACAAATATCCAAGGGAGGCTGTTGAATGAGTGTTCACTGACCCACTAGGAGGAATGGACTGGGGTGGAGAGCAAACTAACACTTGGAAACATCCTCAATTCACTTCTAGCTGTTGCAGGGGGCAACTTCCCTATTTTTATGGTCATGTTCCCCAAGAAAGTGGAACTGAGCAGGTGGCTCATTAACTAAGAAATTGACCAAAGACCTAGGCATGCTTTATCTACCCATCGAATTCAGCAGGAGGCTGTTCAGTTTTAATTGTGATAATTTCTGAAAGAGAAAAAGAAGAGAGTACAAGAGATTCGATGAGGGGAAAGCCAGGAAGTGATTGAGTGAGTTAAGACTACATTTTGAACTAGTACAACCTCATTGTTGAGTTCAATATTGCTAAAGGCAGAAGTATTACTGTTAAGTACTACTATTGAGTTGCAGAGGAATTTATTCCATTCTCCACACAGCATCTTCGTCCTGGTGGTTCAGTGAACAGGCTCGGGGGTCCTAAGGCAAGTGATTTGGCCGTCTTCAGGAGAAGGTTGGGTGGAACGGGCTTCCTTGGATGTTTGTTACCCTCTACGGTTTCAGGTTCCTATTGTGTTATCTTCTTTACTTACTGTCATTTTAGTTTTCTGAATGATTTAATTATGAACTGTTATCAAACTCGAAAATGGTCTTTTACTTAACTGTTAGGTTTAAATGTTGAAATAATAGTTTATTTCTGTATAGTCGAATAATGATTGAATGAAATACTTCTCTATATTTTTCCACACACAGTTAAGTGTCGTACTCTAGTACAGAGAAGTGAAATTATAAACAGATCAGTATGATTGGAAATATCTTAGTTAGAAGTTGTTTTCCTTTTTGTTTCAAAAACAGTAAAATCCTTCTTATTTATATATAACTGGACTTTATTTCTAGTATCGAAGGTATCTGTATTACTTATACTTGGTATTTTATGAAATTGAAAACAAAGTTTACTTGAAGTCAAACAGAATTTATCATTATACAAAACCATAGAATTCATTACAATATTCTAGTCTAGGTTAACGTTATATACTAACCCTGTTTATGTTACAATTTATCTTTTCTACATTATCCTGTAAGCATATGTCTTGAGTATTGTTTTCCTTCTAAACAAAAACATATAATTAAACCTAATCGAATAATTTAATTGATGTAATTTATACAAACAATTACAATGTATTTAGGGTTTCAAACCCTAAACTAAATATGTTATAATATACAATAATAATGTAGATTATGATAGTAAAATAAATACATTATTAAATCTCAAAGTAACTACAGAATCACCGTCGGTTTTCATAATATTTATTAATACACTTCGTTAACTAACAAAATAACTCTGAAATTAATTACTCATTATAATTATGCTATCTTGCTAATGTTTAATATAAATAAACAACGAATTTATAAACCAGCTAGGGTTTATTCCAATACTATATTTCCAAGAATATTCAATCTCGGGCTATGCCCAATATCCTTTAAATAATAACGATTTCAAACATTGTCTAAACCATGTAATGTTACCCTATAATATTAAAAGAAAACATGTATATTTATTTAATGTCGAAACATATATCATAAAGCGAACTAAGCAGGATACTTTACATAGCATCATAACATTATACCGAGCATCCATCCCAGTTAATACTTGCAGAGTAAATAATTTCTTTTAAAACAAAATATACAGTTTGCAACCCTGTAAACAATTCATCAACTTTTAGAAGTGTCGAAATCTATCAATTATTGTGTTATTTATAAACCATAAAATCCAATCGTAGAACTATATATCGAAAACAATAACGCTAACTTAGATCGAAGTGAGTTTTCGGGCAATGCTAAGAGAAGTCTCATAGTTGAGACCCATTAAAGGTCCAACCCACTATAATCATGCATCCATCCTTAAAACACAACCCAGGACTTGGGATGAAACAAAGTTTTCACCCTATGTCTATAAATTACAAATATTAGTCTTTTACGAGCTAAGCAAATCAACCTAACAAGTTTTATATTATTAAAATAAAAAATTACAAAGGAGCTTCGCTCTGTCCCAAGTCATTTTACAACGCAGAGAAGTCCCGACAGGGAGATTTCATGTCCAGAGAATTAAAATGCATCTATGACGAAGTATAGGGTGTAAACCTAAGTTGTTCTCAATGTCCATTACGACTGAAAAACCTTTCAAAGATTGAATCAACAGAGAGTACAGTAAACCAAAACTCCAGGGTTTCAAACCCTTTGCTTTATCTTTTACAAAATTGCCCACGGCTTACAAAATGGCCAAACAAACATTAAAAACAAAATTACAGAGTGATTTTGCTTCTCGATGAAATCACACAGACCGACCACCTTTCACCTTTGTTTCAAGAGCAACGAATAGGGTGTCCATGGGTGTCACCGAGGCTTACTAGGACTGTAGTGTCCCTTTGAAGATGCCCTCATAGTCTCCAAAATCCAACAATGGCGTGGGGAAAAACCTAACATCATAATACACAAACCACTGGTTAAAAGAGCTTTAAAAGAAAAATCTTAATGCAATAATAAACGAAGTTACCCAATCAAAAACTCTGTAAAAACTTGGAAAGCCTAACGTACCTTCATTTTCCAGGCATCAGCTCTATAGCAGCGACGAGAACTACTTCATCAAAACTGGTGGACATACCTTTAGTCATTGAAAACCTGATATAGAAGAGATTCACCATCGAACCTTGGGAAGGGTAAATGAAAGTTCAAAACCCTGATTTCTTTCAATGCTCAGCTAGGGTTTACGCAAAACCCAAGCTATCACGTGGTTCAACAACCCAGAGCTTGCCACGATGCACAACACATTAAATAACATTCAAGTAGACACCCTGTCGAGGGCCAGTCACCTGCCAACATTGCATTCCACTATGGTTACAATGGAGTACCTTGCATACAGTCAAATCCCTTTCCCTATTTTAAACTTCCTTGTCATCGTTTAGACTGCTTCATAACCCTACCACGAGGATTGCCAACAAGCAATCCACTAAGGGTGCATTAAAAAGTTTAAATACCAACGCAGTCGAGTTCATAACTCCTGCCAGCATGCATTCCACCAACTGTCAAATTGTGGATCAAGACTATAGTTTAAAGCTCGGCTGAATGCCAAGTTTCATTCAGATACAAATGCTTTGAACCAAGTTTTAAAACCAAAGTTAGGGCATGTTACAAGTCTATATTCGTGGTTATAAGTCTATATTAATTGTATATCATATTTCATTCTAGGGCATGTTACAAGTCTATATTCGTGGTTATAAGCTCATGACCTTGCCACATAAATATAAAGAAAACATTTATATATTCATAAAATTTTAATGATGGAAATGGATAGTTTATGCAATAAACTTGATCATGCTATAACATTAATTAAACAATGATGTCCAAAATTCCAAAGCATGAATCATTAACTAGGCCATGAATTAAGGTCGCATTACCATATTTAAAAGTGTAAAAACTAGGGCATGACTTTAAGTATTTAAGTCGTTAGTTCATATGCATGCTAAGGGCGTTGTTTTCGACATAATAATTTCATGATGAGTTTGACATACACTTGAATTCTCGACCTTTAAAACGTATAAAACTGGAAGTACCATTGCTCACCTACAAGTCTGTAAAGGAGCATTATGATACGTTAGCTAGCTTGTAGCTAAGTAAGCCACGGGAACCCTTGGGAACCCTTCAATCAAAAGAATAAAAGTATTAACATCACATTTATAGTTATAGCTATACAAAACATATCAATTATGTTTACGACATTTGAAATAGTTAAATGTTTGTTTAAACAAACCATCAAATAACAAAGATAAATGCATGGAACCACAATGTCGTTACTATATAGCGAAGTTTACAAGTAATAATACAGTTGGTACATGTATTCTTTTAGTTGCATGCATTAAAAGATGATTACGATAAAGTATAGTATTCACTACATGAAAACGACGTAACGCATTTAAGCACTGACGACCATTGAAGTAAGTGTCGTCATAGAATATAACCAGTTTGCTGCTAAATGAATTAAATTATCATTAATGATACCTTCTGCATAACAAATATAAGCATTTATTGCTACTTATAATTTTTTTAAATTTTTGTGAATTTTGGGGATGTTATACAAGTCCTTTACAATGTTGTAGTTTTGAGCTGCCCGAGCATTAGGATTGAAAACTACTTTTCTAATTGTGCTCTTGGGTGGACGCAACATTACGTCTAATGAAGGTTTCTCAATGGTGAGAGGACCTTGCAGCGCGAGAATGTCCGAGGTAGAAGCGGAATCCTTTTCAGGATTACTTCCGGTGGATTCCTTACGAGGGACTGAGTCGTATGATCATGATTGAGTATTTAGGTTAACCATTTCACTACGCATCATGAGAACATGCATGGTGGAGGATGGTTCTCCTTGAGAAGGAGGGGGTTGGGTAATCATTTGTTGGTTTTGGGTGGAGAAGGGATCATTGAGAACTGCGGGTGTGGAGTTTCCCTTAAGAAACTTCTGCACTTCGTCTCTGTGTGGGCACTCTTTGGTGAAATGGTCACTACCACACAGTAAACAAGGATACTTGACCTTCCGCTTTTGTTTCGTGTCTTCGAGAGGGTTCTTATGTTTCTGCTAATTGGAAGACTTCTTGGATTTGCCTTTGGTCTCCTTCTTTCCACCAGGTTTCTGAGGCAAAGCTAATTTAATAGAATTCACTTCCTCGATGGGAGCAGGAGTGGGTGACTTGGTGGTGTTGTTTCCAACCCGTGACGAGGGTGGAGAAGAACCATGGTGGTTTGACGATCCACCGTTTTGAGTAGAAGGCTGGGAGTGGACAAAACCAATAATGCCATCGGCATGAGGTCCCTGGGGCGGTTTTGCAAGGTCATTATAGGTAGGGCGGGGGGAGTGAGGAACAATATCATACAAAGTGTCAGATTGAGCATAGACAAGATCTAAGTATTGGGCATGAGCGATAGCTTGTTCTTCAGTGACGGCCCCACCCATGGCTACATCTCTAGATACGGTAGGTAAAAGAGACTTCGTAAACCAGTCTGCTAACAATTAGTCTGGAATGGGAGCCTTAATGAGACGTCGTATCCTCCGCCACTCATGGATATGATCAGATATATGAGTTGTGGTGGTCCGACGGAGAGAAGTCAGTAGGTCCGTACCAGTTTCGTAGCGGATGGGTAACTGGAAATGAGTTAGGAATGACATAACCAGAGAACGAAAATCAGGAAACGAGTGCGGTGGTAGTTCAATGTACCACTTGGTAACTGTACCAGTGAGGGTCCGTTGAAATAACCTCAGACGGATCGAATCATCCATCAAGGAATTGGATGATCACCATAGTTGGTAAGTCATCACATGGTTCTTCAGGTCTTCACTGGGTTTGCCGTCAAACTTTGGAATATCATAAGGTAACTTAACCAAAATGGGTGGCCAATTATAACCATGTTGGATGGGATCGTTGGTCAAACGAGACAGGTCTGGCAGATCTAAAGTAGCCAGAAATGGCAGTTGTTGGTTTGGTTGTGGATACTGGTAGTATTGATATGGCATTTACATGCCAGTAGGACCTTGAATCGACTGATTGTAAGGTCCTCCCATAGGGAATTGGCCGTAAGGGGGTGGGTCACCTCGTTTGGGTGGTGGACCTGATGGTGGTCCGCCACCGAGATGTGGGGGTCCTCCGCCACCAGAATAAGGTGGGCCCCCACCTTCATCGCCGCTGGAATAAGGGGGTCCTCCGTCGCCGCTGGAATAAGGGGGTCCTCCGTCGCCGCTGGAATAAGGGGGTCCTCCTCCGCTGTCGAAATAAGGGGTCCTCCACCAGAATAGGGTGGACCTCCGCTAGAAGGTGGGGGTCCTCCGCCACCGAAATAAGGTGGGCCTTCGCTATAAGGTGGTGGTCCTCTGCCGCCGGTGGAATAAGGTGGGTCTCCGCCTCCGCCACCGGAGTATGGTGGGCCTCCGTCGTCGGAATGCGGTGGGCCTCCGCCATAAGGTGGAGGTCTTCTCCCACCAGAATGAGGTAGGGTCCGCCGCCTCTAGAAGGAGGTGGAGGTGGACCAAACGATGGTGGGGGTGGTGGGACACGAGGAAAGGTTGGTGGGGGTCCAATTGGAATAACATTGTGATGTCCCCATGGAATGTTTGAGTTTCCGAGATAAGGTATCCCGGGATGCTATTGTCCCGACACATGGTTGAAATTACCTGGATACGTATGGCTCCATAGTGATTGAATTAGGTTGGATGGCCGCCCACCATGATGTAATCCCATGGTAGGTCCCACGACTGGTAAGGAGCTACCAACGAAATGACCAGTTGGAAGCCCTCCACTCATATTATGGCGAGAGAACAAAGGTTGCCTCCCAGTAACGATGTTTTGACCACTCGTTGATGGTTGAATCGCAGTAGGTTGATGGTTACTAACTAGTGGAGGAACACTAATCGTGATAAAATTAAGAGGTAAAGTGTATCCTCCCCTCTAATTTTGGGGCGGGGGAGGTGGGGGTAGCAGTCCAATAGTAGTATGAGGGGTGTTTGAAAATTGCCCTTCAATGTTTTGAGTCACCTGGGGTATGGAACTGGTCTTCTGAGTAAGAGGTGTGCTCGCAAGAAGCGAAGGTTGACCAGGTTCGTAAGTGGTCACGTTATGTATAGGTGTTTCCGGTGAAGTGAAGAATAAAGAACGAATTGGGGTATGTTGAGACATGGGCACTTTCGAGTTTTGACTCCCTCGCGAGAGACTTTGTCGTCTAAGTTCGTCGTCGACTATACGTAGCCGGTTAATGTGGTCATATAAGGGTGCCATAAACTCATCATTAGGAACCCAATAAGGGGGTGCGGTTCCAGCAGATGGAGGTGTGGGGAAATGATTCCATTGTTTCCCTAGAGTGGTTTCCCAAAAGGATGCATACAGACCAAAAGCTGTGGATACAAGGTCATCCCGGGGTTGATTATACCATTCTATAGCCCCAGGTTCTTCTTCCATCGAATCGTGGAAAGATGTGTCTCGTGAAGTAGACAGTTCCATAGTCACAGACCTTGAAGGATCAGTGATTAGTGGACGCAAGGGAAGTGAAAGTTCACTCCTGACTCCATGGTGGAGTTTTCTTCTTCAGGTGACATGACAGTAATTGGTTGATCCATGTTTGCCCTCGAACGTACCTCCGGATCAAGGGGATATTCGGGTGGCAAGTTTAAAAGTCTGCGGGACCTTCTAAAAGATTGTTCAGCCAGAATGACTAAAGCATAATTTCTCCTAAGTGTTTTCTATGCAAAAGAAAAAGCAATCCAAAATCTACACAAACTAAGGCCACACGCAAACTTATGTGACAGGTGTGGATTCAAAAGTCTGGAACCTAACAGGATTGTTAAGGCTTCGCAACTCGCGATATACCCCAGTGTCCAACAGTTATACTCGACCCAATTGTTTAGAGCACTAACCAGGGAGGATTAGGACCGTACGCGTGACTGTTAACCCGACTACCTAGAATCATGTGCGTAGTAGCTCCCCGAGTGCTGTTCTCGATGTATTCCTCTGCCAAGACGGCCAAATGGTTAACTCGGTTGGTTTTAGGAATCCTAGGAGAGTCTCCCGATATACTCAAGGTACGTGGGAGCTCAAATCCGTAGTGGTGTTGTCTAATGCACAACCGCACGACAAGAGCCTTTCGATATACTACCGAGTACGTGAAGTGCCTTTCGATATACCCAAGGGTACGTGAAAGAGCCTTCGATATACCGGTTGGTACGTGGAAGAACTGCAGGCCCTCGGGATGCAGTGCAGGCAGATAACGACAGCTGCCAAGTTTTATGACGCTGGAACACGTCACTAACTTATCACACAAGTTATTAGTAAATTTTAACCTAATGCTACCGATTAATTTTATCTTATGTGGTTAGGTGAATGCATGAGGTGTAGACAGGAATTTAAAAATAATGCAACCCTAGCTACATGAAGGTGCACATTTTCCTTTTTCTTTCAATGAAGTCTATCTAAGGTAAGGAGAAAATTCTTTTCAAATGGTCTCAACAAAATAAGAAATCCCAAAAAGTTCAAAAATCTACCAAAGATGATTGAAATCACTCTTTTAGTTTTTTCCAATAAAACACAAAAATAACTAGAATGAAAGCACTCTTTTCAAGCTAGAATGAACCTAAGCAATGATGAAAAGGAGGATTTTTGTTTAAAATGCACTAACTCTCAATTTTCACAATGATGAGCTAAAAAGCACAAAAAGACCAAAAGTGCATAGAACGTTTCAAATTTGGAATACTTTGCAAGAGCTCGAATTCACTTGATTTTTTCAAAGAGATGAAAGACTCATAACTAAGAAAAATATGATCAACCGATTTCCTTTTCAAACTTCTCAAATATTGGTAAACAACGAATTCCAAAGCACAAAACAATTTTATAACAATTTCCACATGATTTTGAAAATAGATAAAATGAAGCACTTTCGATTTTTCAATACATGTATCAAAACAAAATTTGATAATCATGATGTTTTTCAGATGTAATAACAGAAAACAAGAGACTGATCGTAGCACCCTAATGACTCATAAACTCTCAAAGAAAAGTGACAAGCACCCAGATGGACTCAAATCACTCAAAATCGATCAAATGCAACCAAAACTCAAATGGCTAAGTGCATGAAGGGTTTGGAATAAGATCTAACACACTGAATAGACTTGGCAAGGTGATCAGGGAATGCAAGATCGAGTGGATGAATGTGGGGGATTGCAATTCCCGCCACCACCGAGTCTCTCACTTGACCAAATGGAACCCAAAAATCAATCAAAAACAAATCCAAACACAAGAAAGCAAAGTAAACAGGTCTGTGATTGGAAGATGCAGCACACATAGGCTTGTTAATCAGATCAAAAGCAAAATTTGGAGAGGGTTTAGTGCCAAGCACCAAGCTTAAAGGGTTGGCGCACTCTGACAGTGTATACCAGAGCACCTGGCGCACTCTGTCCACAGGGAAAAGGTGCCAGTGGCATAGGCTATATGAAAGGAAATGGCGTTAGTGATGCAGTTTGCACACAGAGAAAGGGCGCTAGAGAAGCAGTGGCGTACAGGATGCACAGCCTAGGTGCGTCCGGCGAATAACCAATAGTAAAAATCAAAAGATCTCCAAAAAAGAGAAACAAATGACCTGATATTGATCCCAAGAGAACTATGGCAAGCCAACAAACTCTTTAATGACAAGATCTGATGGTGGGAGGAGTTCAGGAGGCTAAGCAATGGATCAATAAGAAATTAATGGAATCACACTCAAACTGAAATCAAAGCTAAAGTATTCCATAGTATGGTCTCCAGATTTGTTTTCGAACAATCTACCTAAGCAGACTTAAAGGCCAGATCTCCCTAGTCCAATTGGATCTAGAACAAATAAGTACATAATATAATCAACTTCCCTAAATCAATATAGGTGCAAAATGACAAGTAGATCTCTTACCTGAGATTCACAATTCCTTTTGCTCCTTGCTTGATCCAATGCTCCAGAACCTTCAGATTTGCAGCTGCAAAGCCCTATTGAACAACTAGACACAAACAAATAGTAAAAGCATATATTGCATATGATTGATCTAAGCTAACAGTTAAGGAAATAAGCTCTAAACATTAACAACACAATAATGTATATGGGAAGAGATTGTATTAACTGTAATAAAGGAGAGTACAACAAGAGAGAACGTTACAACCTATGCCTTAACGTTGCAACCTTCCTTCCAACAAGCCAAACCAAGCCTCCAAGGATGGAGTAAGCCTCCCAAATATGAATGAGGGTCACCTAAGATAATTCCACCAGCCTGAGAGTGCTATAGACCTTCCTCCCTTTACAATGGAGAGGAGCTTCATATTTATAAGACCAAAGGGATATAGTAGGTTGAGGATTAATGGGAGAAGTCTAAGGGATCCTCCCTTGAGGTTAGGGAACTGAAGTACAACTCACCTATCAATTAGGGATAAACTTCCACCTCATCATGCTTTGAGAAGTCCCTCGAAGGTCTTATTTATCAATTTTAACCAACCCTAGCGCACCCTGCATGAAGGAAATTCACTCCAGGAATGGGGTAGCGCAGGCAGCATAAGGGCAACCTGAGCCACTGGCACCTCTGCGCCAGGCCTAGTCTGACGCTTCTTGTTGGAAGACAAGCTGCACTAGCACAACTAGAAATTGTGGATAAAAGATCAACAACTTGCTCTAGACGATTTATGGTCAAGGGAAACTTCAGGGATTGAGGCATGAAGTTGACAGAGGACTCATGATGACGAGATTTTGGTGTAACAATTTTTCCAACCAAGGGACACACTACACACACGAGATATTCATTGTATCATCCTCCGTTGAGACCGCTACTTAGTGTCTCGTCGGTTGCCTCGTCCTACTCGACTCAACATGATCCTTGGTCCTCCTAGCGATCAAACACGCTAGTACACTATCTGTCCGATTGAGGCTCCAACCAACAGCCGGTCATCAAGACTACCAAAATTCTTATGAACGCAGGGTCATGACACCTACACCTTATAACTAGGGCTCCATGGGAAGGCCACCCATCCAAGACTCCTCTAGCTCACATGTGCTTAACCATGGATTGCCCCATGATTAAGCCCACTTAAGTCACTACTATAATGACAAAACCATAACAAACATATACTATAAATTTAATCACTTGGTGCTCTACAACCCAGTATGGGGGAGATCTTCTAACGTTATGTAGCGTCACATCTAATAAAACGTAAAAAGTATTTAAAAAAATTCTATAACCATCTAATAAAAGGTAAAAAGTATTTAAAAAAAATCCATGTTGGTTCATAAAATAAAATATTATGAAAAGTAATTAAAAAATAGATGTTCGTTTATAAAATAAAAACTTAAAACTTAAACCCCGATCTATCAATCAAGAGAGATCAAATTTTTTGAGTTTAAATCTAAAAAAAGAAATACAACTCAAGAAATTGGTTCCCTCTCGATGCTTGATAGACACGGGTTTAAGATGGACCTATGTTGGTTAATAATCATTTATAAATTATTCATGTATATATCTCTTCTAAAAATCTTTAATTAATAATCATTTATAAATTGTTCATGTATATATCTCTTCTAAAAATCTTTAATTAATAATCACTTTTTATAAGCTTAAATAATTCACTTAACTCAGGCTGCATCAAATGGTGCTGCTAAAGAGAGATTACAACTAATACACTATTGGAAATGAATAATCCAGTGAAATTCATAGATGAATGATTATTTTAATATAGAAAAAGAATTATGTTATAATGTTGAATTCCAAAGCCCCCAACCCGCCTAAAATTTATGACAACAACATAAAAACCTCCGAAACCACGGTGATATTGTGAATCCGTAACTAACTCAAAATCAAGGTGGAAAACCGAAAGCATATTTGTTTAGGAAGGAACAATCCCAATTCCACCTGGAATATTGGGTCATTCTAAAAATTACAAATATATAGCTGGGGATTCCAATAATAGTGGGGGTATTATGTTTAGAAGAAGGGGCAGCCTTTTTGAGGTTGGTCTTCTTGTTTTTGCATCCGGGTGGTTTAGGAGGTGCTCTTGGGCTATCCACTGTTGGCACAGTAAAATAATTCTTCATCGGCATCTGACACAGAGAAAGGATGTCAAAGAAGAAGGCTTTCAGCGGATCCACGATGACCCTCAAGGACTTCCATGGCGGTTCCATTCCATCGGATCTTCCTCTACCTTCGGCCCCCGGCACCGGGTAAGTTCATTCTTCGTTTCTTTCCCAGGGTTTCATTTATTTTTGGGTTGCCTTGCATTTATTGTTCTGTAAGGGTATATGAAATGACGATTTACAGTGAAATTTATTGGCCTAGCGATGATTCCCAACTCCTTGGATGATATCCATAAAAATTAGGGCAAAATGGCTTTGTAACGGAACCAATAAACAAAAACTCGCTATAGTGTTATTGGTATTATTATTTTCTTAGGGTATTTTGAGATTGGTTTGAACTGTGTATAGCTCCTTTGTCTGCAGAGTTTTGAAGGCCGCGGATAGGAGCGTCCACGACAAGCAAAACACTGGAACAAGCTGGGGCGGTTCTGTTAACCGCGGTTATGCTGTAGGTGATCATCGCAGCAGGCAGGGTTCTGCAACCAATCTACAGCGGGGTTTTGAAGAAAAGGTATCGTATCTCCCGAACTCCGCAAATATTGGTCGCAATTTTGACGAAGACGAACGCAAACCGCTAGACAGTTTTTCGCGTCGTTCAGTCAATGAGAGCGATTATCATAATCACACATTTGAGGATCGCCGATCTCGGCATGATCGGTTTGGTGAACAAGTTGTGTCTAGTCGATCTGAGGTTAAGCCCGAATCTGGTACTGTTGGGATTTCACATGGTAATACCGCATCGTTTACTCGGCAGCCCCAATATTCGCCTCCTTTGCAGTCTGATCTTGGATTAGCTGCCAATCAGGACCGTGGTTCGAACCCACCCTCCCATCACCAGACACCCTTTGGTCACCAGTTTGCTGCCCCATTACAGCAGCCAGTGAAGCATTTGCCAAATTCAGGATGGGCCGTGGTAGCCCAATCTGCAGTAAGTGGATCTGATGGGCCTGCCTTTGCCCCTGCCACAGTAGCTCCGAATGCCTGGGCTACTCGCCGAGAAACAGATTCATCAAGACATGAATTGGCTGGAAACGATAATGTATCGACTTCACCGTTGTTTGCACAAACAGTGGCATCAAGATTCGCTCAGGCCAGTGCAGTTGACAAAGTTTCATCTGGTAGATGGCAGTCTAGACGACCTTTAGGTGTTGAACATAATTCTGAGCAATTTAGCCACTATCATCCACATTTAGATTCATTGCAAGAAACTAGAAAGGTTGGATCGGATTCTGGAAATTTCACCTATGGGCTTAACGAGGGTAATAACCTTGGACGGCAAGTGAAAACCCCAACTAATGTAGAGCAGAATACATACAATGAAAGAGAGAAGTATAGTTTTGATGATTGCGGAAGAAATAATTACAGGGACACTTCTGCAGATACTGCCAGAGATTCGCCAACTGGGTTGGCACGGAATATTGCAGCTGAACTTTGTCTTAAAAATAAAGATGAAAATAGATCTGTCTTTGCAGAAACTAGTAGAGCAAATTCTGGAGAGTTTGCTCATACAAGGCTTGGTCTTAACGTAGAATATTCTGGCTATGGAGATGTTAGGAGGAATAACGTTGAAGGCCATCCAGACTTGGATAAAAATCAGATAACCTCTCTTGGCAACACAATCTCAAGGCAAATGTCTCCTGTCACGGACCTTACAGAAGGTAACCGTGTTAACAATCACCTCAAAGAGAGGGTCTTACTGTCACCTCAGCTTGAAAATGGTTCTGAAGGTGCTTGGTCTTACTGTAATTCCAAAAGTGCTCATGAATCATGGAATCTGGGCACTTCTAGGGATTCTTTCAAGTCTGAGGATGCAAAGAGCACGCTTTATTCAGACTCTAATTTGGGGAGCAATGCTTCGCACAGTTCTGACTATGAAGCTACTAGAAACAGGTTTGCAACCGAAGATGTTCGTGTAGCCAGTCCTCTTAGTGGCCACAGACCACCATTGATTGAAAATAACCATGCTTCTGCAACAAGTGTCACAGATGCTTCAGCTCATGTGCAATCTGATGTTTTGATGCGGCCCAAATTAAAGCTTCTTCCACGAACTAAGCCATTGGATGCTACTTCTCAGACTGCAATATTGGAAGTTACAGAGGTATTGCAAAATCTCGATTTGTCTACAGTTATTGCATAAGTTAACCCTTTTAAGTTTTTTTATATGCATTCTATCAATTCCTTGGCTTTTAATGGCAGAATTCACATAGTGGGTTGATGAGCAAGTCATATGAATATCCCTCTGCTGTTAGTTCATTGCCTGCTGAGGTTTCCAGTGAAGGTGTAGGAAACAACACTCAGCCAACTGTAAAAGCCTCGGGGGCATCTGACTTTGAGGAGGAGAACAGATTCAGTGAGCGACCAAAATTAAATTTGAAGCCTCGCTCGCTGCCTGTTGAGCAACTCGAAGCAAGTAATGAAAGGAACAGGTTAGCCCTTACCTTCCTTTACCCGTACTTGTTTTTTTACACCAATCAATAGAATGTTTCGATTGAGTGTTCATCTATGTCAAGGTTTGCGTCTTTGGAGGAATGATGCAATTTGTAATTAAGAAAATACAGAAAAAGTGCATACTTAGATGGTCGTGACCCCGATTACAATGCTGCATAGCAAGAAGCAATGGAACCAGTACTTGGTTCCTGTAACCTTATACCAATTAATGGACTGATTGATTCCACTATTCATCAGTGTCGACGTTTGCGTCTTTGGAGAGATAATGATTTTTGTAATTGCGATATTATAGAGAAAGTATATCCTTAGATGGTTGTGACACCTATTATAAAATTGCATAGCACAGAACTGATGGGACAATTCCTACAAAGGCAGCAGGCCCTTGCAATAAGAGACAAAGTAACTTGCGTTTGGCTTATATTGGTATTTTTAGGCAAGAAGAAGATCAACACTATTTTTGAACACTGGCTATGTAGTACTAACTTTGGAGAAAAAGCAACATGATTAGAAATGGAAACATAGTCTTTGGAACTGCCTTGCCAACCTCTTCCACACCTATGTACTGAAATGTTTCAAAACTCATGAACTAAGTCTTTGGAACTCGTCATACCTTGTAAAAGGTCTTATCCACACCTGCAAATTGTACTGAACACACTACTTTTTGTAATAATATGAGGGAGATCTTGTGAGTCGAGTGTTTGTGGATATTGTCGGCCATAAATAAAATGTAATAATAAAAAGTAAAAAGTAATAGTATGAGGGAGATCTTGTAAAAGCTCCTTGAGTGCAATACTTGAGAAGAGATTTGATCCCTCTGGGCGCTTGATAGAGCCTAGGATTTGGATCTAGGCTGCTTGTAGCTTATCCACAACATCTTGTAGCATATTCACAACATCATGTGACTGATCCACGACTTCCCGTGGCTCATCCTATGGCTTCTTTATATCCATCCACCATCAGGCTGCTTTTCAATAATCTAGATACATCTAACTTCATCATAGAAACTTCTTACTTCACTTTAGGAACCGTGAGTGCTTTCCTACACTCTTCTTCTTTATTAAGATGAGATTTAACGTCATTTGAAAAAGTAGACAAATCAACGTAAACAGTTTTAAAAAATTGCTGAACACACTACTTGCCTTCACTATCTATCCTTCCACTTGCTTCTCCATCAAAGGATTGTGGACGCTTCTCTTCCTTCTCATCTGACCCATTGTCTGAATCACCAACTTTCTCTTTTTCTTCTGATGCAACCTTGGCACTTCCTCTTGTGTTCCCTGAACAACATTGCATGATGAGTGCTCTACAGTTTGCACTTGTCTTCCATGCAAATCTGTTGATTGGTTAGCTTCAGACAAGTCATCATTAACTTGATTCAGATATGAGCTTTAGTTCAATGCTAACAGCCTTATCTGTACATGTATACAACAAACTATATGTTTTTGTTTCATCAACATGCCCAACAACAACCAAGAACTTTCTACTTGTGCATTGTCAAATGCACTCAATACAAAACATTTTAGATGGTTTGCCTTTGGTTTGTCACCGGGTCTAAGCCCCAGGTGTTACTTCTATCACAACTTTGTTAGGATTTCTGTTTTACAAATCTATTGTTTTATGGATTACTTAGTTCAATATCCTATTTGGAATTGACTTTGCTTGCAATATCTTCTTTGTCATGTTATGACTTTTACTTTGCCTTTCACAATCACTTTTTTTTTCCTTTGAATTATTTTCACAAAAGTTTACAAACATTTCAAATTGTTCTCTATTATAGAATTGGAGAACACTTATCTTCCTATCACATTCTTCTTTAACCTTTGCTTGAAACTTCTTAAAAAGATCTAAAGCATCTAATGATTGCTTCGAAAATATCCATAGTTTTTGTGAAAAATCATCAAGAAGCAAAAATATCTTGCATCTGATAATGACGATATCGTTGAGTCACAAATTTTAAGATGTACAAGCTCCATCATTTTGTGTGCTCCCATGTTAATAACGTCTTTATGTGCTTTCCATCGAGTATGTTGTACATCTCCATTCTATCTTCTTGAGGTAGGACGCCAACACTCAAGTTAGAAGGTAAGATGCAAAAAACACAAATGCCCATATCTTTGATGCTAAAGTACATCATTGACATTAAGCTCTCTATTATCAACCATTTTCATCATTCACAACTTTATTGTTGGCTATCCCACATAAGTTTGTAAACAACTGTCATGAATACACCAAAGTTAAATTTTACTATGGGATTACACTTCTAGTCTAATTAATCTGAAAGATCTCAAATGTAATTTAACGCAATGTTACAAACATTGTTTCGGGGATATATTGCCAAGGGTTCGTAAAGATATTGTCGAGGGTTTGTAAAGAAATTTATCGGGAATATTGAAGAAAATATTGGAAATTATCAAAAAATATTGACAATAAGAAATTTAGACTTGAAGAATTATGAAAATATTGGAAACTTGGCAACTTGAAAAACTTGAGAGAAATCAGAAATATCGAGAGAAGTTGGAGATATTTGCAACATTGATATATAGAAAACGAATACAAACTTAAAAGCAAGTACAAACTTATGATCCAAGTATGACTTGAAATTCATGCTTAAGCAATTGCTACAGATCAACTTAGTTAGTATAGATAGTTTGTGCGTGGCACTTGGATCAACTCTCCAGGAGGTTTACGCCCCAAGATGGCCTTCTACGCTGCTACGCACTTCTTGGATCCGAGGGATGGTCTCATTGTTCGGCCTTGTTACACATTCTGCCATTGGGCACACGCTCTTCGTATTCTCTTAGGCCAATTCAGAGTGGGCTTTCATTGTCTTCGGGTAGAGACAAATCACCAGGTCGATCGGTTTGATAGGATCTGCCAAGCTTGTCACCTTCGAGAGGTTGAGACCGAGGAGCACTTCATCTTTCGGTGCCCTATTTACTGCGAGATCCACGGGTGGTTTCGTGTCTTTTTAGGGACCTTATTCTCAGCGAGCTCCAAACTTTCACTAGATTCTTCAGATACCCTGATCAGAGATGTCTAGCCTTGTACTTACAGGAGGCCCTTCGGCTTCGCTCCCTCACCCTTTAGCAACATTCTCAGTCGAGACCAGGCTCCATTCGGAGTATCACCTCCTTTCCACTGCTTCCTTCCTTTAGAGGCATGAAGAGACAGGCAAATGGTGGCACAGACCTTGGTCGCTTAGTTAGGATAGGAAAATCCACCTCTACCTTCGCCCAACACCAATGCTTCCAGTGTTTCCAGTGCTTGCAGTGGCCCATGATAGTTTCACCATCATCATTTTCAAATCACAGTTCTTGGATCTACTCTCCTTCTTTGGATCAACTCTCTTCATATCTCTCCTTGTATATATTTTTCTCTGAGACCAACTCCTCTTATAGAACCAAGGTTAGAATTGGGGTTTGTTTGAGTTCTGCTTTTTATCTTTTTATAGTAGCTACTTTTACACTCCCACTTTGTATTGTTCCTGGTACTACATAGTCCCATTGACCTACATTTGTGGTCATTTGTTGGACATTCATAAAATTAGCTTATCTCTTCATCATGGTTGCACCTTCACCCTTTGCAGGTAGTCTCAAATTTATCCTTGCAAGTCAAATTACGTCTTTCTCATTTTTCTCTCAAAGTAAATAATAATAATAATCCAATTTTAAGGTCACACCCTAGCTAGGCACCAAATTGGTGTATGAAACCCCCTTGGTTGTGTGAGAAGGGTCTTGCTCCACGCATCGATTTGATTGGGCCAAAGGTGTTTTGAATTGTGGCTTTGTTCTATAGTCAACTTAATATGAAATATTCTCTATGGCAATTTATATTTGCAGTTCTATGTGTCCTTTCCTGTGCTTGTTATGGATCAACTATGTGCCCTACATTGTCCTTGTACATGGTTGTTCCTATGCTCCATGCTTGTCGTTGCCTCTTTGTGGCACACCTTGTCATGATTCTTGATTCCTCCCTGTTGCCAATATGCCCTCGTGCAAACTCCTTTGCTTCCTAACGTTGCCCTTCTCTCATTTGATCCGCTCCTCTCAAGCAACGCTTCTCATGGTTCTTGTACTAGATCATGCCCTTATGCTACTTACAACCCTTATGCTACATACATGCCCATGACTTGTCTCTAGTCTCACTAGCTCTCTAGGATTATCAAAGTCATATTTATGCACCTTTGCAACAACTTACATTTGCTAAAAAAATCAAATTCTATCTTTTTGGTATGGCTTGTGCCTTTTTAATAATTTTGATTTGAGCAATTGGATTTCACGCCTTGGGCTTCACGTGTTCCATGTAACATGCGGTTTGATTCGTGCTCTCTCTCTCTCTCTCTCTCTCTCTTTTTGATATACAATTAAATATAAATCATATCAAGTGTCAACAGTGCCTCGGTCCTTTAATCAATGCAGTCCCTAAGCCCTTCACCTGCGTTCTCCTTGGTCACCCTTTAGTCGTGGCTTTGATACTATGTATGTCAGAAACCCACACAAATACATAGATAATAAATAATAAATGCAATCTGCATTATAGAGTTGGTGATGACATGGGGCCCTTCACGCCACCAACATATTGCCAGACTACTTTGACATATACAATAGCCAATGTGTTGAGTTGCTTCTTGCAATTTTTTAACTTCATGTCCTTGTTATTGGTTGTGTCCTAGTCATCTTGCATCACGCACAATTTCTCTTGCTATATATCTTTGAGTGTAATTACTTGTATGCCTACTCCAAAATTCAATCCACTTTTAGAAATATAGATTCCAAGGCTACCTTCTATGGCTACCTACAAATCAATGGCTCCTTGTCACCAATTGTCTCTTTTGATAAAGGAGATACACTAAACAAATCAATCCAATGTTTCTAGCACAAAATCCATCAACCTCAAGTTTGTTAATCCGTCTCTCCATTGCTTGTGAACACCCTACAAGAAATTGACATCAACAACAATGAAAATCATATAGTTTTGTTTGACACCTACAAAAAACACCACTACCGTCATGATTATTGATACATTCTCATTCCAATTGCAAGAAACACTTTTATCATATTCATATTAAGGTTAAGAATTTAATTAACTTCTATTGTATTTATAGTTTAGGTTTGCACATTTGTGTTACAATTTCAGATTTTGTCAAAAATTGGTGGTTGTTGTCTTGGCAAAAGATTTTTGCTTGCGTAAAACATTCCAAAAATATTTGAACTTCTCATGAAACATACAACTTCTTTGGTCTGCTTGTTTAGATCTTTTGCTCAAAAAATAGGATATCATGATTCATAAGTTTGTCTCTTGAGGCCTAAAAAAGGATGGTTATCAGTGTTTTGGATTTCTCTTTGGTTTAGCCTCTACATGTATATCTATTCAACAATTGGAAACCTCTTTTCATTTAATTCAGTTTGGGTTAAAATTGCTATAACTTTCTTGCATGGAGTGAAATTATTCCAACTCTTAATATTTGTCTTTTGCCTTGAAATTTAGTGTTTGAGTTGCTTAGGAGGGCTAAACCCCTTTAAAGTTGCATGATCTGATTTGACTTTGATACCTTTGTTACTAGAAACAAGGAACAAGATTGTAATGGAAAATGACAATGAAACGAGAAATTAGGGAAAAGAGGGTATGGGGATAAGAAACAACCCTACACCCCCACATAGTAAGCATATATGTTGTGAAGAAAAAATCTGATTCCTTCGACATATTTGCATCATTTTTTTTGTTTCTTAAGAAATCATATAGGATTAAATAGTAATGCATCTAAATGGTTAAGGGCGTGAAGCATCTTCTTTCGTTGCATATTAAGATTTGATAACTCATCCTTGGTATTTGGGTCAACTCTAGAATCCTCCCCAAACAAGATCTCAAGAAGCCTCAACTCCATCTAGTCCATCCCCTCATAACATCCCCCCCATGCATGGTTTTTCTCTATGAAATATATTGGCATCCACAATAGGATAAATTATGGTTATAGTATCTTCCATCTTGCAAATTGTAAAATGAACAGACGATAAAATACCCAATTTTTGTAACATCACCATTCTTAGATCCCTTCCACTTTGCTATTTCATGGAAACTTCATTTGAAATTGGATCCGAAATAACAATGGCTTTAAGAGCGAGCTCGATACAGATCGACAAAAGTGCGTTTCAGATCAAAGGATGAGGCAGAAGATAGAGTTGGTGGCGTGAAGGGCCCCATGTCATCACAAATGGTGTCTACCTCTGCATAAAGACAACACTCCAATGCTATAATATAATGTAAGAATGAGCTATTTTTCTCATTCACTTATTAAATAGAAGTCACGTGTGGGAAAACATTATCTCATGTATTAAATAATATAAAAGGAAAAATTCCTCAAATGTATGAAAGGGAGAAAAGACAGAGGAAGTTGAAGGGTTGGAGACGCTTGGTCTTCCGTCTACCCCTCAAGCTAGCGCTCCTCCTATTTACTTTTTCCTAAAGAGGAGAGATAGTTCTTTGGCAGAGAATGGGACTGTTGTTGTTCAAGTCCCCATGAGCAAAAAAGAAACTGAACTAGAGAGCCAGAGAGTGTTGTAACTTGTCCATTGCTAGAAATGAAAGAGCAAAGGCAGAAGCCATTGAATGTTGGTTTTCCCATTTGGGATTCCAAGGTAAATAATGTGTTTAAATGGCTTCTTTGTTGAGAGTGTTTGATTTCTACATTTGTTTATCTACTATGTTATTTAAAAGCTCAGTGTGCCTTCAATGGTTACCAATGAGGGAATAGATGTAGGAGAGAGTTGTGGGTGTAATGGAGTTATTTCTGCACTTTTTCTTGGTTTGTCGAGCCTTAGAGTTCTAACAACTTGTAAATCGCTTGCCTTGGATGGCCAAGCAAATCCAAAGATCAATGAACTTGATTCCAAAGCTGTTGCAATTATCTAAGGAGTTGCTAAATTGGGTATGAAGGTTCTTTGGCCTGTTGGATGTGGTCACCTTTGCTAGGTGATTTTCCACTTCCTCTAGGTTGCATGTGCTCCTCATTTTGGATTCGAGATGCTAGTGGTGATATTCACTCAATAATTGAACATGTTATTTGTTGCTAGATGTATGTCGTATCTCGAGGGAGTGGATAACATATTGGTCTATGTTTTTTTTATTACTTTGTTGGGTGTTTTGGGTCTCCAAGAGACCATACACATCTGCTCCTAGTTCATTGATTTGACCCTAGTTGTTGAATAAAACACGTGTATAATCATTTTTCGCTCAACATAAGATTGTATGCTGCCTATGAGAGAGAGAGAGAGAGAGAGAGAGAGAGAGAGAGAGAGAGAGATCGCTGTCTCGATGGGTGAAATCACTGGTCCATAAGTGAAATCACCCCAAAACAGGTGAAATCAATACACCTCTAAGTGAAATTGTTGCTTAGTAAATGAAATCGCCCTTAGCAAGTAAAATCAATATGCATGTGAGTGAAATTTATGCTCAATTTGTGAAATTGCTACTCGGGAGGTGAAATAGCTACTTAATACACTTCTAGTACTCTTGCAACGACTGGGTTGTACTCCTCATTAAGTTCAATTTGCCCTGCAGCCATTGTATTTACTTGTTGTTGGTCCATACAATGTCATTGTCGTGTGATTGGTTGATTGTTGGTGTCCTCGAAACATTGAATATTTATTGCGAAGTCCATACACAATGTTGGTCAATGGCTATCCTAATGGTGTTTAATGGTCTTCAAAAGCTAGTGCGAGTAGCAACCAATCCTCTCTCGGGTCAAGATTTATATATATGCAAACACAAAGGTTAATGCCATAGTTTTGTGTCATTGGACTCAAGAGAGATAGTCGATTTTGTTTTTATTGAAAGTTTGTCAGTGAGTGTTGAATTCCATTAACTTTGAGAGTCTGAGATATCAAGTAGAACATAAGAAGATAGTTAGTGCAATTCTTTAAGATTTGGCTAGTATGTGTTAACACCTTGTGCTTGAAACAAAGGATTTGTGTTGGTGAAACAAACAGGCTATGAGCCTGTCATTTATGGATCATATGGTGTTAGAGCTAATGTATATGTATCCTTGGTGAGATTTGTATGGTAAACACCCATATCGACTACAAGAGAAGCGAACATGGACTATTTCTAGGCCTTCAGAGAAGTCGAGGTAGAGCAACTCTTACATCCATGATAACACATTTGTTGGTAGCCAAAGGAATAGACCTAGTTGCAGAACCTAAGGACAATCTAGAGGATCTCAAAAAAGAGGACAAAGAACCAAAGTTGGAGCCTTAGATAGAGACAAAGACGAGAGAATGTAGGTACAATAAACCACATATACCTTTTTGTTGGAGGAAGAGGTGGATATCAAACCTAATGCAGGTGAAGTTGGATGCCATCAAATTGAATCAATGGCTACAATAGATGGACACGTGCTACAATGTACACTAGGTCATTGAAAGACAAAAGATAACATTTGTTTGGTTGAAGTTGGAAGGCTATGCCTTGGCATGGTGGGAGAGTGATGCAGTAGGTAGAGCATTGGAGGATGAGCCACCAATGGTTGATTGGGAAGGGTTCAAAGATACGATCAAGGAACACTTTTATCCAATTGTATATGAGGAGCATCAACAAATTGTATGGCACTACTTTAGGTAAAGGCAAGGATAATTGGTGCATGACTTCACTGTTGAGTTCAGGAAGAGAGCTATTTAACTAGGAGTATCTGTGAAGAGTCTAGATACGTTGATTAAATATCTAGGTGCATTGCTACCACAATTTCGGTGTCAGTTGACGGTGTTTAGGCCTAAGACAATCGATGAAGCTATTCTTTAGGCACAATATCTTGAGGGAGATAAGTGAAAGCAACAACTTGGTATACCTAAGCAAACAAAATCTCAAAGACAAAAGAAAAGGAAGAACACGAAGTGGAATGTAAAGAATATCGTGGTAACGACACAAGAGGCCAACCATTTTGTCGAACAATGCACGACTTGTAAAAATAAAGGATAACTAGAGGAGGATTGTTGGAAAGTACACCTTGAGAAACACCACAAAAAATTTCAGAGGAGAAAGGAAAAGAAGGCATTGCTCACTGTAGATGTCGATCAAAAGGTGGATATTCTTCAGACCTGGAAAGGTGGGTGAATTGCACTACTCTTCGGAAACAAGTAACGTTGGTTGGTTGCGGTTTTAAGGAGGAGATGTAGATGATATAGTTATTTTGCATTAAGATCCAAATGAAATAGAGTACGGTGGATCACCTATTTGATTTGGGTTTGCAATCCAATTTGGTATTTGCACAATTGGTTAAGAAGCTTGGCCTAGAGATCTAGGACCACCCCTGGCCATATCCTTTGGGTTGGTTAAGGCAAGATGTAAAGCTGAAGGTAAACAAGCAAGGGAAATTTAGGTTTGCTGTCAGCCAAAACTTTGTGGACAAAGTAGGGGCAAATGTGGTATCTTTGGATTTTTTGGAGTCATCTTAGGAAGCCCATATTTGTACATGCGAGATGCCATCTTCAAGAGAAGAACAAACCAATACAGGCTTGTCAAGGATGGAAAAGCATACGCTTTAAATGCACACAATAACATAACTAAACTCCTTGTGACAAGTGGTCATCAAGCTTGAAGAATCATTGGCAGCACCAAGAAATTTGTCTTGTTGTTCTTGGGAGAAGGGCAGTAGCAAGGAGAAGGCAATGAGGTGGAGTTGAGGGCATCCTTGGAGGGATGTAGTGGCAATCAATGCCAACAATTGCAATAACTAATTGAAGCCTAAAAGAAAGTGTATTAGGAACCTTGAGTATTGCCCACCCAAATGAGAGGTAGGACATGAGATTCACTAGTTGCTAGAATCATCACTACGTAGGATTGGGCTATATAGGCAGTCCATTATTGAAGCAAATGAATTGAAGAAGCAATCGCAACAATTGTTGGAGTAGGTAGTCATCGGACACAGTACGTCACCTTGTGGTTTACCCATCATCATAGTTCTAAAGAAGGATGGGAGCCGGAGAAAGCGCATTGACTGTCGTGCCCTCAACAAAATCACCATCAAGAACACATATCCTTTTCCAAAGATTGACGATTTTTTGGATCAATTGCAGCAGGACAAGTTCTTCACCAAGCTTGACCTCAAGTTAGGTTACCATCAAGTGAGGATTAAAGTTGACGATTTGTGGAAGATGACTTTCAAAATGAGGCAAGGTTTGTACTAATGGTTAGTTATGCCTTTTAGTTTATGTAATGCACCTTCAACTTTCATGAGATTGATGAATGATGTACTATGCCCCATTTATTGATTCATTTATTATAGTATATGTAGATGACATACTAATCTTCAACGACACATGGGAAGAGTACCTCTCACATGTGACTCATGTATTGGAGACCGTAAAGAAGAACCAATTGATCGACAACCTGAAGAAATGTGAGTTTGAAAAAAGGTCCTTGATTTATCTTGGACACATGATTAGTGGAGGAGAGTTGAGAGTAGATCCAGAGAAGATTGCAACCATCAATCAATGGCCTACTCCAACTCACTTGACGGTGGTTAGAAGTTTCATGGGAGTAACCCAATACCTGAGGAAATTCATTGCCAACTTCTCTATGGTTGCGACACCTTTGCATGGCATGATTGCGAAAGGGAAGAGCTTCCATTAGGGAAATCCACAACTTAGGAGGGCATTCGAAGAATTGAAGAGAAGGATTAGTAATGCTCTTGTTTTGGCCATGCCCAATGATCATTTGAGTTGGAGATCAGTGATAGTGGATATGCATTGGGAGTAGTGCTTATGCAAGGAGGAAGACTAGTATGCAACCATTCAAAGTTGTTCCATGGAGCAATATTGGATTATCTCACGTACGGCAAAGCTATCTTTTTGATCGTGCAAGCACAATCAGGAAATGGAAGTGCTATTTGCTTCTGAAGGAGACCATGATCCACACCAATCACCAAGGCATTACAAATGGTTGGGATTTTGGAACAATTCCATCTATTGATCAAGTATAAGAAAGGAGCCACAAACAAACTTGCACCACTAAAGAAGATTGCAACATTAATTGTGATTATGTAGCTTTAGCTATTCATACATGATCTTCATAGCAAGGATCATGAAGAAGATGAAGATGTCAAATGTGTGTCTCCAAGCAACTAAGGGAGAACACAGTCACTGCCATAGAGGGAAATGAATTTCACCTTTAGGAAGGACTATTATATAAGTTGGACAAGTTATGCATTGCTCAAGGGAGAAAGATTCCCCTAATGAGAGAAGCTCACACTTCCCAAGATTGCTTGGCATTTTAGAGTGACAAAGACAGTGGTGAACTTGCAAAGATATGTCTACCAACTGAACATGTAGGGGCATGTGGCGAGATTTGTTAGAGGTTGTGTGTTGTGCAACACCAACAAGCCAAGCAATTGAATGTTTGGGTTGTGTATGCCACTGGAACTACCAAGCATGCCTTAGGAGAGCATTTCTATGGACTTTGTTGGAGGAATGCCTACGTCATGTAGAGACCATGACTAGTTTATTCTAGTGGACCATTTCAGTAAGCTACGTCTGCTCATTCCGTGCAAGAAGACAATATCTAGACAAAAGGCAGTGGAGCTATTCTTCAATAATGTTTGGGCACGTTTTGGCTTGCCAACTCCATTATCTTTGACTAAGATAGTAGGTTCTTGGGTACATTTTGGACAACATTTTGGGAAAGGATGGATACCAAAATAAGGTATTCCACTGCATTGTATCCTTAGATCGATGCACAAATCTAGGTTGTCAATTGGGCGTTCATGTAGCTATTGAGAGGATATAATAACAAGCATTTGAAAACATGTGATTAACAACTGGTGTACATTTAACACTTGTACAACCAAGTATTCCATTCCTCCACCAATTCGTCTCTTTTTGAGGTCTGTTTTGGATACCTACCTCCTTCGTCGCTTGATGTTGTGTATGGATAGCAAAAGGATGAGACAGATTTATAAGGAGACTGGACGAAGGCAAGCATGCTTATGGACAAGATTAGGTAGATACGTTTGAAGGTACAAGAGTAGCTTGAGAGAAGCCAATAGCAGTTCAAGGCTAGACATGAGCAAAGTTCCATATTGGAGATACATCGTGCCTTTACCTATGCAAGGGATTTCAAGGACCAACAATGAATCTCAAGTGTCTTACATATGAACCGTTTGGCATTGTTGAACAAGTGAATGAGATTGCTTTCAAATTAAGGCTCCCCTCTATGCAAATTGGTTCGGTGGTCAAGGTAGAGTACTTGAAGTTGTTCTGGCCATTAATTTTGGATGGAAATGGGGATTCACAAATTCTTCCAATTGTCAAAGACCTTGAAATGCACGCACTTGCAGCGCTGAAAGGAGACAGTGCCATAGCGTAAGGAGTGGGTAACCCGTAGAGGACGACATGAACTATGGAAAATTGGCTTCATTGGATAGACTCCAAGGAAGGCGAAATGGCATTAGAGGAACCTCATCTCTCCTTGGAAGCTTTTGGGGACCAAAAGCCTCCTAATGGGGAGGTGTGATCCAAAATAACAATGGCTTCAAGAGTAGGCTTGACATAGATCGACAATGTATGATTTAGAGTAAAGGATGAGGTGGAAGATAGAGTTAGTGGTGTGAAGGGCTCTATGCCATCACGAATGGTGTCTACCCCTGCATAAAGACAACACTCCAATGTTAGAATGTTATTTAAGAATGAGATATTTATTTCATTCACTTGTTAAATAGAAGTCACGTATATGAAAATATTTATCTCTTGTATTAAATAATATAAAAGGAAAATTTCTTCATATGTATGAAAGGGAGAAAAGACAAAGCTGAAGTTGAGAAGCTTGGGGAAGATAAAGGGTTGGGGAGGCTTGGCCTTCGAGCTACCCCTCAGGCTAGCTCTCCTAATTACTTTTTCCCAAAGATGAGAGAGGGGTTCTTTTATAGAGAATGGGAGTGTTGTTGTTCAAGTTCCCATGAGGGTGTTGTACCTTGTCAATTGCTAGAAATGAAAGAGTCGAGGCGGAAGCCATTGAATGTTGGTTTTCCCATTTGGATTTCTAGGGTAAATAATGTATTTATGTCTCATCTTTGTGGAGTATGTGTTGATTTTTGCATTTGTTTATGTACTGTGTTATTTAAAAGCTCAATGTGCTATTAATGATTTCTAATGAGTGAGGAGAATAAATGTAGGAGAGAGCTCTAGGTATAATGGAGTTATTACTGCACTTTCTCTAGGTTTGCTGAGCCTTGGAGTTAAATCTCCTCCCTTGGATACCCAAGCAAATCCATAGATCAATGGACTTGATTCTAGAGTTGTTGCAATTATCTAGGGGTTGCTAAATTGGATATGAAGGATTCTTTGACCTGTTGGATGTGGTCACCTTTGCTGGGTCATTTTTCCAATTCCTCTTGTTCTTACCCCCCCATTGCTGGATTCGAGATGCTAGTAGTGATATTCACTCAATAACGAAACCTGTTATTTGTTGCTAGATGTATACCATCACCCAAGGGACTGGATAACATATTGGTCTGCGTTTTTAACTTCTATTGGGCATTTCGGCTCTCTTAGAGATCATACGCATCTCCTCGTTCAGACTTAGGAAAAGTGCATTAAGTGATCTATTTATTAATTGACTTAATGTAGTCACATTTATAAAGTTCAAGTGAAAATAATTTAAGTGATGGCTAATCTAATCTTGGCCATTGATCTCACCAGAGGATCTTATCCATTGATCCATAGTGATAAGTTAGGGTTTTCACTTGGCCATTGAGTTAAAAGGAGGATTGATTTGGTGGAGAGAACACACAGACATATAGAGAGATTTCTTACTCATAGCTTTCAGCCGGAGAGTGAGAAAGACAGTTTGCAGAAGAATTTTACAGAGAAGAAGACAGAGGAACTTTTCTTTGGAGGATTGATAGGGCGACTTGAGCAAGAGAGAGAGAGGCCATACGGATTCGCAGAGGCGCCGTACAAATTCGCAGAGGCCGTACAGATTCGCAGAGGCCGCACAACAGGTCATCCATATAGCTATCACAGAGGGTCGTACGAGTGATGCAGGGTCGTACAGATCTGTCCGTACGCTGACGCAGAGGCCGTACGGATTTCGTATTGTGACGCAGAGGGCTGTACAGTTTGTGGGGTTGTCTCAGTGAAGTTCGGTGGCTCGATTTTGCCAGGTTGGGTAAAAATCAATTTTCTGGATTGTATTGTTCTATATCTTCATAATAAAATATCTTCTCAGACTGCTGCACTGGTTTTCCCATCTTGGGTTTTTCCGGGGGTTTATACCCAAAAATATTGGTGTCTTTATTGATGTGATTGATGTTATATTTCTCTCAGTATTTTATTTTCCATTGCATTGTGAAGAAATCCATTTGTGGTTAAAAGTAATAATCGGGGTTTAATTAAAATTAATCTGGCATACTTTAACTCATGATTGGATTTTAAGGAAATTTACAAAGTGAGCAAGGAAAAGACTTTAGGTCACACTTGTGTATGAGTTCTTCCAACTAGTCTAGCATCAACCTTTAGCATGTGCAAAATTAAGCCCTAGAACATTCCGTCATCTACCTTCAAGCAAGAAAGAGCATCCCAAGAGAAGTGCGCATCACATCAATAGCTAATAGAATAGGAGAAAGAGAAGAAAACATATTAGAACCCTTGTCTTGATGCTTTTTTACAATGAGAGTGAGGCACTATTTGTATCAGACTAGCCTCACCCAATTCTAAGTTATTAGCCTACAAGGTAATGTAAAAAATATAACTTTTGGCTTGCTCACCCACAACTTTGGGGCATAAACAACTCTAAAAGTCATAAAAGTAGTAAATAAAGTGCAATTAGGCTACACCAAGTGCTAGGTGTGCTAAAAGGAGGACGTCATGCCCCATCTAACCCCAACAGATGTGTCTCCTCAACGTACTCCTTCAATAAGGAAGTACAATTTGTGGGTACACAACCTAGAGGAGTGGTAAAATAGGTCCAAGTGAGCAAATAGGGCGTGCTAAACAAATGCTATCACCTTTTACATGGAAAATAAACGAGTGTGGTCATGCGTCCAAGTGATTAGTCCCCCAAGGGCACCATCCCCTACAAGGCGAGCACCCCATGGAAGTGGAAATCAAGTGGACCATCCATGACATGATTAGGGGTATTTAGCCCCAAATCAACACTCTATGCTTCAACTTGCCTTTTATATAAATTTTTTTTAGCCCCTTCCCCTAGAGGACCTGTCAGGAACGCTGCAGATACTCTGAGGAGTAACACCGCCCATATGTAGACTGAATTGTCTCCTTGTCTCTGTGCATGGTTTGTCTATGTATCCCATTGGGCACTTTCCCCCATCATCCAACCAGAGCATCTTAACTAGTGACTTTAATCTGGCAATCATGCCATTGGCACTACCCATAAAACATTATTATGTACAAGTGAAACAACGTCCATGCCATCAGAATTTCTGCTGTCTTTTTTATTGTGCCCACTCGTAACTACTGAACATTCTCCTAAGATGCAGAGCTTTTGGGCACAAAAGAACTGCAAAGATAAAGATATTGTTGCAAACCTTGTTATGGCAGAGCAGACAAATTCCTTGTTTTCAATATATTTTCCCCTCGAGGACACCCATGTTTAATTGTATATCACCACAGATTTAACCCATTCATTTTTGCCAATATCCAATATCAAGCCTAAACAGTGGGTTGCGCAGGGGATGTCGAAAAAATGGCTGGGATTTTTTTATCAACATCCTACCTGTTTCCTCATAGGAAACATTGTCTATGACAATCTAAACAACCTTCCACACCCCTACCTCCAACCTAACTTATTCAAGTCGTCATGCGACAATTAGATTCTATTGCAATGGTGCACTTCACTTAAGCAGAAGCATGTAGAGATTTAAGGAACATTGTGTTTCTAGAACAAGAAATAAGGAAATTTAATATAGTTGTATTCCTTTCATTAGTTTATCCATCAGACATAATTATGCACCTGTAAGTTCCCAGGATGCAGGTGCTGAACAGTACTTGCACATCCTGAACAACCTCGCATAAAATTTCACACTGATGAGCCTTTTAGAAGTAGGAGCTTTAAAGCTAGGGCCACACACGTCAACAGCATCAGTCATATCTTGCTGATATGGGGATTCAACAATTTTTAAGTGCAGTTTTGATTAAACCAAAAGATACCTATGGCTTATTAATTGTTACATGCCTGCTATGTAGTGTTTGACCACATATTTGTACTCCCCAAGGTGGGCTGGGAGTTGAATTGGATGTACGGAGTGAAAAGGTACAAAAAGAAGCAGGAAATGGTGTGGGAGGGTATGTGAATGTGGTGGTGAAGGAGCATGTGTAGAACTATTTATAGAAGGATGGTTAGAGCGTAGTAGGGTTTCTATTTCAGTATTCAATTTTTTTTCCCTCTTTGCTCTGCTTTCAGCAATGGCTCTACATACATGTCAGTAATTGGTTGCATCTAGACTAAAGTTAATTTTTTACAGGGGTTTACATCTTGATTCTTCGCCAGTGATTTTGGCAGTGATACTTGAGGTGGTTCTCTCCCCTATTTGATGGTCTATTGTGAAATTTGCATTGGACCTCCCCCCCACCAAGGTTTTTGCAATGTGCCCAAGCAAAGTCTCTTTCCTTGACCATTTTCCAATCTCTTAGGGTTATGAAATCTGGATTTTAGTGGTTCATGAAAAATTTGAAAAATACTGAAATGCCCTTACTGTTCGTGGTGAAAATCCTTAATACTTCCAATATTGCATGCTATGGTTTCTCTGATGTTAAAACTACTTCCCAATGTGCCTTTCCATGCAAACAAATGTTGCCAAGGCAAAGCTGTGGTCTGAAATTTTTGACTATCTTCTTCCCAGCAATCTCTTGTAGTCCAATTTTGTCGAAAATTATCTAGAAAGCACTTGTTTTTGAACATCGAATGCAAGGCAATTGTTTTCACAGTGGAAAACCCTCCCTCACAATAAGCAGTTGCATTAAAAGAAAATAATGATATAAAAAATATTGATTTGTATTTATATGCATGCCAGCCATCGATTTAATTCTTGGTGAGATGTGGAAGACACAGTTTTCAACTCTGCTCAAACACTCCCAAAATGAAGTTATGGCCTGAAATTTTTGACTTTCTTCACTCAAGCAATTATTTTGACTCAAATTCAAAAATATTAAGAAGCACTTGATTTTGGTTGTCAAACGTGGTACACATGTTTTCAAAGCAGAAATCCCTTCTGCTTGTCAAGAAGCAGTAACAAGACAAAGAATGATCTAAAATATTAAAAAGGTTCGATTTGTATTTATATGGGTGCTGGCCAAGTATTTTGTTCTCAGTTAGTAATTGAATACTTGCTGAGTTTTGGTCAATTTCAGCAAATTCGGCCAAAATGTTCAACTTGGCTTGCTAGGCTGAGTCAAGTTGTCTTGTGGAAACTCACCTGAGTTTTGACAAGTCTCATGGCTGGGATATGCTCAGGAAAAATTGAAATAGGACAGAACCCAAGAAACCACAAATTTTGGTTCATCCAAGATAAAAAATGACGTGTACAAAATTAGAGTTACATCCCTGCAATATCTAAATACCATATACATTACTAACAAAAACAACAGTTTTCTTTCTATTTCAAAAGAAAAGTGTCATGCATACAAATCTATCAATGGAGACATTATAGTGTAAGTCAATAGAGAAAAAGCTGATTGCAAACTTAGCAGAGGAAATCTTAAACTCAAAACATCAAAATGAAAACAAAAACTGTTCGACAGAGGGTTTACAGTTAATGTAGTTTGAGATTCATGAACTTACAGATTTTCATTTTAAAGGAGGCAATAGATGAAGTGTAACTACAAACAGGGATGGTGTGATAGTTAGCAACATGTAACCAGAAAAAAACTAAGACGGAGGTGTTTATATGGGTTTCATAATTGATTGGAGGGATTTTGTATGGAAATTTTGTAAATCTACACTTTAGAAGACTTCCAAAATTTCACGTCAATGCTTGTTACCTGGACCTGTTTCCTGTGAACTTTCAGTGGCATTAATGAATTTGAAATATAAATTACAGCTTATATTTTATTTCTGTCTGACCAAATTCACTAGGCAGCCCAATAAAACAAACACTGAAACAATGCACTTAAAGGAGGGAAGATTCACAGCCCTAAGGGCACATTCCTTCACAGATTAGATTTGGGAATGATTATATAACAGCAGATTTGTTATGGCCCTAAATCTGCACCTTTAGTTCATTCTTAGCTTGTTAAATCACTTAACAAATCTGATTACTGTTCATGTTAAATGAGCATCATACCAAACAGCCCTAGAAACACTGGAAAGATGATTTTGGTGTGCCGCTATTTCATCTGCATTCCAATTGATCCATCCTGCCCAATTAACTCCCCAGGGAGCCAATAAGTGAGTTTATTTGTAAGCCCGAAAAATGGGTAAGGTGCAGTGTTTTGTTCCATGAAGTAAATGAAGTTGTTTGCAGAGGTATCGAACAAACAAGTTTTTCTTATATTACGATAACCGAGGGAGAGGAGACCTGGATTGAAAAAGAAGGGAATGCCGAAGGCATTGAAGGCTAAGCTAGCAGCAGTAGCTGACCTGGATCATGCACCATCAATTGCTGCAGTTTTACAGGAGATCCAGCCTGCCATGTCAACATTCACATCTATGCAGAGATTCTACTGTTCTATTTGACATGCCGCTAGTGCCTCCAACTTGCTGTTAGAATACAAAGGGGCAAAAGCCGCAACTGAGTATGGCAATGGCATAGACAATAAAAGAAAGCAACCTATTCTTCTTAGTAAGAACTACCTAAATTCAGGAACTTAGGGTGGTAGGTGGTACCAAGGCTGTTGGGAGTGAGAATGGGAGCAAGAAACGCAATTTTAAAAGATTCCGGGACTGGAGTATTTTGGGAGTGTTTTTTATATAATACACATTTTAATTTATTTTGATATATATGTATATATATATATATATATATATATATATATATATTAAAACCATGAAGAATGCCAAATTAACTGTAGAAATCATGAAAATATAGATCTAACCATTTAGTGTGCATATAGCATCAATCATCTAGTAGTTATAACTTTTAACATTGTCATCAAATGATCAATCACCAACTACATCAACCTTCAAGTTTCAACATATAACATTTTCCATCAACAAACTCGAACACATTACATCAACCACGAAATGAAACTGAGCGTCATATTCATTACCAAAGAGTTGTAAGATGCAATCAACAATTTAAACCTCAAAGGTAGGTTCAAAGTTCAAAGTTAAAACTTAAACTATCATATCATTACAAATAGGCCATAATAACTATTGAAGGCGAAGTACTATCTACTAAGCTTTCCTCTTGCCACGAGATACTTCCATTCTCTTTTCTCGTGATCTAGGAACACGAGAAAAGCAGCTGGAAGCAGGAAGTGTTCATGGAACACGAGCAGTAGTTGCATGGCCCACACACAATGTTGGATGTTGTGAAGCTAATTGCAAACCTCTTACATCTGGAAACCTGTTGGTGGTTGGGGGTGGCATCTCTGTTGAATGACTCATGATCACCCAATAGTTCAGCCTCTAAGTGCTCTAAAGCTATGGTTCCATCCTACAAATTACCCTCCTTTGGATTGTTGTCTCAAGTCAAATATGCTCTATCATTATTGGCCGCATCACAATATTGGGCTAACAACCTCAAGTTGTAGTGCACATAAACCAAGTTTTTTGCATAAACATTCAAGTTGTTTCTCTTCACATTGTGGAGGAAGCTGTAGGTGCTCCATTACCTCTATAGAAGAAGTGTTAACAATCTATGAAAGCACTTTCACTGCCAATTTATGCAGATATTTGGTAGAGGAGCCATACATGTTCCACCATTCAATAGGATTCAACCTATATCGATCCTCCATTACCTCTCTGTAGAAGAAGTGTTAACAACCTATGAAAGCACCTTCATTGCCAATTAATGCAGATATTTGGTAGAGGAGGCATACATGTTCCACCATTTGATAGGATTCAACCTATATCAATCTTTGGTTGCATGCAAGTTACCAAAGACTCAATGTTCATTGATGTATTTGCTCAATTTGCATTTTACTTGAGCACACTCCTCTTCATAAGGGATCAACTTGTCTAATGCAAGCATATACCCATTCCGCACCTCTAGATCTGTGTAGTTTTCTCCTAACTCCAACCCCCAGTATTGGTTGGGCCAACCAAGATGGAGAATAATTTTTTGTTGTAAGGACATTTGCTAGGGCATGGAGTGGAACATTCATATTATACCACTACCTTTTGACCACATGTTTACGAATATGATCATACAAGATTGCATATGTTTGCTCAACAATGTCTTTGATTTGGCCTAGCATGCTATCCATCTGCTCATGCACCACCCCAATCATGGGTTGATTTGTATCTGCAAATTGAATCATACTATAAACGGGCTTGGTGAGTTGAAAAACATACCTAACCTGTGCCCAAAATTGACCATCAAGAATAAGGCCCTCCACCTCGTAAAATTTATATTTATTAGATGTGGTTGTAGCCTTATCTTACAAATGCTGCCATGAATCACTTGGGACCATACTAGTCGATGCCGATCTTACCTTCAAAAGGTGCCCGAAGGTGAGCTATTAGCTAGTAAATTTGGTCTTTGCAATCTTGAGTAGCTCCAACCTAGAGTGATTGTGAAAAAAGTGGTGGGCCATTCTATGATTGGTAAATATTTTGATCATTTTCTTCCCTCTCTTGTACAAGGCACCAATCCATCCATAATTAGGGTCCACCTTAATAATATCATGCATCAAAAGGCTTATTATGTGAACCAAACACCTTGACCAAAATATGTTAGGGTACATATCCTCAATGATTGCTCATGTTGCCTTACAATTAGCAACATTATGAGTAATGACTTGAATGACATTGTATGGTCCAATCTCTTGAATGGTTTTAAATAAAGGTTATGCAATATTAATACTAGTCTTGTAGCAATTTGAGTAGTCATGAACTGAAAGGAAGACCACACCACTAATAGACACACCAAGCATATTTACCAATGGTCTGCCTTTAACATTTGTCCAACCATTAGATACAATGGATACCCCATAGTTGGTCCAATCATTTGTAAACTTTCATTAGAGAGATTTTGAGGTCAAAAAAGGGCCTCCTAAGAGATGTACTACAAAAATATGAGATATATTAAAATATTATGAATTGGGGGTTTTATGGGGTAGGTATATATGACAAGTCACCTCCCACACTATTTTCTATGCACAATATAAATAACCATGGTTGAGTTACTTTTCAAAATTCAATAGAAATAAAATTAATAAAATAAGACTACAAAGATTCATTGTAAATTCCCAAAAATGTATTGTCCTTTAACATTTATTTGTCTTGAACTTGCAAATGAAATAAAATAATAAAAAACATTTTTAAGAGTTTTTTTTTAATTTTATGTTGACTTTTTATATTTAGTACTTTTCTCATGAATTTAATAATGTAATTTAATTGAGAATTTATTTACATGTAAAATGTCAATAATATTATTATAATCCACATTGCATTATTATTATTATTTGTTAAATCTATTATTATTCTTTATTAGTTTGACATTATGTTATTAAATAGAATGGAGTGAATATATAATTTAAAATTAAAAACATAAAAATGATAATATATTATTTTATAAAAAAATGTGAAAGGACTTTTTTTATGAATTAAGAGTACTTCACTTGAAAATGACAATAATATTATTTTATTTGAAAGTGTGAAAAGACATTCATTATGAGTACTTTACTTGAAAATGACAATAATATTATTTTATGAAAAGACTATCATTATGAGTACTTTACTTTATGACTTAAAAGTACTTACACCACTACCTTGGTTAACTATGTGTTTTCATCCACCATAGAAAATTTGACAAATAAGCATTCTTAACTCATGCAATGCCACCTCACCAAGGGGGATGATGTCATCTACTAGAATGTGATTGGTTGTATTTTATAGTACATTTTCTTTGTTTTGAGGCCCTTTTTTGACCTCAAAATTTCTCTAATGCCAAGAGCATTATGGATTTTGGTTCTTTCGTAGTTAAGTGCCACAGTTCAGTTTTGTCATACTTAGGCTCCTATAACCTTTAGGGACACCATTGATTGCTTGTACCATTTCATGCTAACAGGGTGATTGAAGAACATTGAATGGTACACCACATGCATAGATAAACTTGCAAACTTTTTAATCCACATCATTCGTGCAACCGTGGTTAAGGAAATTTATATTGTTCTAAGAATAGGTGAGAATCCACTACTATGGGTGGATGGCGATTGACTATCAAACATTCTATATGAGCCCGAGGCCTTATATACAACCCTTGATTTGTTGGATTTGTTTTGTGCAGCCTCTTCTTCCTTGAATTTGTTTCTCTTTCACTTGCACCTTGTCACATGATTTGACCCAATAGTCTTACCTTCATCCCATGGCATAATCCCACATAGATGCTTTCTAACATGGATACAAGGTTAAGAACACGTGTTTCCTCCTAGGAGGCCACAAGTTCAAATTCAAATGCGAGTAGGGTATGTACATATTTGTAGATTTTAGCAGCCAAATCACTATGCAGAAGGGGTCCCTTGTCCCATAAACAAGGGCGTCTCATACACCAATTTGGTGTCTTGATTGGCTGCGACCTTAAAATTAGATAATAATTATTATTATTATATGAACTTGTGTAAGTTTTATTATAGTGGGGGCATATAAATTTTTTGGTTCCCACTCCCTATCCCTCTCACAAGCCTTGTCACTTACTTTCACAAAGGTGTTGTCTCTTTGTTTTTTTGTTCCTCATCACTGTCAGCTTCATTATCTTCATCCCCTTCCATTTCTTTCTCCTCTCCACAATATGTGCAACTCCCTACTTCTTCCTCCTTATCAGTGGTATTTCGACTTCTCAACATTAACATCATAATTAGAAATGGAACCAAAAGGAAAAACCACATACCCTTCATGCATCTTGACTCAAGACGAGAATAACTTGCTACCTGTAATAGAATGATGGAGAAGGAGAAATGGGAAAGAGTAGGAGAAGAGAACATTCAAGATTTAAAATTTAACATAGTGGAAAAATATTTAAAAGCAAACAAAGAGTGAGATTTAGAGCTTGCTTCTTTAGCTCTCCAATGGTGGTTGAATGTATCTATGACAACATTCAATCTTCTTTCCAAGCTCTCACAAATAGCAGCCTTCAATCACCCTTCCAAAGTCTCACAAATTTGCTCACAAACAACTAGCAAAGCCACCCAAAACCCTAGCAAAGAGGAATGAAATGAGTGACATGAGAAATAAAATGAGTGCAAATGGAGTGTGTGTGTGTTGTAATCCCCTAAAAGAACTTAGTTATGCTTAAATAACCAGTTGGAACCGATTGTAATCCAAGAAAAAAAGAAAGAGAAAAAAATACGCCCCAAGCCGTGGAATCGATTAGGGTGTGTTGGGGAGCGGTTATTTTGCTCCTCGGAGCATTAAGGAAGTACTTAGGGAGCATTGCTCCTTGGTTACTGCACAAAAAGGCAAGGAACGATTCTACTATTTCTTGTACTTTCTTAAGAAATTGATCTTCTTTCAGATTTTGCTTTCTTAAATTATCATCTCTGGTATTTGTTAACACGAGAAACATAAGTCTGGTTTTTAGATCTACAATGCACAATGTTTGGACAACAAACTTATAGTTTATAATACTACATGATGAAGATAAGTACATACCATTAGTCCATCACAAGCTGGTACAACATGTCCTATCCGCTCATCACATGCTAGGACACTCCAATTGCATCCAAACCCTTGCTAGGGCATCCTCCATGATTAACAAACCCTAAACAACAAGCATGGCCTAGCAAGATATCACACCAAGCTACTCCTAGCTGCTGCAAAGACTCGACAACTAAGTTAAGCATGGTCTCTTTCTAGGGCCCAAGTCCTCCCAAGGAAAGCATCACAACAAACTTAGGTCTTCTTCACTCTTGTTGCACTGATGTCTTACGCTCGTGTTTATATTACTCAAACCTTAGGTCTTCTTGCACCACACAAGTACAAGGCTCAAAGACAAAGCTTAGCTCCAACCTTTCAAGCTTCTTGTCCATCCTAGAGTTTGCATCCCTCAAACCCTAGGTGTTTTTCTCTTGCATTGCTCAATTACGAAGACTTCTAGACAATGTTACAATGGAATATCAAGAGTATATCATCATAAATTGCAAATATTCTTTGAAATAAGCATGACACCAAGCTCCAAGACTCCTCTACTCTAGTGTCCCATGTTCTTGCTCTAGGGTTTACATCAAGCAAACCCTAGATCTTATTCTCTTGTAGTACACAAGTTCCAATATTCAAGATCATCCCTAGCGCTAGCATCCATCTTTGTTTCCTTTAGGGCTTTCAACACAAACCTAGGTCTTCCTTTCTCGCATCACACAAGCACCAAGACCTCTCCAAAATAATTACAAAGATAGAATAATGAGTACATTTTATTATACAAAGACATTTTCCTCCCTTCACATAGAAATGGAGAGAGAAGGCAAAGTAAAACATGGACTTTGTCGGTGAGTAACCATAAACGAAGTATACAAGACAAGACCACATGGAGTTCTCCATTAATGATGATGAGTAACCATAGACAAAGTGTCACACCAGGGTTTATCAAACCCCCAACATGATGTACTTTTTGTGAAAATGGAACACATAGAATCCAAGAACACAAAAGAGACAACTAAAAGAGAAATGATTCTTCTCTTCCTAAATGAAGAGAACAGCAGTCTCTTTATAACAATGAGATGACATAAACCGTAGCTGCTCAATCCCTAATTGCACATATCCTAAAATGACTTATGTTTACTTTAATACAACATAAAATAACATAAAGTGACCAAGTAACTTTATTACTATGCCTAAGTCTATAGTTTAGATGAACTTTCTGTCCTAACACACTCCCTTAATAGTCAATCTAGAAAATACACTATCTTTCCCTAAATTTTACAAATTTTTCTTGACCCTACGACTTGTGAGAATGTTTGTAGTCTGATCCTTTGTAGGATAGTATTGCAACTCAACTGTTCCATCTTCTACAAGTTATTGTATGATGTGATAGTAAACGTCAATATGTTTGGTATGCTAGTGGAAGTCTGGATTCTTTGCCAACTTAAGAACTCCTTGATTATCACAGTACAATAGCGTAGGCTCGTTTTGTTGGATCTTCATGCCTCCAAGCATTTGTTTAAGCCAAATTGCTTCACATGCTCCTTTCTCTGTTGTTCGATATTCTATTTTGGTTGAAGAAAGGGAAACGTGTTGCTTCTTGTTGGTCCATGTAACTGCTCTAGTACCAAGGCTAAAACATAGCTTGATGTGGATTTCTTGTCATCCACTAATCCTACCCAGTCTGAAGTTGTATAACCACACAATTGAGGTTGTTGCGTCTTCCATATAGAATGTCGAACTCTAATGTTCCTTTGACATATTGTAGCAATCTTTTTGTTGTTGTCCAATGTTCTACTGTTGGACTTGTCATGGATTGGGTGATGTAGTTGACTGCAAAACTCAAGTCAAGTCTAGTGGTTGTAAGATCGATCAAGCTCTCCACTAGTTGCTTGTAGATTGATTCATCAATTGACTTAGAGTCAGTCTTGGTTGAAATTTTCAGCCCTTTTTCCATAGTGGTAGATGATGTTTTGCAATCTACCATCTTGAATCTATCTAACAAACTTTTGGCATACTTTGTTTGTGAAAGAAAAATAAGTTTATCTATTTGCCAAACTTCTACACCTAAGTAGTAATGCATGAGGCCCAAGTCAATCATGTCAAAAGTTACACATAAATTGGGTTTTACCTATGATATTGCCCCTGCCTTGTAAGATCGATCAAGCTCTCCACTAGTTGCTTGTAGATTGATTCATCAATTGCCTTAAGAGTCAGTCGTGGTTGAAAGTTTCAGCCCTTTTTCCATAGTCGTAGATGATGTTTTGCAATCTACCATCTTGAATCTATCTAACAAACTTTTGGCATACTTTGTTTGTGAAAGAAAAATAAGTTTATCTATTTGCCAAACTTCTACACCTAAGTAGTAATGCAGGAGGCCCAAGTCAATCATGTCAAAAGATACACATAAATTGGATTTTACCTATGATATTGCCCCTGCCTTGTTACTTGTGATGGTGATGTTCTCTACATATCTCACTAGAATACTTACATCATCTCTAATGCTTTTGACGTAAAGATTGGGATTTGAAGTACTTTGTTGTAACCCTTGTTCATTCAAATCAATCATACCAGAATCGGGATCAACAATAAATTGATGAGGCAAAAGAGTCAAGGTTTTGAATCAGATCGGGAAAAATCTGGAAAAAATCGACAAATACAAAAAAACTAAATATATACACATATTTTGAATTAAAAAAGCATTTTTCATTGATATTCAAAGTAACCATGTCCATATACTGCAAGATATCAATAGATGTCCAAAATATATCAATTCTCATCCATAAGATGAGTCCAGATAGGTAAATCATTGCCTATATTGGAATTCTATTCATCAATAGCACCCTATACCCCCTCCTTTAGGCTCTAGCCCTTGCCTCTACCTCGAATCTCGAAGTTGATCCTTTAGGGACATTAGTCAACACCCTACAATTTTGATGAAACTTCCTAATCGAAGCCTTAAAATAAGGTAGAATTAGAAAAAGTTTCCCATGTTTAATAAGTGATTTTGCTTCACTGCAGGGTACTTTTTTATTAAGGTCATGCCAGAGGAGTTTAACAATTAACACCACCAACATCAAGGTACATAGAGAGGTTGATGTGTGTGATTAAATGTCAATCCCTTACCCATACATGATAGAATCCAGTGGAAACGTTACAATCCTGAAATTTGTTAAGTTTGTTGAATTCTGAATGGGATCTAAAACTCTACTTTTTGCATATGAACTCCAATGAGGTTCGAACCACTCTCAAACATTCTGAAACAATTGATGGTAATGTTAAAAATCTAAATAAAAGGATAGAAAATGAAAGATAAGGAGAATGCCACTTTTACTTTAAGAATTTAATATTACCATTGCTACTGAGCACCTCTAGTAGGCAAACACACCTCTAACATGTAGATTTTTCTGAGTTTTACTGCTTGCTGGTTTATGTCAACATTTCAGTGGTTTTCACCTTCAGCTGGTTTTGCATAGGCTGAAGGTTACTTATGAAATTTTCTGAGACAATTAAACACGCTGTAAAATCAACTAACAGGCAGAAAATAAATATTTAAACATGCACACCATAAAAGATAGAGACTCAATATTTTCGGCAACTGTGCCTTGGAAAAACCCCCACGGGGAAAACCAGTAAGAGAGAGAGAGATTTTATTGGCAACTGTGCCTTGGAAAAACCCCCACGGGGAAAACCAGTAAGAGAGAGAGAGATTTTATTTCTTGAGCAAAATATTCATCACAGCATTACAATGAAAAATATAACTTATCTTCACCACTCAGCAGAATCTTTCTCGAAATCTGTGCACCTATTTGAACCTCGATTTTTGTGCTAACAGCCTTGAAATGCGTGCAGATAGACCCTCGAAATCTGTGCTGGAAAAAACACAGTCCGTACCTCCTGTACGGTTCTCAGTTTCTGTGCAATACCACACCTTGAAAACTGTGCAGAAATAAACCCAGAAATCTGTGCCTCGATTTCTGTGCTGGTTCACTCCTCGAAATCCATGCAGATTCACCTAGAAAAATGTGCTGACAGTGTTGGGAACCGTGCCCTGTACTACACCTCGAATACTGTGAAAACAAACTTGAGTTTTGTGCCCAGAAATTTCACCTAGAAGACCGTGCTGCAACTCGGGATGTGTGCCAAGAAAAATGTTCCTCGAAAACTGTGCCCTTGACCGTACTGTACAGCAGTCTTGGTATTTGTGCCCAAAAATTAAATGCTGAAGATCTTCTCGATTTCTGTACAATGTCTCTCCTTGGAAATCGTGCTAGTCTCCTCTCTCTCAACTTGCTCTTCACTTGAATCTCTCAAAAGTGAATTAGAAATTGCCTCCCTCACCTTTTTGTTCAAACCCTAGGGTTATTTTAATCTAATGGCTGAGATAGATTTAGATCGACGGTTGAAATTAAATGCTCCATTTATTTCTCATAAATGTTAATTTCACTCGCCCACTTAAATTAAATCAAAAAGTGACTTTCATGTTATAAAGTGTCATTAAGTGAAATTAATGTGAGGGTCACCTTTTTCTCCCTTCTAAGTGACATTAGGCAAATGTCACTTGGGGAACACTTTCCTAGGTACAAAAACTAACATAACAACCAAAATAATGACCAAAACAGTCAAAATTGGTCTTAAACACTTTTCCTAGGTGTGTGTAGTTGAAACAATCAGAGCTTTAAATCGCTAGTAAGGGGAAAAATCCCAAGTTTGACTTGTGATGACCGAGTCAAATTCTTGGCTCAAATTGAATTGGCTTGTTTTAGAGGGTGATCCAAGTTGAGTATTACTGTGATTCTTGTTACACTCATTCAAATACTTTTCAGGTTTGATGTACCATACTTTGGGAAATTGGGTGTCAGCTTCAAGCTATAGAGAGATTTCTTAAGTCTACATACTAGATGTTCTTTCCCAGAATCCTAAAAACCTTGTGCCTAGTACATGTATACTTCTTCATTCAAATCTCCATTGAGGAAGGTACTCTTCACATCCATCTTGTATAGTTTCCAACCAAATTGCGTTGCAATGGCTAGAACTGAACGAAGCGTGCTCATCTCTCTTGTGGGAGCAAAGGTCTCTTATAATCAATTCCTTCTTTTTGTGCGAAGCCCTTTGCAACCAATCTTACCTTATGCTTGTCAAGTGTCCCATCTACTTTGCATTTGAATTTATACACCCATTTGTTGCTAATGTGTTTCTTTTCTAGAGAAAGCTTTATAAGAACCATGTTTGATTTTTTGTCAGTTTCATGTTTGGCTTGCATGGCCTTTGCCCATTCTGGTCTTCCTTCAACCTCTTCATATTCCCAAGGTTCATATAAGTCCTAAATGTTAGTTATCAAGGCATAATTGACTGTATCGAATTTCTTACCTCTTCTTGGTCTTCCTTCTACTGCCATCTTATCTAGTTGAACATCTCCAATGGTGTTGTGCCACCATTTTGATCTCTTCTTAGGATCCTCTTTTTCCACATTAACAGTTATTTTGTTGATTTTGGGTACTTGCAACAGCTTCGTAACTTGGGAGTTTCTGGAGATTGATTCTTAGAACCCCTCCCCCCAAGAGGGAGGTTTTACAAAGCATCCTACTTGAGCTACCTATCAAAACTTCCTCCTTCTTAGAAATTTTCAGATCGAAACATGTTCGAAATAGCCTTACATTCTCATCTCATCAACCACAACATCCGGACTAAAGCTTACTTTGTCAATGTTCACATCATCTAACTTATATGCTTTGTGAGTGTCATTGTAGCTTATGATCATCGATTTCTTGTTTTTGCGATCTAGTTTGGTTCATTCTTCTAGGGACCAATGCATTCATAATTGAACCAAAAACATTGAGATGACTTACTTGTGGTTTTCGTCCAGACTGTGTTTCATCTGGAGTCATCTTCTACACTCGCTTTGTCAAAGATCTACTAAGCAAATACATTGTGTTGTGCATTGCTTTATCCCAATGCCTATGAGGAACACATTTGTTTTCGAACATACAATTTGCCATCTCGACAATAGTGCAATTACATCTCTTTACTAATCCATTTTGTTGTGGAGCGTAGGGTGTGGTGTATTGCCTCTAAATACAATAATTGAACACTATAAGAAACCAAGAACACAAAGAGAGAATTAAAAGAGAGAAATGATTTTTCTAAAGTATAAAAGTTATTAAATTCCACATAGAAAAATTCTCCACCATTATCAAACCTAAGAATTCTAATGCAGCCCTTGGACTGTTTTTCCAGCATTGCTTTAAACTTCTTGAACTCAGTAAATTCCTCAAATTTCAGTTTTAAAAAGTACACCTACATTTTTTGAGTGAAGTCATTTACAAACAACAAAAAATACACAACATTGGAGATTGATGCTGTCTTCATAGGCCGACAAACATCCGCATGAATCAAATGAAGAACCTCTTTGGCTCTCCAAGTTTGTCTTTCATCAAATGGAGCTTGGTGTTGCTTTTGTACTTGACAATCTCTATAAATTCCTTGTTGCTTTGTTGAATCTTTGGAAAACCAGCCACTAACCTTTCTTTAGCCAAATGAGAAAGATAGTTCAAATTCAAATGTCCATACATTTGATGCCAAAGTGAAGTGGTCTCTTAAACACTGTTGCCTAGCAAAGCATCTTTTTTGGCTTCCTCTATATCAACCAATCGAGACAATCCGTGATCTTCAGTGCTAAGAACAATTGCCTTCTTGCTCTCATTGTCAACAATGTAACATTTATAGTCACTTAAAATAACATATAAGTGAGGACTTTGCCTCATAATTTGACTTACGAAATGCAAATTTTGTTCCATACCTAGCACATAGTAGACATTAAGGAAGGTCGATTGCTTACCTCCCAAGGTAATCTATACATTTCCTTTGCCTTCTATTCTAACCTCCTCCCCACCACCAAAAACAATAAACAAAACATAATCATCATAGTGAACAAACCAATCATGTCTAATGGTGAAATGACATGATGCACCATAATCAATATGCCATGTGAATGACTCTGCATGATCTACTTGCTTACCCATGATAGTGAAGAGAGTAGTCTCTTCTTGGTGTTCTTACAGATGGGCCCTTTCCTTATGTTGAGAGCCTCCATGGTTGTGCTTTTTATCCCACAACAACTTTTTGAACATCTGTGCTGGCTTGATTGCCTCTTCCGTCATTCTTTTGAGCAAACTTGCCCATGCCCTTGAGGTTTGCTACCAATGCTATTTTTGTACTTGCTTCTATATTTTCACTATCAAACTGCTTTTGCTACTTGTCTTGTTGCAGAAGTTTTTTTTATACATTGTCAAACTTTAGGTCTTTGTCAACAACAATAATATTAAGTGTTTCAATAAAATGTTCAAATGCAACTAGTAAACTTTTGAGAGTAATTACCACCACGTATTTTTCCATCTTTTTCCCAATGGAATCATTTGTTCTCTAATATCCTTAATCTTTACCAAATGTTCATGTAAAGATTCATTCTCATTCATTTTAATAGAAAATAATATATTTTTTAGAAAAAGGTCTCTACCTTGGTCCGAGACTTCATGCAAGCCTTTCAAGCGCTTTCAAATGGTTGCAACATTCTTTGTAGTGCTATCATCTTGCTCTTCTGGAAGCATCTCATTAGTCATAGGTAGCTTTATGAGCATTACCGCTTCTCTATTTTGCTCATCCTATTTGTCCTGGTCTTTGCCTATTGTCCAGGAGTAAAGAGTGGTGCATTCGGTAGTCAGAGCAAGCTTATGTAATTTCCCAACCTACAGGTCAACCTATGCTTCCACACAGTCATGCTTCTAGTCCACTATCTTTATATGAGTGCTAAGACATTCCATAATCTACTCCATTTCATCCATTTGTGCCTTCATTTGACAAAGAGTTTTCTTAATATCATCCATTTCACTCATGACTCTGCCATCAACAGATCGACAGTCTTGATTTTTTGCCATAGTCCCTTTGTCTAACACTCCGAGAGAGCAAAGCAGGAGACCAACGTTTCACTTGAGAATAACAATAGGTTTTCCAGGATGGGTCGGTGTCCTTGAAACCAAGAAGCAATGGGAGCCAGACCTTACCCAAGTCGTGACTCCTTGTTGCAGCATGCGAACCTTGGCCACCCTTGCGCATTTAGACTTCCTTCAAAACCGACGAATCAAAATTAGCCCACCCTCATTGCAAGAAGAATGAGAGAATGCCATAATGATCTTCGTGTGAACAAAGTCGAATAAACCACGGGAGGCCGAAGGCACTGAGGAATGAAATAAATCATGTGTAGATTGAGTGCTGAGGGATTTGCATCTGCCTGGGAGATCTCAAATGCCACATGTCTTGCATTCCCATGCAACAAACAATATTTTATTACCATGTCATTTAATGGAGTGACTTGCATGCCTTTGACGTTACTAGATATGGGGTTATTCATCTTCTCATTTTTCTCTTTAGGGTATCCATCTTCTCACAAGTGGTTCCTCATTCCCGACGAGCACTCCTTTGTCCATTTTTATGGCTTCATTAGCAAGCTTGTTAGCAAGGTTGTTGTTGTGTCTTCGAATGTGTAGGAGTTTATACTTTGAGGCGCTTTGAAGATTGTTGGCGATTCTATTGTAGGTTCTATTATGTATCTTATTAAACTTCTTAGTACGATTTTGAACTTGCTTGATAGCTTGCAGAGAATCCCTGAAGATTTTAATTTGGGAGATCCTTAGAGACTTGATGGATTTCGTCCCTAGATATAGATCGTACATTTTCTGTATAATTATTGGTTGTGATCCCAAGCCCCCATGAATACTAAATCACTTCCTTTTCACTAGGGTCAACAGGGACACCTGCAGCTTCTGCCACCCCTAAAAGCAAACATGATTTTGTTTGTGAAAGAGTCTTGGGATCACTTTTGACTAGGGCAAATAATAGTAAAATATTTCATGAAGAGATGCGCCCAAGAAGAGTGTGCAAAAGTAGTTATAACTTACCATCCACAAACAATATAATAATCACCAACATGAAATGCCCTTGAGATATGTGCAATGAGACCATATTGACCAAGCAAGATAATACAAAAATACTAATAGCCCATGGAGAAGTGTGTCGAGTTAGTTACGAAATCTCTTATATCTCGATCCACTATTAATAAAATAAACTTCCCACAGAACTGTGCCCTAGGAGAATGTGTTAAAGTAGTTATGCCCAATGTTTGAAAAATCAGAATCGGACTCGAAATCGGTCGAGGGTCAACTCGGAATCAGAATCGGAATCGGTAATGAATTGGTCATAAATCGACCGATTTGAATTTAATGAATCGGTTTACTCAAAAATACATAAAATATTTAAATTTAAAAAAAAAACAACATCTTCAAGATTTTAGGACTGTTGTTATGACCCAGACCTGTTGTTTGAACTTTGGAAGGCCAAAGAGCACCTATACTTGTTGTTTAGGGCTGCTTTCATCCATAGGACTGCCTACAGTTTATTTTAAGCCTTTAAGGTGATTTTCATGACTTTTTACTGCCGCAAAGGTCATAACAGGCACATGTTTGCTTCAAATTGTTGTAAGAGGGTTTGAACAACTGCAACCTAAGTTGCATGAAATGGGGAAACGAGGACGAAACAAGGAAACATGACCCCCCCAAATTTTGGAAATGAGGAAATGCAATAATATATATATATATATATATATATATGTATATATTAAATTAATAAATTAGCAAAGACATTTACGAAAATGAATGTGAAATATAAATCATCAATCATACATGTCAAAGAATCATTGCCTATATTGGGATCCTATTCATCACTAACACCCTATGCCTCCTTCCTCTAAGCTCTAGCCCTTGCCTTTAACTCGAATATCAAAGTTGATCCTCCAAGGACATTAGTCAACGGCTCAACACACTACAATTTTGATGAAACTTCCTAATCCGATCGTTAAAATAACGTAGAAAAATCTTCCTATGCTTGATAAGTGTTTTTGCATGAGTGAAGAGTACATTTTTATCAAGGTCATGACAGAGGAATTCAACAATCAACACCACCAACATCAAGGTACATATAGGGGTCGATGTCTTGATTAAATGCCAATTCCATACCCTCATACATGATAGAATCCATTGGAAACCTTGCAATCCTAAAATCCTGAAAACTATAAGTCTTCTGAATTGTGAATGGGATCTAAAAATCTACTTTTTGCATATGAAGTCCGATGATGTTGGAACCACTCTCAAACATCCTGAAACAATTAATGGTAATGTTAAAAATTTAAGTAAAAGGATGGAAAACAAAAGATCAGAAGAATGTCACTTTTAACATTACCATTAATATCACCAAGTACTACTGCACCATGGGGATATTGCATTGTTTTTTTGAGTCCGCGGACAACCACACAAAATTCCAGACAAACCGACCGATTTTTTACTAAACTCGACCGATTAGACCGGTTCGGTACCAAACCAGCCGATTCAGTGTTCAGACCGAACTGATTTGCAGACCGATTTGATTCGGTTCCTTATCAAACCGGTAGAACGGCCAATTCCGAAACTGATTTGGCCGATTTTTAAAACATAGGTTATGCCAGTACCGAACCAGTTGATTCAATGTTCAGACCAAGCCGATTTGATTCGTTCCTTATCAAACCGGTAGATCGGCCGATTCCGAAACTGACTTGGCCGATTTTTGAAACATAGGTTATGCCATCCAAGAATGTGTAAAGACTCAAGAAGAGTGGAATACTCTCCTAGATGAGGGATAACACCTAGTGCTTAACACTCCTTAATAAGATAGCTTCATACCCTATTTGAAGGACCCATCCTTTTTAACACGAGCGCCGAGTAGATGTCAATGTTACATAAGATCAATGTTGCACGACTCAGATTCAGCAAAGATTCAGCTGCCATGTGACTCATAGACTTGGGAAAGACTCAGGACAGACTCGACAAATAGGAAAAAAACTTAAAATATGGTAAATTTTGGGCACATTTGGAGGACCAAATAGTAACACCAAGGCAGTTACTACAACTGCGAATAAGAAGTCAAGTGGACAAGATAATAATCTGTCACATCGTTCGGGTTCGAGTTTGGGTTCGGCGTTAGGCAGGGTTGAAGGTCAGTTCAAATTCAAATTTTCCAATAAAGTTCGGCTTGAGGTTCGACATTAAATTCGTCAATATACATATTTTCAAAATAAATATTTTATAAATTAACTTATCAAATATAATTTTATATTACATTTATATATAAAAAACATTTAATATTTAATATAATAAATTCTGCAATATAATATATTTATAGTTAATATTTTACAAATTAACTTATCAAATATAATTTTATATTACATTTATATATAAAAAACAATTAACATTTAATATAATAAATTGTGCAATATCTTAATATATTTATATTTAATATTTAACATAATAAATTGTGCAATATCATAATATATTTATAGTTAATAGTTAATATATAAATATAAAAAAATATTTACTATAAACTATAATAACTTATGGAACTAACAAACCCTGTACCCAAATTAAATTAGATCCCTTCATTAGCTTTTTAAAACATAAATGACGTGGACTTAGTGGAACAGCCGTCCCGCACATTTCCACAGACAAAACGTGGGCACACTCGACGGCTAACCTATATCCTTCAAATCAAAATACCCATTGGTGATTCGGCACATTGGCGTTCACTCTATCATTTCCGCGGGTGCGTATTTTCCCTTTGACTACCGAGTCCGAGCGAGTAAGGCCGAGTTTGGGCAGAGTTTTCTCGAGTTAGGGCAAGTTCCATGAGTTTCCCGAGTTAGGGTGAGTTTAGGACGAGTCTACTGCGAGTAACCAGTTCGAGGGTTGACTCTGCCTTAATCGCGAGTATGGGGCAAGTGGTGCTTCTTTGCATAAGATAACTACATCCCCTAGAAGTGTGCCTCCTCTAGCACTGATCCCAAGGAATGCATATGCCCAACCAAAACTCTCCAAATGTCAATCAAACATAAACAAGGGGGCTATTAGATCAAGCTAGATGAAAACACTTATGGAGCAACCCAAAAGCTAACATTTTGTCATAGTTTCCATACTCGTGAGTTAACTAAGGATTGCGAGTTAACTATGGATAGTGCTATGAAACCCAGTTTTCGTGTGTTTTCTGTAATCTCTCATTTTTTTGCCTGTTTGAGCTACTTTCTTCTATGCTAGTCTATTTTGTACTTGTCCATTTTTTCTTGAGTTTTCCTGATTTATTCCCGATCTGATTCAAACTCTTTGCTCTTTTGTCTCTCCGAAGTTTTGCCGATTCCGAGTCTGGTAACTTAACTTTGCTGATTTTGTAGTAAATGTAAGTCGAGATAATGTATTGACGAAATCAACAAATGCCATACTGTGCTTGTATTTCACGTGTCAAACACAGATACCCTAGGACATGTGTTGGACACGTTTGGCACACATCCAACACATGCCCTAGATTTGTCCCACTCTAAAAACCATTTTTTAATCATGTTTTCTCACTTTTAGTTGTAGTGAAAGAGATGTCACGGTCTGTGCAGGTAAAATGTAAAATTGAGATTTGAAGGGATTCCAAGTGTTTTGTAAATGTTCCATCTTTCCCTTCGTTCAAACGTAAGGTCATGACCTTTCCCTCCTCTCAGGATGAATGTCAGTGGGCAGACATGCATACCCACCTATTTTAGGTCCTTACCAAGCCAACAGTTATGCTAACCTTCACTGGCAGATTCCCTCCCTTCAGCTTGCTTGTCTCTTCCTGCAAACCTGATCTCCTTAATGTCAATCAAGTATGTTCATTCCTCTCCCGTTGGTAAAATGCGCTTTTAAATACCCTAGTGTACACTTCTATTCATAAGTTGTAGCAAGGCCCTTTAATTATACATAAGTCATAGGCCCTGTTTTTTATGATGAACATTGCAGCATGGATAATTTATCAGATTGTTACTTTTCTGTATAAGATGGTTAAGTAAATTGTACAGTTTAATCATGCTCATTTGTTTGGGGACACTGGGTTGTCAGTACACTGATGAATAAAATTACACCAGTATCGTATCAATAAATTTTTCTAATAATTTACCCTTTTTATACTACAATGTATATGTGTGCTGCAATTAACTTAAATACATATGATGAATTATCCTCCCTTATGTATAACCATGCAGACTTGGGCATTGCCTAACTCACTAATAGTGATTTCCAACAATGATAATTTATAAAACATGTCTTTATCTTCGTTTTTTGGGTATAGAAGGATATTTACATAGAAACTTGAACTTTGCTTGCTTACTGGTTGTGTCCATGTGTGACCATGTTAAACATCCTGGTAAAAATACATTTTTACATTTTATCTTGGCCAAAGTGGCTGTTAAGATGTGGTCTCACTGCTGTTAAGTTTCAAATGTTTTTTCAGTGAATCTGACAAGAAGATGGAACTTCTAGTATGTTGCAGTTCCATTTATGTGAACTTCTCAAATTCATTAGTGATTTAAATTATTCTTCATCAGCTATTGCCATTTCGATTTTGTATTCAAAATATACATTCATGATTGAATGCTTTGATCTTTAAGATAAGATCCTTCATGATATCTTCCTCCATCTGTTTTAACTTTTATGTTCTATTATAAGATTTTCTTTCTCCATTACCTGTGGAAAATGCTTATATTTTGGATTTTGCTTTAGGAAATCTCTTTTTGGTGGGGCACGACCACGCGAATTGGTAAGTTTATTTCATTTCTGTTGATAATGAATCCTAGCCTTTCATTTTCTGCTCAATCAGTTATGTCCATGAGTTAATGTGCATTGGGAGATTCACATTAAGAATTGCAACGATATACAGGTCTTGAAGGAGCGTGGCATCGATGATGTGGTAATTATTGGAGTGGATTCAGCTGCTGTGGTGAATAGGTATAATAGTTCATTTTTAGTATTTTATTAAGGACATCCAGTAGACAAAGCCTTCATGCTATAAATAAATGTTTATGGCTATATTTCATAGGATGAACATCAAGTATATTTCTTTGCAAAAATCCTAAATTTGCTATCCTTAATCGAGCTGCTTAATGTAGTGCCAAGGGAAATATAGCAAATTCCAAGGACGCGGACCCCTTGGATGATAAGGATGAACTGAACGTCGACTCTTCTGGCAGTGGAAACATTATTAGACAAGACGACAGGGTTGAGAACCTTGTCTTTGATAGGAAGGTAAGTAATAGAGCTTTGGAGAGACCAGACTCAAGTCGTTCTGAGCGGAGCGACCCTGAAAAGAAGGATTACTGGGTAGATACAGAGAAGCAAGAATTCCAAAGAAATTTGAGGAGAAACGAGAGTTGGCGCAATCCGCATGGTAAGGATAACTATAAGCAGGAACGGAGGCAGGACCTGGATAAGCAAGATAGCTGGCGCAAGTCCACTGATTCTGCAAACTTAAATGGTGGACCACAGAGAAGTCTATCTTCATCCCTGCTAGAAAATTCCTCTGATGTACCTGGTAAGTATGGGCATGGGCGAGCTGCATCAGCTGTGGAACTGGCTGAAGTATTCTCGAGATCAGCATCTCACATAGTCAATGGACAGAGATTTTCAAGTCAAGGATCCCCTGTTCCAAAGGCTGTGCCATTTTCACGTCTTACAGACTCATCTGTTGCAAGAGAGTTTCGCTCCAACTCTGTTCAAAGACGAATAAATGGGTATTGATGTGCTTTCGTGTGCTGTTGAATAGCCGGAAAGACTATGGCTCTGCCGGATCACATAAAACCTGGATGGTAAAGACACGTTGAACCGAAATAAAAGCAGATATTTTCAGGCTTGACTTTCTCTGTCTTATATTTCAATGGGAAAAGTCTCTAGACTTGAGCTTTGCATATATAGTCTTTATTTTGTTCCGACTCCTTGCTTGTACTGAAGAACAACAGGGTTCTCATGCAATTGACATAGGTTTATTACTTCCATCTTGTGTACAGGTGCTGAACTCAGGATCCAGCCGTAATTTTTATCATCTCCTAGGTTATCTTCTCATTTTATTGTTCGCATTGCATAAATTTTGAAATATTGATTTCTTATAAATTAATTACCAGTATCTATTGTCATGTTGATTGCTTGCTTGAAGTTTTCTGTTTAGTTGTTTTAGAGGTGGCCTACAGTTTATTTATCACTTGAAAAACCCATTGGCAACTATGAAGAATGCAGGGAATTTATAGAATTTCTAAATTGCAAAAATAAGATCCTATATGGAAAGGGTTCAGAGCAGTTTATTTTTTGTTTAGTATTTGAAAAATATTCGGATCTGTATTGTGCTGATCACATCATCAGTGATAAGCGCAATTTTAAGAATCTTCAGAAAGAACTGAACTGATTGTATGGGTTGCTTTGTCGAATAATTTGTTGGCAGATCGTATTTTCTAATTTGCGCAAGAATTATTAAAAAACGAGCACTGCTTCGCATCCTATAATTCATTATGGCATTCAAATCATTGTTGCATATGTGTCTGTTTTAGATGAACACCCCCATAAAATTTTATTCTAGTATTTTTCCATGTTGTCATGCTCCCACCCTTCAGACCGTAGGCCCCAGTGAACAATTTATTCAACCCCAATCATCAATTCATTCGCAAAGAGTGGGTGTTTTTCCATGTTGCCATGCTCCCACCCTTCAGACCGTAGGCCCCAGTGAACAATTTGCTCAATCCCAATCATCAATTCATTCACAAAGCGTGGGTATTTTTCCATGTTGCCAAAGAGTGGGTATTTTTCCATGTTGCTATGCCCCCACCCTTCAGACCGTAGGCCCGAGTGAACAATTGACTTTACCCCAATCATCAATTCATTCACAAAGCGTGGGGTATTTTTCCATGTTGCCAAAGAGTGGGTATTTTTCCATGTTGCCATGCTCCCACCCTTCAGACTGTAGGCCCCAGTGAACAATTGACTTTACCCCAATCATCAATTCATTCACAAAGCGTGGGTATTTTTCCATGTTGTCAAAGAGTGGGTATTTTTCCAAATTGCCATGATCCCACCCTTCCGACCGTAGGCCCCAGTGAACAATTGACTTTAGCCCAATCATCAATTCATTCACAAAGCGTGGGTGTTTTCCCATGTTGCCATGCTTCCACCCTTCAGAAAATAGGCCCCAGTGAACAATTTGCTCAACCCCAATCATCAATTCATTCACAGGAGAGGACACATTACAAGGATAACAACTCCACTTGAGTTAGACCTAATTGACTAATCTAACATTTTTTTACCTTCAAAAACATTTTAATTTAAACTTTAATCTAGTGGACTACAGATGTTATCTTTGTTTGACCTCTTAAACAAATAACGGACTCCGCTTGAACTAGACCTAATTGACTAATCTAGCATCTTTTTACCTTTTAAGAGACATTTTAATTCAAACCTTAATCTGGTGGACTACAGTTATCTTTGTTTGACCTCTTAAACAAAGAACGGAAGATTTGATTTTTGGTTGTCAGCAAAAGGTCTATATAAAAGCGTGGTGACCATGAATAGTTTTTCCATCCTTTCGGTACAGCCTATATTTCAAGTAGATTTTGTTACACCATTTGCGATCCAATAAAGAGGTGACTCGAGGCTATTTTGCATCGGTAGATTTATTAATTAAATGCTCTGATTGTGAATTTGCAGTTTTTAGATATAAAAAATTAAAGTTTTTCTAGAAACAAGCCAAAATAAATCTGTGCATTGAGTTGCACTTTTTTTTCCATTAAAAATCACATGGTAGAAATGAAAAAAATGACTGTTTATTCTGGTAGAATGAAAATTACATTTTAAATGTGTCCGACATTGGAAAATAAACTGATCTTGTCTGGCCTATCTCAGTCTACTACTAGTCTGTTACATATTTTTCAAAACATAGTTCTACTGAAGTAGTCCCTGTTTTACATGCTAGATATCGAAATAAGGATTCAAATATTCTACGTCTCCATATCCTAAACTATTTAAGAGCAGCAAAGATAAACGGCATATGATGAATTGAGTTGTGTGCATTGAAAATGATGACATGGAACCATTTTACGGTGTTAGTGGCAGTCTAATTGGGCTAACAAGTATTTTGTGCAAATATATAATTTCACATCTTTAATAAATTAAATTTTTTATATATTTTGTATCTGGTTATATGAACAAAGAGTAGTAAAATCCCAAATAAATGTACTTCTAAAGATTTGGACGAATATTTATTGATAATGTGTAGGCATTGCAGTGTTCATTATAGTGTTTTTTTTTCAGAAATAAAAAAAACATAACTTTATATTTTAAGTAATAAAATCAAAGTTCATCCGAAAGTCCAAGAACTAGAAACAGTTCTGCAATATACATTCTAGCAATGTCTATAGATGACAAAAAACTGCTGGATCTACATACGCCTAAAGTACCGCTCCCCATAATACATAAATAACTTAAAGGATTGCCACATTCACAGCTCAAAAAACTGAAAGCAGCAAGTAACAAAAAACATGGTAGCAAAGTCCAAAAAAGAACTCAGATCATCCATCCTTAAAAGGCTCACATGGTGCCTTGATCCACTACTAAGTTGTCCAAGTATTCCACATAGTGAAGGAGCCCATCCATAGGCCCGATAGCTTTCTTTGATAATCGATCTGCCTCCTTGTTTGCTTCACGATAAATATGTTTACAACATATCTGAGCGAATGAAACCTTTAACCTTTCCACTTCTTTAATCCAAGGTTCCAGCAATATGACATTGATCGAATGCATACCAATGAACCTTGGGAATCACCAAAAATGGACAAAGAAATACAACCCTCCTACAAGCAAACCATAACAAGCAACACAACGCTAGAAGCTCAGCTGATAAAATATAACACCTGCTCCGCACAGACCTTGTTTTGAAGCCCCATCAAAGTATCTGCAAATGGTATCACCTTCAATCACCGGAAAAGAGACAAGTCTACACTTCATCTTGCTTACAACCTCTGGGTATCCATTATAGTTAAACAAAATCCTTTTGCAAATGGATGAGACCGAAGGAGTTATATTTTCGAAGATCCTTTCGTTCCTAGCTCTCCAAATGCATGCAATTAAGAATAGAGAGAGTTCTGTAGTTACCACAGTACCGAAGCCAATTGATCATACAGTCACTTAAGCAAAATCACCTTTCCATTCGTCCGGAGTATATACCCAGCATCTCAGCTCCTTCCAGACTTCCTTCACAAAACTGCAATGAACAAATAGGTGTTGGGTGTCCACTTTCAGCCCTGCAGAGAATGCAAAGCCTAGGTCCTTGAAACCCTCTTTTCTGAATATTGCTCCAAGTGAGAATTTTGTCCTGAAAACACAACCATAGAAAGCATTTTAGTTTTAATGGGATTTTCCACCCCCAAAGCTTTGTGTACCACCACTTCGAGACCGGCTGAGCATGCAGATCATGTAGCACCAAATTGTAAACATTAGCCATAGACAATATTCCATTTGAGTCGGGACCATCCCAAGTCAAAATATCAGCGGAATCATTTAACCGAATGCCCACATAAGTAAGACCGACTATATAATCGTCCCACACAGGAGCCTAGTGGAGAGATTTAGATCCCTGACAGAAAGCCAACAGGCTTTGCATAGTTTTGAACGTTTTTGATACACCTGAGAAGGAACTACAATCTTCCGATTGTGGAGTTCATTAATCAAACCAGCAGGAAGCGAGTAAGCACCATCATCACCGATGAAGGGATCAATTCCAATAAATAACTCTGAGCCCCTACCCACCTTCCACTTAAGCCATGGGATGATATACTAATAAGTGCCGATGAGGCTGCGCCAGACCGCAGAAGCTTGTGAGCCATATGATTTCGGCTTACGAAGCCATTGGACAGTAGAAAATGTTTCTAAATATTTAGATCGAATGACACAACTCCAAAGACCCCCATCAGTCAGAGCCCTCCACAAGCTTTTTGTCGTCATCGCCATATTGAAACACTCGAGATTTTTCAAACCCTAACCCCCTTTAGATTTCAGGCAGGACAAACTCTGACTAGAAGACAAGTGCCATTTCTTTAGAAGTGGCTTACCAAACCATATAAACTGAAAAAGTTTGCTGCAAATATAGTTGATGATCAAGGAGGGCACCTTCTTTAGTCCAAACCAAAAGACGGGTATACTTTGGATAACCGACTGAGCCAATATGAGTCTGCCACTGATGGATAACCACCTTATCGCCCAATTGTTAATCCTACGGTCTATTTTCTGAATCATCCACCTCTAGTCCGCCACCTTATAATAATTGGCTTTTAGGTAGTATCCCAAGTACTTGAACCCAGTGTCAATATGTTCGAAAACGTACAGAAAAATAGACTTCATGGAATCAATAATTTCATCATCAATACAATTGAACAAAAAGGAAGAATTGCCAACGCTGATAGCCATACCTGAAGCGAGGCAAAAAGCATCAAATATATATTTGTAATTCAATTATTCATTTAAGGAAGCATACCCGAAAATCATAACATCGTCCACAAATAGCAAATGCGTAATAGCCATTGCCCGGGTGATTTTTATACCTCTGATTTTTTTGTCATCTTTTGCTTCAAGGATAAGCCTGCTCAGGCCCTCAATCGCCAGAATAAATAGTAAAGGAGAAAGTAGACACCCTTGCCTAATTCCTTTGTTGCATGAAAACACATTTGAAGGTGCTCCATTAATCAAGACCGCAAACGATGTGGACAATATACAAGCCATTATCCACTGCACCACTTTTAATGGGATGCCTATCTGAATGAGAATAAAGCGAATAAACGACCAATCCAAACGATCATAAGCCTTGATGAGATCTAATTTAAGAATGAATGCTTGTATATCCTTAACTTTAATCGAATGCAAACATTCTTGTGCCACCCCGACAACGTCCAGGATTTGGCGATTGAACATAAACCCAAACTGTTCCATAGATATGTGCTGTGCCAAAAATGGCTTGATGCGCCTTGCTATAATTTTAGATATCAGTTTATAAAGAATATTGCAAAGCGAAATATGACGATAAGCACTGAAATCCTCTGGCTGATCCTTCTTTGGTATCAAGGTGAGAAAGGTGGCATTGAGATTCTTGGGAATAGTAGCTTTTTCTCTGGATTCCTCCATAGTGTTAGGTTGCCCACTGGGCAAATGGACAGATTGGCTTACACACAAAGCCAAATACAAAATGAAGCACAAACAAAATAAGCGTGAAACACACTCTGTTTCTTATTAACCAAATGTACATATAAATACAATGAGAATTGTCCCTTGGGTTTCATATTCCCAAGTAGACTCTTGGACTCCCAGGTGACTCTTGGTCTCCCTTTCACATTGATATTCCTCACACCGAGGATTAGACTCCAACAAATCCCCCCTTAATTCGAGGGGTGTATATGAGTCGAAGAAAAGAAGAGAGATGAATAAGTGGAAGTGGACAACTACCACCAGCTGAACATTTCCATCTCGAACATCATTTACTAAGAATGTTATCTAGAAGCTTGCAAATGCTTTTGCTAAATACAATGGCTCTCTGAAGGGATGGTTTTTAGGCTGACCATCAACCGAAATGGGCTAGCAGAAGGATGGAATGTTCTACTATGTGTGTGGTTCAATGTTGACCACAAACTCTCGAACTTGGCGATAACACTCGCTCAAAGGTTCTCTGGAATGGTTGGGATGGGCTGACACCAAACCAACTCGATAGCTGAAAACATGAAGTGAACAAATGCAACTTGTTGAACATTTCCATCTTGACAATCGTTTGCCAAGTTAGCTAGAAGCTTACACATGCTTTTGCTAAATGAAGGTGCTCTCGATACCAGTGGTTTTAGGATGACCACCAACTTTGGAGCTTAGTTGAACATAGCTCTTCACAGGCTCGCTTGTACTCGCTCGCTAGTTACTGACGGTCTTCATTCCCCCCTGTCAGGAACAATGTGAGGAGAGGAGAGTCTCATGGTGTCACAACTAAAAACAAAACACATGAGTACTCTATGCCATTTATATCTCCGTCTGGCCTCTGAAACTGGATGTGGATCATGATTGTTTGATCTTACTTACTTGTAGAGGGCTATGGCTTCTTTTTGATAGATAGAGGCTTTGAAACTTGATGCTTGACATCATCTTCCCCTTGTCAGGTACAAGGTGAGGAGAAGAAGATGTCTCAATTGCAAGATGTGTCAATACTCGTGAATGAAATATTCGGTATGACGTATAAATCTTCTTGGCTGTTGATGACCATTGCCAAGAAGCGATCCACCTATAATGAATCTTCTCTCTTGCAGGTTTCTTCAGAATGAAGCATTTGTCTAATGAGTGTGTATGTTTTCCGCATTGCTTACAAGGGTGAAGATCAAAACAAATGATCTTTCATGTGGCCAACTCGATCACAGTGTTGGTATCTCAAACTTTGAACTAATGTGGATGAAGATGGACTCTCATTGATGAATCCAACACTCTGCAACTGAATAGGCTTGGAGAAGTCAGGAATGTGAATCGTCACTTCCTTGTCATATCCAAGGCCGGTTCTGTGCTTGTTATGGTTGATCTCTTCCCATGGTCTGATGATGGGCTTGGAAGGAGCAAGCATAAACTCTACATGCATGTCTTCATCTTCATTTTCTTTCACTTCTCATGGTGTGCCACTGATTTGCTCATGTGCTTCTGAAGTGGCATCAATCCGTGTAGGATGTTGAATAGAATCATGAAGGGGATTCTTCTGAACATGAACAAGTTCAGAATGTCTTTCTTCTTGTTGAAGCTGCAAATCAAGTTGTAAGAAATCAAGAGTGTCTTGTGAATCTTTTACACAATCTCTGATGTGAGTGAGAGTGCTCTCGCTGATCATGATAGTGTTGTCGACAGAGGAAAATAGTAGAGTGTTCAGTAACTCTACAAGACCATTTAATCTTGCCATGTGATTAAAATGAAGCTGAATACTCACTCAGACATTGAAGGGCTTCTTGTAATTCCACCCTTTTACAAACACTTGGAAAAATCAGAAAATGATGGGTGTCAGTCTCAGCCCGGAGTGCACCCAAGTACAATTCAACTCAATTCAACTCACTTTCAACTTGAGACTTATAAAAGAAACTTATAAAATAGATTGAGTTGATGTTCAAAAAGAATTCTTTACCTAAGCGTTTGAAACTTGAATGCTCTGATTTCCTAGATGATGCTTACTTGTGGTGCCAAGGCTAAAAACTCAATGGTTATGCCAGACAATGATACCACAAACTCTGCAAATCGATGCACCTTTAGTTGTGATGTCAGATAGACCCAACAAACTTTGCAATACAAGCTCTGCAACAATAATACAAATTAAGAAGAGCGTTCCTTGCACATAGATATCTTTTCTCTTGCTTTCTGCAATAATTTTCAGTCTTCTACAGTAGTCTACATGACAATAATCTCTGCAAACAATACTCTCCGCAATGCAATCCCGTATAACTCTGTTACATATATTAACAAAACAAATGATCTATGCAATAAATACGAGGAACTATTTATGTAACATAATAATATGAGGTTTAGTTTCCAAGCACCAACTGTAACACTCCTTCAAATGACCTAATTTTATTCTCTGAGATTGAGGCAATAAGAGCAATGTTCATAGCCCTCAAAGAATATTAAAATATGCTACACTACCTCAAGTTCTTTGCAAGTATTATGTACCACAAAATTTCTAACTGTGGTGTTTCTCCAGGACAATAATAAATGATCAACCCGGTAATGTGAAGATAGTCATAATTTTAACTATTTGCTGCAATATATGTTGTAGTATTGCCTCTTTCATACCTCAAACAAATACCAGGTTTCCTACCTCATAGAACATTTGCAGCAACAATCTTCACATCGGGTTCACCAACGCAAATGAAGAGAGGTATCATGCAGGAGGGTACATCAATAATTGAATGCGATCAATTTGTTTGCACCTCCATATAGTTTCAATATTGAGTATTCTAGGGAGCTTCAAGATTCAGTTTACCAACACGCATTGAAGGAAAACGTAGCAACTGTCTCCAAGAAGAAAATGCCTCAATAATCTTCAATTGTTTTACTCGGCAACAATTCACGTGTAGCAGATATGATTCTTCTCCAATTGGTGGATACCCACAACATTAACGCATCCAAGACGCAGTCTTATTCAAACGCACAGTGAGGAGGAGATAATCTCCAATACACTAGCTCCACGCAACGGATTAGGCGATGGTTGCAATCTTAACACATCATGCTGCTAAATCAAATTCTGGAGCTTGAATAATGTGTGAGTCTGTGATTTATTGACCAGGGCACATAGGATTGGAGCGGTCACGGTGGAGAAAAGTGTACACATATATGTGAGTTCACGGGGCTTACCTAGGTCATGGCCTATGCATCTCTCACGCAGAGCTGCCACTTTAGAGAGCTGCCAAACAAACACGCAAATTCACAAACGTTTTCTGGGTCTTGACAGGTGTCTTCACCAAAAGCAGTCACAATCAACACACTCTTACTGTAGTGTGCCAATCCAACATTTAGTTCAAATTATCTTCAACGCTTTCAACGGATTTAAGCATCAGGACAGAATGACAACAGTCACGTTCTCGTTTCGCAATAGATATCACTCATGCTGCACGCAACACTAAAAGGATAGACAGGAGAGAGAGTCAGGCCCGGAATTTCAAATTAAAAGTGCCTATCAATTGGAAATTTAATGACGGGTACATGTTTTTACGGCCTGTCACTTTAAGTTTATACACAATTATAAATTGTCAATTTATTTTTATGTTTATCATTAATTTAAAAAATTTAAATGAAAGGATATATCAATTTCCTTCTCATTTGCTTCAGTTTTAAACCTCAATCTCGTATCCTCTTTCCGCTCGGAGTTGTTAAACTCATGCTCCCAATCCCGCTTCCAATCCTAGGCTCCTACTATGGGGAGCTCCCATTGCATTTTTTTCATACCAGCTTTTCGGTGTAGAGCAGATGATGTATTTTCTTATATATCTATCACCAGCGAGGGCTCGTCCTTGTTGTCGATTGTCAGGATGGCACGTGGAACCATAGAGAGGTTTCTCAACAACCATTTCATGATAGATTTGAACTTACCTAGGGAACCCAATCCTGGGAAAATTGTGTATGGATTCTAGGTGTTGATAGCTTAATTATGGACAAGTTAACAGGTCATGGGTTTGAAATTAAATAGAATAAGCAACACATGACATACCATAATAATTACTAACACATAGAGGCTATAGTATCGGATAGGTATTAAAATTTTTGACAGGAAATCTAGATGGATAGACGTCAAATTGACGTTCCAAATATTTTCTTACCTGTCACCCAGGACGGGTTTCTTTCATAGCTACCTGTAAAATACGTCCTAGAATGGAAAAACGTTCTATAGAATGTCAAATTCCAGGCCTGGAGAGAGTCTTCACGTCTTCCACATCTCGAGACTTTCCCTTAATCGGTCCGTGCACAACGCACTTTCATATCTTTATCATATATATTGATAACAACTAGGGTTAGGGTTTTAATTGAGCATTATCCATGGGACAAAAGAAATTACAAATATATGTCTTGTGAAATGCCGAGGCCTCTAAAGATCGCCTCCATAGCCAACTCCCAACACTAATGCACAGAGTTGAACAAAAAATAAACGTGATTGTGCAAGACGACAGAAGAATATACCTTATTTTCTTTGAGAATCGATATTTGGCAGAGATAGGAGGTACACATGGATGAGTACCTTCACTTAGAGATACCAATGCACAACTCGTCCTTATGGCCTTTTCATCTTTTGAGTAGCAGCAACATTCATGAGAGGTCACGCTTCAATAGTAGCGATGAAGAGTCTTCTTGCAACTCCTCTGTGGAGGCTCACACCTCAATCTTCAAAGAAACCATTACACCAAAATCCGCATTTTCATCCCAATGAGGCCAAGAAAAGAGCCTTCGCAGCTACAACTCCATGCTAGGTCACCACTATGCAACTCCAACGAGGAAGACACCAACGCTCAACCATATCTCAACGATAGCAAAGAATTACAATGCACGGTTCTCAATACTCATCGAAAAACCAAAGTGCAGCAACTATCAATCGACAATTTCAAAACAGACGGGACGCTGAGTACTGATCACTGGGCCCTTAATAAAAGTAAATGTAAGTTGCAGGGAGAGGCAGATCGAGGAGAAATGTTGGCATATGATATCTAAAAAATAGGGTTTGTAGTGCGCAGGTTTGAAGAGCCTTACACGCAGAAAACGCCAGGAAGAGGTAACATATAACACAGGAATTATTGCAGCGTGCTACAAGGAGGAGCAATCAGGCAGGCAAAGAATATGGTAGATTTGTATAGGCCACAAGTTCAAATATAGCTTTGATACCACTGTTAGGTTGCCCACTGGGCAAATGGGAAGATTGGCTTACACACAAAGCCAAACACAAAATGAGGCACAAACAAAATAAGCCTGAAGCACACTTTGTTTCTCATTAACCAAATGTACATATAAATACAATGAGAATTGTCCCTTGGGTTTCATATTCCCAAGTAGATTCCTGGACTCCCGGGTGACTCTTGGTCTCCCTTTCACATTGATATTCCTCACATTGAGGATTAAACTCCAACACACAGCAAGAAGAATCTCTTGCCCCATCAAGTCAAAGAAATGTAAGAAAAACTCCACCGTCCAGCCATCTGGATTGAGGCTTTTTTCTTTGACAAAAGACCCCAAAACTTCCTTAATCTCCTCTAGAGTTACTGCTTCCCCAATCTTCTTTCCATCCTCCTCATTAAGAAATCTAGGAAATAACTTGACAATTTTCAATTGAGCTTCCAAATTATTGGCATGATCATGTTGATAAGAACCCCTGAAGTACTTCTCCACAGCGAGTTGGATGGACTTATGATCTCATCTATACAAGCCATCATCCCCTTTGATCTCCCATATCATATTTCTGTTCCTCCTCTGGTTAGCAAAATTCTAGAAGAAACGATTATTACAATCACCTTTAGCTATCCACAAGGCTTGACTCTTTAATCTCAAAGTATTTTCTTTCTGTCCAAGCAAAAACTCCTTTCTCTTAAAAAGCCCCAACAGTTCATTTCTCCGCTCAACAAAAAAGTAATCTCCATCCACACCTGCCTCCAACTCAATAATCTTTTCCTCAATAGTGCTTAGTTCCTCGACAACTGATTTTTTCATTTTACAGTCCCAATTCATCACCTTCATCCACAGAGCGTCTAACTTGTGAATATTTTTTTGCAGATAAGAATGATGCTCACTCGTCATGGAGAGCTCCACTTACTTTTAATCAAATCACAAGAGGCATCCTCCTCCAACCACGTACTATTGAATTTGAAAGGGTAAACCGTCATATTTACCTAGAAATTCAATTACAGAGAAACAACTTTGTGGTCTGATATTCCCGTAGTGACCCCCCATGAACTAAGACGTCCTCCCATACCAATCATGGAATCTTTGACCAAAAAATGATCCAGATGCTTCGCAATACCATGGCAGCCTGATCTGCCATTATTCCAAGTAGGCACCAAATGGGATGGTATAACATCAATTAATCCCAAAGAATCAAAATGATCCTTGAAATACCCAACGAGTGGATCCTCCAAACGACCCGAACCCCAAATCTCATCAGAAGACAATGTAAAAATTCAGGTCACCCCCAATAATAAGGTTTTGTTTCTTAAGAACATGATTTGCAAAAAAATGATCCCAAAAAGGCTTCCTGTCACGGTAAGGACCATACAGATTTAAAATGCAAACATCCAGTTCCATCTCCCTTAGATGCCCTTCTAATAAAATACCTGCACAAGATTTGAAAGGCACCAAGTCAGCCAACAAAGGATTCCAGGCCGCGAGTAGACCCCTAGACATTCCCACAGAATCAATACCACAACATCTCCACTGCAGACGAATGTCAAGGAAAATATCACAAGCTTCAGAGCCAAGATGCATAGTCTCATGAAAAAAAACAACAGTAGGTTTGACGGAATCCAAGAAATTTTCGAGAGCAGGCTTTTTGGGAAGGCTACTGTTATCACATATATAGTAGCCGGGCTACCATACATTATTTTTCTCATTCCAGTACACTATTCAGCCAGTTCCCTTGCATTTGAGATGCCGAGATGAGCATCTATATTGGATCACTATCAGATTGTGGACAACAGTTGTATTCCCCATGCCATGACTGAGTTTCAGGACACTCAGAGAGATGACCGATGTAGCCATTATACCATTGGTACAGAGCAGACAGTAGTGCCCAGAGTTACAGCAGCAGTCTCAGAGGACAGATGATGGTACAGGTTGATGAGCTTTCAGGTATATGACTCAGCAGGTATATCATAGTGTTATGGTTAGATTGCTTTTATACTTATTCTCATAGCATGTCTTAGCACTTAGTGTCATGATCTGGTGATCATATAGATATATGGACCTGGTTGATCTATTATATATATTATATTGTCCCTACTCAGACTTAGAAGTTCACTATTCATACTCATTGGTACATACCCTCCTTAGGGAGAATAGAGGTGATCATTACACCATACTTTGGCTTGCTAATGTTGGCTCCATCATTTCATTGTCTTCATCCATCCATGGCCTACCTTTTAGATTATCACCCTGACTTACTACTTGACTAGTGGCATGGAGGACTTTTCCCCACTGTAGCCTCTGTATTGGATGAGCTTCCCTGTTTATTGTGTCTCGGCTCTGAGTTGGTGACAAAACTTACCTATGGTGAGTTGGAGTTCCTTGTGAATTCCCCCTAGTCACTAAAGTTGTGTTGGCTAAACCTGAAACTTTTAGTGCTGCCATGTATACAAAATCTGGAAAAATGAAATGCTATATCTTGTATGAAAAACCCATTCATGCAATGTGTTTCTAAACACACATGAATGAGAGGCATGCCAAATGAACATGGCAATGAAAATGAAATGTTATATCTTGTGGAAAATAAATACCTAGGTAAACAAGCTGTCCATGACACACCTAGAAGTGCTCAGGTAAACAAGTGCCTTAAAAACACACCTGCAGCAGAAAGCCTAAAAGAAAAATATAAATCTATGCAATGTGTTTGTAAACACACATAGATCAAGGCTATGGAAACTTCAGGCCCAAAAAAGCAATGGAACTTAAAAGCTACATCTAAACAATTGCTGGCCTTATTTATATTATGGATTGTGCGCATCTGTGAAGGTGAATAAACCCTCTTTAAACAACTCATCCATTTGTGAGACACCGCCATTCCCTGTGTTATTGCTCATTCAGTATATACTATGGTGTATTCCCTTTCCCTTACCAAAGTGTCACAAAGTCAAGACAGTTGAGTCATCCCTTAGCCTAGCCAGTTAATTCAGCCTTCACCCTTCACTAGCAAACTGATCACAACTATGAAGTGAGTATGCTCCTGAAAGTCTAGTCTGAGTAATAATAATAATAATTAACGACACTATATATTCGGATGTAGATCGCCAGTTATGATCATTATGTGTTATAATTGCTATTTGAATAAGTTGTAGAGCATGTATTAACCTTGATACTTTGCAGCAGCCTTGGATGATGGTCTGAGTTATAGTTGGTCTTGGTTAGACCTAGTTTGACCATGGAGGACCATGGGACATGAGATGTTAGACCTTGTGATGATATGGATAGATGATATATGGTCTATGTATACATACATGATGACTCTATGCAGCAGCTACAGGGTTATGATGATGATTCTGGGGTTGCAGCAGTATTTGTATATGTACAGCGCATTATTATTGGCCTTGATCCGGTATATTGGATATTTATTTTGATCATGCAGAGATTCATATGGTGTATGAGTACACATCTTGGATGGATTTGGACCTTCTGAGTCCAATGGGACAGTTTGTTTTCAGTTCCGGGCACTTACAGTGATGATTTAGCCTCAGTAGGCCGTCTTAGTGCAGTTTTGGTCTGTCGGAGGCCCTGGCGGAGCAGAGATGACTTTTATCCGGTTGGCCTAGGGCGCTGATGATGGAGGGGGTGGTCCAGCCACTTGTTTTTACCATATTACCCCCCTTCCGGACACACTGGTGCCCTCACCTTGACAGCGCCAGCACTCCAGGAGACTGTTTGGGGCAGTTTCATGCTTCCCGAGGCATTTCAGGATTGGTAGAAATGGCTATTGAGGAAATCGATTTGGGCTACTGAGGCAAAGTTATGGCATGGGATGATCAGTGATGATAGATCGGGACCTTCCACACCTTCTCCAGCAGTTTCAGCTTCATCGGGGCCCGCATCCATCACTTATGGCACTTTCTGTGGATTTTTGAGGTCTTTTGAGGACCACAACTTCACTATGGAGGCACAATTTGGTACATTCATGATTATTTTTTGGTTATTGTGCTATGGGGATTGACCAAGGAGGGATACAATTACCCCTTGGACCCACCATAAGCCTCTTATGATATTTTGTCATCATGATTTGGTGGGATTCCCCTCTTGTAGGGCGATTTTGTCCACTTACATTATATTTTATTAGTGATCCATGTATTTTATTGTTGAGCTCATCTCAACCATTGATTAGACATTTGTATCTTTTAATCTTAGCCACTCATTCAAAAAGTGGTTAGGGTTTTGGTGCCTCTCCTTCCTATTTAAAGGAGAGAGCCTCTCATTGTAAAGGGACTTTTGGCTCTGGATTATTGGAATAGAAAATTATTATTGCATCTATCTCCAGTGTTGTGGTGAATGTTTTTGGTGTTCGTTCGTTGGTTCTTCCTTTGCACTGAGTTATTGAAGATCTTGTTTGCCATATCTTTGTACCACAATTTTTGCATCTACAGGTGGAGGCCGATTTGCTTGGAGGAGGAGGTATTGGTAGGGGAAGACTCTCCCTACTTCTTCTTTGGAGCTCTTCGTTGGTAACAGGGAGTATTACTGTCCCAGGACCTTCTATTTCATGTTACTATTTGCATTTCTCTTGTATTTCTTCCATACTTGATCTTACTGATTGAATTTTCATTCCTTAGTTTGACAGGTAGAGGAAGGCGCACTTGTGGGCTAGGGCATCAAATCGGCAAGCAAATCGACTATCTCTCATTTGATCTCTGCGGGAATCTTCCTCAACATCAAGGCATCTCATCCACATCACTCAAGTATGATCTCAAGGTAAGTTCTATCTCCATGATCTATCCAATTGTCAAAAACACTTAAAACCCTAATTAATCAAAACCCCATTTTTTACATTTTCTCAGATCTACTTAGATCTAGTGGGTTATTGGGCATAATATTGAAAACCCACCTCTATAGCATCCACGGAATCCCGGATCTATAGTTTGGTGAGGATTGGTTTCCGTTTGACCCCTCTCCCATGCCAACTTAGCTTCTCCCAAGCAAGGTGCACTTCACTAGTTGAGCAAGTTGACCTAGATCTAGGTGATGGGTGTTTGAGATTCCACTTGATTTGTCATCTACACATCCAATAACATACACCCAGGTTGTTACTTTTCTGAAATTCACCTTGTGGGCCCCATTCCACATTTTAAGGGATTTAATCCCCATTTTGGACCACTTGGAACCTTTAAACTCAGATCTACTAAGATCTAACCGTTGGATTACCATGAAAATACAGATCCATACTCCTACCCAACCGATCTACCCGGATCTAAAGTTTGGATGCCATCCGACTTGTTTTGACCCACCTAACCCCACTTTTAGGCTTCCTTGGGCAAAGTCGCACCACCTTGGAGAAGTGAGTTGACTCACTTCCAGGAACTGGGTACTTGAGATTTTTGGAGATTTAGAACCGGAATAATTCAAAACCTAGGTCTAGACTATCGCTTTGTCAAATCTTGCCTTGGGGATTGCATTCCTTGTTTTAAGGGATTGTGGTCCACTTGGGTCAAACCTAGATCTAGATACATTCATCCATCAAGACCTCTATTGCCCACCTGTCCCAAGTACTAGGAGTCCTAAACCACAAGTCAACCCTACTTTGACTCCACTTCCCAATTCCCAAGGCACTGGTTTCTCTCCAAGTTAATTCAACTTTCCTAGATTGTTGGATTGACTTGTGTTTTGACCTATGCATGGTGAACTAAACCTTTGAAGCTGTCATGTATCATGGTCAAGCTTGTCATTTGTACTAGTTAGCCCCAATACAACCCTTAAACTACCCTGCACTGGACACGGTTCCCAAGGCAGTGAGTCTTCTGACATTGTACTAGTACACTAGCCCTAGATCTCATTTCAAACATTATAAGTCACTCTCACATCAACCATGAACCAAAGCTATACCCATTGAACCCCTCACTTGGATTGTGACTTCAACCTATAAGGTCTAGGATAAACTATACACCTAACTTCACTTAGAAATACCCTGACTTGGTGTTTTGGTTTTGATCTCTCCTGTCGGGAGTAGATCGGGTCTCCCCCTTTGTTGTCTGGGCTAGATAACATAAAGCGAAGGTTGCCTCGACTGGCGTGACAACCATATACTGGAGGTCGAGGTGATCGTGGTTGCACCTTTTGAGTTGCCCTTCCCTATTGCCATCCATGACTGGATACATCCATAGGGGTAACTACAGCTTAGGTGAAAACAGCTACCTATCCCCCTGATGTTGAAGGTTGAAATGATCATTACGGATCAAAGGGAGGGTCTTCACCTGCTCTAAGTGACCCAAGAGAATGAAAAGGATTCAAAGCCAAGGAGATCTCTGAGACATTAGACAATTGGGTTGATCCATTTTCCTTCCACCCCCCCATCATGACATGCCTCTTTAATCTTCCTCCGGAAAGGTTTTTTCCAATTAGTGACATTTGCAAAATTGATAGACCCAAAAGACACCCCTGGACTAGGGTCCTCGAAGTTACAGGGCCTCCAAAAATCGGGAAGGAAACCTTATCAGGTTCAGGGGTACTATGAGAAAAAGTATCCACAGACCCGAGCCCGTGATTGACTAGTGGAGAGGAGTCCCCCCCAGAACCTTGAAGAATTGCAGTATCATCTGAAGACGACAAAGGGTTTAAACCAACAGAATCCATGACAGGATTCAAAGAGAGGACAATACCCAAACCCTCCCGCCGTGAAATATCAACAGGAGATGCCCCCGCATGCCCCCTCATAACCCCATCTGAGTCAATGCTCCCTTCCAACCTAGGCGGGAATAAAGCTCTGGGCACCAAGGAAGAAGTAGTCCCCTCACAAGTTGGGAAACCCTTCCCATCAAACAATCCCAAATTAAACTCTTCAAAGGAAATGGACTTCAAAAGAAGTGGAATAAAGGATTTAAACTTACCGAGGCATTCCAGCGTCGACGCAACATCGAAATGAATCGGGAGTGCAAAGGTCTGAGCAGGGTCCCTGAAATCCAAAGAGTCTGAAGGGTCCCCATCAATGCTAACACTAGACCCCTTGCAGTCTTGACGGAGATGTCATGTACACCGACATTTAAAACACCGAAATGGAATTCTCCAGTAGTCAAGTTGTTGTATAAACACCCCATGCTCCCATGAGACCTCAACCTCTGCCGGAAATCCATCAGAAACATCGACCTCAATCAATACCCTAGGGAAAATGCGTTCGATTTCCATTAGGGTACTTTCCTCTATGAGAATGAATCGTCCAATGGCATTTTCTATCCCCATAAAGGCCTGGAAGCTCCAACAATGCAAAGGGAAGTCAGGAAAGAGAACCCATAGGTGCCTCTTAGAAAGCTTCTCCCTCCACGGGTGAAAATCCGAATGCCAACGCAGAAGAACCAACGAGCTTGTACCCATAACCCAAAACTTTGCCAAAATCGCCTGCAGCGACTCCTCCGACACGAAATGAAAATAAATCCACCCATTCTCCAGCATGATGACGCGGGGTACATAGTGGATTAAGGGCTTCCATGTCCTGGTGATCCAATCCACCACTTCCACACGGCTCAAACGGATATACTCCAACATCTCGACAAGAGCCCTTGAAGCCAAACTCTGCACCATTTCCATTGTCACATCTCTACCCAATGTGTAGTGGACTCTATTCTTTGCAGCTCTCTCAGCCTTTAAGCCCCGCTTATTCCTCCCCCGCAATTGACAAGAAACACTAATTTGAGGCTCCGCCACCAGTGTTGACGCATACTTGAGTGACTGCAAAGATTTAGCAGCGGAATCATCACCCAAGCTATCATTACCGAACTTGTTACCACAATGAACCACACTGACCTTACAGTGACCGGAAGGAGAATGACGAGTTATCGACGTCATGAAAACAACTGACTCATTTGGGTTAACTCTAACAGAAACCGGGGGAGTTGGGGAGTCACCTCCATCTGTTCCCATCCCCATCAAAGGAGGACGTCAGCAAAAAATCGTACACCAACCAAAATGCCCAGACAAGGACGGATAAAAACCAGATCAGAGACAAACAACATAAAAAACAGGACTACGCGGTAAAAATGCAGGATTTTGAATAAACAATTCCCACTTGATTTACTTGGTTGGTACTTGGCTTACTCCAAGCCTGCAGAAAAACTCAACGGGTAGAACAAAACCAACCAAAAGGAAGAGGTTTCAAAGTAACCACAGATTGATAGGGTGACCTAAAACACCATGGCACCCACCAAGAACACCAAACCTCCTCCGCCATGGCCGTTCGTCATCCTAGAGTTTCGACTGAGTCCTCTAATTGAAAACTTATCCTCCACCACATACATCCCGTGTTCATTATAGTGTTGTAATGGTTTTTTCCCCATTATAATATGATTATTAAAATATATATGGTGCACTATATAAATATAGATAGGTGTTCATATTGATTAGTTGTGTATTGTAAAAGAACCAACAATATTTTCTATTTTCTTACAAATATTTTTAATTAGTTGTAAAGCATAAATAAATATAGATAGGTGATTTAATTGGATAACTAATTGGTTTTTGATGAGGCAATTATTTTGTAGTTTACGACTTTTGGTAATGTTTCTCCTGAATCCATTTGTATAAATTTAAGTTTTATTCACAATAAGCACTATGATTTGGTTCTTGATGTCCATTACTCTAACTCTTAACACTTAGCCTTTTATTCTATTTGAGACTGCATATTCTGCAATGCAATAAAACTTTAGGATGCAAAACAACCATTGATAACTAAAATTGATTTTAATACAAATATATGACATCTATCAACTAGCAAAGTTTCTAGTCATAATGATATCTTAGTGTTCAACATATAATGATGTTGTCTTAGTGTTCAACATTGGTCTTGCACCAATATAGCAAGGTTGGTCACCCTATTTTGAAGGCCAAAATAACTAGTGCATAGTTGTAATATTCTCTACTTTCCTACGAATATTTTCAATTAGTTGTAAAACATAAATAAATATAGATAGATGATTTAATTGGGTAACTAATTAGTTTTTAATGAGGTGATTATTTTGTAGTTTAATACTTTTAGTAATGCTTCTTCTAGATCCACATGTGCAAATTTGCCATGGTTTCAATCCTCTTTTAGGTTTTATGATTGGAAAACAACATAAAGTGCATGTTTTATTCACAAGCACTTTGATTTGGTTCTTGATGTCCCCTACTCTAAAAGTACAAATTGTTCTAAATTTGAGACAATACTTATTCACCCCCGCTCTCAGTATTATTGTATTAACTCTCTTAACGCTGTTGGCCTTTTATTCTATTTGAGACTGCACATTCTGCAATGCGCAATAAAACTTTAGGACGCAAAACAACCATTAATACTAAGATTGATTTTAATATAGATATATGACAACTATCAAATAGCAAAGTTTCCAATCATAATGATGTTGTCTTGGTGTTCAACATTGGTCTTGCACAAATGTAGCAAGGATGGTCACCCTATTCTGAAGGCCAAAATAACTAGTGCATAGTTGTTTGACTTGTTTTCCTATGTTTTAATATTAATATATGTTTGTATGTTTTTTTTTTTGTGCAAGGATGATCACCCTATTTTGAAGGCCAGAATACCTAGTGCATAGTTGTTTACCTATGTTTTAATATTAATATATGTTCGTATATATACTTTATTTTTCTATGATTGTTTTAGGCTATATTAATAGTGTGTAGATTATCATTCACTATGTTTGGTCTAACTTGTTGTATGTTGCATGCATGAATACATTTTTAGCTGCCCTTAAAAAACATTTTATGTTGCATGCATGAATACATTGTTTTTGACCTCGAGAAAAATAGAAATGGATGTGGTAAAATACATCATGAATGGTAATTATTAGTGGTAAAGAGTGAAACAAAAAAAACCATGGAATGACTAGGAAATACAAAGTATTGTGATGATGGATACTAAGAAAAATAAGACAGGGGAAGGCTAGAAATACAAAGCAGTATGATGAATATTGTTAAAAATAAGCCATTGGGAGATTTGGAAATACAAAGCAGATCGATAAAAAATAAAACAATAATGTTTGAAAGAAACAAGCAGACAAAGGATGCAACCCCATGTATCCCAGTCTTCCTGCTCGAGATTGCAATCGCCAGGATTGGTCATCTTCGGCCTGATTTGTTCACCCTAGAATTTGAGGTGGCAGGGAGGGATGTCTAGACACATTTCAGGCTTCCCTTGTGGTTTAAATGGATCCCAAATCACAAAAGGAGGTTGACGCCTTCAAAGGCCTCTGTCTTTTATTCGACCCCAAGAAACATCGTCTAGTCTCAAAAATTTGTCCAAAACATTGGAAGAAATATCTCAGGTTGAGATTGTCTCCTCAGCATCCTGAAGATCAACCATCGTCTTGTTATAAAAAGCATTGGTTGGGAAATTTACAGGCTAATGGCCTAGCCCAAATCAATAGAAACGTGGATAGTGGAACGATGGGCTCCTCTCTTGCAATCTTAGGTAATTGTAATGGCTGTTGGTAGAGTTTTTTCTCTTTTTGTTCTCAACTAGAGATGAGCGTGATCTGATCTTTCCCTCAGGTATGTATGTCATGGGGCCCAGAGGGATGTTTTCCCCCCTTGGAATCGGGATTTCAATCCAGAAGTTGAAATCAACTCTGTTTTTGTTTGGATAAGACTCTTGCACCTTCCTGTGATTTTCTGGGACATAGTCAATTTCTTCTATTGGCAACAAACTAGGTCGTTTCATTACCAATATAGATCCAAAGGCCGACCTCTTCTCCTCTGTTAGTGTTTGTGTGGAAGTAGATCTCAAACAAGGACTTCCAGAAGCAACCCAGATCAAATTAGACGAGCGAGTCGCCTATAGGATCTAGACTATGAACAAATCTTGTTAAATTGTAATTTATGTCTCTCCTATGGGAATTTTGCTAAAAATTGCCCAAAGAAACAAGATCAACAACCAAAGAAACATGATCAACAGACTGACTATTCTTAGCAAGAGAAAACCCCACCACCAAAGATGATGGATTCAAGGTTGTTTCTAGACGTAAAAGAAATTTGTTGAATAAAGGACCAGGCACCAGAGCGCCTTTCAAATCCAATTCTAACAGATTTGCAGCCCTAGAATAAGAAGTTGACCTGGAAAAAGGAGATGATTAGAATAACAATATTCGAAGAGCTCCTCTTCAAATTTCAGAGCCTCAAGGAAGCTCAGACCAAGTGATAGCAGAAGAAGCCTCCTCCCAAGGGCTTGCAGAATTAGTTAAAACAAAAGAGAAGGAAGGGAATCCTTCAATTCAACCTAGGTCCGTACTTGAAGGAAACATAGAAGATACAAAAACGATTGGGAAAAATGAATAATAAGATGAGGATGATCAAGTAGCCGAAGAAGACAAAAGAAGAAGAGGTCTCAGATTTGGTCAATTAGGCGGTGATATAAAAAAATCCACAAGCCAGCCATGCAAATCCCCCTCCCAGTTCATCAAAGAATGCAAGGCCAGTCTCCTTTGTTGATGCTCTAAAAAAAGGACATCAACCATCTATGCCTCTCACAAGGGGGTGGTTGTCAAATCGAGAACAATGAAGGGAAGATCTAGATGTCCATGCCCAATCAAGGAAGCAATCAACTGTTGACTTTCTGCTTAGAGGGCTCTAAATCTAAGTAGGTGGAATGTATTGCCACAGTTTACTGTTATCTAATCAATTTGATAGGATTTATCCTAGCAGAGAAGAAAATGCGGGAAAGACTTGCATCAGGAAAAGAGGCTGGAACCTCCATTGAAATGGGCTAGTGCTAGAAGTTGGTTTTAGTAGAGGACTTTTAGACTTTTTAGTTTCCATTCAACTGTGTACTCTCTCTTTGTTGCTTGGGAAATCTACAACCTTTTAATATAAAATCTTAGCCGTTTTAATAAAAGAATAAAATAAAAAATAAAATAGTGAACTTGGTTCCAAAAATAAAATTCAAAACATATAACAATACATATAATCTCATGCTATTTATTATTTACCGTTGAGCATTTCCACTTCTCAATAAAATGATAAATTATCATAAATTTATCATAAATGTTGTGGAAACTACTATTAAAAAATGAAAAATATCACATCATTTTTAAATTACCTAAATTTAGGTTTTTTTTGAGTAAATATGAAAAATTATGTATTTGATTGCAGCATAGCCATCTAATTTACCTCTTAAAATGAAAAAAAAAATCCACTCTTCATCTGAACTCAAAGAGAGTTAAGTTTTCAACTTAAGAAGTTAAACCCAAAGAGAGTTAAGTTTTCAACTTAAGAAGTTAAACCCAAAGAGAGTTAAGTTTTCAACTTAAGAAGTTACTTATCATATGCTTAAACTTTTTTAAAAGATGCAAAATATTAAGAAGATGCTTCTTAGAGTTCAATAATATATTATGTGCATCACTTATTTGTTAAAATTATTTGAACACATAAGAAGTTGCAATTTGAGGTGATAAAATTGCATTAGTAATTATATATATAATTGATATTAACACTTCAAATGTTAATTCCTATTTTTAGACTTTAAAACATGTACCCATTCAAAAAAATGTTGGAGGGCTTACAAAAACATATAAGGTTTTTTCCCTTACATATTCTTTTAGATTACACAAAATCTACTTATTGTCTTTACCACCCTTCTTAACATAACTCTTGATGATCGCCCATAACAGAAGACTCCATAACACTCGAAGACTGGAACAAGATATAACTACCAAATAGACTTGCAAATTTGTTTGCAACCACACAAAGAACAAACATAAAGGATAGAAGTGGAGTTCCATTGCTTTTCTTTCGTGGTCATTGTAGAAGTAACAAAAAGTGAAAGAGCCTTCAACTAATAACAAAGCTTCCTTGGAATGTTGACTTGTCTTTTGATTTAGTTTCCTATACACATGCCAGAAGGAAGTCCACTCAAAAGCTTGCAAGGTATTTTGAATTTCCTACAAAAGGGATCAAAGTTGAAGGAATCTTATTATTTTCCCAATCTATCCTTGTTTTTTAATCCCTCATTCCCTGTAACATACCTTGCTTATTTGCAAAATAAAACAATGTCCATAGTGCAAAGAAGAATTCTCCCTTCACAGTCGAGCCACATCCAAGTGCATACCGCACACGAAAATAGTGAGAAGAATTCATGTGCAACACAACCCCTAAACCGCACCTAGGAGGATCCCCTTGGCTTTCAACATCGAAAAAAACCCCACAAGATTTCCAGATCCAGAGATGGCATAATTGGAAATCTTGGTTTTAAAACTTTCAAATCAACCTGATGTTCTTGTTCCTGCTTTTCTACTAGCCCAATGACCACCTCAATTGAAATTGCCTTGTCTTGAAAGATGCAAAGGTTTTCAACCCACCATGCGTTATAAACCAGGCAACAAGGTAAATAATTGTAGCTTTTTACTGTGGAGTCCATAGGCCATTCATGCATGCAATCCACCAAAATCAACTTGTCCTATGACACTCTGGGCTTGAACTTCAAAGCCACTATTTGTGAAACCTAGGCTGCAAAAGGACGATGCACAAAAAGAAGTGAGATGATTCCCAAATACATTTTACATAGAGAACATCTGTTCGGCCCCACCCATCCCCTTTTGATATCGTTGTCCCATAAGCAACTTATCCAAGCCATAACACTATCTTGGTTTTGAGGGACCCATGTAGCTTCCATAACCATTCCTTCTCTCCTTTGAAGTTTTCCTATGCTTTAACCTAATAACCTAAATTTGTTGTGAACTTCCTCGATACCAAATTCTTTGACCAATGTAACGTATCCTCCACATCTTACACTCGCTTAGTAAAATTGGAACACAATTTGCCTATAAACCTATGCCATTCTACTGCCATCTCCCCAATCAAGCCAAGGTATCCTTCCACCATCCAACCTCGTCTTCCCCACTTGTGAGAATTATGGGTCTTTGTGTCAGCTAGAAAGAAAATTGCTTGAGAGTTAAGGGATCTAATAGTTCATTAGATAACTTGAACACATCATTTGCACCGACCCAAGGATCCGTTACCTATATTCCAGGTGGTCCACTTGCCCACTAGTGGAAAGTATTCCACCAATGCCTTCCAAATGATGGAACTATTTTTTATGGATTTCCTCAACTTCTTGTTCCTTTCTTCTATCAAGATCCCATTTATGTACTAGATTGCGTCACTCTAACCCATAGAGAAGTGTTATGAGTGAGCCTTCATAGATTACAGGTTGCTAAGGAGTGACTATGATAAGTAGTGAACCTCCATAGCATCACTCTAACATTATGAAGGTAGAATTCAACATTCCCAATACCTTGCCCGACGGTTGTGATTCTTGGACCACCTTAGGAGGTCTTCTTTTAACAAATAAAAACCAACATAAAATTGGCGGTAAACCATCAGAACCGAGACTTTTTCCTTTTTTTAGCGAGGAGAGAGTAGACAGATCCTCTTCCTCCATTACCTCCTCTACTAAAGACTCATCATTTCTTCCAAAATCAAACTTGGAATTTGGCTTAAAACATGTAGAATCTCATCTATAGGGAAACCGATTCGTTCCTTGAACTAATTGATAAAATGGTGAACCTCAACCTCTGCCTTGTCATGAAACGATTTGACCATTTCTCCTTTTGGACCTTATATTTCCCAGACAGTGTTTAGATTTTTACGATAGTTTGCATATCAGTGAAAAAATTAGTATTGTTGTCATGTTCTTGGATCCAAGCTACTCAACTCTTAAGACACTATGCAATTTCTCTTTGGCAGGAAATTCTTGTCAATTTAGTATTGTTGTCACGTTCTTGGATCCAAGTGGATCCAAGCTGCTCGAATATTAGGACACCGTGGAATTTATTCTTTGGCATGAAATTCTTGTCTTTGATACTCAAGTGCTTTAAGAGTGACCAATTCTTCTTTTGTGAAAACACCTATTGAGTTTCCTTCATACAAAATCTTGATCTTATTTTTCAGTTTCTTTTAGAATCCTTTGGGATTTGTCCTTATAAGACTCGAACTACCCCTTGGTTTCCTTTTTTACCTTTAACAAAATTTTCATGAACTATTGCATGAAAGAGGATCCTTGTTTCAGACAAATATGAGTCCACAACGATTTTAGTAAAATGTGTATCTCGCCCAGATACAATTGTTTTTGCTAACCCATGTAATTTGAATACTTGTTTGACCATCATTGACCATGGTTTGCGATGGGTGACAAATGATGGTTGAATATGTTAGACCATATTTCACAATGGTTCATTATTGTTTGACCACAATTAACCACGGTTTTGGAGGAGAAAGAATGAGTTGATTATTCAAAAGAATGGGAGGGAGACCCAGTGCAGTCTATTTACAAGAAAAAAGGAGGAACTTCTAGTTAATTGTCCCAAAAGCTAGCACATTAGACTTCCAGTTCCTTGTCACAATCATTATTCCATTGAGTGCATCAAAAGTCATCATCATGGAATAATATGCTTCATAAACTAAGTTTTAGTTTATGATGATGATGGGGATGATGATGACAATGATGATGATGATGGTTATGATGATGATGGCAATGGCATCGATGGTGAGAAGGAGGAAGGTAAAGGTCTAATCACATCAATAATGTTAATCACTTGTTAATAAAGAAATAGGTAAATGATAAAGAAGAAAATATATGATCTTCTCCAATGTGGGTATTTTGTTTGAAAAAAAATATGTTTGTCAATTTAGATAATTTAGAATAGGTCAAAATCTTTAATGAAAACGTTTTATGGAGTTTTTTCTTGAACATTCAAAAGAGTTACCTTGTCACAAAAGTAAGGATCTTTTCCATCAAATATTTCACAAGGTTCTCCTCCCAGGACCCTTATCAACTTGACCCCATCTTGTGCTTCCTTACTGATTGCAAGTCTCTAATTTGGCGATACTTCTAAATCAGTCTTTTATAGTCTTCTTCGAGAAGCCAAGCATGGTTGAACTTCAAGGAAGAAGCTAGTTTTAAATATTCTTTCTCTAATATAAAGAGGACAGAGAAATTGTTTGAAAGGCCTCATGTGCCTACCCAAGACTTCATCAAGAGGGAACGTTAATGAGAGATTATGAGATGAGACACCGGTTCAATATTTTAGAGATTCCTCCTCACCTTTTCTGGAATTTCATCACATGGACACAATCTTATCTAGCTCCAGGTGAATTAGTTGTAAACTTTCGAAAATGTGCTTAAAAAAATCCCTAAAGGAATCTTGCATAGGATGGGACCCCCAACTTCCAAAGAGAAAGAGTTAAGTTAAGATTTCCCTCAGGAGAATATTTTTCCTAAACATGGAGCCATGATCAACCACAACTTCCCAAAAAGGCCTTTTTTCTGAGCACGAGCTATACATATTAATCACCCTCAAACTTTGATCCAAATCCTTAACCATTATTTCCACCTAAATCACCAAATTTAGAGTTGAGGAGGAAATGGCCTAGAGACGAGGACTCCAAGCTGTAAGCAAAACTTCTACATCTAGGGTACAAAACGACCAATCTTCTAATGAAGAGACAACATTCATTACTTTTGATCCCGCACACATAGTTTCTTGCATTAAAATATCATCAAGAGAATAGAATCTCATGAGTCTTTTGAGGGCTAGTGATTTCTAGGCATGCACCACCCTCACATGTTGAAGGAAAGGAATATCATGGGAAAACCTTTTTAAAGGCTTTCCCTGCTCCAAGGTGGATTTATTGCCTCTCCAAATGTCTTGTTTGGATTTCTATTGTGTGATTGAAAGATGAAATTTTTGGTCCATCGAAGCAACTACAGTCTTGTCTAATGATAGGCCACCTTCAATGACCACATTTTCCAAAAGCTTAGAATGAGATCATAGGTTGTAGTCTGACTTGAGGGGAATATTAGGTATATTCCCCTAAGAACCCTTGCTTTGAGCCGAAAAATTACAATAAACTCCCTCATAACAACTACGTAAATTCTCTCACCACAGTTAACCAACTAAGTAAACACCCTCATAATAGTAAATACATTGAGGGAGTAGCTATGGGATATCCACTCTCAACAATCATAGCAAACTTATTTATGGAGGAATTTGAAAAACATGCTTTAGAATCCTACCCTCTAAAACAAAATTATGGATAAGATATGTCGATGACACTCATTTGATTTGGCCGCACGTAGAGGATAGCATAATAGGTTTCTTTGAACATCTAAAGTGTTTCTCCCAGAACATAAACAGCCGCTCCCAAAACATACAATTTACTATGGAAGTGGAGGAGAACAAAAGCATACCTTTCTTGGATGTTATCATATCCAAAAAGGAGGATGGCTCTCTCTCACACCAGGTTTATCGAAAAAAGACCCATACCGACAAATATCTACATGCAAGTTCACACCATCATCTCGCTCAGAAACTAGGTGTTATGAACACCCTCATCACCCGATCCCTTAGTGTTTCTGATGATGAACATTTGGAACAAGAATTGATGCACCTCGAGAATGTGTTCAAATTAAATGGCTATAATAGGTCACAAATCAATAGGGAAATATTGAGTGCAAACAAGTCCTTGTTAGTAGAACAATAATGAGCCTGGAGGGAATGTAAAACTTCCATATATTAACGGCCAGAGTTATAGATCTAGCTAAACTAGCTTACCTATCTAAGCTATCAATAACATATCAACATAAATAAGAACAGAAAGAGAACAAGGAAAATAATACACTAGATATACATGGTTCAACCAATTGGGCAACGTCCACGGGAAGGTTGTCTTCTATTATCTCTAGAAATCTCCATCAATCTTACAAGAGAGAAACTACAAATAACCCCAATACAATATAGCAGAGAGATTGTGAGCACAATACTGTGTTGTGATAGATGATGGAATGTTGTGATGTGACTCCCTTGACCCTATTATATACCAAGAGACATGGAGGAATTGCTCTCACATATTGCATGCGGGATAATATAATTCTCCATAATAACATATCTTTATATAACAATGGATATCAAGAGTATACTTTACCATAATGAATATGGGATATAATGTATTACTCTTTGACATAAGATTGTGGATAAATTTCGACATAACACAAAGACATTATTACCTTCCAAGGAATATAATATATTCCAACACTCCCCCTTAATAATGGCTGGGAGAAAATCCCTCACTAACACTAAGGAAGGAAGGAGTCATTACTACTCCCCCTTGATGACAACTTCCCTCATCCCAAGCAAGGAATGAAGATGCACATACTTCACTGCTATTAAGGATTTGGTGAAGATATCGGTTTCCTGCTGCTGGGTAGGACAATACTCAAGAGAAAGAATACCATCTGCGACGAGACCTCGAATGTAATGAGCATCAAGGTTGAGATGCTTTGTCTTGGAGTGATATACCGGATTATAAGCAAGCTGAATTGCACCTTGATTATCACATTTCAACACAGTGGACGATTTCGGAACCAGACCAAGCTCAGTGAGAACATGCCGTAACCAAACTGCTTCTTTACATGCTTCTTTGGCTACTCTATAATCTACTTCACACGAAGATAAAGAAAGAGTCTTCACCTTCTTGTTGGACCAAGAAATCGGACCTGAACCAAGTTGAAATATAAAACCAGTAGTTGACCGTTGATCAAAACTGTCACCTACCCAGTCAGAATCTGTATATCTAGAAAGTGAAACTGTAGCACTGCTCGAATAAAAGACACCATAGTACAATGTCCCCTGTAAATATCTCATAATTCTCTTGGTTTCCTGCCAATGATTTTCATGAGGTTGATGCATGAATCGAGAAACCATAATGACGACAAAAGAGATATATGGTCTGCTGTGAGTTAAATATATCAAACTTCCCACGAGCTGATGATAAAGAGTAGCATCAACAAGAGGAGTAGTACACTCAACAGTTAACTTTACACCGGACTGAAATGGTGTAGGAGCAGGTTTACAATCACTCATATGGAAACGAGCCAATAATTCTGTAGCATACTTCGGCTGAGAAATAAAAATACCATCTGCCATATGCCAGATTTGAAGACCCAAGAAATAGTGCAATATACCGAGATCATTCATTTCAAACTGCTTTTGAAGATCACTTTTCATACTTTGAATTAATACCAGTTGGCTTCTAGTGATGATAAGATCATCCACATATAACACAATAATGAGGATATGATCACCAAAGTTCTTAACATACAGATTTGGATCAGATATACAATGCTTAAAACCATTATTCAAGAAATATGTATCAATTTTGTCATACCAAGCCCTAGGTGCTTGTTTGAGACCATATAAAGACTTGTGTAATTTTCATACAAAACTTGATGATTCAACAATAATAAAACCAGGAGGTTGTCGCATATAAATGTCTTCATTAAGATTACCATTTAAAAAGGCACTTTTAACATCCATTTGGTGTATTTCCCATTTATAAGATGCAGCAAGAGATAAGATGGTTCTTATTGTATTCATTTTAGCAACATGAGCAAAAGTTTCATTATAATCAATACCTTCAAGTTGATTAAAACCTTTTGCAACTAATCTAGCTTTATATTTTTCAATCTGTCCTTCTGCACTAAACTTAGTTTTATAAATCTATTTACAACCAACTAAATTCTTTCCTAAATGAAGAGGAATAAGATACCAAGTCTTGTTCTTCATAAGAGAATCATACTCAGCAGACATAGCTTGTTCCCAATGAGATTTACCCTTAGCTTTATCATAAGAAGTAGGATCGTCTGTGGCTAAAACTTTAGTCATAAGAGCAAAGTTAGATCTAGTTCTACGAGTATCGGAAGGGTTACCGATCTCACTACCTGCAGATTCAAGAGTTTTCCGGGCCCAAATAGGAAGGTTAGAAGGAACATAAGTCACTTCAGGAACTTCGAGACATTCAGGTGGAACACTTGAAGAAGAGGGTGAACTAAGATCAACAATATGCACAATACTGGAGGAAGGAGTAACATATATGGGAGTAACAGGAGGCAATGGAATATTCAGGGTAACATGAGGTTCTACAGACTCAAGTGGTGGAGAGACTTCAGTAATTTGAACATCTCTTCGGATTATGACACTCTGATTAGAAGGATCAAATAACCTGTAAGCCTTGGAATCCTCAGTATAACCAATGAATATACACTTGTGAGACTTGGGTTCTAACTTTTTCCGTTTTTCATCAGGAATATGAGCCCAACATTCACAACCAAACACCTTAAAGTTACTAATATCTGGTTTTATATCATTCCATTTTTCCTCAGAGGTAACATGCTTAACAACTTTTGTAGGAACTCTATTTAAAATAAAGTTAGCACAACTTATGGCTTCGGCCCAAAATTTCTTGTGTAATCCTTTAGAATAAAGCATACATCTAGCCATTTCAACTAAAGTTATGTTTTTCCTTTCAGTAACACCATTTTGTTGAGGTGTGTAAGGAATAGTCTTTTAATGTTGAATTCCATGTTTAGATAAAAAATTCAAATTATTTCTTAACAAATTCCCCCCCATTATCAGTTCTCAAAGTCTTAATTCTTTTACTAGAATCATTCTCAACCAAGGATTTAAATGCTTGAAACTTAGAAAAGGCGTCACTTTTATTTTAAAAAAAATAAACCCATGATTTTCTACTAAAGTCGTCAATAAAAGTAAGAAAATAGACTACCTGAGATATAGAAGGAGCTTCAAGAGGACCACAAATATCACTATGAATTAATTGCAAAGGTTCTTTAGCACTCCAAGCTTTACCTTTATCAAACATTTCTCTATGATGTTTACCAGGTACACAACCTTCACAAACACTGTTAGTAGACGAAATATTAGGCAAGCCATGTACCATTTTAGTTAACATTTGCCTTTTACCATAATTCAACTGACCCAATCTTGCATGCCATAATTTACTTAGTTCATCAATATGAGAAACATAGGAACAAAAGGGTTGTCTTTTAGTTGAATTAAAGCCAACAAATTTATATAAACCAACAGTATGATCAACAGTACCATAAAAAACTACTTTAAAATTATGATTGATATCTTTAAGAACATATTTATCAGGCCAAGATTCAAATTTATATCTTTTTGACATGCATGATATATAGAAAGCAATTTGATGGGTATGTGTTCAACATGAAAAACATCTTCCAATTGACCATTAGCAACATTAACATTACCAGAACCAATTGCGGAAAGTTGTTTACCATCACCTATAGATACTTTCTAAGATTTGTGTTTATTATTGTCATAAGATGTAAATAAAGAAGCATTACCATTCATATGTTTAGAAGCACTAGAATTCATTATCCATTCCACATTAGAAGAAGAACTACTAGACGAAACAACATATGCACATAAAGCTACTTGTGATTCATCAAAACCTTTCTTTTTAGCCTTAGACATTAAACGTTTTGCTTTAAAGCAATTCTTTTCAGGATGGTTAGTTTTACCACAATGCTTGCAAGGATCATACACATGCTTCTTCTTACTATTTTCATGATGTGCCTTAGAAGCATGACCAAATTTATTAGTATGATTTGAAGTGTGTGAACTAGAACCTTTAGCATTATTAAAACTTTTCTTAGCATTCTTATTATGTGCCATAAGAGCCTTATTAGGTGAGACTTGTCCTGAAACAATCAACCTTTCTTGCTCATTTATCAATCCTTTACAAAAACCATCAAAAGTAGGTTTCGTAGTATTTTGAGACAATTCAAGAGCCCTATTCGGAGTTTGGATGAACATGTCAAAACAATATGGCAGTTTTTGTTCTACAAGAATTATAAGAGCAGTGCTTGTCTTCTTGTAATCTTCAGCACAATTATTTAATTTTTCATTTAAAGTTTTCACTTCAGCAAGATATAATTATACTCTTTCAAAGTTAGTAGGATCTAGCTCAAAAATCTTCTTTTCAAGGTAATAAGTAGAAACATCATCAGATTTATCAAATAAAGAAGCAAGAATTTTCTATACCTCAACCGGGTTGTCTTATGCATCTATACTTACCTAAAGACTATCTGAAACCGTTTGACCAATGAGCCCTCTTGCTTGATCACATTTATCTTCCCATATAGCCACATCTTTAACATCATCAGGTTTTTGGTGTTCACCATTAACAATCCTCCATAGATTCTTACTCCTGAGAACATCAATCATTTTTCTTTTCCATGCAAGATAGTTAGGACCAACAAGTTCAGGAACAGAAGCTACTCCTGAAGTCATAATGATAGAAATACTGACAAGAAAATTAAACGCAAATGCTAGAAATGATAAGAGAAAAAAGTGAAAGACATAATATTGATACACTTTACTGTTCGACTCTGAAGAAACACAGTAAAAAAACAGAGAAACTTTACTTACGGCCCCTTAAAAAAATGCCAAGAAAAGTCACTCGCGGGTTTGCCACAGTAAACTCATGAATACTCGTGGGTCTTTGCAAGGCAAGGTCACGATTAGATTTGATAGCCGCGGGTTTCTGTGCAGTGAAGTCACGGTTATGCTGAAGCACTCGTGGGTTCTGTACTGGAGGGTTGCGGGTATACTGAAGTAAGCATGATTTTACAGTAGAGAAGGAGCGAGTATGTCGTAGCACATGCGGGTCTATACACTGAACGTCACGTGTCTACAGTATACTCACGGGTTCGCAGTAAGGCAAGTCGAGGTTACACACGTTGTCTGCGAAGTAAAAGTCGCGAATGTCCAATTTTAGGCCAAAAACAGTGTCGATTAAGTCGCTGACGGAAACCTGCACAAAGTCTACCAAACCTGGTAAAAAACACAGATCTAACAACCGAAAGATAGATCTCCTTGAGGAGAATCCAAAAATATATATATCTACAGAAAAAAACATCAAGAAACCCTTGATAAATTTCTGCAAAAAACTACACAACAAGGTTAGGGTTATAAAAAAAACTGCAAAATCATGCTCAGATCTGAAGAGAAGCCTAATGGCTACCAGATAGAAAGGAAATCTACAAGAATAAACAATGCCCAAATGATAAAAGTTATTGATTGAAAGCTATATAAGGTGCTAGATCATAGTAACCAACTCTGCTACCATGTCAGAGTTATATATCTTAGCTAAACGAGCTTACCTATCTAAGCTATCAATAACATATCAACATAAATAAGAACAGAAAGAGAACAAGGAAAATAATACACCAGATATACGTGGTTCACCCAATTGGGCTACGTCCACGGGAAGGTTGTCTTCTATTATCTCTAGAAATCTCCTTCAATCTTACAAGAGAGCAACTACAAATAATCCCAATACAATATAGCAGAGAGCTTGTGAGCATAATACAATGTGTTGTGATAGATGATGGAATGTTGTGATGTGATTCCCTTGACCCTATTATATACCAAAAGATGTGGAGGAATTACTCTCACATATTGCATGTGGGATAATATAATTCTCCTTAATAACATCTCTTTCTATAACAATGGATATCAAGATTATACTTTACCATAATGAATATGGGATACAATGTATTACTCTTTTACATAAGATTGTGGATAAATTCTGACATAATACAAAGACATTATTACCTTCCAAAGAATATAATATATTCCAACAAAAGGCACCATGGAAAGAATTGCAAATATTTTGAAAAAATGCAACATTAAGGTGTCTTTTTCTCCTCCAAATTTCCTTAATTTTTTTTTAGACCATTCAAAGGATCCTATAAACCCTAGGCTACAAAAAGGGGTTTATACTCTCCCTTGTTCATGTGGTAAGTTGTACATTAGGGAGATATGGATATCCATCTAGGTAAGGCTAGGGGAACATTCTGCCAACATTAGACATAATGGAATCAAGAAATCGGCCTTGGTCAAGCATTCTCATAATACATGACATCACATATGCATTGAGGACTCAAGAACAACCTCAATAATGGATCATTACGGAAAAAAGGAAGATTTTAGAAGCCTTAGAGATTGAAGAAAACCCTAATAATTTGAATATGGATGAAGGGTGGACGGTGAGCGAAGCATGGAAACCTATTTTACATAACCTTAAGGAGCATTGATGAATATATTAATTTAAGGTCGGCCTTATAATAGTTGGCATGCATTAAAGTATAATGATGGTGGTTGGATGTTCTCCAATTTTGTGAGCATCATTGTATCATGACAATGGTCCCAACCGGTGGGACTGAAACGCCGATTTTCCAAAACCATAACAAAGTCTTCTTTCTTATCCAAATAAGAACTGTGTAGCCATGAATAAATAAGTAAATTTTCTCCATCATGAAACTCCTCTAAAGGCGACTTAGAGAGAGCATACAAGCTTGAGGCCTCCGAAGGACCAAGTTGGATACTCTCAACTGGAGGTGGAGGTGCTGACTTAGATAAGGTAAATAAAGGAAAAACTAACTTTCCAAATAGGGAAGGCTCCTCATGTGCACTTAGGAATTTTTTAAGACTCCCTAATGAGACGTCATTACCCCCTGCAAAAATAGAAGATGAATCAACATATACCATTATTTACATACTATTGACCTTCTTTAATGCCAATAAGGAAGAAGGGACCATATGGACTACATATGTCCAATTTATTGCTTCCACTTGAGCCATGCATACTTCCTCGCATGATCTTGTTCCCACCTAGACTCCACCTTGTTCCTCTTGGGGATGCTCAGGTTCCTTCTGGTGTTCCTTTACTACCCACATCCTCTTCTGAATATATATATATATATATATATATATATATATATATATATATACCAAAGAAAAAATGAATTTTATATTCAAAAGAAGATACAAAGTACATACTTCAAGTGTTGGAGCGCTAAGATCAAAATCATAAGATCCCAAAAGAATACAGACAACCTCTGCTTGGAAACCCAATAGTCACCTAATATTTGTCTTGTTATAACTTTGCCATAGTACAACAACATAATTATAAACACAAGAGGAGCCACACCAAAAAGGATACCGCCATACTGTAGCACATGTAAAAAGTAATCAAAAGCTCTCCTTGGTCTTAGATGAGACCCTATGCATGTGCTCTTCCTGTTCCAAAGCTCGTTTTGATGGAGAATCAATAGTCACTCTTAACTCCGTGTATATATGATTGAAAGATATCAACTCAGATTGAGATGTATTTTCTTGTAATTGAGTAACTAGTGGTTGTAGGTTTATATTGTGTTTATATTGTTCTTGCTTCAACCATTGAATAACCTGTAAGAAGTCTACAAAATCCTTTGGACAAAGCTAGCATAAGAAGTGTTATGACAACCATAAGTTCAACGAGATTATTGGTACTGCTACCCAAGTTTGCTCAAAATTTGTAGAAATTTCTATCCTCTAGATATAGTAAGCCCCCCAAACCACATTTTATCTCCTCCTCCTACTAACAAGAACCATCGAAGCAACCCTAAGGGCAGTTCTTGTCTATGAGGAATTCACCAACTTATCGGGGTATCCTTGACAAAGTAATTTTATTTAAAAGATGAGACAAGTCTATAATTTGAGGAATAACCTAAAAAGTGGGCATCGACCTATCTTCAATCACAAAAGAGTTTTGGGCTATCCAAATGCCCCACGGAACAATGAAGCAAATAGTCTTGGGTTGCTTGGGATCATGTCTATGAAACCAGAGATAGAGGAAGGCATCTATATAATCACCATTCCAAATATTACGAACATTAAGACATTGTTCAATGTCGTTTTAAACTTGACATGTGAATGCCAGAAAATACCTATATTAGTGACATTTTCATCATTACTCCTGTACAAACAACATATACCTATACCTTGTGTCTATTTTCTTTGTAACATCTTCTAGGTCAAAACTCTATTTTTCAAAGCTAACTACATATGAATAATGTTTTACTTAGGGGATTTCACCTTCCATAGTTTAGACCATCACTTAACCTCCTAAAATTCCTTAGTCCCGAGTGCATTATAACCCAACTTTGCAAAGTATTGACCTCCAAAATTATCTAAGATCTAACCCAAGGTCATCACCTCAATCCTTGATTCGAATATGAACTTTCCTTAACTCCCCAACATATGCATCGTACATATCTACAAAGTCACCACCAAGCCCCAACATTGCAAAATATTTCCACCCTTGGTGCTAGAGATCAATGGAGTCTTCATCCATTAGCTAATTTAATGTAAAGACCCCTAAGTCATGTAAATGTTGGATCAAATCCCATGGAAAAAATATATTATTTCCAAAACCTAGAATTTCATCTTCCCCATTCTAACAAGCCTTCCATTAACAACTCTCTAAGCCAAAAATTTGCCAATGATTGGAAAAGTCAACACTAATTATTTCCACATATTAGATACATTTTTAATAGGTTTTCCAATCACATCCAACCAAGGGAAATGCAATTCTACACAATGATTCACTTTAATAACCCTATTTAGCTATGAGGTTCCATAAATATTTAGCAGCTAGAGCTATCCCAAATACATGGATTTGTTTGAGGCCCCAACACCCATATTTTTTGGGCCTAGAAAGTGTTTGGCACATTGCAAGATGATATCTTCCCTTCTTAGGATAGCCTTTCATAATAAATTAAAACATGTCCTTCTAATCCTTTCTAGCATCCCATTAGGGATGTGCGATAAAGAATTCTAGTAGACAAGAATAGCCTCAAGTATAGACTTAATCAAGATCAGTCTCCCTCCTCTCAAGAGTCATTTGTTACACCAGAAATGAATTCTGCTCTCAATCTTACCTATGTGCCACTGCCAATCCTACTTGCAATATCGATTGGGTTTTGAAATTAGACCCGAGTATTTGAATCCCACATCCAGTTCCAATAATGTATATGGAAACAAAGGATTTAATGCTTGGTGTGTTACATCATTAATTCCATGAAATTTTTAAAAATATTTATGGAGGTTGATCTACATACCCATGGATCTACAATATAATTGCAAAATTTCCTTCGAATACCTACCTTCTTCCATAGAACCATTTGTGAAGGGTAGTACATCATCTATAAAAAGTATAATATTTAGAAACACCCTTCCCCCTATTTTAATTCTTGTGATATAACCCAATCTACTAGCCTCCGAAATAGCTCTCCTGAGACCCTCTACAACCAATAGGAGCAAATAGGAAGAGTGGGAACCCCTCTCATAGGCCTCTATAGGATTTGATGAATGGAGGTGACTCCATTGATAAGTACAAGACACACACACACAATTGTTTTTCTTGATGAAAAAAGTGTACTTTATAATCAAAGGGGAGAATACAAAATACAATCTTTGAGTGCCTTGGAACAATTAGTAATAACAACTTGTTTCTAGAATAAAAATGCCTTAAAGGATCAACAATAAACATACAAAATTATGTTCACTCTCCCAATAGATGTAGACCTTTTCTAGTAGTCTATCTAACATAATTCTTATGTCCAAAAAGTCTTATACAAGATATTACAATCCTTAACAAATATTTGTCCAACATAATTTCCAACATGATATAGCAAGAATAAATTTATATAGGTTGTTGTCTCTGTCTTGACTCTTGCTTTATATTCTTCCAGCCATAACACAACTAGAGCTTGAAGTATGCCTTGCTTAGTCAAAGAATCAATGTCAGAATTTAATTTTCTATAAATGTGAGAAGGAATTTTGATCAAATTGTGAAGTATTCTCTAGCTATTCTGATGCTAGCCCCTGTAAATATACATTGTGTAGAACAAGTTCCCTCATTCATATAATAAATAAGAGTGTATCTCCAAATACTCACATATTTTAAATCCTCCTTGATAGAGTGAATTTCATTAGTGCTCTTAGGGCCATAAATTTTGCTTTATTGTTAGTTCCACTGCCCAAATTTTCCTTATACCTAATAAAATGTACAACTTAGAAATATAAAATACCTCATTCCAAAAATACTCTCCTCTTGTGATGCACCATCAAAGAAGCCCCAAGGAAGAATATTACCAAATACAAGTTCACCTACATGTATGGAGCTTGTAATAGGTTGATACTTCTTTAATTGTTAAGAGTATGGAGATAACCTGAACAATAACTTGGAAGGTAGGGACATGTCGATCTTCAAATAAAAGGTCATTAAGCTCTAACTATACCCTCCACAAAAAAAGGAAAATCAAACGACCTCAATTGTTTCAGTTCTCTTTGTTGAAACCAACCTTTTAGACAAGATTCAACATCATCGCCAATCCACAAACTATCCATATTTATCAGTTGTGAAATATCTTTCTAAACTTGCACAATAATGGATAGAAAAGTGCCAAATATAAATTTATTTCATTGCTATTTTTTCATAATACACAACTTCTAGATCCTTGTGTTTTTTTCATTTGTAATATTTCCTAAGTTAAGACTTGACCATTCAATGCCAACCACATATGAAGTATGGGTTTCATTAGGAGCATGGACTTTGTAAATATTCAAATGTCACCACCTTAATTATTGTGTATTTGATATCAATCTAAATATACCATGTAAGCCTAATATTGGCCTCTTGTCAAGATTCTCCTTTGACCACCTAGCTCCTCTTTTGTCTCTCTAATTCGAATATGACCTTTTCTAATTTCCTCCCGCAATAGTCTCCACCTAAATGTAAATTCCCTTTCTAAACCTAACCGCATAGATGAAATCCATCCCTGAAGCCATATACTTGTAATGTGGATGTCTAGAACTTGGTCCAATGTAAGTATGCCTTTCTCATGTAATACTTGAATCAAGTAATCTAGAAAGAATACACCATTCCCACAACCCATGATGGCATCTACAACTACCTTGACCTCCTTACCAATCCTATCCCACTAAGCCAAATGTTTGCCAGTAATTGAAAATGCCAGAACTAAGGATTTCCAATTATTCAAAACACCTCTAATAGATTCCTTCCCTTTATGATCCAATCAATAGTAGATTTCGGGGCTATGTACTTTTGTATTAAATTTTTTCTCCAAAGACTCTTTTTGTTTAAAATTCCAAAGACTCTTAGCAACGAAATCACTACCAAAATAATGTATATTCTTAACTCCCCATCCATCTTTAGCCTTTGGTTGTGCAATGTCCTTCCTTTTGCAAGATGTAAACCCCTTGAATATAATTTCCGTTCCAAAGAAAATTAAAGCATGACCTTTTTAGTATTCTAGAACATTGGAATATGTGCCAATATATGCCAATAAATATGGATGGCCTCAAGTACATATTGTTATCATTTAGCTCAGGAGGCACTTCACATGTTTTTCTTGTATGCAGAAGTGACCATGCATTTACATTACCTAGGCACTTGACTTTTATAAAGTTGTAATAAAGTGGCTCTTCTTAATAAAATGACTTTTTTTATGTAATGTTCCTAGTTTATTTTTTTTATATAGTGACTTTATGAGATAAAGTGCACTTATTTCATAAAGCGAAATTACTTTATTAAAAAAATGTAACCGATTCATTTTGGAAGGAATGAATATTGTCCCTTGATCTTTTAATGGCAAGATTAGATCTTGTCTGTCGGATTTAGGGATGGGGAAGGTGAAAAGTCATTTTTCCATTGTAAGAGCAAGCTTAGGGTAGTGGGAAATACACATTTTTCCAAGAGAGTGAGCATTTGGCATTGTTGAGTTTGTAAGAGAGAGAAATATTCTAAAGGAGGGGGCTCAAATCCCTAGGTGAGGGACTCATCCCAAGAAGAAGTGGCTCGAATCCCTAAGCAACGTACTACTGCTAGTTGCTGGGCCATACAATTCTGTTGGCACGTAATTCTAGAAGTTTATTGCTGCACAAAAATCGAGAAGCTGCACAAAAGTCAAGGTGGGCACAAAAGGCAAGGTAGTGGAGGTCGTATAGTGCTACTGGGCCGTACTATTGTTTTGGGCACTATTTTCAAGGGAAAGAAGACAGTATAGGTTCCTGGGTCATACAGCTATTCTAGGCACATTTTTCGAGGAGGGCACATTTTCTGAGGTGTTGGCACAATCCACTTTACAGATGTTTTATGCTGCTGTAACTTTGTAAATACCTGTATATGCTTAATAAAATTTGATCTTGGATTGGTTTTCCCCTTGTGGGTCTTTCCAGGGTCTGTATTGACCAAATATCACTGTGCATTTAATTTTCAGACTACTGTTATATTTATTTTCTGTTGCAAACTGACTAAGTATTAGTGTTTTAGCTTGTTGATCATTATTTAAGTGTATGTGAATTGTCACCTAGCTAATGACAACCTAAGTGTGAAATCTAGGTCATGCTCGGTGTTTGAGGGGTTGTTTTAAGCCTATTTTTATCATGGTATCAAAGATAGGGCTTCGAGATAACATTAGATTGTTGGTACAACAGTGTATTAAGTTGTTGGGCAAGTTTACTGTTGATTTTGACAACTTGTGTATTGGAAAAATTTATTTATAAGTGTTTTGCAGGTGTTGGGAATATTGGGGAAAAATTGTGTTTGTTTTCTTTTGGACTAGAAGAAGGAAAATGGTTGTTTGCATTAGATTTGAGCACTGGTTAGATGGAATTTCCAACTATCTGCGATGGAAAGTCAGGATGACTATTGTGCTTAAAGAAAGCAGACTGTGGGTTAATGTCAGCAATGTGATAAATCCTCCCATAGTTGATCATGTTGCTCTTGACATTCATGAAGTAAAAGAGGCCAGAGCACAGAGGGTTATTCTGGATGGTGTTAAGGACCATCTCATCCCTCACTCGGCTGAGAAGAAGTTAGCTTATGAGATGTGGGACACACTGAAAAAATTGTATGAGGGGAAGAATGAGAACTAGAAGATGGCACTTAAGGATAAATTGCATGCGACCAAGATGGCCAAGGGTGAGGGTGTGGTATCCTATTTTACCCAGGTGGCACAGGTGAAAGATGAGTAGGTTGTTGTTGGGGAGGTCAAATTTGATTCTGAGTTGGTGAGGATATCTTTGAAAGGCTTCACCAAGGACTGGGAATTCTTTGGGAAGTGTGTGGTTGGTTGGAAGAAACTACCAGATTGGAGCATATTTTGGGACGATTTCACTCAGGAAGAAATCCCGGAGGGATCTCAAAACAATGGACAGAAGGAGGGAGCTGATGAAGAAAATGTTGCTCTTTCTAAGAGCAAGAAGTTCAGTAAGGACTTGAGCAAATTTGGATGTTTTTCTCGCAACTACAACATAGATATATGACTTTGCGAGAAAGTTTGAGAAGGAATTCTCATTATAATTGTAATACACCGAAGAACTTGAATAAATTTCGTAGAAAACTATATGATTTCATTGTTTATATTATTTTATTATTGACCAAGTTTGATCAAAGAAACATGTAAAATGATTTTGAATAATAATAATTTATTAAATAAATAAACAGGAGAATCAAATTTGAAAGTAGCTGTTGAAAGAGTGTTTGTTGGCTCACAAGGAGAAATGACAAGTGGTGGAAAAAGAGCCTAAGTGGAAAGACAAAGTAATAAACAACTCAATAGATGTAGGAGGCATCCTCCCTAAAAAAGAGGTCAAACTCAAGCATGAGGGAAATGGAGCAGGTGGCTCATTAATGACCCAAGTCCTAGGAAAAAATTATAAAATGAAGAATCCATCGAATGAGCAACAGGCTCGTGGATGGAGAGGGAATGAAACTGATGAGTTCAGAGTTGCAAGTTGGCCATCGAATACTGCTTAGCCTTTGTCCTTGTGGTTCATCAAACAGGCTCGGGGGTTCCAGAGCAAGTAATCTTGGTTGTTCTGGAAGATTGGTTGGGAGGAACGTCGACCTTCAGATATGATTCGGATTGTTACCTTATCAGGTTCTTGTTATTTATTTAAATTATTGTTTATTATTCATGTGTAGTACTATATAATTTATTAATTGAATAATGGTTGTTATGTTTAAATTTATTATGTTTATGTTATGCAAAATGAAATATTTTGTTTACATTAGTTGTTCATAATTAATAAACATGGACCTGTTCCTATTTTTTTATGTTAAGATTTGTTTAGGATGATTTTTTTTCATATATGCATTTATAGATTAAAATGAAATAGGAGCCAAAAGGGTTAAGTAATAAACCTAGAATAGAATATATATATATATATATATATATATATATATAACCTGTGTAGAGCCGAATGGCTTAGACTAGCATTAAACAAAGTCTTTATATATAAATATATATATATATATATATAAACTGTGTAGAGCAGAATGGATTAGAATAGCATTAGACATAGTTTATATATAACCTAATGGCTTAGAATATCATTATTTATTTAGAAGATAAACATAGTTTATATAACATGTGTGGAGCCGAATGGATTTAACAAGTATTTTACTTTCCAAAAGATAAACAAAATTATATTTATACATAGATCCGAATAGATTATTATTTTCCATTAGATACATATATAAATATAATCGAAGGACAAGTTTTGAATATGGCTGAATGGATTGTTAACACAACTTTCAAACCCAATAAAATATATATAAATCAGAATCATAGCATTCGCATAATATTCCAAGTGTTCGCATAAGAGCCGAAAGGCATTACAAATATAGAACTCAAAGTATTCTTATTTACATATCCAAATGGAAAATGGGAAGCCAAAGGGCTAACCCTAAATAAATTACAACCATAAAATACATTACAAATGCAAAAGTTTTGCCAAACGAAATTGGCATTTGAACCATAGATACAGTCACAGTCAAATAACAAAATGCCCACATGAGATATGATCAGGGCTTAAGCAATTGCATGCTTATAACGATTACCCAGAACGAAGGCCGAAATCGGCATATGAACTAGTCACAGTCAACTAACGAAATGCCCACATGAGTTATGCTCAGGGCTTAAGCAATTGCAGGCTTATAAATATTACCTAGAACGAAGGCAAAAATACATACCTGAAAACAGTCGTAGCATCCATTGCCTAGCAAGAGCGACATTGTTGAGCGTCGACCCAATAACAACAACACAAATAATTTGGGATTGTAAAAACCCAGAATAATAATCAGAATGAAAAACAAAGTAGTGAGAGAGTAATACTTACAATATGCAGGTTAATACACCCATGGAAGTCAAACCAAGCTCCAAAGATGGCTTTCCCTCTTTGCAACTGCATGTTCAACCATTGACTTATTAATAAAAATGTTACACCGAACTACGACTAAAGGTTTAATAACCAAAAGAATAGAGGTAGTTAAGCTACTTGTGAAGTCGTTTCACAGACTTCCTAAAACACGAGCAAAAACCCACCACTGAAACCGAACCTTGACATTATGAACATAGAAGGATGGAGGCGCAAAGGCCTTGGCAGAGAACAGGGTTCCTCTTGTGGATATACTCTGCAAATGAAGGGATTCATGGTTTTCTCCAAAGGCGTCCTTGCATAAAACCATAGCAATGGAGCTTTGTAATTTTTAGCGAAAAATCCATAAGAAGGGTCACAGTAACCCTACGCAAATGAGAAGGCACGGACAATAAACCATAGAGTTATGGCATCAACGACCATGATCACAAGGGAGTGATAAACCGGGTCACAGGCTCTGCGAAGAGCCGAAGGCTCCACAGAAGCCAAAATCCAAGCAATGAACCAAACCAACAACCTACTGTTCGAATAACCCTGTAAAGGCAGTTAGGATCCCAAGAAGGTGATCGAAGGGTGCAGAAGGAGCCACCTAACCCCAACATGCATTACGATCAAGAATGTACTGGATATCATTTATTTCAATCACATGGCCTCTGTTTGACGGACAATCTACCAAGAGCGAACTCGAGGCGTGATCTCCCTAGCTCAATGCGAGTCTAGAACAAATAGGACAGGATATAAATCACTCTTCTAGATCTAATTAAGGATAAAGGAACTAGATATGTTTACCTTGTAGATCGCTAATCCTTTTCTCCTTGAATGCTGCTCCAAGCTTGACGATCTTCAGATCTGAGCTACAAAACCTGTCAAGATAACAAGACAACAAAACAAGTAAAACACATCTATACAATAATAGATCTAAGTAAGAAGTCAAGTAGGCGAACTACACAAGATATCATTAACACAATGATATTTTGGTGGAAAGCACTTATATTACTGTATTGAAAGGGAAAGTACATAGGATGAAAAGATTACAACCATTGACTTGACGTAGCAATCCTCATCCGATCAAACCAATGCCAAAGCCTCCCAAGGAAGTGTGAGTCTCCCAATAGATGAATAGAGATCTCTCCTAAGGTGATTTCACCAGCATGTAGACACTATAGACTTCCTCCCTTTGGAATGGGAGCGAGCTTCACTTATATAGGACCAAGTGGATAGGGTAGGTTGAGATATGGTAGGAGAGAGATAGGGGATCCTTCCAAGAGGTTAGGAACCGAATGCCAGCTCTCCCAAAGGTCAAGGATAGGGATCCATGTCATCTAGCTTCGAGAATGGGCTCGAAGAGGCTATTTTAGTCCATTAAATGACATCGTCGTAGTTTGCAAGAAGCCAACCTGCAACGTCGCAGGTTGCACGAGGACAACCTGTGACGACCTCTCAAAACCTAGTACAAATGGATTTGCATCTCTTCTAGGTTAATGACTTAGCCAAGGAAACTTTAGGGATGTTCACACCGAGTCTCATGATGGTAAGATTTTAGGTGTAACAGCCTCCATTAAGATCATCACCAAATTGTTGCGATCACATAAGTCCACCCTGGACATCATTACAATGCATAAATCGTAGGTTAATTATATAGTGCGTTGATAAATATATGGACCATAGCTTAGGCCTTAACATAGTGTTGGTCAAGCCCGGACATAGTGTTGGCATATAGCATAAGCGTTAATATGTATATAGAGGATCAATAACCATAGCTTAAGTCTTAACATAGTGTGGGACAAGCCCGACCATAGTGTTAGTATTTTAGCATAGGTTCAGTGCTATAACTTTTAGAATGATAGTATTGCATATTAATATTATTTCATAAGTATGAACTTTTGTTAGTTTAACATAAGATTGCAAAATGTTTGGCATAAAGGTCAGGTCATGGTCGTAATAAGTTCATGGTAGCAGAAAGGTCAAACCATAGCTGCAATAGGTGCATGGTAGTCGTCTTTTAAGATTGACATCTTATTCCGCAGAAGAAAATTATAATGATGTAGCATTAGGCATAATAAAGTTTGACATGGTAAAACAAAGGACATAGAAACTTGAGCATACCTTGTACCTTGAAGAGTGAGGGTTATGTTTCGTCCGTCCTCTTTGAAGATTCCTCCAAATGTAAAAGAAATAGCATCATAACTATACATGAATTTCTTTTATTTGGTAAATTTGGGGTTGTGACAAATTGGTATCAGAGCATGGTTACAACACTCGGCCTAAAAGAAGGCCCAACACCTAGTTAAATATAAACAGAAAAACTGAATCATGTTTCAGTTGATTCTATTGTGTTCAGGAAAAGAAAATAACTCTGATTTTTCAGGAAGAATGGTAGAAGTTGAAATGTTATCTGAAGAAGACTCCCGCCCTAAAGAACTGGAAAACATCGAACAAGAGAATATTAATGATGAAAATTTATGGGTACATTTAAACCAAAGCAGAAATGATAATCCCTCTGAAATTTTACAAACAGTAAAAGATTTGAAAGCATAATTACAAAGTGTTAAGAAAGACAATAAACGCAAGGCAATCAAGTTAAAATTTTCAAATAGTGAACTGCATCTTCAAGTGAAAAATCAGCTACACAAAGTAAACAGAGATGTAGGGAATCTAGTACAAGCAGTGAGGATAATAAACAAAGAAGAAAATGTAAACCTTATGAATAAATTTCTGGAGAATTTAAGAAAATTATGCCTCCTATATTCAATGGTGAGATTGAAACGGGAGAAGAGGCAGAGGCATTGATTTCAGGAATGAAAAAGCATTTCCAGATTTATAATTACTCAAAAGAATTGAAAGCAAAAATGGAAATCTATAATTTAACCAGAAAGGCTGATATTTGGTGGCAAGATATTAAAAAGGTAAAATACATCAAAGAAATAGACTTGACATGGCATCTTTTCAAGAAATACTATAAAATAAAATACTTATCATAGCAATACTACGAAGAAAAGGCTAAAGAATTTTACAACTTAAAGTTAGGAACTATGACTATGAAAGAATTTTGCAATAAGTTCTTAAGTTTATTACATTATGTACCCTATATTGTTGACAAAAAACCTAAGATACAACGTTTTCTAAATTGTTTACGAACAATTTATAAAGAAAGAATTGAATATGATAATCCCAAAACATTAGATGAAACTATGAGAAAAGCGAATTTCTGTTATGACCAAAATAAAAATAGAAGAGATAATATACCAAGTTGGAAGAACAAAAGACATGAAGTTTCGAACATAAAAAGAAAGGTACAAAATTTCTTAAACTTTTGCGAATAATTATAGGAATTATCAAGGGAATAATTTCAAAAATAATAGACAACAAAATCCTACGGTAATAAAAGGAAAAGAAGTGTCTGCTACTTATAATAAAAATAATTCTCAAAGAGAACCTTTAAAATGTTGGGAATGTGGAGAACCACATTATTTTAAAGACTATCTGGTTAGAAGAAAGAATTTTAACATTGTTCACACTGTTCAAGAAGATACTATGGTTGGAGATGTAGCAAGGAGCATGCCCATAATTTTTGTAGCATTGGAGAACATACAAGCAAACCATCAGACATCTATGGTGGAAATCGAAGTTATGTTAAAATACAAACCAATCTCTATATTAATTGATCCAGGCACAAATCTAAGTTATGTTTCACCAAGAATTGTAGAACTGTGTAAATTACAACAGAATAAATTTGAAAAGTATTGGTTAGTTCAACTTGCTACATGCACGAAACGAAAAGTAATTAGTTTTGTGAAAGAATGTGAATTTAATATGAATGGTCTTATGACACATGATGATTTAAATATTCTTCCCTTATGATCTTATGATATATTGATAGGCATGGACTGGTTAGAGAAACATAGAGTAATATTAAATTGTTATGATAAAACCTTCTCATGCATTGATGAAAAATATAAAACCATGGTAGTAAGATGAATTCCGAGGAAGACTACCATTAGAGAAATATTAGCTTTACAAATGAAAAGGTTTGTTCACAAAGGCTGTAAAGTATATGATGTTCGTATAATTGACGACACAGATAAAACAATGAAATTAAAATAGATGATATTCCGGTATTAGAAGAATATAAAGATGTATTTCCAGAAGAAATTCTCGGATTACCTCCAAAAAGAGAAATAGACTTCACTATTGATTTAGTACCAGGAGCAGTACCAGCTTCAAAATCTCCTCACCAAATGAACATAATGGAACTTAGAATTAAAATCCCAAATACAAGAATTAATAGATAAGAAATACATTCGACCAAGTGTTTCTCCTTGGGGGGCACCGGTTTTGTTTATAAAGAAAAAGGATGGTACATTAAGGTTGTGTATAGATTACAGACAATTAAATAAAATGACAATTAAAAACAGATATCCTCTACCTCGAATTGACGATTTGGTTGACCAACTTTGAGGAGCGACGATATTTTGAAAAATAGACTTGAGATCTGGATATCATCAAGTCCGGGTTAAAGATGAATATATATTTAAAACAGCTTTTAGGACCAGATACGATCACTATGAATTTGTCGTAATGCCCTTCGGGTTGACAAATTCTCCAGCATATTTTATGTGTTTAATGAATACTGTGTTGAGGAAATACTTAGATAAATTTTTAGTTGTCTTTATTGACAACATTTTAATCTATTCTAAAAATGAACAGGAGCATGAAGAACACTTAAAGATAGTATTACAAGTACTAAGAGAACAAGAAATTTATGCTAAGCTTAGTACATGTGATTTCTTTAAAGATAAAATCTAATACTTAGGACATGTCATTTCTAAAGAAGGGATATCAGTTGATCATGATTAAAGAAAAGCTATAATGGATTGGCCTATTCCTAAAGATGTATCAGATATACGATCCTTTATGGGAATTAATGGCTACTATCAAAAATTTATTGAAGGATTTTCCAGAATTGCTTACCCTATAACTTCATTACAAAAGAAAGGAAAGAAGTTCGTCTGGAATGAGAAATGTGAAAACAACTTTAATAAACTGAAATACTTATTAACAACAACCCTATCCTAAAGATTGCAGACCCTTATAAAGATTTTGTTATCTGCACTGATGGATGCAAAGACGGTTTAGGTGGAGTATTAATGCAAGAAAACTATGTGGTGGCATATGAATCAAGGAAACTTAAAGAACATGAAAAGAACTATGCTACTCATGATTTGGAGTTAGCTGCTATTATTCATGCACTTAAGATGTGGCGACATTATCTTATAGGAAGAAGGTTCTTACTAATGTCTTATAACATAAGCTTAACATATTTATTTGGCCAACAAAATTTAAATGCTAGACATGCTAGATGGTTATCTTTCCTAAGCGAATACGATTTCGAAATTAAACATATCAAAGGAAAGGAAAATAAAGTGGCTGGTGTGTTAAGTCATCATGCAAATATGTTGTATGTAACTGCAAGTAGCAGCTATGAAACAAATTTGGATGATAAAATTGAAACAACAGCAAAAATTGATAAAGAATATAAAAAATTAAAGGAAAAAATAGCAGAAAATAAGACAAATCAAGTAAAAACATAATTTAGCCTAAACATAAAAGAATTATTAGTATACAAAGGTAGATTATATGTACCTAATTCAGAAGATATTAATTCATTAATCATGAAAATACCATATTCAGGACATCATGGGTATCAGAAAATGATCACTATGTTAAGAAGGGAATTATTTTGGCCTAATATGAAAAATGAAGTAGCAGAACATATAGCTAAATGCATTGAATGTCAGCAAGTTAAGGTTGAACATCAGCATCATGCCGGATGGCTACAGCCTTTACCCATTCCAAAATGGAAGTGGGAAGTTATTAGCATGGATTTTCTAGCATGTTTACCTAAAAATGCTAGACAAAATGATTCAATTATGGTTGTTGTGGATAAACTTAGTAAAGCAACACATTTTATTCCTGTCAAATCTACTCACAAGGCCATTAATATTTCTGATATTTTTATGAAGGAGATCTTTAGATTGCATGGTGTACCTAAAGTAGTGATTTATGATAGGGATGCAAAGTTTACGTGAAATTTTTAGAAAGCTTTATTTAAAGGTTTGGATACTCGATTATATTTCAGTACCACATATCACCCTCGGACCGATAGAAAAACAGAAAGAGTGAACCAGATTCTAGAAGATATGCTTAGAATGTATGTAGCAGATAAACCTGGTAAATGGGAAGAGTATTTACATCTTGTTGAATTTGCATATAAAAATCATTTTAAAGCTTCTGCTAAAATGAGTCTATTCGAAATACTTTATGGACATAAATGTAACACTCCAATATCTTGGAGTAGTCTTGTTGATAGGTTAATGTGAGGTCTTGAGTTATTGAAGGATATGGAACTAACAGTGAAACATGTACAACACAACTTGAAGATAGCTCATGATAGAAAAAAAAACTATGCATATTTAAAAAGAACTCAAAGAGAGTTCCAGGTAGGAGACCATGTATATGTAAAAGTGAAACCAAGAAAAAGTTCCTTAAAATTGGGAAAATGTGCAAAGTTAGCACCCAGGTATTGTGGACCTTTTGAAATTTTAACAAAGATTGGATCGGTATCCTATCAGTTAGCTTTACCACCTACAGTAAAATTAAATTGATGTTTTTCACGTTTCTTTATTAAAACGATATGTTCATGATGCTACTCATGTGTTTGATTGTAATGTTATTCAGGTGGAACCCAAAGGAGAATTCCAAGTGGAGCCAGAATGTATTCTCGACAGGAGAGAACTTACTCTCTGGAACCGTAATATTAGGCAAGTAAAAGTGCAGTGGATGCACCTTAGTCCAGAAGAGGCTACATGGGAATTGGAAATAAATATGCGGGAGGCATATCCAATTCTTTTTCAAGATATTCCAGAAGAAACTTGAATAACACCGAGGATGGTGTTAAATAAAAGGGGAGGTGTATGTAATACACCGGAGAACTTGAATAAATTTCTTAGAAAACTATATGATTTCATTGTTTATATTATTTTATTATTGACCAAGTGTGGTCAAAGAAACATGTAAAAGGATTTTGATAATTATTATTTATTAAATAAATAAACAGGAGAATCAAATCTGAAAGTAGCTGTTGAAAGAGTGTTTGTTGGCCCATGAGGAGAAATGACAAGTGGTGGAAAAAGAGGCTAAGTGGAAAGACAAAGTAATAAACAACTCAATAGATGTAGGAGGCATCCTCCCTAAAAAAAGGTCGAACTCAAGCATGATGGAAATGGAGCAGGTGGCTCACTAATGACCCAAGTCCTAGGCAAAAATTATAAAATGAAGAATCGATCGAATGAGCAGGAGGCTCGTGGATGGAGAGGGAACGAAACTGATGAGTTCAGAGTTGCAAGTTGGCCATCGAATACTGCTTAGCCTTTGTCCTTGTGGTTCATAAAATAGGTTCGGGGGTTCTAGAGCAAGTAATCTTGGTTGTTCTGGAAGATTGGTTGGGAGGAACGGCAACCTTCAGATTTTATTCGGATTGTTACCTTGTTAGGTTCTTGTTATTTATTTAAACTATTGTTTATTATTCATGTGTAGTATTGTATAATTTATTAATTGAATAATGGTTGTTATGTTTAAATTTATTATGTTTATGTTATGCAAAATAAAATATTTTGTTTACATTAGTTGTTCATAATTAATAAACATGGACCTGTTCCTATTCTTTTTATGTTAAGATTTGTTTAGGATGAATGTTTTTCATATATGCATTTATAGATTAAAATGAAATAGAAGCCAAAAGGGTTAAGTAATAAAACTAGAATATATATATATATATATATATATATATATATATATATATATATATATAAAACCCGTGTAGAGCCGAATGGCTTAGAATAACATTAAACATAGTCTTTATATATATATAAACTGTGTAGAGTCGAATGTCTTAGAATAGCATTAGAACAGAGTCTTTATATATATATAAACTATGTAGAGTCGAATGGCTTAGAATAGCATTAGACAGAGTTTATATATAACCTAATGGCTTAGAATAGCATTATTTATTTAGAAGATAAACAGAGTTTATATAATATGCGTGAAGCCGAATGGCTTTAACAAGCATTTCACTTTCCAAGAGATAAACAAAAATACATTTATACACATAGCCGAATAGATTATTATTTTCCATTAGATATGTATATAAATATAATCGAAGGACAAGTTCTGAATATGGCAGAATAGCTTGTTAACACGGGTTTCTAACCCAATAAAATATATATAAATCAGAATCATATCATTCGCATAATATTCCAAGTGTTCGCATAAGATCCGAAAGGCATTACAAATCTAGAACTCAAAGTATTCTTATTTACAGAGCCAAATGGAAAATGGGAAGCCAAAGGGATAACCCTAAATAAATCACAACCAGAAAATACATTACAAATGCAAAAGTTTTGCCAAACGAAATAAGCATTTGAACCATAGATACAGTCACAGTCAAATAACAAAATGCCCACGTGAGCTATGCTCAGGGCTTAAGCAATTGCATGCTTATAACGATTACCCAGAACGAAGGCCAAACGAAATCAGTATATGAACCAATCACATTCAACTAACTAAATGCCCACATGAGCTATGCTCATGGCTTAAGCAATTGCATGCTTATAACGATTACCCAGAACGAAGGTGAAAAGAGATACCTGAAAATAGCCATAGTATCCATTTCCCAGCAAGAATGACATTGTTGAGTGTCGACCTAATAACAACAATAAAAATAAGTTAGGACTGTATAAACCCAAAAAAATAATCATAATGAAAAACAAAGTAGTGTGAGAGTAATACTTACAATATGCAGGTTAATACACCCATGGAAGCATAACCAAGCTCCAACGATGGTTTTCCCTCTACGCACCTGCATGTTCAACCATTGACTTATTAATAAAAATGTTACACAGAGATATGGATAAAGGTTTAATAACCAAAAGAATAAAGGTATTTAATCTACCTATGAAGTCGTTTCACAGACTTCCTAAAACGCAAGCAAAAACCCACCACTGAAACCGAACCTTGACATTATGAACACAGAAGGCTATAGGCGCAAAGGGCTTGGCATAGAATAGGGTTCCTCCTGTGGATATACTCTGCAAATGAAGGGATGCATGGTTTTCTCCAAAGGTGTCCTTGCATAAAACCATAGCAATGGACCTTTGTAATTTTTAGCGAAAAATCCATAAGAAGGGTTGCAGTAACCCTACACAAATGAGAAGGCACAAGCAATAAACCACAAAGTTATGGCATCAACGACCATGATCACAAGCGAGTGATAAACTAGGTCACAGGCTCTGCAAAAATCCAAAGGATCCGCAGAAGCCAAAATCCAAGCATTGAACCAAACCAACGACCTACTGTTTGAATAACCCCGTGAAGGCAGTTAGGATCCCAAGAAGGTGATCAAAGGGTGCAGACGGAGCCACCTAACCCTAGCGGGCGTTATGATAAAGAATATATTGTCCATCATTTATTTCAATCACATAGCCTCCATTAAGATCATCACCAAACTGTCGCGATCACCGCACGATCACATAAGTCCACCTTGGACATCATTACAATGCAGAAATTGTAGGTTAATTATATAGTGCATTGATAAATATATGGACCATAGCTTAGGCCTTAACATAGTGTTGGTCAAGCCTGACCATAGTGTTGGCATATAGCATAAGCGTTAATATGTATATAAAGGATCAATAACCATAGATTCAAACTTAACATAGTGTGGGACAAGCTCGACCATAGTGTTAGTATTTTAGCATAGGTTCATTGCTATAATATTTAGAATGATAGTATTTCATAGCATAACATTATTGAATAGTAATATTATTTCATAAGTATGACCTTGTGTTAGTTTAACATAGGATTGCAAAATGTTTGGCATAAAGGTTAGGCCATGGCCGTAATAAGTTCATGGTAACAGAAAGGGTAAAACATAGCCTCAATAGGTGCATGGTAGTCGTCTTTTAAGACTGACATCTTATTTCACAAAAGAAAATTATAATGACGTAACATTAGGCATAATAAAGATTGACATGGTAAAACGAAGGACATAGAACCTTGAGTATACCTTGTACTTAGAAGAGTTAGGTTTATGTTCCGTCCATCCTCTTTCAAGATGCCTGCAAATGTAAAAGAAATAGCGTCATAATTATACATGAAATTTTTTTTATTTGGTAAATTTGGGGTTGTGATAGTTATCCCTTGTATCGAGTGCCGACAGTAATGGATTTGTGTCGAACAATAGTTGGTTCATTGACAGTGGAGCCTCTCGCCACATGACCGGATATATCATATATTTCGCAACATTACTGAGATAGATACAGATTGGGTGGTTCAGAGTAAAGGGGGAACGACACGTTCAGTGCGTGAATTTGGGAGATTCAGATTCTAGGTTTAACAAGGTGAACTCCTAGAGAAGGATGGAGTTTTGTTTGTTATAGGGTTGATAATTAACTTGTTTTCAGTGTTAGCCTTGGAGAATGAAGGGTATTCGACATTGTTCTGTTCTAGAGAGGAAATGTGTAAATTTTTCCAGAGAGGGTAGATCTGGGATATGTTTATATATACTTAGTGGGAGAGGAACTAATCCAGCCACAATTGATTGGTGATCAATTTGGTGAGATGTAAAAGCTAGGTGGACAGCCCACGATTTATGATTTAGATTCAAAAGAGAAGCAGGAGGCTCTCGAGGCTGCAATGGCACCAAGGGTTCAGTCTTGATTTCCGATGAAAGAGAGGGACTCTCTTTTGAGTATCGACAGGAAGCTCAGCTGGTGTGAGAGGACTGGAGCTCAGGATTGGAGGTTGGATTCTCCTAGGATCTTAAGGTTCAAGGTTGCTGCTAGGAGGGTGTTTTCAAATTTGATTTTAGTGCAGGTGGTAGCATTGTCTCCAGGTTCAAAGGGAGATCCTACTATGAACAATGTAATGGACCTAAGGACTAGATCATCTGACGGTGATGGAAATGAGTACCTCCCTCTCTAAGAGGGAGTGTTAGCATTTAGCTCAGGAGGAACTTCACATGTTTGTCTTATATGCAGAAGTGACTATGCCATTTACACTACCTAGGCACTTGGCTTTTATAAAGTTGTAATAAAATGGCTCTTATTAATAAAGTGACTTTTTATGTAATGTTCCTAGTTTATTTTTCTATAAAGTGACTTTATGAGATAAGGTGCACTTATTTCATAAATTGAAATTACTTTATTAAAAAGATGTATCCGATTCATTTTAGAGGGAATGAATCTTGTCCCTTGATCTTTTAATGGCAATATTAGATCTTGTCTGTCAGATTTAGGGATGGGGAAGGTGAAAAATCATTTTTCCATTATGAGAGCAAGCTTAGGGTAGTGTACAAGACATAGTTTTCCAAGAGAGTAAGCATTTGGCATTGTTGAGTTTGTGACAGAGAGAAAGATTCTCAATGAGGGGGCTCGAATTCCTAGGTGAGGGACTCATATCCCAAGAATAAGTGGCTCCAATCCCTAGACAACATACTGTTGTCAGTTGTTGGGTCGTATAGTTTTGTTGGCACACAGTTCTAGAAGTTTACTGCTGCACATAAATCGAGAAGCTGCATAGAATTCGAGGTGGGCACATAAATCGAGGTAGTGGAGGCCATACAGTGCTGCTGGGCCGTAGTGTTGTTCTGGGCACTGTTTTTTGGGGAAATAAGGTTGTACAGTCTGTTGGGTTGTACAATTGTTCTGGGCACATTTTTTAAGGAGGGCATGTTTTTTGAGGTGCTGGTATAGTCCACTTTACTGCTTTTTATGCCGTTGTAACTCTGTAAATGCCTATATATGCTTAATAAAATTTTCTCTTGGATTGGTTTTCCCCTTTCGGGTTTTTCCAGGGTCTATATTGACCAAATATCACCATGCATTTAATTTTCAAACTACTGTTATATTTCTTTTCTACTGCAAACTGACTCAGCATTAGTGTTTCATCTTGTTGATCATTATTTAAGTGTCTGTGAATTGTCATTTAGCTAATGACAACCTAAGTCTAAAATCTGGGTCATGCTGGGTGTTTGGGGGGTTGTTTTAAGCCTGTTTTTATCACATATTTTACCTAGGTTAAACTTCTTTCTCTGGAGATCCATTTGTTGCACTAGAATTTTATCTATGATTTAATTTTACCTATGAGCCATTGTCAATTATGCTTGTGATAGCCATTTAGTTTTAGGTAGTAATCTATATACTTTATACCTTAGTCCAAATCCACCAATGTGAAGGGGAAAACTTGACTTAAAGTATACAATGGACCCTCATCAATGACATTAAAACTCTTTGTATAATTATAGAAATTGATTTCAATTCTAGTAGCCTTGGTGTAGAGTTGAAAAATATCCTTCAATATTTTTTGCTCATCCAATGAGCCATTTGTGTACAATAAAATATCATCAATGAAAAGTAAGTGGGTGAGAAGCTTCCTGCCTCTATTCCTTATTCCTCTTAATTAACCTCTTCTATTGGATTCATGGATAGCTCTACTTAATCCTTCAACAACCAACAAGAACATATAGAGAGAAAGAGGGCATCCTTGTCCTAGTTCTCTTGTAGGCATGAAAAAGGAGAGGCAACACCATTATTAAGAATAACAAAAGACACTAACATAACACATTCCATAATCTAGTTAACCACTCATAAGATCATTCCAATGCGAATTAATAGTAGCCTTAGGTGCAACCAATAAGTTCCATCATGCCTAAGAGAGATCCAACTTCAAAACCATAGCAGAAAGTTTCTTTGTACGGATTGAAATTAACCCTTCTTGTACACATCCAATGGCCTCATGAATATGCCTTCCTTCCAATTAGAACCCAAATTATTATGGATAAGTAAATCATGGTAGTTCTTTAGTCTTGTTACGACCCATATCATCCATAGAATGCTTGCTAGTATATGCTAGAGTGAGGGGGCCTTTTTCCATCGTAAAATGCTAAGTCTGGCCTTGTTTATGTAAAAGTGGTGGTCTAGTTGGGCTCAAGACCCATGGTTTGGTCATGGCAGGTCCTCTTGGTTTTCATTTGAGGGAGTGTTGGATTAGTGGCATTGCTAAATGCCCCTTGATGGGATGAATTCCCCCATCATGTTGGTCCATGTGTGACGTGGGTTGGTGTCTCGTGCTTCTTGGGATGGGCCCATTAGGACACATGGCCTAGGGGATCCTTACCACACTTATGTTTTTCTATGTGTGAGGTGATTGTTGTGTAAGGGTTTTCATACCCAGTTTAGCACACCTCCTTTATTCCCACTTGGACCTTCTTCTCCATCATATGACCCCTCCTCTTGCTACACATGTGCACACTTCATCATGACATATTATTCTTCAAGAGATATTTGCCTTGCTAAAAGAGAGGATATTGAGGGATATTCTACATTGTTGGGGTTAGTTGGGGCATGAAATCCTCCCCCAACTCATCACTTCACTTGGATGAAGCCAATAACCCCATTTTATCTTTGTTTTTAGTCTTGGTTTTTCCCTCGACCTGTGGGTGACAAACCCTAAAATTAAATTATTTTACTTTTCAGTAAGATAGGCTCTAAAGTTAAGTTAATTCAATGAAGCCTCATACAAATAAGGATTCTAACTTTCATTTGTAAACATGGAAAAGGGTTATAAAATGTTAAGTCTGGCCTTGTTTATGTAAAAGTGGTGGTCTAGCTGGGCTCAAGACCCATGGTCTGGTCATGGCAGGTCCTCTTGGTTTTCATTTGAGGGAGTGTTGGATTAGTGGCATTGCTAAATGCCCCTTGATGGGCGGAAATCCCCCATCATGTTGGTCCATTTGTGACGTGGGTTGGTGTCCTGTGCTTCTTGGGATGGGCCCATTAGGAGACATGGCCTAGGGGCTCCTAACCACACTTATGTTTTTCTATGTATGAGGTTATTGTTGTATAATAGTTGTCATAATGTCATCGGACAATCCAGTCGAGTGGACGCGATCCGGATATCCCTAGTTCAAGTGAATCTAGAACAAACAGAAAAGAATACAAAACTCATTTCCTAGATCTAGTTACAGATCAAGTACTTAGATATCATACCTTTCAGATTGCAGATCCTTCTCCTTGTTGTTGCTCCAAGTCTCGCGGTCGTCAGATCTCCAGCTGTAAGACCTGTCAAGACAATATGGAAACGATACAAGCAATACAAGATATATAAAAAATAACTGATCTAAACTAAGAGTTGAGGAAGAAAGTTCTAAACATCATCAATGAGACAACATTCATGGAAAGAGATTGTATTAACTGTATTAAAAGTGGGAATACATAGAAAGGATGAAGCTACAACCAAAGCCTCAACGTCGCATCCTCCATCCAACATGTCCAAGCCAAGAATCCAAGGTGGTACAAGCTTCCTAATCACCAATATGGGTTCTACCAGCATAAGGGTACCATAGACCTTTTCCCCCTCCCATGGAGAGAGTGGGTGTTTATATAGGGCTAAAGAGATAGGGTAGGTTGAGGATTAGGGGGAGATGGTTAAGGGATCTTCCCATAAGGTTAGGAATCGAAATGCCACCTCACCTAGATCCTAGGGATAGGCCTCCACCTCAACAAACTTCTAGAAGGACCTCGAGACTCCCCAAAATAGCCTTTAACCAACCTCGTCGCACCCTGGTAGAGGACACAGAGTGACATAGGGGGTTGTCGCACTCTGTAGAAGGAAAAAGTGCAACAATGTCTCACCCTAGCTGACCAAGAACTGCGACGTCGCACCCTAGATGAAGGAGAAGTGTGACAACCTACTCAAAGAGGTCGACTAGGCAGGGAGAACTCTCAATTGGATGTGTTTTAGCCCATAATGAGTTCAGGGGTCATAGCAAAGAGTTTACACAAAGGTCAAGATGGTGACATTATCACAATGGTCATGGTGACAACACTAGGTCAGGATGACGACACTTGCACAAGGGTGACGACATTTTGGTGTAACAGAATGCCCCCCAAAGCATGAAGCCGACGGAATGAGACAGGTGAAATGCTTTGTAGTAATAAAAATGGCAAGGACTTGCTAGTTGAAAGGAGTTGCTGCAGAAATGACCTAAGGTCCACAAGTCTCATACAACACAAAACATGGCTGCCGACCAATACACTGCAGATCCATGATAGTAAAGACCGACTGAACACAATCATGGCTACTAGACACAATCGTATATCCATGATGAGATGATAACACAGCCACGACCAATACAAAAGTGGATCTGTGTAACTCTGAACTGACAACACAGCCACGACCAATACAAAGTGGATCTGTGCATCTCAAACAATCTCCATCGCAACCTGGGTAGCAAATAACTTCCCAGGGTCTTCAAGCTGAACCCGCAATTATACGAATCTATCCATGTGATTACAATGTTTTGGAATCGAACATGGTAGAAACCACTTGATTACCGGTCATTAATGTATACCATTAACAAGTGCGAGGGGAATCACCATTAATGTCAATGATCCCCAAGGTATCACAGTACATACCACCAAGCGTGAATCAATGAGCTGAAGTCGAACGCCTAATGGAATCTTTCAATCAAGAGTCAATGAGGTAAACTCATGTTGAAAGCGAGGTAACCTGCCATTGAGGTATGCAGGCCCAAGGTACTTGGTTGGTTTCTAAGTTTAATCCTCAGATGATAATTTGAAGTCAACGAGGATGAACCCGTCGAAGGAGGGCCATGATGAATCCCCCATCATCGACACAAAACACGACAAAGGATGTGTAGAGTAGGTTGGATGGTACAGTGACATGCAAGACTGACTCAAGGTAGACCAACATGATCGAAGGTATATTGACTGCAGATGATGAGTAACAAATGTCTCTTGAACATGGGCATGGGATGACTTTGTAGTATTGACATGACGAGAATGACACCAACCCCCAACACAACTTGATGATGGAAGCATTCTTTGGATGACCCAAAGGAGTGACAAGACTCATAGAATTGATAGGACTCTAAGACAAATGGATTACCCAAGTACTTAATGCAAATGCAAACGAGTGCCATGTTCAAGAGTGACTATGTACTGCCGTAATTAAGATGTAACACAAAATCTTTCCTTTTTCCCCATCATGATTGATGAGTTCCTCATGTGTTTTTTTTACGAGCTTGATGAGGGTAACCAGATGCTCGGTATAGCTCATCTCATAGATGAGTCCAATCCCAAATGTTTTACGAACCTAGGAAAGGAGGGGTTCATCCCAAAATGGGCCCTTCGTTGTTTGAATTTTAACAAGTCCAAAGAAGGAAAACTCAGCGTCATTTAATGTTTAGAGAGTCTCAAAAAGAACTAAAGGAGACTCCAAAAGGTCATTTTTCGTAAAGTTAGTCTCTTCGCCCGGAAAAGGGTAAAACAATGCGAGAGAGAACTCTTCCGGCCATGGTTGGTTGGAGTATTCCTTTTTCGTAAATAGTGCCCCCTGGTCCGAAAAAGGGTAAACTATCACCAGGGAGACGATCATTCAAATCCTTTTACAAGCGTGAACGAATCAAGTTCGCTTGGCGATCTTTTCCTATTTAGGGAGTCTGAAAAAAGCTTAAAAGGACTCCATGAACAACTTTTTCATTGTTGATGACCAAGTGCGACAAAGGAAAAAGTAAACTCGGCACAGTTCCTTTTCCGTAAATAGTCTAGCGAGGCTGGATAAAGTGATAAACCTATACTCGTTAGACACACCTTTTTAACTCAAATTTTTAATGAGCACGAGAATGGTGTCAAAAGCACTCGGAATCTTTTTCATATTTGAACCAGAGCACGAAAAAGTAAAAAGTAAGCTCAAACCACTTTTCATGTTTCAACCAGAGCACGAAAAAAGTGAAAAGTAAGCTCAAATGCCATCTTATTGTTTTTGACGAGCTCGAATACAGGTGAAAAGAATGATCATGATGTCTGCTTCATTTTTTAACGAGCTTGTAACAAAGAATGAACTATGCTTAGGAATAATGTTCATCGTTTAATGAGCTCGAAACCGAAAAACGGAAAGTATGCTCGAAAATGTTCCCAATGGTGAACTTTTCCCAACATGGCATCCAGAGGTTGGTGTGTTCCCCCAGCATGATTGTTGGAAGTAAGTGACTTAGATCCAACATAATGTGGAGAGGCGATCGAGTTGACTTCAACGTAGCTTCCAGAGGTTGAAGACATGCCCCCAAGCTTCATTTCGTTCGCCTAATGTTTAGGCGGGTGAAAAGAAGGTTCAGGTACTAAGTCTATGAGGAGACTCGACTCAAAGGGAAAGGATACATTTCATTTTTTAACGAGCTTGACATGGGAATAGAACTTTGCTCAGTGAAATTGGTCTCAATTTTATGCAAGCTTGAAACCAAAGGTGAACTATGCTTGAGGGGTCTATTCCATTCTTAATCGAACTTTGGAATCCAAGACTAATCTGTGCTCAAACTACTGGTTTCATTTTTTAACGAGCTTGAAGCCAAAGGTAAACTCTGCTCAAGGTTAAGTCCCATTGACAAGTTCCTTCCCAACATGATGCCCATAGGTTGGTAAATGCCCCTAGCATGATTGCTGGCAGATCGGACAATCCACTCGAGCGGACACAAGCCGGGTCTCCCTAGTTCAAGTGAATCTAGAACAAATAGAACAGAATACAAAACTCATTTCCTAGATCTAGTTACAGATCGATTACTCAGATATCATACCTTTCAGATCACAAATCCTTCTCCTTGTTGTTGCTCTAAGTCTCGTGGTCGTCAGATCTCCAGCTATAAGACTTGTCAAGACAATATGGAAGCGATACAAGCAGTACAAGATATCTAAACAATAACTGATCTAAACTAACAGTTGAGGAAGAAAGTTCTAAACATCATCAATGAAACAACATTCATGGAAAGAGATTGTATTAACTGTATTAAAAGTGGGAATACATAGAAAGGATGAAGCTACAACCAAAGCCTCAACGTCGCATCCTCCATCCAACATGTCCAAGCCAAGCCTCCAAGGTGGTACAAGCTTCCTAATCACCAATATGGGTTCTACCAGCATAAGGGTACCATAGACCTTTCTCCCTCTCCCATGGAGAGAGTGGATGTTTATATGTGGCTAAAGAGATAGGGTAGGTTGAGGACTAGGGGCAGATGGTTAAGGGATCTTCCCGTAAGGTTAGGAACTGAAATGCCACCTCACCTAGAGCCTAGGGATAGGCCTCCACCTCAACAAACTTCTAGAAGGACCTTGAGACTCCCCAAAATAGCCTTTAACCAACCTCGTCGCACCCTAGTAGAGGACACAGAGCGACAGAGGGGGTTGTCGCACTCTGTAGAAGGAAAAAGTGCAACAGTGTCTCACCCTAGCTGACCAAGAACTGCGACGTCGCACCCTAGATGAAGGAAAAGTGCGAAAGCCTACTCAAAGAGGTCGACTAGGCAGGGAGAACTCTCAGTTGGATGTGTTTTAGCCCAGAATGAGTTCAGGGGTCAGAGCAAAGAGTTTACACAAAGGTCAAGATGACGACATTATCACAATGGTCATGGTGACAACACTAGGTCTGGATGACAACACTTGCAACACTTGCACAAGGGTGACGACATTTTGGTTTAACAGAATGCCCCCCAAAGCATGAAGTTGATGAAATGAGACAGGTGAAATGGTTTGTAGTGAGAAAAATGGCAAGGAATTGCTGGTTGGAAGGAGTTGCTGCAGAAATGACCTAAGGTCCACAAGTCTCATACAACACAAAACATGGCTGCCGACCAATACACTGCAGATCCATGATAGTAAAGACCGATTGAAAACAATCATGGCTACTAGACACAATCGTATATCCATGATGAGATGATAACACAGCCACGACCAATAAAAAAGTGGATTTGTGTAACTCTGAACTGACAACACAGCCACGACCAATACAAAGTGGATCTGTGCGTCTCAAACAATCTCCATCGCAACCCGGGTAGCAAATAACTTCCCCAAGGTCTTCAAACTGAACCCGCAATGATACGAATCTATCCATGTGATTACAATATTTTGGAGTCAAACATGGTAGAAACCACTTGATTACCGGTTATTAATGTATACCGTTAACAAGTGTGAGGGGAATCACCATTAATGTCAATGATCCCCAAGGTATCACAGTACATACCACCAAGCGTGAATCAATGAGCTGAAGTCGAATGCTTAATGGAATCTTTCAATCAAGAGTCAATGAGGTAAACTCATGTTGAAAGCGAGGTAACCTGCCATTGAGGCATGCAGGCCCAAGGTACTTGGTTGGTTTCTAAGTTCAATCCTCAGATGATGATTTGAATTCGACGAGGATGAACCCGTCAAAGGAGGGCCATGATGAATCCCCCATCATCGACATGAAACACAACAAAGGATGTGTAGAGTAGGTTGGATGGTACAGTGACATGCAAGACTGACTCAAGGTATACCAACATGATCGAAGGTATACTGATTGCAGATGATGAGTAACAAATGTCTCTTGAACATGGGCATGGGATGACTTGGTAGTATTGACATGACGAGAATGACACCAACCTCCAACGCAACTTGATGATGGAAGCATTCTTTGGACGACCCAAAGGAGTGACAAGACTCACAAAATTGCTAGGACTCGAAGACAAACGGATTACCCAAGTACTGAATGCAAATGCAAACGAGTGCCATGTTCAAGAGTGACTATGTACTGCCGTAATTAAGATGTAACACAAAATATTCCCTTTTTCCCCATCATGATTGATGAGTGCCTCATTTGTTTTTTTACGAGCTTGATGAGGGTAACCAGATGCTCGGTATAGCTCATCTCATAGATGAGTCCAATCCCAAATGTTTTACGAACCTAGGAAAGGAGGGGTTCATCCCAAAACGGGCCCTTCGATGTTTGAATTTTAACGAGTCCAAAGAAGGAAAACTTGGCGTCATTTCATGTTTAGAGAGTCTGAAAAGAACTAAAGGAGACTCCAAAAGGTCCTTTTTCGTAATGTTAGTCTCTTCACCTGGAAAACGGTAAAACAATGCGAGAGAGAACTCTTCCGGCCATGGTTGGTTGGAGTATTCATTTTTCGTAAATAGTGCTTCCTAGTCCGAAAAAGGGGTAAACTATCACCAAGAAGACGATCATTCAAATCCTTTTACAAGCGTGAAAGAATCAAGTTCGCTTGGCAATCTTTTCCTATTTAGGGAGTCTTAAAAGAGCTTAAAAGGACTCCATGAACAACTTTGTCATGGTTGATAACTGAGTACGACAAAGGAAAAAGTATACTCGGAACAGTTCCTTTTCCGTAAATAGTCTAGCAAGGCCGGATAAAGTGATAAACCTATACTCGGTAGACACACCTTTTTACTCAAAAATTTTAACGAGCACAAGAATGGTATCAAAATCCCTCGAAATCTTTTTCATATTTGAACCAGAGCACGAAAAAGTAAAAAGTAAGCTCAAACCACTTTTCATATTTCAACCAGAGCACGAAAAAAAGTGAAAAGTAAGATCAACACCATCTTACTGTTTTTAACGAGCTCGAAGATGGGTTGGAAAGAATGCTCATGATGTCTACTTCATTTTTTAACGAGCTTGTAACAGAGAATGAACTATGCTCAGGAATAATGTTCATGGTTTAATGAGCTCGAAACCTAAAAAAGGAAAGTATGCTCGAAAATGTTCCCAATGGTGAACTTTTCCCAACATGGCATCCAGAGGTTGGTATGTGCTCCCAACGTGATTGCTGGAAGTAAGTGACTTAGCTCCAACATAATGTGGAGAGGAGATCGAGTTGACTTCAACGTAGCTTCCAGAGGTTGAAGACATGCCCCCAAGCTTCATTTCGTTCGCCTAATGTTTAGGTGGGTGAAAAGAAGGTTCATGTACTAAGTCTACTAGGAGACTCGACTCAAAGGGAAAGGATATGTTTCATTTTTTAACGAGCTTGAAACGGGAATAGAACTCTGCTCAGTGAAGCTGGTCTCATTTTTATGCAAGCTTGAAACCAAAGGTGAAGTATGCTTGAGGGGTCTATTCCATTTTTTAACGAGCTTCGGAATCAAAGACTAATCTATGCTCAAACTACTGGTTTCATTTTTTAACAAGCTTGAAGACAAAGGTAAACTCTGCTTAAAAGGACTCCATGAACAACTTTGTCATGGTTGATAACCGAGTACGACAAAGGAAAAAGTAAACTCGGCACAGTTCCTTTTCCGTAAATAGTCTAGCGAGGCCGGATAAAGTGATAAACCTATACTCGGTAGACACACCTTTTTACTCAAAATTTTTAACGAGCATGAGAATGGTATCAAAAGCACTCGAAATCTTTTTCATATTTGAACCAGAGCATGAAAAAGTAAAAAGTAAGCTCAAACCACTTTTCATGTTTCAACCAGAGCATGAAAAAAAGTGAAAAATAAGCTCAACACCATCTTACTGTTTTTAACGAGCTCGAAGATAGGTTGGAAAGGATACGTTTCATTTTTTAACGATCTTGACATGGTAATAGAACTATGCTTAGTGAAGCTGGTCTCATTTTTATGCAAGCTTGAAACCAAAGGTGAACTATGCTTGAGGGGTCTATTCCATTTTTTAACGAGCTTCGGAATCAAAGACTAATCTGTGCTCAAACTATTGGTTTCATTTTTTAACAAGCTTGAAGCCAAAGGTAAACTTTGCTCAAGGTTAAGGCCCATTGATGGGTTCCTTCCCAACATGATGCCCAGAGGTTGGTAAATTCTCCCAGCATGATTGTTGGCGACTTAACATGGTGGTGTTCCCTCAACATAATTGCCGACGGTACGACATGTGGCATGCCCCCCAAGCTTCATTTCGTCTGAAAATGTTGCTTGCTAACCCAACTACCAACCTAGATACTAATATGAAAATGTTCACCAAGGGGGGGAAAATGAGAATCAGATGAAATGAAGGTTCAAGTTCTAACTCTAACGAGAGACTTGAACCGATGGGAGGGAGATCTATTTCATTTTTACACAAGCTTTAAATAGACAATAACTATTCTTGAGGGGGCCCATCTTATTTTTTAACGAGCTTGAAATGGAATAAAACTATGCTTGAGTGGATGGTTTCATTTTTATGCAAGCTTGAAACCAAAGGTAAACTATGCTTATAGGGGTCTATTTCATTTTTTAACGAGCTTGAAATAGAATAAAACTATGCTCTAGTGGATGGTTTCATTTTTATGCAAGCTTGAAACCATAGGTAAATTATGCTAGAATGATCGGTTTCATTTTTTAACGAGCTTGAAACATAACTTAAACCGTGCTCGTATCCCCCATCCTCAGGGGGAAGAAACTACTAAAATGTGTGGAACATTTAGGGAAGTCTGATGACTGGGAGTCATATGATGAGTGGGTGTCACGAAGGAAAGCTGATCAATGGTCACAACATTCCCATGATGGGGAAAATACATCACTCGAAAGAGTGTGGACACGACGACTTTCATAGCATAGACATAATCACGTCCAAGGAGTAGATTGAAATCTAAAGGACCTTAGACAACCATGACATCAACATAAACAATTTTACCTCTCAACGTGACAGGTTACTGCGGGAGAATCCCTAAAGGTACGGTAGGCCTTCTATTAAAAGCCAAAATACGGTCAGTTACTGGCACAAGCTGAGGGGAACCTATAGCTTGCCAAGCAGTTGAGGATAAAATACTGACAAAAGCTCCTTCATCAACTATCGTACGAAATATTTCTTTATCGGAAACTCCTACATATATTTGAAAAGGAATACTCGAAGGAAGACGAGATTCTGTTAGACCATTCCAATCAAAGGAAATGACCTCAGTACTTGGGGGGGTCCTGTAGGAATGGATAGGGTTTCCCCCTGCCTAGGGCATTCTGAACTGACTAGGAAAACATCAGCGGTTTCCAATTCACTCACACTTGGAAGATAAGAATGATACGAAGATTGTGTCATGGTGACTGCTTCAGTCTGGACTTTCTCCAATGAAAGAGCGGGATCGAGTGGAGATGACATCGACTCGATCACGTCACTCTCGGAAGGAAGAGTGGGATCGATTGTAGATGAAACTGAATCGATCACTTGGTCAACCAGCGGGGGGTTGAGGGACAACTCACTATCGCTTGTTGGAAGCACTTGTTGAGGACTAGTAATATCTTCCAACAATCGTGAAGCTTCATCCATGCTTGGACAAAGGAAAGTACGGTGCATACCCTTGCATATCAAATAGGGGTACAGGACTTTACCTTTCCGACCCTTCACCAACGGGTCACTGGTCGAGGGAGAGTCCTCAACATGATGGTCAGAGGTTGACGATACAAGCGGTTTGGGGTTTTTAGACCACACTTCTGACACACGGGAAAGACCGGGACAATCCTTGAGAAGGTGATCACCCTTGCAAAGCTTGCAAGGGAACTTGGGATTACGAGGAGTTCTCATAAAATGAGTGCCATCAGAGGTAGATGGTTGACGCTTGGTTTCTTTCTTATCCTTCTTCTTCTTCACACCTACGTTCTTACTAACATCAGAGTTTTTAGTAGGAGAAGAGGAAGAGATGGAAGACGATTCAACTTTCGACGAAGGAGGAGAAGGGTCACCATGAGATTGATGCTCATGCGGTGAAGGACCTAGGTTCGATGCAATTGGTGCATTTGGTGTAACTGGATTGGAGAATAACCATAATGGTAATCCTATCGTCAATCCAGGAAGACTCAACGTAGCCAGAAAGGGAGGACCAACAGTTCCACAAGGGGGAATAGCAAATGGCATACCTTGGAAAGGGGCCTCTTGGTTGGTAGTCCCGGAAGAATATTCCATATCTAAACTTCCTAAGAGTCTCTAAAGTACCACACAAATCAAGCACTACTCAAGTCTAAAAGTAACAAGCAAACTGTGTGAATAGGAGTGGATTCAAAGTCTGGAACCTCACATGATTATCAAGGCTTTGCAACTCGCGATATACCGCAGGGTCCAACAATATGACGCGACAAGGAGGATTGGGACCATACCCTAACCTGCATACCCGATTACCTGGATGGTACGTGCGTAGTAGCTCTCCGAGTGCTGTTTTCGATGTATTGCTCTGCCAAGATAGCCAAAAGGTTAACTAAGTTGGTTACATGAATCCTAATGGTGTCTCCCGATATACGCAAGGTACGTGGGAGCTCAAATCTGTAGTGGTGTTGTCTAATGCACAACCGTTCGGCAAGAGACCTTCCGATATACTACCGAGTACATGATACACCCTTCGATATACACCAAGTACTAAAAGTGATTTGGTGGGTATGTGAAGGAGATCGATATACTGATAAGTACGTGGAAGACTACAATACCCCTGGAATACAGTGCTGGCAAATAACGACAGCTGCCACACTTAACGATGCCGGAACACGTCTCTAACTTACACACAGTTACTAAATGATTTTAACCTAATCTAGCGTTAATTTTATCTTGTACGGTTAGGTGAATGCATGAGGTGAGTACATAAATGTAAACATAATGCAATCCTCAACTACATGATAATGCACATTTTCCTTTCCTTTTCAATGAAAACTACTTAACGTAAGGATAAATTTTTCTTTCTTTCAAACCAAAAGTACTTAAGTAGTAGCGAAAAGAAGAATTCCTTCCTAGAGTGCAATAACTCTAACTTTCTGCAATAATTAGTTAAAAAGCACAAAGAAAATGAAAGATGCAACTAATCTTAACAATGTGTAAGACAAAATAATGAAGCACTTTTCAATTTTCAAATGCATGTACCAAAAATGGAATTTGATAACTAAACGCTTGTCATATCTATATACATGAAGTGAGAGAATATCTACAACACTCTAATCTTTCAGAAATTCCCAAAGAAAAATGGCAAGCACCCAAACAACTCAAAGGCACTCAAGAGATGATTGTGAATTTAAGAGAAGGATCTAATTGGAATTTTCGCTCCAAGAACTGATACAAAGCCAAGCATGGTCGAGAAGGGTTAAGTGCAAGTTTATAGAGGAAAAGGAGAAGTTATATCCTCTGGAACAGAACTCCTGGTTCTTGATTGGAGGTCTTGGAGGTATTGGTGCGCAGGAGGATCTTTGAGGAGTTCAAGAAGAGCCGAGGTGCATTGCTGAGCTACAACGGTGCTGTTCTTTGAAGTTCTTTTGGGATAGCTGAAGATTGGCCGAGAAGAGTTTCAATTCAGGAGGTTTCATAGCAGAGCTGAGTGCTATCAGTGTTGGTTCTCTGAGATCCTTCCTGAGCTTCAACCAGTGAGTTGATTCTCCTTCTAGTGAGACCTGGGAACATCCATAGCCTATTGAGTGTGGGAGCAGAGTGATATTGAACTCGAGCCAGGAACTCAATGTTTCTGTGGATATAATTAACTATCAAAATGGAATAGGAATAGAATATGAGATGAATAATTGGCTCCAAGCACGTTGATATTGCTCCAAGAAACCGTTAAACCCATAGCAGGAAGGATATGAGATCTTCACACTGTGAGATTGCTACCCTGCAGGGTTTATTCTGGAATCGCTGGGCTCTGTACATTGATTTTATTGAAGAGGGAAGGAGAGCGTGGGTTTCTTAGCCTTGGGAGATGGCGGATTGGAGAATGAGGGCTTCTGAGCTTTGGAGATAGATTGTGGGCTTCTGTACAATGATGAATGGCTGGACGAGATGATTTTTTGGATTGATGCTTGGAGATGTGTGGAGTAATTGAGGGGATTGCAGATGGATGGTCTTCTTGAGGTGGATGTGTGCCGGGATGTTCAGGGATGCGTGGGGATCTGAGGACGGCGCGGTGTGGATAGCTGATCTCTTGGAATTGCGGATTGGGGGCCGGTCCCACTCTATATTTGGGTTTTTTTATCCTGGGGTCTCTGTCCTGACAGTGCAGTTGTTCCCTATTTTGTGCTTGGGTTTGGTGTCCTGGCAGACTTGTTGGCATGGCGGAGGACGTGGATTACACCACTGACGGGGTAATGGATAGAGGTGGACATGCTGCGGCTGCCCCAGGCGGTGGAGATTTTTTACCTGAAGATGAATTCTTGATTGCTCCTCGTACTGGGGTTCCTGAGCATGCTGACTCACATAAAAAGACTATTAAGAAGGTTAAAGATCGGAAGAGAAGGGACAAGTTGGTGCTGGGGGTGGATGTTTCGATGGAAGAGGCGGAGGATTACTCTCTCACAGCAGTGGTTGGACATGTCTGGGGCAAACGATTTGGACGCGGTTACCTTCAGCGTTGGGCGGCTGAACACTGGAAGGATTTAGTGTCAAATGCCCCTGAAATCTGGGTATTGACGAAAGGATGGTTTTCCTTCATCCTTCTGAACAAAGGGGAGGTTGATGCAGTGTTAAGTTGAAATTGGTCGATGCTGGGCGTCCCTATTGTTCTGAAATGCTGGTCCCCATTCTTCGACTCAAAATCAGAGAAAATTGATAAAGAACCACTGTGGGCGAAGCTCCCTGGGTTCCCCATGCATTTGTGGAATGAAACTCGGTTTGCTGAGATTGGGAATTATCTTGGTAAATATGTATGCTCTGATAACTCCCATTATGCGACTGGTGTATACACGGTGGCTAAGATCTTGGTTAAAATTGACCTACGACTGGGGCTCTCTGCTGAGATTAATGTACAATCCAAGGATGGGGACTTCGTCCAAATTCTGGATTATGTGGGTGTGCCGTTTCAATTTCACCGCTGCCACGCTCATGGGCATCTGGTAGTCGGGTGCCCTTTACCGTTTCGGGCTAGTAAGTCATTGGTAGATGCAAAAGCCAAATATTGTGCTGATCCTACATTAACGGTGAACTCTCCGGCGGCGATGGCTGATGGTTGTGAGCCTGCTTTTGACAGAGGGGTGATCTCCGAAACTATAGTACCATCAGACAACCGTGGGATGCATGGACCAGAGGATTTTTTGACACCCTTGGTGAACTTTGGAACGGAGATTATTGGGAGTGCAGATCCGGTTGTTGTGGGGGCATCGATGTGTACCGCGACTCCTTTGACTCGGGACACCTCCAGAATATTACGGGATCTGTCCTGTATTCGACGGGGTTCAACTGCGAATCCCGAGGGTATGTCTCTTTTCTCTTCTCCTGATACCTCCATATTTGCTGTCTCTAATGATTTGGGGGGGATGGTATTGGGTCTCCTCCACTAGACTGTACTGTCTTCCCATGCACGGTAGCTCCTTATATGTTGCTTGATGTGGATAGTGTTTACTCGCCGACCATTGTATCCACCCAACAATTTTCTGGTTCTGAGGGTCGCAGTATTCGCTATGCTCTTAGAAATAGGGAGATTTTTGTTGATGGCTCGGGGGGGAAGGGACTTCCTGAATTGGATTATAGTGTTGGGGGGAAAAGCCGGGGTCATAAATCACATTTGTCAAAAGATCAAGATCGGGCTAAAGTAGATTTAGTGATGGGTACACAATCTTCTATCGAGTGGGCACTTAGAGCAGCAAAAGCTCAGGATGGGGGTTTTTTATGAAAATAATGTCCTTCAACTGTCATGGGTTGGCGAGTCCCATTAAAAAATCGTCGCTTCAGAGGTTGGTGGACTTAAATCAGCCGGATGTTTTACTGTTGCAAGAAACTTTGGGTGGTAGTGCGGATGTAGTTCGGGCTTTAGAATCATTGCTTCCAGGTTGGAAGTTTGTTGGAGTGGATGCTCGGGGACGATCAGGTGGGCTGGCCTCGGGGTGGAAGGTGAAGAGATGTAAGTATGAAAGTTCTTGGGGTATCCCTTCTGGTATCGGTTTGGAAGTTTGGGATGCTAAGATTGGTAGGATGATCACGGTTCTCAATATCTACGGGCCCTATTTAAACAGGGTTGAATTTTGGGACTCATTGTTAAGTATGGATCATTTTGATGGAAGGGATGTGATATTGGGTGGGGATATCAACCTTTCTTTGGGGTATTCTGAAGTGTGGGGGCCTCGGGATACACCGGATACTTTAGCTAATTATTTTATTCAAGCCTTCACCAGGAAGGATCTACTAGACATTCTACCATCCAAACTTACTCCAACTTGGAGGAATAAGAGAGCAGGGGATCAGAGGGTGGCTAAGAGGCTGGATCGGTTTCTGGTGGCTGATGTGTTGGCACTGGGGGTTGATGTTGTCAGGCAGTGGGTAGGGTCTGGAGGGGTATCTGACCACTGCCCCATATTTCTGGAGTTAAGAGGTAGAAGGAATAAACCTCCCAGTCCTTTCAAATTCAATCCTAGTTGGTTGAAGGCGGAGGATTATCTTAAGTTGGTCCAGGATCTGTGGGTTCATCGACCTCATGATTCTCTGGAGCATGCGGGTGCACACTTTCATCATAATCTTAAGCGTATTAAAGAGGCCACTATTCTCTGGGCACATGATAAACGGGTGATAGATGATCAGGAGTTGCGGGCTGCTAAGCAGAATATTGACAGGCTTCTTCATGGACAGGGAATGGGTTATCTGGATGAACAGCAAAAAGGAGAGATGATGGAGTGGGAACGTCGTAGGAATGTGATTCTGTGTGAAAGAGAAGAGATGTGGAGAATGAAAAGCAGGGCGATCTGGATACAGTGCGGTGATGCGAACACTAAATATTTCCAGGCATATGCTAAGGGGAGAAAATTCACAAACTCTATTTGGGAACTATCTTCAGCTGAAGGGGAACAGGTCTCCAGCTTTGATGGATTGTCGGATTTGGGAGTTAGACACTTTGGAGATTTATTCACTGCTCAACCTGGGGACTCTATTGCAGAGGTTATTCGGGTGGATCAGCTTTTCCCTCGTTTTGTGGGGGAGGATGAAAATCGCATGCTGATGGAGGAGGTGCTGCCGATTGAGCTCTCGCTGGTTATGCATTCCTTTCAGAAAGATAAAATCCCAGGGCCTGATGGCTGGCCTATAGAATTATTCTTAGGATTCTATGATTTCTTCGGAGAGGAATTATTGAATGTGGTGGAAGAATCGCGTAAGGCTGGGTTTGTACATGGCCCCTTCAACTCGACCTTTATAGCTCTCATTCCCAAATCGGATAAGCCTGACAGCTTTGATGAATTCAGACCTATCTCACTCTGCAATTGTATCTATAAGATCATCTCTAAGGTTATGGAGAGGAGACTCAAGATTATATTGTCTAGGCATATTTCTTGTGAGCAATTTGGCTTCTTGGAGGGTCGCCAAATTCATGAGGCCATCAGAGTTGCCCAGGAAGGATTACACACTCTGAAAGTGCAGAAGCAGAAGGGTGCTGTGATTAAGATTGATCTCTCTAAAGCATTTGATAGGGTTAGTTGGCTCTATATCCGGATGCTTCTTACCCACCTGGGTTTCTGCTATGAATTTATAAGATGGATTATGGCCTGCATCACTACGGTGAGCTTTGCTGTGCTGATCAATGGTTCTGCTAGTCCATTCTTCCAAGCTGGAAGGGGTCTACAACAGGGTTGCCCCCTCTCACTGCTGCTGTTTCTCCTTGTTGCTGAAGGCCTCAGTCGTTTTATTCAGAAAGCAAAAGTTGATGGTTCCTTTCGTGGCATATCCATTTCCCCGGTATTGTTTATTACACATCTCCTTTTTGTTGATGACATTCTGATATTTTGTGATGGTACGAGACAGGATATTGATAAGGTGGTTGAAGGTCTCGAATTAGTGCAAGATGCAGTGGGTATGTTAGTGAATATTGGAAAATCTACTATCACATGCTCGCAATTAACCGAGCAGGAGATTCTTAGAATGACTATCAGTCTACCTTACAGGATTTTGGATATCGATGATGGTTTAAAGTACCTTGGCTTTCACTTGAAACCAAATGCTTATATGAAGACTGATTGGCACTGGTTATTAGCTAAATTAGAACATCGCCTTCATGGATGGAGTCATAAATGGCTCTCTCGGGCAGGGAGGCTGGTTCTGGTTAAATCCATTTTGGAAGCAATTCTGGTGTATTGGATGTCTATAGCTTGGATTCCCAAAGGAGTCTTGGAGCAGATCCGCAGGTTGTGTTTTTCCTTTCTTTGGAAAGGTAAGTGTGACAATCGAGCTTTGGTGTGGGTCAGATGGGAAAAAATTGTGGTCCCAAAAGCACTGGGAGGATGGGGGTTAAAGAATATTTTTCTGTTTGCAAAAGCATTGGGGGCCAAGGTGTCGTGGCGACTTATCCATACACACAGTCTCTGGACAAGAGTGGTATATCATAAATATATTTCTCCCCTAACTATAATCGAAGGGATTAGGATGGGCAATAAGTCGAGGGCAAATTGCTCTGTGGTATGGAAAGTGGTGGTGTAGCATTTTCATTTGGTTGGCTCTGGATTAGTGTGGAGGATTGGAAATGGGCGTCTTATTCGTATTGGACTGGACCCTTGGGTTGGCTGTAGGGGCGGTCATGTTCTTCCTGTGGACCTGAGGACTTTTTTGACAGCTAGAGGTTGTCATTTTCTGGCTGATTTAGAGGACCTGGGATCATCTAATATTTGGCATCAGGGGTGGATCTCTGCACAACGTCTTGAGATTCCTGTAGAATTGCTAGGAGCTTGGGAGGATTATCTCCGGATATTAAGACTTTCGAATATACGACTGACCAATAGGATTGATGAACTTATCTGGGATCATCACCCAACTGGAATTTACTCCCCAAAGAATGGATATATTCAACTGAATGTGGAAGTACATAACAGGGAATTGGTGTGGCGGTGGCAATATCTGTGGAAGTTAAAGTGTCCGGGTAAATCCAAATTGCTCTTCTGGGCTATTCTGGAAAATAAGGCTCCAACCTGGGACATTCTACAAAAATGATTCATCCAGGGTCCGGGGTTCTGTCCACTTTGCAGGGAGGCGGAAGAGACCATTTCTCATCTATTTGTTCATTGTCGGTTTACACAGGCTGTTTGGGCTGATATTTGCAAATATCTGGATATCAATGTGAGGTGGCGGGGGGAGAGTGCCTATGAAGCGTTCCAATTGTGGTGGTCATTACAAAAGACCACCTCCATTCGGGCTCTCCCTTGTATATTTGCCTGGGGCATTTGGATTACCAGAAATAAGATCATTTTTCAGGATTGCAGGGTTCCGATGGAGAATGTAGTGGCTCAAGCTGTGGCAGTTATACTACACTACAAGGCAACTGTAAAAACGATTAGTACTCGACCTGTGCGAGTGAAAGTGATAGATAAATCCATGCCGTGGGCTTACTTTGATGGAGCTTCACTCGACCATCAAACGGTGTGTGGAGGGGGAGGAGTACTATACAAATATGAGACCCATTACTATCATATTGTGGCAGGTTTGGGGAGGGGATCAAATAACTATGCTGAACTTATGTCTCTTAAGCTGCTAATGTTATTTGCTCTTGAACAAGGATGCCTTACTCTTCAGATCTTTGGCGACTCCATGATAGTTATCGATTGGGCAAAGGAGATGACACAGTGTCATGTGATGGTACTATTACCTATCATGGAGGAGGTGATCCGGTTAAAGCTGTCATTTGATCATATTACTTTTACACATGTATACAGAGAGAGGAATGGGTTGGTCGATCAGCTATCGAAGGTAGTGACGCAGCAACAATTAGCACTTGGTACATGGCGGATTACCATTCACTCACCGGGGGGCACTTACAGTTATTATCACAGGCCATTTCATGAAGCTTTTGAGGCACGGAATTGAGAATTAGCTCAGATTACAAATGACCGGTGATGGACACTATACCTGTTTCAGTATGTTTATTATTAGGATAAAGGCGGGCTGTATGGACAACCGTTTTTAATCTCTGATACTTACAACGATTATCACAGTCCATTTCATGATGCTTTGGAGGCACGGAATTGAGCATCAGCTCAGATTTCAAACGACCGGTGCTGGACACAATTTTTGTTACAGTATGTTTAATTGGATATAGGCGGGCTGTATGGACAGCAGTTTATAATCTCTGATATTGTATTTGTGAATATGTAAGCGGATATATGCGGGCTGAATGGACAGTCGTATCCATTGTATTTGTTTTGTATGGGGCATTATACTTACTGTTAATATGGGTCAGAAAATATGTGACAATGTAGGGATCTCAGTGATTCTATTACACGTGCAGAATGTAATTTTGTTCATTTATTTGAAATAAAATTACGACTTTTTCCAAGGAAAAAAAAAAAAAAACTCAAAGGCACTCAAGAAAGGCTCAAAATATACCAAATGCAATAATTATAACTCATTTCCTATCTTTTTACACTTGAAAAAGACACATCTAAGCTATGGAAAGAAGGATTCCACAAACGTTTCCAATCAAATGCAAGACAAAGATAAGCACTTAACAATCTTATCTAACTCAAATGCACACAAATTTGAAACAAGCCTTTCTTCTTCTTATGATGATAAGACCAAGAATATCAAATGATCAAATTAAAGCAAGAAGAATACTTATGTTTTCTAATTTCATGAATATGGAAAAAGAGTGACAAAATCAAGCTTTTCTTTGAACTAAAGTGGAGACACAGAATGAATTTTTTCCAATAATCATTAGATAGCTTAGCATGTAAAGGAAATAAGATGCACAACCCAAGAAAGAGAGGCTCAAAAAGACATGGATATCCCACACTTTTCAAGTCTTTAAAACAGGCCAATCACACCGAACCAAAAATGATCTCAAAACCTTAATATGGGTCAATATGAAAGTAGGATGCACGATTCATGCTCCCCCCCCCGGCCATGAGGGGGAATTTTTTTTTTCAAAAATAGAACCCATATCGCTTAAAAATGCAAGCTAAACACTAGTTTTGACTCAAAGGGCCAAACATGAATCCAAATCTCAAAAGACCCAAAAACCAATACAAAAAAGCCAAACAAAACACTGCTGGACAAACAGGTCTCTGCCTGGCAGGTATAGTGCAGAGGAGTCTGGACACAAACCAAAACTCAAATAAAAAATGGATAAGGGGTGCTTGTATGGCAACTTTGACAAATCAACGCAATTTGTGCTTATACACAGTGCGACGTCGCAGTTCACCAATGCGAGAAGTGCGACGGTGTCACAGTATACCAATGGAAGGGCTGCGATGACAGATTAACAAGCAAAGAACAAAGATAAAAAAATAACACAGTGTCGCTCTGGGTACACTGACCAGGTGCGACAGGCGAGATCTAAGTTAAAAAATGAGCCAAATCTCCAAGTAATGAGCAATGAACTGGTTTGAAAATAAGAAGTACAAACTCAGAGGAAGGTAATCAGACTCTTCAAAGTGAATATCTGATGATGAAACAAGGCTTAGGAGGAAAATTAGATGGTTGGAAAAAGAAATCAACTGAAAATGGAATTCAAATTGAAAACTAAAACTATGTTCATTCCCCGGTATGGTCACCAAATTTGTTATCGGACAATCCACTCGAGCGGACGTGAGCCAGATTTCCCTAGTTCAAGTGAATCTAGAACAAATAGAAGAGAATACAAAACTCATTTCCTAGATCTAGTTACAGATCGAGTACTTAGATATCATACCTTTCAAATCGCAGATCCTTCTCCTTGTTGTTGCTCCAAGTCTCGCGGTCATCAGATCTCCAGCTGTAAGACCTGTCAAGACAATATGGAAACGATACAAGCAGTACAAGATATCTAAACAATAACTGATCTACACTAACAATTGAGGAAGAAAGTTCTAAACATCATCAATGAGACAACATTCATGGAAAAGAGATTGTATTAATTGTATTAAAAGTGGGAATACATAGAAAGGATGAAGCTACAACCAAAGCCTCAACGTCGCATCCTCCATCCAACATGTCCAAGCCAAGCATCCAAGGTGGTACAAGCTTCCTAATCACCAATATGGGTTCTACTAGCATAAGGGTACCATAGACCTTTCCCCCCTCCCATGGAGAGAGTGGGTGTTTATATAGGGCTAAAGAGATAGGGTAGGTTGAGGATTAGGGGGAGATGGTTAAGGGATATTCCCATAAGGTTAGGAACCGAAATGCCACCTCATCTAGAGCCTAGGGATAGGCCTCCACCTCAACAAACTTCTAGAAGGACCTCGAGACTCCCCAAAATAGCCTTTAACCAACCTCATCGCACCCTGGTAGAGGACACTGAGCGACACACGGGGTCGTCGCACTCCGTACAAGGACAAAGTGCGACAGTGTCTCACCCTAGCTGACCAAGAACTGCGACGTCGCACCCTAGATGAAGGAGAAGTGCGACAGCCTACTCAAAGAGGTCGACTAGGCAGGGAGAACTCTCAGTTGGATGTGTTTTAGCCCAGAATGAGTTCAGGGGTCAGAGCAAAGAGTTTACACAAAGGTCAAGATGACGACATTATCAAAACGGTCATGGTGACAACACTAGGTGAGAATGACGACACTTGCAACACTTGTGACACTTGCACAAGGGCGACCACATTTTGGTGTAACACATACCCAGTTTAGCACACCTCCTTTATGCCCACTTGGACCTTCTTCTCCATCATATGACCCCTCCTCTTGCTACACATGTGCACACTTCACCATGACATATTATTCTTCAAGAGAGATTTGCCTTGCTAAAAGAGAGGACATTGAGGGATCTTCTACATTGTTGGGGTTAGTTGGGGCATGACATCCTCCCCCAACTCATCACTTCACTTGGATGAAGCCAATAACACCATTTTATCATTGTTTTTAGTCTTAGTTTTTCCCTCGACCTGTGGGTGACAAACCCTAAAATTAAATTATTTTACTTTTCAGTAAGATAGGCTCTAAAGCTAAGTTAAGTCAATGAAGCCTCATACAAATAAGGATTCTAACTTTCATTTGTAAACATGGAAAAAGGGTTATAATATGTACTTTTTCTTTTTTTATCTTGGTCTATTAGAGATTTTGAGTGATGCACACCTCTCTCTTTGGCTTGCGCTGAATGATGAATTGTTAATGGTGAATTTTATAGGGTTTATGCTATCTTGCAAGGTTGATCCCAAGAATGGTTGTAATAAATCATGGCTAAGGAAGGACCTAAGAAGCATCTCTGTCACCTACCCAAATTTCTGAGAATTATTATTTTATTTGCAAAATACTTTATGTTAAATTTAATTACAAAGTTTTGTAATTATGATCAGTTTTGTAATTATGATCAGTTTTGATCCTGGATGAATGTAATTACTGAATATTATTATTTAAATAAATTAATTAGGAGACAAACACCCAAGAGGACTGTTGAATGAGTGTTCACTGACCCACTAGGAGGAATGGAAGCTGTTGGAAGGTGTGGGACACATGGAAACAGTTGCATCACACCACTAACTGTTGGTTATGGGACAACTACCCCTAAAAATAGGGCATTATCCCCCAGGTGGAGGGAGTGAGCAGGCAACTCATTTAATGACCCAGTAACATCTGAAAAGGCCTAGGCAGCCTATAAAGGAAAATTTGAATTGGGCAGGCAGCCCTTAATCAATATTTTTGCAGAATATTTTCCTCTTGTGAATCAAGTGATTACAAGAGAGATTCGAATAGGGAGGTTAGTGGTGACTGAAATCTTAAGTCTTCATATTGCTGAGAAGAAACATAGTTGTTGGGGCAAGTATTTGGACTGCTACCCATTGAATATTCAGAATTTAATTGCTACAGCAAGAAGAAGTCCTAATTCCTGAGTTTCTTCCTCCTGGTCGTTCGATGAACAGGCTCGGGGGTCCTAAGACAGTACTTGACTGTTTTCAGGAGTTGGTTGGGTGGAACAGTCTTCTTGGGCTATTTGTTGTCCTACAAATTTTCTCAGGTTCTACAGATTTTCTAACTTATTCCCAGTAAATGATTATGTTATGTTTAACTAGTATTTTTTGTTTATCTGTTTTCGAAAAAGAATCTAATCCTAGAATTGTTTTAAGTTTGAATGTTTAAGTTTAATGTTGAAGTTTAATTGATAAACCAATACCTATATTTTTCCACATGTTGTTTTGAAGCATCGTACTCTAGTAGAGATATGCAAATTAAAAATAGATTAGAGGATAGGAAAATGCCATTGATTCGAATAGATAAAATAGTGATCGAATTTTGTTTTCTATTCTGCCCTATATTTTCCAGTAGTAAAATTTACTGTGTAAAATGGTTCTAAACTACAACATTGTTTCATAAATTATAAGTATTGTTCTCTTCTCTATGTATACATATTATAGTTTGTTCATTCTTTTAGTTTGTGTAGTATTCTAATGAAAATAGACAAACCATGCTTATACCATAGCATCAAATTAAAACAGTATTATCATCATTATTTACATGCTGCAAACATAACCATTACACAGTCAATCTATATTTCTCAGTCTTCACATTATACATACACACACACACTGTTTTCATTTCTTATTTTATTATTTTCATAAATTTACAGTTCAAACAGATAATAGAGATATTATAAATATTCTATTGTTGATATTCTATTGTTTTCAGTAGTTGAACAAACTAACACAACTTAGAGTTTGATCTATTGTTTCGTTACAATCGATTCCTCTACTGTTTCGAACATCATACATTTTATAGTTTTTATCTTCGACAGAGTACTTAAACTCTAGCCAAAACAATTACATTCTACACAGACATTGAATCGAACCCTAATCGATATCTTAAATCTTCTTTAGTCATGTTCTTTTCATCTTCATACAAAAAAGAAAACTATCTCGAAATTTTCTTTAAACGGAGCTATCATCCATAACAGTTCCACATAACCTAATTTTAGAAACAAAAACCTACAGCATTACGTTTGTCAACATAACGATTATTACACAGAACATTCAGCACTTAAGTCTCAGAGCTACCTTTTCAAAACGAAGACCTACAAACCCTAGGTTAAGACGAATTTCATGACATCAATCTACAGCAACAAGTCGATTGACATAGACGATTATACAAAACTAAATAGCATGCATTTCTTTGGTGCCGTGAGGAAATATTGTTTACACAGAAAACAAGCCTACGGCTTTACTTCATAACTTAACCAACGAAGTCGTGGTTCTCAGAAAGAGATATTACAACATGTTTGCAAACAAATTTATACAGGGTTTATCCCATTTTTCTAACAGTCTGAAAGAACCCAAATTTTCTCAAAACATCGACAAGTCACAACTCCAGTCGGCATTATCAAAATTTAAGTATAGAAACCAAGTATCATTTAATCAAACGAGAGTCTCAGCAACAAGCAAAATATGTTTTTAAAAACATAGCTTTGAATAAACAACCACGACGAGTCACGACCGGACCTGCAACTCCATTCTTGAAACCCCATCAACCTTACAGAGCACCTACGAGGGTTTATGGGAAGACCCGGAGCTTACCGTTGGAAAGCTTGCCACATTCTACCAAAACATCGCCCGGAACACACTTTCTTAACCTGCAATTGACATTAAAACAAAGGTTAAATTTAGAAGATCGATATCTTTTTAAAATGAGAATAGAATCACATTAAATGAATTATTCTTTCGCTACAGGAGTTGTTATTCGTTTAAGAAAACGTTACCTTGCTGTGAAATTACCAAAGCTGTTCACCTTCGTCAGTTCTTTAATGACTCCACATTGGAAACGTGACGAGAAACCCTCGGTTCTTTTACACCAAGGCAAACCACGAACTCAAACTTTAACGATGAGCTTCCAGAACTACAAACCATCAACGATTTAAACTAATTTTACAGTCTATCAAACGACGCTGTTGCAGAAGGAAGAGCAACTGTAACCCTCTCAAGCCAGAGGTCTCAAGGTCGAACCTCTCACAAGTCCAGGATAAAATTTTGGCAGCCTGTCGGCCACATACTGAAAACAATGGAGGCAATAACTCTCAATTTCCAAACTCATAAACCAAATGTCGACCAACTTGCTAGGGTTTGATCCAACGAATAATATCCATGTTAATCAACGATCGAAATTGCGCCAACGATGCAGCATTGGGACAAGTAACCCTAGCATTTACAATGTCTTTTCACATACAGAGTATAGTCCACATTGGATCACAATTGAATTGTGTTACATTCCAGCTCGGAGGATTATCACATACAAACATTACACAGTGGCCTCAAACCTCGCCATTACAGCGTTATCAACTTATGTGGACTGGCTTAATCCTTGTCACCGAATTTATCATATCAAGAATTCAATGTAGAATCGATGGAAGATCTCCTGATGGCTCAGCATTCGTATCACATTAATGAGCCAACAATGTCAACCTGCCAATAGTTATTGCATGACAGAGTTATAATCCCAACGTTACTTTTCAAATTCTTTTACATGACTTTATAACGTTGTTTGTTATATTAAAACGAAAACCTAGGTTCGTATGGACCTTAAAGGTTACATTTCACAATTCTCATGTTAATGTTTTACTCAAACGACTATTATATAGTCCCAACCCTATCACATGTAGATTCATCGTTATTTAGATTAATAATTCGAAATTCATATAGTTTCTAGCTATTAATTGTGGTTATATAGGGTTATATTTCATGTTGCTATATATAAACATTTCAAAGTGTATATAGTTCCAAATTTATTATTTAATTAACAAAGGTACCACTTAGATACTTAGTTAATAGGACAACTATGGTCACATGTTGACATAGTTTCCCTTGTCTTTCATACATTTAGATTTAAGCCTTTGAAAAGACTATAGGTATCACCATTTTCAACATTACAAAGTTACGGATAGAATAACCTATATATAGGAGTTTTTAATATTACTATTGGGTTGTGACCATAAGAAAGTTATTATTAAAGTTATAGAAATAAATAGTTTGTTGAGTAGATTTTTCGGTGAAGCTAATGACATATTTTAGCAGAGAGACTAACGAAATGTTACCATACTTCTTCTCATAAACATTTAATGACTTGCGATATATGTATTGCATCAACGATGGAAAGATAGAGACGATTTTTAAGCCAGCTAGTACATTGACAAACCAACAACAGAATGACGTATATAGATGACATTAATTAAATATCATGAAGTTGTCATACTATAGTTTAAAATAGTAAGTATAGCATTGAAACCCATACCTGCTCGCTTTAGAAGAGTCGCAACAGAAATTTTAATATTCTATTTATTTATGACGCTGAAATTGAACTACACGTACTTCATTCTTACCTGTCGTCTTCACATAGGACATTCAATAAGCTTTAGCGTTGCAACTAAGTAAGCTCCAGGGTACCTCGTAGGACACCCTTATGCAGCAAAGTCAAAATGTCAGTTTTATTGCAAAAGAGAAAGTGTCGCATCGTTTTTCCAACCTATTTATTTCATTGTCGTTATAATCATGTTACTAGTTAAGTGATAACAACTGTCATTATCTTACTGCTGTTAAGACAAAAATTAAAGCATGTTTAGTACTAACAACTGTATAATTAATAATTAATGCTGTCGCAATCTCAATTTGTTATTTCCGCTACTATTATTATCAAATTAATGTTGTTATCAAAAGTTTTAAATTTTTTGAACTTTCGAGATGTTACATGTGGTATTAGAGCACAGATTCGAACTCTAGGCCTGAATGAGGTCCAAAACACGCAACAGAAAAATTTTATACAGCAGAAAATTGTACTAACTTGAAAATTTGATTATTATGTTATTCAGAAATTATTTTCAGTTATAGGTATGGAGAACTCAGCTGAACACTTAAGCGACAGATTTCAGCCAAATAGTCACAGTTCGGGACAACACTATGTAGAGGAAGGTCACGGGGAAATAAATAACAGTTCGACGGAACTGTTACGTGCCTTTCAATAATTAAAGGAAGAAATCAAATATGTGAAACAAGATAATGAAAGGATTCTGCAAGCACAAGAACAACTAAATCAAGTGCTGTTTGAACACAGCCAAACAGAGGAACAAGAGAGAAACAATAAAGATATTTCCAAAGTTGAGGACATGCCTCACACTGATAAAAATCAGAATATAAAAATCAGCGAAGTAAAAGACAACTCAACCTCATCCGAAGATGCTATTGAAGTACACAAAAGGAAGCATAACTATACTAGTGATAGCAGTGAAGGAGACTCCAAACCAAGAAGGAAAAATTATAAGGAATATGTACATATTTCTGGAGAATTCAAGAAGATAAGACCTCCAACTTTTAATGGAGAAACTGAGAAAGGTGAGACCGATGAAGCTTGGCTGTCAGGGATGAAGAAATACTTCCATATCTACAACTATTCAGAGTTCTTAAAGGCAAAGATGGCTATATATAACTTGACCGAAAAAATGGATATCTGGTGGCAAGACATCAAAAGGGTAAAGGGCATCAAAGATAGAGATGTAAGCTGGAGTGCTTTCAAACGATATTTCAAAAAGAAGTATCTATCTGAGCAGTACTACGAAGAAAAATCTAAAGAGTTCTACGATTTGAAATTGGGAGGTATGAATATGAAGGAAATGAACAGTAAGTTTCTGAACTTACTGAGATATGTACCATACCTCATAGAAGAGAAACCAAAAATCCAAAGGTACTTAAGTTGTTTACCTTTCAACATTAAAGACAGAATTGAATACGACAATCCTATAACATTGGAGGAGGCTATGAGGAAGGTAGTTTTCTGTTATGATACCAATCGGAAAACAGAAGGAATGTCAAACTGGAAAAATCATAAGCCCAACAATTTTGAGCAGAAAAAGAAAAATTTCAGATTCAGTAGAAATTCCGGATTTCAAAGGAAAAATTCTCAGAACCGGAATTATCAAGGGAACAATTCCAGAAATAATTCACAGCAAAATTCTACAGCACCCAGAAATGCACCTAATACTGCTAAGACCAGTGAGTTGAAGACACATATTAAATGTTTTGAATGTCAAGGCCCCCATTACGCATCAGAATGTCCCTTAAGGAAGCAAAAGACAAACAACATCAACTCTATACAGACTGAACCTACTGTTGGAGACGTAGCAAGGGAGATGCCAAGAATTAACGCAGCACTTGACAACAGGCAAGCAGATCATCAAATCTCCATGGTAGATATTAAAGGTGGGACAAGACGGATATTTTCCGGTGGAACCGGATTGTATCCTCGGAAGGAGGGAAACTATTCTTCGGATTCGCAACATTGGGCAAGTGAAGGTGTAATGGAAGCACCTTAGCCCAGAAGAGGCAAACTGGGAGTTGGAGAGTAGTATGCGGGCAGCATACCCAACTCTGTTTCAGGAACACTCAAGGAGTGATTAGCCAACATCGAGGACGATGTTGAGACTTAAGGGAGGGTGTATGTCACCTACCCAAATTTCTGAGAATTATTATTTTATTTGCAAAATACTTTATGTTAAATTTAATTACAAAGTTTTGTAATTATGATCAGTTTTGATCCTGGATGAATGTAATTACTGAATATTATTATTTAAATAAATTAATTAGGAGACAAACACCCAAGAGGACAGTTGAATGAGTGTTCACTGACCCACTAGGAGGAATGGAAGCTGTTGGAAGGTGTGGGACACATGGCAGCAGTTGCATCACACCACTAACTGTTGGTTATGGGACAACTACCCCTAAAAATAGGGAATTATCCCCCAGGTGGAGGGAGTGAGCAAGCAGCTCATTTAATGACCCAGTAACATCTGAAAAGGCATAGGCAGCCTATAAAGGAAAATTCGAATTGGGCAGGAAGCCCTTAATCAATATTTTTGCAGAATATTTTCCTCTTGTGAATCAGGTGATTACAAGAGAGATTCGAATAGGGAGGTTAGTGGTGACTGAAATCTTAAGTCTGCATATTGCTGAGAAGAAACAGAGTTGTTGGGGCAAGTATTTGGACTGCTACCCATTAAAGATTTGGAAGTTAATTGCTACAACAAGAAGAAGTCTTAATTCCTGAGTTTCTTCCTCCTGGTGGTTCAATGAACAGGCTCGGGGGTCCTAAGATAGTACTTGACTGTTTTCAGGAGTTGGTTGGGTGGAACAGTCTTCTTGGGTTGTTTGTTGCCCTACAGATTTTCCTAGGTTCTACAGATTTTCTAACTTATTCCCAGTAAATGATTATGTTCTGTTTAACTAGTATTTTTTGTTTATCTGTTTTTGAAAAAGAATCTAATGCTAGAATTGTTTTAAGTCTGAATGTTTAAGTTTAATGTTGAAGTTGAATTGATAAACCAATACCTATATTTTTCCACATGTTGTTTTGAATCATCGTACTCTAGTAGAGATATGCAAATTAAAAATAGATTAGAGGATAGGCAAATGCCATTGATTCGAATAGATAAAACAGTGATTGAATTTTGTTTTCTATTCTGCCCTATATTTTCCAGTAGTAAAATTTACTGTGTAAAATGGTTCTAAACTACAGCATTGTTTCATAAATTATAAGTATTGTTCTCTTCTCTATGTATACATATTATAGTTTGTTCATTCTTTTAGTTTGTGTAGTATTCTAATGAAAATAGACAAACCATGCTTATACCATAGCATCAAATTAAAACAGTATTATCATCATTATTTACATGCTGCAAACATAAACATTACACCGTCATTCTATATTTCCCAGTCTTCACATTATACATACACACACACACTGTTTTCATTTCTTATTTTATTATTTTCATAAATTTACAGTTCAAACAGATAATAGAGATATTATAAATATTCTATTGTTGATAAGCTATTGTTTTCAGTAGTTAAACAAACTAACACAACTTAGAGTTTGATCTATTGTTTCGTTACAATCGATTCCTCTATTGTTTAGAACAACATACATTTTATAGTTTTTATCTTTGACAGAGTACTTAAACTCTAGCCAAAACAATTACATTCTACACAGACATTGAATCGAACCCTAATCGATATCTTAAATCCTGTTTAGTCATGTTCTTTTCATCTTCATACAAAAAAGAAAACTATATCGAAATTTTCTTTAAACAGAGCTATCATCCAAAACAATTCCACATAACCTAATTTTAGAAACAAAACCTTACAGCATTACGTTTGTCAACATAATGATTATTACACATAACATTCAGCACTTATCTTAGAGCTACCTTTTCAAAACGAAGACCTACAAACCCTAGGTTAAGACGAATTTCACGACATCAATATACAGCAACAAGTCGATTGACATAGACGATTATACAAAATTAAATAGCATGCATTTCTTTAGTGCCGAGAGGAAATATTGTTTACACAGAAAACGAGCCTACGACTTTACTTCATAACTTAACCAACGAAGTTGTGGTTCTCAGAACGAGATATTACAACATGTTTGCAAACAAATTTATACAGGGTTTATCCCATTTTTCTAACAGTCTGAAAGAACCCAAATTTTCTCAAAACATCGACAAGTCACAGCTCCAGTCGGCATTATCAAAATTTAAGTATAGAAACCAAGTATCATTTAATCAAACGAGAGCCTCGGCAACAAGAAAAATATGTTTTTAAAAACATAGCTTTGAATAAACAACCACAATGAGTCACGGCCGGACCTGCAACTCCATTCTTGAAACCCCATCAACCTTACAGAGCACCTATGAGGGTTTATGGGAAGACCCAGAGCTTACTGTTGGAAAGCTTGCCACATTCTAGCAAAACATCGCCCAGAACACACTTTCTTAACCTGCAACTGACATTAAAACGAAGGTTAAATTTAGAAGACTGATATCTTTTCAAAATGAGAATAGAATCACATTAAATGAATTATTCTTTCGCTACAGGATTTGTTGTTCGTTTAAGCAAACGTTACCTTGCTGCGAAATTACCAAAGTTGTTCACCTTTGTCAGTTCTTTAATGACTCCACACTGGAAATGTGACGAGAAACCCTCGGTTCTTTTACACGAAAAAAAACCACGAACTCAAACTTTAACGATGAGCTTCTAGAACTACAAACCATCAACGATTTAAACTAATTTTACAGTCTATCAAACGACGTTGTTGCAGAAGGAAGAGCAACTGTAACCCTCTCAAGCCAGAGGTATCGATGTCAAACCTCTCATAAGTCGAGGCTAAAATTTTGGCAGCCTGTCGGCCACAGACCGATAACAATGGAGGCAATAACCCTCAATTTCCAAACTCATAAACCAAACGTCAACCAACTTGCTAGGGTTTGATCCAACGAATAATATCCATGTTAATCAACAATCGAAATTGTGCCAACGATGAAACATTGGGACGAGTAACCCTAACATTTAATACAATGTCTTTTCACATACAGAGTATAGTCCACATTGGATCACGATTGAATTTTCTTACATTCCAGCTCGGAGGATTATCACATACAAACATTACACAGTGGCCTCAAACCTCGGCATTACAACGTTATCAACTTACGTGGGCTGGCTTAATCCTTGTCACTGGATTTATCATATCAAGACTTCAATGCAGAATCGATGGAAGATCTCCCGATGGCTCAACATTCGTATCACATTAATGAGCCAACACCGTCAACCTGCCAATAGTTATTGCATGACAGAGTTATAATCCCAACGTTACTTTTCAAATTCTTTTACATGACTTTATAACATTGTTTGTTATATTAAAACGAAAACCTAGGTTCGTATGGACCTTAAAGGTTACATTTCACAATTCTCATGTTAATGTTTTACTCAAACGACTATTATATAGTCCCAACCCTATCACATGTAGATTCATCGTTATTTAGATTAATAATTCGAAATTCATATAGTTTCTAGCTATTAATTGTGGTTATATAGGGTTATATTTCATGTTGCTATATATAAACATTTCAAAGTGTATATAGTTCCAAATTTATTATTTAATTAAAAAAGGTACCACTTAGATACTTAGTTAATAGGACAACTATGGTCACATGTTGACATAGTTTCCCTTATGTCTTTCATACATTTAGATTTAAGCCTTTGAAAAGACTATAGGTATCACCATTTTCAACATTACAAAGTTACGGATAGAATAACCTATATATAGGAGTTTTTAATATTACTATTGGGTTGTGACCATAAGAAAGTTATTATTAAAGTTATAGAAATAAATAGTCTGTTGAGTAGATTTTTCCGGTGAAGCTAATGACATATTTTAGTAGAGAGACTAACGAAATGTTACCATACTTCTTCTCATAAACATTTAATGACTTGCAATATATGTATTACATCAACGATGGAAAGATAGAGACGACTTTTAAGGCAACTAGTACATTGACAAACCAACAACAGAATGACGTATATAGATGACATTAATTAAATATCATGAAGTTGTCAGACTATAGTTTAAAACAATAAGTATAGCATTGAAACCCATACCTGCTCACTTCAGAAGAATCACAACAGAAATTTTAATATTCTATTTATTTATGACGCTGAAATTGAACTACACGTACTTCATTCTTACCTGTCGCTTGCACATAGGACATTCAATAAGCTTTAGCGTTGCATATAAGTAAGCTCCAGGGTACCTCGTAGGACACCCTTATGCAGCAAAGTCAAAATGTCAGTTTTATTGCAAAAGAGAAAGTGTCGCATCATTTTTCCAACCTGTTTATTTCATTGTCGTTATAATCATGTTACTAGTTAAGTGATAACAACTGTTATTATCTTACTGCTATTAAGACAAAAATTAAAGCATGTTTAGTACTAACAACTGTATAATTAATAATTAATGCTGTCGCAATCTCAATTTGTTATTTCCGCTACTATTATGATCAAATTAATGCTGTTATCAAAAGTTTTAAATTTTATGAAATTTCGAGATGTTACAATCTCTTGCTCTCTTTCTTGGTTGATGTTGGTAAGATCTCTCCATTTTGTTGTTTGACGTTTCTTTTTCCCCTTGGGTAGGGTTTTTATCGACATCTTGTGAAATTTGTTTGAGGAGACTTTCCTCTTGAAGGAAGTCTCCACGGTGGGCCTTGGAGTTCATCTTCTTCCATAATTAGGGGTTTTTGGCTACTTTGACCTAGTGTCGAGTTACTAGCCTCTCGTCCTAGTTGGTAAATCTTGAATAGCCAAATTGAGTAGGGACGTTGATCTCGATCTCTAATTGCCCTAGGGTTGAATAGACTAAGGTCGTAACCTCTTCTCTTTCTGTCTTTTTTTTATCAAAATTATCTTGTACATTTATTACAAAAATAAAAAAAATATAATATCGAAAAAAAACCCTAAAACTTAGAAAAACTATATCTGAAAAAATATTTCCAATTTGGAAATTTTGTATGGATAGAAAAATGCGCCCTAGTTGAATTAATGGTGGATCTTTGAGGGTGTTTTGATCCTATGGTTGATTTGTGTTATCTATAGATATTTGTGTAGACTAGGGTTTTGTATTACAGATCTACATTGCCTATACAACAAGTATATCAAGTACTTTTTCCAAGTTTGAAGGCCTAAAAAGTGGTTTATAGGCCTATAATTGTTGAAATATTGTAACTTCAAAGAATATTATATTTGTATATTATTTATTCCGGAGATGTTCCATACCTCCGATGTGATTATACTATAAATCCGGAGATGTTTATTCCTCCAATTTGGTTGTGGTAACTAGGGTTATTAGACCCACCATGTGGGGGTCGGCCCAGTCAGTTATAATGGGGTATTTAACCTAATGGTTAAATACGAGCCTACATGTACTTGTGTAAAATACATATCAGATTAGTGTATAAATATAGGAGGTGTGTTCCTCATTTGATACACTCACACACTTGAGGATAACGCACTTGTGGAGGAGAGGTCTGATATTGTGGAGGAGGAGATCATGTCTCAGGGTTTCATCTTTGTATATTGCTGGTCATCTATATTGAGGAAGCTTTGCTGGGTTTTCTACCCCATGAAGGTTTCCCAGGATAAATCTCTGTCTCTTGTGTTTATGCTATGCTTGTTGTTTCTTCAGTGATCCTGTATATGCTATTATTGTGAAATGGAATGTAATGCTGCTATTTCCTGTCTTAGCATATTAAATTTTAACATGGTATCAGAGCTAACCTGAAGGAAGGCAAGGTATGGCACTTACGACACTTGCTTTACTTACGACTATTTGAAGGTTAGGGTTTTACATAGCAAAAACCAGTCATCGTAGCACTTTCGCTATAAATCCGTTTTGGAGAAGTTTTCGGATCTGAAATTGTTACAGGACGAAGATTAAATCTCCAGCTACCTTTTGTCCAAAGGAAAACCTCTAATTCGTTGTACTTTGTGATTTATGATCAGTACAAGTTAGGGTTTCTGCCTCTTCCAGATCTCAGTCAAATTCAGGTGACCTAGGAAAAAAGGTCATAACTTGGGCTAGGAAGCTCCAAATGAAATTTCGTAAAACGTGACAGGTAGTACACAGACTGTACTATTTCAGGAAACGTTTTCAGAGGCCGAAATTCAACTAGTGACACGTGGCACGCCGTACAAGTTCGCTCTCCTGTTTTATCCCATAAACAGGTCACGTTGCGACACTTGGCATAACTCTCTCTCAGAGAGTCCAATTGAGGTCAGACCTATCAGGATGGAAATATAACAGGTCGAGCTATCTCATGAAACTTTTTCAGAGGCCGAAGGTGAACCAGTGACACGTGGCAGGCCGTACAAGTTCACTCTCCTGTTTTATCCCATAAACAGGTCACGTTGCGACACTTGGGATAACTCTCTCTCAGAAAACCCAATTGAGGTCAGACCTGTCAGGATGGAAAGATAACAGGTCAGGCTACTGCAGAAAAAGGGTTTCAGACCCTGTGGAGCAAAAATTTAAGAGTTTAGAGCCTTGGATTGAAACTTTTGTTTGGGCAGAAGGGTGGGCTTCATCAAACCCTAGTTCGGGATCCTGTCCAGAAGATCCAGAAGTTTCAAAGGCAATTTTGAGGGGTCAAATTTTGGAAATTCCAAAGTTGAAGTATGCTAGTTTGATCAGCTCAGCAAGACATATTCTTTCATCCATTGAGAAGTGTGAAAGTCAAAGGTTGAATCTTTAGGGGTTTCTCTAGAAAACCCTAATTAAGCTCCAGATCAAGTTTCAGGGGGAGTTGAGGCTAAGGCCTTACATAAGAAGACTACAAGAAGTCTCGACAGGTATGACTTAAGGAGGCTCAGGTATGTCTTGAAATCTAATTCTTGATTAAGTTCATGATGTGTTTGTCTTCATATTATTTATTAGTACAATCTTGATTAATGTTAGAATTGTCTTATCACCCTAGTAACAGTATGAATGCATGCGAATGATCAAAGACATTCATTGATTAGGGCTATATGATTGTATTAATGCATTATGATGTTGTGTGAGGTTGATGTTGTCTGCTAACAAGATACAGGTACATCACAAAAGACAAATCAGGTTCCATGACCATGAAAACATGGAGACAAAGACTCATCCATAATTTTTGTTCTACTTACGAGGTATGTATGACTTTGTTACATTATGCTTAACCTGTGAGACATGCAGGTTCTAGCTCAGGATCTCTAAATCGTTGAAGAGATTGTTTAGGTATGTTGTACATAACCAAGTAGGTATACTAATCCAGGTATGTTTCCCATGAATCTTACTTTGTGTTAGGATCTCTTATATAAGTATACTTGGTATGATTGGTTATGCTTATTCATAAAGTTAGTAATCAAGGGATTATGCATATTATGTCTTTTATCTTGATTGATGATATGCATGAGTAAAACAAGACTTCCCTGAAATCTTGAATACTAATGTTTATTAACTATAATCATGACTATACATTCTCAAGATTATTTAGAACTATAATGTTTTGATAACATTTAGAACATACTAATGGGTGTATGTTTGTGTATGAGATCATGAGGATGACACTTGAACATGCACAGTGGTACATAATGAATAGAAGTTCAAAAGACATACAGAAGATCAAGCGGGAGGCAACCACACAAACATAAAAGATAAGTATTTGAGTTGTTATTTGAAATAGAAAATGATATTTCCTGTAATAGGTTGTATGCATATTTGTATTCCTATAATGTATCATGCTGAGTGTAAATATTCATAGAACATTGAACAGTATACTACTAATATGCATATGATTGGTAAGTTGGACAAACATTCCATTGTTGCTTGTCTAGAATGAAACCTCTTTGCTGACATGCTGAGAGTTGTGCACACTCTCGATAGTATGTTCTGGTAGAGATGGAAGGCATCTAGATAGCCACTATATGCATACAGGATATGGGAAAGTATTGGTCAAGATAGTTGCATAACTATGTAAATGATATCTGTATGCATAATAGGTTATCATGTCAATATGATTTGATGATTATGAAGTATTACTAATCATGTACCTAATTTTGATTTGTAGGAAAAATCATGATGAATGATGAACAAGTGATGGATGTTCAACAAAAGGATTCACAAATCAAACACACTATAGAAGGATTGTGGCTAGAAGATTCTCCTAGAAAGAGGAAGAGAATCATGATGAAATGTTTGCTCCAAGTGGCTAGATAAGACCATTCTCTTAATGGTGTAATTAAAGAAGAAATGTGAATCAGGTTTTGATAATCTTAATGATCACCATGGGTGATGTGGATCTCAACCTTTGCTACAAGGTTGAATATGATTTCTATACACAGATGACATGGATGCAAGAAGGAACTCACCACAGAGTTCGAATGATATTGAGGCTCATATCAGTAGACCCATCTGATGAGAGATGGCACAGATAGATGACTGTAGAAAAGAAAATAAAAGTTCTTAGATTAATGTATTACTTCCTAGGTCTGGAAGTATGAAAGGCTCAGTAGGAATCCTTCTCAACCAGAGAAAGTATGCTGAGAAATCTTGAGAAGACTTGATATGATGGAATGGCCACTCTTATGGATTCCAACTTGAAACTGTTAGGAGATGACTCATCAGAGTTAGTGGATATAACTCTGTACAGTCAAATTATTGGGTCATTGTTGTATCTAACATATACTAGATTAGAGATATGCCTTGTTGTGAACACCTTGAGTCAGTATCTAGTGGAAACTAGATGTGTTCACCTGATAGTTGCAAAGCATGTGATGAGGCACATAAAGGACATGATAGAATGCTATCTTGAAGATCATGACTTCAGATGGTTATTCAGATTCTGATTGGGAAGGAAGTGTATCAGACAGGAAGAACACATCGAGAGGATGTTATTGTCTGGGGTTAGCCATGATCTCATGGTTTAGCTGGAAGCAGTCTAGTGTGGCTCTCAGCACAAGCGGAATATATGGCTGTTTGCTCCGCTAGTTGTGAAGAAGTTTGGCTTCAGGATTGTTTGACTTAGAGATAGAACCAACTGAGATCCTATGTGATAATTAGAGTTGTATCAAGATGACATAGAATCTAGTGTTCCATGATAAGTCAAAGAACATAGGGAACAAACAAGATATGACGCGGAAAGGAACTATAAAGTTTGAATTTGTAACAGGTTACCATTGTACTAACCAAACCTTTACCTCAAGTGAAGAAGTTACCAACATACTAACCAAACCTCTGTCTCGAGTGAAATTTGAATACTTCCGAGACAAGCTTGGTGTAGTTCAAAAGGACCCTCCTCGAAAGGGGGAGTAGTATAGTCACTGATGATAAGTTGGTCTCATCGAACAACAAGGTCGATGATGAGGTAACCTGTTCTCCACACCCAGATACTTAGAAATATTTAGATTTAGGACTCTTATACTTAGAATACTTAGTTTTACTTATACATGCCTTTGATGTTAGATGTATTAGTAAGAATACATGATTTTGATGTTAGATGTATTAGTAAGAATACATGCTTTTGATTATAAGATGTATTGGTAAGAATACATACTTTTGATGACACATGTATTGATTAATGTACTTGTATGGTTGAGGATACTTGTACTTGTATTGATGAGAATACATGTGGGGATTGTATCATCCTTGAACACATGTTCTAAAGTGAGCCGTAGACGTATGGTCTCCGAGAATGAAGTCCTTAGTGGACAGTTGAGGGGATTGGATCATCCCTGGACTTTCAGTCCTAAAGAGAGCCGTAGTCGTGAGGTCTCCGAGAATGAAGTCCTTAGTTGACAGTTGAGGGGATTGGATCATCCCTGGACTTTCAGTCCTAAAGAGAGCCGTAGACGTGAGGTCTCCGAGAATGAAGTCCTTAGTGGACAGTTGAGGGGATTGGATCATCCCTGGACTTTCAGTCCTAAAGAGAGCCGTAGACGTGAGGTCTCCGAGAATGAAGTCCTTAGTGGACAGTTGAGGGGATTGGATCATCCCTAGACTTTCAGTCATAAAGAGAGCCGTAGACGTGAGGTCTCCGAGAATGAAGTCCTTAGTGGACAGTTGAGGGGATTGGATCATCCCTGGACTTTCAGTCCTAAAGAGAGCCGTAGACGTGAGGTCTCCGAGAATGAAGTCCTTAGTGGACAGTTGAGGGTATTGGATCATCCCTGTACTTTCAATCCTAAAGAGAGCCGTAGACGTGAGGTCTCCGAGAATGAAGTCCTTAGAGGACAGTTGAGGGGATTGGATCATCCCTGGACTTTCAGTCCTAAAGAGAGCCGTAGACGTGAGGTCTCCGAGAATAAAGTGATAGGGATTGCATCATCCCGGAACTACTAGTTCAAAATGTACGTGATGGGGATTGCATCATCCCGGAACCACTAGTTCAAAATGTACGTGATGGGGATTGTATCATCCCCGGACTTCGGTCCCTGAATTGATCCGTAGACGTATGGTATTCGAGAATAATGTGATGGGGATTGCATCATCCCGGAACCACAAGTTCAAAATGTACGTGATGGGGATTGTATCATCCCCGAACTTAGGTCCCTGAATTGATCCATAGACGTGAGGTCTCCGAGAAGTGGGGATTGTATCATCCCCGGACTGCGGTCCCTGAATTGATCCGTAGACGTGAGGTCTCCGAGAAGTGGGGATTGTATCATCCCCGGACTTAGGTCCCTGAATTGATCCGTAGACGTGAGGTCTCCGAGAAGTGGGGATTGTATCATCCCCGGACTTAGGTCCCTGAATTGATCCGTAGACGTGAGGTCTCCGAGAAGTGGGGATTGTATCATCCCCGGACTTAGGTCCCTGAATTGATCCGTAGACGTATGGTCTCCGAGAAAGTGATTTTTTTGATGTGGTTACTTGTATCGGTAGGATACTTGTATTGATGATGTGGTTACTTGTATCGGTAGGATACTTGTATTGATGATGTGGTTACTTGTATCGGTAGGATACTTGTATTGATGATGTGGTTACTTGTATCGGTAGGATACTTGTATTGATGATGTGGTTACTTGTATCGGTAGGATACTTGTATTGATGATGTGGTTACTTGTATCGGTAGGATACTTGTATTGATGATGTGGCTACTTGTATCGGTAGGATACTCGTATTGTTGGTATGGTCACTTGTATTGGCATGAATACTTGTACTGTTGATGATCGTATGATGACGATACTGATGATCATGTGATGACGATGCTGATGATCGTGTGATGACGATGCTGATGATCATGTGATGGCGATGTTGATGATCGTGTGATGACGATGCTGATGATCATGTGATGATGATGTTGATGATCGTGTGATGACGATGCTGATGATCGTGTGATGACGATGTTGATGATCGTGAGATGACAATGCTGATGATCGTATGATGACGATGCTGATGATCGTGTGATGACGATGCTGATGATCGTGAGATGATGATGCTGATGATCATGTATCGTGAGGATCCAGATGATGATATTGTTGTAGCTGTTCAAGTGCTACAGAAGATAAAGACTCAATATTGAAGATGTCGATGTTCCAGTATTGAAGATGTTCCAGTAACTGCTTGAGTTACTAATGATGTTGAGAAAGCTTCCAATGATTTATAGATGTATCATGTATGATGTTGATGACTCCTTGCTCGTGCAGATACTGTTATAATATCCTTCTCGTTAAGGGGGAGTGTTGAAATATTGTAACTTCAAAGAATATTATATTTGTATATTATTTATTCCGGAGATGTTCCATACCTCCGATGTGATTATACTATAAATCCGGAGATGTTTATTCCTCCAATTTGGTTGTGGTAACTAGGGTTATTAGACCCACCATGTGGGGGTCGGCCCAGTCAGTTATAATGGGGTATTTAACCTAATGGTTAAATACGAGCCTACATGTACTTGTGTAAAATACATATCAGATTAGTGTATAAATAGAGGAGGTGTGTTCCTCATTTGATACACTCACACACTTGAGGATAGCGCACTTGTGGAGGAGAGGTCTGATATTGTGGAGGAGGAGATCATGTCTCAGGGTTTCATCTTTGTATATTGCTGGTCATCTATATTGAGGAAGCTTTGCTGGGTTTTCTACCCCATGAGGGTTTCCCAGGATAAATCTCTGTCTCTTGTGTTTATGCTATGCTTGTTGTTTCTTCAGTGATCCTGTATATGCTATTATTGTGAAATGGAATGTAATGCTGCTATTTCCTGTCTTAGCATATTAAATTTTAACAATAATGACCCCTAGGGGGTTGGAAATTCATTGGTAAATGTGTTGAGTGGGACCACACTCTATTTGAAGGCTATTATAAGGATCATATCAAATCTAATATCCTATTTTCAGAATTGTTCTGATGCCTTTCCTTCACCCTATTGTTCATCCCCCCTACCCTACTATACAAGGTACACTTCATATGGTAAGGATGACATTGTTATGACTGATTTTTATCAATTTTCTTGAGATATATCCACTATTGAAATCCTATAACAATAATAACAATTTGGTGTTATAATTATTGGGATCCGTAATAAGTCTCTTTAACTCCTAACTCCCCTTCAATGATATTTATGATTCATTGTTTTGACTCCATAAGGCATTGATATTCGTCGAGAGGTTTCTTGGGAAATGTGTTTGTGTATTGTCTAGGGAATCACAATTATCGTTCACCAAGTTCCAGGGAATCCCCCTTGGTCTTAGGAGTTTACCTAAAGTATTCAAGGAGCTAAGTTATGGTGACAATGGGATCTAGATTCTTCCATGCTTGCCATCACATTGTGATCCGTGACTCTATTGTGGGTACTATTTTGAGCGCTAACAAGTCTAACTACTAAAGTATTGAAATTATCTTATGTATGCAATTACAAAGTAATATAGATCCAAAATCGTCAAAGGAAGTTGAGTGATATACCTTGGGGATAAGAGTTGTAAAAAGTAGCATTAAAGGAGCCATGGAGTCTTGCAGTCCTTATAAAGAGAAAAATCTACAATCAGACCATATAGACAAATAATTTTTTGCCTTTCTGAAAAGTAGAAAGAACATGTAGAAGTTCCTTCGTATTTATCTCTTGATTCAAATATTTGTTACCATCCTCTGTAATTCGCCTAGGAAAATATGAGCATAATTTGATGATCAAACAATATTGGAGCCTGTAGGTTTTGTTGAAATATTTTGGAAGTGTTTGATACCCAAGCTTGTCAACCTCTTGAAATCCCTAATTACCTCACCTCCTTCATCAACAATTTACCATATTGTATTGGAACTCTTCCTCGATTTTGAAAATTAGTGAAATTATTTAATATCCCCATCTCCTATTTCTATCCAGATGGCCCTACTCTTCATTCTCTGGGATTCGTCCCTCTTCCAATAATTTCCTTTTCCCAATATCTAAATTCTTAATCCTCAAAAATATATCTTCATTGAAAACCCCACAATTATTGGTCCCAAATATTCTACTAAGTTCTTCCTTTGTTTCCTTGATTAGTTTTTCTCTTTTTTTTTATCTATTACCTTGCCCACACTGCAGACTTTTCTTTAACATATTTCGAATACCTTGCAAATTGTTCACTTGCAGTTCCCCTAGCATTTTCTTCAAAACGTATACAATTATTTAATACAAAAATTTAAAATTCCTACTCATTCATCCAACTAGGATGGAATTTGAAGGGAGTTCCAATCGTGGAATAATTTTCTCAAATTGAAGTAAAATAGGTCTATGATATTAAATCATGTTCTCCTAATCTAGGATATGTATCTATCTACTAGAAGTAATACAGGAGCTAAAACTAGGAACCTATCTAATCTTGTAGAGATTAACATCTATGCTTGCTATTGTTCCACCACGTAGGTATAAGATCTATAGGCTCAATATCAACAAACCCAATATATTCTAGCAACTGAATTAAGAAAATCAACCATCTTGTCTACTCGAGTTGATCCCCCCCATGCCTCTATTCTACTTGCTAACTCTTCTTACCAAGCTTTGTTACTAATAATTTTGATTTGTTTCTACCATAAATACCAAGTCATGAGTTAGTACGATACTTAGAAAATATTATGTTAGGTTGGACAATGATTTAGTGATTTAACGAGGATCCTCCATGGATTCACCTATATAAGTTGTGGCTAGAGTTTAAAATATAAGAGCTTGGATAGAGTAAAATTTAAATCATTATGGATGATGACAGTCCCCTCCTTTAGGCATTGAATTTGGTAAAACGTTTCCTAGAACCCCTCTCTTTCACCACATGTCCCATACCCATTTAGCACAACAAAACTTCAATCCAAGATTTTAGTCTAAAACTGCATGCATAAACTTGAAATGAGAGAATATGAGTTAGTTAGAGTTAGAGTAGAATTAGTCCAAGTAAATAAACCTGAAATGAGAGAATATGAGTTAGTTAGAGTCAGAGTAGAATTAGTAGAGAATACCAAATAAAATAATATGTAAATAAATAATAAATTAGTCCAAGTAATTAATTAATAAATATTATATATGCTAAATGTAATAGCAGCATGAGAAGAGATGCAACTCTTCACTATTACACTATATAATATATGCTGAGAAACTATGTAATTGAACATCATTGAAATATATAAAAATATTATTACATAAATACATTGTAAGAAATTCTCTTACAGATTATGCTTGTTTGATTGGGACTCTAGAGAGGTTTCTGAATTTGATGAGATACTTGGTGACAACCGAACCTTGTTCAATATTTTATCTTGAATAATTGTACCACGATTCAGTAATTACTTAAATAGTTGGTCACATTTACATTCAAACTTATCCATGCATAAGATTATGTAGATAAAAACATAATGATTATGCAAACATTGATTTCCGCAAGGATGCTTGCAAGGAGAACCTTTTTGAATTCCAATTTGATATTGTCATAATGAACTTGTGTTGTCATGTTGATCTATGATATTTTTGCATGCTTTGATATGTTATTATTCTTTGGTTTAAATGTGGCTTCCTTAGTGATAATCGATGGATCTTCAAACACTATTGAATCTTTGGCTTCATCGTAATCCAGGTTATTTGCCTTTATTTCCATCATTGTATTCTTTTGGACTTCCGCCTTTTACAACATCGTGATTAGGATCAGCTTTATTGTCTTTATCATTATACTCTTCTACGACTTCATCAATATTTTGTGCTTCATTATTATGATCCTTGAGATTGTCATCTCCTTTACAATCGATATTGACATCATGTTCAACAATGTTTGGGGCATTAGTATTTTTGGTTTCGTTATTGTCATTATCATCAATTTCTTCTCCAAAATCACCTTGATCTTCCACACTTTAGAATTTATTCTTGTCCCATACATATTCCTTTTCACTATCATCATTATTGTCTTCGTTATAATGTTTGTTGCTTTGGTTTGGAATCCTGATGTGAATTTTGATTCGTTCTTTCCCTATAGTTTCACTAGACATTTTTATAGATTTTATAGTTGGACCATTTATGCAACTTGTTTCTATTCCTTGTAAGAAACTACATACAAGAGTGGTAGAATATTTATTGATTTCTCGTGCATATGTATATTTATGGCATGTCATCTTATCTAAAGCATTGTGTTTGATACATCGGATCTTATCCTTCCTTGTATTTGATGGCACAATCCTTTGATGAGGGGGAATATAAAGAGTCAGTTGATATGATTTTTCATTTTTCTTTTAACTTGTGTGTCTTGGCGATCCTTTGGTGAGGAGGGATATAGGGATGTGATCGATATGGTTTTTCTTCTAGATTTTCATCTTCTACAACATCAAACTCAAGGCCCTTCAACAATCTAGTCACCATTTGTTGGAGCGGATTTTGGACCTATCTGGGAAGTCGCACGCAGGAGATGGACCATGTGACAATTCAACACTTGGCCCAAAATTGTGTGAAAGGAAGAAATTAGTTAGAAGTTAGTTAGGAGTTGTATCCACTTTGTAAAGGGATCCGCCCATGTATTGATTTATAAATATGTAGGATATATGAGGGTACGAAGTCTCTGTGGTGTGTGTGTGTGTATTTCTAGAGAGCTTGTAGTAGCTATTGTGTTGTCATTGTAATGTTGGTAGTTGAAGACTGAGTATTGATGTGCTCTGCGCAAGCTAGGTAGAACTGTTCCAATGATAATACAATTGAGAAACTCTGGTTGCAGTACTCTATGTTTATGTTCGATGTGATGAATGCTTGTATCTGCCATGCATAGTTAGTTTCATGTGATGTTGTTATGAATGTTACTTTTGTTATTGTTAAGTAACGATATGTTGTGCGTTAAATGAATGAATAATGGATTTATCGAATGTTTGATTCACATCCCTTCAGCACTGTAGAAACTTGGTTCCTGTAGTCCCCTCTGATACCTCGGGTGAGACGTCATTTGTTCGCAGGTGATTCCGAAAGGGTCGGTGTCTGGATTTTGTTGGTGTGATTTATGTTGAACTTTGGATCTGCCCATGCACCAATACCAGTGTGTTGTTGGGTGTTGAACTCGGCCATACATTACAAACATCTTCGCATTTAAACATGGATGGTGTAGTGGGTTCATGAGAAAATTATTCCTTCAGAACAAGCCAGGTAGTGTCTTTAGCCACTAACCCATTTACAACATAGTCCCCTTCTTCTTCATAGGCTTCTTCATCATTTTCTCTCGTCATTGGCTATGTTTGAGCAATAAAATATTTGGGGTCTGATCTTGCTACAGGTTCTTCCTTGATTTCATCTTCCTTGGCTCTGTCTTCATCAATTGTGTCTTCCTTTTTGCTTTCTTTTTCACTGTTTTGTTTGAGATGGTTTTTTTTATCTTTTCCTCGAGAAGCGTAAATATTTCTTCACATTTTTTCCACCCTTCATTTATTTCTAAGATTCCTTCAAAGAATTTGTCCATAGGAGAAAATATTGCCATTTTCGAAGACATGAGGATTTATCAAAAAATTAAAAAAATATAATGATAATAACAATTATTATTAAAAATTAATAATAATATTATTATTCTTCATATATATTTTTAATGTTAAAAGAAGGGTTTAAATAAATATTATTATTAATTATTTAAAAGAATATAAAACCATGTGAAGGAAAATTGAAAACCATGTGTTGGTTTGTTGGTTTTATAAAACCACGTGCTTGGTTTCGCTCTAATACCACTTGTAAGAAATCTTCTTACATTGTATTTATTAGATAATATTTATATAATTTTATGATAATAATTTACATTGAGAGATTGTAATATATAGGCTAAGCCTACATAGGGTTGTAATGCTTCAATATCAAGCGAGGTAACAATTGACCTAAATATTAATAATTAATAACCTAATATCTAATAATAAATAAATTAATATGTATAATAGTTGCAATATACTATTAGGTATATTACATTCTTTGTTGCATATGAACCGCCTACATCTGCTTCCACGTCTACATCATCATCAGATATAGAGATCCATTTTGAAAAGGAAACCATTCCCCCTCTCCTTTAGTTGTGGTTGTTGTAGATGGGACCTTTTCTTTTTTCGCCCTGTAACATACAAGGTATGGTTGTAATGGATACCCTCACTTTTCTAGGACTCACCCTCAAGATGCTTGTATGGTACTTAACCCCTCCATACTCGAACGTTACCTTGAAATCATATGCTCACAATAATTTCACACCCTTCGCTCCTACAAATACCTCACCATATGAGATCTCATGGAAAGATTCACCTACCACAATAGGATCAATAGTCAAAGTTGGATCACCACAATTGCAAATAGCAAGCGTCGACAATCCTAAAATGATGAACATTAAAGATCCACCCTGTACACCCCATGTTCAAGTCCCCCTCCATCCGCTTTGTGTGAAAGTGAAAGTGATTCCACTAATCTTTTCCTGACCCTCCCTAAGCTTATGAAACCGTTTCCTCCACCTACAAGCATTTCCCATGTTCAAAACTCATCAACATTGGGAATACTCTACTCCTCAAGTAGAGCCCCTCAAACCTAAAAATAAATCCCTATGCATGAGTTATGTGTTTTCCATATGCTCTCATTTTGGTCCTTATGCACACCATTTTTCTGCACTCCCATGATTATGGACTACCCTAGTTATTGATCACCAATCCCCCTCCCACATAAATGGGACAAAGGCAGCCGCCCTTGAACCTCTTGCAAACAACTTTGTTTCGATGTTAATTGAGGTTCCTACCACTCACTCATGTTCAATATGTGAGTAGAGTGATCATTTCCTACCTCCAAACGCTGGTACAGTTCCTCCTGTAGCACTCATCTATTATCTATCTCTTGCTCCTACATTAGCCACATCCTAGAACGAGCATAATTCCTTAACCAATTAAGGAAACTGAGCGACATATATCCATCTCCAACAAACCTCGTCTCACCCCAGGAAGATACCTTTCCACCATCACATGCTACGACTTGTCATGTTGACATGTTCTACATCTACTCATCATTCACATCATGACACATGGCATTTAATAATCATCATTAGGTGTTAACACCAACATACCACTGGTGCACAAACCTGCTCTCCCTCAATGGGCCGAGTCTTATTCCTCATATACAGTCTCCAACTCCATGGGATCATATAGCTCATTAGACACATCACACACATATGTTGCTTCCTATGTAAGCGTTGCTAGTCTAGTTCCTACCCTATTGGAGCCAACTCTCCTAATAACTTCCTTGATCATCTCTTTCACTCAAATGAGGATATCTTGAAAGCCATGACTGCTCCTAAGACTCCATGGGACCATATGCATCATCGTTCTTAGTTTCTTCCTGATAACACATTCAAGCATACCAAGGTGGCTGAACAATATACCATCAAAACCAATGATTTTATCCCTTCCAACCACAACAGTTGGTTAAAAAATCCCATTCCTACACTTGATGCTTTTAAAGAAGGCAACATGATCAACATTTCACCTACCATCCTAATGGATATTTCTGTTAGCACCAACATCACTAGAAACATCTTTCTTTGAGTATTTTTTTCTCAACGGGAATTCATTGCTTACAAAGCTTTGTTCCAAGAGTTTTGGGAAATATTTTCTTTGTCATATTTAGAAATTCCATGACTTGATCCTGCCATCATCGAACATCATATCAACACACGGACAAACCCCTCTTTAGTATGATATCAACAATGGCATTTATATCCACCCACTATCAAAGTAGAAATTGATAAATCTCACCAAACTAGGTTTACATATTGCATCACCTACACATCTTGGGTATCCATTCTTGTCCTTGTCATAGTGGGTGAAGAAGTATTCATGGACCAACTTTTCATCCATGTTCTTGACTACTAGAATGTTCCTATTATTCGCATGACTCTCATGATATTTTTTGTCAGGTTAAACTCTTTGGGGTTTGAACAAAAGGGAGAGACCCATTTAAAAATCTATTCAATTCCATCCATTATTGTTGTACATAAGAAACAAACTTTTGTAATTAGAGTTGCATTACATTTTAATCAGTTTACGCTTGCATTTGAGTATCCTTATCTATATGTATGAATGGAGTATCCTATTATTTTCAATATATTATTGGCATCTATCATTGCTATGAGCTTCTTCATAGCTCATCCTTCATCCCATAGTAGCATAATTCAGCCGTATTGGTACTTCATGTACGAAAATTCAGAACAAATTTGAATTTGTCGAATATTCGGTGTAGGTGTAATATGGATACATATGATTAGTGGTCAATTAAATTTTGAAAACCAATTAAAAAAAACTTTAATTATTTAAAACTATAAAATAGAAATACCATTCAATTTCATAATAATAATAATAATATATGTTTAAGGTCACCGCCAAGGGAGACACCAATTTGGTGTATGAGACCCCCTTGTTTGTGGGACAAGGGACCCACCTCTACACAACGATTTAACTGCTAAAGTCTACAGAGGTGTACACACCCTACCCCCCTCCGGATTTGAACCTGTTACCTCTTAGGAGGAAATATATGCTCTTAACCGTTAGGCCCACTCAGGCTGTAGTTGTCGTCTCTCACACTTTCACACTTCCAAATTTGAAGCTGTTGAGATTTTATATTTTTGTTTTTTAAATATATGTTAAATTTTATTATATAATGTCTATGTATATTTATGGTATATTTGTGAATATTTGATTAAACATATTATATATAAGCAAGCTAATTTTGTATTTTATTCGTATTACATATTTTCATTACATATTTTTTCCGTATCAAATCGTATGTGTATCCGTATTTGTACTCAAATTATGCTACTATGCTTCATCCTTCTTTTCATGAAAAGAGAAAAATCACTCAGGATTAAAATATTCCATTTTGTTATGTTGCAAGGTATCTAACAATATTTTAATGTTTTCAATGAGGATTATTTTATAATTGTTGTGGCAAATGAAATTATAATTTTGAAGAAATTTTATGAGGAGTTTGTTTATAGTCTTTAATTGCCTTAGCCCCTTGTAGAAAATATCAATTGGATTTGGTGGAAAATAACTTCAAAATAATGAAGAAATTCCGCTAGAAGTTTGTATTTGTTGTCACATGAATAAGACATTTCTAACATTGATCTAATGTGCAATATTATCAATTGATAAGCTCCTTCGTGGCATGATTAAAAAGCATGTTTCCCTTGGTAATTATGAGATCAAATGAAATATTATTTAGAATGCTTATTTAAATGTCTATTTTTTATTGAGTATGTGTCATCTTCATTTAATAAATACACAAAAAAATATTTTCATTGATTTATGTGCCATTTCTATTTAATATATATATATATATATATATATATATATATATATTTGGTTATTTCCACTAAAAACACATATTTCCATATTATTGTTGTGATTGGAAACACACACACACACACACACACACACACACACATATTGATGTTGAGGGATATTATAACCCATATTTTTTAGAATAGGGGTGGCAGGAGGGGGGGGGGGGGTTATCATTAACTCTGAGGAAAACATTGAAATAGTTTATTCCTGGAGCATCGGAATAGATGCAAATAATATGGCAGAAGCCTATGGTTTGTGGCAAGGACTGAAACAATTGCGTTCTATTGGAGTAAATGAAGCTATAGTGTTCGAAGACTCTAGATTAATAATTCAAGCTTTGAACGACACTAGCCTTCCCAATAATGCTACTCTTCTCAAAACTAATGATCTTGTTGTCAATTAAATTGTGCAAAGATTCCTTCCCCCCTGAGAAGGTTGGTCATATGTCGGATTGCTGAGCTAGAAAGGTGCTTAGGACTATGACGTATGGTTGGATAGGTGGTTGTAATTGAGTGTTGCACATGAAATATGGTAACACTCTAGTTGTTGGTATTAATTGGCCTCTCCGGATGGAGGCTCTTGGAGGTGGATTCTTTGTTCGCTCGTGTTGGGTCTGTTGCTCCGAACGCTTCGAACGCTTGAAGCTCTTAATCTCGATGTCATTTCAGCAGGCCCCTTCCATCATTCTGATGAAGAGACGATGGGATTTTTCAGATTTGGATTGTGTGAAATTCTGGTTTTTAAATACACATGCTCTCTTTGGTTTCAATCAATTTTGGGTATTCTGTCATGTCCCAAAAATTTGCATTGGGTCACAATGGCCTAAACCACTTGGCCATATTCATGATAGTCCATCAAATTGATGATAAGGGTCAAATAATTACCAAGAATGATGTCTAAGTTAGTAATAATTTAAAATTAGATCCAAGTGGACAAGGTGGGTCACATTAAGATAAAATTCCCAATTCAAAGTTTGTAATATTCCCATCCAAATGAACTATCATGGAGGAAAATTACTAGTTTCCAAGGTTGGGGGTGGAAGCATTAAAAGTTGGAGTAAAGGAGCTACAAGACCCAAAATGACCTTAGACTTACAAACTCACATTAAATGGTTCAATTAAATAATAATACAAAGAAAATAAGGTGGCATTGGACCATGAGGGCACATAAGAGGTTGTGGGACCCACTTGTGGCAAGATTCCCCACTACACTTGGCATGATTGTCTCACCAATTCGAGTTCAAGATGAAGGGTAACATACTTGGGGTATTTTAAGAGGTATTATTCATGGCATGAGTCATGTAAGTTCGAATTGGAGTGGAAGAATAATTCCCATGGAAGAGGAAGAGGCATCTTAGAAGAATTGTGATACTTGGGCTAGATTCCCTAACTCTATGACAAACAATGATGAAGATGCTATGACACCTATGACACAAATCAGACCTGAATACTGACATATGACATATATGACATGTTAGGGCTAAAAATAACATCCAAGAAGGTGCACAAGGGAGTCAAGGAAGCCAAAGAGACACCCATTCGAAATGAGGGAAGATGGAGATTAGGAATTGTGGACAAGTGACACACATTGGAATCTCTTCCCAACTTGAGTTGGAATGAATTTTTTGGAAGGAATTTGACCCATGGAGGACTTGAGAAATTTATAAAACAAAAGAACAAAGAATGAGAGTATCTTTTGATCATTTTTTATTTGCATCTTGCAATTTGGAGAGCTTCTAGCTTGTCCATGCTAGTGGAGTGTTTACTCTACTTCCCTTAGTACCAATTTCAAGGGTGAAAGATTACCACCCTAATTGGAAATTGGAGAGGTCATTTAGACCTTTCATTTGGAGCTACAATGGAGTTATTAGTTGTAGGTTTAAGCTACAAGGCAGCTCGTGGTTCTTTCTTCTACAACTTGTTCTCATCTCTATCACACATTTCTTGCATATTTTTGCTCATGGAGGAATTGTGCCTTTGGTGAGATGCCGATCTATTTGTGAGAGTCCAAGAATCTAAATTTATTTGTATTCTGATATATATACTCTGTATTTTATGCTCAGAAGACTCTCAGGTCGAAATACCAAGTTAAACTATGTAAAAATACCAAACAATGCATAAATGGTGTCATTTTCCCTATATCTTGTTGTTGGAGCTTGAAGAGGCTTTATTTCGAATTGTGTCAATCAATATATGTGATTTTGTTGATGTATGGAGTGTCATTAATGTTCTGAATAATTTTCATTAACATTGCACAAGTCCTTGGAACTTAAATTTTGAATTTCATAACAAGTGGTGAAGTTTACCATCATTTCCCCCTATGTGAAGACATGTATACAAATCTATGATTTATGGGAGTTGTAGAAGCCTATAGAAACTAATTGATGATGCATTGGGGAGACCATTGAAGTCCTTTATCAGTACCATGTCTCTGTTCTGAAACTTGGGAAGGTCTTACAGCATTTGGGAAGCCATCTTTGTCCCCTACCCTTGGGGGTTTGAACCTCGAATTTACTAGTAAAATTCCCCAACTTCTCCTGAAGTTAAATGAATGTTGTAGAAGTCTTCTGATAGTGTCTAAGAACCCATGAGGTTCATTTTTATGTCTTAATACCATTCATATACCTTCATAGCCAATTCTAAATCCTCAGGAGTCTTTTGGAGCCATCTACACTTGGTGGTTTCAACATCGATTTTCCTAGTAATTCTACCTTTCATTCTCTAAGTGTAAATGCCAGTTGCTAAAGTATTTGTAAAGTGTCCAAGAATATAATAGATTATTTAATGTGTCCAAATATATCTCAATCCACTCCATACACCATTCAAAAATATTTGGGATCATTTGGGACAGTTTGGGGCTTTACTAGTCCAAGTTTTGAAAATTGACTAAATTGGGAAAATTCCAAATTGGGGATATTACATATTCCTCCTCTAGCTGCTCCAGGAAGAATTTTTATCTTTCTGTGTCTGTGAATTTGTGAATTGGAAGATTGGTAGTGACCGATCCTCTGTGGCTTTAGGCCGTTCGCTCATGGCATCTGATGGTGGTGCTGGACAGGAGAGGGATTTGAAGGTTCACTGCCTAGAAACTAAGGTCCGCAGGCTCAAACAGAAAATTCGAGATCAAAACAGACTCTTCAGTCGTTTGGATGAGGAAGCTGGGAGGCGTTTCGAGATGGTTGACAAGGATCTGATTCAAATCAGGAAAGACTTCAATGATGACTTGCGGCAGGAAGAAAGAAGGATTTCTGGCCAGGAAGCTCTCAATTTGGATTTATCTGAAAGAATGATAAAGTTGGAGATGCAGGTGGGAAGGCTTACTCTGGACTGGAAGATTCATCAGGAAAGGGAGCTGCAACACTCAAGCCTCAAGAATGGTGACGTTGATGCTGCTCATCTTAGACTCCAGAAAGCTCGTATGTCTAGTTAGTTTGTTAGTTATGGCTACTCCTTTAATTTTCAGTACTTACTATGTTTATAGTTGTTTGAACATGGGAATTTTGGAATCTGTTATTTCAGACTTGACTGGTATCCCCTTATACCATAAATTTTGTATCTCTCTCAGTGACTTTGTCACTATTTTTCTAATATAAATCCATACCCGTTCTTGTCTAAAACAAAACACATATTTTTTAGAATATTATAACTAGTATAGATCCATTTAAACTATACTTATTAAGTATTGAGAATGATTCAATTTCTTGAGATGTATTTTTTTTTTTAATTTATAAAAAAATTAAGATAAAAAATTTTATACCTCGTGAAATTAGATCCCTCTTAGTGCTTAATAGATTTGGGTTTAAGATGGATCTATGTTGGTTTTATTTATTTTTATTATAAGTCGACATGAATGTTTTAGATGACATGGGAACATTAAGTTACTTAATGTGATAAACATGACAACATCTCCCCTGTACTAAGTTGTAAGCACCTCGCTTCTCTCGGTGCAATTAATATTAATAAAATATGCAATTGTATATTTCATAGAGCAAATATTAAAGATATAAATAATAGATTTTGAAAAAATACATTTAAAAAAATACATTTTAAAAAGGGAGTAGTCTATTTATTCTATGTTTTGGACCTTACGATGTGTTTTGGTCGGAATTCGATAATTTGTTTTAGTAAAATCCAAATTTGGAAGTGTTTAAGTTGTGTTTTTGAATCCATAAATAGATTCATCACCTTCACATACAAATATGCCAGCCAAAATATGCAATTTCCATAACTAATAGATGTGATTCAAAGAGTTTTTAAAGCTTTCCAACCGAACTCCTAACAAAATAAGACATAAAATATGCTTGGAAAAGGTAAGCAATGTAAAATGATTTGTAATTTCCCAAGAAGATCATTTTCTTCTAATATAATAAATTGTACTCTATGTTTGAAAGGAAAAAAATTCCATTACTCTTTAATTAAACTACACTATATATACTTAAATGCACCATTAACATACTAATTATAAAACTTTTTTGTTGATATAAAAATTCAAATGTATTTTATAATAAAAATGTTTTGAAAATATATTCTTTTTTTCAAGCAGAAAAACGGTACTTCTGTTATTATGATGGAATCAAAAAGTACATTTCATATAATGGATCACAACAAGAGATAATCCCACATAGCGCCCTCTGCTTTTTGACAAAAAAAATCTTACAAAGATTACAAACCACCCACTTCCAAACATTAATAATAAACTACAACGGTTCTTTGTACAACCTCCAAAACACAATTCCAACAAGAATAATACAAAATTGTCCCAAATAGTAACCAAAAATGTATCAAGCATTTCAGTGAAGAAAAAAATAGAGTCCTCATATTCCAAAGAATCCCCAACAGTCCCATATATTACCCTTTTGGAGAGAGAATCAACATCAGAGTTAAGCTCAAGATAAATGTGCTCAGTTTTCAAATCATGGAAGGATGGCATAACTTCTTCAGTCCTCAAGCATCAATGATACAAAGATAGAACTTGAAGAGAGCCAATATGATTGGCCCAGTATAACTTTGTTTTCATATGGAAAGTATTTACATTCTTCATAGCCATAAAAAAAACTTGATCCCAAAACTTGGTCACAAAAACTAGTCCATCACCTTCAGCAAAGAAAGCTTAACAATCTTCAAAATACAAGATTCCTTTAAAAAGATTTAGGATTACTTCATCAGTATTTATCCCTTTTCAGTGTTCCATCCATTTCAAATATAAGATCATATGATCCTTCAAATAGATTCTCAAAAATTGCATAAAAAATCCAAAAACATCAAATAAAATATGCATGAACTCCTGAGAAACCCTCGCACGAGAACTTCATGGAGGATCTCCGAAAACAGATTGACCTTGATCTACTAGTTTACTTGATCTTTCTTGCAAAATGAATCTTTCACCACATTCCATGTTCAACCCACTTTTAGATAGTAAATCAACTTCCTTATTCCTTTCCCCGAAGATGTGAGTGAAAGTGATCTCTTCCATACTTAATTTTATAGATTTTAGCTATTCTAGTATAGGTTGTAGAAAAATATTATGGCAGTGATGTTGTTCATTTAACTAGTAAATTGCCACTTTTGAATCTCCAAAAACTTGCAACTTCTTTATGCTAAGCTTGACTACTAGAAATAAAAGAAGCTGAAGAGCATACTTTTCGAATATAGTTGATTTGTTTCATCACAAAGCCGAAGTGCTTTCAATTTCTATATTTAAAATAAAAAAATATGATAAATACAAGTACTTTGAATTTTACTATTTCAAAATCTAATTTAAATTAAAAAATCTGATAAAATAAAACAAAAATTGGATTTGCACTTGATTAGTTGCTCCCCTACTCTGTGAGTCCTGTATGATTCACCATGAAGGCATGGAATCATTGAGAATCAAATGCTTTAAACTAAGGGTGACATTTATGTTTTTTCTTGTTACATTGATAAGTGTTTATATACTAGCACAACCACTTAACTTGTGGCTAGTGAACACCGATAGGTCACAAGTTAAGTGCCACAAACAAATCAATTGTTCTCTATGTGTACTTACAAGAACTGCCTATTATCCATGCATCAACGGCGAGTTATTCATACATCAACTACCACTTATCCATGCATGACTACTATATATATATATATATTTAATAATTGTTTATTTCAAATTTGTTGGAATGACGACCATAAAATCAATATGGACAGTACACTTGTCCCATCCTCCTTTAATTTAGGAAAAACATATGAGCTAGTCCACCCCAAATTCTAAGATAAAAACACTGTACTAGCTCCTATGCTTTTCCTAAATTAAAGGAGTATGGGACAAGTGTACTGTCCATATTGATTTTATGGTCGTCGTTCCAAATTTGAAATAAACAATTATTAAAAAAAAGAATATAAAAAATAACTATCGGTCGATGCATGGATAACTCATAACTCATGCCTGGATAACACGTAGTGACAACTAGTTTAACTAAAGAAGGTAACGGGTAGTTGAGGCATAGACAACATGTGATTACAACTAAGCATGGAGAACAAGTAATAGATAACTTGTTCATGGCACTTAACTTGTGACCTATTGGTGTTCACTGGCCATAAGTTAAGTGGTTGTGCTAGATCGCAAGAGGATGAGACACGTGTATTTTCCAGATTAATTTTATGGCAGTCGTTCCAAATTCAAAATAAATAATTATATAAAAAAAATTATAAATAACTGGTAGCTGATGCATGTATAACGAGCAGTTTGTGTAACTACGCATGTAGAACAAATAACTTGTTTGTGTCACTTAACTTGTGACGTATCAGTGTTCAACCACCACAAATTAAGTGGTTGTGCTAGTTTTACTATACATTATAAACAAGAGAAATAGTTGCAAAGCAGCTAGTCCCTGCTTTAAGATTATGTTTATAGTTAAGATAGTGTTTATATGTTTATAATTTTCTTATTATATTTGATATTATTTTTGTTACTTAAATATTTTTATTCATATTTTTAATTTTAAAAGAGTTAGTCACTTTCTTTGCAATTAAAGTGGTGTTAAAATTCTAAAATTTCTAAATATGATATATATACAACTAAACTTAAGTATGATAAATGTGTGTCTATATTTACCATTTTAAAATATATATATTATGTCAAAAAATAATATTTTGTAGAACCATTAAACTAATTAAGTATTATTATAAGTTCAAGGTGAATAATATTTAAAATTTATATTTAATAGAAAAAAAAAGTATAAATAATAGAGTGTTAAATATTGATAATCTTATATTGTATTAATTAAAAGTACATATGTCAATACAAATATAATATATATATATATATATATATATATAAAGTTTGTGTAATCACAAAAGTTTATATATATTAATGCTAAGTCAAAAGAAAAAAATGTATATTAAACAAACTTATAGTCATATATTCTTATTAATTAAAAATATATATGATAATAGAAAGACAAACATATGTTTATACATTGTCCATATATTATAAAAAAAACTTTGTATATTAGTGTTAGGTTAAAAGGAAAAAATGATTACAATTAGTTCATAAAAAGTATTTTAAATATATACATATCATTGATTGAGTTTTTAAAATTAGAAATTAATATCAATAAGACTAATTTACAAATAAATAAAATTATTTACTTCTCACAAATACAAAGCCAATTGCTAATTGCAAATACTTTGTGGATACCCAATTTTTAATCTTCATGAAATACTTTGTGGATACCAAGTTTTTAATCTTCATGAAGGGAGATCATAAATCTTTAATTATTAAGTTATATGTTGAAGACCCATATAAGTTAAATTACAAACACCCTTTATGACAACACGATGTTTCTACTTTTCCACTGGTGAAGTGAATTACCTCAATTGTACATTTACAAAAGAACAACTTCCTGATGAACTCTAAGCTCTAAAGTTGTTTGAACACAACAAATAGAATGATCTATTTAGTGTTAAAAGAGTGTTGCGAATATTACCTTAATGCTTCTTAATAAGTGGGATGACAATCAGGCACGAAATAAAAAATGTAGCAACCTGAAATCTTGGAGGTGGTTTAAACTTTTAAACCATCGAAGTATACTTTTAAGTATAGTGGAAAAAAATTATGCTCATAAGCTTTTTATCCTTATCCTTAAGTTGGGTATACCCGTTGAAATGTCATATTGTCTTACAATGGTTCACATACTTCTGCGATGTAACACCCATGCTTTAAAATAAGTTCTATTGTGTTTTAAAGCTATATTCATGTCTACATGGGAAATTTGACTTAACTTAGCAGAAAATTAATCCAATTTGTTGTTATTGGAGTAGAAGCGCCTATTGATATTTCCAATAAATAATGAGTCTAAATCTATTTGCATAAATATAAAAATGGTCAAAGGTACTAATTATGTTCTCTCATGAAGCCAACATTGTTAACCTTAAGTTTATATTGAGTAAAACTCCAATCAAAGTAAGATATGAGTATGATTGTAAAAGTAATGTCCAAGTCTTGGTATAAGTGGGATTTTGGGTATTACCTAAATAAATTGTTTATGTTAATTTGTAGTACCTATGCATTATTTCTTCCTAAGTTATAATTCTTAGTAAGCTCTTTGTTCCCTGTTCCCTGTATTTTTTTCCATTATGTGGGATTTTAGTTATAAGTCAATCTTTTTGTAGTTTTATTTTTGAGATGAGCAAAATAGTGTTGAGAGTCCAACACGTATATGTATTTTCTGAAGGATTCAAGTCAATAATATTGTGTCCTAGTTGCATATGTTTCTTTCTGGTTGTCTTGTTCTCCATGAGGCTCAGAGTCAAAGATACATTGCGGCAGAGCATTTGGGCCTTGCTTTAGGAGTGCTGCGAAGAGCAATTTCCAAGGGAGGTTGCCTTGTAAGTTTGAGGTTTGTTGAATATTTATCTAGTTATCTACAAACCATATTATGTAGTTAAATATATTAACCGTTTAGGTATACACATTTAGCATGCATGCATGAGGATCTAATTTTTTTTATGATGTTATGGAATGTATGCCTTCGCAATATTTTTTAGGAATATATATTAGGCATGTATGTGAATCTATTTTCCATTTTAGGTGAAGATTTCTTGAAGCATATTTTCAAGCAAGAGATTGACGCTCTTGATCAGATGGTCATAAAGTGTGAGCATGAAAACCAAATTATTCATAAGGCATGATAATCTACCTTCTTTGGATGAGCCTGTTTTGGAAGGGAAGAAAATTATAGCACCAATAGCATATAGGCCATTTGGATTAGGCAAAGAATTCCTTTTCATAATGTGACTTGTGGGGGCATTGGAGGTGTCATTCCTTGTTACCCTTATTGTTTCCACCACTAGAATGCAATAAATCGTTTTGGTGCTAGTATTCCAAGGCAATAATGAGGCTTCCCATTTGAGTATGTATGCTATGGATTTCCTAGACTTCAAATTATATGCAGGTAGCATAAGGTGTTGATTTGAGAGGATTTATCTAGTTATCTGAATTGTTATAATACACTTCTGGATGATGGGAAGCTTCTTTGCTTCCATTTTTCAAGAAAGTTGATAGTATTTTTTTGTGGGTAATTAGTATTGATTTCTTTTGTAATCTAGTGTAACTACTTAAAGAATTAGATCACGTTGCACTCATTATAGCAATAAATAAAATGATCCAAACTAATAGTAATAATATAGCTTAAATATTATTTTATAATCTATAATTGAGTTTTTCTTTTTGAAATAACATATATTACGTATTATGTGGCTGGTGCATACATAATTATTATTGGATAATGACATAGATTTGAGCCATGAGAGTTGAATAATTTTCACTTTTATTACTTTGCACAAGTTAAATGGATGGATTTGTGTAAATTTTACAAGGCTTATGTTATTTTTGAGATTGATAATTGTATTTCCTTTTTGCATATTGTATATTTCCTTTTGAGATTTAGTGACTGTGCCTAGATACTCGTATCTCTATGGTACCAGAGAATTTCCAGCAATAAAATAACTCAATTTGTGGTTTGATTATAAGGAATCTATTTCTGGTTCCTGTACTAATAAAAATCCCTAACAACCAGCGGCTATTGTTTGAAAATAACACTTGAAACATGTTAGCGGACAACACTTTGATCCAAAGGTAAATTCCCATTCTTTAAATTGGTAGGTTCCCCATAAACCTGTTTCAAGTGAGTACGATGTTCCCCTACCTTCTGAGCTACGTCACTAATTATATTATACTCCACGGTCCAGATGAATAAGGTATTGGGGTACCACCCGCATCCACATATAGGATAGAAAAGTAGTTCCCACCCCACAAAACCCCGTGCAATAAAGCTAGTTTTTTTAATCGGAAACGGTGATTTGAGAGCGAATGATTAAGGTAGGAATTAGCGGTTCCTAGGAGATATGATATGTTATAAAATTGTTTTGTTTTTACAGGTGGTGGCCCTGCCCTTGCTCTTTGCCTTTCGAAAAGCCTAGAAAAGCCAACTTCACTGCTTTCTATGCTAATTTTATTTCCTCTGCCTATAATGCCCTATGCGTTGTAACCACAATTCACTTCTACCTTCACTTCGCCTAGCATATAAATAATATCCGTTCATTGGCAGGTGCACCCGCAGAATAAAATATAAAACAACAATAAGTTAATAAATAGATGTTGGAGGATATATTGGAAAAGTTTGCTCGACTCTGCCATATAAATATCAAGGCTCATACATCAGAATTACTATTTCTGAAAGTTATTAATCTGTTCGCGGAGTTTTTAAATATATATATATATATATAATTGACTTGAGTTTCGTGTTAATGCGTGGAGTTTTATGTTTGATGCTTTCCTAAAAGGCTCCAAATATTAGGCCACCTGCATACCTTCACATACCTCCTGACAAGCCATCTATGAACCTGCATGTGAAACAGCTGGCATGACAAGACATTACCCGCTGCTTCTAGAAAACTCTATCAATTTTCCTTTATTTTCTTAAGTTTTTTTTTTAACCTGCTTTTTGATCGCGAACGGTTGGCCTCTCCTAAGTCCTTGCAGACTTGCAAGACCCACTCTTCCATTGTCCTTTGTTCCCTGCTAACTGGATTGTGTACGGCTCGGCTTGGCACACTCTCTCTTGTGGCTGAGCTGGGAGGAATGGAAACATTGGCATCTCTGGAGTAGTTATGCATTCAACAGATTGAATGCCGCTAGTTTAGTGTATATTATGTATTAGTCTTCCATGGTCTTCCTGTATCTTGTATGGTCTGCTTGAATCTATTTGTTATGTATGTGTTGTCTTGTTCGGTAATAAGAGGTTAAGGCAAGCATCACATAAATTTTTATTTTTTTATTTAGGAGGAGCCCACACAGATTCAATCCCAGCTGCACGACGAGATATCCACCCACATCCTGGCCGATTCTGGAAAATTACAATGAATAAAACTATTATGAATCTTACTCTAGAATTTTCCAACTGAGACATGCCGAAAGCAACGACTTTAGCATTTTGGGGAAAGTGGAGCATCACAGCTCTATTTAATGGAATGTACTTACTTTTACCAAATTGCCACATACATTAATTTTCTTATGAATGCACAATGTGAATTATTCTTACTTATTTGTTGTTATTGCAAAAATGTTCTATAATAAATTTAAATCCCTGGCCTGATCAAATTCAGATTCAGTTAGCTAAGTTAGCTAAGTGACGTTACTTTCGCTTAGGTAAGACCACCCTTTTGCGTAGGCAAGGTCTTACCTTTCCCATAGGTGAGGCACTTACCTTCGATATTAAGAAACCTGTCTATCTCCTCACCCATGAGGGTTTCAATTCCCAAACATGAATGAAATTCAGAAGAACCTTGGACTCATGAACATGTTTTCTAAGTGGTGCCTCAATCATGATTGTTTTTGTATCTCCGTTTTATTTTTGGTATTTTATGCATGGAAGCTAAACTGCAGCTCAATATCACTTCTTGGGAAATTTGATTAAAGAATTCTATCGCCTTTGCAAACTTGGTTTTCTTCTTTGCATAAAAAATTCTATAATCAATTCCTCAGGTAAGATCTCTCATATATCTCATTTCTTTACCATTTTTATTTAATCCTTTAGATGTTTTAATTTTTACCTTTTTTATTTAAACCGGGGTTATAAAAATAACTTATTTTACCTGTTTATCAAATGATTATCACAATACTTAGAACTTTGCAGATTGCAATGAAGCATCCACTTCTAGCGTTGCAAATGATCCTAAAAGCTATGGAATTGTGGAAAGACAACAAAGCACTAGTAGCATCATCATATGTGTAAAGTATGAGAAAATAAATAAATGAAAAAGGAAACCTGTATACAAAACTTGACAAGAACTATTCTAGTGTTATTACTATGGAGATGGATAGCAGAGCATATATGATAGTAGTGGATAGCAAGATTGGCGATATGTAACTATTATATAGAGCATCTCAAGTTTTTCTTGTACGAGCAAGGGCAATTCTTACATATCACAATTATGGGAGATTTGACAAAAAGGGAAGTTGGCTTTATATCAAGGTAAATTAGGCGCTTCATCCCTATAGATTTTATTTTCTTAGGAGAACAAATAGAAATGACAGTAGTTTGATAGAAGTGTTGTTATTTAATAGTATTCCATCATATCAAACAACCTTATTTGGAATTGCATTTCTTTGAAAGCACTCTTCCATGGAAAGCATACATGCCATGTCCTTTGAGCCCATACTTGATATGAAGGTTAGATGAAACTTGTCATACGCTTAATCTAGGCTGAAGAGAGACTCTTCTAGCCAAATCACTTTCCAAGCAGAGCATGCATGAGGCAATGCAAATTGCTAGCTGTAACAGTGATACAAAACCTAAATATTAATTGGTTAAGCATGTAAGCTTAAGATATTGATGAAGCAATGCTATGAATTCTCTATTGTTATAATTAGTTTTTTGAAATTATTTAAATTTCTACAAAATGACTAGTTTTCTCAATTTAAAAAAAAAGGTAATGTTGCAGGAATATTGAAAATACATTCTTCAATGTCTGCCGCACTTGAGGGCAACAATGTTTCAGAGCAATAATGCAATATGGCAACAATGCAATATAGATAGGGACGTCTCAGAGTAACACTGGAATATGGATGATGAATATGGTGGAATATGGATAAAGATGCAAGATTATTGATAATACATACCTCAACTTCTACCACACACCTGAGGGAAACAATGTATCGTACCAACAATGGAATATGGACAACAATGGAATATGGACAGGGAGGGGATGAATGCACAAATTGAGAATTGAAGAAGTTTCGAGAGTCCGCTTTATTGCAATTTTAAGTTTATTTTAATGACATCTGGTATATATTTTGAAGTTTCGAGAGTTAAATTTATAGCAATTTTAAGTTTATTTTAATGAACTTGGATATATATCTTGAATATCTCGAGATTATATCAACTAACATATTTCAATTAACATATTTGTAAAATCCAGATCAAGATTCACATATTTCAACTAACATATTTACAAAATCTAGATCAAGATTCGCAGATTGTGTAAATGTAAGTAATGTTAGAATTTTCAACAAACTTTATTGCAAATAGTGGCCATAAAAACTACGTGGCAAATCCAAAGCAATAATGGTAATGGAAAAAATCATTGACAGGACATCAAATTAAATGTGACATATAATTTCATTAATGAATGATGGTTTAGACTTGTTTACGTGGCAAGCTTTTGTTTTTTTTTTTTTTTTTTAAATTTTTATTATTTTATAATTCAATAAATATTTTGCACAGCAGATAAAAATAGTCAAATCTATGTACGGCACCAATCACAAAAATAGATTATCTAATTTAGAAAATTTTAAACCAGAATAGATCCATCTTAAACTCGTATCTATCAAGCATCGAGAGGGATCCAATTTCTTGAGGTGTATTTCTTTTTTAAAATTTAAACTCAATAAATTTTATCTTTCTTGATTGATAGATCTGGGTTTAAGTTTTAAGTTTTTATTTTATAAACAAACATCTATTTTTTAATTACTTTTCATAATATTTTATTTTATGAACCAACATCGATTTTTTTTTAATAAATATTTTCCATAATTTTTTTTTTATTTTATGAGCCGACATGAATTTTTTTAATTATTTTGTTACTAACGTTATAATGTTATATCACGTTAGAGGATCTCTCCCATACTGGGCTGTAGAGCACCTCGTTTCACTAGGTGCAATGACTGCCGATCCTAATGCGAAGATTTTAGTTTTAATATGCCAAATGGAAATAGTTGTCGTTGATCAGCTTGAATCTTGATAAGACTTCACAACATCCGTAATTTGGAAATCGTTACTTTGATGGGTACTCCTTGATAATGTGATTTCTATTTTCAAGGTTTATAAAATTTGTTAGACTTATAAAATTCAATTATGATCCCAACGTTGAGTTTCCAGGCTTGCGTGCAATAATTGGTTTATGAAAACAAAACCATCAGCTTCGCCAAAGGAAAGTTGTACACAAAATCCCTATGCATTCTTCCAATTCATTGAATCAATGGTATAGATGGAGGAACTTGTAAGAATGAATTGACAGAGCCGGGTCCCATGGAGGAATTTGGAAGGATGAATTGATAGACCACCCTGCTACCGACTGAATTTGCATGTGTAGTACCGTTGTCCTTAAAATATGATCATAAGAGTAATTCCATTACTTTCTCTATAGCTTTGCTAGTCACACTTGTTGCTCCAAAGTATTCAAGAATGTAAACGACATCTCATAAATTTGGGGTTGGCATGAGGTACAATAATACAAAGCTTTTTTGACATTCCTGAAATATTTGATAAGAAAGTGTTGTTAATCACCAATAAAACAAAGTAAGAGTGGTTAATAAAAGTTTATAAATTTACAAAAAATGTCACAATTACTTAACTTGTGATTGGTGAACATTTATATGTTACAAGTTAAGTGTCATGAATAAGTTATATTTTATTTGTTCTCTCATTTTTCTATTTAAACTCTGCTACTAACTATCAATTATCCATGCATCAATGCATCAAAAAATGACCGTTAACCATGCATCAACTATCGTTATTATATATATATATATATATATATATATATAATTGTTTATTTTGAATTTGGAAGTAGTGTCATAAAATCAATCTAGACACTACACTTGTCCCCATCCTTGTGCAATCTAGGAAGAACATAGATACTAGTCCACCCCAAATTCTAAAATATAAACATCTATGTAACAAACACATATCGTTGTAACAAACAGACGCTTTCATATACTTTGAGCGAGATGATAGATATAATGGTGGAGATGGGTAGCCTCTCACTATGAATAGACCAGCATAGATCCATCTTAAACTCGTATCTAGGGATCCAATTTCTTGAGGTGTAATTTAAAAAAAAAAATTAAACTCAATAAATTTGATCTTTCTTGATTGATAGATCCGGGTTTAAGTTTTAAGTTTTTATTTTATAAACGAACATCTATTTTTTAATTACTTTTCATAATATTTTATTTTATGAACCAACATCGATTTTTTTTTATAAATATTTTCCATAATTTTTTATTTTATGAGTCGACATGAATTTTTTCAATTATTTTGTTACTAACATTAAACGTTATATCACGTTAGAAGATCTCTCCCATACTAAATTGTAAAGCACCTAGTTTCACTCGGTGCAAAAATATTTTTAATTTAAAAAAAATTCATTTGAATATCAACTAAATGAAAAACTTAAAAAACCTTAAAGGACTTGGATTAAAAAAATTGAAACAAAAGTTGGTCAATGGAAAAGGGCGATCGGTTGCGAAGCAGGGAACAAAAAAAACGGAATAAATCAAAAATATTAAAATAAAAAAAAATTATGCCGTACAAAAGCATTAAACCATTCCTTACTCCCTTGAACCTTAACCCACATTGTGATAATAGAAGTCACTTGCATAATGTAAAGAAACGATCCGTTGAGAACCACCGCCGCCTTTTCAACAAGCCGATTTGCATATTTATGGATGTCTGCTGCTCAGTTTGTATTTTGGTGAGTCCTGGACAAGGAGGACTTTAAACACAGGAACCCACGGTGGTAGGCTTTCGAGGAAGAAATGGCCCGTAACGAAGAGAAGGCGCAGTCTATGCTGAACAGGTTCTTGACATTCAAGAACGAAGAGAAGAAGAAGCCAAAGGAGAGGCGAACGTTCCTGGCCTCAGACTGCCGCGATCTCGCAGAGGCAGACAAATGGAGACAGCAGATAATCCGAGAAATTGGACGGAAGGTCATGGAGATTCAGAACCCGGGCCTCGGAGAACACCGCCTGCGAGACCTCAACGACGAAATCAACAAGCTGACTAGAGAAAAGGGCCACTGGGAAGCCCGGATCGTGGAGCTCGGCGGCCCTAATTATGCCAAAGTAGGGGCGAAGATGACGGACTTGGAAGGGAACGAGGTCGATGTGCCCGGCGCCACCGGCAAGGGCCCTGGTTACAGATACTTCGGGGCCGCAAAATTCCTTCCCGGCGTCAAAGAGCTCTTCGATAAGCCCCCCGAGGCGAAGAAGAGGAGGTCTAGGTATGAGATTTACAAGCGAATTGATGCTAGTTATTATGGCTACAGGGATGACGAGGACGGGATCTTGGAGAAAGTCGAGCGGCCTGCGGAGGAGGAGATGCGGGCGAGGGCGTTGAGGGAGTGGCAGAGGATCGAGTCCGTCAAGAGGGAAGCCAGGCTGACTGTCAAGAGCGGCGAGGTTGCTGCCGTTAAGCCGGTCCTGTTCGAGGAAGAGGAGGATGTGGAGGAAGAGATGGGAGAGCAGGACAAGGGAAACCAGCAGCAGAGAGAGCGAGAGTTTGTTGCCCATGTGCCCCTTCCAGATGAGAAAGAAATCGAGCGCATGGTTGTGGAGAAGAAGAAACAGGAGCTGCTTAGCAAATACACGAGTGAGGATCTCCTAGAGGAGCAAGTCGAGGCCAAGTCAATGCTCAATATTCAGCGATAAGGTCAATCATCGAGGCCAATTTCCTCAAAGTTTTGCACTGTTATACTGGTTTAATTTTGAACTTGTCCATGTTTATCCCTTTTTTCAAAACTTCCTAAGTGTGCTTTAAACTGTTTATTTACTGTACTTAATAGATGGGAGTTTTGGAAATCGCAGTATTTTAAAATGTTATGGTGGGAGAAATTGCAGTGTGATAACTGTGTGTTGCTGTAGGGGAGGGTTGTCTATTCTTGAGCGTTTTTTTTACCAGTAGTGGTGCAGCTTAATTCTCCATGTTCCCGAGCTTATTTTTCCTCCAAATTTTTATGACATATACTTTGTCGTGTTCTCTATCTAACCATATTGGTCTTGAGGTGTGACTAATCCAAAATGATGCCATGTCAGCCACAAAGTTCCAAGTTGTCTAGTCTTAGTGTGCCTTAGTGTATTTTTGATTGGGGCCAATGCTTGAACATTGATGTGACTTAAAGTAGATGTGACTTAAAATGATTTTCCAATTTCAAATATTCATTGTATTTCAAAATGTAGTTCAATTTTTTTTTATAAATAATTTTAAAAACAAGAAAATATTAAGAATTACTTGTACATAAAGTGCTTTTATGAACCACTTATAGTAGATAGTTGTTTCAAAACTGAGGTCAACCAACACCATTACTATGTCCACTACTGATCACCCTATCTCAACTACTAGTCTTCCTGCTCAAGAATAGACAACCCTCCCCTAGTGATTTCCAGCAGTATTGTGTCGCAGTATTTGTAGAGCATTTTAGAAGAGAAAATAATAGAAAATTAAAATCGAGGACATGGGCATGTAGAGGTACCTGACAGTTTGAATTAAATTCTGACAAATTCAATGTTTAATTTCCTCATTTTCCTCAATATTTTCCCAAAGTACCTCGAGCCTAGTGTTCCTGCCTTTCTTGTATTGTTTCAGCAGCCAAACATCTGGATGACTGGATGCATTCCTAATACTCGTATTAAACGGTGTGGGACAGGATCAAAATCAGGATAGGCACTTCAAGGAAGCTTTAGTAAATGCTAATTTTTATCAATCATAACAGAAAACAATTGTGTAGGGGATTATTCCAGTAAAGGCATTCCTAATACTTGATCATGACAGAAGCAGTTGTGCTGGGTCTTTCTTTCCTCATCTTAAAGTGAGTGCGGGGTTGGGTTTGGTGTTTTCTTTCACCATCTGATGCAATGCATTGAATTGAATGCCCCTGCATATGACAGAGCAAGATGGGTACACCTCTGTTAGAGTAATTGGAAGTTAACTTCATTTTTGCTGAAAAACCTCTCTGAAGTACTTATGTATAGATTCAAGTCTTCCATCAAAGGAAGAATTCTTCTGCATTCTTTGGCCTTTTCGTCAACATTAGCAATTGAGACATGCTGCTTCTCTCTTCTTGGCTATAGGGGCATCATGCTTTTCTTTTCCTTTCTTCCAACATTCTGCGGCAAAGTGACCTAACATGCCATATTTGTAACATTGAAGCTTGGATTTATCTTTCTTGATTTTTGGATTTTGGACTGACAGGATCCCTTTCTTGACCTTGTTCCACTTTCCTCTCTTCCTTCCAATTTTGGCTGCAAGAACTAGTTCTTCTTCTTTTTCCTTTGAGGGTAGAGGCAAGCTCCCTTGTTTCCTCTTGGATACATTCTGACCAAAACTGATCAAAACTAGGGAACTGAACACGGACCACGAGCACATGTCCCTTTCACAAATGGCTTCCATTCTGGAGGAAGTCCACTCATAGATGTCAACAAAAGATCTCTGTCAAGGACACTTTCATCAATAGTTGCTAGTTGATCTTTAATTTGGGCAATCTTCAAGAAATAGGAATAAACTGAATCATCTTTTGTAAACTTCACTTGACGAAGTTGATCTTTTAGAGATAAAATTCTTCTACGATTCTCATTCTCATATAGATTCTTCAAGGCATCATACATCTTTTTGGCTGAATCCTGGCTTGCAATGAGAGGTACAAGATGATCTTTTACTTAGTCCATCAGTATCCTCATAGTTGTAACTTGTGGCTTCATTCTTCTTGAATCTTGATTTCTCTCTGGCTCCCTATGGCTCTGGAATATTTCTGAGTATATGGTCCTTAAGATCATGCTCATTTAGGAGCATGAGCATTCTTCTTTTTCAAGATTGGAAGTTTGAGACTCCCTCTAATCTATCTTCTACTCTAAGTCCAACAACCATCTTGACTGAAGACTGAAAAGTTGAAACCTTTTCTATTTCAGAAACCCTAGCAAGAGAGGGTCAAAAAATGAAGTTTGGAATATTGCAAAAATGACTCCACAAATAGATGCGCCCTATCAAGGCGAGTTGAGGGAAGGTAGGATCGAGCCAAATATCTGGATTGGACAGCACAAAACTTGAAACCCTAATTTCTACAGTAACTGCAATAGCTGCAGAATTAGTTTAAAAATGAACCTTCTTAGAACTTGAATTTTTCTTTACCAAAAGATGCGTCTTCCTTAGGGAAAAATTTCCAATGCACTTTTCAAGCCAAACTGACAGGGGAAGGCCCCGAAATGTGAAACCCTAGTTTCTTGTGCCCAACAAAAATTAGGTCAGATTTGAAGTTTCTCTGAATGAAAATCTTCCTCCACAGATAACTGTGCCTTCCCAGGGTGAATTCAGTAGAGGTATTTCCAGATCAATTCTGTGGTTAGAAACCCTAAATTCGGGAAGCCCTAGTCTTTGGCACTTGTCTCTTTCAACACTGCTTTGAAACCATGTTAATGTTTATAGCAACATAACCAGGATCACTAAAAGAATGGCAAAACACATAAACAAAATGGATGTGGAACTTGTTTAACCATGATGATAACAACAGTCATCTCCCAACCATAGACAAAGCCATTTGTCTCCCTCGAGCTTAGACCTTCCAATAGGTTGCCCACTGTTTTGGGGCAGTTTACCCACTAGGCCAACTTGTCTTGGGGGAATACAAAAATTTACATTTAATGAATTTTTTCTTTGTGATTTCATTCCAAGGTTTACATTGATTCTTTCAAGGGTTTTACATGATCAAATACATTGATATCTTTTCCCGTAGGAGGTACAGTAACAAGATGAATAATTTCCGAAGTTGCACTATTTTCAACATTTTTGACTTAGAATCTGTATGTGTCTGTTATAGTATCTCAAAGTATAGAATTTGAAAAAATGGATTTAAGTGCTCACTAAGGAGTCACGCCCAAAAAATACAGATTCAAAAATAAACTCTGTTTGAAAATCTGATCAGTGATTATCAACTATAGCTTATGAGAAAACAAAAGTAAAACGCAAATATCAAATTCAAGAAATCAATGTTGTTAAATTTCATACATTCATAGCATAAAACATAAATGCATTACCAAGATCACTAGAAGTAAGACAAAGCACAAAACAACAACACAGTTTACCCTGGGAAACCCAATAGGGAGAAAACCCAGCAACCTTCGTAGAGAGATGATAATTCTGAGATCAGAGTACAAATGAAGAAAGAGAAAGAATGTGAAAGTATCTTTCACATGTAGATGACCCAAATAAACCTCCTCCTTCTAGTGATGCGAAAATCTGCTCCTCTAAGTGATGCGCACTTCACAAGTGTGAGAATGATCAAATGAGGAGCACTAACCTCATATTTATACAAGTGCTAAAACTAGAAAATCCCTTATGGGGCCGACTTGTCTTGGGGGCAATAAATATTTTATTTTTAATCTTTTTATTAATTCCTTTTGCACCCCAAGACTTACATTGATTCTTTCATGTATTTACATAATTGTTTGCATAAGGTTCTTCTCCCTTAGGAGGTATAAACAAGTACAATGAAAGTACAATAAAATATAATGAATAATATCTTCCGAAGTTGTACAAAATCCAACAACTGTCACAACATTTATTCCAAAACAGTAAACAAGGTTACAAAGTACCTCTTTTACAAAACAGTAAAAAACAGAGTATGCTCTGTTTTCACACAGAAAATTTCAGACTAGTCTCTGTTACAGTGCACAAGTAACGAAACTTTATCACTACAAAACTCACTAAAAAAGATGATCATAAACATGAATTACATTCTCTATAAATAGAGTTTGATGGGCTTCAATTCAACAAATGCAAATGAAATGTGTACAAAGTACCTCTATTACAAAACAATAAAAAACAGAGTATGCTCTGTTTTCACACACAGAAAATTTCAGACTAGTCTCTGTTACAGTGCACAAGTAATGAAACTTTATCACTGCAAAACTCACTAAAAAACCTTATCATAAACAAGAATTACATTCTCTATAAATAGAGTTTGATGGGCTTCAATTTAGCGAATGCAAATGAAACATGGAGATTTAAGAGGAGAAACGTGGCAATTTCAGAACAACAAATGTAGAGACGGTTATTCGAAGAAGAGGCTCCTCCAGCTGTCATAGGCATGCTGAAAACTCAGGCATTAGTTCCTTCAATATTCTCCTTAATGTCAAGTTTGAGGATTCCCAACTGTGATCTAGTTCCTCCAATCGATCCTTTGGAAGATCCTTAGTAAAAATGTCTCTAAGCTGATCTTCAGATTTACAAAATTAAAAAAAAAAAAATTCTTGTTGGACAAGCTCTCTAATGAAGTGATGGCGAATGTCAATGTGTTTGCTCCTGTTGTGGAGAACTGGATTCTTTGTCATGGAGATAGTACTTTGATTATCTCAGTAAACTTTGATGGGTTTACATACTTCCATTCCCAAATCTTCCACCAACCTTGCCAACCAAATGGCTTGTGTGCTTGTTGACGATGCAACAATATATTCTGCTTCAACTGTAGATAGTGCAACAGTGGGTTGCTTTTTGCTGCTCCAAGAAACAAGGTTTCCTCCAAAGAGAAAAGCATATCTTGAGGTACTCTTTCGATCATCCAAGCTGCCTGCCCAATCTGCATCTGTGTATGCTACAACATTTGAATCATTAGCAGAGGTAGACAACAATCCATAAAATTTAGTACCACTTACATATCTGAGAATCCTTTTGGCTGCCTGCTAATGGGACTCGTGAGGTTGATGCATGAACCTAGCAACTAGACCGACAACAAACATAATGTCTGGTCTAGTGGATGTCAGATACATAAGGCTGCCAATTAGAGATCTATAAAGGGTAGCATCACAAAGTGGATTTTCATCATCTTTCATCAGTTTACTCCCAACTACAAGAGGAGTGCTCACGGGTTTACAATTTTGCATGATAAACCTCTTCAACATGTCTTCAATATATTTAGCTTGACAAATAGATATACCTTCAGTTGTTTGCTGAATTTGCAGTCCCAAGAAATATTGCATTTCTCCCAAATCAGACATTTCAAATTCTGATTTCATTGCCTCTTTAAATTCCTCCATAAGTGGAAATGAGGTGCTAATGAAGATTAAATCATCTACATATAAGCAAAGGATGATGAAATCTGACCCAACGATCTTTTTGTAGACAACACTCTCAAAAGAACATTTAACAAAACCATGATCATGAAGATAGTCATCAATTCTAGAGTACCAAGCTCTAGGGGCTCTAGGGGCTTGCTTAAGACCATAAAGTGCCTTTTTAAGCCTATACACCTTATCTTCTTTACCATCAATAATGAAACCCTTAGGTTGATCAACATAAACTTCTTCCTTCAAATATCCATTTAAGAAAGCAAATTTAACATCCATTTGATAAACAGTTAACTTTAACTGAGATGCAATGGAAAGAAATATTCTCACTGTTTCCCTTCTTGTTACAGGGGCAAAAGTCTCATCATAGTCAATGCCTTCTTGTTGCACATATCCTTGTGCAACCAAACGTGCTTTATGTTTTGAAATGCTGCCATCCATATTAAATTAAAGTTTGTAAATCCACTTTACACCAATAGTGGATTTTCCATGAGGAAGATCAACTAACACCCATGTGTCATTTTTCTGTATTTGTGCAATCTCATCTTCCATGGCTTGTATCCATAACTCATTAGAACAAGCTTCATTAAAACTGAAAGGTTCAACATGTGCAGAAGAAATAAGAGCAAAATTATAATCAGCATACCTAGAGGTCTCATATATTTCCTTTAAACTTTTTGTTTTTCTAGGAGGGTTGAATGGAGATATTGCTTGGCTATCAACATGAGTTCTTATAGTTGGAGAAAATGAAGATACCCTCAATGGAGGACTCCGTGAAGGTGAGCCCATATATCTCGTTGTAGAGGGCTGCAAAGACTCATCATTATTATAAAAAATTAAGCCTTCAATATGTGGACCTACAATATGTGGATTCATCACTTTAACTTCTCCTTCATTCTTGAAATAAGCTTCCCCTTCATCAAAGATCACGTCTCTACTAACATAAATATTTTTGGTAGTGGATCATGACATTTATAAGCCTTACTTTCTTCTGAATATCCAATGAAAACACATCTTACAGATTTTCCATCTAACGTCTGCCTTTGTTGACTAGGAATATAAACAAAACATGCAGACCCAAATATTTTAAAATGAGAAACATTAGGCTTTCTATAAAACCCAAGCTTCATAAGGAGTAGAATCTTTTACCATCTTTGTAGAACTTCTATTGAGAATATATATGGCTGAATGGATTGCATCTGCCCAATACATGTTTGGCAAACACATTTCTCTTAACATACATCTAGCCATTTCTACCACTGTTCTGTTTTTCCTCTCTGCTACTCCATTTTGTTGAGGAGTGTAAGTTGTAGTTAACTCCTTCTTAATGCCATGTGAGCTGCAAAATTCCTTAAATTCATTGGAGGTGAACTCTCCACCTCGATCAGTTCTCAAGACTTTCTAATAATATCCTGATTCCTTCTCAACACGAACTTTAAACTTTTGTAAACAACTAAAAGCTTGAGATTTCTGACTTATGAAATAAACCCACGACATTCTTGAATAATCATCTACAAATAGAAGAAAATATTTGTTGTTTCCAAGTGACAAGGTTTGCATAGGGCCACAAATATCTGAATGTACTAAAGCCAATGGCTCATATGATCTAAACTTGTAATGAGGAAAACTTGCTCTTTGTTGCTTCCCTATGGCACAACCTTCACATATCTTATTATTGGACTCTATGGAAGAATGAAAACCTCTTACTAAATTCTTCTTTTGCATAAGGGATAGAGATCCAAAATTAAGGTGTCGAAACCTTTTGTGCCAAAGCCAAGAATCATCGACTAAGGCCTTCAAACAAACTACATTTGATTCCATTCTTAACAGAAACATCCTATTATCAGTCATGGGAACTTCAGCAACAAGGGCATTGTTATAAAAAATCTTACAGCACTTTCCTTCAAAAACAGTCTTGTAACTGTTAGAATTTAGTTGCCCTATGCTAATCAAGTTGTGCCTTAAGTTTGGAACAAACAAGGTATCTTGAACATACATCATTTTTCCATTCTTAACTCGTATGGCAATAGTACCTTTTCCCATTACATCTCCTTCATTATCATTGCCAAAACTAACTGTCCCTTTCACATTCTAATCTAGCTTCACAAACAGATTTTTATTTCCAGTGATATGATTTGAACAACCACTATCCAAATACCATGTAAAATCATCACAAGCTTCAAGTTTGTTACATGTGAGAAATAAAGTTTGAGAATTTTCACCTTCTTCCTTGCTGAAATTTGAATGAGAGGTATCTTTTTTATTTTGAAAGCAATGACTTTCAAGTTGACCATCTTTATTACAATAGGTACAGTGAAAATGATCTCTGCCAGAACTACTGCTTCTTCCTCTACCTCTGCCACCTCTACCTCTGACTCTTCCACGACCTCTACCTCCTTTGAATGATGTTGAAGAAAAATAATTTCTAACAGTGGATGACTGTTTCTTCTTATCATCTACTACCTTCAACTTGCTTTGGAATGCTTGATCCAAAAGTTCCTCATTCTTTTTCAACCTGTCTTCATGTACTTGAAGGCTTCCAAACAGATCAGCAAGGGTAAGTTGTGTTAAATCCCTTGATTCTTCTATAGCAATAGTGACAGGATCAAACTTCTTAGGAATACTTCTCAACACTTTTTCTACAATCCTTCTATCTTCAAGAGTTTCACCATGAGCATGGATAGCATTAACAATATTTTGAACTCTAGTAATAAAACATTCAACACTTTCATTTTCTTAAATATAAAGAGACTAAAAACCTCTTCTCAACATTTGAAGTTTGACAACTTTTACCTTTATAGAGCCCTTGTATACCTTCTCCAAGGTTTCCCAAGCATCATGGGACATTCTACATTCTGCATTCTTTGGAAAAATTGAAATATCAACTCTTGTTTGAAGAATAAACAGAGCCTTAGCATCCCTTTTCCTATTCTCCTTCAATTCGGTCTTCTGATCAGCTGATAATGCATTATAAGCAGCTTGATCAGCTAGCTTTGTGTACCCTGTGGAAACAAGCATCCATAAATCTTGTGAGATGAGCAAAGTTCACATCTTCACACTCCAATACTCATAATTTTCCCCACAGAAAAGAGGAATCTAGTACTGGACTGAACTGTTAGTTTGGGCCATTGTCTACTTCTTCTGGCTGCAAACAACCACAAACCAATGCTCTGATACCAAATTAGCAACTAGACGAGTCCCATTGGCAGGCAACCAAAAGGATTCTCATATATGTAAGTGGTACTAAATTTTATGGATTGTTTTATACCTCTGCTAATGATTCAAATGTTGTAGCATACACAGGTGTAGATTGGGCAGGCAGCTTGGATGATCGAAAGAGTACCTCAGGATATGCTTTTCTATTTGGAGGAAACCTTGTTTCTTGGAGCAACAAAAAACAACCCACTATTGCACTATCTACATCTGAAGCAGAATATATTTTTGCATCATCAACAAGCACTCAAGCCATTTGGTTGGTGGAAGATTTGGGAATGGAAGTATGTAAACCCATCAAAGTTTATTGCGATAATCAAAGTACTATCTCCATGACAAAGAATCCAGTTCTCCACAGCAGGAGCAAGCACATTGACATTCGCCATCACTTCATTAGAGAGCTTGTCCAAAAAGAATTTCTTTTTTTTTGAATTTTGTAAATCTGAAGATCAACTTGCAGACATTTTTACTAAGGCTCTTCCAAAGGATCGATTAGAGGAACTCAGATCACAGTTGGGAATCCTCAAACTTGACATTAAGGGGAAGATTGAATGAACTAATGCCTGAGTTTTCGGCATGCCTGTGACAGCTGGAGGAGCCTCTTCTTCGAATAACCGTCTCTGCCATTTGTTGTTCTGAAATTGCCACGTTTCATTTGCATTCGTTGAATTGAAGCCCATCAAACTCTATTTATAGAGAATGTAATTCCTTTTTATGATAAGGTTTTTTAGTGAGTTTTGTAGTGATAAAGTTTCGTTACTTGTGCACTATAACAGAGACTAGTCTGAAATTTTCTGTGTGTGAAAACAGAGCATACTCTGTTTTTTACTGTTTTGTAATAGAGGTACTTTGTACCCTTGTTTACTGTTTTGGAATAAATGTTGTGACAATGATTTCCTGAATTTGATATCTGAGTTTTACTTTTGTTTTCTCATAAGCTATAACTGATAATCACTGATCATATTTTCAAACAGAGTTTATTTTTTATTATAGTATCTCAGAATATTTATTGTTCAATGTTCCTAACATAGAAGGAGCACTATCATCATGCTCAACAGTGAATAAATCAATTTTGAACAATCAATTTTGTGTTACATGGGATATGCATAGATTAAGGGTGATTTACAGGCTGGATGGTAGCCTTAAATAAGATAACCTTGTTACTGATGATACGTTAATAACTATATAGGTGCATAATTTTATTTGTTATTTTCTTAACATAAAAAGTTATTAATGCACACTCACATTAATGGCTCTCGTTATGCATGTTCACATTAATGATTGGTGTGATGCATAATAATAACCATCATAGATTCATCTTAAACTTGGATCTATGAAGCACCGAGAGGGATTCACATCTAAGATCGATTTATGGTGGTTTTAATTTTTTAATTTTATTAGTTGACATGTTTTTTTAATTACTTTTTATTTGGTTTTAATTTTTTATTTTATGAGCCCACATTAATTTTTTTAATTACTTTTTACTTTTAGTAACGTTACGTTACATGTTAAACTTTGGTTGTCATTGATGTCAAATGATGTCAAAGAGGAATTAGTATCCTTGTGCCAGTTTGAAGAAGTATATGAAATTCAGTTTGAAGAAGCACATCCAAATTGTAGAAGTACATCCAGCTTGAAGAAGTACATAAGACTATGTGCGCATGTCCCAATCCATCTAGTTGTGATACTTCAAAGGTAATGTCAAAAAGATGGTTGGACAAGTCTCAGGAGTGCGTAAGAGGCTTGGGAGAAAGAAGTGGTTGGACATGTATGCAAGTCTTGGAAGTGCTCAAGACCCACAAAGTGGAAGAAATATACATGTTTCGGAAGTGCGCAAGAATCTTAAAAGCAAGAAATGGTTGGACAAGTCAAGTGCGCAAGACCCACCATGCGATGGTACCTTAAGGGCATATGACCCAATGGGTAGTGGTTCCCAAGTGCGCAAGACCCATTATGCTAAGGACCAAATGTGCTCAAGACCCACAAGCTATGATACCTCAGTTGCGTAGATCATGAGAAGTGGTGGATGCGTGAGTAAGCTTGATTGTGAAGCAAGGAAGAAGGGATGCTACGATCAACTTGTGGACACATGGTCTACACAAGTCAGGTATAAATACGAAGCCAAGTTGGAGAGTGAGAAGTAAGCTTGAAGATGCGAAAGTTGTAGTATCCCGATTGGGCAAGCTTCGAATTATTGGGGTATCAATGGCTCGTTGAACCAGAAAAACATATTCTAGCAGAGATCCAGATGCCCAAGAACAAAAATGCAGCACAACAGATGATGCACAGGGTGATGTGATTTATTTAAGACATATTACAATAAGTGCAGCATAGCAGATGATGCACAAAATGATGAGGTTTATTTGAGACAAGTGCACAAGAACAGAAAGTTAGTATCGCAAATGGTGCACAAAAGGTTATAGTTGATCTGATATAGATGTGCAAGAAAGGAATTGCAAAATAGTGGAGGATGTGCAGTATCAGTTGAGCTCGCAGATGCGTAGAAACATAACCGTATGCTGAAACAACGTGCAAATTGCAAAAGGTTATGAAATGCAAGAACAAGTATGTAATACTGAAGAGATTGTGGAAATATATGAAGTTTGAGGGCCAGTGAGCAACACTATTGCAGTGATGTAATGTGTGATGAATTGGTGATAACGCACAAAAGTTAAGAATAATAGAGCATTTAGCAGGTGTGCACGAAGGAATGTATTGTAGTAAATCAGAAGAGTGCAAAGATCAGTAGAACAACAAAGAAGAATCTTCTACAGACATATCAAGGTGGTGGGACGGGGCAAGGAATAAGGATTCGATGCTTCCTTTAGGTTATAGCCTGTAAATCAGGGGGTTGGAGCCTCCTTCCAGTTGGTGCTGGAGAACTTTGGAAGTTGGTGCTTCCCATGAATGTAATCTTTATAATATAAGAAAGCATTATGTGGTCTTCTCTCGTTTGGGTTTCCACGTTTAATCTTTGCGTTCAGTGTATTGCGCGTGTATTGATTAATGACTTTGTTTATGATGGATGCATAATATAAGTGCTGTTTATATTTTCTAAAAGTGAAAATTGTTCATAACTGCACATAATATTGATTCACCCCCCCTCTCAGTATTAATAAGATTTCCAACAATTGGTATCGGAGCGGGTTTCTTCAGTAACAGTCTAACAATTGGAAGATAGATCTTTGCGCAGATATGGACAAACAAGAAGGACTCCACCAACAAAGCACCTATATTTGATGGCTCCAACTACACTTTTTGGAGGATAAGAATGGAGGTATATCTGCAGTCCCTTGGTGCTGATGTCTGGCAGTCAATTGAAGATGACTATAATGTTCCCACAACTACACCAGTTGATCCAGCTGAAAGAAGGTAGTATGAATGCAATGCAAGAGAAAGGAATGTGCTATTATGTGGATTAACAGATTCTGAATTCACTAAGGTCATGCATTCTCCTTAGCAAAAGAAGTAATGGACAAACTCAAGAATATTTATGAAGGAGACGAAAAAGTGAGAAAGGCAAAACTGCAGACTTATTTTGGACTATTTGAGTCTTTGGAAATGAAAGATGAAGAAAATATTGTATCATACTTTCTTCGAGTTGATGAGATAGTGAACGCCATCAAAGGTCTTGGAGTTTCAATAACTGAAGAATCGATTGTGCAGAAAATACTGAGAACTCTACCATCAAGATTTGACTCAAAGGTGTCGGTGTTAGAAGACAAAATTGATCTTGAAAATTTAACAAAAGATAAGCTTCATGGGATCCTTACTGCATATGAGATGAGAACTGAAAAGGAAAATCCCACTAGGAAAGAAGCAACCTTCAAAGCCACCAAGAAGGTAAAGCATGAGCATGGCAAAAGCTCTTCTGGTGAATCAAAGGAAGAAGAGGCAAAATTTGTAATAAAGTTGAAAAGAGGGCATGGCAAGTACAAGGGTAAGTTACCCTTTAAATATTTTAAATGTGGTAGAGTAGGCCATTTTGCTTCAAAGTGTCCTTACAAAGAAGATAGAGAGTGACAATGAAGATGATGTCAATTACAAGGAACAAAGGATGACACATCCACAGGACAAATATGAGAACAGAAAGAAGTTGCCTAAACAAAGGAAGAGTTTGTACTCCAGGGAAGATAGTAGTTCATCTGAAGAAAGTGATTGCGATGATAGCCCAAGAGAAGTTTTTTTATGGCATTTCTAGAAGATGAAGGTACAAAAGAAAAGAAAAAGTGTTGTTCCTTTATCAAGAAAGAAACATCAAATACTCATTGTTACCGGACAAACTAGCAGCGCTAGTGTCCAATAGACAAATGTAAGGAGAGTGTGACCACTGCCACCTCAGCCACACCTCCAACTTCTTAGGAGTGTCGTAACCTCCAAGGGGAGAGCCCTTCTGCAAGAGACATAGAGAAAACAACTAAATCTTCTACACAATGATATTAGTGACCAGTGCCTTTAGGAGTCAATTTAAGAATGAAGAAGACACACTATGTAAACAACAATGTGGTGGATGCAAACAAGTATATCAATCTCATTAACAAAGTCTTGTAATCTTTCAATTATAAGAGTAGTGTATGCTAATGTATAAATGTCAATACTATGTAAACAACAATGTGGTGGATGCAAACAAGTATATCTATCTCATTAACAAAGTCTTGTAATCATTCAATTATAAGAGTAGTGTATGCTAATGTATAAATGTCAATATTAAGAGATCATTCAAGTAGCAATTGATGTAGACAAATAACCAATTCAAACTAATGCACAAAGCACATATACTACTGTAGCAATAATAAACAAAAGATGTGCAGCGAATTTAAACAGTGTTAGTCACTTGTGACAATAACTTAAGAATGAAGAAGACACACTATGTAAACAACAATGTGATGGATGCAAACAAGTATATCAATCTCATTAACAAAGTCTTGTAATCATTCAATTATAAGAGTAGTGTATGCTAATGTATAAATGTCAATATTAAGAGATCATTCAAGTAGCAATTGATGTAGACAAATAACCAATTCAAACTAATGCACAAAGCACATATACTACTGTAGCAATAATAAACAAAAGATGTGCAACGACATTAAACAGTGTCAGTCATTTGTGACAATAGTAGACAACTGATTTTATCACAGTATTACAACAGTAGATAACCAAGCACTTAGCATATAAATGTTATCACTTGAACAGTAGCCACCAATTTACAGCAGTGAGCAGAATGATAGAACAATTGAATGTATTCAAACAGTGATCACTACATTCAATGTACACCAACCAAATTAACTTCAAGCTTTCACCTTTAGCAATTAACCAAAGTCTGATATGTGTCTTTATGGCATGCAAATGTAGTTAGGTTTAGTCTTTAGCATAGGCAATTAACGTAAATTTCAGACCTCTATAGTAGCTCTAATTCAATGGTAATTAAGACCACTTTGACTAACCTTCAATGTAGTTTGTGATGTCTTTTGTTTCAGGTATTAAGGCTGCAAGAGAAGGATGGCCTATAGTAAGCTTAAAGTAGGCTACTTGGGTATTTTCCCCCTAGGTGCCAAAAAACTGCTAAAAATGACTAAAACTGAACAGAAAGCTTCACTCCAGAAGGTGGAGTGAGCAGGGGGGATCGTCATGCCCCATCTAACCCCAATAATGCTGAAAATCCCTCAATGCCCCCCCTCAATAAGCATGTGGGCCTAGTGACCAAAGGTGACATCATCAAGGAAACTTGACCAAGGAAGGAGGGCGCTTTGTGGGAAAGGGACCAAGATGGAGATCGGAAGGGGAGGCAAGAGCCTCAGTGCTGGAAAATTGTCATCGGTGTAGAAAACAAGCAGGGGGTCATGTGATCCAGTGACCCACCCTAGGAGCCCCAGACACCAACCTCAAGGCTACAAGCCCTAGAATGAGGCAGTCAGCAATGCCACTAAGCCATAGTACGCTTAAAGGAAGGACCAAAGGGTTTGGGCATAAGCACCTCTCAAAAAGTATTGGTAGCACCCATCATGGTCCTGAAGAAAAAGAACGACCCCTCTCCTTGGGAAAACATCTGAAGGTGCACAGGTACTGGTACCACACAACACTAATGAAATACAAGCAGGAACATTGGATAAGTACTTCTTTAGTGGAACCTTTAATTCACCTCCAAAACATGTCGCAGAAATTGGATCAGATAGTCAGCTACAAAAGTTGACTGGGAAGGTGAACTGGTTAGTGCCTTAGAAGAATTAAAGAAGTCAAGAAAGAAGAACAAACTTTTGTAGGACCAGCTATCAAAATATGAAGAACAGGTCAAGAAAGCTAAGGTCATTCAAGAGTCACTTGAAAATCAAGTGAGTGAAAAGGAAATGGATCTTGAGAAACAACTAGACTGTGCAGTAGATAAAATCAGGAAGCTAGAAGAAGAGGGATCTATATTGAAGATATCACTGGAAGAGTTAAAACAAAAAAATGAGTTGTTGACAAATCAACTTGAGCAAAGGAATAGAGAAATTTCTCACCTAAAAGAAGAACTGGCTGAGATAAAAAGGAGGAACAAGCTCAAGGACACATCATGAATGATACTCCAGACTGCGCAAATTCAGGAAATAACAAGACTTGTCTTAAGGTGGGAATGAAGAACAAATTAAATAACAACACATCAATCCTGGACAAGATATTGAACGATCAGAGATCACTAGGAGATAAATCGGGACTTGGCTATGACTGAACAACTAAGAAGATCCGCGACAACAAGTATAGTTCAAACCAAATGAAGCCATTTCAATCTAGGTATGATAATTCCTTCAATGATTAGAAATTTATTCGTTACACTGATAAAAGAAGGTTCAATACATTGAAGTGCATGAGGTGCAACTACAATTGACATACTGCAAAATACCGTCATACTGTGAGATGTTATACTTGTGATGGTTTTGGACACAAGGCTCAATATTGTCGAAGAACAATAAATCATCTAGATAGAAATACTTTACATGACATTAACAACAACATATGGACTGAAAAGGATAGCAGTCAGGTGCAGTATCAAAAAAGATGTGGGCACATGAAAAGGTGGGTAAAGAAAGTTCCTCAAGCATGTACAGTCGAAGCAAAGGAGCCAAGTATGTCTCAAGCAACAAGTGATTGTTGTCTATCTTGCTAATCACTAAAAGGTTAAGTAAGATCCTTGAATTCAATACGTTATTCATTAGAGATTCAAGGAATGTATTAGTATGTATTGCAGTTAGAAAACATCTGAGTTTTGTTGTATAAAGTCGCACTGATGTAAAGTTGCAAAGGAAATGTGCATATATTTGTAAAGAAAAGTAACAAATACTACCATAGTAGATTATTTGTGAAGATGTGTTGAAGTAAAATTGTTGCACAAAGGACTCATAAATGTGACTGATCAAAGAAGGGTACAAATAAGTATTGTTGATGACAAACAAACGTTCTGCGCAGATACAACATTCTTACATAATCCGAGTTTGTATTATATTCAAAAGTTGCCATTACATGAAGCAAACATTACATAAGATCTCTGTCGCAGAAAACAGAGTCGAAGAGCTTCAAAAGAAAGTATGTTGCAATGGTCTAACAATGACCAAAAGTTATGCTGAACAAAATTGACAATTACAAAATTGATTTAGAGCCAAAGCTTGAGGTCCAACTGCATGACATGACTGGTTGGTTGTTGAGACAAGCGAAGTTCAAGATCTAGAGGACATTGCTCAATGAATTCAAAAGACTGCAGAAGTGGGAAAAGTTGTAGAGTCGAAGAAGGCGTGTTTGCGCTACACTGGTCCATCCGAATCAAATTCAGCAAGTCAAGAATCTGTTTTTTTTTGTTCTCCAGGCATTCGATTCTCCTCTTCAGACTTGACAATTCCTCTGAATTACTTTGGTTGATTTGAGATTGCGAATACCAATGCATGAAGTCGGATTCCTTCATTTGGGATTGCCAAATTCCCATATCTACTTTCAGTCTCATGAATTCAACTTGTTGCTACTGAATTCAGCTTGTTTGACTCCATATAAGGCTCTGATTTGGTTACAAGGTTGTAGAAATGTATTTGCATGCTTGCAGGTATCTTTAAGGGCTCTCCCTTGGGTTTAGGAGTTACCCAAAGTAGTTGAGAGGCTAGGATGTGGTTACATTTGAGCCTAGACCTCTCCCACATGCTTATCAATCACTAGCATTCAATCTACAGTGTTGTTTTCGTTGAAAATTATCAGATAATTTATTCCAGTAGTGTAGAAATCTCAAATTTGAAATCTTTACCTAGGCACTGGTTTATTGATGAATAAGTATTGAATTAACTCAATTAGATCTAGTTGTCTTCTTTGTGCATTGTTTGACTCCATAAAAGGCTCTGATTTGGTTACAAGGTTGTAGAAATGTATTTGCATGCTTCCAGGTATCTTTAAGGGCTCTCCCTTGGGTTTAGGAGTTACCCAAAGTAGTTGAGAGGCTAGGATGTGGTTACATTTGAGCCTCTAGACCTCTCCCACATGCTTATCAATCACTAGCATTAAGTCTACAGTGTGTTGTTTTCGTTGAAAATTATCAGATAATTTATTCCAGTAGTGTAAAAATCTCAAATTTGAAATCTTTACCTAGGCACTGGTTTAAAAAATTAAACTCAGCTTGAACATCTATGATCCATTTAGGAATAACTACTGAAATTAAGCATAGTGTGGCATTTCCCTCATCCTTCCTTGATAAGCTATAAACGACCAAATTTTCCTTTCCCTTTTTATAAAGAACCTTCATAACAAACCTGAAATATATAAATATTAAATGATAATAAAATAATAATAATTAACAATAATTACCCAAGGGACATAACCCTTGTGAACAGTCATCAAAGGTGCCCTTGAGGATTTTATTTATACGGGCCCTCTCCTTCCATTGAAATCATCTCATCAATTTACTTTTAATATATATTTCCTATATGGATTTCTGTTCTGTCTTATCTACAATGGATATTTATTTAGAAACGAACTTTGTTTGTCTCATTTGGTATCAGAGCCTCATTTTTTTGGTGCCGACCTTTGGCCACAAACACTTGTCAGACTTATCTGACCTGGCTTTTGGCCATACCCTTAATTCCTCAGAGTTTCTTTGATCTATAAGGTTTTTGACAACAACAGGCCCTTGGCCATTTTTTGTTTGAAGTTCCAGTGAAAAAGATTACTCCGGTTTAGAAAAAAGAAAAATCAAAATTTTTGAGGAACAATCCGCTGCAAAGAAATTTGAACAACAATCAGTTGAATTTCTGAAGAATATTATTGGAGCCAGTTGCATTTGTCAAGGTATAGCCAAAAGTTAAGGAAGAACAACTCCGCTGCAATTGCAAGAAATACTAGAAATCAATGATTGGGAGGAAAACAAAACAATTAAAAAAAATCATTCCGCCGGTTCATTGCGAAGAGGAATCATCAGCAAAACAACCACCGATCTGGTTCAAATATTAAGATATCAGTCTGGTGCAAATCCAAGAAATCATTAAAGTTTTTTTTAAAAATCATCGAGGCCCGAATCTTGGGTTGTCGTGAGGAAGAAAGACAGAGTATTGAACAACTGTAGTGGGAAATTCCTGTTGTTAAGTTGCTCCAGAACGTTGGAAGAAGGCAGCAAAATAACTATTGTGAACACTGCATTTCAAACGTGAGATCATCACAAATTCGTGTGTTAAGAACTTGCAACGGAAACTTGACCTGTTACAAACACTCTAAGCAAAAAGAAGAAATCGCGAAAGTGAGGAGGCATATTTTGGGCAATATTGACAGATTCACAATAAAATTTCGTTGAGTTTAAGCCGCAATTCACTGAACTATTCATGGCCATTTAACTGAAAAATTACCAAGTCAACACAGCTGGCCACGACAGAGATAAGGGGGTCGTTAAGATTTGATTGGTATTAAAAAAAATACAAAAATTGATACATAATAACCATAGTTGTGCTATCGCCACCTGTCCATACGAAAGAGCCGCAATTTATTGGCTATTTGCTAGGTAACTGGACACGTCCAAAACCCCCTTCGTGTCCCGTGTCATCGTGTCGGACACCGACACGATGCAAACACGTGTCCGACATTTGTTTTGGTCGTGTCCTAATTTAGATCGTGTCCCACACTGTGCAGATTGTGTCCCAATTCCAAGACACGAAAAACGTGGAAACGGGGGCCTGTAAACGTTTTTTTCACTTTCACTTTGTCATTTGCAAGTGTGGAGAGAGGTGTGAGAGTGAGTTTTTTTGCAGGTAAAGAGCATTTGGAGGATTTGCAAGGGTTTCCAAGTGCCTTTGAGGGTGTATTCGTTGGGAGGATTGCAAGCTCACCATCAAGCAACAAGAAAAAATTCTCAATCAGCTTGGGCAGCTGCTAAAGGGCAAAAGAAAGGGACAAATGCCCCATCTGGTGTCTCCCCTTCTCTTCCTCCTCCAGGCTTAGGTGCACTCCAACCTTTTCCTTATTTACACTCCCATCCGGTGCACTCCAACCCTCTTATTTACAGGAAGAGGGAGGATTGGGTGAAGGGAAAGACAAAGATGTAGGATGTGTTTCCTGATGATATGGGTTTGGATGGCAATGTTGAGTTGGCATTAACTGACATGGATCTTAATGATCCAGTGCTAGAGCTAGTCACTTTTGATGATGGTGATCCTCTGGAAGGGTCATCCTCCACACCAATAGATGCAAATCGTCAGATGGGTAGAGAGGAGGAGGAGGAGGACGAAGAAGAGAGCAGTGATGAGTTTGTTGATTCAAACATGGAGGAGGACTATTGATAGATGAGATTCTTCCATCTTGATCTCCCCTTTTTGTATTTACTATTTGCCAGTTGCATTCCAACATCTATGCAATACATTTTGATTTTGATGACTTAATGAGAAATATGGTTCCGACATCTTGAGCTATTGTTTAATGCCTATCAGATTTCAATGCATCTATGTGTCTCATTGTGATTTGTGAATGATAAATGCGTAATCATTAATGTGTATTGATTCTAATTTCTATTGAATATTTGTAAATGTTCTAGTTTCTAAAAAAAATTGAATCTATATGTCTATATTTTTAAATTTTAATATATTTAAAATATATATATATGTATATAAAACGTGTCCTTCGTGTCTTGATTCCGGGGGTCACCGTATCCATGTCGGACACTCGTATTTTCGTGTACTTCGTGTCCCCTGTCCTCGTGTTAGGTGACTAAGGCTATTTGTTGTCTTTTAAAACTCGATTGCTGTCGTGCATATAATCACATCACAGTCTGTGTTGTGTTTAGAAGGCCATTTGGGCATAGTCGAAATCAAAAGACCCAATCTTAGCGTCACGAAGCTTCACAAAAGCAATCAATCAAATTAAATCAGAAGCTGTTGGTATTACTACATTAAAAGTTTACAAAGAAATCATTGAACTATTCATGGCCATTAAAAGTTTGCACCTCGGGAGATTTGATCCCTCTCGACGCTTGATAGAGACTAGGATTTGGATCTAGGTAACATGGTAACATGTCTTATGTACAATGGCAACAGAGAAATGAGGAAGAATTGGTGTGAAACTAATATTGGAGAAAGCACCAGGTAGACAAAGAATTATAATTTATGGGAATACCCATACTGATTACTGTGTGGAGTTGAGTGGATTAGTGCAACTTGTTTTACACAAATCCAAAAGCCTATTAGCGTATATCAGGTGAGATTCAAGGTGGGCGCACAAAGATGTTCCCCAAAAGTGTTGCAATGGGGTCGCACTAGCGGGAAAAAAATAGATGCGCACACATGCCTAAAGACAGGCGCACGCGTTGTTAGGTGCGGTACCAAACCGAGGCACGTGTGCGCTCAATAACGCACACGCACTCAAGAGCGCGCACGCGCTTCTTTTAATCCAATTAAAAAAATAGGGCAGAGTTGTTTTATTTTCACCCAACCAACCGAGCCTCACTCACCCATACACCAAGTGATCAACAAGTGCATTGGATAGGTAAGATTCATGTTTTTCGGCATCATCATTGTTGTCCTCATCATCACCATCATATTCATGGTCATCATCATCATCAACGACAACAACAACATCTTCATCATAATCATCATCATCATCATCATCATCATCATCATCGTCGTCGTCATCACCATCTTCATGGTCTTCATCATCATCATCATATTCATCATCATCATCGTCATCATCATCATTGTCATCACCATCTTCATCATCATCGTTGTCTTCGTCATCACCACCACCACAATCACCATCTTCATGTTCTTCATCATCATCATCATCGTCATCGTCATCGTCATCACCATCTTTATCATCATCGTTGTCTTCGTCATCACCACCACCACAATCATCATCATCATCATCTTCATCATCATCATCATCATCTTCGTCAACATCTTCATCATTACCATCTTCTTCTTCATCAACATCATCTTCATCATCATCGTTGTGGTTGTCATCACCATCCTCTTCATGGTATTCATCATCATCACTTCATCTTCATCATCATCATCATATTCTCCATCATCATCATCATCATCATATTCATCATCATCCTCATCATCATCGTCGTCCTCATCTTCATCATCATCATCATCATCTTCATCATCATCATCTTCACCATCATCATTTTAATCATCATCATCATCATCATCATCGTCGTCGTCATCATCGTCGTCGTTGTTGTCATCGTCATCGTTTTCATCATCATCATCATCATCATCATCATCATCATCATCATCTTCATCATGATTTTCATCATCACCATCATCATCATCATCATCATCGTCGTCGTCGTCGTCGTCGCCATGACCATCTTTGTGGTGTTCATCATCATCATCATCTTCATCTTCATCATCATCATCATCGTCGTCGTCGTCGTCATCACCATTATCCTCATCATCATCATCATCCTCATCATCTTCATCATCATTGTCATCATCATCATCATCGCCTTCATCATCATCGTCGTCGTCATAGTCATCACCCTCTTCCTCATCCTTATCATCCTCATCCTCATCCTCATCCTCATCATCATCAACAACATCTTCATAATCATCATCATCACCTTCATCATCATCATCATCATCCTTATCATCATCATCGTCGTCGTCTTCATCATCATCATCATCATCATCGTCGTCGTCATCGTCGTCATATCCCTCTTCCTCATCAACGTCTTCTTCATCATCATCTTCAGCATCATCATCATCATCATCTTCATCGTCTTTATCATCATCATCATCATCATCATCATCATGAAGATGTTGATGATGATGAAGACGATGAAGATGATAGTCATGATGATGATGATGATGAAGATGTTGATGAGGAAGAGGGAGATGACGATCATGATCATGATCATGATCATGAAGATGATGATGACGATGAAGAAGATGATGATGATGATGATGCTGTTGCTGATGATGATGATGAAGTCGCCGCCGCCGACAACAACAATGATGATGATGATGAATATGATGATGATGATGATGGTGGTGGTGGTGGTGGTGGTGGTGATGACGACAACAGCAATGATGATAATGATGAAGATGGTGATGGCGATGATGATGATGATGATGATGATGATGAAGATGGTGATTGCGATGATGATGATGAAAATGATGATGATGATGAAAATGATGATGATGATGATGAATATGTTGTTGATGATGATGATGATGATGAGGGTGATGATGATGATGATGAAGATGATGATGATGATGATGATGATGATGATTATTTCCTCCACTAACCACACGTGACCTCTTAATGGTATCATTGGCCTATGGTTAAGGATGTCGATACCATGAAGTGGTTTTGAGCAATATGTATGCACCATGCCTAATCAAGGATTTTGGAATGATGTTTTATGGAAGAATACCGTTCCTTTGGCCATAAATAAACCATTTAGACATCCAAGGCCATGAACAATGTCTAAAAGCACCAAACAAGACTTTACAGGGGTATCCAATGTGCTAGATGTATCCAAGTCTTGGGGACTTAGGGCATTGGACATGGTCAAGGGAGGATACCTAAGACTCGAGCCGTAAAGGAATCTTATATCCATCTAGGCATAAGAAGGTTACCTCCACCAACTACACATGGCCTCTTGAGGTATCATTGTCCTGTGATTGAGGATGGAAGTGCCATTATATGGTTTTGAACTTAGTATCTACATGTCTTAGGGCCTTGGAAATGGTTTTCTAGGGAAGAAGTATTCCAGCCATCAAAGACTAAGAAGGTTTTCTCAACCAAGGACTATCATGTGGTTATCATCATCATCATCATCATCATCACCATCTACATCATCGTCATCTTCATCGTTTTCGTCATCATCACCACCACCATCATCATCATCATCTTCGTCATCATCATCATCATCATCTTCATCATCATCGTTGTCGTCGTCATCACCATAATATTCATGGTATTCATCATCATCATCTTCATCTCCATCATCATCATCATCATCATCATCATCGTCGTCGTCATCATCATCATCATCCTCATCATCATCATCGTTCTCATATTCATCATCGCCATCATCTTCATCATCATCATCTTCATCATCATCATCGTCTTCATCATCACCATCATCTTCATCGTTGTCTTCATCATCACCATCATCACCATCGTCATCATCATCACCATCTTCCTCCTCCTCCTCCTCCTCATCATCACCATCTTCCTCCTCCTCCTCCTCCTCCTCCTCCTCATCATCACCATCTTCCTCCTCCTCCTCCTCCTCCTCATCATCATCATAATAAAAAAAAACATCTTCATTATGATCTTCATCATCATCATCATCATCATCTTCATCGTCATCACCATCTTCATCATCATCATCATCATCTTTCATCATCATCACTGTCGTCGCCATCACCACCACCACCACCACCACCATCACCATCTTCATCATCATCATCTTAATCATCGTCGTCATCATCATCATCATCATCATCATCATCATCATCGTTGTCGTCGTCATAACCATCATCTTCATCGTTTCATCATCATCATCATCACCTTCATCGTCATCACCATCATCATCATCGTCATCATCATCACCTTTTTAGTCATCATCATCATCGTCATCATCATCATCTTCGTCTTCATCATCATCATCATCATCGTCATGGTCTTCTTAATCATCATCATCATCTTCATCACCATCATCTTTATCTTCATGATGATGAAGATGGTGATGAGGAAGAGGGTGATGACAACGACGACGATGATGATGAAGATGATGATGAAAATGATGAAGACGGTGATGATGATGATGATGATGATGATGATGATGAAGATGATGATGATGATGATGATAATGATGATGATAACGATGATGATGATGATGGTGATGATGATGATGAAACGATGAAGATGATGGTGATGATGATGATGATGATGATGATGGCGATGATGATGATGATGAAACGATGAAGATGATGGTGATGATGATGACAACGATGATGATGAAGATGATTATGATGATGATGATGATGATGATGATGAAGAAGAAGAGGACGATGATGAAGATGTTGATGAGGAAGAGGGCGACGACGACGACGATGATGAAGATGAAGATGGTGATGAGGATGATGATGATGATGAAGATGATGATGAAGATGACGATGATGATGATGAAGATGAAGATAATGGGGATGAAAATGATGATGATGATGATGAAGACAACGACGACGATGGTGATGGTGATGATGATGATGATGATGAAGATGATGATGGTGAAGATGATGATGATGATGAAGATGGTGGTGGTTGTGGTGATGACGACAACAACGATGATGATGATGATGATGATGAAGATGGTGATGGCAATGAAGATGATGATGATGAAGAAGAAGATGATGATGAGGAGGAGGAGGAGGAAGAGGGTGATGACGATGACGATGATGTTGATGGTGATGATGAAGACGACGACAACGATGATGATGATGATAATGAAGATGATGATGATGATGAGGACGATGATGAAGATGAGGACGATGATGATGATGATGATGATGACAAATATGATGATGATGATGATGATGATGATGGAGATAAAGATGTTGATGATGGAGACCATGAAGATGATGGTGATGACGATGACAACGATGATGATGGAGATGATGAAGATGATGATGACGAAGATGATGATGATGGTGGTGGTGGTGATGATGACCAAAATGATGATGATGATGATGATGAAGATGGTGATGACGATGATGATGATGATGATGATGATGATGATGAAGATGATGATGATGATGATAACCACATGATGGGCCTTGGTTGAGAAAACTTTCTTAGTATTTGATGGCTAGAATACTTCTTCCCTGGAAAACCATTTCCAATGCCCTAAGACATATAGATACTAAGTTCAAAACCATATAATGGCACTTCCATCCTCAATCACAGTACAATGATACCTCAAGATTCCATGTCTAGTTGGTGGAGGTAACCTTCTTAGCCCTAGATGGATATAAGATTCCTTTAAGGCTCGAGTCTTAGGTATCCTCCCTTGACCATGTCCAATTCCCTAAGTCCCCAAGACTTGGATACATCTAGCGCAATGGATACCCTTGTGGAATAGAGGAGGGGGAGGGGGATTGGGTGGATAGGAAGGGAAGAGGGGTGGGGTTATAGATAGTGGAGGGGGGGATGGTTAGGGACAGATAGATAAAAAATAAATGTGTAAAACAACAATGCGTGCACGCACAGAAGCGCGCGCGCTATAGCGCGTGCGCGCATAAGAGCACGCACACTCGTGTCTGAATTCAAATTGTTTTTGGCGCCCTTGCAGGATTGGAATTAGCTTCGGATTGCACTTTGAGGCTCGGTTTGATTTATGTCTGATTTATGGCAGAACACATCAAATGCTATGACTTTCTATTTTTCACAACTAGTTCCGCATATGCTCCACGAGTGCACTGTAGATGAAATTGCACACACTTGTCGAGCTCTGTGTGCAAATTCTAAATATATAATTTTTGAATAGATCTGTTGTCGTTTTCTATTTTTAATTCATTTTTAACTGCACTCATGTCAAATTTGTAAAAAACATAGGTCGTTTATTTGGCCTATAACTTTTGATTGGCTTACCTATTTCGAAAACGGAAAAGAACCCACATAAGAGCACGAAAATACCTACAACCTAAAAAAAATGCATTTTGATTATTTTTAGACCATGATATGGTGGATTGACAATTGACCATGTCGTTTTAGGGCTTTATTGACTTCGGTAATTTAAAAAATATATAAAATTGACTTTTAAAATTTTGGAAAAATAGCCCCTCACAAGATTTTTCTGTTGCCTACGCCTCTACATATATTTTTTTCTCATAAATTGAAAATTTACATAGCAAATAGGTTGGTCAACCAAAACATGTGCATTATGTTTTAGAAAAAAAATAACATACCGATCTTCGAATAATGACATGTTGGGGTGGTTATACCACTTTTCCATAAATAAAAATTATATATTCCGGAAGGTCATCCGTTTTTCTACGTTTCATGTTTTTACACCTAATCGGAAAAAGTTTTGTAGGTACCTCTAATAATTGATTTTAATGATAATATTTCTGTTTTTCCAGAATGTCATTGCAACTAACGTGTCATAATTGGGTATCATTACCTTGCACCAGCCCTTCAATTATATATGTTAACACTTTACGAGTTATGAAAGATATCTAACTCATTATTTTGAGATTAACACTCAGATTTTTTAGTTTGAAAGAAAAACTTGACTTAGTACAAGAGTCGAATTCATATGGATGTATCTGGCAGGTTGCCTAAAGTATTTTATTGGGTTGGACACTTCCAAAGGAAGAATATTTATTATTAAGAAGGAAGGCATTGATGACGGATGGATCGAAGGAAGAAGCTAGTGACCCATAGTCTGGGAACAAATGACCCTCTAATCTGAGTTACCTGCCTCATTGAAATAACAAAGATAAGGAAGCAATATGGATATATGGATAAGGATGCAATATTTACAGAGATATAGAATATAGTAGGTCAAGTTAATGGAACAACGATGGCACTATGTTTGTGGTTATACATAACGCTATAATTGTAACTTAAATTTCCACTTTGTAAAACCGGTATATACCATAGAGTACCCAAGAATACAACTCCACAATTATATTATATATAAGGATAAAAGAAGCAATAACCAAACTACTTGGGTAAACTTTCTCTTTCATTCAAGGAGACACTTCTCTACTGAAAAACAATTCTTAGACGCTAAAGATAAATTCATGTGCAGATTCATGAGAATATATTTGGTTTACAAAAGCTTTTAAGAAAAAAAAATTAGCAATATTTGTTCTGATATTGCTATTTGTTCAAGACTTCACACTAAATGCAAAAAACTAGCAATTAGCTCAAGTGGCAATATCGGGGACATTGGCACCACGAGGTGGCAATATCGGGGACATTGGCACCACGAGGTGGCAATGTCCTGCGCCATTGCAAATTAGATTTTTTGAAATTTGCAAAATCAACACTTGAGCCATGAATTAATTGGACTATGGTTAGTTGGTAATGTGATTGAATTATGGAAAATATTACAAAGAGAAAATGTTAGTTATTATTATTAAAGCCACAATTGCCCAATATGACCCCCTTGTCGAGTATGCCCCTCCTACATAATCACTCGATTCTTTGGTTGCCAAATTTATGACAAACTTCTTTATAAGCTTTATGTATTAACTAATTATTGTTGTTTTTATATGTGCAGGTGAAAACAAATATGCTACCATTAAGATAATCTAACTATTTAATTTAACTATTTTTCATAATTACATAACTATTACAAAACAATTACATAACTTTTGGGATAAACATATATATATATATATATATCATAACTTTATTATCCAAAACACTTATTTTACTATTATGATATTAAAAAAAAATTGATTGATAACCAAGTATTAAAAATAAGATGCCAATGTATTTTTAAGATTTAAATCTAAAAATCCATACTTGGCAGCTCTTATAGCTCGGAGCAACCAACAACATGCAGCAACCGAAGGGCTTTGTACAATGCGTCAACCCCTGTATCCTCTTCAGCTTCACACATTACCTCCAAAGACACCAATGTTTCCATACTTGGCAGCTCTTCTAAATCAGAGCACTCATCAACATACAACCACCACAGCTTTGTACAATGCGCCAACCCCTTTATCCTCTTCAGATTCAAATAGTCGATAGTCATCAACTACTGCAACAATGCTGGCAGCTGGAAAGATGCTTGCAAAATGTACAAATCATAATGCATTGAAGTGCCATATTAACATCGATGAAACCTTTGTATGAAGCAAATTTTCCCAATGGAAACAGGGCATCACCAATGTGAAAGATATTAAAGCATCACCAATGTTGATTCCAAAATTGGAAACAGGCATCACCAATGTGAAAGATATTAAAGCATCACCAATGTGGGTTCCAAAATTGGGACCGCCTGCATCACCAATGTGAAAGATATTAAAGCGTTAAAAGATTTTACAAACTAAAATTTGACAGGTTTCATTGATATTTTAATTCGAATATTGCTTAAATCCTGTAAAATCCTACAAAATTTTCATCCATGAAAATAATTTGAATTCATACATTATTTGTTAGTCGGTTGTGTGTGTTATAGTATTTGCATGATCAAAATTATAGTGTACCTTCTAACATTGTTAGTTATTCCCAAGATCATTAGCTATGAGGCATCTTTTCGATGTTGACGAGTGCCTGTCAATTTTTTAGGTAATCGGGGGAGGCCTCTTCTGTTCATTTGATAGAGATGTGTTAGGATTCCCTTACACAGTTTAGCTTATTAAGATTTATTTAAGCTGAATCTCTAATCTGGTTTGTGTTATGCAGGAGTGGCAGTCGAAGTTGGCGACGGTGTTTCCAAATTTCAAGTTCAAGATTGACAGTTTTAGATAAAGCTTTGGTTCAGCCTCATCCCAAAGCTGAATGCTTCTTGGTATAACTCAGCGCCCTTAACCTGGAGAAGCTCATGTATCCATACAGAAAAAGTGAGAAACCGAGGGGTACACCTTAATTTGTGAAGGATTTGAACCTTTGTTAACATACAAAAATGAGTCCACGTTGCTGAACGATTTGGCAATGACTTAATACTATTATTTTCTGTCATTTCATTTCACAGTGGAGGCAGCCAGAAATAATGCGGAAGGAGATATTGGACTTAGCGTTATGAGCGCCAAAAAAGAGGAGCGTTCTAAGAAGACTTATAGTTGGATAAATATTTAGTTGAGAATATAGATGGCAACTGACTGAAAAGAACTTCAATGGCAGGAGCAGAGCCCACTGAGATGGCTGGAAATAAATGGCTAGCTGGATGACAACAGATGATTTCCTGGGGCTGTCTGGCTGATGAGAAATACCTGGGTGAGCTTATCTACTCGGCTTGCATATTTTGAAGAATCTGTATGTGATATATTAGATTATTTTAAAAGCTGGAAAGAGGTATCTTGTAGAATCCGTGCAGCTGGAAGAAGGATATATTTTTAAAGAGCTGGGGGGAGGAAAACAAAACCCCATTAAATAAATGCCAAACAAAAAGGGAACTTATTTCAAGTAACAGCTGCAACAACCACCAAAGACAGATAAAAATAAAAATATCTGTCAAAAGAAAAAGATAACGTGCAAGAATGATATTAAGAAAGGAAATGACAATGCATGAAGCTGGGAGAACGACCTATATATAACTATAATCAAAATACTGAAGTGTCAACCCCCTCTTTACAAATATGAAAATAAAGCACATTAACTGACAAGATGCAGCTATTGTGGAAATGCATGACTGTTTTTTTTTAAGAAAGTTTTATTTAGCAATCTGCAGATACAAGGAGCTTTCTTAAGACCATACAACATACTTCAAACAGGGGAAACACATTTGCAATCAGAATGTATCATCAAAGCAATTTACTTTTCAAATATCGAAGGGAAAAAATCTACACAGGAAAACATGCACCAAGTTTCTGACCACATAAAAAAAGCCACATCCCAATTGAAACTAAGTAAAACCTAAGCGACAGAAAAATGTCTTTCAAATATGACATTGAACAACCAAAAAACAAAGAGATTCATGCTTCCATGTATGAAGTTTCCCATGACAATTTTCAGCAGATATTGCTACATATGCACACCACATTGCTAGAAAATCCACGCCACCATACATGGTGCAAGACAAGAAACATCAAAAAGGTTTTCATATATTTTACTGGAAAGAGGGGTTTCTTCTCGGTGTCCACAAACAATGAAACTGATTTCAAGCCTAAAACAACACCTGGTAAGAAGTACTATCAAAATTGTTGAAAGTACAATGCATCAACATAGCACACAGTACTCATCCTATGATGCACCCTCTTCCCACTTTTGTAATTGTTTATGACAACATGCCTGAAAACATATCTTTGCAGAAGATATTTCGAAATTGATTGAAACGAAATATCATCAGTATTCACTAAGTTCAATGGTCTAGACAACAAGCACCGGTTTTGATCAAAGACATGGCATATTAACCAAGCACCCCACATATGTAAAAATGGCAAATTTGGCATGGAGCCAACCATCGAACAAGATCTTTTTCAATGTTCTAAACAGCAAGCACCAACTTTAATGGAAGACATGGGATATTAGCAAAGCACCCCATATGTGTAAAAAAGTCAAATTTGGCATGGAGTCAACTCTTGACAAAGGTCTTTTTCAAGGTTCGAAACAACAAGCACCAGGCTCGATGGAAAACATGGGATATTAACCAAGGACCTTTTATATGTATAAAAAGAGAAATTGGTCATGGAGTCAATTGTCAAGCAAGGTCTTTTGAACAATAGAAAATATCTCTATGGAATGTTTTTTGGCATCGGGGAGAAAAACAGAAAAATCAATCGAGCTTTCAAAGCTATAAATAAACCATATCAAGCAATGGATTATTTCAAAGCTATAAATAAACCATATCAAGCAATGGATTATTTTTTCACTATGAATACAATTTTATCCAGGATTTGTTTAGAAATCCTTTGCTGACCTAGAATGTTATAAACAATTGTATACCAATATATCGATGCAAACAACGACGACCAAGAGCGGGGGTTGCTACAACAGCATGAACAAAAAAGACACACTCCTGAAAAGGATTTCGTTCATTTCAATGATGAAAAGAACAACGATGTTGATTCTATCCTCATTAGGGAAAGACTTGCATTACAGAAATATGTAACAAATGGAAAAGAGAAAATCTTGGAACAATAGCTATTTTATACATCTGTAACAGAAAATTTGTTTGCAAAGCAAACCAAATTAAATAGCTAAGATATAGTCAGAGTGTACAGAACAGGAAAAAATCAATTATGGTATAGCATCGCTAAACAGAAGAACTAGAAAACATGTTTCGAAATTGACAAACACTCTAGCAAACGTATTTTCACATTGACAGACACTGCGAGGTGTCCATAGTTGACGGAACTTTGAATACATCAAAACTCTTTCCAGATACCGTGAGATGTATATGGTTTATAAACTATTGAATGCTTAAAAATCGTTGACAATGCAACTTATACATTGCAATGGCTTTGACATCCTGGAGGACCTTGAGGAAACCGAGACTATGACAACCCTTGGTACAAATCCCACCAATTAAACGAAGGGCACAATAATCAACCACAAAAATTTTCAATTGAGAGAGAAGTGACCAAAGGAAAAAGAAAAAGGAGCTGAGTAGCCATGCGAAGCAAATACCCTATGTATTTGGCTCAATGCAAGCATAAGCGGGAACTGCAAACGAGAAACACTCAACCCACGAAAGAGCCCTTAGAGCATAATGCCTTTCAACTGGATTCCATTCTGTATGGAAGGAAAATCGAAAGCTCGCTGCAAACAGAGGGGAAGACTTCGGACAACAGTACTATCCGCAGACAAATTTAAATAAACTTTGTTCAAGTTTAAAATGAGCATAAGAAATTTAAAAATATGTAGCATATGCAGCTATCACAAAATATTTTTTACAACACAAAAACATTTAACTTCTGCAACCAATGCAGGAAAAATACATACCGCCTCTACAACTATTACAAATTGGACCTCTGTTCGGATGGCAGAGTATCAAAAATGCAACCCTCGTTGAACATAAAACGGTTCCTTTTTCACATAATAGAGCAAGGGAAAAAAAATCGCGTACAAATTCAAATACCCTCGATGGAGATGAATTGCAAGCATTCTCAGCCAATGGCATAAAGAATCTCAGGAAAAAAATGATATGCTTAACAGGGTTCCAAATTTTTTTGTCCAAAAAGGAAACCAGGAAACCATGATTCAACCCTTAACAAGGGCGAAGACATTCTGCTATTGGGAAAAAAATACACAACAGCCAAACAAAACCCACCGAGGAGAATTTAACCAAGCCAATTAGACAAAACCCACCGAGGAGAATTTAACCAAGCCGATTAGACGACGGACCCCAAATTCTGCAGTGAATAAACAAAGGCGGCCAACACCAAATATTGTTCTACACTTCATTCACACCCATTTTTTCCAAACAGAATACCTATATTACCCGAAAACCCAATATTACCCAATATTTTCCAAACAGAATACCTATATTACCCGAAAACCCAATAGTTGAAACCTCGAAACACTTACAAAACACGATACTAATTATATGCTTCTATCTGTTAAGAATATCTGCAAAAGCTCAATGCATTCTAAAATCCAGACTGCAACAGCACCGGAGCATAGAACGAGTCACCTGTCAAAATTCCGCAGCAATAACACCGGGGAAGCAGCAGACAATTCTCTTTTTCAGCTGCAGCACACGAACGGAGCGGTGCCGACGAAGAGGAATTAGTACCCCACTCTTGAACCCATGTCCAGGAAGCCAGTGGCGGACACACCAACCACAACAGACAGCTGCGCCAAAGAAAACCAAGAGCAACAGAACGCGAAACCACAAGAAGAAATTCAAAAAAAAGCCAAAGCAACCGCCAACCCCATAAAATAAAAAAAGGACCCAGACCTCGAAACCTCCAGAACCAAAGAAGGTGCACAGGGATAGGTCGCCCATCTTATCACTGCGACAAGACCATCCAGTATCCGCCATGCCGAAGGCCAACCATATTAAAGGCGAGCAAGAATAACAACTTGCTGAATTCTACCACCCTTCAAACCGCAATAACACAGGCCACACCGAAAGGCTCGCCCGCCATACCAAAAGCACGACCACATTGAACACAAACACCAGCAACAACATCTGGCCTGGCCCTACAACAATAAACAACAAACCGGGGATGGCCTCCATCGTCCTGCAACGAAACTTCCCAAAACAACAATAAACCCCTCGTCCAGACTAGAGTAAAAAATCTAGAGGCGGGCCACAGGCGCATTAAAACCTTAAACACATGTCTCTCATCGGTCTTCAGTGGAGCTTCCCTCATAACAAATCCTTATTTTTATATCAAACATTAATGGTATGTGAATCATCGAAATCGAACCATGGATGTCTTTTCGTTGGGAAACAACAAGAATTCCCCAGACTTACAGAATGATAAGAACAAGCCGAGATCGAACAGTAGCAAGCATAGCATGCTATGGAATGAGCGACCCCATATGAGGTGATGTCAGGTCTAGGTGCTTGTCAGAGCGTGCAGAGTTTGCTTTACACGACCATGGGAAAAGCTAAAAACCAAACTTGGATTGTATTTAGGACCAGCCTGTTCAAGATCTGGAGTGTCTGTCTTCTAGGCAGGACTTGACATCAGCCCGCCCCCCTCTTGGGCACCAAAAAACTAGGACGATGTCACCGTCCTGTATCTAATAAGATTTCAAAAAAATGTTTTTTAATAATTCCATTTAATATAATAAATATTTTAGACTATAGAAAAACTATAGTTAAAGCAAAATATTATAGAGTGTATACCCAAATTAATAGATTCTTGACTATACATAGATGATCCCCTTCGGGGACAACTCTTACGTGCAAACCCTTGTTGCCGAAACCCTCTTCCCCACAAGTGTTGCAATTTCGTTGTAATACACATGCAACCAGCAATGGAGATCTGGAACTCGAAAACCATAATAAGAAGCTTTCAACAGCGGAAGGCACCATATCTCATAAATAGACTGCGATTAAATGCAAAACCATCGAAATCCGAAAAATGCAGAGAGTCAATTGCTTGTTTAATATTCCCTGCCAACCTCACACGTAATTTAGTGAACAAATCGATGGACCTAGGGAATGGTTACGGCGGCCTGCACAGGAAATTTGTTGAATCCAACTCTCACAGCGTCAATGCACCTCAATTGCTGAATCCAACTCTCACAGTGTTAATGCACCTCACAGGACACATACACAAAACAAGGAGGACACAGGGGAAAAAAAACCTGACGGTGTGCCACGAGGCAGAATCACCACACTATATAGCTTCGTGTGAAGGGTTTCGAGATAATCCAGTAGATTCAGAGCTGAGAGTTTCGAGATAATCATCCACATCCCGATAATAACCTATGATTACAGGGGCATTGGATCAGTGGGTGTGGCGGCAGTAATAAGGTTATCACGGCTTTCATACCATTTATTTTTAGAGGGGATTTTCTTCAGAAACGGTCTCAAAATCACGTCAATCCACGCTTGAGTTTACCTGGTAGTACTAACTGCTGGGGAATTTCCCATTCAAGATCAGTCAAGGAAGCATCAATGTTTTCACATATATCAAAGAAGAACAGAACTGAAAAGACTGAAACATTCGAGATTGCATGCTGGAAGGTGCGAAATGAATAGATGTTGGAGTTGCGTAAATTGCTTTAGTGGGAGCTGCTTAGATATTGGAAACGCTCTTAGTTCCTCGATACATTTCCATATTTATATTTACAGCGCTTAGTAGATTATATCTCCCTAGACAGATTCATATCACCTTCCCTTTATTTATTTCCCTTATATACACAAAACGCCTATCTTTTCTTTCATCTGACTCGCCCTTTTACCAGCCGTAACGTTTCCAATTTACCATAGGACTCTCGGGGGATTTCCTAACCACTATGATTTCGTTCAGTCCCCCGGTCCGGAAATATGTTTTATAAGCCTCACTAATTTCTACCGACTTTAGGATTATCCATAAATTTCCCAATGGGTACAACACAAACGTTCCCATATGTATTGATAGAAACACCATTATTCACATAAACATACATATCATTAGAAAGCTATTACAAGATCCATATATGCAGAGGAAAATCAGGACCCCGGGTATTCGCATAATTATATATATACAAGAACCCATATGGGAATTAGTATATGCATATAACACAATTTTAATAAAATACCAACTTATGTAAAATTTCTCAAGGACAACGGATCTAATCCTTAGATTAGTATTACTTCTGACCAACCCCGAGTTCTATAGTTTCTTGTCTTAAGGTCTAGATAGGAAACAGAACATGTTGTTTGTATAATGATAGACTTTGAGTGCAACATGGTTGATCAGTCATAAGAAAAAGCGGATAAAATCCTTATTATAGCCTTAGCACGAAAAAAGGCCAATTGGAATAAAGAGCTTCTTTCCTGCCAATATTAGGGGTTGGACTTTCAAACCTACCTATCAATGTTAGGGTCCTTCCCTTCCTTCCTTCCTGTTATCCTATATAGTTTTTTTGCTCTCCCTTTCTTATGTTCTCCCGTGCTAGTAAAATTGATAACATCTAGGCCAATTTCTTGCCAGCGCATACCTTTATTAATGTCAACATTCTGCGAGTAGTAAAAAATAAAGTTTGCTGAAGAAAACCAACATTTCACTATATAAAATTTTAACTTTTCATAGTAAAATTAGGTAGAATAATACATACCATTGCTTACTGAAATAATATAGCTCTCTTCCAAGCCAATAGCTCACTTAACCAATTGTGGGCTAACCCATACTCTTCCCTGGCACTCTGTTCTATGAAAAATTAAAAAGACTAATAAATCAGCATTCATTTAATCTTTTTAAGTCCGTATCCTTTCCCATTTGAGGACCACCTTTGCCGACAACAAGAGTTTCAGTTTAACCAACACTAATAGCACAAATAAAAATAGCAAACACTTGAGCCAACATACCTTCCATTTAGAGAGCTATGAGTAGTGGTTTACCTAAATACCCAGTTAAATATTTACCATTAGTCAAGATTATTTCTAGTTTTCGCCTCTGACTATGCTAAATTATGTTGCATGTATAAGTGAATATAATCTTCTTATTATGGAAGAGGTATCCACTGAGAGTGGTTGGATTGATTTGCTTGTGTAAAAAATTAAATAATGTTGAATGCTTTGTGTGTTGTCAATGGACATAAATTTAGGATATTTAATTATATTTAATCATGTAGAATAATAATTGTTGGTGCAGCCTATTTTATAAATATGTGTGTTGTGATTAATTATTTAGCATATATGTATTTGCTGGTGAGCGTGTTGCGTGTTGCGTTGGATGCACTATTTAAATAATGCATGAGACACATTATTTATATACTGCTTGTGGATAGTATGCATGGTCCGTAGCCTGCTGGACAACATGGATGGCTACACAAAGGAGTTTAGCAGCATCTTGGTGAAATGATTAATTATGCTATAGTTATTTATAGGTTGAGTTGAATGGAGCAAGTATTTTGGTGAGATATCTAGGGTGAAAGTACATCTAGGTTCTTCCCCTAGATATAGACCTTCCACAATGCTAATGTTGTTGGTCATTCATTTTACATATTTATAATAATATTAGATTTATATATATAAATCTATATGTAATTGCTTGTTTACAATAATGGCTCTCACAATATTTAAGGCTCAGCTGATCATGTGAAGGTTATGAGGGATGCACTGCCAAAAATATTGACTTACCATTACCCACTTGCAGATAGGGTAACAAGAACCCAAGACAATCGAAAAAATCTAGGTGAGTGCACACAAGAGGGCGTTCTCTTTGTTGAAGCAACCACGCATAATAATCTTTCACTCCTGGGCGAATTGGAGGAGATTAAACTCTCATTTTAGCAATTGCTCTTTCAGTTTCCACTCCCTGCAAAAATCGAGGAAATACCCCAACATTTTTTAGGTAATCTTTATCTTTGTTCATATTCTCGATTAAATTCCTTTTAACTTTGAATAAATGAATCCAATCTTAAGGGAACAGGCCATGTAGAACAAAGTAAAATTTTTATGGAAGTGTAACTGTATACATTACCGATGGTTTCATGGGACGTTTGGCCAAAGAACAGTGCGGTGCTGAAGCCCACGCCGAAGCCTAATCTAGGGAAAAAATTTGCAGCCACAATGTTTGCATTGGCTTTGGCAATCTTACCCACAATGGTCCCTCCTGTTTCCAAACCATCCCCATTTACTACAGCAAAAACCTCCAACTCTCTGCCTTCTTGCTGACTTGAAGCGAGTATGTTAACGTGCTCTTGCAAGAGCTGCATACATTGTTGGAAAAGATCTAGGGAGAGAGATGGCAACCATTCAAGAAATACAGTCGTGGCTCTCTAAAGATCCATTGCTCTCTGAAGATCCATATCGAAACCATGGGATTGATGTTGTTTGAGCATATGTTGCGAATTGCAGGTGGTGTGGTTATTGCATTTAGATTTCCACGACAAGTCCTAGAATGCAGTGACCATGGATTGCAGTGCAGGTAATCCGAGTAGGTGTCAGACTTAGAAAAGTGTCATGAAAAGTTTTGCGTTTTTAAAAGCTTGTTTTACAATTGTCCTGGTGTGAACAACTATGAACCAAGTTCTAGGTGTTGTTAGCTCTGTCAGGTTCGTCAGGTGCTGTCAACAATGAAAAATAGATTTCACAATAAGAGCCTTCGTATTGAAACTCTAGGAAAACAAACAAAATGTATATCATAAAAATTAAGGAAAACCTGTGCACATGTATCAAAATTCAGCAGATTACATAATTCTCTGGATGGCAAGGAATAATAATTGTGGTGGCAATGTCCCTGACATTGCCATTGCCACGTGCTATTGCCAGATGGGAAATGTTGTAGGAGTAAGAAGATCTTGTCATGTTCCATTGCTGATAGGATAATGGTACTAGCTCTCCAAAAAATGTAATTGCAATAGCGCTAGAAAGGTTTTCACTGTGTTTGCTAAGATCATGGCTGAAAAAAATGGAGAGAAGAAAATACTAACTTTTGAATTAAGGTGGCGTAAATAGTTGAAAAATAGGATTTTAATATGGGGCAAGTGGCTTAAATGTTTAAGAAGGATAAATGTCAAGTGAAAGGAATTTAGGTAAGTATCATAAACCACCTCATATATGAAATTTTAGATGATGTGCCACATTGCATGAAATGATGATATACTTATTTTTATGCAAAACATTTACATCAATCTCAAGATCTAACACATAAAAATCCATATTTCATTTTACTCATCTACATAAACATGGCATAAGATACCCTATCTTTCTACCGTAAATTTTATGTACAACTCTCCATGATCCACAACTCTTGATAACTTAAGTAAAACTGTACGAAAGTTCTATGTGATGATTTGGCTAGAATTTTATTTAATTTTTTTTCCGATATTTTATTATAGAGAATTCCCTTCACCATCTTAGACTAAGAATTTTACCATTAATATCCTAAACCAAGAACTCCCCCACTCAAATCCATACACTAGAGCATCATAAAATCATGTAACCATGCACTAGACCATCCTAAAATCATGTACTTGCTCTCTACTTCATTTTTCCATCATGAGGTATTACAACACCATTAGTAACATTCTGTGCTCTTCGATCAACTTGAAAATCCTCTATAACACATTATAAGCCTTTGATGTGAGGAGTTTTGCTTCCATAAACTTTGTGACAATGCTCATAAAGATCCCACCAACACATTAAATCCTCCATTATCCATGATTACACCCTCGTGCTCTGTAGTTTGCTAGAGCTTCATAGGCTTCATAGCTTTATCATATTTCTTCATTGCTTCATGGGGCCACTATTCATTTGCTTATTACCTTTACTCTCCCACTTGCTTCTTCTTGGGGACACTAATCACTTCTTATTTACCTCTACTCAAATTCTCATTAAGCCTCTAGGTCTCATTTCATGGAGTTAAACCAGTGAATTTTGTTTTGCGAAAAGACAACGACTACTCTTCTTCACCTTCCCTCCATTGATAGAGATTTCAAAGTTTTCCATACTTACAAGATTTCCAGGGTTTGAAAAGCAAAAAATAGGATCATCATGTTTAGTATGGCTCCTTCAGGAATCCCTTTGAAGCGAGGTCGAGTCTTTCTTTACATTGAACTTCATTTATTTTGGACCATTATTCAAAATATTTGGCTTTGGAATATACAAAAACTCCTATTTTGTGTTTTCGGTTGGAACTTGGCTGCTGGAGTGCATGCTTGACTGAGAAATTAGTGTTATTTCTCCTGTAAACATTTCAGTTCAAAACTTTGCACAACTAAGTTACTACAACGGTGAGATTTTCAATGTGTGGTTATATATATTTTAGAATAATCTTGCCTCGCACTTAAATATATATTCAACTTGACAACGCAGTACAACATAAAGCCTGATTGTAAATCTATATTCCATATCATAATCTCCAACTATGACCCACGTTTACAAATTTAACTTAAAATAAGCTTAAGAAATCAAATAATCTGGGCTTTGAAGAAGATAGAAAGGCTTATTAATGAATAAAGGGAGCACTCTATGCGTCGGTACTGTATTTGAATATATAGTAATGCCAGTGACATTCATTCTGACGAGCACCTGTTTTTACCACATTTAATGCTTATAACAGATGGGAAAAAAGCTTCAAATACTTGCTATAAGTTTAGTTTCCAAAAACTTCAAATATTATAAATTTAGTTTCCAAAAAGGTCAAATATTATGAAATTAGCAGTAGATTTATAAAAAATGATAAAAATTATTGTACATTCTGATATATATAGTATTGAATATATATATATATCTACAACTCATTTTGTTATATATTTAGATTTTAAAAGGTTAATGTTCATGTTATGTTAATAGATATATCATCTGATATGAAATAAAACTATATATGCCGAAATTGAATATATATACTACTTTTAAAACAAATACAAATAGCAGTCCTTCCAACCAAAGGATATATGATGATTTTACTCTTGTGTTTATCGATTGCATTCATAATATTTACCCTACTTGTCTTATTTTCGTGATGTGTGCTGTCAATTGATCACAACATCAAAGGTGAGAAGATGATACGTCCCATCATATCTCCTTAATCTTATCCCATTTGTACAAATGACGGGGCATGCCCAATTCAAGTTCATTCCAGGAATTTCCAGGTTCTAGAGGCACTTTGGAATATTTCATGCAATTGCAGACCAGGTAGGATTCAGGATTCCATTTCCTGGATTACTACTTACCTACCTGCTATCTCAATCTTTAATATTCTCATTCTTAACATGTCAGAATTGTTATGTAAAAACCTGTGCACATGTATCAAAATTCAGCAGATTACATAATTCCTTGCATGGTAGGGAATAATAATTGTAATTCATTGCTGCCGTAAATTAAGAAGCTGCCTCTTCTGTCAGCCTTGGGTGTTGATGCCAGACTTATTGACAGAGGGTTACCAAAACATTTCGTCAATAGCTTACTTCATTAAATTTGATAGAAACCTGCAATAGAATTAAAAATTAGAAGATATCATTCTGCAGCCCCTTCCTGGGAAGAGAATGACCTCACAATCTGCAATCAATAAAAATTCAGAAAATTCTAAATTTTTAAAATTTTGTTTAATAAAATATATTTCCAACTATAGAATAACAAGAAAATTTATAAACTAATGAAAAAATAATAAGTTCTTGACGATATATACATAATCCCCTATATCTTAAAAATAATAATAATAAATATACCTACAAAAGAACAAAGCTTAAGCAAAAGTGGTGATATATATTAAAGAATAAAAAATTAAAGTGCTATATTTATATCAAGGGCGTAGAAGTTTCATGCAAGTGATTGTTTTATATATCACAATAATCTTTACTCAAATAAATTTATTAGAGAATTGATACAAGGCTATTAAAAAGGTGTCCATTCAAAAATTAAAAGAGGGGTCACATTGGAAGGTTCCTAAATTTCAAGGCAAAAAGTATTTAAGGGTTTTTAAATATTTATAAAAGAATTATAAATAAATTTATATACATATAAAAAAATAAAGTGGTTTAGATACATTAAGGAAGTACAAGTAAAAATAATAAAAAAAATTAAAGCTTAGTATTTATTTGTGGAATTTGGTTAAAAACAAAATGAATCTATTCAATGTGAATCTATACTATGTGTGATAGCAAAGAAACAAAATTCTTATCTAGAAAAGAATAAGGAGTTGCTCATTCAAATTATAGAATTAAAAAATGAGAATTATCCCAATCAGAAATTACTAAGGGAAAATGAAGATTTCAAGAATAAAGCTGACAAAAGTTTACTAGAAAAAGATGAAGGGATCTCTCTTGTCTAAGAGATCATAATCAGAAGTTACTTCTTCAAATCAAGGAGGCGAAGGATAAAGCACAATGACATCAAAATTTAGAAGGAAAATCGAGATCTTCAAAAAGAATTATCCGGCAAGGACTAAGAAAGCTCTTCCTTAAAAAAAGCTAATCAGGAATTGCTAGAGCAAATAAAAAGCTTAAAAAAGAGAGAGCACAAAAATCAAGACAATCAAAATGAAGTTGACAATTCAAAGGAAGAACTTTTATGCTTAAAAAGACATAATCAAGACTTATACAAGTTAGAAAGCTAAATCATGATAAGAAATCTTTACACGAAGAGTCGACAAAATTATGACTCGCCCAATAGAGAAGTCATCATACACTCAAAGTCAAACACCAAAAGAGGGAACCAATACAGAGTCAATCAATGCTCAAATTTAGAAGAATACTTATATTAACAAATCACTAACGTCAAAAGAAGATGGTTCCAAAGAAAAATCACAAAAATTAAATGAAACTAACACTTTTTTTTGGTGTAAATCAAAATTTTCAAAATTAGAGTTTTATGTGTTGTGAAGCAAAAATTTTAAAAAAGAAGTTTTCTTTGTTGTTGTAGAAGATAGAGTTTTATTTGTGAAAGATCAAATTTTCTTTGATTTAGATGAATAATCTTCAAAATATAAGAAACACATTTTTTAGCTTGTTTCGTGTTAATCGCAATTTGTTATCAAACTAGACAATGCATGTATCAAGTGTCAATTTTATTAATTTTAAATAGTAAGGTTGAGAAATTCAATATAAATTGCGTTTTACCATTCTAATAATACAAATCCATGATATGTTTAATTATTTGATTAAATTCAATTAATATTTGATTACTACAAATCCATGATATGTTTAATTATTTGATTAAATTCAACTAATATTTGATTACTGAATAGTTCCAATTATATAAATATTGCGCCAAGAGGTGCTCTACAGCCCATTATGAGGGAGATCTTGTAACATCTGAGTGTTTGTCGAACCCTGTGTTTCATGACATATTGAAACACATTGAGATGAAGTACCACTACATTAGATACATGGTCCAAATAGGTGTCGTAGGACTTCAGTACATTGCTACTTATGAGAAGATAACAGACATGTTGACTCAGCCTTTGTCTGTGATGAAGTATAGGTACTTTCAAGATAAGCTTGGCATGGCAGAGAATGCCTCCCTCGCTAAGAGGGAGTGTTAAAGTTACAACATCATGAATCATTCTCCAAGTCAATCTTGTGTGTCAAGATTGAGCCTCGTGTGTTGAGGTAGTTCCTTATAGGAGCGTGAGTTGGACTCTGGAAACTTGGAGAAGAATCTTGAGTTGGACTTAAGAAAGGATAAGCCTCATGTGTTGAGGTAAGTGCTTTGTATGTCAAAGTGATGACGATGTACAGTCTTCCTAGTCAAGGCTAAGGTCTTCTATGTCAAGACGGATCCTCATGTGTTGAGGTGATGCTTTGCATGTCGAAGCATGAATGGTGTTTGATGTACTACTAACCATGTTTGAGCTATTAAGTATCCTCTAGAGACTAGCTACCTCTAGAGTGAATTACTTTAGCATATGACCACTTGGAATGATAGTATAACAAGATGATCAAATCATTGGGAAAATATCCTTAGTATATTTGATATGATAAATTAATTAAATTGGCACATGTGGACCATGCACATAAGACAAGAGATAAAGATAAGACGTGATAAGATAAGAGAGAATTCGATTTGCACACTTCAGTGATGGTAAATATAAGAAAAAATTCGAATTGTTAAACTTTAGTGATGGTAAAGATAAGAAAGAATTCGAATTGTTAAAATTCAGTGATGATAAAGACTTCAGTTAGATAAGGAGAACTTGAATTGATAACTTCAATGATGTTAACAAAGAAGACTTCAGTCAATTAAAGGAGAACTCAAATTGATCACTTCAGTGATGTTAACAAGAAATAATTCAGTTAAAGAGTTAACTAAGTTATAACAAAGAAGATCTAGTTAACTAAGTGATTGCATGGCGATGCTTGAGTTGCGACACTTGAGTTACAACACTTGAGTTAAACTAAAAGATGACACTTGAAGTTGCGACACTTGCATGGCAGCACTTAAGTTAACCACCTAACTAAGTGGTCTAGCATCTAGATAGAGGGTGAGTTCATCTTGAAGTCAGAAGATAAAAATAGAAGTCGAAGCATGAGAATAATATATAATATGTGTGTGTGTGTGTGTTAGAAAAACAAGGTTGTAGAGCAATAACAATAAACGAGATGAAAATATAAAACACATAAACACAATACAAGAGAGAAACCAATATATATGGTTCACCCAATCTGAGCTACGTCCACGGAGAAATTGCCAGTTCTTTTATTATACCGTCGAACAAATGAAGGGATACAACCCGTAACACATCCACTGCAATTTCCTCTTCACTCTCTCATAGTCTCTCACACAATCATAGAGATATTTACAATACTACAATATACACAACCGAATTACAATGCCTTCCTTTTAAAGAGGGATTACCATGGGAAAATACCACGAGATACGCAATACCATGGGCCTGTAAATCACCCATTATTGACCAAGTCATGACTATGAAATTACAACATTTTACAAGGCATTTTTCCAAAAAATTTGCTACAAGGGCGTTGCCCCCGAACCCACATCGGGGGGGGCTCCCAAATAAGTCGTCTCCCCGCCCCCCTAGAGTCCCCATGTTGATTGTAGTGGGGGGGGGGCACGCCCCCCCACACACCCCGTCATGGAATGATATCCAAACATGGTTGAAACATGACCTCTGAATCATGAACATCGGGCTCCACGACCAACAATATGTGTGTGTGTGTGTGTGTGTGTGTGTGTGTGTGTGTGTGTTATACAAGATTGATGAAATTTAATGATACAAGATTGATGAAATTTAATGTGAAGCGAATTCTCTTCTCTCTTGAACGCAATGCGCTTTTCTCTGTGCAATATATTATTTTGAGTTATATTCTTCCATCTTCTCTCTTGCTCTAATTTATGCATTGGGGATGCTTGATGTTAAAGAAATTATCTGCTATCTATCAATTGATCCAGGTGGATATCGGTGGCGAACCGCCTCTTCCAACTGGCTCAAAACAGTCTTCTGGCAATTTTGGTAATTTACTATTTTTAGCAATTTTTCAGGTCCTGAACTTTCGGAGCCGTTTTTTAGGCGCTAAACGACATTTTTTGGGGAACTTACAACGAGCTATCATGCACCCCAAACGGAGATCGTATGCCAAAGTTACGCCCTCGGGAAGTTGATACACCAAACTACCAAAAACGGGGTCCACAAAACGGTTGGCTTTTCATCTTCCGAGGTTAGGGTTTTGGATTTTGGGTATTATAAAAAGGCCTTCAGAGCCTCATTGTATTCATCTTGGCACGAATGACCACAGCTGCCACATATCTTCTAAGAGATAGCTACTACCATTCTAGCTGTTGTATTTACAGTCTGTTCTATTTCCGCTATTTAATAGAATATGCATTTACTGTATCACTGTGTTCTTTGCAATATATCTCTGTGTATGATTCTGTATATGCTATCTTATTTCGTTCCTGCATAAATCTGGATCATCAATATACTAAGGAATATTTTGCTGGGGTTTTCTCCCTCAAGTTATAGAGGGTTTCCCCAGTGTAAATTTATGTGTCGTATGTGAATGCTTATGTTTATGATTGTTTATTGATTTCAATTACTACTGCAATTCTGAAATAAAGATTAAAAATTAACATTATATCTCATGTTATGATGTCTACTTGAATCAGATGGCTCTCAAGGCCTATCCTCAACTTGAAGTGCACATTCATAAGATGGAAACAGTAGTGAAGATTAAGATATATAAAGCGTAAGGATGGCTCATACCAGACATAATGTATCTACAATTTCTAAAAAAATTGATGGGGGGAAGGAAAAATGGATGAGTTGGTTTCAAGAACTCTTGTTATGTTGAAAGTCGTCTAGCAATCTTACCAAAATATAATGTTATCTAAGAAGTTGAGTAATGTTGAACTGGAAAGTTGCTTGCATCTTGGATATGTGATTCATAAACTTAAGCTCCAAGAGATGGATGGTTATGAAAATCTTGTTGAGAAAGGACAAAAAACTAAAGGTGGAATTAACGGGATTAGATTTCCAATACCAGAATAACCCAAATCGAGAGTGTTGAGAGGTAGATGATCGTTTGGGTAAACATAAGAGGGATACTAGAAGTAATAAGAAAATATTGCTCAAAAGGTTGCTTATCAAAGAGTTTGGTCCTCTATTATTCGTATTTTCATCATCATTGATAGACATGGCAGAGCATGCAGTGGTTATGCCCAATCGCATTGCTTTAGAGTTACCTTCCTATGACCATAGTAGCATAATTCGAGTACAAATATGGATACGAATCGATTCGATACGGAAAAAATACGTAATGAAAAAATATAGTACAAATAAAATATGGAAGTAGACTACTTATATATAATACTTTTAATCAAATATTGACAAATATACCATAAATGTACATAGACATCTATATAATAAAATCAAATATATATTTAAAAAAAAAAAATATATATATATATATATATATATATATATATATATATATATATAATCTCAACAACTTAGGCTATGGCTAGCGTGAGAGACAACAACTAGTTATTAATAATTATTTTAATAAAGAAGTATGAAATTGAATGGTATTTAAGTATTATAGTGTTTAAATAATTAAAGTTTGGTTTTTTTAAATTGGTTTTCAAAATTTAATTGTTCACTAGTAAGAATTTGTATCTATATTACAGCTACACCTACACTGAATATTTGTTGAATTCATATTTGTTTCGAATTTTCGTACACGAAATACCAATACTGCCCAAGTATGCTACTATGCCTACTATATCCATTACCTCAATTTCCTTGTCGCTAGATTCAACAATGGCTACCATGATATCGTAGTAGCCAAATTAAAACAAAAAAAAATCCTAGAGAGATTATAACTGCCAGCCCAGGTGGCCCAATAACTGAGCTATGATGACGATGAGAAATAAAAAGGAAGGTGCTTTGCAAAAGTTACACCGTATTTGACAATAGATTAATGCTAAGGTCCATATATATATATATATATATGAAATGCAACAACACCAAGAAAACTCATCAAGGTCTTGACTGTAACATACTCATTAATGGTATTCTCCATTGAGTTCAAGCAAAGATAACGAGGAAGCATAAGGAAAAGAAGTCCAATTGTTTGGTGTAAACATATTCAATAAATATAATATAATTTTCAACCAATTTATTTCATTCGCATTCATTTTTTTTTCTTTGTTTGGTCGTTCGCATAGATGTTGGCCCTATTATCCCAAGTGTTAGAACCAAGGCTCTGATACCAAGTGTAAGACCTCTTAGCCTTATCTCCTTAATTCAACATCATAATATACTAACTAATATGACAAACATTGGTATAACCATCACAATAACAAATGATCAAAGTGTAACATAAATTCCAGCTTTAATTTACGAAAAAATGCATGTTTAAATGTTGAGTTTGTCCAAGAATGTAGTAGTTTTCTCATAGCAACAAGCCTTCTCTTCCTTTTATGCCCATAAATGAATTATACCTTCTTGCTAACTAGGATCTTGGCCGACTTCCTAGCTCCAAGAAATCCTTTTGGTTTCTTGGCCCTCCGTGCTTGCGGTGACACTAAGAACAATAATGCACAATATCTCTAAGAGCTTGATCCATGAAAATATCCCTTCCAATAATTCCTCCATGAATTCTTCCACCTCTGAACAAACTCAACCTCTCCACAAATCCCAATAAAAAGAATCCCCCCAACTCTTCTTCACAACTCTCTATTTATCAAATTTCCATACACTGTTTCCCAAGTTTCCTCAACCACCTTCATTTATGAGTCATCAACCATTCCTTATAGGTTTTAGGGAAAAATAACAATTACAATAATTAATAAATTAATTACATAAAGTAATAATAAAATAGAATACAGATTCTCTTTTCTCAAGCTTGGTTATTAATAAAATTTGTCTATTTCCCCCAAAATAATGGCAACCCACCACACCCATTTAATTCATCATTTCAACCAATAATCAAATTCAATGATGGTATTTAATGCTACTTGATATTTATGTGTATTCAAAAATAATTTCCATAATCATTAAACACTAACAAACTAATTAATACTCCAATTTATAACAAATACATTTAGTAATTGTACTATTGCACACTGCAACGCATGTATGCGTAGTTAGTGCATACATATATTGTGCATGTACTAATGATAATAAATCACATCTTGTAATGCATAGTTTATGTATTCTTGCATCCAAGCATGCCAAACAACAATTGATAATCACAACATCCAACAATTTCATTGACTAGTTCACAGTAATACAATACAAATTGTAAATCATACCAAGATCATGTCACATTATTAAAGCAATACTTCCATCACACAAATTAAAATAACCGATATGTTAAATAATTAACTCACAGTTCATCCTTCTAAATTGCATCAAACCATGTTTCCTCCCTAACCCACTTCCATCCTCCACATCTTACCCTTTCCTCTGTTGGAATATGTTGGAGCATCAACTATATTAACGTAACCCTATATATAACCAATAAGTTAAAGTGGAAGTGTTGACTATATCGACCAAGCCTCCCTAGCAGGAAACTGATAGTCATCATCACACAACTTGGGGAGCGTGTCTCTGCACATCCCTCCCATGACTCCAGTATTCGTAGGATACACAGTGGGCAATTCATCCACCCCTCCTGATATAACTAGGGTCGACACCCTATATTGAGCCATGTACTATGCAATTATTGTTCTTATAGTCACGTCATCGAAAAACCATTCTAGGCATGCTATGCATCTTGTCAAAACCACACTTACCGACATATCATAGTAGTGTTTGAAATTCACAATTAATATAAAACTGATATCACTTCATTATCTTCTTGGTGTCCCAGACATCTTGTGCCCCTTACCACTTTTAGGAATCTAACTATCTCATAGCTAGTCAACATGTGGGTTAGTTCACCACTAACATATCTCTCATGTATAAACATACCCAACTCTTTCAAGTGATAATCCATATGACTAAAACAATATTTAAATATAATCATGTAAGTTCTTTTGTAGTATATATTGTACTTGTTCTATATCCAAGGTACAAACTAAATTGATACCCACATATTGATATTCCACATTGAATTTACATGTTCAAATAAAATAACATATTCATTATTATTAATAAAAAAATGATAAATTCCATTTACTATCCACACATAGGGAATCCATATGTTCACATAACAATAGTCTTAATCAACCTAACTGAATCTAACATATAATAAGCAAATGAAATGTTAAGCTAATTCACATTAGAGTTTTAATTACTAAGTGTCCAAATATGGGGCATTATACATTAGAGAACTAGAAGTCTATGTGGCATGATCAACGATTGTATGACGAGTATGTCAACGTGGGGTCAATGATTAGATCATTGTAGGTCCACATGGGGGCAAACCATTGGATCATTGCAGCTCCAAGTGGTGGCTAGCCATTGAGCAACGCAAATCCACGTAGGGGCTATCCATTGTATCAAGGGTTGGTCAATGTGGTGGCCAACCATTGGATCAAGGTAGGTCTACGTGGTGTCCTACCATTGGATCAAGGATGGTCCACATGGAGAATGGTTGGCCCGTGTGATGGCCAAACATTGGATCATGATCGTGGTGCATAGTCATTTGGATTACTGGCTAGTCCATGTGATGCCCAACCATTGGCCGACAAGATGATCCATGTGGTGCCCAACCATGGGGTTAAGTGTTGGTCCATGTGGTTCCAAGTGATTGGATCATGGGATGGTCCATGAGTCCATTGGGCCTAGCTTGGTCCATGTGGTTCCCAACCTAGCTTGGTCCATGTGGTTCCCAACCATTGGTGGACATAATGGTCCACCTAATGCCCATCCATTGTGTAAAGCATAGGTCCACATGGTGCTCATCGATTGGCTCACGAGATGTTCGACAGGATGCCCATCCATTGGCTCAAGGTCCATCTAGGTGGCTCCCAACCATTAGAGTACAAGTTGTTTCACATGACACCTAGCCATTGGAGCATGTTTTGGTCCACGTGGCACCTAGCCATTGGAGCACGGGTCAATATACATCCTCACAGCCATGAGATCACAAGTTGGTCAATGTGGTTCCCAATGATTAGACAATTGTTGGTACACATGGTGCACAACCATTGGCTCATGGGGTGGCACCTAGCCATTGGGTAAATGGTTGGTCGATGTGGTACTTAGCGATTGGATAAAGTGTTGGTCTAACTAGTGCCCATGGGTTGGTCCATGTGGTTCCCAACCATTGGAGAATGTGTTGGTCCATGTGGAACCCCAACCATTAGATCGCAAGTAAGTTCGAGTAGTGCCTATCCATTGGAACATGTACAGGTCCAAGTGGAACCTAACCATTGCAGAATGGGATGGTCTAATTTGCGTCGATCCATTGGAGAACTAGAGGTCCATGTGACGTGCTCAAAAATTGTATCATGAGTATGTCAATGTGGGGTTAATGATTAGATCATTGTAGGTCCATGTGGGGTCCAACCATTGGATCAATGCAGCTCCATGTGGTGGCCAACCATTGAGCACTGCAAGTCCAAGTAGGGGCTAGCCATTGTATCAAGGGTTAGTCCATGTGGTGGCCAACCATTGGACCAAGGTTGGTCTACATGGTGTTCTACCATTGGATCAAGGATGATCCACGTCGTATTTGTGGCGTGCAACCATTATGCATGTGGTAGATCCTAATTGGTGCACGGGAAGTACCATTGATCCACGTGGCATCCTATCATTCCAGTACGTAGTGTCCAACCATTCATGCACATGGCGTTTGGTAATTCATACAATTGGTTACTAGTGATTGATATACCTCACAACACTTTATTGATGTACATGGAAGCACGTCTTTGATACAAGAAGTAGCCAGAAATAGTGATGCCTCATTGATCGATTTGAGCACAAGTAGGTTGCTTGATTCTCCAAGTGTGCTTCTTCTATGCTAGTTAATAATTTTATCGCATGACAGTAAAACACAATAGAAATTTGTTGTTGCCACAATCGATCTCATTACTTCCTTATGGCTGAGTTCACAAACCATTACAACGAATATACATGGATACCTTTTGAGTTAAGTTTCTTTACAAAAATAACAATTCAATAACTTTGAAAAATAATGTAAAGTTGTATAATATAAAATGGTTTCATTTTGAGTGAAAACAATGATTCACTAGATGTGAGAAATAATGTATAAATCCTCAAAAGTTGTTTAATTCCTAGACATCGGGGAGGGCTTGACGTTTCCACGCTTATAACTCTGTATGCGGACAACTATCGCTACCAATTTGTCATAAAGTATGGGAAAGCAATGGAAGATAATTTGAGTGATTTCCCTCTCTCTTTCACACTCTCACTACCTCTAACCCCCACTCTCTCTCTTCCTAACCCCCCTCCTACTCTCCCTACCCATAAACACCCCCCCCCCCCCCCGCTCTCTCTCTTCTACTAACCCTACGCATAACCCCATATCTCTCTATGTCTCTCCTAATCCCCCTCCCCCTACCACTTGCCACCCCCCATCTCTCTCTCTCTCTCTCTCTCTCTCTCTCTCTCTCTCTCTCTCTCTCTCACAACCCTTAGTATCCCCCTCCTTCACTCTATCTCTCCCCTACTCCCCTAACCCCCAAACCCCACCCCTCTCTCTCTCCTCCAACCCCCTAACGCCCCCTCTCTCTCTACCCCTAACCCTCCTCTCTCTCCCTAACCCACTCCTACCACTAACCACCCCCCGCTTTCTCTCTCTCCTACTCCCCCTACCCCTAACCCCCTCTCTTTGTCTCTCCTAATCCCCATCCCCCTACTACGAACCACCCCCATCTCTCTCTTTGTATCTCTCTATCTATATGACCCCTTCTCCCTAACTTCCCTCCTCCTTCCCAAACCCCTAACGCCCCCAATCTCTCTCTATATATCTCTCTCTCATCCTCCCTTCCTCAATGATTGCATCTTATCCCTTCTCCCCAACCCTATGCCTTAGTATTCCCCCTCTTCTCTCTTTCACCCCATCTCACTTCCCTCACTTCAATTATACCCTTCTCATGTCTCTCTCCTCCAACACACCCTATTCCTCCTCTAATCCTCCTCATCCACCTTTCCATCCACCAATCCTATCTTGTATCAAACTATCATCCACTTCTTCTCTTCCCTCTACCTCTCCTCCACATTATCCCCCTTTGTCACTCTTGTCTCACTTATTTCTCCTAACCTTATACCTCTCTTCTTCTCCTAATCGTGCTCTCAAGCCCCACTCCCCTTCTACCTGTTAGAGTTTGCACTTTAATTCAATTTAAGATCTTTAACTGAAATATAGACAAGCACATCAAAACACAAGAGACATAATAATTTTCCTTCGGGAAACGATAAAGGAGAAAACCCCGGAACTTCCTCAGAAATAGATTTGTCACTAGTACAATATCAAGCGAGATAGAAAAAACAAAATATAAGATATCTTATGCAGCTCTCTCTCTTTCTCCTCCATCGAACTTGTCTTCTCTCTCTCCTTATGCGAACTTGCTTGAGTGAGTGTTGTGTCCAAATGAGAGAGCAAGTCTCTCTATTTATACTTTATGTTTGACTGACCTAAATTCCAATGGGGTCGACCTCACTTACCTAACTGGGTCAACCTCTCCTAGGGAGACTCAAAAATACAATTTACATTTGACCTTTGGGGAACTATTGCCCCAACTTACAATGGAGGTTTTACCTCGATATTCTAGTATGGCCAAATACAATAATGACATCCCCGAATGGAGGAAAAACATCTCTGACGGAGGTACAATAAAAGTACAATAATAATATAATAATAAAATACAAATGAATATCTTCCGAAGTTACATTTACAACAACACTGCCTATTAACTAGGAAGTTATTCTCTCGCCACAGTCATCACCACTCCGAACAATGTCATCATTGTTGGATCATCATCAATGCTGGAAATAGATCATCATCATCGTTGCTACAACAATCCTCATCTCGTTGATCATTGACTAGTGACATCTCTCGAATCTATTCATCATGAGAATTTCTACAGAGACAACCCTTTTTCATGTTGGATGTAGGCCTATCTATCATCTAGGTCTTCATCATATCTACGAGAAATCCATCAAGTAGGTACATCCTAGGACCACACATTACATTGCCACAACAATCACCTGCGTCTCCTACTATCATCTCATCGTATCCATATCATTTCATCATCATGCACGGAGAGCATCCCAGGTGCACAACTTATGTCCAGCAGACCACCTACGTCTCCCACCTAGTGGGTACAGCCCAGGAGCACCCCAGGTGCATTACATCTCTCACAGTCATCCTACGTCTCCAACATGTGAATACATCTCAGGAGCACCCCAAGTGCATTATGTCCCAAGGACCACTTGCATCTTCCACCATGTGAGAACTAACCTAGGCACACCCCTAGGTGTCTTTGTGACTAGTGGACCTATAAGCGTCTCCAACATGTGGATATAGCCCAGGAGTACCCTGGGTGCATTACGTCCCATGGACCACCTGCGTCTTCCACCATGTGAGAACCATCCCTAGTGCACCTACGTCTTCCAGTCTCATCACTCCCTCTTTCGAGGAAAATCGATCTGGATATCACCAAGCTTCTATCTGAAGTACTCGAACTTCACTCTCACTAACGGCTTGGTCAACACATCGACTATCTGCTCATTTGTTGCCACATACTAGAGCTTCACTACTCCTCTCTCCACCATATCTCGGATATAGTGATACTTGATCTCAATATGCTTCGACTTGTCATGGAACACCGGGTTCTCAGAAAAATCCACATAACTCTACTTGTCACAGAAGATACAAGTCTCCTCGAGCTCGAGATCAAACAAATCCGACAGTTGTTTCTTAATCCATACTTCCTCACAACTAGCCGAACAAGCTGCAACATACTCTGCTTCGGCTGTACTCAGTGCCACGCATGACTGCTTCCTACTAAACCAGGAGATCATACCGGATCCCAAAATGAAGCAGCATCTCGAAGTGATCTTCCTGTTTGTGGCACTGCCTGCCCAATCCGAATCAACATAACCATGCAGGTTAATCCTCTGATTCACCTCATACTTGAGCCCATATTCAACTATACCCTTTAGGTACCTCAATATATGTTTTATAGTCGTCAGGTGAACATGCCTCGGATTTGTCAGGAACTGGCTCGGGGTGTTCACATCAAAACATATGTTTGGTCTCGTGTTCGTTAAATACATTAACGAACCAATCATCTGCCTATACATCATGGCATCAACTCTCTCTGAAGAAGCATCACACAATAGCTTCAATTTCGATGCCATAGGTGTGGCCATTTCCTTGCAGTCCATCATTTTGAACCTCTTCAGAATCTCCATTGCATACTTTCCTTGACCAAGGAAAATCCTAGCCACACACTGCCACACCTCCATGCCTAAGAAGTAGTGCATCATTCCCAGGTCCTTCATCTCGAACTCTGCGGCATGACTTCTCTTTCTATCTACAATGAGCTCATCCTCTCCTGTTACGAACAGGTCATCTACATATTGCAGTAATATAACTGGTCTTTCACCCTCAACCTTGAAGTATAGGTTGGAATCTGCTTTACTCTTGGTAAAGCCTAAGCTCATCAAAAGGTTGTCCATCTCGTTGTACCATGTCCTGGGTGCCAGCTTCAAACTGTTGAAAATCAAACTAAATCTAAGTTCTGTTTGCACATAGTTCAAGGACAGATTTAGTCAAACACTTCATGAACCTCTGATAATAAACTTCTACAGTTATACACACACCACATATCACAGGCATGCACTTATGAGTGGTTGTAAGTCGAAATACTGTTCATAGCGTACTATAAGCAACGAAATTAATAAAAAAAATAGCAGACTGTAATTAACATTTGCACACACTTAACACATAAAATTTTGGTCAACCATAACCCTAGAAAACCCCCAACCCCTGGGGAAAACCAGCATGCAGGAGAGTTTGTATTATGCTGAGAGATCAATGATATAACACAGGAGAAACTTCAGTATCAGAACTGTACCAACACTAAAAAAATGCCAAACCCACACTCTGCTAACAGTACATACACTGTACAGTTAGTAGTATGGCCTCCCTACCCTAATTGCTTCCTTGAAATCTGTGTACAAGTTCAGCCACAAAATCTGTGCACATTAATACTAAACCAACAACATTAAAGGTACCTTGGTATGTGTGCCAACTCTTTCTAGTACAACCCCTCGATTTCTGTGTAAACTTCAGCAGTATGGCCCCCTGGGAATGAAGTACAGAGAGCATAAAAAGTCATTTCACAATCTAGGAAAGCGTGCTCACTTTCTTCTCCTGGAAACTGTGCCTCTCCTCTTCTATTATGTCTTCATCAACAACAGCAATCACTTCTGGAAATATGTGCCCACTCAACAGCTCTTTCACCTAGGAATGAGTGCCCACCATTCAGCTCAGCAAAACTTATCTCTTGCATGGAAACTCGTGCCCTCTGAGAGGCTCCTCTCTCTCTTGGAAAACGTGCCTGTTCTTCTCCTCTACTCTTGGAGTGCGCCCTCACTAAAAATGCTCTCTTGGATATCTCAAAATGAAGTCTCATACACTTTTATTTACCCTATTAGGGTTACTCTCATGACTTTTCAACTTCAATGGACGAGATTAGATCTTGGCCAAGAGATCTATGGCCAGGATCTAATCTCTCACTCACTTAAATCTCCTAAGTGAACTTTACAACAAATTTTTCTTTTTGAAAAGTCATATTACCCTAAATATTTAAAAAGTACACTTTATGACTTAAAGTCACTTTAGAAACATAATAAAGTGCGACTCACTTTTAAATCATAAAGTCACATCAAAAAGGTACTTTAATAAAAACACATTAATAAAGTCACTTTAAGAATATAAATGAGACTCCAAGTTATTGACCCCTGCACCTAGGCACTTGATGTAGGAGTGCCACTGAGCTATTAAATGCTAACACAAACTGTATCACATATACTTCCTCTTCATGAGGGGAGACATCCGGTATCACTCTGAGCATATCCCTGATATACTAGGGCAAACACCTTTGCCACGGATAGAGGTTAAGTGATAATGTCTCTCCATCTGTGATGTAGTCACTCCCTCTGAAGCAGAGCTTTCATGCTTCCTCTATAACTGAGCACTATCCTCCCTCTACATCTTGTACTCTCTGCATTGGTACATTATGCACTAGATTGATTGGTAGCCTTCTCTTCTGATGATCTTTTGTGTATCCATCTATGTCATCTTTATAGGTCATTGGATACCAAGATTGTGATGCACCTGCAACAATTAATTAATAAGAATATGCGAAATAGCAGAAATGACAGAACTTTGAATCACTTTTATATTGATCACAGGCCCCTTCGAGGGGGCAACCTCCTATGAGCAAGCTCAATACAAATAACTTCATGGTGCCTTCATAGGTCTCACCACACACTTATATACTAAGTCTAGGCGCCAATACTATGGGTCAAAACCATGGTCCACTACAAACTATGGATCAACAATACTACGAGCGACTTACAAAGCATATGCGCCAACAACAATAACATAAACTATTGATCAACAAATACTACGGGACGACTTACAAAGCATATGCGTCCAACAACAATATACTAACAAAGTAAAGACATGGGTTCCTAACATCCCCTCCCCCTTAAAAAAAGCTTTGTCCTCAAAGATTTAGATGTGGAAATTGTTGTTGAATCTGAAGGAGTGGTTCCCATCTAGCATCCTTTGGTTGCATGCCGTGCCACTGAATTAAGACCTCTGTGATAGAGTGAGAGCAAAGTTGACGAGTGCACCGATTGAGGATGGCCTCCGGCTCCAAAAGGATGGATCCTTCATTATCCATTTTGGGTAAAATTGTTTGTCCACTGATGTTGGTGCCAAGAACTTTCTTCAGTCAAGAGACATGAAAGACTAGATGAATGCGGGAATAAGGAGGAAGTTCCAATTTATAAGCAACGAACCCAATCTTCTGAAGAATCCGGTATGGCCCATAGAACTTTGGAGCGAGCTTATGACACCCTTTGAGTTCTAGGGAGGACTTCTTGTACGGCTGGAGATGAAGAAAAACCATATCGCCGACTTGAAAAGTGCGCTCAGAACGGTGCTGATCAGCTTGTTGCTTCATGTGATTTCTTGCCATGTGAAGATTGTCCCACAAAATGCGAAGAATCTGATCGCGGTTTCGAAGGACCGTGTCAAATTCCTGAACTGGTGAACTGGTGGGGGTGTATGGAAGAAGAAATGGAGGTGCCTGACCATAGACTGCTTCATATGGGGTCATTTTAGAGGCAGTGTGGTAAGAGGTATTGTACCACCATTCAGCGAGAGGGAGCCACTTTGCCCACTGATGTTGTTGTTCAGAGGTGAAGCAACGAAGATAAGTTTCCAAGAATTTATTGATAATTTCAGTCTGACCATCTGTTTGTGGGTGATACCCTGAACTCATCTTCAGTTTGGTGCTAGTGTGGCGAAATAGTTCAGTCCAAAAATGACTGGTGAAAGTCGCATCACGATCCGAGACAATGGAAGAAGGGATGCCATGAAGACGAAAGATCTGGTCCAGGAAAATTTGAGCGACTGAAGAGGCTGTATAGGGATGGTTGAGAGCACAAAAATGACTATATTTGGAGAGGCGATCAACCACAACGAGAATCACTGTCTTCCCGCCAGATTTAGGGAGCCCTTCAATGAAATCCATAGAAATATCTGTCCAAATCCGTGTAGGTATGGGCAAGTGTTCGAGCAATCCTAGAAGGAGTGTTGTTTCACCCTTATTGCGCTAGCAGGTATCACATTCGGCCACCATCTGTTGAATTTTCCTTTTCATGCCCTACCAAAAGAAGTTACGTCGTGCCCATTCATATGTTTTGAGGAACCCAGAGTACCCTGCCGATGGAGAAGCATGGAGTTCATAGAAGACAGCTTGTTGAAGATCTGTGCTCTGGGGAAGCACCAGACGACCCTTGTATCTCAGAGAAGCACCATCCCAAGAGTAATGTGGTACAGCAGAAGGGTTGTTGGTCAAGCTTTGGATGATTTGAGATAAGGAAGAGTCATTGACATAACCCTGTTGAATAGATTGCAACCAATTTGGAACAGGCATAGAAATAGCTGAAAGAGAACCTTGGGCATCAAATGTGCGAGAAAGAGCACCTGCCACAATATTGTCTTTACCCTTCTTGTAAGTGATCTCATAGTCATAACCCATGAGTTTGCTAACCCATTTCTGTTGTGCCAGGGAGGAGACACGCTATTCCAAGAAATATTTCAGACTCTGGTGATCAGTCTTGATGCAGAGATGATTCCCTAATAGGTATGGGCGCCACTTCTGTACCGCATGCAAAATAGCCATCATTTCCTTCTCATAGGTAGAGGCAGCTAAATTCTTACTTGAAAGGGCTTTGCTAGTGAACGCAATGGGGTGTTCATCTTGAAGGAGAACAACACCAAGTCCATTGCCGCAAGCATCACTCTCAATAGTGAAGGGCTTGGAAAAATCGGGCATAGCTAGAACAGGTGTAGTACACATAGCTTGTTTTAGGTTGTCAAATGCACACTAAGCAGCATGTGTCCATGTAAAAGCATCCTTTTTCAATAGAGCAGTTAATGGAGCTGCAATCTTCCCATAATCCTTGAAAAACTTGCGGTAGTATCCAGTCAACCCCAAAAAACCACGAAGGCTCTTGAGTGTCCGAGGATGTGGCCAATTGTTCATGGCATCGATTTGGCAAGATCCACGCGAACCCCTTGTGCTGAGATAATGTGCTCGAGATACTCAACTTCCTTCTGTCCAAAAACACATTTAGACTGCTTGGCATGGAGATGATGGTCAGAGAAAAGTTGCATGACAAGATCCAGATGCTGGAGATGTTCATCCCATGTTTTACTGTAGATGAGGATATCATCAAAGAATACCAGAATGAATTTCAGCAAGTAGGGTCGAAATATTTTATTCATTAAGGCCTGGAATGTGGAAGGAGCATTAGTGAGGCCAAAGGGCATGACCAAAAACTCATAATGGCCATCATGTGTGCGGAAAGCTGTTTTAGGGATATCATCCTCATGAACCCGAATTTGATGATACCCAGAACGAAGATCCAACTTGGAGAAAAAGTGAGCCCCATGAAGCTCATCAAGAAGCTCATCAACAAGAGGAATTGGAAACTTATCCTTGATGGTGAGGTGATTAAGTGCTCAGAAGTCAATGGAGAGGCACCATGACCCATCTTTTTTGTGGACAAGAATAACTGGAGAAGAAAAGGAACTAGTGCTTGGGAGAATAATACCTTGATTTAATAAGTCCCGAACGAGCATTTCAATCTCCGTTTTTTGGTGAAATGGGTAGCGATAGGGCCTGATGCTGGGAGGAACATTGCCAGGAAGGAGCTAAATACGATGGTCTTCTGGCCTGGAAGGTAGCAATCCCACTGGTTCAGCAAAAACACCTGTATATCAATCCAGAATTTGTTGTAGAACCAAAGGAGTAGTGGAGACCGCTGAAGGTTGCATCTGAATGGAATGGAGCTGAGCGATGACACCATGTGAATTCTTATTGAGGATTTTTTCCATGCGATGTGAACTGATGATGCTGAGAGAACCTGGTTGTAATCCTGTCAAGGTGTGTTTTTGTCCATTGAGGGAAAACTACATCCAAAGTTCAGGAAAATCCCATAAGATAGGGCCAAGTGTGCATAGCCATTGAGCGCCCAAAACCACATCACATTTGCCTAGGGTCAAGGCAAACATGTCAGAGAGAAAGGTATAATCTCCCATAGAGATACGCACATTTCGACACTTCCCTTTGCAAGGTAAGGTGCCCCCATTGGCAACCATGACTTCAAAGTTGGAGCAAGGATGGATAAAACAATCAGCTTGTTTGGCGATCCGAGGGTCAATGAAATTATGAGTGCTACCAAAATCAATGAGTATTGTAAGGGGAAGCTTCTTGAAGTAACCCCTGACTCGCATTGTTTGGGGGGTGGTGATTCCAGCTAAAGCATGGAGAGATATCTCTGGTTGGTCATCCTGAGACAGAGGGTCAATAGGCGGTTCCTAAATGTCGATCGGAGCATCCAGTGTTTCTGGATCTTCGTCACCAATTTCAGAGGCAGGCGAAGAATCCACATCCAAGAGATAGAGCTTTTGCTGAACACATCTATGTCCCCGAGTGAATTTTTCATCACAATTATAGCAAAGCCCCTTTTCTCTACGTGCTTGCATCTCTGTTTCAGACAAACGCTTGATAGGAGTTGGTCGAGGAGCCTGCAGTATAGGTGGTCGTTGAGAACCCATATTTCGGAAGCGAACAAAAGTGGGCTTGGAGCGTTTTTGGGCTGCAATCTTGTCTTCTGCCAACTTAGCCAACCCTAGGGCTTCCATCATTGTGTTGGGACAGAACATTTTGACCTCAGAGCGGATGGCATCCTTTAGACCACTGATAAAACAACTCCGGTAAAAGTCATCAGACAATCCTTCGGTGTGGTTGGCTAGATTCTCAAATTCGGTTTGATACTCTCTCACAGTGCCAATTTGGCGAAGTTTAGTGAGGGCTCCTGTGAAGTCATCAAAAGCACTAGGACCAAATCGTTGCAAAAGGAGCTGGCAAAAGTCTGGCCATTTGGGCTCTAGATGAGCCTTGATGTACCAATGGTACCATTGAAGAGCTTCTTGTTCCAAATGAAAGGATGCCAACTTTGTTGACATCAAAAGTATTATGCAGACTGAAATACTATTCTGCACGATAGATCCATCCAGTTGGATCGGTACCATTGAAGCGAGGAAAATCAAGCTTCGGACCACGGAAATTGCTGGAAGAAGAGAACCCATTGTTTGTTGAAGACTCGGACTGTCGTTTGTTGTTCATAGTTGAATGTTCAAGATGGAGGCCGAGAAATTTTTCATCCAAATCCTGGACTTTGGCTTGGATGGTTGCAAGTGCATCCTCCATGGTTTTTGCTCCTGCACGGGTGACAACCATAACCAGGATTTTTTTTTTTTTTAGGTTGACTGGGTAGGAAAGAAAAACAGAAACTACTTCAGTAAAGGAAAATCTGGACTTAGGAAGAAATCTGAAAGGTAATTGGGGTTTGACTAGGTTTTGGACACTGTCAAATAGACAGGGAAGCAAAAATGAGGATTTCAGAAGTGGGGTGAAAGAATGGGAAAAATTAGCAGAGGGGAACAAAGAAGCAGAATTCAGAAAGGAACTCTGTGGTAAAATTTGAAGGTGATTGGGTGAAATCTGAGGAAGTTATGGCAAACCCTAAAAATAGACAAATGTGGGATTTCGGGCTTTGGGAAGGGGAATTGGGGATAGGGTCCTCAGGAATGAAATATGCAGAATGGGATGACAGGGGTTCCCTGAAAATTTCAAGGGAAACAGAGTGAAAACAAGGGAGATATGGAAAAAAAACTGAATTTTATACTCTTTTTTTTTATTATTATTAGACTGGAGCGGCTACGGCTCCGAAGGGATCTGAAACGGCGCCGAATGGATTGAAAACGGCTAGATCTGGAACGGATTTCAAAATGGATCTGAACGACTGGATCTAAAACGGCGCAGCAATGATCGACAACAGTTCAACTGAAAATAGATATGGACCCCAAGTATGTGCGGCTTCCTAACAGTTCAAGGGTTTCACTCGGCCACCAATGCTGTCTGACGACTTGCGTATTAGGGCAGTACCCCTCACTCCACGGCTCAGGTAAAACTGATAACCGCTTTGCCACAAACGACATCTCTTGGTTTACCTCACGGGTGGGAACTAGTCAATCAGGTAGGGTTCGTTGCCCTTTTCGCTGGCAGGTCCTCTCAATGGGCCAACTACTTCGGGGTTCCTACGGTACTCCTCACAATGAGTTTTAGGGCTTATGCCCAAGTACTTCCCACAGTTAAGCGGATAGGGATTATTCCAAAATCCAAACCTGCAACAGATGCGAAAACAAAATTTGGCAGAAATTTCACCCAGCGAGCCCAAGAAAGTGCTCTGATACCAGATGTGATGCACCTGCAACAATTAATTAATAAGAATATGCGAAATAGCAGAAATGACAGAACTCTGAATCACTTTTATATTGATCGCATGCCACTTCGAGGGGGCAACCTCCTATGAGCAAGCTCAATACAAATAACTTCACAGTGCCTTCATAGGTCTCAACACACACTTATATACTAAGTCTAGGCACCAATACTATGGGTCAAAACCATGGGCCACTACAAACTATGGATCAACAATACTACAGGCGACTTACAAAGCATATGCGCCAACAACAATAACATAAACTATTGATCAACAAATACTACGGGACGACTTACAAAGCATATGCGTCCAACAACAATATACTAACAAAGTAAAGACATGGGTTCCTAACAAAGATCTCAAATTTTGTTGCAAGTTCTCTCTTGTACCCATCTACGAGCTTCTCATCTTCAACCTTGTAGTAGAGGCTTATGTCCCATCACTCTAGGTGATCCTCGATCTCGTCATGCTATCCCATGGGTGCCTTTTGAACTCGTTCAAAGCCTTATTCAATCCGCTCATATGTAATTCTCTGCAGAGAGCCCTGATTTCTGGCAGTTGCTCGATATACACTTCTACTTAGATTACACCATCTATCTATTGTAATATCCACCACTAAGGAAGTGTGTCTGGCCACTAGAGAAACATCTCGTCATAGTCGACTCCCTCTTTCTAAGAGAACCCTCGGTTTATACATATGTAGTATGCTTGATTTCATAAACCTTCTTGAATGTCATAGTTGAACCATCATCACTTGTTCTTCAGAATAAGTATCATCATTATTCTTGTGGGTACACGATCTTTCCTACAAGTCAAATTTAGTTGTATGATTAGAAACATTTCATAATATTCAAAACAAATTCTTATGCATAAAGACATAGGTCATATAGTCATGCAACTATCTTAGCCAATGCTTCAACACAACATTCATCCATATTCCGTATACATAAGTTAACTTTCTGAATGCCTTCCATCTCTACCAAAACATTATTAAGAGCGTGCAATACTCCCAACATGTCAGCAAAGAGGTTTCATTCTAGATAAGTAGCAATGGAATGTTGTGCGGTACTATAGTCCACTTACTTATCATATGCATATTAGTAGTATTATGCTCATCAATGTAAAATCTCTAACATGCACATCATAAATCTAGGAACATAAGTATGTACACAACTGAACAATATCATGACAATTCAAATACTTATCTTTGTTTGGTTGTTCGGTGGACTCCCTCTTGATCTTTGCTTCCTTGCAGGAACTAGTGGAGTGTGTTCTACTTCATCGTCTGATTCTGAGGAACTGTGCCTTTCTTGCTTATGATTGAAAATTTTGAGCAAGTATTCTACACTGTAGATCACTTGTTCTTTGTACTAGAGTAGACTTTGTGTGTCCCTACTTCTATATCTTAATCAAGGTTGAGTTGGATTAGAGTTTCTTCCACATTGATCTTTATTTGATTTGTGGAGTCCAACTTTGTAGGAGCTTCTCCTACTCCTTTCATGTAATACTGAAAGTCATCTCTAACTTCACCTTATGAGGTGTAACCTTCTGAATGAACCCTTGTAACTGGATACCTTCATTTGTTACAATATATATTCTTCATCACTTGAAGAGTATTCTTTTGTTCTTTTGCTTGCGGTTTCATCATATTCTGCAGTATGTGCATGATGCCTCTTCTTGGTTATTTTCTTGGGGGATCCTTGGTTCCTGGGACAGTTTCTTGAATAATGTTCTTTCTCATCACATGTAAAGCACCTAATACTGGAGAGGTCTCTTCTAGGTCCATGATTCCTATGGAATCTTTTAGAATTCTTGCGATGGTGGTCCTCACACTTGTTTTGATTCTTCTTAGTATGATCGGTTAGGGCTTGGTCATCATTAGCTCCCATCTTTTCTTCTCTTTCTACTAATCAAGCTTCTTCTCGGGTGCATTCTTCCCATAATCTGTTGAATGTGATTAGCTTCTTTCTGGCACATATTCCTTGAATGAATGAGTCACGTGATATTGGGAGGCCATTCAAGGTGGTCATAACAATCTCTCCTTCTTCTACTTCGTCTTCAGTCGCTTCAAGTTGCTCCTTGATTTGAGAGACCCTTGTGAAGTAGGATTGCATGGTCTCTGAGTGTTGGATCTTCACATTCTTGAGCTGGTTCCTTAGTGTCATCTTCCTATTGATGTTCTTCCCTTCAAATATCTTCGCCAAGGCATCGAACATCTCCTTGGGAGTCCGCATGGATGATACATGAGGGATGAGATGATCTTTAATGGAGTCTTAAATAATCCTCTTGGCCTTGACCAAGTTATTCTTATGGATTTCCTTTACCTCTTCTCCCTCTGGTTCTGTAACCTCCGCATTGACATACTTGTCCAAATCATTTTCTTCTAGGACAAGAGAGATTCTATACTTCTATGATTGGAAGTTGTCAGCTCTTTCAAGCTTATCCTCAAGCTTGGTGTGATTTGTCATTTTGAAATGAGAACCTCAAATGGAAATAGCAAAGATTTAGAACTTACCAATTTGAGATTCCCAACCTGGTTTTGGAGTTGGTTGGCCTAGGGTTTGTTAGAGAAACCCTAATTTCAAAACTTGGAATTTTGAACTTATGATTGGACAGGAAGATGCGCCCCATCAAGGCGAGTTGTCCAGTGTACTCCTTTGTCTGGATTGATGGAGGAAAACCTCAAAAGCTTCATGCCCTAGTTTTCTCCCGACACCGGTGTCTGGGTCAAAAATGAAAAATATTTAAATTGAATTCTGCTTCCTCCAAAATATGCGTCATCCTAGCGCGAGTTAGCCTAGCCCTCTTTTTCTGATGATTTGTGGAGAGAATACCTTAAACTAGGAAGCCCTAGTTTCCCGCTGTTGCACAATGCCTTATTTTCAGGTTGGCTTTGATACCATGTTAGCGTTTGCACTTTAATTCAATTTAATTAGATATTTAATTGAAAGATAGACAAGCACAACAAAACACAAGAGACATAATAATTTTCCTCGGGGAAACCATAAAGGAGAAAACCCTGCAACTTCCTCAGAAATAGATTTGTGACTAGTACAATATCAAGCAAGATAGAAAAACCAAAATATAAGATATCTTCTGCGGCTCTCTCTCTTTCTCCTCCAGCGAACTTGTCTTCTCTCTCTCCTTATGCTAACTTGCTTGAGTGAGTGTTGTGTCCAAATGAGAAATAAAGTCTCTCTATTTATACTTTATGTTTGATTGACCTAAATTCCAATGGGGCCAACCTCACTTACCTAACTAGGTCGACCTCTCCTAGGGAGACTCAAAAATACAATTTACATTTGACCTTTGGGGAACTATTGCCCCGGCTTACAATGGAGGTTTTACCTCAATATTCTAGTATGACCAAATACAATAATGGCATCCCCGAATGGAGAAAAAACATCTCCGACAGAGGTACAATAAAAGTACAATAATAATATAATAATAAAATACAAATGAATATCTTCCGAAGTTACATGTACAACAACACTCCCCTTTATAACCCATCATGTTCCCCTTCCCTCCTTCAATTCATCTCTCCCCACTTGAATTTCCTAAATTCTCCCAACCCTTTGACCCTTCCCCACCCCCTCTCGACTCTTTTTCCTAAGGTAAATTCAATGTGCTTAATATCATGCACGTGTTTTACTGATACAAATTGTGTGCGTGTTTTAGCTATAAAAATCGTGCACTCATTTTGTAAAGCTAAATCGTGCACACGTTTTTTATGACATCGAGTCAGGCGGGTAAGGAAACTTGAATTTAAAAGGAACGCTCTCGTGTTCCTTACCACATAATCCAATCCTCCTCACATGTTTGTGTGCCATCCCTATTCCTACATGTCTACTTTGGAGTTAGCTTCAGATTAACCAAACCTATGCTAAGGAATATGGTAAACCATAGCTAATTGGGCATTTCATCTATTTTTTCAATATGCATGTGTTTTACCACTCATTACAGTATGCTACACACAATAATATTTGATGAAATTTTAGACATGGATAGCATTTTTTCTGCAGATTCCAAATATGTATTTTGTTTTAAATGTTTATTTTTCTATTTTTCTCGTGTCATAACTCCTTAACTCAAAAAACACATTGTTAGTGTTTATTCCATAACGTTTTCATTTCTCAAGCATTTAAAAAAAATTGTATGTTTCACTACTAGACACCAACCTCTACATGTTATAAAAAAACCATTTGATGATAATTGCATTAAGACGTTCAAAAGTTGCACCCATATTTGACGTATTGTTTTCGAGATTTGATCACTTAGATAATAAAAAAAATTTAAAATTACTAAATTTATTTTGGAAAAATAATTTCTTGCTAGTACTATTTGTTCTCTATTAGTGTCTACCAATTTTTGTAGGTTGATTCCATCATTTAGACACTCAAAGGCTGCACCCACAGAGATATACCTTATCATTTGCCAAAAAAATAAAATGTAATTGTTAGAAAAGATCAAACTTGAGATAGTTATGAATGTTTTCAAAATGTGATTCAATTTCCTACATTTCATTATTTTTACTCAAAGCAAGATTTTTTGTGTACGTATCTCAAAATATCCATGTAAGTTGAGGGATGTCTTTTGGAATTGCATCTAACATGTCAAAAGAGGCTTGCACCAACCCCTATATCTTATCCACCAATTGCAATCATACTACAGAACTTTATCTACTCCAAACTCTCATATAAATGTTATTTATGTGTCATTTATCAACATATATTAATACTTTGAGTTTTTTTCATTATTATGTTCCACCTTAATCCATGATCATTGAGAAATACTAAAAAGGTAGTGAAATAAACATGGAGGTCAATCATCAATTCTCTCATGAAAACATAATGTATGGCTTCTTCCAAATAATTTATCATTGTTTTAAAATTTATTTGCATTCCTTCACTATTAGATTGGAGTTCAAATTCGTTAGGAATATGTATCATCCTTGGAGGTCACATGTTCAAATCAGAGTGAGCAATGATCAAATTTGAAGGGTTGGTCTTAATTTCAATTTGAAATGCATATATTCAGTTAACTCTTCAATGATGAAGGATTATGTAAATATGTGTACTTCTATTGATAAGTGTGAATTAAGTAAACCCTTAATAAAAAGTGTGAAAATAAAAATATTGTCCTTTCAAACTTTACAATCTTAAAAAATTAAACACTAACTATATAAAAAAATATTAATAAATAAACAAAATTCTTTCAAAATCGTGATATCCAACAAATTGTTATTTTTGTAAATTGTATGTTAGTGAAAATAGCAAACACGTTTTTTCTTCCATTCATTTGATATCCTTCAAAAGTATTTGAGCTTACATCATTGGAAACATGAATCTATTTTTGCAACGGAAGAGGATTTCTGGTTTTCATTTGTTTCCATGCACCATAAATTGCATTCTAGTTTACAATTAGAGTGCTTAATATTCTTCTCATATATTCATTAGTTTTGAAATAGTGAGACATAGTTCTATGATTTCAATGTTTACTAACATATGCATGAAATAAAACTCAATTTCTTAAACTACGTTCCGTTCCATTTAATATTACATAGCTCAACTTGTGAGGTAATAAAATAATATAAAATATATCACAATATAATATTCAAGGTCACACATGGCTTTATTCCATAGGAATGGAGCTCACCCATAATATCAAAGAAATGCTCATCCAAGTTGAGAACACTTCATGTTATCCAAGAACAAGAAGAAAAATACAATGATGAAGATATTTAGTCAACTAATCAACATGACAAGTTAGTTTCCAAATTTGGAATTAATATATGCTTTTAATGAAAATGTGTGAGCTTATTTTTTATATTAAAATAAATAGACGTAAATTTATTAATATGTGAGACATCCATATGTTTTAGGATGTTTATAGTTAAAATGAACATATGCTAATTTAGTTCACAACTCATAAAATTGATACAAAATATATGCTCAAATAGTGGACATACATAATTTATAATTCATCAATTTCATGATAACATATAGTTTTAAATTATATATATATATATATAATTTTTATAATCAAATATTTTTTAATTTGAGGAACTCCATTAACCAATCAAATTAGTAAATTGTATGTAAAAAAAACATAATTACATTTTAAATCTATTAATACATATTGCAATGTACATGTGTATATGTTAGGAAATACTTAATTTAATTTAATGTGATTGCTCCATGAGATTTAAACTCTAAATTTTAATATTAAAGTGATAATATGAAATTGATTATGCTAGATGAACCGGAATTGTAAATAATATCAAAACTAAGAAAACAAAATTATTTAACATATTCCCATATGGAAGAAACAAAGATATAAACCAAAATGGAGATGTGAACCTTTCCAGAAGTGGCCTAACAACTTGCATTCACTTTTAATATGGGCTCACACTCAAAAGCAACACAAATATCTTCCCAAGATTCTTACTTTAGACTACATGGAGCTATGACAAACCATAAAGAAAAATATACAAGAATCATCAAAATACTTGAGCAACCGTCTCACACAATAAGTATGAGTAGAAAATTTTTCATACATGAGCAATCATCTCAGCACAATAAGCATTAGTAGAAATTTTTCTTGGAGGAAATGGTGGAGAGGTTGAGCTTTAAATAGATGTTCTTGGCTCATGAGTTAAGATGGGGAATTGGTTGAATTAATGCAAAAGAGTAACCCACCCACATGTTCAGTTTTCACTTGTGAGATCAACACACATATTTAGTTTTTTTAATCGATTTATGGTTCCAAATTCCAACTATTAATACTACATGTTTTGGTTAAAACAAACAAAACCAATGAAATTTTCAAATTTGTCATTAAAGAGAATTTAATAATACTTAAGATACATTCAAATTTTTAATAATAGAATCTTTAATGTGTATCAAGAATTACCCTTCTTATAAAAAATTTACATCTACTCTTCCCTTCTTAGTTGGATTTGAGAAAAATTAATATTTTAATTTTTTTAAGGGTAATTTTTACTTATTTACATCAGTGAAATTGATTCTCAAAAGAGGCTCCTTGTCCCAAAACAAGTGGAGTCTCATACATAGCATCTAGTGAGGCCATGACCTTTAAATTAGATCATTAACTTATAATAAATAATAAAATTATACTTTCAAAATATTTTAAAAATATATAACTCTTCACATCCTAGCTTGGGCCAACTCACTTCTTGTTGTAAAGATACACTCCATAAAATTGTAAAGGGATGCATAAAGACTTTTATGATTGTTAAAGCTCATTAGCATCGTCTCAATAGATTAATTAACTCTGCATATCAATAGATTAATCAACTCTTCGTATCCTAGCTTGGGCCAGCTCAATGCATCAACTTCATGTTGTAAAGACACACTTCATAAAATGGCAAAGGATGCATAAAGACTTTTATTATAATTGTAAATTGTGCATCAACTTCTTGTTGTAAAGATCCACTTCATAAAATGGTAAAGGATGCAAAAAGACTTTTATTATAATTGTAATAACATGATTAATTATACTTATTTTTAAAGTTTGATATGTAAATAAATTATAATAAAGAGTTATGAATTTTATTATTTAAATGAGTGGAAAAAACATTTTTTAAAAATTTAATTAAAATAATAATAATAATAATTTTTAATACATTTAAAATTTTAAATAATGTTGCCCATGTAGGTTGTCATGTAGGTTGGTAGATGGGGATATCGAACTTGCGAAGACTGAGCCAAATCAGGATGATGAATGTTGAGACTGGGGGCCCATGCAAGCAACTAACCTCAGCCACCTTCCTCGAGAAGAACACACGGACAGCCTGAACCATGTAGAGCACATGGGTATGAATCAATGCATTTATGCGGGGAAGGCCTAATCCTTACCGATCTGTGTGAAGGTATGAAGATATATTATGCAGAGAAAAGAAAGGTAATGGGAGGTACAAAACCATGAAAAACTCAAAGATCATTCGTGCAACGTCGGGATTTCCAATTATGGCCACCTTTGGTTTCATTAACGACGAGGGTGGTGGGGACTTCTTGTTGCTTCTCTTAGTACAACGTTGAGTGAACATCAAAGGGAACAATCAGTTGCAAGGGATCCTGAGATTCATCACGGCCATAGTCAAAACTATCAAGTGAGGGAGAACGAGGATGAAGTGGCTGACCACCAACCAAAGTCATGCAGCAGAGGCAACAAATTTTTATAAGAATTACACCTCGCTAGACTGTAAGATAAGGATCAAGCGATTGGAAGCCAAAATATGGAAGGAGACAATTGTATTATGGGAGGTGGAGGAATATAAGAATCTTGCCAAATGGATTGAAGATCCAGGGAACTCCAGATATCGGTAGGCCCTCTATGAGCGCTCATTGATTACCTTTTGTACGGAGAAGGTCCTGTTGGGAAATATCCTCGAGAGCCCAAAAAGGGAAAGAATTCAACTGGAGGAAGAATTGAGAATCCTGGAGGACCTGCAGGAAGATGCTCGAAACCTGAATTCAACCCTGACTCGTTCCGAGTGCAGACTAGGGATTGAATTCATTTTGAGGCCCCCTACTTTACCAACCAACATCATTAATGGAGATCATGGGGAAAGTGAAGGGGGCACTGCTACGAGGAAATTGATTCAGAGAATCTTGGTCCTCTAGGAGACAGCCACCTCAAACCCCTTAGTGGACTAGATACATAACCTCGAGGATACCAAAAGTCGTGCTATGCTCTATGAGAGATCAATGGTGTTACATTGGGTTTCCAAGACATGGATGCACAGACTCTTGGGGGAGCACAACAAGGTCATGGAAGAAATCAGGCGGAATTCGGTGGAGCTTAAGGACCAAAGCAGGCTCTTTGCTATCATGGAAGGTAAGGCTGGCATTATGGGAAAGCAAATGGAATTTCATAGGAACCTGGCTTTTTGTCTAACAGAGGCACGAAAGACTCCCCTATCATCATTGATGATATCCCAGCCTAAACAATGTGTTGCTGAAGCCATGAGCAATAATCGTCCAAGGTGTTTTTGTTATTTTGCAGGCCTTGGTATTTTTGTTATATCTATAGCTGTAGCCCAAGCATAGGGTTAGTTGATTCTGGTTCTAGATGTTGCACTCTTAGACAGTATGTCCATACTTTTGATAATTACAGTAAGACTGCTATAAGTGTCCTCATATCTCAGACTCTATTTTACAGCCTAGTCTCTCCCAGAGCCAAGATGATTTGTGTAATGCTCCTGAAATATTGTACTATGTTCCTATGTTTGTCATTAATAGAAGGTTGTCTCTATTATTTACAAAAAAAATTAAATAAGTTTTTTTTTTAAATTTAAATAACATAGTTTCTTAAAATATAAATACTAATTATAAATTATAGGATCAAAATTTAAAAAAAAAACTGATAACTTCAATTAATTATTAATTATATTTATTCAAATATTAACATTTTTTTCAAACAACCATTTTCTTGCTATTCATTGAATCAAAGAAAATATAAGATACATCCAGAGATATTCATAGTGATATCTCCCATGATTGTCTGTTAGATAAAATAACACTCCTAACCAGTCTGAGATATAAGCAGATCAGATAATTAATAGTTAACCAACACTTTAATAATTGTCCTTCAAAAACTGTAAATAACCATAAAATGTAGTAGCTATGCACTACTGAACAGTTTACATCCAAATATCAGTACAAAAAACAAAATCCAAATATAATTGATTTAACAAATTAGCACAACAGAGCCTTCAAATATGACAAAGTTTTCCACAAATTCTTCAAAGAACAGAGTGCCATCAAGGCAATTCACTGCTATCTTTGATAAGGAGTCTACTTCAGAGTTGAAAATCCTATAGGTGTGGGAAAGAGAAATTCTATTAAAGGTTGAAAGCAGACCTTTTGTTCTTTGGAACCAATCCTCTAGCTACAAGGCTTGTACGTTATAATAACCATTGTCCCATTTAATAATAACCTCTGAGTCACTGGATACCTAAAGAGAGACAATACCATTCACGGAGGCAAAATGTAACAGTCCCCATAAAGCAACAAGTTTCGCTTTAGTGTTACTTCCATAACCACACCCCATCCAAAACTTGTAGTAATGATCCTTGTTGATCTTTAGAATCATACAACTACCACAAGAGCCAGCTAATGAAGCTCCATCAAAAAAACCCATTGCAGATAAAAAGATGTAAGAAGGACCAATCATTGACTTTTGCATTCTGGGCTTCTTCCCTTTACTATATATTCTTTATAGAAACCAACATTTTTCAAACTACAAACGTGAACATTAGGAACAACATTTTCAAATATTTGAATAAATATAATTATTAGTTAATTAAAGTTATAAATCTTTATGTAATTGTTTCCATGAAAGTATTTAATTAAGTATATAGTAGTCAAACAAGACATTATGTAATTGTTTCCATGAAAGTTTGATAGTTTTGAATAAATCAATACAAAATTATTTGGATTGCATTTATTTATAAAATTTTAAAATTAAAAATATATTTAAATTTAAATAATAATATTGCTAAGATTAGAACAAACTTTGATGAGCTTTATGGGTATAGATAACCTCTAAAATTGGATAGGTCGAAAAGATTTGTCATCTTTACAAATTTATGAATGTTGATTTGTCATTTTTGTCTTGTTATACCTATCCAAAGTTTTTTTTAAAATTACATATTAAATAGAATATTGTAAAAAATTAAAAACAATTTTCAAATTTCTGAAATTTTTTTTATTTTTATTTTTATTTTATTTGAATTGAAATAAACCTAAGAAATGACCATTTTTCTCTACTTTTGTTTGTAATTGTCAGAAATAAAAATATAATTTAAAAAACAAAATAACATAAATAACTTAACTTTGACCTATGTATTCCAATACTATTCTTTTTTCAAAAAGAAAAAAGCGTAATTTCATTCATCAAAATTGAGATCAAAATTACATTTGAGGTTCACTGTATCAGTGTGATATCCATATTCTATGTAGCATAGAGTTCATTGATGAGACTGTTACATCTTCTTTCAACATACGTGATGTTAATATCCTTTCTGTTTTCAATAACATAATATTGGCAGTTCTGTCCCTGCGGACATATTTCTGATATTTATCCATTGTTTTCTGTAAAGATAAATATATAGAAAATTACATTATAATCGTCTTTTCCAGCAAAATGTAGTGCAAATATAACAACTTATTCCATAAACGGTCTGTGATAATACTCATATGACTGTTCTTCATTGACTTCCTTCACTTTCCAAATGCCATAGTCCAAGAGTAGCCCCTCCTTGGACGCTTGGTCCGCTTCCCTGTTAATTTCCCTGTACACATGCCGGCAGTTAAAGTTGTCAAATGATAACATGACAATTTGCACAGTTGTAAGTAAATTTGTGATTCTGATATTGCGGCATGCTTGAGTCTGCTTTATCCAGTTGATTACATTCATCGAGTCCCCATAGACCGTCAACTGCTTGATACCCTTTTCAATGGCAAAGATAAGTAGTAATTTTAAACTCATCAGTTCAGCATAGTTATTGGTACCCGCCCCCAGCCCCATGGTAAGCGTGAAGTAATGAGAGTCTGACAGAAATATTAAGGCCCCTCCTCCACATATTTCATTTTGCGCTGCGTCGTCAAAGAAACCCCAAGGATGGGATTTATCAGGATCAAATGTCAAATCCCTATTCTAATAATCCTCTCTCACATGAACAGGAATAGTTTTAAAGATGCCCACTGCCTGTGCACTGATAAGTTCAGGAAGGGAAGTTCGGTCCTGGAAGATAGCCCCATTCCTAGCCAGCCAGATCCCCCAAATCACGATCAGTGGTAATGCTTTCATATTCGATTTTGGGACATACCTCCACCATCTGTCCCACGCATCATTCACAGAGTTGCCCGCCCATCTCAAATCCATTCCAACCAGTCTCGAGCATTCTTTCCAAACCGCAATCGAGTAAGGGCAAGTAATGAAAAGATGAGTTATCGATTCCAGATTCGATTTGCACAGGGCACACCAGCCAGGGCCATGAAATGATCTTTTTTGTAAATTGTCCCAAGAGGGAACCCTGTTTTCAAGTACACACCACATAAAAACCCTTGATTTAGGAGGACATTTAAGCCTCCACAATGATTTCCACCACCAGACCTCCTCCCTAATTCCATCCTCAGCACTCAATTTTTGATACCCCGCCTTTGGTGTATACTTCCCCTCCGGATCTGACTCCCAAATCAAGACATCTTCTTGATCCGACAACTGGATGCGAGCATGTTGAAGACCTCTGATATATATCTCCAAGAAACCTGCTTCAGGTTCTACCATCCCCAGCATATCCGCGCTCTTCCAGTGTTGAAACCACGGATCCCCAGGTCACAAATCTGCTAACTGATTAAGAGTAGTAATCCCCCTGATGGCCAGGGCATGTACAACCCCCTCTGGCAATTTATGTTGATGTTCACTCCCCAGCCAGGGGTCCCTGCCAACCAGAACCTTTTCCCCATTTCCCACATCCCAGACCAGATCAGACTCAATCAGAGAAAAGGATCGAACCACCGCCTTCCATATAACCGACCCCCCGGAGTGTGTCTTGTCCGGTCTCCTGATCCACTCCTCCAAGCTTTCATTGGGTAGATATTTCTGTTTTATAACCCTCGTCCATAAACTAGTGGTTTTGATCAATCTCCATCCTCCCTTCGCAGCCAGGGCTTTAGCAAACAGGAAGATGTTTTTAAGGCCCCATCCCCCCAGCCCCTTAGGTAAGGCTATCCTTTTCCAGCTTACCCATGGCATCACATGAACGTCCTTTGTTCCACTCCAAAGAAATCTGAAGCAAACTCGTCTGATTTGTTCCAGAATCCCTTTGGGGATCCAAGAGAGAGACATCCAATAAACAGGAATGGCCTCCAAAACTGCCTTCACCAAAACCAATCTCCCAGCTCTCGACAACCATCTATGACTCCAGACCTGTAACCTTTTTTCCACCTTGCAAAGCAGCCACTTCCAATCCTTTTTTACATATAAGTTTGCCTTTAAAGAAAACCCAAGATACTTGAGACCCTCATCAATGTCAGAGATATTGTAGGGGAAAAAATGTAAAATTTCAATCACTTCTTCAGGTCGCAGCAAATTAGTAGTAATAGTTGATTTTTCAGCATTTATCTCCATCCCCGTTGCTTTTGAAAAGAGTTCCATAATTTCCTGCAAAGCTCGTGTTTCCCTCCTTTCACCAGAGCAGAAAATCAGGACATCGTCCACAAATAGCAAGTGTGTAATAGCAAGTTGATCACCAATAATGATTCCATTAAACCGACCTAGCCTCTTGGCCTCATGGATAGCTCTACTTAAACCTTCAGCCACCAGCAGAAAAAGGAGAGGGGAAAGAGGGCATCCTTGACGGAGTCCTCTTTCAGCATGAAAAAAAGGTGTGGCCGCCCCGTTTATCAACACAGCAAAGGAAACAGTAGTTATGTAAGACATAATCCATCTAATAAAATTTATACCAAACCCCAGATGAGTTAGAAGCAGACGGATGTAGATCCAGCTCACCTTATCATAAGCTTTTGAGAGATCGATTTTCAGAATCGCTCCTTTGATATTTCTGGTCTTCAAACTGTGCAACCCTTCCTGTGCCACACCAATAGCCTCATGTATCTGGCGTCCTTCCAGGAACCCAAATTGTTCAGCAAAGATATGCTCCGAAAGAATGACTTTTAATCTTCGTGCAATCACTTTCGAAACAATCTTGTAGATACAGTTACATAAGGATATGGGTCTGAACTCATGGAGGGAAGCTGGATTATCCGTTTTTGGAATGAGGGCTATGAAAGTCGAATTAAAACTGGCTGGAATCCTTCCTGTAGATCGAGAATCTTCAATAACATGATTAAGATCCACCCCCAGCACCTCATACAGATCCAAAAAGAACTCTATCGACCACCCATCCGGTCCAGGACTTTTATCTTTTTGAAAGCTTCCCAAAACTTCCTTTAATTCATCTTCATTCACTGACCGCATCAGCCTCCTATTATCCACCTCCTCTGCAAACCTCGGAAACATCTGCGCAACTCTGATAACTTCAGCAATGGAGGCCTGTGCAGGTGCCTGAAACAAAGCTTCAAAATGAGAAACCCCGCATCTAGCTTTCCCATCAAAATCCAGGTGTTCATTCCCCTCCTCATCTTTCAAACACCAGATAGTGTTTGCAGCCTTTCTCCCCCTAGAATAAGCATGAAAAAATTTTGTGTTTTCATCCCCGCACTCAAGCCAGGTCGCACGACTCTTAAGTCTCCAAGCTCCTTCCTTTTCCATCAGTAATGAATTTCTCCTACTTTCCAGCCTGACCAAACCATCTTTTGATTCCACCGAAAGCAGACCCCCACCAACCCCATTATAAATCTGTTCAAGTTCAGCCTCAATATTCTTCAGTTCAGCATCCTCCCTTCGACGTTTGGCAGTAGCCCAATCCTTTACCGCCCCTTTGATCCTTTTGATATTCTCAGCAAATTGAAAGGCCACTGTGCAAACAAGATTTTCGTCAAAGGGCCTCCAAAGCTCTTGGAACAGGTCCTTGAAAGAATCGTCTTGTAGCCAGCATTTATTGTACTTAAGAGAACTGGGTGGATTATTAGGCCCTTTTTTTATCTCAAAAAAGATGGGGAAATGATCCGAGTTTCCACCACATCCCACCCATTGTCTCACCAAAAAGAACCTATCCACCAGCTGTTCCGCCACCAGAAACCTGTCCAATCTTTTTGAAACCCTAGCATCCCCACTCCTGTTATTCCTCCACGTAGGCTTCAGTTTAATGGGCGCTATATCCAGCAGGTTTTTTTCTACCAGCTTCTGAAGGAAGTATCCCGCCTGAGGATCCACTTGTGCATGTGGCCCCCAAATTTCAGCCTGCCCTAGGGTGAAATTGAAATCTCCCCCAACCACAACCGAGTCTCCTCCAAAGAAAGGTTCCTGGAGGATATTATCCCAGAAAGATTCTCTGTTAGCATAAGGCCCATATACATTGATCACAGTTATATTAGAGCCCAGATCAGATGACAATAGTTCAACTCCCAGAACAGAATCCATACCCCAAGAATTAGTGAGTTTGGCCACATTCAATTTCCACCCCACAGCCAACCCTCCCAACCGACCCTTTGCATCCAGAGTCACAAAAGACCATCCTGGCAACCAACTTTCCAAACGTTCCTTTATAACAACTCCTAACCCTAAAGTCTCTTGTAGCAGAATCACATCAGGATGTTCAAGAGTAAGCACCCTAATGAAGGCTGATTTTTTGTTTGGCCCAGCCAGACCCCGGCAATTAAAGGACACAATCTTCATTACTTAACACTCTTCCGGGCATTCACCGCTCTAAGTGCCCTTTCAATAGAAAGTTGTTTCCCCTCCCGGAGATCATTCCTGGCCCTTGACTGGGCTTTAGAAAGATTCGAGATTCTGCCCCGGCCCCTCCGGCCTGGAGCCCGAGCTTTCCCAAGCCCCCCGCCGGACATCTTTGAACAGGATCTAAGATTGTATCCCGATTTAGTGATCTCAGGGGAAGAGTATCCCCGTTCCTCCTCCTCAATTCCAGGGTCAGGCTCCAGTAAAATAGTTTCTATTTCAGTTAAGCGAGCAGCATCACCAGAGCAATCAGAAATTGTTCCAGACATAACCAACTCCGAGGAAGACACAACCCCACCCCGCCCTTCCACCGTAGGCAAGCAGACATCAACAGGGGAGCCCGATAAATTTAAATTTTTTAACCCTTCCACCCAATCAAGACCGACCAGTGTACAATGATTCATCATTAATTTGAAAGAAGGGGAAAGAGTAAAAGTATTAATACCCGGGATAGAAGGCCCCGGAGTAACAGCTTCATGCACTGGAGCAGTATGAACAATATCGCCTGATAAATTCAGAGTAGATACCTCGCGGGCATCCGGTTCTGCCGTCGAACCATGACCAACAGGCTCCAAAATATCACGAACAACCGGTTCCACCTCCGATTCTTGACCAACGGGCTCCGAATCCTCCGAGACCCTTTCACTATCAGAATTTTCTGTCACCGACATGGGGTCTGTGGACTCCGGTTCCTTTGGTTCTCCCACCGAGTCCCCCATGAGTCCTCTCCTTTTACCCCCATTTAGAGTGCGAACCGGTAGTCGACACTCCGAGGCCGGGTGACCATAAACATGACATCGTCTGCAGCGATAAGGCACATTTTCGTAATCCAGCAACTGAGTGATAGGAACCGGTCCCCAATCCAATATGATATTTCCAGGAAGACCCTCACGGATATTCATCTCCACCATAATGCGAGCCACCTGCTTATAATGTGTTTCCAGATAAGAAAGATCAGCTTCCAGAAAAGTTCCCAGAATGTCGCCAATGCGCCTGAAGTGGTAAGGATCCCAGAAGTGACGCGGCAGACCAGGAAGCCGAACCCAGATAGGGATCTTGTCGACTCTCTCCCTGCTTGCATCAAAGAGAGGATGCCATGGTTTTAAAAGCACAGGCGTGCGATTCATATGCCAATATTTGTTCAAAATGACTCGTAAATCATTTTCGGACTGTAGTATCACCGCGAACCACCCACGCATCAGCATCTCAATCTCCGGTTCATAACCCAGGAGCTCGCTCCAATTCACCACCACCCAGTCCTTCATAGTTTTGTAGGCAAAAGTCCTGCCCAAAACTCTACCCACCAGGGACATTTGAGACATTTTCAGAACACTATCCCATGCAACATCCACCCCCACCGCATAAACTCCGTCCGCTCTAGCTTTTACCCAGCTCCGCTTTCGCCGTTTTGGAGGCCCTCGTATATTTTCCCCATTAGGGTTTTCGACCACCCCCTTCAGGGATCCGTCAGAAGAACAATCCTTTGTTAGTCCCCTATGTTCAGATTCATCCAGCAAAACCCTCCGCTCCTCCTCTGCACCTTCCCCGCCCGAGCTACACAAATGAGCCACCTGTCTGGCCACCCCAGCCTCCGCAACAGCCCCAAAACCCGGCACCTCCTCAAAACCCTTCTCCACAGTATTAACCGGAAACCCAAGATTCCGGGCGAAAAATTCCCCCGCCTCCCTCCAGCTAGGACTGCCCCACAGATCTACCTGGAGCCCCTCCCCCTCCGTTGAGAAACCCTTTGCAGGTCCATGTGGGGAAAGCGATAGCAGATCTGAAGGTGAGAAAACGTCAGCCGGTCTCAACTGCCCAACACCGGTCACATGCAACCCTTCAGGCCCCGACCTCGGGATGGCCTCCAAACCCTCCATCAAACCTCCAGCTGTCAGACCCCAATCATCATGCACCTTCATCTGTTCGCTGGCGTATTCCATGAAATCAACCGTCTCCACCGCAGGATCCATCCTGACAACAACAACCTTAAAATAACAAGCACCGATCTGCAGAAAAACCCAACCACGACAAAGCAAAAACCCTAAACACCAAACCGGAAGAGTATTCACCCTGCAGCTCGCCGTGAGGATAAGAAACAGGCTTCAAATGGACCCCGTCTTCCATGTTTGAGAGTGACAGTGGGCCGTACTGTCAGATAGGCCCACCCCCAGTCAGACCCGAAGGCCCTGCTCGCTCCCTTCCATCAAAAATCGCCCAAACCCTCCCTTGTACCGTTTTCCATCTCCACTTTCCTATTCCAATACTATTCTATGTATGAAACCAGTGTATATATCTCATCTCAGAGCCAGTAGTTAAAATTGACTCCAATCAACCCCTTTTTTGGTTTTTTACCTGTAAAATACAGGAAGGATGCATTGTGCATGCGAATCATTTCAACCAACCCAGGAAATATCTAAAATGGATTATAAAGCTATTGAGAATGTCACCGCTGCCTGTTTCTGTTTTTTTGGGAGGTAAGTATCAGTATAACCAAAGCATATTTAGTGATTTTGAGATTTCAATAAAAATGTATTTTGCATTGTATTGTATTTAATTTCATTTTTATATTATGATTGTGTAAATGTATTTTTATTTATATTATAATATAAATGATAATATTGTTTGTAGATGGTTAAATCAAATGATCTTGCTTGATTGAGTTAAGATATCGTTAGTAGTGCCTACAACAAGGCCTTTAGTAATAAATCTCATTGATTTGCATGTTTATTTTTAAGATGTCTTGTTTTTTCATGGATGTATAGAAATTTATTCAATTCTCCTAAGTTTGCGAAGAGAATTTTTAAGGAGAATTTTTAATTTATGCTATGTGAGTGAATGTTATAGTTTGAGATTATTTTTGCGGTAAAAATTGTGATAAAATTTGTAATACATGATAATTTTGTAATAGAGGGTTTTTCAAAAATATATATATATTTTTTCAACTGAAAAATCACTTTCCTGCTATAAGAATCAAGGAAAGTTTGAAATACAATCATTACAATAGGGCTCAACAAGAGCATCATGTCACTTACAAAAATTGAACCTGGGTGGGAAAGGTAACAATTTTTTTCAATAATTTTTCAAAATAATATTGGGAATAAAATTTTAATAGAAAAATAAAAATATTTATTAACATTATATGAAGAGCAATTTCATAAACAAAACCTTAAAAAAAAATTAAATGATAGATAAAAATGTCGGTCAAATTTAACCCTTGCTCCCAACAACAAAATACAAATAATATTAATACTAATAAAATTATTATAACAAGAAAAGTAAACTCCAAAGCATATGAGCATGGGATGACCATCTCAGTATCTCAAATTCCATGGTATATTTTCCACGTGTAATGCTACATTGCAAGGACGCATATTACTTTTTACTTTTAAATTTCAATCCAAAGTTGAAAACCATATTTTTAATAAATAACATGTTATTATTTTGCTTATCTAATTATGAATATATTTTTTCTTTTAAATTTTTTAATAAATAATTTGTTATTATTTTGTATAAATAGATTTTTGTTTTTAAGATTTGAATATAATAATTATATGAACTCTTATATATATATATATATATATATAAATTAAATTGTGATATATGTGTATATATATAGTTATATATGGAGGAGGCACAATGGAGCTCGGAGTAAAAGATAGGTGCACAAGTCTGAAGGTTGAAGGTTTAGTTGCGCATCTTCTCTAACTCCTTTCCTCTTACCCTCACCATGACGCAGCAAGGCAGTATTTACTCCCCCCCCCCTAAACACTCCCGTTCGATTCCTCCCCGCCCGGTCTTCTGTACCCCTATTACTTTGGCACAGAGAGACATCACCCTCCAGTACGACTGACCTAGGTTCCAACCTTACTCACCATGGTAATTGACGAAGTAGATTACGATCTCAACTCCCCAGACGCACCCATCTTTTGCACGAACAAGGAGGTATGCTGCTCTTCAATAGACTTGATTCCTCAACTACTTCCCATTACACCCACCCTAGAGACTCATCGTGCGCAACTCAGAAACTCTTACACATCCCTCCTTCCCGGCCTGGGTTCCAAGATCTCTTCTTCGCCACCTTTTCCACCTCATATCTCTGACCCTTCATCAATGGTTCCCATGGCGCCTAGTCCCTGTAATAATGAACAAAGGTACAGCTCGCCTATATTTAGACGTCCGGATAAAAGAAGCATTAAACCGAAAAAGTCCAGTCCTGAGTTAGTGGTTGGCAAGGATATTCATCTTTCTGAAATCCTGGATTACATAAAACACACCTTGGTTGGGTGCTTCTATGGGAAAACAACTGGTAAAGAAGCCCTATATGCCTGGATGGAGCAGTTCCGGTTGCCCACAATTGGATACGTTCTGGATTTCCACATACTTCTGCGCGGTTGGTTCCTCTTCAAAGTCCACTCAGAACAAAACACAGCATCACTTCTGAGCCAACAATGGAACTGGGGACCTTCTGGCTTAATTCTAAAAACTTGGTCAGTAGATTTCAATGCTAACAGGGAACCCCACAATTTACAACAAATTTGGGTCATCCTCCCAGGATTACCGATGGTGTTTTGGCAGGAGCCAATACTGGAAGCAATTGGCAACAAGTTAGGGAAATTTATTGTGCTGGAAGAAGATTGGAATTCGAAGATGGATAGACATTGTGCACGCATTCTTGTCGAAATCAATTTAAGGAATGGCTTGTCTGAGGAAATCAAATTAGAAATGTGGGGGAGTACATGGACGCAAAGGATGGACTATTGGAAATTACCATTTTGCTATTTTAATTGCAAGCAAGTCGGTCATCTTCAAAGAGATTGCACAACACTGAAACCAGACAACTCTTCCAGACCTCCCTACAAGAAAAAGTGGGTAAGAAAAAATCGGTTGACGGATGGTGCTATGAGAACACCTCTAAAATACACGTTAGCTCCTTCATCTGAGGCATGCAAGGAGACAAATACCTCCCCAACAGCTTCAATGGATGTTTTAGTGGATAAACATATGACGGCATGCAGCTGACAGATGAAGCTCCTACAGACGCTGCATGCAAAAAGGTTGCAGCAAAAGCGGTTATATTGGAAGTTGGGACTACACACGCCCATGACAACATGGCAGGAAGCTCCAACTCATAAGTCGACGCAGTGCCAAAAGGTATTTCCATAAGTCCCGTTTCCTTTTCAACTTTTCCCATTACAAATTTCGTTGCTCCTTCAGACGTGGTCCCCTCTAACCCTGCCCCCTCTCACCATGTTTCGACAACCTCAAGCGTTTCTCCTCCCCCTAAATGGAAATACAACCTTCGCTCCTCTTCCACCATAGATCCTCCCATAATTTCCACAGGTGGTATTGCTCTGGATCCACCTTTAAAATACAAGGTTGGACGGAGATCCCTCCTAACCAAAGCACAATTGCAGGCCGCAAATGAGATAAAAAATGGAAAACAGAGAACTATCGGTAGGGCACTTAGAGTGGACAAAGCCCTTTCAAAAGGTGCTTAATGCTAGCGCTCTCTCAATATTAGGAGTCTAGGGGTTAGGCCCAGACAACTCACCCTCAAAAGGCTAGTTGAACTACAAAAACCGAAAGTCTTATTACTACAGGATACGATGATGGATGGAGCAAGAGCAACAGAGGTAATAAAAAACCTCTTCAAGGACTGGAATGTGGAAACCTTGGACGCAGACGGTCACTCCAAGGGTCTCCTCATAGCGTGGAGCCCGAAACTGAAGCTTCTCTCCGCCGCTGCTTTCACCTTAGCCCTCAAAATGGAATTGGAAATTCCAGAGCTAAACCAGCAGTTTTCCTTTCTCAATGCGTACGGTCCCTTCCATGACTGCAAATCCTATTGGTACAACCTGTGTCTCTCTGGGGTGTTAAACACACACAAGCTCATTCTTGCCAGTGACCTCAATCTCACCCTGGGAACGGGATAATTCTGGGGTAAGAATGCCCGTTCAGACTCTCTTTCCCCTTTCTTCCTCAATTTGTTCAAAAGGAACAATTTAATAGATGTTCAGCCGGTAAAAATCACTCCTACTTGGAGGAACAATAAAGGAGGAGACCAGGCTATCTCCAAAAGGTTGGATAGATTCCTTATTTCGGAAGACTTGTTCCAGCTAAGGCTCATTCTCCACTCCTCTATGGAAGTTGTGGGATCCTCTGATCACAGACCAATTACTCTGTCTATCACTGCGTCAGAAAAGAAACCCCCTGCCCCTTTTAGGTTCAACCCCTCTTGGTTAGAAAATGAAGATTTCTGCAAGCTGGTGAAGAATAATTGGTGTCCCCTAGCTCGCTCTTCAAATACCTCCTTTATGAAATAGTTTGATAACAACTTATATCGAATCAAAACCCTAGCCAAAGCATGGGGAAGGGAACAGGAGGAAACTGACCATTGGGACCTAAAGGAAATTGAATCCAAGCTGCAAGATCTGCACAATTCGCAGCCCAATGGAATTTTCTCCAATGAGCAATTAACCACCTTGAAGACGCTAGAAGGAAAGAAGGCTTCCTTGTTGGCAAAAGAAGAAGCTTTATGGAGATTGAAGAGCAGAGCTCTCTGGATAAAGGAAGGGGACAAGGACACAAATTTCTTTCACCTCTTTGTAACACATAGAAAGAATACTAACACCATTTTGGAAGTCAAGGACGACCATGGAAACCTTGCTAAAAACTTTCTGGAGAAGGAAAAAGCAATGGAGGAGCACTTCAAGGCTCGGTTCACGACCCCTCCAGGCTACCCGATAGAAGAAATTCTAGAGGTAATTAATCTCTTCCCCACTCTCATCTCAAAAGAAATGAACCTTGATTTAGGAGATGAAGTAAAAGAGGAAGAAATCCACACAGTGCTTCACTCCTTTCATAAAGGGAAGAGCCCAGGGCCTGATGGCTTCACCATAGAGTTCTTTATAGGGCTTTATGAACTGTTGAAGGAAGACTTACTCAAGGTTGTCCAAGAATCCCAGAGCTCGGGAAAAATACTGGGAACCTTTAACTCAACCTTCATAACCCTGATCCCCAAAAAACAAAAAGGGGAAACCTTTGATGATTACAGACCCATAGCCTGTTGCAACATGATTTACAAAAGCATCTCCAAGGTAATAGCAAAACGCCTTAAACTTGTCCTCAGCAAGATTATCACTGAAGAACAATTTGGCTTTCTCTTTAACTGTCAAATTCATGATGCAGTGTCTATAGCCCAGGAAGTTTTCCACTCCATCAATAAAAAGAAATTATCATCCCTGGCTCTGAAGCTAGATCTCTCCAAGGCCTATGATCGAGTCAATTAGACCTTCCTCCAGCTTCTTCTAATTTAGATAGGTTTGCCATTACCTTTGGTAGATTGGATAATGGGATGCATACATTCGAATTCTTACGCTGTGCTAATAAATGGATCCCCTTCATCCTTCTTCCGACCTACGCAAGGAATTTGACAAGGCTTCCCACTGTCCCCTTTCCTCTTTCTGTTGGTAGCTAACGCCTTAAGCTGAATGCTGCACAAAGCCAAATCAGAAGGGGCCTTAAAAGGAATCATTCTTTCATCCTCAGTCACTCTGACTCACACCTCAGTCACTTTGACTCACACATTATTCATAGACGATGTTCTACTCTTTGGAGAGGGCACCCTGAGCAATTTTAACACCATCCCAGTATACTGGGGTTCAATAGCCTATATTCCAAAAGGGATCCTAGTCAAAATAAGGAAGAAATGTTTCTCCTTTCTTTGGACAACCAACAAACAAAGGGAAGGAATCCCTTTGGTCAACTGGACAACCATTTCCAATCCTAAATCTCTGGGTGGATGGGGGGTCAAAAACCATGACCTTTTCTGCAAAGCCCTAGCTACGAAAACTCTATGGAGATTGGCAGAATCTCCAAGTTCCCTGTGGGGTAGATCCCTACTCTCCAAATATTGTCATCCTCTCACCATTACTGAATGGTTCAGGCAACCTAACAAAAGCTTCAAGAACTGTTCCATAGGATGGAAGGCACTGGTGCTAGCCTTTCCACTAATAAGAAATTAGGTGGCATGGAGAATAGGGGATGGGAGATGCTTCCGAGTTAGAGAGGACCCATGGGTCGGGGCAGGGGAACACTTCAAATTGTCGGTTGAACTACTTAGGGAACTGCATGCCAAGGACATTTACACACTGAACAATGCATGCGACCATCTGAACGGAAGAAGCAGTATAGGAGGATGGAAAACAACCACTCAATTGGGTCTGGGAGGAGATCAGGAAGAAGAGTGGTCTCGTTACGTTAACTTGTTAAAAAAGGACTTCATCCACCTAATAGAGAGTGAGCCAGACAAGTTGGTCTGGACCAGGAATAATAAGGATGGCTCGTTCTCTTCTAAGATTGGCTATGAATCCGCCGTAGACATAGTGGCAAGGGAATATCTTTGGCCCTGGTGGAAAAAATATTGGAAAATCTCAGCCCCCCTAAAGTCCATCATAACTCTCTGGTTGGCTTTAAGCAATAAACTGCTCACCTGGGATAATCTGTAGAAAAGAGGTTTTCAAGATCCTGGAAGATGTGTACTATGCAACATGAATGAGGACTCCATCTCACACTTATTCTGCCAATGCTCATATGCAAATTTTGTATGGAGGACTACAACCAAAAAGCTCAAGTGTGCATCTCATCTGCAACGGAGCTTAGTGGAAAAGAATGTAATGGAATGGTGGAACGATCGCAGGGTATGTTTGTTCCACGCCTATCCCGCCCTTTTCATTTTTACTATTTGGGAAGCTATAAACAAGATGATTTTTCAAGGCACGTTCATCCCTCCAAACATTTCTGAATTGATTCTGGTGCATAAAACAAGAGAATTCAAGACTCAACCTTCAGAAAATCCGCGAAGAGTTGTCGCTCAGCCTTCCATCAAGCAATATATCCCTTGGGCCTTCTTTGACGTAGCCAGTCAGGGATCCCCCTCACTGGGAGGTGCTGGAGGAATCATTCATTTCTCAAACTCTAAGAAGTGGCATATTAAGTTTGCACCAGGTCATGCTTCCAACAACAAGGCAGAATTAACAACGTTATGGGCTACTTTGATGGTTGCATCAGAGAATCAATTGAAGCAGATTCAACTGTTTGGAGACTCTAAAATGACTATTGATTGGGCAAATGAAAAAATTCAAATAAATGCACCGCATCTTCAGCACCTCCTCCATGCAATCAGAACTCTAATCTCGAGCTTTGAACATATCCAGTTCTCACATGTATATCGGGAATTAAATTTTGAAGCAGATTATCTTTCAAAACTAGTGCTTGCCTTACCTCTTGGAAGACTTGAGATAACAGGTCTTTCAAACAATCAGCCAGAATTCAATCGTATGATGGACATTTAGTTTTAGAAAGATGATTCTGACAGCAAGAAATTTTTGGAATTTAATTAGCTTGAAGAGTTGTTTTTGATTTTATCTTTGTAGCCTAAAAGGCATTCAGACTCATGAACTGATAATCAATGATGTAATATTTTTGATATCTAATGAAGTCCCTAAGAGGACAGTCCATGATCACTTTTTATTTAAAGTGATGGATATTTTCCTATTGGAAAATATATTAATTAAATTGTTATAACATTGATGACTTTATTTGTATTAAATCTATTTAAACATTGTAACATAAAAAAAAACATTAATTTTATAATTTTATTATTCATTATTAATAACATTTTACTTAAATATATAAGCTAATTAATTATTGACTATCTATATTAATTTTCAATCTTAAACACTTTAATGAAAATTAAAAACAAAAATAATTTAAAATTATATAGATTATTTTATATAATATTATGTTACACATGTAGTAACATATTTCTTAATTATTATACTATTATGTAGCAATTAAATAATTGAAATATTTATAATTTTTATTCTTTAATTTAATGATGTTTATAAATAGTTAAATTTAATCAATAAAATCTAGTAACAACTATTTACTACACATTTAATATTTCTAAATAATAATATCATATTCTTTCCCACCTATTATTTATTATGCAATTATTTTTATAAAAATAAATAAAAATTAAGAGATAGGTATTATACAACTTTGCAATTCTCTCTTGCATTTAGGCTATGCATAAATAATAAATTGTTACAAAATTCAAATGTTTTATAACTATTTTAATTTTAATTGTAAACTATATATAATTATTAGTTAAAATATTTATAAACTATTAAAAAATATATTTCTAAAGGCACGTAGAAACAGCATTACTGCTAATTTCACTTGTATATATTAAAAATTAAATATAAAAATATATACTTCAAAACTTATAATTTTAAAGTTTGTTAAAAATAAAGGGATGTTCATTTTAGATCTACTAAGCATGTAAGGACATCGTATAACTCCTCATTATTTTTAATGCAATAATATAATTAAAACAATAAAAAATAATAAATAAATATTAACTTTTATTTTAAAAAATATATTATTTAAAATGCTTGACTAAATCTGTAAAATGAGAGTAGTTTCATTATAGATTATAGCACAACTACTTAACTTGGCCGAACATCGATAAGTCACAAGTTAAGTGCCATGGACAAGTTATCTGTCACTTGTTCGCTACCTCTTATCCATGCATGCATGAGCTATGAGTTATCCATGCATCAACTATCGGTTATTTTTCTTTTTTTTATAATTGTTTATTTATAATTTTGAACGACCACCATAAAATCAATCTGGAAAGTACACTTGTCCCATCCTCCTTCAACTAGGAAAAACATACTATCAGTTATTTTTTTTTATTTTTTATAATTGTTTATTTATAATTTTGAACGATGACCATAAAATCAATCTAGAAAGTACACTTGTCCCATCCTCCTTCAACTAGGAAAAGCATAAATAGTAGTCCACCCCAAATTCTAAGATATATACACCTATCGGTGTCATTAATTTATATTCCTTAAAAAAGACAATGTGATTTAACAACTAAATGACCTAAATTTTTAGGTGCATGAGAATTTGGTTTAATAAAAAGTGATTATCATATTTGAAGGGGTTGTGACTCTAGCAGAGTTAAGAGTAGTTATTTGTCATCGGAAATTCCAATAGGTCATGAAGCAAAGTCAACAGTTCAAGCTTCCATCGAGATAATCCCATCTAGAGCGTGCTAAATTGACCAGAGTTGCCATTACTTTAACAGAAAAGATTATCATGGCTACTAGAAAAAGTGAAAATGCACAAGGAAGCACTGTATAATATAGCACCACAAATCTTGTTCGAGTCGTCGATCTATGGTAGAATTAATCGAAGAAAGTGTCGACAAAAAAAAGCACCATACATCAAATTGATCATGAGATCCTTAATTTTTAAAAATGGCTTGCGGTCATTAATTCATATTGTCAATTTCCTTGACACTCTCAAGCTTCGGTCTCCAAAGTTGGGCTCTGCACTTGACAAACTTAGCAGTTAATGTTATCTTTATTAGATGGGATATTGTTACAGGGGTTAAGTTAAAAATAATCCTACTCTAATTAACCTCTTAACACATCCATCGAAATCCGACATGAAATTTGAAAAATGAAACAATCCTTTCACTCTGAAATAAAGAAGCATTCTTGTTCTTTCAGTGATGGGTGGATCGGGCCAAGCCTGTGCATTATTTGTAAGAATGGATCGGAATCCACATCACATCTTTTCTTGGAGTGTTCCTTTACAAAGCGTCTGTGGGAGAAGTTCTATAAAATTCTGGACATTACTGTGGAATAGAGTGGTAGTAATGTTGAATCCTGTTTACAATTGTGGGTTAAAAATTGTAAAACTCATTCTACTCTCCCAATCTTCATGTGCTGGGCTATTTGGTGGACGATGAATAAGGCTACTTTTGAGGACCTTTGTCCAGATTTGGATATTACTTACAATTCTACATTGTGTCACTATCTAAAATTCCTGAATGATAATGTTGAACCTATTCGACGAAATATTGGGAATTTTCATCTTTCTATCAATGATCCAACTCTTTTATTTGATGGGGCAACAAATTTGGGGAATTGTGGTGCAGGTGGGGTCATCTTCCTCAATTCGGATCACTATTATACTCTTCGTCTGAAATGCGGCAAAGGGACAAACATGAAGGCTAAGTTACTTGCACTATGGTGTGTCACTCATGTGGCTAATCTCTTTGGATTGTCGAAGGTAAAAATATTTGGTGACTCGAGAGTCACTATAAAATGGGCGAGGGGTGAATTCGATTTGCAGGTGCTGAATTTGGTAAATTGGCGTAATAGAATTAGCAGGAATTACGATCTTTTAGCTCCTTCTCTCTGGAACATATATAGAGAGAATTTAATTCTCAGGCTGATCAGCTATCTAAGTTGGCATTAGAGGGTGAGGAGGGCTACTTACTTTGGGATGAATTATGTGAGAACGTGCTGATAGACTCAGGTACTATGTACTTACTAGATTAGAGACTCTTTGCTCTCTTTTTTTGGCTCTTGGTTATTGTACTTAATTTATCTTTTGTTTATTGGGGGCTATCGGTAAACTATGCTCTTGAATTTTGAGAAGACAACATATGAATATTCACATCATGTACTATTTGATTCAGCATTGAATAACAATAATATACTTTTTTTGTGGGAAAAAAAAGAAGCATTTTTGTTGAAAATATATTTATCCTCAACATAGATGCACCACATTGAAATATATTATATATATGAAAAAAACTAAGAAACAACTACATAGTTTTGTTGAAAAAATCTTATATCCAGTATGAAAAATATCTAACACAGATTTCACATAAAGTTTTAACTACCTATTTTCATATTCCAATGACCATTACAAGACAAAGGAGAACCACTTCGGAGCTACCTAGTTGAGCAATCTCATTGTGAAGAACCATTAATCCAATCCAATCCAATAGCCCAGAAAATAAATGAAACTACAAAAGTAGCAAATGACATCCAAAATGTTTAACACAACATAACTCATCCCACTGCAAAACATCCTTTTAGCTACACTGTATAATTTTAAACACAATGTTTATATCCCTTTAGCTTTGCCAATATATTCTAAAGGTAAAGGCCTGTAAATAACTGTGAAACAACTACACTGTATAATTTTAAACACAATGGTTATATCCCTTACTTTGCCAATATATTCTAAAGGTAAAGGCCTGTAAATAACTGTGAAACAACTAGTAAACTAAAATGCTAAAACATAAAATTCCTTTAACTGCACTGAATAAATATAAACAAAAAATGCTTATATCCGTCTGAATAAATATAAAAAGAAAATGATTATATCCATTAAGCTGTGCCAAGATATTATAATGGTCTGTAAATGTAAATGACTACCAAACTCTTATTAAATTAGAACGGAAGAGGCCTTTAACTACACTGTATAAATATAAACAAAAATACTATATCCTTTACGCTTTGCAAGTGTATTCTAAAGGCCTGTAAATGACTATCAAACTTCTAGTAAATTAGAGTTGAAGATCCCTTTAACTACACTGTATAATTATAAACAGAATGCATATATCCCTTAATCTTTTCCAATGTATTCTAAAGGCTACCCCTTAAGCTTTTCCAATGTATTCTAAAGGCTGGTAAATAACTGTCAAACTACAAATAGATTAGAATTTAGAATAGAAGATCCCTTTCACTATACTCTATAATTATAAACACAAATTGATTATATCCCATGTGTTTTGTAGCATATCCTAGAGGCCTGTAAATGATTGTCAAACTGCTAGTAAATTAGAACGAAATATCCCTCTCAGTACATTGGATGATTATGAAAAAAAACTAAAACCCGTAAGCTTTCCCAGTGTATTATAGAGGCCTATAAATGATTGTCAAACTTCTAAGAGATTAAGGGACTGTAAATGACTGTCAAATTGCTAGTGAATTAGAGCAGAAGATCCGTTTCAAGACACCTTACAATAATGAACACAAAACTAAAAACTAAAACATTCGGATATATATATATATATTTTGAATCCATGCCATCTCTATTTTTTAGGGCCTTTAGCCGACGACGGCTGAGGAGCTTACCTGCAGTTCCCTAATAGGGGGTGAGCGATTCATATATATCCTTCTGCCTAGGACATAATAAATGCAACTTGAAGGGCTCACCATCTCTTACTCACAAAAGAAAGAAGGGATATTGTGATGATTATGAATTCATGTTTAATTTATGGTTATAATTTATCATTTGCTCCTAGTCATATTTTTTTCACATGTTGTTTTGAGAACACATTGGAGGACATATTGATTCATGGTTTGCTAATGGTTACACTTTAATTTAGTTTTAGCCTTGAATATATCTTGGCAGGGTAAGCAAAAAAGAAAATGTCTATAAATTATGAATTATGTTGATGATATGTGGATTCCTTTTTGGTTGTTTATAATTTTGAACTTGTTTCCTCTAACTACAAAATCTAGATACCCTTATGACTGTAAAATAAATACATACTTCTTCTTTGTCAACTACAATTGATTTTATCTTGGAATATTTAGAATTTGTTCTAAACATTGAAATCATTCATTTGAGTACTTGTTGAACTTGGATGTCATCTAAATAGAAATGAAAATGCAATCAATCAATGGTTTGAGGACCTCATTCTTTTTTTTCAGAAGAAAAAAATGTTTCTTGCTATTCATTAGAGATGAATCAAAGAAACAACAACAGAGTCTAATTCTCTTGGATTACATTCACTTGTTAGGTAATACTTGGAAGGAATGCCTCTATGTAAGAACAACTGAAATAAACATAGAACATTTATTAAAAGAGAAAACTATATTTAAATGGTTATTACAGTGAGGAGGCAAAAAACTAATTGTTTGAAAGTTGTGATCTGAAAAGAGAGATAATTTGACCAAAAAGCGACATTCAGACCCAAAAGCGACATTCACATCGTCTTCAAGAGTTGAAATGGGATGTGCTAATTTTCACAATCAACAAATTTTCAGGTTGTCCTAAAAAGGAAGAGTTGAATAGAATTGAGATGTGAAATCCAAACAAAAAATGGGTAGTGAAAGAAGAAATTAGCATATTTGGATGTAACCTTCTAATACCACCCTGACACTTAGAGATTCCAAGAAGAATAACTGGCCTTCTGGAAACCCAATACCTTTATTAGATAAGTTTTCAACTTTGCTATTATACTCCCTGAATGTGTGCTCAAATCTACATGAATGAAGAGAACTAAGTAGAGAAAGAACCTTGTCTTTCCAATGCTCCAAAAAAGTATCCCGAAGGTTGTGCTTTCCAATAATCCAATCAATCACCACTCTAGAATCCCCCAGGACATGAGAAATAGACAATTTTTTATGTTGCACAAAAAAGAGGAGTCCCCAAAATGCTAAGAGTTCGGTAGGCGCATTCGTTCCCAATCCGCAGCACATCCAGATGGAGAAGTAGTGGTCCTTGTTTAGAAGAAGGTAACAACCTGCGCCATAGGTCCCCCCTTGTGTTTCCCCATCGAAAAAACCCACAGTTCCCACCCCTGCTAGTACTGGAGGAGCTCTAGTCTTCAACCTTGTGATTGCACCTTCTTTATGATGTTATGAATAGAATCCAAGCATGAACCTACTGAATCTATGTAGGTTAAAAGGAGCGCCTTCAAAAAGGATAAGATTCCGAGTCTTCCAAATCCCACAAATGAAGAAAAGTAGGAAGGGGGACTTCTTGGATTTCCTCAAAAAACAATTGAACATACACTCTTCCAATGATCCGAAATCCCAGTTGTTGAGCAGGTTTAGGATACAACTAATCTCCAACCATACCAGTTGGGATATGTGGCAGTGTACTATAAGGTGATCAACTGATTCTACAACCCTTCTACACAAAGGACAACAAACAGGCCTGATTCCCCCTCTTTTATGATAATTATCACTTGACCATGAGCATCTTTCCAATACCAAATAATGTTGTCATCTGAATTTTTCAGTCTAGTCGCACTATGATTAAGAATCCCAACAAATGAGATCCACTCCTTAGTGCAGTGTGCATCTAATTATAGGTTCGTCGCAGAGATCCAATAGTTCGGACGCTCCAACACAGTGTCGCTCTTAGCATGATTAAGAAAATATAGGCCTTTAGAATATAATATATGTACCATCCGAGGATCAAGGTAGGATCAAACTAAACCACCAATGAAAGGATCGACCCCCGGGCATACTTGAAACCCATTTCCAACCTTCCAAAATAGTCTTATGTTCAATTGTAGGGACCCCCATTTCGGGGTCCCACAAAAAGACTATCTAAACAATACTAACATCACATGATAATTTTTAAATCTTGAAAATCAAATGCGGAACCGTAAATAAAATGCTAAAACTCAAACTGTACATAAAATGGAACCATATACCTGATTTCCGAAGGTTGAAGGTGGTTGTAGCTGACATCCCTTGCCGCTTCGATCCATACATCCAATCTTCTGATTTACCAAAGACCTCTCGGTTGACCTCCCTACCATGTCGGGGTACTCTTCTTTCCCTCGAACCCCTGAGCATTTTGGGGTCGTAAGAACACACTAGCAAGCTTACCGCTGAGATCTCCCAATCCCCAGTCAAGCTAAGCCCAACTCACAAGAACCATAAATCAATTCTCGATTCTGGTGCCCATCTAGCACTAGGGAGCAAGAGAGATATCCTTCTCTCCTTCTCCTCCCTTCTTTTATAACAAAAGTCTGTGTGCCATGTGTCCTCACATGCACATAATTTATTTTATTTAATATTTATTCTCAAGTTACAAGTGTCTCTTCTTGTCTTAAGTGTGCACCTAATTTCCTAAATTGGTGCAAGGTAGGTGTAGTGGTTCACCAACTAATTTTATTCAAGAAATCTTTTTAATAAATGCAACAGAACTAGGACACGAAATCCATATTGAATAAAAGATATATTATTGAATTGATAAGATGCTTAATGTTTTACAAGAGCTCGCCTTTTATAAGGTTTGAGCATTCTTAAGAAGGGTTACGTCCCTTCAATCAAACTAATTAATAATTTACTGATTAATTTAATACAATATTTAATGTTCATAGCATTGCCACTCCCTTTTAAAGAGCTTTGTCCTCAAAGCAATGGTAATGAGGGATGTAACTGTCGAAATTGTTTTGATTCCCATGTTGCATCTTCTTCGGGAAGATTTTTCCATTTTATGAGGTATTCTTTAATGACTCGTGTTCTTAATCTCTTCTCTCTAGTAGCAATGATAGATTCTGGCTCGAATATAATTCTTCCTTCTTCATCTAACAAGGGAAGTATTGTTTGTGCCTTCTGGTGTTGACCTATCATCTTTTTCAAACATGAAACATGAAAGACATTGTGGATGCGACTTGTAGTTGGCAATTCCAACGCATATGCCACCTGACTAATCTTCTTATTGATTTGATATGGGCCATAAAAACGTGGAGCCAATTTATTTTTTCCACCTTGTTTAAGTGATAATTGTTTATAGGGTTGTAGTCTTACATATACCCAATCTCCAATTTCAAATTCTCGTCCTGTTCGGTGTCGATCTTCTTGTTGTCTCATTCTATTCCTGGCAGTATTTAAATTCTCTTTAAGTACTTGGACAACCTTTTGGTTTTCTTCTAAATGGTCATTTACTGATGCGACCCTTGCTTGGTTGGTGATGAAATCCTTCCATTTTGGGGGTTCATATCCATATAGGGCTTGAAATGGTGTCATTCTTGCAAATGTATGATAAGTAGAATTATACCACCATTCCGCAAGATGTAGCCATTGGAACCATTTATTTTGCTTATCAGTTACAAAACAACGGAGGTAGGTTTCTAAGCATTTATTGACAACTTCTGTCTGTCCATTTGTTTGGGGATGATAAGCTGAGCTCATGTTAAGAGACGTTCCAATTTGCTTGCAAAACTCTCTCCAAAAGTTCCATTTAAACTTGGCATCCCTATCACTTACTATAATCTTCGGAAAACCATGTAATTTGTAGACATTTTTACAAAAAGCTTCAGTTGTTTCTTTTGCCGAATCAGTTTTCTTCACTCCAACAAAATGTGCATATTTGGTTAGCCTGTCTACCACAACTAGTATTTTGTCTTTTCCATCTGATATGGGTAGACCTTCAATGAAATCCATTGAAATTTCCTCCCATTTCTTATTTGGAATATGTAATGGATAGAGTAACCCCGGACTTGAGATATTCTCAGTTTTATTCCGCTGACAAATGTCACAATCTGCAACATACTTGTGAATGTCGGCATACATACCCTTCCAAAAGAATGACTGCCTTGCATTATAATAGGTTTTAAAAATTCCTACATGACCAGCGACTAGGCAGTCATGTGACTCTTTAAGCACCTTGGTCTTAAAACTGGAATTGGAACTTAAGTAAATACGTCCTTTGTACCATAAGAGATCATTCTTCCATTCAAACTTCGGATACTGATTTATGTTGTTAATTATGGAGCAAACCTCTGAATTCTTGGCATATTCTTTACGAATTTCGTCCAAAAATTCTGGGATCACCATGGATACGGCGTAGACTTGTATCTCTTCATCTTTCCTTGATAAAGCATCAGCTACTACATTGTCCTTCCCCCTTTTATGTAGGATCTCCATATCGAAGGTAGAGATTTCCTCTATCCACTTTTGTTGTTCGGTTGTTAATGTCTTCTGCTGTAACAAGTGTTGTAAACTATTATGATCTGTTCGGATTAGGAATTTACTTCCCAAAAGGTATTGTCACCATTTAGTTAATGCATGCATGATGGCAAGCATTTCCTTGTTGTATGTAGACTGTAGGTATTCTCTTTTGTTCAACTTCCTGCTTTCAAAAGTGATTGGATGACCTTCTTGCATTAGCACAGCTCCTATCCCAAACCCTGAAGCATCACATTCGATCACAAATGGTTTTGCAAAATTAGGTGTTGCCAAAACGGGAGTGGAAGACATAATTTGTTTCAACGTTTCAAAGCATCTTCTTGCTTCATCATCCCATTGAAAAGAATTTCTTTTTAGGAGATTTGTTAGTGGGGCAGTGACATGTGCATAGTTCCTGATGAACCTTCGATAGTAACCTGTTAATCCCAAAAATTCTCGCAATTTTGAAACATTCTTTGGTTCGGGCCACTCCTTCATCGCCTGTATCTTCTTTGGGTACACCTTAACTCCTTCCTTTGAGATTATATGACCAAGATACTCCACTTTTTGCTTCCCAAATGTGCATTTTGACTTTTTTGCATAGAACTGGTTTTCCTTCAGAAGAGATAGAACCTTTTCTAGATGCGTCAAATTTTCTTTCCATGTCTTGCTATATATAAGGATGTCATCGAAGAATACTAACACAAATTTCCTTAGGTATGGCTGAAATAGTTCATTCATAGTTGCCTGGAATGTGGCAGGGGCATTAGTTAACCCAAAAGGCATTACTTTGAATTCATAATGTCCTTCATGAGTTTGGAAAGCAGTCTTTGCGATATCCTCTAATCTTACCCTGATTTGATAGTACCTTGACCTTAAATCGAGTTTCGAAAAATATTTTGCATCATGAAGTTCATCCAGCATGTCATCGATGAAGGGGATTGGAAACTTGTTCTTAATTGTTATTTTGTTTAATCCTCTATAATCTATACATAATCTAAACGATCCATCCTTCTTCCGTACTAGTACGACTGGAGCTGCATAAGGGATTCTACTCTTGGTGATGACACCACAATTCAGTAGATCTTGAATCAACCTTTCTATTTCTGTTTTGTGGTGGTGGGGATACCTATATGGTTTAACCTTGACAGGATTTGACCCCGGTTTAATCTCGATTATGTGTTCTATACTCCTTTCTGGTGGTAGTTGCATGGGTAAGTCTTGAAATATGTGTTCATGTTTCTGGAGTAATTTTTGGATTTCCTTCTTGAAATCATTTGGTTCCTCCTCCTTTCCTTCCAGTTGATGACATTGTATTACGTATGCTGATGCCCCTTTTCGAATGAGTTTTTCCATATGCTGAGATGAAACTAACTGTGTGTTTGGTGGATGAAAACCATATAGCTTAAAATTTTTCCCTTGCCACTTAAACTTGATGAAATGTTTTTGATGATTGGCAGAATATGTTCCCAATGTTTGTAGCCATTGGACTCCCAAAACGATGTCTACTCCTCCCAACGGTAAGGTGTAGAGTTCTGATTCCAGTTCGAAGTCTTGTATTTGAAGTCTCACCTTGTGACACTTTCCAACTTTTTCGATCTTCTTGCCATCTGCAAACATCACCTTCATGTCTGGAACTGGATGTACGAACAACTTGAGTTTTCGTGCCACTCTTATATCAAGAAAGTTGTGAGTGCTTCCAGTGTCTACTAGCACTGTAACATTCTCATTTTTTATATGCCCTTTTAACTTGAGAGTCTGTGGTTGACTAATGCCTGTCATGGCTGCTAGGGAGATTTTGGGGGTCTCGTCGTTCCCGGCTGCCATATTTGCGGTTTCCTCCTCTTCATCTTCTGGCTCTTCTTCTTCTTCTTCTTCTGATTCACTATTCTCCTCTACTTCACAAGTATATAATTTTTTTGAGCTGTCCTCGGGGCGACACTTATGTTTAGGATTCCATTTGTCTCCACATCGTCGACATTTTCCTTCCCTCATTCGTTGATTCTCGAGGCTCTTCCTATCGTGCCTTCTAGGCAGAGGGATGTATTTATTTGTATCATCCTCTGGAGTTGACTGGATGTTTCTTTGTGAGTATGACTTCCCTTTATTTGATTGGAAACTGTCAAATTTGGCCTCGGCTGCTTTTGCTTTTCGTCTTGCTGCCTCGACATTCGTTATGTCATGCATTTTTAACTCTTTTTGTATGTGTGGTTTTAGTCCTCCTAAGTAGGTTTCCAACCGTTGTTTGTCGGATAGCCCAAATACTCTGGTAGCGAGGGATTCCCATTGATGCGTGAATTCTTCGACGCTTCCCCTTTGTTGTAATCTGGTAAGTTTTGAGAAGAATTCATCTTCTGTGATTCCTTGAAACCTTTTTAAGAAATCATTCTTGAATAAGTTCCAAGTGTATGCGAAGTTGTCTCCCTTCCACCACATATACCAGTTGTAGGCACATCCTTCAAGGTGCATTGAAGCATACTTGACCTTTTCTTCGTCCATTGTAATGTTATATATGTCAAAATACTCTTCTGCTTTATTCAACCAAGCGACGCATTGGTCTTCTCCTCCGTTATATTTCGTCATTTCTATTTTTGCTCTCGGCGGGTACATTACGAATGGTTGGTATTGAGTACCTTTCGTCCTGTTGCGTTCTGGTGACTCAAAATTGGAAGATGGGGTAACCGACATATCCGAGCCATGTTGTTTATGATTTTTTTCCTTATCATTCATTTTTTGTAATATCGCCTCGATACCTTTCTGGCTTTCAGTCACTTTTTGATCTAATATTTTTTTGTTCCTTGCTCATAATGTCGAACTTGTCGTCTATTTTCTGCTCCATTACCTGAATGACTTCATCCTTAATTTATTTCTTAAGTTTTTCCTGGCTCTTGGTGATCATTTCCTTGAAAGTTTGGAAATCCTTCTCTATTTTTGCCATTTGAGCTTTTAACTCCGTTGTCATGCTTCTTAAGTGTGGTGGTGAATAATTGGACCCAATTTTGGTAGGATTTAAATTAATTAATAAGAATTATTGTAAATACAATAATTATTATATTGGGTAAAATAATTAAATATAATAATTATTATATTTAAATATTTTTTTATAACTTGGGATTGAAACTTTTAATAAAATTAAATATTAATATAACAATATTAATATAATATTTAATTTTGATTAAAAATTAGGTTTACAACGATGGTGTGTGGATGAAGGTCGTCCGGTTGACATGGAGGGAGCGCGAGAGGAGTCGGAGTTGCGGTGGAAGGATGCAGCAGGGAAAGGCGTTGCAGAGGCGTGAGGGATCTAGTTAGTGGGGGAGGAGCGCGCTGGTGGAGTGGTGCACGTGGAGGGAAAGGTGAACGCAGGGAGGGATGGGCGAGCTACAGGCAGTTGGAGTGAAGGGTGGTGTGTGAGGAGGGGAGGCGCAGAGCGCAGGGAAGAGCTGCGCGGGAGGAGGAAGGCACGCAGTGTGTAGGAGGGAGGGCAGAGGCGTGGGAGATTGGGTGTGGAGGAGAGGTGTGGAGGTGATGTGGAGGGGAGGCGTAGAGAGTGAGGGTAGGGAGATGGTGTGCAGGAATCTACGCGGGAAGGTCGAGGCGGAGGGGAGGCGCAGAGCGCGGGGGAGATGGAGAAGGCGCACGGCGATGGGAAAAAGAAAAAAGTGGGGGTGGCGGGGAGATGGAGACCACGGAGGGGTGTGGGGTGAGATGACACTAGACTGATTCTTGCACGAGAACTTCACGCAGTGAATACTGGAGCGAAGACTTGCCCAGAGCCGAACGAGCTCTGATACCAAATGCAACAGAAAACTAGGACACGAAATCCATATTGAATAAAAGATATATTATTGAATTGATAAGATGCTTAATGTTTTACAAGAGCTCGTCTTTTATAAGGTTTGAGCATTCTAAAGAAGGGTTACGTCCCTTCAAATAAACTAATTAATAATTTACTGATTAATTTAATACAATATTTAATATTCATAGCAATAAAACCTTTAATAGACCACAAAATGTTTTCTATTTTCTCTCCTTCTTAATAAAATAAATTTCTTTTATTAATATTATACTTTAATTCCAATTCTTTTTCAAAGTTTATCATATTAATTAAAAATCAAGATTTGAATAAATAGTTCTTGTATTTTTATTCCACTTCATTTCTAATTCTTTTTCAAAAATAATAATGTTAAATAGAATTAAAGATATGAATAAATAGTTATATTATTTATTTTCCACTTTATTTCTAATTCTTTTCTTCTTTTCAAATTAGTAAAATAAAACAAAATGGAATAAAGTGTTTCTTAAATCTTATGTGAAATTTTCATTTACACATTTCATTAATTTCTCCCTTTGGTTCTTTTCTAGGTACCTCTTCGGCGGGCCCTTCCGACAGTTCTGTTTCTTTCTTCTTATGGGGAGTACTATGTAGCGATCGATAATCTTTACCACGACCTTCCAACTACGCTCTCTTGGAGACTAAGGGTTGCTGAGGGATAAGGTCCTCCTTATCGCACGCCCCTCAACTCATTGTACGCGACCAAGTCGTTATGGCCTCGCCCGTACGACACACGCTTCCCCAAGTGAGATGAAACGGCTTCCTACCCGTGTGTGGATTGTTATTTCAGGGTCGAAAGTCCGTCGTCGTACCCCTATGTGTTCTTTCTGTTCTTACGACCCTTATCATTCCCTTGTGGGTCAGTCGGTAAATCGTCTTACCTGCCACTGCACACACTCAAGCGCACATTAGTAGCGTTGCACTATAAATATTTTCATTATTCATTCTAGTATCTCAGTCAGTCGAGCATACAAATTATTCATCATTTATCATCATGTCTCAGTCAGTCGAGTATTTTCATTATTTCCATTATAAAGCATTTTCATCATTAATCATTATGTCTCAGTCAATCGAGCATTAATTGATTTTCATTATAAAGCATTTTCATCATTCATCATCATTATGTCTCAGTCAATCGAGCATTCATCATTTTCATTACAAAGTATTTTCATCATTCATCATCATTATGTCTCATTCAATCGAGCATTCATCATTTTCATTATAAAGCATTTTCATCATTCATCATCATTATGTCTCAGTCAATCGATCATTCATCATTTTCATTATAAAGCATTTTCATCATGCATCATCCTTATGTCTCAGTTAATCGAGCATTCAACATTTTCATTATAAAGTATTTCCATTCAATCATTTCTATCTCATAATTTCTTAATCGAGCACATATCATCTAATCACTTTTGTTTCCTAGTTTCTCAGTCATTTTAGCATATATTTCATTTAATCATCTATGTTTCATAATTCTCGTTTCAACATATATCATCCAATCACTTTCATAAAATAATATTCAATGTAAATTCCATGGTTCGTGTTTTATTCAGCCGGTTCACTTCAAAACTAGTGTCCTCATTAGTCTAATCAGTTAAGGTACCGAGGCGGGCATTACATACACCCCCTCTTATTAAAAACTTTGTCCCGAATTTAAGTCTCATGTACTTCCATTGTGAGTTTTCACTTTCTTTTCACACTTATTTCTTCAACATAACCACAATTGATAATAAAATTTCATTTCTTCTTTCTTACCATCATATAAGTATAAATCTCATAATTGATAATATAACTAAATCGTACCTTTCATAATGTAGCAATCCCCACAACAATCCTCTATTGGCTCACTACTTGTAACCGGAATTGAAATTGTCCACAACAAATTCTTTCCATTCAACAAAACTATAAATATATCATTTATGAAAATCCTTAAAGCACTAACACATTTCAACATAAGGGATAAATTGTTCAATTCCAACTTCTTCCTTTGCTATAATTACATATAACTATCATATGTTTAAAACAATATATGAATTTCAAAATAAGAATTAACCCTTCTAAATTCTATTCTTCAATACATACCTTAACCATTCATAAACTAATATTACATATGACCTCTCTCTTCTCATAATCTAAAGTATTATTAAATACTGGAGTGCCATTTACCTGGTATAGTTAAAAGTATAATCTCATATTTTTCTTAAAGTATAATCTCAAATTTTTATGAACAAAGTTATGTAAGGTTTTCTTCTCTTCCTAGCTCAAGTATAGCTAAAAATTCTATAATTCATCGTAAGTATAACTTCTTTCTTTTCACAATCCAAAGCATGATTACAACTAGTAGTGCATACCCGTGAAGTCATCACCTTGATTTAGAAAATAAGCATTTGCATCCAATTGACAAAATTCTTAACGCAAACCCCTCATCAATGCATACGAACCCTGAATACCATTCAAACTTACATACTAGCAAATTTAGAGAAGAATAATTCTAACCTGTTCGAGAAGCTAGAAGTATCCTTGTCGAAGGAGAAGGAGTAAAAACCGCAGCTCTAATTTTTTCTACGTCGATTTTCATGCATCACCGGCGAACCCCTGAATAATATGAGTCTGGTGCCCTTAAGGCTCCACCGGCTTTGATACCAAATGTAGGGACCCCCATTTCGGGGTCCCCCAAAAAGACTATCTAAACAATACTAACATCACATGATAATTTTTAAATCTTGAAAATCAAATGCAGAACCGTAAATAAAATGCTAAAACTCAAACTGTACATAAAATGGAACCATATACATGATTTTCGAAGGTTGAAGGTGGTTGTAGCTGACATCCCTTGCCGCTTCGATCCAGACATCCAATATTCTGATTTACCGAAGACCTCTCGGTTGACCTCCCTACCATATCAGGGGTACTTTTCTTTCCCCCCGAACCCCTGAGCATTTTGGGGTCGTAAGAACATACTAGCAAGCTTACCGCTGAAATCTCTCAATACTCGGTCATGCTAAGCCCAACTCACAAGAACCATAAATCAATTCTCGATTCCGGTGCCCATCCAGCACTAGGGAGCAAGAGAGATATCCTTCTCTCCTTCTCCTCCCTTCTTTTATAACAAAAGTCTGTGTGCCATGTGTCCTCACATGCACATAATTTATTTTATTTAATATTTTATTAATATTTATTCTCAAGTTACAAGTGTCTCTTCTTGTCTTAAGTGTGCACCTAATTTCCTAAATTGGTGCAAGGTAGGTGTAGTGGTTTGCCAATTAATTTTATTCAAGAAATATTTTTAATAAAACTTTTAATAGACCACAAGATGTTTTCTATTTTCTCTCCTTCTCAATAAAAGAAATTTCTTTTATTAATATTCTACTTTAATTCCAATTCTTTTTCAAAGTTTATAATATTAATTAAAAATCAAGATTTAAATAAATAGTTCTTGTATTTTTATTCCACTCCATTTCTAATTCTTTTTCAAAGATAATAATGTTAAATAGAATTAAAGATTTGAATAAATAGTTCTATTATTTATTTTCCACTTTATTTCTAATTCTTTTTCTCTTTTCAAATTAGTAAAATAAAACAAAATGGAATAAAGTATTTCTTAAATCTTATGTGAAATTTTCATTTATACATTTGATTAATTTCTCCCTTTGGTTCTTGTCTAGGTACCTCTTTGGCAGGCCCTTTCGACAGTTTTGTTTCTTTCTTCTTATGGGGAGTACTGTGTAGCGATCGGGAATATTTACCGTGACCTTCCAACTACGCTTTCTTGGAAACTAAGGGTTGCTAAGGGATAAGGTCCTCCTTATCACGTGCCCCTCAACTCATCGTACGCAACCAAGTCATTATGGCCTCGCCCGTACATCACACGCTTCCCCGGGTGAGATAAAACAACTTCCTACCCGTGCGTGGATTTCTATTGCAGGGTCGACAGTCCGTCGTCGTACCCCTACGTGTTCTTTCTGTTCTTACGACCCCTATCATTCCCTTGTGGGTCAGTCGGTAAATCGTCTTACCTGCCACTGCACACACTCAAGCGCACATTAGTATCGCTGCACTATAAATATTTTCATTATTCATTCTAGTATCTTAGTCAGTCGAGCATACAAATTATTCATCATGTCTCAGTCATTCGAGTATTTTCATTCTTTCTATTATAAAGCATTTTCATCATTCAACATTATGTCTCAATCAATCGAACATTCATCATTTTCATTATAAAGCATTTTCATCATTCATCATCATTATGTCTCAGTCAATCGAGCATTCATCATCATTATGTCTCAATCAATCGAGCATTCATCATTTTCATCATCCATCATCATTATGTCTCAATCAATCGAGCATTCATCATTTTCATTATAAAGTATTTTCATTCAATCATTTCTATCTCATAATTTCTTAATCGAGCACATATCATCTAATCACTTTCATTTCCTAGTTTCTCAGTCATTTTAGCGTATATTTCATTTAATCATCTATGTTTCATAATTCTCGATTCAGCATCTATTATCCAATCACTTTCATAAAATAATATTCAATGTAAATTCCATGGTTCGTGTTTTATTTAGCCGGTTCACTTCAAAACTAGTGTCCTCATTAGTCTAATCAGTTAAGGTAACGAGGACATCAATTCAGGGAAGGTCTCTAAAATACCGCTCCAAATATTAGAAATCGGGACACTCTTGTTATGAGATTTTGGATCCAATTGGGAACATAGAGGTTCTTTAGATATTTCTCTCTGATAATAGCACTCCACAAAATCCCACCCGTCAGACCCCGACAAAGGATTTTTAAGCCAAGAGCCTTTCCAAACTAGAAAATAAGTTTGACACCCCACCCACTGAGGGACTTTGGAAGGGATATATTCTCCCAAGTTATAAGATGAATCCCTCTATGCTTAGAGTTGTTGGCCCATAAGAAATGAAATATCTTTTGACGAATTTGGTCTAAAATGGTTCGAGAAAACTTTGTCATAGACAACCAATAAACCGGCACATTAGTAAGTACAAATTGAATAAGATTCATCCTACCTCCCAATGAATACCAATGGTTGCACCAGTGATTAATTTGTTTTTCAACTTTTTCTATCACCCACGACCAATCTGCACAAAGTTAGTTGTTGGGATTCAGAAAGTAGCCCAGGTACTTAAATCCCATGTCGACAACTTGTGAAGGGTAGGGGAACAAACGTTGCACCTGTTCTAAAACTGCCTCATCCATTGTGTTCCAATGAAGGGAAGATTTCTAGGGACTAATCTCCATTCCCAAAGCAAAACATAATAATTGTTTGATTTCCTTGTAATAATTCCACTCTTGAACGGAACCAATACCAAAAGGAGAACATCATCGACAGAAAGGAGATGTGAAATAGAATGAGAGGAAGAAATATTGATACCTTTAATTTTTCCCTCAGCCTTTGCTCGACCTATCATCCTACTTAGCCCTTAGATGACCGGGAGAAATAAATAAGGAGACAAAGGACAACCTTGGCGCAGTCCCTTGGAGAATTTGAAGAAGACTAAAGGACTGCCATTAACCAGAACTATGAAATTTGTAGAAGAGAAGCATGCCAAAATCCACTGAGTGATTTCATAATTTAACCCCGCATTGAGGAGGAGGAGGCATAAGAGGGACCAATCCACCTTATCGTAATCTTTTACCAAATCAATCTTTAAAACTAGGTTGAAAAACTTGTTTGTCTTCATGGTATGAATAGATTCATGTGCCACTCCTATGGAATCGAAAAAATGGCATTGATTCGGGAAGCCAAACTGTTCCTTGGAGATGCTCGTAGAAAGTCCCACCTTCAACCTACTAGAAAACACTTTAGCTATAATATTATAGATGAGGTTGCATAGAGATATCGGTTAGAAATCATTGAAAGTAGAGGGTTTCGAACATTTCAGAATAAGCACGATGAACATAGCATTGACATTCCCAAGAATCGAACGCTTTGTGCAAGACTCTTCCACAAACTGCAATAGATTCGGGCCCATGATATCGAAAATTTGTAAGAAGACTATGTCGTCCAACTGTCGGGGCCTAGACTCTTTTCCTTGGCCATGTATTTCAAGGTATCTTCAATTTCTAAAAGGGATACAGGTCGGTCAATCGCCCCACAATCTTCGTTTGTAAAGATCTAGGGCATACAAAGTAAAACATTGAATTGAGCCTCGAGATTTTGTTGAGTAGGATGCTTAAAAAGGGCTTCAAAATGATTGGCCATACCAAATTCAAGGCCCCTTTGAGAAGATATAATGGAACCATATGGACACTAAATCTCCCAAATAGCATTTGTATTCCTCCTAGAATCAACAAACTTGTGAAAATACTTAGAGTTTTGATCACCTTGAGAGATCCATAGGGCACAACTTTTAAGTCGTCGGGCCTCTTCTTCAAGACTGAGAATCTTGGATTTTTGTTGCTTCAAATCCTTGAGGAGTGAAGAGTCTTACAGAGACAGGGTTTCAGCTCCTGAACCCGAGATTATTTCAGAGATGTCCTCAATCCGAGAAATATCCATAGACTGGGATTTCTTTTTAAGCCGAGTCCAGTTAGACACCGCACCCTTTAGCTCCTATAGTAAATCTAGGATTTGACTCATCATAGGCCCCAAGGATTTTTCTTTCAATTCATTCCAACGGGTTCTAACCATAGAAGTGAAGTCCATCTTGAAGGACCAAATATGGTAATACTTGAAAGGAAAATGTACCCAAGAGGTCCTCTTTCATTAACCTCATAGAAGTGGTTGGATCATTTCACAAACTAAATAACATTTCCAACCACTCAAAGAGCCCTTTCATGGATTTTAAAATGGCATCCTAATATTTTTCGTCTTTTATCCTTATTTCATGGTAACAAGACTTAAGATCTAGTTTATACAAGGTCCCTTGTAGTTGATTCAACAATTTGAAATTCTTGAAAGTGGGTACATTTTCTAAACAATGATCATATTGAGTGCCTTAAATTCTGCACACACACCCCATGATTTATCCCTAGCAACTAACAAAATGAGTGTTATGCAAGGTGATACATTGTGCTTAATGGTTCACTAATGTAGAAGCTCATAAATTTGCTTCACTATTTATTCACTAAGATTATTGAAAAATATCTCAACTTGTTTATTTGTTCTTATCATGTGCCTCCAAACAAAACCTTCATACAAATAAAGATGTAAGCTTCTTATCTCATTCACAATGTTAGTAGGCACATTCGGCAATTCCCCTTTGAATGACCTGTTGTCGAAAAACAAGTGCATTTTTGTACATTTTCTCCTTGCCTATGTTGTAAATACTACCATTAAATATGTTTCTTAAACATCTACTTGAATAATTCCCAATATGTAACTATTGATTCTTTTCCCTTTTGCAATCTCTTGTAGTGAATTTCCCACCAAAGTAGACCATGCCTTGTCATCTCGAGTAAAAAAATATATCACAACTTTATGAGTTTTTAGACAAAATGGAAAGAATGGGCATTTGACTAGAAATTTAACTCCCACATGCACGACAAGTGGGCACACACATTTAGAAGTAGGCCCTAATACATTTCAAAATTAAGTGTGTGTGTGTGTGTGTGTGTGTGTGACACAAACAATTCCAATGAACACGTATTTTAGGCATATCCAACTTAGCAAGGGGCATTTTTTAGTAAGACATGTCAAAGGGGTATTATGAAGTATTGCTAGTGAGAAAAAATTTCGGTATTTTGGCATAAAGGGAGGGGGGAGGCTGAGTAACAAGAATATTTATGCCGCAACCAATCAACCATTATGTTAGTAGGAGGCACCACTCCATTATGGCTTCCCTCTTTTTAAGTATCATAGTATATTGGATCTTATATGTTGATGAGGGCCACATCTCTCAACCAATGTAGAAATCATTTTAATTTATTAAATTATATTTATTTGTAATCAATCTTAATGTATATCGATGTATAAACTTCATTAATAAGGTTTACATTTAAATTTCATTCATTTAATTGTCTAAATTGCATTAAATTGCATTGAAGATTAGTGATCAATGAGATTTACATTTAAAATTCCATTCATTTAATTTACTAAATTGCATTGAACTTTTCTTTTGAATAATTTTGTGACATCATCTCTATGAGTTTGACAATTTTTTTATTAAACTTGAGTTTAAGATACATCACAATTTAATAACAATTGAGGGATGGTGAGTTCCGAGGCTCATAGATTTTCTGCCCCTTTTTTCAGCGACCTACATCTAGGGTTTATCCAGTGATTCATTCATCTTGGCCTTTGTTAGATTGGTTAGTACAGGTCTTTTATGGAGGGAGATGAGGTGGAATACAGGGACTCGAGCCCCAGTCCTATCTAGGTTTTCTAATGAAGGACAAATTACTTTTAGCCAAACATTTATCTCACATGGCAATCCCACCATCTATTCAACATGATTTTGATGGCGGGGATTTAGTAGGGGTTAATGTTTTTAGCAACCCAAACCTTGGTAGACATGGGTATTTTAGGTGGCATTGCTTGTCAAGGGGTTTGGATGTTTCAACAAGGGTTTTTCATCTACGCAACAAGACTCTGAAGCTTTGAATCATATCCCTTCTTATGGTAAAAAATTATGTATTAGGGTGAGACACAAAAAGGTTAGATTGGTGGTATGTTCAAACATTAAGCTGGAATATATCCCGAGCTATTTGGGTAATACTTTGGAAATGTGTTTATGTGGTAAGATGGTTTGCTCGGCCACATTGAGAGTTTGGTTGGTTGAGAATTGGAGTCGAGAGCTAGGTTTCATTCGTGTTTCCATGTCCTTGTTCGGGGTTGGTTATGTTTTATATTCTTAAACTCAGTTGATATATCAGAAATGTTTAATGGCAGGTGGTCTTGGGATCCTTCTACTCTAGTACACCAAGAGTGGAGGGTGTAATTAGACTCGAGGCAAGAACCTGTGAATATACATCATCTATGGGTTATTATATCGGGATTTCCCTTAATCTTCTGGTTGGTTGAGAATTGGAGTCGAGCGCTAGGTTACATTCGTGTTTTCATGTCCTTGTTCGGGGTTGGTTATGTTTTATATTCTTAAACTCAATTTATATGTCAGAAATGCTTAATGGCAAGTGGTCTTGGGAGCCTTCTAGTCTAGTACACCAAGAGTGGAGGGTGGAATTTGAATTGAGGCAAGAACCTGTGAATATACATCATCTATGGGTTATTATGTCAGGATTTCCCTTGACCTTCTGGAGAAAGGAAGCACTAGATTTTATTGGCAATAAAATTGGTAATTTTATAAGGTTGGAAGATGGCAAGGACACAAACCCTGATCGTGTTGGGATCATTTTCTAGTAGAGGTAGACCTCAGAGAAGGTTTGTTGGAAGAAATTGAATTGGTATCTTTAGGTTCGATGTGGATTCAAAGGATAAACTATTGGAAGGTCCCTTTCAGATGTTTTTTATGTCATGAAGTTGGGCATGTTCAGGCACAATGCAAGAACTCAATTTGATCTAGACCAGTAGCTTAGAAGGAATTGAAGAAGAAAGATCTAGTTGAACAATCTAAGGGTTCTTCAGGTAATATGTTATCCTTTGGTCCTCTCCCAGGTGCAGGTGGTGTAGCTCAGTTGGAATTAGATGGAATGAAGGAAGAGGTAATTTCTCAAAATCCATTTGGTGAGGTCAATTTTTGTTTCCCTTGGTAATGTTTTCTCTCCCTTGAAGGATCTTTCTCAGGTTCTTGCGGGTCCTTCTCAGGCTCTCTATGATTCCTCCCTGCCTCTTTCAAGTTCCCCATTGAAGGAGATTAATCATTTTCCAGCCTGTGAGGTCCTAGATAATGAGGGCTTGGATGCTCCTATTCCTCACGAGTTAGTTGTTTGAGTGAAATTATCCTCTTCCGGATAAAAGTTAGGATCCCCCTTTGACAATCATGGTAAGAACGAGGTTAACAAACAATCATGCTCTTCTGCAAGCAAAGTTTTTCATGATAGACTCCCCAAATTTTTAGTCATTTCAGAATATGACTTACATTATAAATCTAAAGTGAAGGATTATGTGTGGTTGAATGTAGACTTGCCCCAGACAAGCCTAATAGAGGGGGTGTGGGTAGGAATTCATTTATGCCTATCGCTCAGAACCAAGACAAAAAATACATCTGAAGTGGTAAGCAAGCCATGATTGATAGGGCCCTTAGAGCAATGAAATCCCTGGACATGGTAAGCTCATGATTGTCTTGTCCTTTAATCAAGTGGGGTTGGGGGTGAACCTAAACTGCTAGCCCTCAAAAGGCTCATCAAGGTCTAGTATCCGTATATTATTTTAATTCAGGAAACAATGTGTACAAGTTCCAAGGCGATTGAAGTTTTTCCTCTTGGATTAAAGATTAGTCTTTTTATGTGGTTGATGCGGATGGTATGTCTGGGGTCCTTCTTACTGCATGGAGGCTAGATTTTTCGGTTGTTTCTTCCTTGGTTTTCAGCTTGGGCATTCAGGTTGATCTATTGGATAATTATTTGGACATTGAGTGGTATTTGGACCGTAGGCAATCTGGGAAGATTAGTTGTTGTTTGGTGTTCTCTTAGGAGGAAATGTTGTTATTGGCGATGACTTTAATTCCACCCTCTATCTTAGAGAGGTATGGGGAGATAATTCACATTAGGATCTTCTGGGTGATTTATTTTCCCATATGTTGGAATATATGCATTTGATTCACTTGGATCCAACGAATTTGGTTCCTACTTGGCGTAATAGGCATAGAAGTGATGAGGGCATATCAAAACGATTAGATAGGTTCCTTGTTTCAATCTCTCTCTTAGATGGCAAGTGACTTGTAAAATACTAGGTGGGCTTGGGTTACTTGTCAAATTACTTACTCATTCTTTGTAAGTTAGAGGAGGAAAGGAAGCTAATTTCCCCATTGAAGTTCAATCATGTGTGGTTGTTTAAGGAGGAATATAGAAACTAGATACTGTTGGGATGGAAGAGCTTGCATGAAGATATTGGTTCTTCTTTCATGAAGCAATTTGTCGATAATCTCACAGTATCTTACAAAGATTCCAAATTTTGGGCCAGAGCTTATAAAAGGAATTCTCAAGTGGTGCTCTTAAAAGTAGAAAAAAAATTAATCATTTGTTCAAGGAGAATTCTTCTGGTGTTTTCTCTAAAAATGAGAGAATGGATATCTTGTCCTTGGAGGCTCAAAGGTAGGACCTCTTAAACAAAGAAGAAATTGCATGGAGATTGAAAAGCAGGGCTATATGGATTTAGGAAGGAGATAATAATACAAATATTTTTCATAATTTCTCCAACCACAAGAGGAGTATCACTGCTATATGGGAACTTAAAAATTCGAATGGCGAGTTGATCACTTCTTTCCAGGATAAAGCGAATGAAGGGGTCCCTTATTTCCAAGAGCTATTTAAAGCTAATTCGGGTCGTCCGATAGGTGATATCTTGCAAGTTTTTAGTCTGGTTCCTTGGGTGATAAATGATGATATGAATGCTTCTTCGGAAGCTAAAACTACAAAGGAGGAGCTCCTATCATCCCTTAAGTATCTCAAGAAAGTTAAAAGTATAGGTCTAGTCTAGTTTTCGGTTGAATTATTTCTAGGTCTCTATGATCACATAAAAGAGAACTTGTTAAATATGGCTCAGGAATCAAAGAGTTCGGGCAAAATTCTTGGTGAATTAAATTCTACTTTTTTAGCGTTGATTCTGAAGAAGTAGGATGTGAACGCTTTGGAATATTTTAGACCTATTTCTTATTGTAATGTTATCTACAAGGTGGTGGAAAAGATTCTAGTGAATAGGTTGAATCCCATTTTTAGAAACCTTACTTCCGCGGAGTGAATTGGCTTCCTAAGTAATCGACACATTCATGATGTTATGGAAGTTGCTCAGGAATCTCTTCATTTTATAAATCCTCAAACTCTTCGGTGGTGGTTTTAAAGTTGAACCTGTCTAAAGCTTACAATAGAGTTAGTTGGGTGTACTTGTGATTGTTGTTAATTCAGATGGGCATGAACTTGGCTTCGGTAAATGGATCATGGGATGTGTTCAATCTGTCTCCTTTGAGATGCTTATTAATGTTGCTCCTTCCATATTTTTCCATGCTTTTCATTGTCTCAAGCAAGGTTTCCCTTTATCACCTTTCTTGTTCCTTTTTAATGTTGAAGGTCTTAGTGTTTTGGTGAAGGATTTGAAGTGAAGAGGGGAATTGAAGGGAGTTATGATAATGTTATTGGAAGTCATTACTCACCTTCTTTTTTTCAATGGAATTCTCCTCTTTTGTGTGGGGACTCCATAAGACTTTTATAAATTGAAAAGAATTCTTAATTTATAGAGTTTGCTTAGATGTATGAAGTTCAATCTTACCAAATAGTGCATGTTGTATAATCCTTTGTGTGTTGAAGGTTTGAGATTTTTATATTTGGATCTCCCCTTTCCTCGAGAAGCTATTGATTCTAGGTTTAAGTATTTGGGATTTTTTTAAGCCAAATTCCTACAGGTTCACAAATTGGTTATGGTTCTTTAATAAAATTGAGGCTCGTATTTCTCTGTGGGTAAATCGATGGCTTTCTAGGGGAGGTCAGCGTATCTTATTGAAGTATGTATTGGAAAGAATCCTTGTGTATTAGGCCTCTATATCCAAAATTCTAAAGGGTATCCTTATCAAAATTAAAAAGAAGAGATTTCAATTTCTTTGGTTTGGTATAAATCTTATGAGGGCATTCCTCTTGTCAAATGGTCTTGTTGTCACTCTTCTTAAAAAACTTGGAGGGTTGAAAGTTAAAAAGATTTATCTTTTTTTCCTATCTCAAGCAATGAAAAATGTGTGAAGACTTGCTTAGAATGACTCCAAGTGGGGAAGAGTTATGAAATCCAAGTACTTGGGTAGTTCTTCCATTGAGGACTAGTTTAGGCAGCCAAGGAAGTCGACTAAGAACAATTCTTTGGTTTGGAAATCTTTGGTTGATTCTTTCCCATTGGTTGGTAATTGGAAAGCATGGCATATTGGAGATGGGAGAAAGGTCCGGCTCGGCGATGATCCTTTGATAGGTGTGGACATTGGTTTTCAACTTTCCAAAAATAGTATTTATGTGCTTCATGGCCAGGGTTTGTATTTTCTCGTCAATGCACAGTCTCGAACTCATCATGAGATTGGAACAAGACATTGGAAGTCTACTTCTGAGCTAGGGTTAGAAGGTGATTTGGTAGATGAATGGAAAGGGTATGTTAATAGGTTGTGTGCTAATTTCAATAAGCTCTCTAACAATGACCCTAACTCTCTAGCATGGTAAAGAAAATCCATTTTCGGGAGAGTATACAATGAAATTGGGGTACTCTAACCAGGTAGAATCCTAATTTCTAGGTGAAACTATTTGGTGGTGGGATCAAGTATGGAAAATTCATGGGCAGATTTAATCGAGGTGTTACGGCTTGCTTTAAAGAATAAGCTTCTCACTTGGTAAAACGGCCTCAAGCATGGACGAATAGGTATGATTAGGTGTTTTCTATGCAAAGCAGATGTAGAATATCTCAAGCATTTGTTTGTTTCTCGTGCTTATCTAAATGAATTTTGGGGTTTTATATCCCATAATTTTAGAACTAAATCTAATTGCTCCAAGTCAGGTTTGGTCAATTGAGTTTTATACTAGTTTATGGATGCATTTATGTTTTGTTTTAAGTCCTTCCCTTTTCATTTGGTGTATGTTGTCTAGTGGGCTCAAAATGTTTCTGTTTTTCAAGATAATTTTATTCCAGCAAAGGTGAAAACTAGTATGGTGGAAAATTTCTCTTTATAGCACAAATTTGAGCCCAAAGTTAAAATTTTGAGGGTTCCAGTCATGCCTCGGTTGAATTATGGAATTCCTTGGGGTTTTTTTATGGGTCCAACCAAGGTTTCTCCCCAAATGCGGCATTGGGGTGGTTCTTTTCCTAAACTAGTCCCATTATTTCTAGGTCGGGTATGCCCCAGGGAACGAGTTGAATATGAAGGTTGTGTTCTCACCCCTTTGGAATATCCTATACTTTGCATCCAAGCAAAATGTAAGGGATGTGCAAGTAATGGGGGATTCAAATAAATTCATTGATTGGGCCAACAAACAAACAAGGTTGTCATTTTTAATTTGATGCACTTATTGCATGAAATACAGGCCTTTGTTCAGTCTTTTGAGTGGACCTCTTTCTCACATATATACATGGAGATGAACATGTAGGAAGACTCTCTCTCCAAACAAACTCTCCAGCTTAAAGAAGGGTCCTTTTCTTTTAATGAATTTTTCGATGGGGAAGAACGAGAAGTTATAGAGTTCCACTTCTAGCCCTTGTCATAGTCTATTCTTTATAAAAAAAAAATTGTTTTAGTACTGAAAACACATCTTAGTTTTGGGATTGTTTATGAAATGGATCATGACTCGGTTCATGTAATAGGATTTAATTCTCATGGTCATATGTTTGTCCAAAAGTGGATGTAAGAGGTTAATTTTGTAAGTTGTGGATGTAAGAGGACAATTTTGTAACATGTATGTGTTTTAGTCCATGGGGCAGATCCATGTATGTTGTAGTTAGTAAAAAATTAGTTGAAGACAAAAAATTATGTAAGTCGTTTTTGTTTCATTCCTTTGGACAATCCGTGTATATTCTCTCTTTTGAATATAAAAATTTTTTCTGCGAAAAAAAATATGACAATTTAATAAATAATATATTAAAATTGAGATGAAAATATTTTTAAAAAAATTATATTAAGATATGTAATTTTTTTAAATAATATATTAAAGTCGAGATGAAAATATATAACAATTTTATATTAAGAAATATAATTTTTCAATTAACAATATGAAAATATATGACTATTTATTTTAGTCAAATAATAGTATTCGAATTTTAATGTTGTTGTTTGTTTGTTTGTTTTTTCAATTATTTGTTTTAAATATATGAGTAAATATTAATTATCTTTTTGAGATATTATGGGAAAGTTAGATGTTTTTTATTAAATTTAATCACTTTCAATGTGGATTTAAAGAAGAATTTGTTTATGTTTTAATATTTGGAAGTTGGTGGCATAAGCACTTAGTGTAGTGGAATATTGTAATTGTCAACACTTTCTTAATATTTGAAAATCCCATTAATACTTTCTAAGGAGTTGGGATAGATGGGAGTGGGTAGTAAAAGGTGGCATATAATGAATATTAGGTCATGGAGGGATGGTTGAGGGATGGACTAGCGACTCCTGGTACAGTGCATTAGTTCGACGAGATTACTAAGCGTTAATCCCTCGCTCCAGGTTGATATTTTCATGATGGGTGGAGAGAAGACATTATGTTGGATTATGGTATCTCTTTAGGATTATCTGATGGATTAGGGACAAATCATTTGCATGGGTTATAAGTTCCCCTAGCTAAGATGGGGAGCTAGAAAGAATTTTTGGTATTCCTCAATGACCCTTTTTGTTTCATCCTCTGGTGTAAGCTCGCAGCATTGCAAACTCAATCTGTTTGTAACGATACTAACATTTAGGCTAGTCACAACCTCTATCTCTTTTTTATTGATTTCATATCCTTCTAGGTTATATATAGTCAAGGTTAGAAATCATAGACTTTATTCGAGTATTAGACTTTATACTAGTATAGGAATGAATGCTAATATAGTCTTCAAGATTAATAGGTTGAGCAATGACAATGTCCTTTTTTGCGAATGGTCTGGTTTCCCTTGTGGCAAACCAGGCAACATTTTATATGTATAGTTTATGTGAAATAATATAATATTATCCAACTTACAATATATGTATGTATGTATGTATGTATGTATGTAACAATAGAAACATATGGATGGAGGTTAGTTCAACTATCATCCATAATAATTTTTGGTACCTAAAGGCACTCGAACAAATTTGAACATGTGACCTATGACCTCCTTTTTACCATTCCATGAGAAAAAAATCGTAATTTCATTAGTAAACATGAAATTACATTTTTTTGATGTTGTTCATGTCGTAGCTAGATTCTTTCCACAAATCCCCGTGTTCAAACATATTCACCAACACTAATATTTAAGTTTTTTTTATAAAGAATACCAAAAAGTAACCTCCTTCCCTTCCTATTTACTATTATTCTACATATCAATTTGAAGAGGATCTCAACCTTTTACATCAGCCATATTTTTCAATAAAAACAATAAGACAATGCAAAAACGTGTGCCTCTAAACCATGTAAATATATACCCCTAAAACCCGCAAGAGGTATTCCAAAAATACTTTTAAAAAGCACCAAAAACTCAAGGCTGAAAACAAACTAGTAAAAGGTAGGAAGTGAAATTCTTCCATCCACCTCCTCCTAATAATTTCATTCTCCCAATTCCATAAGAAGTCCTTTTGAAAGACCATCAACCATCATATCCCTTTCACAATAGACATGTTGATATGAAATTGAATTGAATATTGTAGAGAAATTTTGAATTTCCTCCAAGATGGACCTCAAAAGGAAAATTTCTAGCATGCTTGTACCCTGCATCCACTTTATCATGTCAATCTTTTTTTTTGTTAGAAATGCACGTCACTCGAGGCTAGTGCATTTCAACCATTGGCTAAGAAACCGCAACACAGGGGCATCTAAGCCGTCAAAATCACCTGGGGATCGAACACAACCTAGGTCGCACCAACCCTTAACATGGATGAATTTTTGTGTGTCTCCTCCCAACCAAGTCACTGTAAGGGTATTGAACTTAGGTCGCCTAGCAAATGAAACCCACACCTTAACTAGTTGAGCTAGCAAGAATTGACATTTCATCACAATCTAAGAATCCTCAAAATTTTGTATTTTTAGAACTCACTTTACAACTACAAGCATAAGAGTTAACTTGAGTGCTATAAGTTTAGAGAAATTATTAGATCCTGAATTGTTTGCAACTTTAAATTAATTATATATATATATATATCCAGATCTCTACAGCCCCAAGAGTTAGCTCGATCGGTTGAGTTCTCGGAAGTTAGGCCTCCCAGCATGCGAGGTCACGGGATCCATCCTCATAGATCCTCTTGGGGTTAGGCACGCAGCGGCCGCAGGGCGGAAACCCCTTCGGGGCGGGTCCGTCGGAAATTATTTCGTGGATGTAGCGGTCGGCTAAGCCGATTAAAGTGAACCACATGGAAAAAAAAATAAAAAAATAAAAAAAAATTCAGATCTCTACAGGGATCTCACAAATACATAACACTCCTTCCAACTTACCCATACAACACAAGGAAGGATTTTCCCTTCTGATCCACATTTCCCTCAGGAAATCCAACCCTGACAGTGCTTACCGGTGTGTGTAGTAAGAGTCCAATATGTTGTATGCTAGTGGAGAACCTCTTGCAACCTTAATGCATGGCTTCTAAAGCATATAAAAGTAGCATAGCTCAATGGGTAAAGGTTCCTAGATTTCCCAACTTCTATTCTTACCTACAACCATCTATTTTCCCTTCAAATGCACATCTATATCTATAAATTCGAATTTCTGGTTATACACAATTTGGTGTTGATCATGAACAACAGTAGGAACCTCTACGTAGTTTGTAAAAAATACATGAGAGAATGATAGAATGAGGTTGACTCCAAGTATATATGAGATGATGGTGAAAATACAACTGGAATAACTTCTGTCCATAGAAGAATAGTACTTCTGGAAGCTAACACAACTGCCACAACCCACATGCTTCAATAACTGCATGAAGTGATGTTCCCCACCAACCTCACACATGCATTCGATGATTGGGTTTAATAGTCAAGCTGAAGTAATTGGCTCATTTAAAGCACATGGCATAATTAAATGAGTTCTAAGGTTAACACTTGGAAGGAAAGGATTTTGTTTCCTGTAGACCCCCTTTCCTCTTCCCCTTTGGTGGAATCATAGCCCCTCCAGTGCTTTTTACACAACCATCTTGGACCATTTTATTATTTTCCAACATAATATTTACATAATTTTCAAATTGGCATGGTAAGAAAATCACACAGTCCAAATAAAATATTTACATCATACATGCTTATCCATTCACTAGTCGGGCCTTGGCCTTGAGCTACGCACTAGGAATCCATACTAGCACATTTACATAATTTACATAATTTTGATTAAATATATTCCAAGTCAAAACATGGGGTATTACAAGGTTGATATATGTCAATCAAGATAAAAATCAAAATAGATAAAACCATATTAACCCAAAATGTGACATACTCTTTGATGAATGTCGCAATGTAACAAAACAATTATGTAACATAATAGGTTGACATAAGTCTATCGAGATAAACATTGAAATAGCTAAAACCATTTTACACCGAAATGTGACATGCTCCTTGATGAACATCCCAAGTTGACATATGTCAATAAAGATAAACATCAAAATATATAAAACCATGTTACTACCGCAATGTGAACAACAAAATAGATAAAACCATATTACACATAATTGTGACATACTCCTTGATGAATGTCGCAATGCGACATAACAATTACATAACGTAATAGGTTAACATATGTCAATCAAGATAAACATCAAAATAGATAAACCATATTATTCCGCAATGCGATATACTCCTTGATGAATGTCGCAGTGTGACAGAACAATTATGTAACATAATAGGTTGACATATGTCGATCCAGATAAACATCGAATTAGATAAAACCATATGATGTCGCAATGTGAACATCGAAATAGATAAAACCATATTACGCTAAAAATGTGACATACTCCTTGTTGAATGTTGAAATGTGATAGAAAAATTATGTAACATAATAGGTTAACATATGCCAATCAAGATAAACATCAAAATAGATAAAACCATATGAACCTGAAATGTGAGATACTCTTTGATGAACATCTCAATGTGACTGAACAATTAAGTAATATAATAGGTTGACATAAGTGGATCGAGATAAACATTGAAATAGATAAAACCATATTACGCCAGAATGTGACATACTCCTTGATGAATGTTGCAATGTGACAGAAGAATTATGTAACATAATTGGTTGACATACGCCAATCCATATAAACATAAAAATGGATAAAAACCATATTATTCCAAAATGTGATATACTCCTTGATGAACGTAAGGATGTGACAGAACAATTATGTAACATAATAATTTTACATATGTCAATAAAGATAAACATCAAAACAGATAAAACCATATTATGCCACAATGGGAACATCAAAATAGATAAAATAAAACCATATTACACTGAACTACGACATATTCCTTGATGAATGTTGTAATGTGACAAAACATTTACATGATGTAATAGGTTGATATTTTCATGATGGATGGAGAGAAGACATTATGTTGGATTATGGTATATTTTTAGGATTATCTGATGGAGTAGGGACAAAGCATTTGCATGGGTTATAAGTTCCCCTAGCTAAGATGGGGAGCTAGAAAGAAGTTTTGGTATTCCTCAATGACCCTTTTTGTTTCATCCTCTAGTGTAAGCTCGCAGCATTGCAAACTCAATCTGTTTGTGACAATACTAACATTTAGGCTAGTCACAACCTCTATCTATTTTTTATTGATTTCATATCCTTCTAGGTTATATATAGTCAAGGTTAGAAATCAGACTTTATTCGAGTATTAGACTTTATACTAGTATAGGACTGAATGCTAATATAGTCTTCAAGATTAATAGGTTGAGCAATGACAATGTCCTTTTTTGTGAATGGTCTGGTTTCCCTTGTGGCAGACCAGGAAACATTTTATATGTACAATTTATGTGAAATAATATAATATTATCCAACTTACAATATATGTATGTATGTATGTATGCATGTATGCATGTGTGTATGTATGTATGTATGTAACAATAGAAACATATGGATGGAGGTTAGTTCAACTATCATCCATAATAATGTTTGGTACCTAAAGGCACTCAAACAAATTTGAACATGTGACCTATGACCTCCTTTTTACCATTCCATGGGAAAAAAAATCATAATTTCGTTATTAAACATGAAATTACATTGTTTTGATGTTGTTCATGTCATAACTAGATTCTTTCCACAAATCCATGTGTTCAAACATATTCACCAATACTAATATTTAAGTTTTTTCATAAAGAATACCAAAAAGTAACCTCCTTCCCTTCCTATTTACTATTATTATACATATCAATTTGAAGAGGATCTCAACCTTTTACATCAGCCATATTTTTCAATAAAAACAATAATACAATGCAAAAACGTGTGCCTCTAAACCATGTAAATATATACCCCTAAAACCTGCAAGAGGTATTCCAAAAATACTTTTAAAAAGCACCAAAAACTCAAGGCTGAAAAACAAACCAGGTAGGAAGTGAAATTCTTCCATCCACCTCCTCCTAATAATTTCATTCTCCCAATTCCATAAGAAGTCCTTTTGAAAGACCATCAACCATCATATTCCTTTCACAATATACATGTTGATATGAAATTGAATTGAATATTGTAGAGAAATTTTGAATTTCCTCCAAGATGGGCCTCAAAAGGAAAATTTCTAGCATGCTTGTAGCATGTATCCACTTTATCATGTCAATCTTTTTTTGTTAGAAATGCATGTCACTCGAGGCTAGTGAATTTCAACCATTGGCTAAGAAACCGCAACACAAGGGCATCTATGCCATCAAAATCACCTGGGGATCGAACACAACCTAGGTCGCACCAACCCTTAACATGGCTGAATTTTGGGTGTCTCCTCCCAACTAAGTCACTATAAGGGTATTGAACTCAGGTCGCCTAGCAATGAAACCCACACCTTAACTAGTTGAGCTAGCAAGAATTGACACTTCATCACAATTTAAGAATCCTCAAAAGTTTGTATTTTTAGAACTCACTTTACAACTACAAGCATAAGAGTTAACTTGAGTGCTATAAGTTTAGAGAAATAAGTATGAGCTTTTGTCAAGCCAAACTCCCTGTTAGTCCTAGGTTTGTTAAGCCTTTTTATTTTTCCAATCTTTTTATTTTTGATTTATTTTCCATGTTTTATTTTTCCATATTTTTTATGATTTATTTGCCTTTAATATTTTGATTTACTTTTCAAAATAATATAGTTTGATTTAAATCCCATAATTTAATTTCCCACTTCGATTAATGAGTGAGATGGTTTTGAAAATGATTGATTGGATGTTTTAGGGTTTAACACATCTGGCAGCATGTGATATATTATGCCTGTGCATACGAGCAGCCAGATCGTCAACAATGTTATTTGCAGGTTTCAACACAATACCATGTAACGATACCAAATTTAAAGCATGAATTCCGGTTAATCCACATTTGGATCTAAAATTTACAGTTGTCAGAGAGGCAGGACTGCTCCAAGTCCAAGAAGAATAATCAAATGCTCTGTACCTGTTAGTCTCATAAGGATGCGAGTTAATCCATGTTTCATTCTGGAAATTCTACATTCAGTGTTGTTTCTATGGCTTCGAATTCCGTCAAGGTTCCAGAGAAGAAATACCGGGGTGGTTCCAGTGGTATCTTGCTTCGAAAAGAACCTCAAAATACATAGTGGGAAAAGGATTTTCCAGCTGCAACGGTGAAACTGAAAGAGGTAGGATGGTACCTTATGTGTGAAAGAATCAAAGGTCATAATACAGAGGTATCAAAGCATTTTTCCCTAAATTTGAAAGGGACAGTTGTGACATTTAATGACCTTGAATTCACCGTTACTGAAGAAAACATTGCCCAAGCAATTGGTGTTGTCCTTGAAGGTGAACGCTGGTTCAAAGGACAGTTGATAGATGAGGATTTTAAAGAATTCTTGTTTCCTGTGCATAGAAATCCAAACTCGAGTCAGGGTATTCCAAGGGTTTACTTGCTGGATTGTTGGAGTAATGTATTGCAAATTGTTCAGAAGTATGTGACTTGTGAGGGAAGGTTCGCTACCATCTACCAGTATCACATGCGCTTCTTGCAACACATATCAGGTATTAAAAAAATGAATTTACCCTATTATCTTTTGAAAATCTTAAGCAAAATCGCTATAAGGGTACAAAGTAATTATGAAATTTCTAGTCCCAGTTTATTCCATCATGGGTTAATCAAGCTTCTGATAACAAAGGAATTAGAAAAGAGGAATAGATCATGGGACCATTTTTTGTTTTGGTCTGGTTTCAAAGCAGAAGTTAGAGAACCCGAGCAGGGTAGTAGAAAGAAAACACCAGCTAAGAAGAAAGGTATTAAAACCCTTCTAGAAAAGAAGACAGTTGATACTCTCAGTTTTTGTCAGGAAAAGGAAATGGAAAACCAGTCTAAAACCCTCGATGAAGAAATGACGATCCAAACACCTACTAAATTTGAACAGAATATAATGGAGAATGAAGAATTAAAGGGTTTTGATACAAACAAAGATCCTGTTCACAAAGAGGAATTGAATCATTCTTTAGATGACTTGTCAGGTCTTGTAGAAAATCAGTTGAATTAGCATACCGAAGGCCAAAAACGTGTCCTGTCAACAAACTCATATTGAATATGAGAGCTCTGTTGGATAAGAAAATTAAGAAGAATCAAACCATCAATATAGAAGAATCATCTGATGATGATGAGCAAGATAAAAAGGATAAGGAATTAGAAATAGCTTTGAATCAAGTTCTTAACAATATTGAGCAGAGTCTAAAGAATGTTCCAGATTTGACCCCAAAAAATTATGTTTCTGGTTCCAGTGTTCAAGAAGATTGGGAAGAGAATTTGACATCTCTTGTTTCAAATGATAAAGGAGAGTCTAGTTCCGTTGTTGAAATAGAGAAATTCCAAAAAGAACAGATGAATGTCAGTCTGGAAAATGTTATGAATGAGATACAAGAGCCTTCAAATGAGGTCATGAAAGATTTGGAAACAAAAAAACAGAGAAGGGAAATTGATTAGTTCAAATCCCAAAATGAACATATTAACCAAATAAATGATGGGTTGATGCAAGCAAACAGAATGTTAAAACAATATTTGCAAGAAGTGAACAAGAATTATTTTGAATTGATTCAGGTAGTCGATGAAGCAGTCAAGAAAAGGAATATAGAGCAAGAACAGAGCATTCAACTGGCCAAAGACAAAGAAGAACTTGAAAGGAAGCTTAATCAGGTACAAAAAAAATGCAACAAACTACAGAAAAAGGCTCATGCCTTAGATGGATTAGCTATGCTGGTAGAGGCTACTAGTGTTAGGATATTCCTATACTCCATCCTAGTCCTACTAGCTTTTCAGTCATTTTCATTTTCATTCTTTTAGGGTTTGCATGCACTTTTAGGGTTTGCATGCATTCTAGGGTTTGTATGCATTTCCAATCATCAGTCCCAGCACCTAGCCCTCAGTTAGCTATCCCCTGAAGCTTCTTCTTGATCAGTCTCAGCCCTCCTTTCACCTACTGCATGAGAGAGGCGCACTTCTTCACCTAGCAGTCCAGTTATGTTCAGTTAACAAGAGTTCTCTCCCTGATTTTAGGCTTGACTCACTCTTTACTGACCTTATCACTCCGATGGACCTCCAGTGTGACTAGATAGGCTGTTCTGACTCTAGTTAGCTCCATGAGCGCCCTCCACTGAGTCTCCTTCACTACATTAGTGCTTCCATGTGCCAGTTACACCTACCACATTCAGTTAGACTCAGTTTGACTTCTGGTTGACTATTGCTTGTGCATTGATGACTTCATTGATGATGAGTTGGACTCCTAGTTATGACTTGATGACACTCCACTGATTATGGATCTGTCCATGCAGGCTAATTCGAATCACACCTAGGGTATTCGAATCCTGAGCATTGTATATTTACCTTTTTACTATTCAGATTAATGTAACATGTGTAATTATTCTGCCTCTATCTGAGCTCCTTTGGATCTGTGTTCTTCTGCTCTATTCTTCTTCTTTCATTCCTAAACTCTTTCAATGTGAGGTTTACATCATCTCTTTGGATCTACTGTGAGCATCTTCACATGGTATCAGAGCCATTTGAGAGTATATTCTACCTCCATTCTTGAGAGTTTTTTGCAGGTATTTCAAAGTTCCAGCAGTTGCAGCAACAGTATCAACAGTTTCTTTTTACACTCATTCCAGCAGTCAAGATGAGAAATTCAAATGCTCCTTCTTCTCCTTTAATTCTCACTCCCTTCAATTACTTTGAATGGAAGGGTAAGATGAAAATACACTTGAAGTCGAGAGGGTTTTCTAGAATAGTTGAGGAAAAAGATGCCATACCACATACAGTTGCAGAGAGAACCAAGCATCTAAATAAAATGGATGAAGCCTTTGGATGCATATGCCTTCATATGTCTGAATATCTATTGTTCCATGTTGAAGGAATGAAGTCTCCAAATGATTTATGGACAAATTGGAGAGTCTTTTTGGAAAACAAGATGGGCTAAGAGGCTACATTCTCGAAAATGAATTGGTTGCCCTACAACCTAACAATTTTGAAAGCATTCAAGAATTCTTCTCCAAATTTCAGAATTTGGTTTTACAATGCAAGCATTATGGCATCACTAAAAGTGATGAGCAATTGGTACTCTCAGTATTGAGAAAACTTGGATCTCAATTTTCTGTCTTTGTATATACTTTCCATTATGTTCGAATGTCAATCCCTGGATGGAATTTTCCCACCTTAAAAGACTTTGTTGAAGCTCTCATTCAAGAAGAGAACAAACTGATTCAAATGGGTGCCATCAAGGCCTCCAAAGTTCTAGCTCTTCTAGCTGGAGAAGCAAGTGGAGAGAATGAAAAGGGGAGGTAAAAAGACAAGGACAAGAATCCATCTAAATCCAGAAGTGACAAACACAAGAGACCTAATTGCTTCTACTGCAAGAGAGGAAACCATCCTGAGAATGCCTGCATGCACAAGAAAATAGACCTACTTACCAAGCTTCTTGAACAAAACAAAATTGTTGTTCCAAAAGAAGCAAAGGTGTCTGATTCTAGAAGTGGATCTGATGATTGCCATGCATTGATGGGTGGTTTTTCAAAGTCAAAATCTCTCCTCATAGATTCTGGAGCCTCCAACCACATGGTTGCCTCTGAAGAATCCTTTTCCTCTTTAGATCTCAAAGATGGGCCTACTATTCACATGGGAGACAACTCTCAGATTTCTGCCAAAGGATTGGGTACAGTACATATGGAGCATGGTAAGTTCAAAAATGTTTTATTTGTTCCTTCTCTAACAGCTAATTTGTTATCAGTATATCAGATGACTCATACAGGATCACCAAAGCAAGTAAATTTTGGTCCAAACACAGTAGAGATTACAGAGATCTCCACTGGAAATATTATAGCGAATGGGATTGCTAATCATGCCTCTAAGGCATATGAGTTCTATCACTTCATGCCCTTCTCTCCGACTATTCCTTCAGATTCTGATCAAGATCAGAGTGACTCCTCTTCTGATGAAGAAGAAGATCAAGATGTTGATGTTGAGATCATAGTTCAAGAAGATTCAGATCTAGAACCAACACATATTCTCAGTCCAGATTCGAGGTCAATATGGGCTCACACAGTCCTTGTTACTGCTGAGAACACAGTTGAGGATTCATCTGTTCACCGAACTACCAGACTTCAGCATCATGCCAACCTTGCATTATGCCATCTACCTCTCCATGAGAGATGCAACATGATGATGGGGTTCTCTCTTCCATCACTTGGGAAGACCCCTCATGTTCCATTCGCTCCAGTTGTAGAAAGAATTCCTGAGAGACTTGCTTCGTCCAATCCATCCTCTACACAGTGGAAGGCACATCAGAAGACTAGATCCACATCTAGCACCTGTTTTGGCATTCTACAGGGGATCAGCTTGTCAAGTTTTTTGCAGAAGTTTTCACTGATGAAAGCTTCCTTCTTTTCTGCTTAGTATGATGGTTCTTTGAGTTATTTACTGTTCTTTTGAGGGGGGTATTTTTCCCATGAGGTTTTCCCCATTTCCTCGGTTTATGGATAGTTCTTTATTTTTCTATCTTATTTGATTGTATGGGTGACCTTTGGTCCTAGTTACCAGGGTCCTGGATGGATTAAGGGGGGGTGTTAGGATATTCCTATACTCCATCCTAGTCCTACTAGCTTTTTAGTCATTTTCATTTTCAGTCTTTTAGGGTTTGCATGCACTTTTAGGGTTTGCATGCATTTCCAGTCATCAGTCCCAGCACCTAGCCCTCAGTTAGCTAGCCCCCAGAGCTTCTTCCCAATTAGTCTCAGCCCTCCTAGTTCCTAGTGCGCCCTCCTTTCACCTACTACATGAGAGAGGCACACTTCTTCACTTCCCAGTCCAGTTATGTTCAGTTAACAAGAGTTCTCTCCCTGATTTTAGGCTTGACTCACTCTTTACTAACCTTATCACTCCGATGGACCTCCAGTGTGACTAGATAGGTTGTTCTGACTCCAGTTAGCTCCATGAGCGCCCTCCACTGAGTCTCCTTCACTACGTTGGTGCTTCCTTGTGCCAGTTACACCTACCACATTCAGTTAGACTCAGTTTGACTTCTGGTTGACTATTACTTGTGCATTGATGACTTCACTGATGATGAGTTGGACTCCTAGTTATGACTTGATGACACTCCACTAATTATGGATCTGTCCATGCAGGCTAATTTGAATCACACCTAGGGTATTCGAATCCTGAGAATTATATATTTACCTTTTTACTATTCAGATTAATGTAACATGTGTAATTATTCTGCCTCTATCTGAGCTCCTTTGGATCTGTGTTCTTCTGGTCTATTCTTCTTTTGACATTCCTAAATTATTTCATTGTGAGGTTTACATCATCTCTTTGGATCTACTGTGAGCATCTTCACAGCTAGAAGACTCTAGTTTGTTTTAGAACTCTTTAAAAGACACATATCATAAATTAGATGTTTGATAGTTTACTATTTTTATACCTTCTCTCTATTTTTGCTATATTCAGATCCTGAAAAAATGGATCAAGAAACTGTTCGGCTATAGACTTCTTCTCTATATAATGTACATTTTATGATTAAGTAAGGGAGATACTTATGAGAGTTGATAATACATATATTATGATTTCATTGTCTGGTTATATCAATATGCTTATGTGAGGATACCTTTTTTTGATGAATGATATAGACTGTTGGGAGTTAGATTCAAATTACTTATTGTTTTGATATGTTGTATTTCTGTTTGAAGTGTTATTTGCATTGTTATTTATATGGATGTTTTCTTTGTACATGCCTATGCAAATATATGAATGTCATTCCAAGATATATGTTTAAAATGTCTTTTTAGACATCTGATTTCCATTTTATGTTTTCAACACAAGAACTGTTTGTTGTCTTGTGCTTGTACCTTTGATGATTGAAACTTATCTCCCATTTTTATCATTCATTTTATTTTTTAGATTTTATCCTTATATATATTTTAAAATCTGATGTTTTCAGATTATGTAGCAGATGGTTCATGACTCTTTAAAACTTTACTTTTTATCGTTGTTTGTTATCCAAATGAACAAAATCCCATTTACCTTGAGGTGCCTGAAATTTGCCTTCTTGTAGTCAAGCAAACTTTAGGGATAGCATCTTTTAGCGACCATACTGGGGATGAAATTGAAAATTTTCCTCGGATATTATATCTTTTCTCCTAATTTTGACAGTGAACAAAGTTGGGAAATCATTGTAGACTACAATCATTCACTGAGTTTCAGAAAACGCAGTTGTGGCTCCTAACCAGATAGGGACCAGAGTGAATCCTTCCTCTCCATTGCTCACAGGGGTTCCAGATCCAGAGAGAATTTTAAGGGAGGCAAGGAAGAATTTGGCTTCTACTTCATGAAGGTTTCAGTCTTCTACAAGTTCAGAATTTCCAAGTGAGTTAGATCAAGAAAATCCATTTTTCATATTTATCAGATTTTGAAAAAGAAGAAAAAGAACAAGTTTTGTCTATTTCCATTCCTCAATTTCATGTTTCAGATCCTTCTTCTCAGTTTGATAAGTTTGAGGTCTATACAAATCCCTTATCTTCATTAGTGAAATCAAAACTCACAAGTTCCAAATCTCAAACAACACATTATACCCCTCTTACTAGTAGAGTTCCTATAAGTCAGTTGATTGCTAAAAGTTCACCCCTTTTAAATCCTCAAGTCAATTCTCAGATGGTTGGTCAGCCCCTTAATCCTATGCAAGCCATTGTGGTTGTTAGGTATTCTCCACTAGTCCTCCCTCAACCCCTTAATGCTTTCCCTGGTGGAGATTATCAAAATTATCTCCCAAGATTTAATGGACAAGGGGAAACTATAGCAGAAGAGCATTAGAATGCATATTTTAGCTATGCTGACAATCAGAACATTGAACATCAAGATGTATGGATGAGAGTGTTTGTTCAGAGTTTGGATGGGGAGGTTAGAAAATGGTTTAAGGATTTACCAGTTGCTTCCATAGATGGAATTCCGGCCCTTAAAGAGACTTTTATGAAAGAATGGGGAGACACCAAGGGCTACTTATATTACATAACAAAATTTGGTGCATTAAAAAGAAAGTCTAGAGAAACAATGGTTGAATTTTCAAAACTATTCAATAAAATGTATGGGAAAATTCCAGCATGAATCAAACCTTCAAAAACATCAGCAAAGTTGACTTATGCAAATTCCTTTGATCATGCTTTTTCCCTGTTATTAAGAGAAAGAAGAACTCCATCTCTTTTAAACATGCAGGAGGCTTCCTTAGAGGTGGAATCTAACATATTGGCTTCTAGCAAACTTAAAGATAGTCCAGCTGGTCAAACATATGAAAAAAAGGGTAAAAGTGAAATAATTCCATCAACCTCTACATCAAAAACATCAGAAAACAAGATGGATGAAATGACCAAATTGATAAAAAAAATTATCTGCAAAAGTAGATAGGATGGAAATAGAGAAGAAGAATCAGAATAGACCCATGCAAGAAGATAATCGGAACCAAAATCAATTTAGAAGACCATTCAACCCAAGTTTTGTGCCAAGAGAGAGAAGAAACAATGAAGACCAAAGAGTTCAACCTCCATTTCATAATAACATGGTGAATTGAGTCAGAAGAATTTGATGAGGTTGAGATAGAAGATCAGGAACAAGAGATGAACAGTATTGAAAAAGAATATTCCTTGAGTTTTCTAACTAAAGCAGATTATCAATATTCTTTGGCTGTCTTAGAAGAACAAGAAGAATTTTTTCCAGAAGTTTCAGATTCTCATAGAATTTGTCAAAATTCCCCCCACCAAGGATATGGTTTGAGAATGGGAAGACAAGTTCCTCGAAATCAACAGAAGAAAGGTAATGATGTAAATAAACAACCACATAAACAAACTCTAGAAAAGAGATTGGTTCAAATACCAGCAGAGGATAAACATAAGAGAATTGAAGACTTTGGAAAAAGATTGACAGGTTTTAACCTTGAAAATGAAATTAATAAACTCAAAATTCCAGTCCCTTTATCTGAACTTGTAAAAAATCCTTCTTATAGAGAGTCTTCCCTTAAGATTTTTTATTCAACAAACAAAGCTTATCCTTCAGATAGTGTGAATCTACAAGATGAAAACCCTACCATCATATTTGGTCCTAAAACAGAAGGGAAGTCTGATTTTCCTCCTCCTTTTTTCATTTCACTGACTGTTCATGATAAAATGCTTCATAATTGTCTCCTTGATTCTGGTGCTTCACATAATCTGATGCCCAAAGTATTAATGGAAGCCCTAGGTCTGAATATTACCAAGCCCTATCATGATATTTATTCCTTTGACTCCCGAGCTGTGAAGTGTCTTGGAGTTATAAAAGATCTTGTAGTCATCCTGACTCAATTACCTATGAAGAGTATTTTGATGGACATTATAGTAGCTGATATACCTCCTAGGTATGGGATGCTTTTATCAAATTCATGGACAAAGAAGCTTGGTGGCACATTACAGATGGATTTTTCATATGCAACAGTCCCAGTATTTGGAGATGATAAAAGAAGATTGTACAGGGAAGTTTAGTTGTCATATTTGGTAAGTGATCATGAAAACCCAACCAATCATCCTATTTATGCAGTCCAAGAAGACATTGGGTCTTGTATGTTACATTTCAGTGATGAAACCATAGGAACAGTTCAGGTAGAAAAGGGAATTTCAGAATGTCCAAAAAGGGTAGAACAAGATTATCTGTGGCAAATGTTTTTTGATGGATCATCTTGTAAGGAAGGAGCAGGAGCGGGGATTGTTCTTATTTCTCCAGGGAATGAAATCATTTCCTTGATGTATAAACTTGAATTTCAGACCACTAATAATATTGCAGAGTATGAGGCTCTTATTCTAGGTTTGAAAGCTGCAAAGGATTTGAAAATACAACAATTGGTTGTTTTTGGCGACTCCGAACTGGTGGTTCAACAGATCAGAAATATTTATCAGGTAAAGCAGCCTATGTTAAAAGTTTATAGGAATGAAGCATGGGATATTAGAGACAATTACTTCATAGCATTCAATATCTCATTCATTCCAAGAAATGAAAATCAAACTGCAGATTCATTAGCCCTTGCTGCTACACACTTTAGAATTCCTCAGCAAACCCAGCTCAGATATCCTATAGAAGTCAGATATAGACCCTCAGTACATGATAAAGTAAAGCATTGGAAAGCATTTCAAGATAATCAAGAGATTAAAAAATTCCTTGAGCTGGCTGATGAATTTTCTTCTTCCTTGATTGATGAAGAGCAGGACAATGAAGTAGAAGAGATGGATAGTTTTCAGAAAATGTCATTGCAAAACATGAAATAATTGAGTCAAAAGGAAATTTCATCCCAAAAGGTTTAGTTCCTCTAGAAAGACTATTTTCAAAAGATGATACCTTATTTGGACCTATTATACAATCTGTTGAAGAAAATGTAAGCATTTGTAATATAGGAACTGAGGAAGAACCTAGAATGATCAGGATCCAAAAAAACTTGCAAATGAAGAAAAAGGGAAATATGTTAAACTTCTTAAAGAATTTGTGGATATTTTTGCATGGTCTTATGAGGATCTGAAAACATATGATACCAGCATTATCCAGCATAAAATTCCGCTCAAACCTAATGTCTAGCATTTTAATCATAAGTTGAGAAGAATCAATCCAACACCTTTACCTGTCATTGAAAAGGAAGTGAAGAAGTTACTAGATGCCAAGATCATTATACCTCTCAGATACTCTACTTGGGTTGCCAATCTAGTTCCTGTCATTCAAAAGAATGGTGAGATCGGACTTTGTGTGGATTTTCGCAATTTAAATAGGTCTTCCTTAAAGGACAACTACCTCGTACCTAAGATAGAGCAGATTTTGCAGAAGGTAGTTGGTGCACAAATAATTTCCATGATAGATGGGTTTTCAGGCTATAATCAAATTGTTGTACAGCCTGAATATAGAGAAAAAATAGAGTTCACTACTCCATGGGGGACATTTATGTATGATAAAATTCCTTTTGGATTAATGAATGCAGGTGCAACTTTTCAAAGGGAAATGGACATAGCGTTTGTGGGTGAAAGAGAAAAGTTTGTGGTAATTTACCTGGATGACATTACAGTATTTTCAGATTCTGATGAAAGCCACCTCAAGCATTTTAGACAGACATTTTTGAAATGTAGAAAGTTTGGATTGTCTTTAAATACAAAGAAGTCCCATTTTGCAATGCAGGAAGGAAAATTACTTGGTCATATTGTATCTGCTGATGGCATAATGATTGATCCAGAGCATGTGAAAGCTATTTTGAAAATCAGTATCCATAGGAATAAGAAAGATATTCAATCATTCATTGGGAAGATCGATTTTCTTAGATGGTTTATTCCTAATTTTGTAGAGATTGTGAAGCAAATAACTAAATGCTGAGAAAGGATCAAGAAGTTAGATGGACTCCAGAAGAAAGATTATCTTTTGAAAACATAAAGCAAGCTGTCACTGAGGCACCAGTTCTGGTAAGCCCAGATTTCTCTAAAGATTTTATTACTTTTTCCTTTGCTTATGAAGACACTGTAGCAACAGTACTCTTGCAAAAGAACTCAGAAGGTTTAGAACATCCTATTTCATTCTTTAGCAAAACTCTAAGGGCTTCAGAACTCAAATACAGTACCTTAGAGAAACAGGCCTATGCACTTGTAAAAGCTCTCAAATTCTTCAAAATATACTTGTTGCATTCAAAAAATTTGGCATATGTTCCTAATGCGGCAATAAAGGAGATTTTAACACAGCCTGATACTGAAGGGAAAAGAGGCCGATGGATTGCAAAAATAATGGAATATGATGTTGATATCAAGCCAACAAAACTGGTTAAAGGGTAGGGACTAGCAAAGCTGCTAGCATATTCTAATTGTGAAGCATTAGGGTTGAATGTTATATTTCATGAGCCTTCTAAAAAAGAAAAAACACAGTATGAGAGAAGTAAGAAACAAATCTATGATAAATATGCAGATTCATCCCGGTACAGTGATATTGTATATTTTCTTTTACTTCTTCAGTCTCCACCAAATCTTGATAAAAGAAAATTCAAAACTTTGAAATTAAAGGCTATGAACTATTGTATTCCTGAGCATATTTTATTTTGGAAACATCCAGCAGGAATCCATCTTAGGTGTGTCAATTCAGAAGAAGCAAAAGTTATTACAGATTATATGCATGGAGGAGTTTGTGGTGGACATCGGTATTGGAAGGAAACAGCTTACAAAATTTTGAGATGAGGGTATTATTGGCCAACAATATTTTCAGATGTTTTTGCTCAAGTCAGAGCCTGTGTTGAATGTCAGAAATTCTCAGGTAAACAAAAGTTGCTTTCCTTACCTCTTAAACCTATTTCTGTTGAAGCACCCTTTCAGCAATGGGGGTTAGATTTCATAAGGGAAATAAATCCACATTCTAGTGGTCAACACAAATATATTTTGACAACTACTGACTTTTTTACTAAGTGGGTAGAAGCAATCCCAACTAGGAGAGCAACTGAGCAAGTCATAATAAATTTTTTAGAAGAAAACATCTTGAGCAGGTTTGGTTGTCTTAGAAAACTTGTCATTGATAATGCTCCTGCTTTCAAGTCAAAGGAAATGGTTTGTTTTTGTGAGAAATATGGAATTTTGTTAAAGCATTCAACTCCATACTACCCACAGGGTAATGGTTTGGCAGAGTCCACAAACAAAAACATGGTGAACAGTATTAAAAAGCTTTTGTCACAGAATAAAAAAGCATGGGACAACAAATTAAAATATGCTCTTTGGGTTGATCAGATTACCACAAAGAAATCCATTGGTACTTTCCCTTTTCAACTTGTTTATGGGACTGAAGCTGTTTTTCCAATTCAATTAGGGCTTCCAGTGATGAAATTTATGCAGGACAGTTTGGAAGAACCTAATAATGTTTAGAGAAGAATTTTTCAAATGGTTGAATTACAACAAGAAAGAGAAATGTTAACTAAAAAGGCTCAAAAGCATAAGGATAAAATGAAACAGATGTTTGACAAAAAGATCAAAGAAGATAACTTTTTTCCTAATGATCTGGTTCTTAGATGGGATGCAAGAAGAGATGAAAAGTCAAAACATGGGAATCAAAACATGGGAAATTTGATCATCTGTGGTTAGGACCTTTCAAAATTGTCAAAATCTTGGGAAACAATAGATTTGTGTTGCAGAATTTAGAAGGTGAAGAGATTGCAGGTCCTTTCAATGGACGTTTTCTGAAACACTATTATACCAATTGAAATCTGGAAAAAAAAAGTGTTTTTCACAATGTAAATACCGGTGAGTTTCAAGTTTTTTTTTTGCAAATAAGACTCCACAACCCAATGGATTAGTAAGAAATGATAAAAATAAAAGCATCTGGAAGGCACTTGGTCTACAGTTCTTGGAAAATCACAAGGAAATGCCATCCCCAAATGAAGCCAAATGTTAGTCCTAGGTTTGTTAAGCCATTTTTATTTTTCCAATCTTTTTATTTTTGATTTGTTTTCCATGTTTTTTCCATATTTTTTATGATTTATTTGCCTTTAATATTTTGATTTACTTTTCAAAATAATATGGTTTGATTTAACTCCCATAGTTTAATTTCCCACTTCGATTAATGAGTGAGATGGTTTTGGAAGTGATTGATTGGATGTTTTAGGGTCTAATACATATGGCAGCATGTGATATATTATGTTTGTGCATACGAGCTGCCAAATCGTCAACAATGTTATTTGCAGGTTTCAACACAATACCATGTAATGATACCAAATTTAAAGCATGAAGTCCGGTTAATCGACATTTGGCTCTAAAATTTTCATTTGTCAGAGAGGCATGACTACTCCAAGTCCAAGAAGAATAATCAAATGCTTTGTACCTGTTAGTCGCATAAGGATGTAAGTTACTCCATGTTTCATTCTGTAGATTCTACATTCAGTGTTGTTTATATGGCTTCAAATTCCGTCAAGGTTCCAGAAAAGAAATATCGGGGTGGTTCCAATGGTATCTTGCTTCGAAAAGAACCTCAAAATACAGAGTGGGAAAAGGATTTTCCAACTGCAGCGGTGAAACTGAAAGAGGTAGGATGGTACCTTATGTGTGAAAGAATCAAAGGTCATAATACAGAGGTCTCAAAGCATTTTTCCCTAAACTTGAAAGGGACGGTTGTAACATTTAATGACCTTGAATTCATCGTTACTGAAGAAACCATTGCCCAAGCAATTGGTATTGTCCATGAAGGAGAACGTTGGTTCAAAGGACAGTTGATAGATGAGGATTTTAAAGAATTATTGTTGGCTGCACATAGAAATCCAGACCGAAGTCCGGGTATTCCAAGGGTTTACTTGTTGTATTGTTGGAGTAATGTATTGCAAATTGTTCAGAAGTATGTGACTTGTGAGGGAAGGTTCGCTACCATCTACTAGTATCACATGCGCTTCCTGCAACACATATCAGGTATTAAAAAACTAAATTTACCCTATTATCTTTTGAAAATCTTAATCAAAATGGCTAGAAGGGTACAAAGTCATTCTGAAATTTATAGTCACAGTTTATTCCATCATGGGTTAATCAAGCTTCTGATAACAAAGGAATTAGAAAAGAGGAATAGATCATGGGACCATTTTTTTTTTTATCTGGTTTCAAAGCAGAAGTTAGAGAACCCGAGCAAGGTAGTAGAAAGAAAACCCTAGCTAAGAAGAAAGGTATTAAAACCCCTTATGGAAAAGAATACAGTTGATACTCTCATTTTTTGTCAGGAAAAGGAAATGGAAAACCAGTCTAAAACCCTCGATGAAGAAATGACGGTCCAAACACCTACTAAATTTGAACAGAATATAATGGAGAATGAAGAATTAACGGGTTTTGATACAAACAAAGATCTTGTTCACAAAGAGGAATTGAATCATTCTTTAGATGACTTGTCAGGTCTTGTAGAAAATCCAGTTGAATCAGCATACCGAAGGCCAAGAACTCGTCCTGTCAACAAACTCAAATTGAATATGAGAGCTCTGTTGGATAAGAAAATTAAGAAGAATCAGACCATCAATATAGAAGAATCATCTGATGATGATGAGCAAGATAAAAAGGCTAAGGCATTAGAAATAGATTTGAATCAAGTTCTTAACAATATTGAGCAGAGTCTAAAGAATGTTCCGGATTTGACCTCGAAAAATTATGTTTGTGGTTCCAGTGTTCAAGAAGATTGGGAAGAGAATTTGACATCTCTTGTTTCAAATGATAAAGGAGAGTCTAGTTCCACTGTTGAAATAGAGAAATTCCAAAAAGAACATATGAATGTCAGTCTCGAAAATGTTATGAATGAGATACAGGAGCCTTCAGATGAGGTCATGAAAGATTTGGAAACAGAAAAACAGAGAAGGGAAATTGATCAGTTCAAATCCCAAAATGAACATATTAACCAAAATAAATGATGGGCTGATGCAAGCAAACGGAATGTTAAAACAATATTTGCAAGAAGTGAACAAGAATTATTCTAAATTGATTAAGGTAGCCAATGAAGCAATCAAGAAATGGAATATAGCGCAAGAACACAGCATTCAATTGGCCAAAGACAAAGAAGAACTTGAAATGAAGCTTAATCAAGTACAAAAAAAATGCAACAGACTACAGAAAAAAGCTCATGCCTTAGATGGATTAGTTGTGCATGCAGAGGCTGCTAGAAGACTCTAGTTTGTTTTAGAACTCTTCAAAAGACACATGTCATAAATTAGATGTTTGATAGTTTACTATTTTTATACCTTCTCTCTATTTTTGGTATATTCAGATCCTGAAAAAATGGATCAAGAAACAGTTCGGCTATAGACTTCTTCTCTATATAATGTACATTTTATGATTAAGTAAGGGAGATACTTATGAGGGTCGAGAATACATATATTATGATTTCACTGTCTGGTTATATCAATATGCTTATGTGAGGATACCCTTTTTTATGAATGATATAGACTGTTGGGAGTTAGATTCAAATTACTTATTGTTTTGATATTCTGTATTTATGTTTGAAGTGTTATTTGCATTGTTATTTATATGGATGTTTTCTTTGTACATGCCTATGCAAATATATGAATGTCATTCCAAGATAGATGCTTAAAATGTCTTTTTAGACATCTGATTTCCATCTTATGTTTTCAACACAAGAACTGTATGTTGTCTTGTGCTTGTACCTTTGATGATTGAAACTTATCTCCCATTTTTATCATTCATTTTATCTTTTAGATTTTATCCTTGTATATCTTTTAAAATCTGATGTTTTCATATTATATAGCAGATGGTTCATGACTCTTTAAAACTTTACTTTTTGATCCCTATTTGTTATCCAAATGAACAAAATCCCATTTACCTCGAGGTGTCTAAACTTTGCCTTCTTGTAGTCAAGCAAAATTTAGGGCTAACACTCCCCATACCATGATAAGGGAATAAGACTTTTTTTTTTGTATTTTGATTTTTGCTCCATAAAATGCAGCAAATAAGAAAAATCGTGCTTGATGAGTTGGAAATTCAACAACCAATAGAATTTCAAAGAATTAAGTTAACGATAATCATTAAGGTAGACATATAAAAGGCAAGGATGTTTATTTATCATGTTTATATTTGACAACATTTAACCATATATACACCTCACCTTGATTAATATCTTGGTGAGATCATTTCGATATGATAAATATCTTTGAAATATGAAATACAAAATATTTTATATTATTAGTATTTTATTATTTATTGTATGATATCTATTATCATTTTTTTCCAAGGAATGCTACCAATTATCATTTATTTCCAGTACTTCCATTATTATTATATATTTATAATAATTTGTACTTCCATTACTATTATTGTTATGGTATAAATATTAAAATAAGAAATTACCAAGCCCAATATGCATCATGAATAAGAAAAACATAATAATATTTTTACATTTCCACTGTAACTTTTGATCTCAAACTCCTATTTGTACATTCTTTATAACAGTATAAAGGTGTCAAAAATATATACAAATTTTCTTTTATATATTGTTTTAGATTTCATACGGATTTTGCGGTATATGTATTTTCCTACTACAAGGAATCTTTTGACACGAAAAAAAAAAAACCTTTGCCTTTAACTTTTGAAGCCGACCTTTGTTTTAGGCATGCCTTATACCATTGGAAATGTCTCGCTAAGATATACAACTTTACTCTGATAAGTTTTTTGAGATTCCTTACCATTTGTTTTAGATTTACAAAGAAAAATTTGGGAATATTTTGACAAATATAATAAATGGTAGAAGAGGTAAAATGTTAATTAAAAGTGGCCACCATTATATTGTTATTATATTATATATTATATTTAACTATTATAATGTTAGCCAAATGTATTATTATTATATAGTTAAAACGTCATCATTATATTATTATTATATATTAATAGTACATTATTATTATATAATATCTATTATCATTTATTGTGTGTGCAAAAATCTAAACTTATTATTGTTATTATATTTAAATCTCACTTTGTGATTCTAGATTAATCTATCTTCCATGGAAGTGTGATGTGGCATATATGGCTTATTATTTTATAATTTTCTTAGGAGGCCCATATTTGGACCAAATTTCCTCTAATGACACCATTTACTTGTAATGTTCCGGGAACCATATTCTCTCTATGAATCTCATGGTATGAATGATAAATATCAAACTCCTTGTTGTAGTATTCACTACCATTATTTGATCTGAGAAACCAAAGCTTTCCATTTCTTAAAGCATCAAAGACATCATTTTTTATGAACACAATAAACCCAAGTTTTCTTAGTATCGTCATCAATAAAAGTAACATAATAATGACAACCACTAAGAGATGATAGTTGAGTCAATGTCTATACATCTATATGCACAAGCTCTAACTTTTCATTCTTCTTTTCCTTCTGAACTCTGAGAAATCTAACTCTCTTCTATTTTCCATAAGCACGATACTCACAAAAATCCAAATCAACCTGCTTCAAATATGGCAACAAATTCCTTGAGTGGAGAATCTGCATCCCCTTCTCACTCATGTGCCTGAGCCTATGATGCCATAATGTTGTATCTTGTCCTATAAAAGTTAAAGTAATAGAAGAGTCAGCATTACTGGTGCATAAATACAACGTACCCACCTTCTCTCCTTTTGTTGTTATCAATGATCATTTAGTGACCTTCCGTGAATTTTCTATAAATGTAGATATACCGCCTTCACTTCCCAACTCCTTTGTTGAAATTAGATTTCTTCTCAAATCAAGAATGTGCCTTACCTCTTTCAACAACCATTGGTTTCCATTCTATAATTTTCACTACATATTACACTTTTCAACAATTTTACATGGTTCATCATCACCCAAGTAAACCCATCCAAAATCACCTTAAGTCTTGAAAACATTTCCTCTCCAGGGGTGTGGCATGAAACGAAGCCCTTAAGTCTAATACCCAAGAATAGGTAATATTATTTAATGAAAGAACTAAAGCGTCATGGAACACATCACCTAGTACATTTGCTTCCTTATTATTCTCCTATTCTCCATCTCCTTGTTTTCCCTTTCAAGACCAAAATTCTTTCTTCAGGTGTCCTTTCTTCCCACAATGTCAACACTCCAGGTTCCCTCTAGATTTGGATCTACCATTCTTAGACTTCCCACGATTCCCTAGGATCTTTCCTCTCTCTCTTTGTCTTCCCTTATTCCCCACAGTCAAAGCATTGGCTAATGTCTTGCATGTTCTTTTCTGCCTCATTTCCTCGCTAAGGATAACAACAATAATATCATCAAACTTTAAAGTGCTTGAACCAGATACATAATTACTCACGGCCATGACAAAGTCATTCCAGCTTTCTAGAAATGAGCGCAAAATTAAAAGTTCCCTAACCTCATCATCAATGTTTACCTAGTATAGAACTTAACTAACTAGTGACCGTGCTAAACTCATTTAAATGATCAACAATAGACCCACTTTTTGACATCTTCATATTAAATAAATGCTTCATAAGAAATACCATGTTTGATATTTAGGGTTTTTCATATAGTTTATCTAATGCCTTCATCAGATCCTCCATTCTTTTTTCTTTCAAAATGTTGAAATCCACTGATGTTTCCATGCAAGTTGTATTGTTCCAAGTTCCTTTCTATCAAGAACCTCCCATTCTTCATCCTTCATAGTTGCTAGCTTCTTTTCCTTTCCAACTGATGGTAGGAAAAGATCCTTCTGATATAGATAGTCCTCCATTTGCATCTTCTGTAGCTAGTAATTTTGGTTGTTAAATTTGTCGATCCTAAACTTGTTTTTATTGTCATTTCTCCCACTCGAACCAAGAAACCTCCTTTCCTGCAAGTTTATCAACGAAATAGACCTTTGACTATGATACTAGTCTTTAGGAATAGGATTGTAGAGCAATAAAAGTCAAAATGAGTGTAGAAATAAAACATAAAAGAATGCAATACAAGAGACATTGATCTACATGGTTCACCCGATATGGGATACATCCAAGAAGAAATAGTAAGTCATTTCTTTATTTCATCCATCAAAATTAAGGGATAAAACCTACAACACATCCACTACAACCTCCTCTTCAGTCTCTCAACATCTCCTCTCTTAGTAGCAATGCTCTCTTAAGATGGTACACAACCGTAATACAATGCCCTCATAAAGAATAATAAAAAGGGTTTCCTTCCAAGACAAAAAAAGACACCAACATAATGTCTACCATCAGATTTGTGACCTAATGATGAATTATTTGGATTGACTACAAAATTACAATATTTTACAAGGCATATTTCCTCTTGGACCCCCTAGCGACATTAGTGGCGAGGCAAGCCCCCCTACACACACCCCGTTAGGAAATGGGATCCAAACGCAATTGAAACAAGACCTCTAAATCAGGAAGATAATTAGGCTCTACAACCAACAATTTTGTGGGCCATTTTTGACATTTCCTTTGGAAAATATTAGGAAATTCTCTTAATTTTTCCATTGCCTTTCATCCATAAACTAATGGTCAAATTGAAGTGGTTAGTTGTACTTTATTCTAGGGTCTTTGTATCTATCATCACACCTCTCCGACCAAGTGGGATTTAACACATTGAGCATGCCTATAACCCAAAGTTCACTCCTCCACAAGTCATTATCCCTTTGAAGTTTGTCTTGGTCTTCATCCTTTGGCTCCATATGAATTTACTTTTATCCTTACATTTTCTAGCTACATTGATATCTTCAAAAAGAGCAAGCTAAGGCCGCAAACTTTTGTTCTAACACTTGCAGAATCTCCAAGCCAAAGTCATCCAGATTCTTTAGAAGATTCAAGAAAAGCATAAAGAACTCATGGATAAACATTGTATACATCATTGCAAGTTGGCCACAAAGTGTGGTTAGATTTGGATAAATGATGCTTTCAAGACAAAGTATATAGTAAGGTCAAACATATTTGGTGTTGCCCCTACTCGGTCATCCAACAAGTGTCTAAGAATGATTTATGCCTTGATATCCCAACTCACTTGGGCATTGATGATGTTGTCAATGTTGACTTGCTCAAACTATATCATGAGTTAATATTGGAGGATAAGGTCTTGATCAGTCAACCTGCACATATTGTTCCATATTTCCAACTTCTACTTGTTGCAGATCAGGTTTTTGACACAAAGACTCACCAAACTTGTCAATGATCCACTACTTCCTATCTTGTTGCTAAGTTAGGTCATCTTTCGCATCATGCTCATTGAATTTCTTAGCACCAAATGGTGCAACAACATTTTCCTTCTCTCCTAAAAGCATTGGAGGCTAATGCTTTTGTTATTGGGAGAAATGACAAGGATTTGTAGTGAACTTTTTAGCCTATGGTTTGTTTTATATGAGATATTAGTCTCATGTTTCTATTGTATGGTGAGATTATTATTATAGATTTTGTTGCATGTAGCCTTTTAGGTTCCTATTTTCAAGGAGTGGATCATGGGATTGTATCCTATTCCCATGGAGAGTTGGGATCTTATATGTACTTCTTAGTTTTATTATTATTAAGTTACTAGTTTCTAGGATCTAGTGAGATATTCTCTCCATGATTTGTTGACTTGGTTTTCTCCATGTAAGGTTATATAAGCACATGATTGTTTAATAATAAATCAGTCGGAGATTTAGTTTTTCTTCACACCTTTGGTGTAAAAATCTGCTCATGTCATGACTCTTCCCACATCACCTAACTACATATTAGTATTTATTAATTCAAAAAAAATTGAAGTTGAGCCTAAAACTTCGACAGGGTTAAGATGGATTATGCTAGTAAATTGTATTTTAGGCAAATCACATTAATTTTAATGATTGTTATTTTATCTAGAGAGTTTGCATATGCAAACATGATATATGTGAAAGGATGTGTTTACAACTTTGGTGTGGTGCTTTTGGAAGTGGTAACCATAAAATCACCCACAAGTGGACTTCTAGGGGGGGTTTATTCACTTGTTGAGTGGGTGAGATGGAGTTTGGATGAACAGTGCCTTGCAAATGTGGTGAAAGTGATCGATCCTTCACTTTTGCAAGTAATCCATGGAAGTGGTTGTGGAATATACAATATTGATGGAAGAAATCGTAGCAATGTTGAGGATAGGAGTGGCGTGATGTTGGAACAATCCAAAGAAGAGGTAATTTTTAATTTAGCAACATGATTGATAAAGAGTTTACAGTGATTCTTGTAGCTCTATGTGTTGAATGGGTTCAACATTTTTGTATTTCCTTTCATTGTCATTTTATTGATGCAATCTTGTGATGTTTTTATGATTATGGTATTCAGCACTTTGAATTATTTCACATGGATCTGAATATGATCACCGTTAAGGTCATAGTCCATTCATTGGTCTCATTACACTAGTTGTTTATCCACGAGGAAGTGACATCAAATCTTCTTTACCCCTACTCATTGATTTGGGGACTAGAGGTGCAAGCCACCAGCTAAGTATATGATTGGTTATGTGAGTGAGATACCAAAGTTGGGCATCTCCTCTAGTTCATAATTCTGCGTGGTTGACTTCTAGTTTAGCAATTTTACTTTAACCTACTTTTATTGTTAAGTTTAGTACTTGAATATGTTCTCGTAATCAACTCATGATTTATGATGATGTAAGGGTTGAAGAACCTAGTTGCACAACATATCATTGACTATGGAGCTCCTCCTATTAGCAACAAGGTGGTGATCATATAACCCCATTTATCCTCTATTCCTAATCTGGTAACTAGGAGTGGCTGTCATGGATTAGTTGCTTAGGGGAGGAAGTTAAATAAGGTATCCAAGCTAGGCATTTAATTTGCAACTATTTCATTGCTTTGATACTTCAACATAAAACTTGCACTTGATGACACCAATTCTTGCTCTTGGATAAAACTCGCACTTTATAACACCACTTCTTGCTCTTGAATATTATTATTCCTAATAGATTTCAAGCAAACGCAACCAAAATGAGTTTGGATGAAAGATATGGTATCATTTTGCTACACCAAGCCAATTTCACCTTTGATGTAGTTTAATTAATCAATAATTTGGTGTAGTTTAATTAGTCAATACTTTTTTAGCTCAATTACTCCTATTTGGTTTGAACTTCTAACCCGAAACCACTTCCACCATATGTGTTTTTAAATCATATTTTAGAAAAAGAAACAATAACAATAGAATTTGATACATTGTAACTAAGCTATGTTACATTTGTTATTGTACGTATGGTAGTCAAATGCTTGTGATAAGTTCTTATATGCTTACTTCGAATGACCAATCAAGCTTGGTGACCGCTTACAAATTTCAAACGTTAAAGTTATGGGTCCTTCACCCTTGTACATATTTCTTACATGGCCCTCGCAAATCCTAAAAATGAATGTTGTGGGTCCTTTGAACCCACAAATGATACTTGATAGGGCCTTCTGAGTCCCACATATGAAGGGTTGGGGGCCTTTGCGAGCACTGCATTTGAAAGTTATGATCATTTAGATCTCTGAAATAGATGTTCGGGATCCTTTCGGCCACATAAACTTTCTTGTGAATTTTGCAGCATTCCAAGAAATGTATAAGCAACTTTAATAAACCATAACTTTGTCATTTCTTAGAAAATTTGTCATTCCACATACCAAAATTATTCAAAAATTATACCAACATACATATGTTGAGGATCCTTTCAACTACAAACTTTCTTGTGATTTTTGCAGCATTCCAAAAAATATATAAGCAGCTTTAATAAACCATAACTTCGACATTTCTAAGCAAAATTGCCATCCAACATACCAAAATTATTCAGAGATTTTGCCATCCAACATACCAAAGTTATTCAGAGATTTTGCCACCCAACATACCAAAGTTATTCAGAGATTATGTATTTTCCAAAGGAACAAAACTTCAAATCCAAATTCTAATTAGTTTAGACAAAACAATCCAAATGAGACATGAATGTCGTTTTCTAAATATCAAATTTGACCATTTTTAAATTATCATATATCCAACGTTTTATAGCTTTCTCGCTTATCAATAGAATTAATAATAAAAAATACATTTCATTGGAAATATTAGAATCCCTGATTTACAAAGGGGCTAGTTTCAAATAGTGAACACATCATTTTCTCTTCCTCAAGGTAAATATTGACTAAGACTAACTAAAACTAATTGAAACATCTATTACTAACTACAATTCACAATCCACTTGTCCAATCACAACGCCCCTCAAAGGTGAAACACTGAACAATAACAATATAAAGATTTTCTTAACTAAGCTAGTGTGATAGGGGACTCATCCATCAAAATCAACCTCGGTACATGACCTCACATGTCATCATATTCACTAATGAGCTACCATCGATATTCTCAAACCATTCTCAATTACAAAGTATATTATCAAGCTTTTACAATAACAATTTAACAATTTATGGAATTCACGCTGTTGAAAAATGAAATCCATATTTTTAACTTGTCATGTTTCCAAGGGATGTTGATTGTAAGCAAGCCCACTGAAAATGAAATCCATATTTTTAAATTATCATGGTTCCAGGGGATGTTGATTGTAAGCAAGCCTAATGATATAAGAATTTTACAAAGGAAAAAGGATATCGAATCTAAAGTTTCCTTCTTTATTGTGCTTTAATCTTACACTATGTAAGATGGACAATGTTGATTGTAAGCAAGACTAATGATACAAGAATTTTACAAAGGAAAAAGATATTGAATCTGAAGTTTCCTTCTTTATTGTGTGCTTTAATCTTCCACTATGTAAGGTGGACATTCTTGTAATATTGAATTCCAAAATCATAAAGCCTCTTATAGACATCAATGTAGATGTTATGATTTAAGAGAATTGTTTAGGGCCACTATTTGTCTTGAATTTATATGGACAAGCCAATGGTCCTTGGTGACTGATGGACAAGACTAGGATTAAGTACTTCGTGATTTTGCTAGGATATATATCCCTTGATTCATGGCCTTTAAGCTAAAAAAAATTCAATGTTTAACACTTAATAATCAAAGAGTTGAAACAAAGAGATTGTATTTTGTCAATTGAGTGTAACTCAAATGGTTATGAGGAAAAGTTATCTTCCCCACCTAGGTTCAAACCTCACTTTCTAACATGTTTGCTCTTAGTGAGGGGATTGTTAATGAGTTGTTTACCTGACCTTGTGCCTTGAAAAATCTAAGGTTTACTCTGGGTACCATCTTCAAAATGAGGGGAAGTGCCTGAGAGGTTTCCCGCAAACCTATTTAGGCAAATTACAGATGATTTGTCCAGGCATAAAGACAACATAATATTGGAGACTTTGATATATTCAACAGGACAGATGATTTGTCCAAGGCATAAAGACAACATAATATTGGAGACTTTGATATATTCAACAGGACACATAACTCGATGGTACTAACTTAGGACAATGACCTATTATTAATACAATTATTATTTATTGATTTTTTAGCATTACCATAAATTAGGTACAGGCATATCCAATTTCAACCACGCTTCCCTTAGTTCATTTTAAAGGTCGTGTTGGAAGGAAATTTAAGCTAATATTTCAAGGAGTGACCAAACTCTGTTAATGGGACTCAAGAAAGGACATAAAAAGAGAGAACGTATCTAAAGCAACTCCAAAAAGAGGAAGTAAGTACATCCAAACTTGGTTCAAAAAGGCACTAGAGAATGGGAGAATAGATACACAGATCCAAGATTGAACTCTAGCCTGAGGCCTGTTAAGAAAGATTAGAATAATGACCTCTGTTAACATTTAAAATGGAGAAAAAGGGAGCAATACACCACAGGAAGAATGGAACCGTGGCAAAGACTTGACAGGCAATGGCACTAGAGACAAGCTCAGAAACCTTAACATAAAAACGAAGGTTGGTACGCCACATGTTTTCAAAGGGAATTATTGAATGATGTGCAAAGGTGAGTGGTTAGATGAAATAGAATGTCAGTAGTTGAGTACACTATGATCGTCAAATTAACATGTGATCGATGAAGAAAAAAAGTCTTGAAAATCAAGACTGGGTGATGGGTAAAGGTTATACGGTATGGAAGGGAAATGTATAAAATGGAAAAAGCAGGGTTGGTAGTATCTTCAGTAGGCTATCTAAAAAACCACATATATAATGATATATTATATAGGATGGACAAAAACATATTAACTGTTCAAAAAAGGAAAAATTGAACTTACAAGCTGAGGTAGAATTAAGACCATCACAACTAGACATAACTTTGATACCAGCATGCTTTCTTAAAAACAGGTGCAATTCATTATCTGTGTAGAAGCCATCAAAGGTATATTTTCTGATACCTAGTCATTTTACTGATAAACTTTGACCATTCAGATGGACTCATTTCAATATTCACAGGCAAGATGAAGAACTCAGTAATTTGTACAGGAGAAACATTTTAAAATGAAAATGAAACCAGTGATTCAGAAGGTCTTCCTCTCTTGCCTTTTCCAAAAGTACATAGGAACAAAACGCTATTGTGGTTATTAGCAATACAATCCACAAGCAAGATCAACTGAATATATATTCAGGATGCAAACATTTCATTATGTACCACTCAAAAAGTTTACCAGTAATTCACAAACAGGCCTTCTGGCCTCTCTCAAAAGCAGGTCAGGCCTCAATGAAACTACCATCCTAATTGGATGCCATAAACTTCTGTTATAGATTACAAAATTGATGAGATTATTGATCCATAAACGCTTCCAGAACATACAATCATCCAAATGAACCTTTGCTTGATTATGGACCTAGTAACAAAGGACAATAAAATCATCTCTATACCAAAAAATGACAAGAAACAAAGCATCTAAATACTATATGGTTCTATACAAACTTACACAAAGGTGCTATCTCCAAATTTTGCATGTAAGCAGTCGAAAAAAAATTGTAAAAGTCAGGTCAAAACTGCTATGAATATTTAATTAATATTATTAATTAAATATTCATAGCAAAAACTTACCCCCTTAATTCAGTATTCTCTCTACTCCAATTAATTGCTTAATCTCTCCATCGATAACCACAGTTTGGATTGCAACAAACAAAAAACAAAGCCATGCCTTCCTCTCCTCTAGCTGTAGCCTGCAGAACATAATTCGATTAAGAGTTACTCCCATAATTAAAATTTGTTGAAAAATGGGACAGAACCAAAACACAAATTGCTTGAAAGGAAATAGGTGGGTGGATGGCAAAGGATAAGCAACACAGGAAATACTTAACAACAAAATAATCAAGAAATCCTGCTTTTCTAATAGAGTTTTGCAAGGAAAAAGTAGTACTGTTCCATCTTAGCAGGGATACCACGCTAGATGATTTTAGCAAAGTTCAATATGCATTCTTCGAATTTAGGGACTTGTAAAGGAAAACTCTGAGTACCTGCTTTCATCTGCCATGAATACATATGCTCCAAGGTTGCTCAGGTAATGATAACTAAGATCTACAAGATTTCACTAACTAGATCAACATGAAGGCATACTGCTTAGCTTCCAAATGATGTCCCAGGGGAGCTTCATTGCATTCAAACCAGTGTAGATCCATCTCAAACCCGGATCTATCAAGCACCGAGAGGGATCCAATTTCTTGAGGTGTATTTCTTTTTTTAAATTTAAACTCAAGAAATTTGATCTCTCTTGATTGATAGATCCGGGTTTAAGTTTTAAGTTTTTATTTTATAAACGAATATTTATTTTTTAATTACTTTTCATAATATTTTATTTTATGAACCAACATGGATTTCTATATTTTATTTTATGAACCAACATTAATTTTTTAATTAATATTTTCTATATTTTTTTATGTTGTTTTGATTTCCATTATATAGCCATTGATTTCAAAGGTGTTTTTCAAATGAAAAATACATGTCGTTACAAAATATATATTAATGGCCGACTTAATATATCATAATATATATTACTTTTTACAAATGTTACATGTTACATCCGTCATACTATTACTTTTTACATTTTATTATATTCGAAAAACGTTACATGTTACATCCGTTACATGTTACAAGATCTCCCCCATACTGTTACTTTTTATTTTTAAATTTTATTATATTCGACAAACGTTACATGTTACATCCGTTACATGTTACAAGATCTCCCCATACTATTACTTTTTATTTTTACATTTTATTATATTCGACAAACGTTACATGTTACATCCGTTACATGTTACAAGATCTCCCCCATACTATTACTTTTTATTTTTACATTTTATTATATTCGACAAACGTTACATGTTACATCCATTACATGTTACAAGATCTCCCCCATATTGGGCTGTAGATCGAGTCTCGGCGCAATCATTAAATCAGTGAAACTTTGAAATGAATCACCAATTTCATGAAAAGAGTGGAATACATCACTGGAAATAGTGCGCTTATTCTCCAACTCTCATCCAAGGCATTGCCAACCACGCCTACATAAAAGACAGTTAGTATCCTGCAATGCTGAGATTCATGTCCATCATCCAATGGGCTGCTCGATAATGTTCTTTGCACCGAGAGTAGAGAGGTACTTACAACCCAGTATGGGGGAGATGTTGTCACGTTTGTCACGTTAGTCACGTTATGTAACATAACGTTTCCATGTCAGCTCATAAATTATCAAAAATAAAAAGTAATTAAAAAAATTAAAACAAGCATAGATTCATCTTAAACCTGGATCTAATAAGCACCGAGAAGGATCCAATTTCTTTATGGGTAAATTTTTTCTTGATGTGTAAAAAAATTTTAAAAAAAATTATACCTCAAGAAATTGGATCCCTCTCGGTGCTTAATAGATCCAGGTTTAAGATGGATCTATGCTGGTTTAGATTAATCCATTCTACAATGTTCCCTAATTTAGTAATTACACAGCATCCAAATTCACAGTTGACCTCAATGACCTATTCTGCATTATTTGCTTCCTATATTCTACCAACAATAAATATGGGTCATATAGATTCCTGTTAAGCATTTTCCTAGAGTTAATAGATGTGCATCACCAGTTTAGTTTCTAGTAATCATCCCAGAACCTTTTAAGAAGATATACAATGTAAGCAAAACCGCCTTGTAATCTGGATTTGCAATGAAGAAAGGAGATCTTAAACCTCGTCGATCTTGCCAAATCCAAGGGATGACAAAATATCAATCAAAGATCATATCACAAAATTATTAGGTTATAGGCATACACCCTCCTACCCCTCCATTATTTAATATTACAGGTAAATAGAGTAGAAAATCTTTTCTTGACATATAGGACATCCTTTACTTGTCATGTCCTTTATGACTTTGAATATTTGTTATCGAATTTTCATGGCATTTCACAAACAAACAGATTCATACAGCTCTTGCAACTCCATGCGTCAATCTTCTCAGACTGCTGAAAACACTATAATTCTCTTTGTAGGTATGTTTCACGAATGTCATTACATGCTCAGTTGATATTAAGTTGCTTTTACCCATTTTGCTGACTATTTGTGCTGAACTCTATTTCTTATTTAGTTTTGGAGCTAACATCTAATACCATGTTGATTTTGGCACGCTTTACCAATTCTTTGTAGAGGTCCATGTTAGATTTTATAAAGACAGCAGTATAATCAGGATCACTAAAAGAATGACAAAGCACAGAAACAATAACAAGAGTGGAGCTTGTTTAACCACGGTGATGATCTATCACCTCGCAACCATAGACAAACTATTTCCCCCGAGCTCACACCCTCCAATAGAGATCGATGTACATCCAGATAGTAGTAGCATAAACCCAAAGAAAAATAAGAGAAACTTCTCCAAAGTGGAGAACCCCAGAAAATACACTTCTCCTAGCTGCAGTAGCGAACTCTCTCTTACTTGAGCGAACTTGTCTTCTTGTTGTGTCCAAATGAGGAGAGGCGCCCTTCTATTTATACTTTATCTCACTGGGAATTTTTAAACTGGGCCGACTTAGCTAATTTACTGGGGCCGACTTGTTTATGTCACAATAAATATATATATTTTATTTTATTATTCTAGGATCGACCTATGTGAGGATGCCTCACGCAGCTACTTCACCAACACTCCCTCTTAGCCAGGGAGGCATCATCAGTATTATCATACTGGAACACTTCTGGATATCATCAGTACATCACGATTGTCTCGAACATCTCTATATCATAAGGAAGGTCTTCCAACACAATCTCAGTCCGTCAAGAAGTGTTAACAAAGTAATCTTCGTGCGACAGTTCAATCCAGTCCATCAAAGAACATGCACTAGCTCCACAACTCTGCCCTGTCCATCGGGTAGTTACTCGTGTGTCACCTCAACCTAGTCCATCGGGGAACATGCACCAAATCAACATGCCTCAGCTCAATCCAGTTCGTCGGGGAACATACATGTGTTCAACGTGTCTCAGTTCGATCCAAACTACATCATGGATTACAACCTCATGATGACCACATGGGCTATAACCCATAAATCTCCCAACCACACGGGTTTCTGGACTCCAACACAACTCATATTGGTCCACACAGAACCACAGTCCACACAGGACAAGGTGTTCAGTCACTGTTCACACAGAACTCTGGAGAAACATCAACGCTCCCTCTTAGTGAGGGGGACATTTTGTATCACTGCCAAGTTTCTCACTTGGTGAGAATGTCCGAATCTGGAGTCTCACACTCCTAGTCAATACATAGCACCAATATATACCAGTGTGCACCAGCCTCTCCATCCTTTTTAAGATGTTCGAGAGATCTCCTCACTTCTTTCGAAGTGATTGGGAGAATGCATTGGCCTCTCCATCCCATCTCAGGATGTATGTTTATGAATCCATACATATGTACCAATGTGCGCCAGTGTACACCAACCTTTCCATCCTTTTTAGAATGTCTGAGAGATCTCCTCACTTCTTTTGAAGTGATTGGGAGAATCCATGACACATGCACTGGCCTCTCCATCCCATCTCAGGATGTCCGAGAGATCTCCTCACATCTTTTGAAGTGATCAGGAGAATGCATTGGCCTCTCCATCCCCTCTCAGGATGTCCAAAAGATCTCCTCACTCCTCACGGAGTGAACAGGAGAATGCATGGTATATGTATAATCATCCTTCCCTCTAAGCGAGGGATATAATCGTGGAACTAATCTCCCCACTCCATCATAGAGTGTCAGGGAGTAAAGTCAACCTTCCCTCTTACTGAAGGAGTCAATCATGGGACCAATCTCCTCACTCCCTCTCGGAGTGATCAGGAGAAGATACTTGCACACATATCAACTAACAGAGGCATCAAATATATCGGGGCATACATTTCTGTCCTGCCCTATTCTAGTCATGAAATGCAAATAAATGAAATAATAACAAATCAAATGACAGAGTTAATGCACCTGTATGGGAGAGTATCAACGAACTAGTCTCCCCACCCCATCATAGGGTGTCTAGGAGAGGATGTGGTACTACCATCGAACCATTCACCCTTAGCCAAGACACATTGCTAATACTTGTTCAATATTGCAATCATGTTCATCACATCTCCCTCTGTGTTGCAACGCCCTGCTCCCTCTGCATCTGAGCATCCTACTCCCTCTAGTCATTAAGCTAGATCTGCTTAAGATCTCAACTGTGTTCTACCTTAACTTAGGAAGACGTCATCAGGTGTTTTCCATACGATCAATAAGTGATGCAATAGACCAAGATCCTCATCTCAAGGGATAGCTCCTTTTAGCAATCAGTCTCTCTCTCGCCCTTCAAGACTATCATATTCTAATCCATCTGTCATGACTCCAAGTCATCGAAGGAACGAGCATCTGTAGTAGAGAGACCGACATCCATTGGAGCCTTCTACTCCAATTCGCCAATCTCTACACGAGTTCCTCTAGGCTTTGTGGGTTATGTATCCAAAATATAGTTGAATGTACTCGGTCCTCGTCTTCCTTCTATTATTGTTGAACAATCATGACTTCCATCTAACTACTTTGTCTGTTACGAAAGTCATCCTTCAAGGTTGAGAGTCATGCTCCTAGAAGCTTCCTGCTTTTGATCAATCTAAACATCAACGGGATCCATGTGTCCACCACTTGTTCATCAGAACAAGTCTCATCATCCTTCTCTTGTAGGCCATATCATATGGTCTTTTCCCTACAAGTCAAATCATAAACATGTGTCCTAAACACATATGGTAACTATCTAGATGTTTGCTATCTCCACTAGAACATGCCATCAAGAGTGTGCACTACTCTAAGCATGTAAGAAGGAGATATCATCTAGACTAGCTCCATCAGGGGTTGTGCAACTCATATGCATAACAAATAAAACAAGTGCCTAATGTACATCAATGAGTGAACTATATCAAATGCTCAACAAACTTCCTAATAGATCTGCATACAGTTTGTTATGAAAACATATAAGACAAAACAGATCTATGTGAGAAATAAATCTAAATACTTATCTTTTATTGTTTTGTGGGTGGGCTCCCACTGCCTCCTTGTAGGAATCATGAGAGTCCTTTGTACTTCATTTTCTTGTTGGGAGTCCATCGCAGTCTGGATCTTCATATCACCTGAACGTGGGGAGCACTAGAAGAAGAACTCCGTACGATCATCATTCCTTGACTTCTTATGAGAAGTATCTTCATCAATATCTGCAGTTGAGGCTTCGTGCTTCCTTTTATTTGAACCATCGCATTCTCTGCCATAGTGTATCCGTATTTGTGACATTTGAAGCACTGAATGTGTGAAAGATCCTTCTTCTTCTTTTGATCCAGAATAGGACTTGATCTTCTATCTTTGTTCTTCTTGTCATGAAAATTTCTCCCTTTTCCTTTGCCTTTCTTGGCATGAGACGTAAAGGCTTGATTCTCTTCGTGTTGAGTGCCATGTAGTCGATTCCTTGCTGCAATTCTTATCTCTTCCTAGGTGCAATTTGCCCATAATTGATCAAATTTGGGCAACTTGGTTCGTCCACTTAGACTTTGGATGAATGGTTCCATCTTCAAGAGGTTCTCCACTAGTGCTAAGTTTATCTCTTAGTTCAGAGATCCTCATGAAGTAAGAATCAATTGACTCTGACTTTGACATCTTGATATTTGATAGTTGATTTCTCAATACAAAAGTACGATTGATGCTACTATTCATTCTGGTTGTCTTCTTCCGAGATATCTAAGGAACCAAATGGTCTTTTATTGAATCTAGCAAGATTCTTCTTGCTCTGGCATCATTCTTCCTCCACTGAGTCTTTTTTGATTCATCTGGAACTTTCTCATTGACAAACTTCAAGAGATCATTTTCTTCCAAAAAGAGAAGAACCCTAGACTTCCAAGAGCTGAAGTTGGAAGCCCCATCAAGTCTATCTGCAACCTTCATACCAATCATGTTGACTACACAATTGAACCAGAAACCCTAGCAGGAGCTAGGTCAAATTTGAAGCTTGGATTCTTACAAAATTGGTTCCACGAGGAGATGCGCCCTATCAAGGCAAGTTGAATACCCCTTCTTTTCTCTCAGATCTATGGACAGAACAACTCAAAACTGGGAACCCTAGTTTCTCAATTCCGGCAGAGAATAGATCAAAAAAATGAACATTTCTGGATTTGAAATCTGCTTCCACAGATAGTTGTGCCCTAGTAAGGTGAGTTGAGGAAAAGTAAGATCAAGCCAAAACTATGGAGAGAAAAGCTTGTACCAGCAAACCCTAGGTCTTGACCCTGGCAGTATTAGGTCAAAAAATGAAACTTCACCAAACTAAATTTGGCCTCCACGGAAAGATGCGCCCTCTTAGGGCGAGTTTCTCTATGCTCCTTTCGGGATGATCTAAGGTTGGAAACACTCCAAAATATGGAGCCCTAGTTTCCGGCAATGGCTTCTTTTAACATTGCTCTGATACCATGTTAGATTTTATAAAGACAGCAATATAATCAGGATCACTAAAAGAATGGCAAAGCACAGAAACAATAACAAGAGTGGAGCTCGTTTAACCACGGTGATGATCTATCACCTCCCAACCATAGACAAACTATTTGTCTCCCCCGAGCTCACACCTTCCAATAGAGATCAATGTACATCCAGATAGTAGTAGCATAAACCCAAAGAAAAATAAGAGAAACTTCTCCAAAGTGGAGAACCCCAGAAAAAACACTTCTCCTAACTGCAGTAGCGAACTCTCTCTTACTTGAGAGAACTTGTCTTGTTGCTGTGTCCAAATGAGGAGAGGCGCCCTTCTATTTATACTTTATCTTGCTGGGAATTTTTCAACTGGGCCGACTTAGCTAATTTACTGGGGCTGACTTGTTTATGTCACAATAAATATATATTTTTTATTTTATTATTCTAGGGCCAACCTATGTGAGGATGCCTCACGCAGCTTCTTCACCAACAGTCCAGAGGACCAGTTGCATATAATTGTTGTTCAGTGGTTCAGGCCAGGCCTTTTATGTACTTCTGGTAAGCTGCAGTCATTGTCTGAGCTTTTAACCTAGGTTTATCTAGCATCTCAACATAGTCCCAAGGCGTTACTTTGTTTAACAAGAGCTCCTTAGGTTCCTGATGAATGAAAAAGCTTTTTATTCATCCAACTGCTTCTCCTTTATGCTCAGTGAAAAATCATGTTCTTTTAGTGTTAAATTGGAAGAGATGTATCTCTGCTTAAAAACCCTTACCCCTTTATGCACAATGAAAAAGCATGTTCTTCTAGTGTTGAACTGGAAGAGATGTATCTCTTCTCAGAAAACCTTTACTCTTACCGAGTTTGTAAGTCCAAGAACCTTTTTAATATACCAAAAATTAATTTAATCAAGGTTGGACTACTCAGTAATCCCTGTTCATTTTTCTTCCATTTTCTTTTGTGGTGGTTGGCACATCTTAAACTTAACTAATATAACCTTTATAAATTCTTCTTCAAGCTGTGGTTCTGTTCCATCGAATAGGATTATAGGATAAGACACCATAAGTTCTAGAACATGGATTGTGCTTGATTGGAAACATCGAAGTTAAGTTTGCCTGGTTAACAACACACAAATCTCAGTTGGTAAGAATTATTTTTCTTCAATGTATGGTGCCATACAAAAACACAGTAATAGCTTTCCTTTGAGAATGCAAGAACTGAACCAGGTGAACTGCCCTGCTCTAAGCAGATCAATCATACATAGACATTTTCAGTAGTCCACATTTAGCAGGTACATAGTCATACAGGTGCCTACTGCGGTCTTCGCTGCCCGTAAATTCTGCCTTGTACTTTATCCCTGTAATGATATTTGATAATGGGTTTTGCAGTGGATCTGATGCTCAAACTTAAAGCAGAGACACTCATCAATGACAATAAAGAAAATGCTTCTGCAGTAACTTCTCAAAATGCTTGCACAGCCTATTGGGAGGATTATTAGCTAGGAATGGACAGGTTGTAAGATCTGCTGGACGCAGTGGACTTGTGAACAAGTTCTAAGATCTGCTGGATGCAGTGGACTTGTTATTCCAAATTTCGACATGTGTCCTGGCCAATGTTCCAATGACAAACTTTGTTTCCATGCCCTTTTTCTGGCTAGGGAGACAAGTGATGGACTCTACAGTATATTCTGATCCAAATATTCAGTTGTTCTTTTTATGTTGGACATCCGCTCCCTTATGAGCTCTCAAGTTACATCTTCAGCGCATCAATGTCTTTTTGGTTAGATCTTGGCAATCTTGACTGTTGTTACACCATACTACCATAGTTGACACTTCCTGGAAAGTCTTTCCATTGCAATCCTGGATGACTTACTCTTTGGCTCCGATGTCATAAAAGTTCCTTTGACTATTCACTCTTCTTCTGCCCCTTGATGTGCAGATATAGCCTTTAAAAACATCTTGCACCTTCTTTGTTTGCATCAACTTTTCAGATGGCATACTCATATGCTATGGTTCTTAATTTGGCAGATACCACAAAAGTTATTTATTCCTTTGAATTTTGGGATAACCATGCCCAAATTGTCACACTAACATTTTGGTGAAACAAATTCAGGTGTATTTTTCCTTTTGGTTTATGATTTAATTTCCACTCTTGCCATTGTTGCATGTAAAACATTGATCGCAGGTCACTCACCCCATTATAGTTTGTCTATCCGCATTACTAATTGGTTCACCATAATACTAGTAGTCAAACCCCTTGCCAACCATTTTGAAACTTTTAACTTTTGGGGAGATAAAAATGCATATGATCCGTCAATCAGGTCTAGCTCGAGTGGTTGAGAGGAGTATTATGCTCCCCACCCAGGATCAATTCCTGCAAGTGACATGTTGAGCTCTTAATGAGTATATTGTCGTATCATCCTTGCGTCCTAAAGAATCCAGTTTACCATGGATACTATGGAAGCCATCGTCAAAATCAGAGGAAGTTCCTGGTGAGTTTCCCCAGGATATGTATTTCATGGGAAAAATAAAAGGGCATATGGTTTAGAAATTAGAGAATTTACCACTGGATTTTCTCATAATCTAATGACAAGGATATAAAGCTCTTGACTCATTGTAATGCCCCAACTTGCAATTATTTATCATTATAGTTACATAAAAGGCAAATAATCATAAATAGGGTAATAATCAGGTGCATACTAGGACTTATTAAGCTAAACTAGGATTAATGAATGGATGACAATTGTCATCCATGCAAGTAAACCTTATTTTAGTAATAAGGGAAATGGGCTTTTTAAAGGGGAGGGGAGGACTCCATGGGGAGCTTTCTCTTCCTCTGGGTTGTTGTGGTCCTTTGTCTAGTTAGTTTGTTGCATGAGATTGGTGGTTGGAGGTGGAGGGTGTGAGGATTTTCCTACTGTGGTGAGTAGGTGTTGGGGAGGAAAGTGGTCTGGCAGAGTTTTATTGATTGAGGGCTTGGGGGCTCTTAGTCTTGGACTGAGGGGTTGGTTGGGAGGAGAGTGGTCCCCCCACATGCGGTTTCCTGAGTTGTTGCTAGTGTTGATCAGCCTGCTCGCTTCAATAACACAACTGTAAGCCTAAACTAGGTTTCAGGTACATCTTCCTCTTATTTTCTTGTTCTACTTAAATTTATTATTACTGTTGCAAATTACCATTACTATGAATTTAAGTCAAAGAAAATGTATATCTCTTATATGAAAATATACCCCTTAATGTGAACCTAGGGCTTTACATATGGTATAAGAGCTTATAGTCTCAAACCCTGGGGCCTCTCGACACTTGAGTTAGGCAATGCAAATCCTCCGAGGTTACTGTAACAATGACTTTTTGTGCATTCTCACCCGCATTGCACACTACCAGCATAGATCCATCTTAAACCTGGATCTATCAAGCACCGAGAGGGATCCAATTTCTTGAGGTGTAATTTTTTTTAATTTAAACTCAAAAAATTTGATCTCTCTCCTGGTTGATAGATCTGGGTTTAAGTTTTAATTTTTTATTTATAAACGACATTGTATTTTACGAGTGGACATGGATTTTTTTAATTACTTTTCATAATTTTTTATTTATGAGCCAATGTGAATTTTTTTAATTTATTTTTTGCATTATGTTACATTACGTTACCTTACGTGGCATCTCCCCCATACTGGGCTGTAGAGCACCTCGCTCCTCTCGGTGCAATCATACGAGATGCGATTCCTCATGCACCAATTCCAATGGTGTCATTGTACCTCCACTCACCACGAAGAGGTTTAGAGTTCGAATCCTCCCACAATTTGTCATCTCTCATGTTCCTTAGTTCAAATTTTTCCATTTTGTTGGTGAGGAGATTAAATTTTGCTTCTGCTTAGTACCAAGAGGGGTTTTACAGGGCTTAAACTTGCTTGAGTTTTCCTTAAATGGATCATGGTTGATCGGACTAGGAAAATCCCTTCACAGAATGAGAGTTACACCCAGATCTTTTTAGATCCTTGGATGGCATCAAAAACCCATTTCAAAAGCATTCTTCGCTTCCTCTGTTGATAACCTGAAGTCTCCAACCTCTACATTCCCAAAATGACTTTGTTCTGCACATTTACAGACTATTCTCAGCAAAGAAGGTTGTTTTCACTTCTTGGGGTCAGCTACCCGATAATATTCTCAGCTTTCCTCCAGAACACTGCCAACTCCTCCAACTCTTGAATTTATAGTTATACACACAATACAGAAAATAAAAGTGAGAAAGAATGTAAGGTAGAGATCCTGTAATGAGAAAGATTGTAAGGTAGAGATACTGTAATGCAGTTATTGGTTATTCTGTTATACACATTGAGGTTGCGGAGTTCATATCTCCAGTTCAGTATTCTCGAATTTGATATATCAGCCATTTTTGTTAAGCCAGATATGCATGCTCAAGCTTCACAACCTCTAAAAGTTCCTTAAATTCTTAACTGCATAATAGACTGGATTGGTCTGTGCTATATGCTGGTGTCCATATTCAATTACAAATTGACTGGTTAGATCATGTGTACTGACATCCATATTCAATGAACTCGGTGCTTAAACCTAATGCCGCATACAGAACAGAAGTATCATCCACACAACATCATACAGAGTTGCCAGTCCCTCTTCTTCCTTCTTTCATTTGCTATTCATTCACTCACCACTTCATTGCACATTTGCCACACTATTTATATGGATCAATTCTACACTCACACAGTTGATAGATCACTCCCACCCCCTCTTCCAATGTACTGTCCTAGCAATCCGAGCTGTAGAATGCACAGTTGTAAAACTGGCATAAGCACCAAAAGGGATTGAAAAAAAAATCGGATTCTAAGACCTCAATGATTTTGCGTGTCAAATTACTATCTAATAAACATTCAGATTTGCACCTAGAGTTAATAGATTCAAGGGTAAAACATTGACAACTGTGCCTAACCCCAATAGATTCAAGGTTATTTGTTTCTGGACTGTAACACTATCTAATAAACATTCTGTTTGCACATACAGTCAATTCATTCAAAGTTAAAATCAATATTACGTAATAAACATTTTCTTTGCACCAAGAGCTAATAGATTCAAGGTTAAAACATTCAGGTCGGCACCTAAAGATAATATAATCAATTTAAAACATTGAGGTAATAGTTTTTGCACTTTCAAAATACTATATATTAAATATTAAGATTGGCACCTAGATATAATAGATTCTTTTCTTTTTTGCACAAATCAACCAACAAGCAAGGAGACCCACGGGGACCCAGGGGTCTCCCATTCGTTTTTGTTTACTTGCCAGTGCCCCTTGATTGGCTCAGTAGCACATTCATCACATAAACATACATGATAATACAGTGAGCTTCCCTATGTCTTTAAATAATTTCTGGAATTATTTCACTGGAAACTCACAGGAATGTGCTGGAAATTAAAAGGGGCAGGTCACTTAAAGTGAAAGAGAAGGAACATAAGATTAAGATAAGTTTATAAATGTCCAACAGATGACCAAAAAGGGGCATAAGGGGCAAAAGAGAATGATACAAAATCTTCCCAAGGCACCCAACAACAGGATCCAATACTGATCCTTGTGGATCTGACCTGAAAAACTAAAAAGAAGAAAAAAACATTTCAGAGCAAGGAAAAACATTTTTGGGAGAAGGGGTGTGCAAAAACAAATTCATACATCCCCGATTCCCCATCATATCAGAAACTTTCTGAGGAAAACATCCCTGTTCATTGTCAAGAAGGGATACATCCCCATCATATAGGAAACCTTCTGAGGAAAAGCCTTGAATATTACCAATGGTATGTATGAACCAATCGAATGACCAGCCAGCAATATTAGGATGTGTTGAGGTTGCACTTCTTCTTTGATATATTCTATCTTATGGCTAATTTGCTCCTGTAACGAAAACAATCTTCTATTTTCCAATCCTGATCCAGGTGAAATGTCACCAAAATTGTGAAAACGCTTCACAAATATAGGCTGAAGCCTGCCTTCCTGATAACGTTGCTCCTTCTATACTGTCAATATAATCCTGATTTATATGAGAATCTGCTAGAAAGAAATTTTGTACAGGAGTTTCTGATCTGGCCTGAAAAGATCCCTCCCTGGAACTTCATGATAAAGGGACTGTCCAATTTTCATAACAGAAGACCAGGTCACCTCCAATCCTTGTGCTGCTGAAAGAGGGACAAACCTATTTGTGAACTTAATCTGTGATCTCTTCATTTGGCAAAGGCATGTATGGATCACCTGGGGTCAATACAACTTGAAGCAAAGAGCCTTGATCAGATCAGTAGTAATCTCTTGGTGAGGTGATAGCAAGGTCTGCAAAGCAAGAAAAATCACCATCAGGTGTGTAAAGGAGATATCCAAACCAGCAGCTTGGTTCAATTGCCTGGAATGTTCAAGATCTCAGAGTTCTGTTACCCAACCATTAAACCCGCATTTTGCCATTTTAATACCTGGTACATCACAAGCTGCCACATATGTCTCTATTTTTACAATTGTCTCATAAAGCTCATCAAAGGCATCTAATTTCCAATCTTTTCTGCTGATAGAAATTTGTCCTATTTCACATCTGTGTAACCTGTTGTACACGAATATCTAGTGAGATGGAAGTGAAGAGCCATATGCAAATGACCAAACAATATTGCCAGATTTAGTATCCAAGGTCCTGTGTGTTATGCCTCAGAGTGTCTGAAGCATTTATGTACCAGAGTGAGTGGTTTCTTTTTTCTTTTGTAAAGGCCAAGTTTTGAAGCTATATTGTGTAAAGTGTTGATTTTCAGGCTAAATACCCCTGGTTAGGTCATGGCAAGTCCCCTTAGTTTCCACCTCGAGGAGATGCTAGCCTTGTGGCTCTGTTGACTACCCTTTGGATGGGTGTCCGGTTCCCTTGAGACAAATCATTGAGACACATGGTCACACTCATATTTTTCCTTGTAGAGGTGATTGCGTGTGTAAGGTTGTCATACCCATCTTAGCACACCTCATTTTGCCCACTTTGACCTATTGCTTTGACATAAAACCCCTCATCCTAGTCTCCAGACCCATAAATGTCATTCCTTAAAGAAGAAGCCTACATTGTTAAAAAAGGAGGGCATTGAGGGAAAAGCATGTGTTGGGGTTAGTTGGGGATGGCATCCTTCTGTTTGGCTCACCTTGCACTTGTTGGAGCCGAATTGCACATTTATATTGTTATTTTATGTCATTATGTGGTTTAGTCCCTAACATGTGGGTGTACAAACCTAAAATTTTATAATTTGCCATTAACTTTGTAGGCTTGAATTTGTCAAAGGTTGAGAGTTGTATGATATAAATAAGACAACCTCACATCATTTGTAAAACATGGATAAGGCCCAAGGGTTCAAAATATGAGATCTTTTCTTTTTCTCTTGGTATATTGGAGTACTTAAGCTATGCGCACCTCTCTTGGGATGTCTATTTTTGCTTGAAGGATGAATGGAATGTCTTCTAGTGTTTGATTTTGCACATTACAAGTTGATGCTAAGACTAGTTGTAATAACTCATGCTCAAGGGTGACCTAAGGCGCACTTTCTTGCTCATTCTTGATTAATGTTTGTATTTTTCTCTCCTAACCCTAGTTTAACATTGCTCTTGAAGTGCTTTGGACTGAGGTAGGGTTTCTTTGCTAATATTTTGTCAACTTGCTTGAAGAGATCATCTTACAAAGGAGTTCTCCATTGTTTAATCGAGCCATGGACTTCTCTATTTGCCCTAATTAGGGTTTTGTTACCTAACCCTTGAGGTTGCTAGTTTAGCCCTAGTTGCAAGTATTGAATACCATCTTAAGAGGAGGGACCAACATAGATCCATCTTAATACTGGATCTATCAAGCATCAAGAGGAATCCAATTTCTTGAGGTGTAAATTTGGTTTTAATTTTTTATTTCATGAACTGACATTAATTTTTTTAATTACTTTTTTATTTTTGGTAACATAACACTACATTACGTGACAACATCTCCCCCATATTGGGCTGTAGAGCACCCTGCTTCTCTCGGTGCAATAAGACAACATCACCTCATTTGTAAAACATGGATAAGGCCCAAGGGTTCAAACTATGAGATCTTTTCTTTTTCTCTTAGTATATTGGAGTACTTGAGTTATGTGCACCTCTCTTGGGATGTCTATTTTTGCTTGAAGGATTGAATGGAATGTCTTCCAGGGTTTGATTTTGCACATGACAAGTTGATGCTAAGACTAATTGCAATAACTCATGCTCAAGGGTGACCTAAGTCGCACTTTCTTACTCATTCTTGATTAATGTTTGTAAGTTTCTCTCCTAACCCTAGTTTAACGCTGCTCTTGAAGTGCTTTTGGACTGAGGTAGGGTTTCTTTGCTAATATTTTGTCAACTTGCTTGAGGAGATCATCCTACAAAGGAGTTCTTCGTTGTTTAATCGAGCCTTGGACTTCTCTATTTGCCCTAAATAGGGCTTCGCTACCTAACCCTTGAGGTTGCTAGTTTAGCCCTAGTTGCAAGTATTGAATACCAACTTAAGAGGAGGGACGTTAGCCTTGATCTCTCATAGACCTAGGGTTTGAGATAAGGTCTATTGCCCTATCCTAACAAACTCTCTATCTTTCTTTATCAAATTTTTCCATGATTTATTTTATGCAAAAAATACATAAAAATAGTATATTGACGTAAAAACCCTAAAAATCTAAATAAATTCGAAAATCCAAAAATATATGTGATTTTGTATTTCTGATCCACCCAACAAATTCCCCCTAGGGATATGTGGAATTAATTACTTGTTGTTTAGTATTTTTGGTTCATCCGACTTGCCCTAGTGTGGAGATCTTCTAACCTTAGGGAGCGCACCTTTCTGAGGACTTGCCTTGGGAAACATGAATTGTCTTGGGATTTGTGATAATGTCTTGAGAATTGTGATAAAGAGGAAACTCCATTATCGTATGATTATTGTGTCTTGTTCAATATTGTTTGACTCCGATAAGGCACTGATCATAGCCATTGGGGCTTGGCATAATGTATTTGTGGTTTGTTGGTGGTTGCAGGTATCTTTTATCGATTAGGGTCTCCCCCCGGGTTCTAGAGTTACCCAAAGTGTTGAGAGGTTAGACTATGGTGACATTGAGTTTAACACCTCCCAAGCTTATCGTCATTAGACTGGGTCTACATAGCCTTGCTTTGCAAAGGGGTGCTAGTTCAAGCAGTAACATTGTGCATTCTTTACCTGAAACCTTTTGCCTGAACATACTCAGTGTTACATGGTACCAGTACCAATGCACCTTCAGATGTTTGTCGAAGGAGAGGGGTCATTCTTTTTTCTTCAAGACCATGATGGGGTGTTACCGATACTTTCTGAGAGGTGGTTATGGCCAGACCCTTTGGTCCTTCCTTTAAGAGTACTATGGCTTAGTGGTATTGCTGACTACCTCATTCTAGGGCTTGTAGCCCTGAGGTTGGTATCTGAAGCTCCTAGGAGTGGGTCACTGGTTCACATGACCCCCTGCTTGTTTTCTACACCGGTGACAGTTTTCCAGCTCTGAGGCTCTTGCCTCCCTTTCCGGTCACCTTATGCACCCATCCTGGTCCCTTTCCTGCAGAGCGCCCTCCTTCCTTGGTCTAGTTTCCTTGTGACGTTACCTTTGGTCACCAAGCCCACAGGTTATTTGAGGGGGGGCATTGAGGGATTTTCAGCATTATTGGGGTTAGATGGGGCATGACAATACCCCCTGCTCACTCCACCTTTCGGAGTGAAGCTTTAAGCTCAGTTTCAGTCATTTTTAGCACTTTTTTGGCACCTATGGGGAAAATACTCCAAGTAACCTACTTTAAGCCTACTATAGGCCATCTTTAAATTATTTTATATTATTTCATGTTATATTTTTACATTGACATTTATTTGGCCTATAGGCCTAGTTATTTTTGTAAAGTGAGTTGAGAAACATATAAATATAACTCCTCGTTTCATTTGTAAATCATAACTCATGGGACAAAATTCATAATGTTACTTTTTTACCCTAGATAGCTCTTGTGGAGTGATGTTCACCTCTTGAAGTAGTATTTTCTTGCTCTTATGGATGAAGTTGGATCTTGTCTTTGGTTTGCTCATGCTTGGTGGATGCTAGAATTGTTGGAAGAACACATGCTCAAGTAAGTCTAGTCTTTTTAGCCTTGCTTAGTGAAAGGTAGGTAAATTTAATTGTTTCTTAAATGATTGAATGGTGGCCTTAGGCGACATTTTCTCTAAATAGGGCCTTTAACTACCTTCTATCCTCTTTGTATGGTGGAAAATGCTCCCTTAAGGAGGTTTTCCCAAGTTTAGCCTTGGATCTCAAATTTTTCCCTAGATTAGGCTCTTATAACGAACCCTAGAGGTTGTTATAAGAAGCCCTAATTTAGTAGACAATGAGAGATTACTCCAAGAGAAAGGCTAGTCACCTTCCTCTACGACTAAGGTTAAGGGTCTCATCCATAAAAACCCTAGTTATCAATCTTTTACCAAAATTTCTTGTATGTGCATGTGTAATATTGCATTTCATGGTAGAATTAGGGTTAGAATTAGATCTGCAATTTGATGTCTGAAACCCTAAAAATAAAAATAAAAAACAATTTTTGGCCTCCATAAAATTTTGGCCCTCCCTCCTACAAATTTGGCCCGCCTTCTTTATCCCTAAAAACCAAAAAAAGTATAAAATCATAAAAAAAGCCCTAAAAACAGTCCTAACCCTAACTGCTGCCCTAAACAGACATGAAACTTCCCCTACTTTATGGCCTCCCTCTTCCTCTCCTTATCCAACCCTCGGCCTCCCTTTTTGCAGCCCACAACAGGCTGTAACAGCCCTCCTAACAACCTCCTAGCAGCCTCTTGTAGCCTACTTTTAATAAATTGCAGACTGTCCCACCATTTGACAGCCTTCAAAACCTGTAACACAGTCAACATAAAACATTGAAAAGAGGTCAGCAAAGGTTAAATTTATTACTGCTTAATCAAGGACTGATTTCAACTCTGTTTACATGTTATTGATTACACATATCAGACTTTGATTAATTGTTTGTAACTTTGTACTGCTAGAAGAGTGCTCTAAATTGAAGTTGTTTGGTACATATTAAGTGCATGAAATCATTGTTCAAACACATCTTCTTTGGCTTGATAAATGCTGCTATAACCACTGTCATAAAGGGATTGTCTACTGCTGTCATTACAGTACTTACACTCTTGTTTTTTATTGGATGGTGAATAATTATATTTTTTGAATATCTATTGCTGTCATAAAACTATTATTGGAACTATCATTGAATGTCCATGTGTACATTGCATCTATCAATGCTGTATGAATGATCATTTACTATTGACATTGACACATTGGTTTACATTTACGACATTGTTGCTTACATAGTATGTCTTCTTCATTCTGACGTTGATTCATTAAAGGCACCGGTGACTAATATCTTTGTGTAGAAGACAGTCTTTTTGTCCAAGTGTCTTGCAGAAGGGCTCTCCCCTTGGAGGTTACGACACTCCTAAGAAGTTGGAGGTGTGGCTGAGGTGACAGTGGTCACACTCTCCTTACATTTGTCTATCGGACACTAGCCCTGCTAGTTTGTCCGATAACACTCAGCATCTCAACTCCATCAGCATATATGCCTAGGGCAGATTTTGCGTTAACAGGTCCTCACTGCATTCTATGGGTCAACAGCTTTCCAACAGTGGTTTGTTTCCATCAAATAAAGTTTGTATGCAAAATTTATGCCCCCAAAAAGGCAACATTCCAATTATTCCCTATAAGTCCAAGTGGTATCCAAGTCAGCTCACCATGATTTAACCATTTGCAGTTAGTAACGTATGGGAATCCAATAGAGACTACTAGAAGCATCGTGAAGATTCCAAGAGGCTTCCAAAACCATAAACCTAACACTAACTCTAGCTATCAAAAACCTAAGAATAGGTAAAAGGGTTCATTGATTTTAGCTGCTTTTGTTGTTCCATAGTATGAGCAGTGTCTGAGGAGGAGATACTAGCAGAGCAGACGGATAGAAGCAATCTGCAGAGCACTGTAGACCATAGTGTGTTAAAACTTTGCAGCAAGCTTGAACCTCTTTGTAATCTGCATTATAATCTCCATTTTATAGAAGACAAAAGGCACAGTCCTTCATTTCTTGTTGGGTTTCCCAAGGTAAATATTGTGTTCCATTATGCGTCTTTCCTATTGTAGTCTTGTTCTTATGTCACAGTAGTTAAAGAATCCAAATGTTGTGCTTTTATTTCTATTAAATTACTGAAAATACAAAAAGATTAGTAGCCTAGTTGGGCATAGGTTTATTGCAGTAGCAACTAGTTTAAGATCTGTTTTGGTGAGCTGACCATTGGAATATCCAAGACAGTTTACAGATCAATAACATGTGAGTTACTCGCCAGTATGACTCACTTCTCGCAAGCTTGAATCACCAACAAAGAGTCAACTTGGGATCAAGTTAACTCAGCTCAGCAGTAGGACCGAGCGGAGTTTGATTGAGGAGTACTTGGAAGACTTGATGACATTTTCAACTTTGGTTTAGGGAAAGCCCCTCTCTCCCACCTTGGTGCATGATTGGAGCTCTCATTAGTCATTTTGCTGCAATGTTGAATCAGCTTAGTGCAAATCTCTCCCATTCTCATTAGATCTCTTGCATCTTGTGGGCTTCTTTGCTTCCAATCCTCTTGGAGCCACACGGTCTTGATCAAGAGCTTCTTTCAATCTACCCTAAAGGAGGATTCTAGTGTCTTACAAGCTATGAGATCTCTCTTTCCCACTGATCACATTGGGACATTTTTTTTACCTGTTAATTTTATGTATTTTATGCTTGATTGTTTGCCTCCTAAGATTAGATTTCATTTTGATAGACAGGGCAATCCTCTTACAGTGCTTATAAAGGAATGATGTATTAAAATGATACCAATGATATGCTACTCTTCAGCTGTATAAAAATAACAACTCTGTTTTATTTGACTGTCAATGAACAACTGAGGGTTACCTGCATCCTCTGCATACCACGATCACAAGGTTCGAATAAAGACTTCAACGCTAATGGAAACTACTTACAGATTTCAGCCTAGGAATTACTGACACAGAAACAAGGAAATTTAGATCTCTATCTACAGAACACGATCTATTCTTTCTCCAAGTAGTCGCTACAGGTTCAAAACTCACCCAATACACCCACAATCAAGCTTGAATCGCAGCTTCGACCCCACTCACAATCTCTGTGTCGCTTATTGGTGGATAAATGAACTTGTGGAGTTTACAATTTGAAGCCTATGCATGTCAGGTCCACAAATTGGGTTTTGAGTTTGTCTTTTTTGCTAACTCTGCCCTTCACGATGGCAATCACAAGAATTTGGCATCCGGTTCAATTTGAGAAAAGCTTCATACTGTTACTTACAGGCCTTCATTTTTCTACTCACCCTTTGTTCGCAAACATCAAAATCGTTATGCCAACACTAAGTTGTGGGGGAGCGCCCCCCCCCCCTCAACGCTTCACTCCCGAAGCGCACTCCCAGAACGGGGGAGCGCCCCCCCCTCAATGCTTCACTCCCGAAACGCACTCCCATAGGAAGCGATCAAGAAGCGCGCTTCCTGATTGCTCCCTTTTGGGAGCATTTTTTGGGAGCGTGTTCCCTGGGAAAAAAAACGCTCCCTGCCAAAACAAGGAGCTTCGCTCCCTCAACACTCCCAGGTCGCTCCCACTTAGCTCCCGCCATTTAGAGGCACTTCTTTTTTCTCTCTTGCTTGTGTGAACCAAGACAAGGATTCAATCATTGGTCTATGCATGACTAGGGTTCCTTTAGTTGATTAAAACACGCACTCACTTCATTTTCTCTCATTCTATTTATCATTTCACTCATGTTATTCCTCTTTTCTAGGGTTTTGAGTGGGATGTTAGATAGTGTTAATAAGCAAATTTGTGAGAGCTTGGAAGGTAGATTGAAGGTTGTTGTTTGTGAGATCTTGGAAGGGAGATTGAAGGCTTCCATAGTTACATTCAATCATTGTTGGAGAGCTAAAGAGGTAGGCTCTTAAACCCACTCTTTGTTAGTTTTTTTTTAAATTCCAATATGTTGAATCTTGAGTTTTCTATTCTACTCTTTCCCATTTCTCCTTCTCCATTATTCTATTGGAGGTAGCAAGTTATTCTCATCTTGGGTCAAGAAGCGTGATGGCTATGTGGTTTTTCCTTTTGGTTCCATTTTTTATTGTGATTGTGCTGTTGGGAAGCTGAAATACCAATATTGAGGAGAAAGAAGTAAGCGGTGGCACATACTGTTGAGAGGAGGAAGAAATGGAAGGGGATGATAATGAGGCTAACAATGATGATGGGCAAAAACACAAAGAGACTTTAACACCCTTGTGGAAGTATGTGACAAGGCTTGGGTGAGGGAAAGAGGGTGGAACCACAAACAAAGTTTATATGTCCCCATTGTAATAAAACTTACACAAGTTCGTATACCCATGTGAGAAAACATCTATATGGCATTACGCCATGGGATGATGGTAAGACTATAGGAGTCAAAACATGTGACCATGTGCCAGTGAAAGAAGAAACAAATACAAGAAGAGGAGGTTGTGCAAAACAAATCCAAAAAATCAAGGGTTGAATCTAAGACTTCAAGCTCACATAGAATGTATGGTGGTCAATCCCCATCCCCCCATGGTAGTGGATTCTCACCTATGCTTAAAACAATATTAGATTCCCTTAACGAAAGTTGCAAGGATGACGTGGATGCAAAACTTTTCAAGTTTCTCTATGCATGCGGTGTAACATTCAATGCTCTCCATTCACCCTATTGGCATGAAATGGTACAAACCATCAATAGTACCCCTAAAGGATACAAGAGCCTCAAGTATGACAAAGCTAAAACCATGGGCTTAACAAGGAAAGAGCCAAAAATCCATAATGGTCTAGGACATTTTACAAATGATTGGACTAAATATGGAGTACTAATATCCATTCACATTGTATTTGGTGCTTGGACAAATGTAGTGGCAGGCCATTGATAAATATTCTTGGTGTGTTTGCTAGTGGTGCGGTCTTCCTTTTAGCCCATGACTACTATGTTACAAGACTAGTATTAATATTGCAGAACCTTTAATTGAAACCATTCAAGAGATTGGGTTGAACAATGTCATTCAAGTCATCGCTGATAACGCTACTAATTGTAAGGTAGCAAGAGCAATCATTGAGGATATTTACCCTAACATATTTTCATCAGGGTGTTTTCACACACTGAACCTTGATGCGTGATATTATTAAGATGAAGGACCCTAGTTAGAAATAGAATGGTGCATTGTACAAGAGGGAAGAAAATGATAAAATTTATTACCAATCATAGCATGGCCCACCACTTTTTTCGCAATCACTCTAGGTTGAAGCTACTTAAGATTGCAAAGACCATATTCGCTAGCTACTACCTCACCTTCATCCTTTTGAAGTAAATGAGTCATTGGCTAGTACAGTCTCAAGTGATTCATGGCAGGGTTTGAAAGACAACGTTGCATCGGCATTTGCTTGACATGAATTTCAAGAGCTGGAGGACACTATTCTTGATGGTTAGTTTTGGGCACAAGTTAGGTTTGTTCTTGATGGTCAATTTGAAGTTTGAACCTGCCTTTGAAGTTTGAATTGTTGATTAAAGATTACAATTCTCTGGTAATGAATATACTGCTCTATTTGATTGTGGTTGATGTTATTTGTTAGAGTTTGTTGATGGCAAATGATGACAATGTTATAAGTTATAGCTGCTTGATTATTGATGGTATATGTGTACTAAATGGTTGATGATTTAATAATCATAATTAATCCAATAGTTAGATCTATGTTTTCATGTTTTCTACAACTAATTTGGCATCCTGCATGTTTTTTTATATATATGTATCAAATATATTAAAATATGTATTATATAAAAAACGCTCCCAAAACGGAAGCTTTTGAAAATTTCGCTTTGCGCTCCCGCTCCCACTCCCAACAGCATAGTGCCAACATCTATGCTTCTACAGGATGAATAGAAGTGATCGGGTCCTCATGCACAGTGTAGGCAACTACTGTATGCAAACGCAATCATTAACGATGAATCTGAATGACAGCAAATTAGGAATAGACCATAGACTAAACATTCTTGGAGGAAGAAGATTAAAAAACGAGTAAAGTCTGCAAATAAGATGGATCTTCATTATAAACTCTTTCTCTATTACACACACAGCTATTACAACTTCAATCACACACTCTTCTGCGCTTCCAGTCCTCTGCCCCACACAAGCTCAGACTGTAGCAGGGTTAAAAATGATAAAGGGAGATAATTCGAATCCCCAAAGGATAGATTTGTATCCTCCAAAGTTAACAAAAATTTCAACAACTCAAACCTGTCCCTAATATTACTCAAGTATATGCTAAAACTAGCAACTTCAATACATTACATGGCAGTTAAAAAAATTACCCCCTAGAAACCTCTAGAACTAGTACAAACTTAGAAACACGAAATTTGTACAAGATGCTCCTGCATCACATTTCAACATTACTTCCATATTGTGGAGAAAGGGAAACTTTGCCTTCCTTTTGCAGAAGGGGACTAAGCTAATCTCAGGTATGCCTGGAGGCCTTTTCTATTAGTTTATTTCCTGGTTTTATTGCCTACTGTCTGGTCTTTTCCATCTCAGATCTGGTTTTAATATTTTTGGATGACGTAGTAGGGTACTAATGCTTGCCTAGGAATAACTCAATCAACCTTTAGGGAATCTGTAGACCTTTGTGTTCTCAGCTTTACGTCACACCTAGGAATAAGGGGAAATAAACCTTCTCTCTTTCTCTATCTTGCTTATTTGGGGTTGGGATCAAAAGGAAAACCATCCACTTTCATTACATTCTCTCTTTTATAAGCTTTTCTAGTTTAGTCTATGCTAGTTTAGGCACCGAATGAGAAAACAGGATGATAAACCTTGCATTTAAATTTATTTTTTTTCTCTGTTTCATTTACTTATGCGACGAGACTTTGGCTTAGATTAGATTTATCAGATTTCTCCCTTAATAATCAACTCATACATCGTTAATTCTGCTTTAGTTCAGTTCACAATAAATAAATGCTTAATCAAACAATCTTTAGATTGTCTTTTCTCTTCCTTCACCTCTTCCTATTCTTCGCTCTTAGACTCTTTTCACGTTCTTGTGCATTTTGGAAAGTTTGAACACCTAGGGAAGTTTTTTCAGTTTTGGGGCATTTCCATGGGCAGTGTTTGGCAGTTCAGACTGGTAGTAGGGTAGAAATCTTGGTTACTGCAGTGAATATTTCTCAGAAAATTTTAAGCATCTACTAGGACATCTTTTATGAACCACCAATATTAGCGTACCAAATTTAAAAGATAGATTAAGACTATGATACAATCAGGTAAAATAGGTTATCTCTTAGTACTCATCTTACAATTATCTAAGGAAACCTTGTACATTCAAAATTAGGGATTTGGAAATAGAGACATGGTATATAGATTTGTGGAAAAGAAAGAGAGAAATGCTACAATTTTAATTTATTTAAATTAAAATATGTACAAGTGAATAATGAGCCCAATTCTTTGCAGCTAACTATTATGGCTGATTGAGATTATTAAATGGTGTTTATGGTTTTCAGTTCTGTATTAGATTATGGTTTTAGAGATTGCTCGAAAATTGAAATGAATGGAAACCAGTAGTCTGTCCCTGTTGACCAGGTGGGATGCAATGTGCATATTGGCCCATAAAATTGTTTATCTTACTTAATCCATTCAAATCTAACATTTAGTTAGAAATAAACAAATAATTATGTATTTCTGCACTCCTCATTGCACTAGACTTGCTGGATCTTCTGCCTCTTGGAGTACCTAATTCCAACATACAGACTGCATGAGAAGTTCTCTCCTCAACTTGGACACTGATTTTACTTTTGATGCAATTATTTTACAAAGTAGCCATTAGAATGTTATTATAAATTGGAATGGATTGCTTTGCAATTTTTTTCTTCTATTGGAGCACTTTGTGTATGAGTTCTAATTCCTGTAAGCATATTCTATGGTGCATTCCCCCATTGCTAATTCAACCATCTAATATTTTCATCACATTTATAAAAGTTGCAGTGTACCAATTCGAGCAATCTGATACCATTTGAATAGTACGGTAGCAGCCTATCATTGTCTGTTTTTTTAACATCAGTGACAGATAGTAGAAATAGTAGGAAAACATCTTTGATGTCTGTTGCTATTGGAATTCTGTACATGCTTGATCAACATCAAGTTGTGCTGTAGTTGGAGCAGAGCTATGGAATTAGTGGTGGTGCATGTATTATGGTTCATCTTAGAAGTTAGAAGTTGTCACTAATGCATTAAGAATGAATCTACCTATTGCCAGCCCCTAATTCTCATCCACAAGAACGGCCACAGTGACAGCTATGCCTGCATAGTGAATTCTGCATAAGTTATGGGCCATGGCAGTCCAGTTTAATCAGATTCAACAACACAGTTTAACTTTTTTTATGTTATTAGTAAATTTTGTTTTTGATTGATCTGTGGGTAGTTACCCAATAAAACACCAAACCTACACTCACTTTAAGATGGGGAAAGAAAGACCCAGCACAACTGTTTCCATTATGATCAAGTATTAGGAATGCCTTTATTGGAATAGTCCCCAGCACAATTGTTTCTGTTATGATTGATCAAGTATAAGCAATTTCTTCGCTGGAATAATCCACAGTACAATTGTTTCCTGTTATGATTGATCAAAATTAACATTTACTGAAGCTTCCTGGAAGTGCCCATCCTGATTTGATCTCGTCCCCACTGTTTAATACAAGTATCAGGAATGCAGCCAGTCATCCAGATGCTTGGCTGCTGCAACAATACAAGAAAGGCAGGAACACTAGGCTCCAGGTACTTTGGGAAAATACTAAGGAAAACGAGGAAATTAAACATAGAATTTAACAGAATTTAACCCAAATCAGTTACCTCTACATGCCCATGTCCCTGATTTTAATTTTCCATTATTTTCTCCTCTAAAATGCTCTTGGGGGTGATTATGAATGTAAAAACTGTTAAATGTTATTGACCATGGTAGTCAGATCTGCACTGAAATTAAATCTTTAACCTAACTTACATACGAATATTGTTGATGTTCTCCATGGTTCCAGCATCAGGCAAACATTTTGCAGATCATTCTCCCAGATGGGTTCACAACCCAGGTAGAGAATAGCCCCACCGTAGCCCTTGACTATGTGTCTTGAGGCTCGGATGCTTAGCCTTGTCCAATCATGTGGATTGGAGTGGTAGTAGGCTAGAGGTCACATTGCGTACTCTATGTGGGAGTGCTCTGTAGCGGGAGTGATCTATTCTTATAGAGTGAGATGACTTGTCTATGTTACAAGGAGATCTTATCTCTTTGTATATTAGACAAAGTCTAATCTAATGTTGAATTTGACAACTGGCTCTAACAAGTGTCCGGAACTTCTTAGAGTATGGTCAAATCAACCTTAGAGCTATAGTGAAGAATTTGATCCGCATGTGATGAGACATCAACAAGGAGAACCTTTCTATGATGAAGAAATAACCAAGGAGTCAAGACAATCCATTGAAAAAGTCCCAGAGAAAGTGGAAGGCAAGAAAGAGCACAACAACCCCAGTAAAAGGGGTAAATCGACCCTAGAAGACAAAAGCACAAGTCAGCCTCAAGAGTGAAAATCAAGTCAACTGAAGAATATAAATAGAAGTGTTCTCACACTTCATTTGCCAAATTCAAGCAAGCTCATATCTCTCAATTGGTGCGCACTTCTACAAGTTCACTACTCTTGCTAGGGTTTCATGCGAAGAAGGGTACACTCTTGTGCTAGGGCTTAATCTTCATGATTGGTATTGTTCTTGTATTGGATTAATTTCTTTTGAGAAAAGTTTGCTGGGTTTTTCTCCCGTTTGGGTTTCCCAGGATGGTTTTTGTGTCTCTTGTGCATGGTTATCTTTCAGTGATCCTTGTTTTTCGCTGCAAATGAATGATGTTATAATTGTGGGATGAAATGAATGATGGATTAAAAGTTGAAAGAGATGGAAATTATACTGCTAAGTTAAAATTCAGCAAATACTGCTACACATACTGCTGGAAATCATTAAAGCAACACACAGTTAACACACTCAGAAAATCTGCATTTGAAATCTGCAACTTTGTTTATTCCTGACTTAGAAAAACATTAAACTTCTACACTCAAAATCATAATAGTCACACCCCTTCAATGATCCCCCCTCTATCTCTTGATCATGTCATTGCTTTTTTGCATGCATGGCAGATCTTGGCGGATTAATGCGTTTAAGCTCTTTTGCATGGTTAGATTTGTAGCTACAGGGTTAGTTTATTGACCATGATTAAACATGCCATGTTTCTTCCCTGTTTAATTGTTTTTCCTACTACTCATTGCATGAAAGAAACAAAATTAACAATTGGGAATATTTAAAACAAAAGACTAGGACAATCTTATTACATGAATAGCTCTGTCAATAAATATAAACCTTATTGCAACCCAAAATATTGATATAACCACTGATTTAATCAAGGACCACCAATCTCAAAAATCAAATAAGAATGACTCCAGGGGTTATTTCTTATGAACTCGTGTGCAAGTAAAAACTTTGGATTAAGCAGTCATCCTAGTCGAATATCAGAGTTGGACTTTGAAGTTGAGAACCATGTACTATTAGTCTATTTGGTTTTGTTCACCACAAATTTCCCAGTACACATCTCTCTTTATTATTATACTTGTCACTATGGACTAAACAATATTTTCATACAAGATGAAAAACAAAGTATCAATCTATAAAAACAGTTAATATAAAAGTTTGTAACTCATATTTTGGGAAAAGAAAAAAGGTATATTTTATTTATCAAAATAATAGAACTAGAAGTTTAATTGTACAAACACGGTCCATACAAAAAAACACAAACCAAAAGCAATATTCTGGGATTGGGCTGTTGATGGCAACTATTATTATAATAAAAAGCCTCAAAGTCCAATTTTTTTGTTTCTAATCTCCAGTTAAAACTCTCGAGCAAGTCATTCTGATCTTACAACTTTGAATTTGTGGCACTGATTTACTCTGACTTCACTTTGCATTATTTTAAGTCGATTATGCTATGCAATTATCTACCTTTTGGATCAAGTCCAGAAGATTGGTTAATTGATGTTTCTGTAACATACAATATCTCTGAGCTCTTCGAATAAAAGGGCAAAGAAAGAAGAAATGAGATAAACAGGCTGACCTGGAAGAATACAGCCTCCCCATGATTGCACACAGCACATCGCACAGTTTTAGTGCGCGGAAGTGTGGGATCTGAAGCCACATCTTGTAAAATCTGCGTGCGCTCACCGGCCGCATGATGAATCTCGTTTCTGTACACACAATTGTTTTCTGCAATCTCCTGCACAAAATTCCAACACCATCAGCAGGCCTTGCTTAGTTGGTAAAAGGTGGGTCTTTCATTCCACAAAGGTTTAAATCCCCTAAATTTGGAGGAATAGATAACCCCCCCACAGCACTCCAATGAGATATTTACAGACTCTTGTAAGCTGGCTAATTTATTACACAATAACACCCCAGAGGCAGGTTTGCTAACTGGAGAGGCAGGTTTCATGAAGAAGCATATTATCCAAAAATATCAATACTAAAATTTAAGTCAATGTAAAACCTCTAAATTATGGGTCGCCTACACCATAACCTAAAGTGAGTTTATGGGTAATCACTGACCTGATGGTCGCAGTTACGGCAGGCATACAAGAGAATCTTCTGCTCTCTGTCTTCCTTTGGATACAGTATGTTATTGCTGCACAAATACAGTCAGAGATTGTAAATATGAAAGAAAATACTTCGGCTTATTATTACATTTCAACATACAAATATATATTGCACGCTGATCCCAGCTGCTGCATGCATTATATGCCTGGTTTAAACCAAATTAAAGTACTATGAAAGTGAACGAGTAAAGCGAATACCATTCTCTGCAAAACTTCATGGTACTCATGGTTGCTACTTGTGGATCTCTGTGAAAACCTCTGCAACGTTGTTATGATGGCCTACTATTCTTCCTCCCTGCCTTGCTGCGCTGAAGTGGTGAGTACAGTAGAACCTCAAAGTGTGTACTTATAAGTGGTGAGTGCCGTAGAACCTCAAAGTGTATAGTTAAAGACTGAAGCCAGCTATCTAATTTGCAATTGGTTAATTTGGAGGCACCGGACTCTTTATCTTATTAAAAGGCTAGTGGAAATAGAGATGAGATTAGCTACAAAATTTACCCCAAGCGTAACCTAGGACCTACCTTATTTTAGTTAAGTTCCTTAGCTAACAGATATATAGTCAGCTGGTAGGGGCCTATAAAAAAAGGACAAGGGAATGATAGATTTCACGCCACGGAATGATTCGAGGAAATAAAAAGGTTTCCGATACCGACATCAGCCCTCGCTGAAGCAATTGTAGCAGCTCCGGCACCTATTGATTTTGCACCTTCCAGCGAATTCTTTCTTTAAGTCATATGGTAGTCTGTATATAAAGCTAGCTGTGGGAGAAGCTCTTCGTATGTTTGTTTTTAATATATATATATAATGTTTTAACGATGACCATAAACCATCATAAAAGTATTTGATTCCAATAATCATTTCATTCATGCCATCATAATTTTATAGATGGTGAATGTCATTAGGGTGTAGGGTATAACAGGGTGTGGGGAGGGATGTTAATAGCGGTGCAGTTGTTTTATTCATTTTGTGTAATTTAATTTTTCATGTTTTTGAGTGTTTTTTTCTTCAAATTGTTATCATATATACTTTGGTGTGTTTTTTATTTAATCATATTGGTTTTTAGGTGTGATGAATTCGAAATGATACCACATGAACTACAAAGTGCCAAGTTGTCTAGCACTAGTGTATTTTAGTGTATTTTTGCTTGGGACCAATTGGTGAACATTGATGTGACTTAAAATGAGATTTCAAATTTCAAATATTCATTTTATTTCAAAATGTAGAAGAAATTTTTTTAAATAAATGATTTTGAAAACATGAAAATATTGGCAATGACTTGTACATAAAGTACTTTTATGAACCACTTATGGTAGCTAGTTTTTCCACTCCTATCTCCACTACTGGTTACCCGTTCACCTACTTACATCTATCCCCTAGTTCGATTGGTGTTTCGCTTGAAAATGAGATGATATGTTGTAATAGAGGTCACGAGTTCAAATCACCCCGACTTACCTGTGTCTCATGCTTGCGGGTTGTGTGGGTGCACCTAGGGGCATAGTGGTAGCGGACGGGATTGGACCCCTAGACCCCATGTCACGCGATTATCAACCCCATCCCAATTGTCAATTCTCCTTATACCAAAAAAAAAAAAAAACTATAGATAGTGATTATTTTATGAAATGATATGATGTTGTAATGGTATTTCATGACATGTGATAGATGGATTAATAATATTTGATGAAAATATAACTAGCATTTGCCCCAGGAGGCGCAAAAGTGAACGTCGCTAGGAAAAGAGTAGATTTTGTAACAATGTCGACCTCCTCCACCTCCTCCAACCTCTCGAACCGCGAATTGGAATTTCGGTGACAATTTAGTGGAGTTTGTTTGAAGTCTCGGACAGTGGAGTTAAATTGGCGGATATTGGTTGGCAAGAAAGCAATTGAAATGCCCTTCGAAACATGGTTTTCATCCCATGTGCATGCAGTGAGGAAGCCATGAATGAGGAACAAGAACTGGTTGAGAGCCGAGACAACGAGGCCGTGTTTGATGTGGTGAGAGAGCTCTATAAGCTTCTCAGCACAAGGCATTTGCCCACAATCCAGGAATGGCTGCAAGTTATCATGAAGGTTGATTTGCCTGATAATAATAAGGCTTCCGAATCTATGCTGAAAGAGGTCATTGATCTTCGGAATATGTTACCGTCTACAAGGGCTAAATGCGAAGGTCTTGGGTGCAAATCAACTACAGAGGAATGTGGGAGGAAGGAGTGATAGAAGCTCTTCACCTCAATGAAAAACTTGCATTTGGCTTGGTAGACAACAAGGCTCCTGAGATTCAAGAGAATATATTTTCATCTATAAGTATTTTGTTTATGTTTAACTTGTCTATAGGACCTCTTCTCTCAGAATCAAAATTATAATAAAAATTATAGGTGTTTTAATAGTTTGTTTCTGTGATTGAATAGCTCAGTTATGAAATTTCCTAGCTCGTTTTAATTTATCAAAAGTTAAATAAAAAATATCGGGCTTTCAAGGGGAGTGCTCCAAGGCTAAGACTGCGTCGTTGAATCAAAAGACTGCGCCATTGAATCAAAAGCTTTTACATGAAGCTCCAATCTTGCCATGGGGCTCTTATCTAGATACTTGGGGGTCAAGTAGTGCTACTCCTGCAAATCAAAGGGGTTTGGAAGTTGAGAGCCATTGGGACTTAGATGTTGTCATTCCTCCGGAAAGGGATGTAGAATTCAATGTGTGTGCAACATACTATAAAGATCAGCCACCAGAAATTCAGCCATGTAATGCACCTCTCGGAAATGGTGGACTATGCCAGAGGCGGGATCTACGAGTATGCCCATTTCATGGGCCTATCAAACCTCGAGATTCTCATGGAAACCCAATTGAGGAGAAATCTGACTCTGGTGTTGCATTTGAGCAAACGGATACTTTGAGAAAAGAAGAAAACAATGGTCAAAGAACAAGCACTGCATCGGCATGTCAAACAGAAGATGCAGATCTCCTTTCTTCTCAATTGAAGAGTGTTTCTTCTGAGGAGCAAACTGTCCGACTGATTGCAGCTCAGGCAATTGAGAACGTGAGGAGTAGAGATGAAGAAATTAAAAAGCGGAAGCAGGCAGATAGCAGTGCATTCGAAGAACTACCGAAGAAATACTCTGATATAATGTTATTATTTTCCTCTTCCCCTAAACTTGAAAAAAATGACCTGGGTGCCGAATGGTAGCGGATCAACCCTGTTGGTCCCTGAAAATTGTTGCAGGAGCCTCTTTCTGTTAATGCCATAAATCCATCTGCTTGGGAAACATTGCAAACGGAGGGCTTATAATCGAGGTCCATAAAATCTACATTATTTGTAGATTTTATAATCGAAGCCTGAGCACGACAAATAATTATATATTTTTTATTCAATAATTTATAAAATTGATAAATTTGAATGGAAATTAGTTATATGATTTTTTATTTCTCCATGGTTAATATTAACCATATGATCACATTGTCTTCGTAGTAAATGTCTCCATAGCTCTAACAAAAAACCAGAAATTGTCTTCGTAGTAAATGAAAATAAATCCTAATGATCAATGATTTAAGCTTTACGAGTTCATGATTATGCATCGGGAGAGAGCAGGGAGGAGGTCGGCGGAGGTCAGAGGTCGAGGAGGTTCGAGGTCGGAGGAGGTCAAGATCGAGGAGGGTCGAGGAGTTCGGAGAGGTCAAGGAGGTCGAGGTCAAGGAGGTCGGCGAAGGTCAACTGATTATTGCGATAGCTCAGAATGTAGATTTGGTTGCCATCTTACTATATCATAATAAAGGTCCACGGAGTACTGTATCGGTCGACATTTTTTTTGTGTGCATGCAGCATGGTATTTCATATATAGTGTAGACATGTTATGATAATTTTTTGGTAGCCTATTTCATGGAGGTCTATCGCCTAGAAATTAGGAAAGTAAACCTTTTCCTGGTTAGAGGTGGAATAACAGTGTAGAGGTAAGCATTAGAACTCAAGATCGCTACATTTCTATTTTCAATTTTGATGAGGCGGAATAGCAGTGTAGAGGTAAGCCTTGTCGCATGCTCCAACCCCCGTATGCTCTTCAGCTTCACACACCCCTCTGCCCACAACTTCTCCAAAGATGTTAATGATTCCATACTTGGCAGCTCTTCTAACTCGGACAACCTAGTAACATTTAGGATTCTAAGCTTTGTCGCGTGCTCCAACCCCCGTATGCTCTTCAACTCCACACACCTATCTACCCATAACTCCTCAAAAGATGTCAATGTTTCCATAGTTGGCAGCTCTTCTAACTCAGACAACCCACTAACATCTACGATTCTAAGCATTGGCCACTGCACCAACCCCGGTATGCTCTTCAGCTTCAATACAAATGCATATTCGTAAAACTGACCCAAACATATCAACATCTGCAAATATTCCAGCAAAATATTCAGATGTTTCAATATTTCAACCATAGAGAGATATTTATTAATAAATTATGATTCTCATCCACTAAATCTATCAAATTTGTTTTGAGACATTGCGGAGCAACGCTAATAGAGACTAAATACAAACAAATTTCAATTTACCTGTAGGAGAAGACAAAATGTCGATTGAATCTGTCAAACGTGAAGGCGACCATTTATTGCGCACAAATGCAAGAATTTTTCAATGACTGTCGAGCACAAGCATGTATGATCATTTGTTGTGACCAACCAAATTTATGAAGAGGTCAAAGCCAAAAATGTTAATCAGAGAAGGATAGCTCCATGTATTAGAATGTCGATGGAATTTCAAGAACATCGATGCTTCATTACCACAATGACCCACATATTTTTTCAGTGTTTGTATTGGGATTCAAATCATGAGGGCATAAATGATTGATATGGCGTTGTATGCTCTAAACGTGGTTTTGTAATTCTCTAAACGGAGTTGCCTGTCGGCACATCCGTGGCCCAGAAGATCTCAAAATTTTCTACATGCAACAACTTGATGCTTCTTCTACTGTTACATGCAACAACTTGATGCTTCTTCTACTGTGAGCGATATTACCTCGACGAGTTTCCTTCGGCACAAACTCGCTTGTCGAAACCTGTCGGAACCTATCTGAACTTGTCTACGTCAGACAGGAGTCTACCAAGGCGGCCCGAACTAAATTCTACATGGAATTCCTGTCGAGATCACCAACATGTCAACTATCAAAGTCAAGCTCTCTAGTCTAGGGTTATCACTCGGGTTTTTATAAAAAATTGAAATTTCATATAAAACATAGTTATCATTAAAAAAATAACAATTATAATTACAATTTGTATTAATTAAACTTTTAATAATTTTAATTCTCTTTTCTACAGTGAGAATCCTTTCTTCGCTACTTTCCACTCATTTCACGTCGAGGCCAGTGGAGGAGAAGACAAAATGTCGGTTGAATCTGTCGAACGTGAAGCTGACCATTTATTAAAAGTCGACCATTTATTGCGCACAAATGCAAGAATTTTTCAATGACTGTCGAGCGCAAGCATGTATGATCATTTGTTGTGACCAACCAAATTTATGAAGAGGTTGAAGCCAAAAATGTTAATCAGAGAAGGATAGCTCCATGTATTAGAATGTCGATGGAATTTCAAGAACATCGATGCTTCATTACCATGATGACCCACATATTTTTTCAGTGTTTGTATTGGGATTCAAATCACGAGGGCATAAATGATTGATATGGTGTTGTATGCTCTAAACGTGGTTTTGTAATGCTCTAAACGGAGTCGCATGCCGGCACATCCGTGGCCCAGAAGATCTCAAAATTTTCTACATGCAACAACTTAATGCTTCTTCTACTATGAGCGATATTACCTCGACGAGTTTCCTTCGGCACAAACTCACCTGTCGGAACCTGTCTGAACTTGTCGACGTCAGACAGGAGTCTACCAAGGCGGAGAGTTTCCTTATTAAATTATTAAATGCGCAAACACCTAGTAGAGGGGAGAGCTCATCCCGGTACTTTTTATTCATGCAGGAAACTGATCGGACTCTGTAGGAAAATATGAGACTCTTTTCAAATTGAAATGAGTTATCCTGGAGTTACGTGAAGGGAAGAAGAAGGTTTGTCACAGGTGCTCCTGGCATTTCCCACCACGAAGCTCTGGCGGTACAGAGACCCCTCTACGAGAACCGAATTCTTCTTCTTAATTAACATGTTTTCAATTATGTTAGATCCAGATTGGAGCCCTAAGATATGATGATGTTGGTATTCTAGATTCAACAACATTTTTCTTCTTGGTATGTAATGAGAGTTACTCTGAGACAAAATATGGTATTTCTTCTTGCCATAAACATGATTTGTTTTCAATGCTTTGTGCAGATTGTAACAAAAATCATTAATAAAATACCTCATTAAAATTTTAAATCAACAGTCGAAAGTAGTTTCTTATTGATTTTGAACAAGTGACAACTATGCGTGCATATCAGACTTTATTTAAACATACAAATCCTTGCAAATGATGGGAAAAAACAACCTTATTGTTAAATTGCATGCATCATTTTGAGTTGTGTCAAATCATTTTTTTAAGATCGACCAGTCTAGCGTTAATATCCCGTCGACCAACTCAACAAAAATATAATACAAAATATGATGAAGAGTCTTATGGTCGACTTTTAAAAATGGTCGATAGAGTCTTTTGCACAAATGTTTTTTCGGAGCAGCAAATCTGTCGAACCTCGACATACCATGGAGTCGTCTTTTATTCTCTTGTCAAAGATTATATGTTGCAGTCATCTTAATTTATTACGGCTCCATGGTTTGTCGAGGTTCGACAGATTTGCAGATTTGTAAATAACTTGCCACGTGTTCAAACTTTAAGTTGCATTAAAAAAGTCATAAGTAGTCGATACATTATAATGGTTGATACTTGGTCGATGAGCTAAAAAGTAGTCGATGTAATTTGAATGTTAAAATTGGCAATTTCACAATTAGCATGGTCGGCTGATGTTTAGAAACGTAATAACGGGAAATTTTGGCAGAGAGCCTCTGGATGAAGGCGGTTTATAGCACAGGTCTAACCCAATTTGAGAGCCATCCGCTACAGGAATCTTAATTAAAGAAGCTATCATGAATCTTTGAATCTTACATCTCTCATAGTAACGAAAAGTAACAAAAAAATTACAAATTTACTCGACATATTCTTGTCTAAAGGGACTTTTACAAACAATACTCATATATAGGTCCTGCGTATCGCCACACTTGCAATCAGAGTTGAAGAGAATCAACCTACGAATCAGTATAAATTTCAAAAGATTACTTCTTTTTACTTCTATTTGCGGTATTAAAATGCATTTAGATCATTACAGTGTTAAAATGCTTTTTAAATATAGGAATCTGATAATTATTGATCAATCTTATTGGGATTCGACATCGCCATGTAAAATTGAGGTAAAGCAGAAAAACAGGTCAAAGCATAAATAAGATCGGCGTGCACAGCAAAACACGCGGCAGGATTCCATTGGATCCATAGACGAGGAATCTTTCTGAGGTGGAAGGTCATGCTTCTCCGTGGTGAAACGTCTTCAACGTAATTAAGTGAAGGTATCACTCATTATTATGTTGGTTAGAGATGATGATTATTAAGAAAAGCTTTCATACATTTTTTGTTTTGTTTTGATGAGTTAATAAGTTATGAATATTGATAGTATTACAATTATTTTGAAATTGAAATTTAATATGAGCATATACACACATTTTAAGAGTGTTTTCCATCCTCCACCCTCTTTTTTTTTCCCTGGAAAAAAAAGCGTAATTTCATTTCATCCTTAAGAGTACGAAATTACATTGATCAACTCACTCATATAGAGTGGTGTATAGAACTACTAAGTCTAGCTTCATGCTTAAAACTAAAATAAACATTGATGTTCTCAGTACGTGAGCATTAACATCTTATACATTGATATGCATAATCACTGTGTTCAAAACTGTTGAGTCTTTTTCAAAAATAAAGAGCCTGTGTTCCTAACTGTATAGTCTTTTTACAAAATAAAGAGTCTACCTGTACAGGATTTTAAGTGCTGAATAAACTGTGTAGTACAAAATATAAGCTTATAACCATCAATCTGTTCACAAGTGCAAGCTTCTATGTCAACAAAGAAGAGCAATTATGAGCTCGTCTCGTTCTTCATTCTATGAACGGTCTATGGAAAAACTCTCTGCCCACCCCATCTAAAAATTTAGTAATTTTCCATATTCAGACCCACAACAACAGCCCTTCCTTTGAGGCCTTGTCCGCCTCGGCATTATTTTCCTGATATGTGTGCCTGCAATTAAAAGTATCAAAAGTGTGAGAGGCATTCCGTATTTGTTCCAAAACTGCAGCAATCCTCCGGTTGTTGCATTGATAAGAGCCATTAACCCACTTGATCACATTCAAAGAGTCCCCAAATACAGAAATTTTATTGACTGATTGTTCCACAGCAAATGAGATAAGTAGTTTAAGACTGAGAATCTCAGCCCAGTTGTTGGTCCCCCTCCCAAATCCAAAAGACATCACATAGAAGTGAGCCGGTGACAAGTAAATGAGAGCCCCTCCCCCACAATGTTCATTCTGACAAGCCCCATCAAAGAATCCCCACGGCTGGGTACGATCTATTTCCACAGGTTGAATATTTCTAGTACTGGAAGCATGTCGGATCCGCTTGAGGGCTAAGAAGATCCCACAGCTGTTAATAGCCACTAAAGCCAGAAGTCCCATTTTTGTTGAGAACAGACATTTGTTCCAAGAGAGCCAAATACCCCAAATAACAATAGGAGGAAGAGCTTTATAGGCAGTAAAACCAGGATTGAGTGACCACCGTCTCCATGCCTCCTCAAGAGTGTTCCCATCCCACAGAAAAAGTACTTTTAAAATTCTAGAAACAATATTCCAAACCTCTGTGGTAAAGCTACAATGAAGAAACAAATGTAAAGCGTTTTCCTCATTCTGATTACACATGTAGCACCTGCTAGGACCTTGAAGACATCTTCTCTTCAAAAAATCCCACGTCAGGATCCTGTTGGCCAAGACACACCACATGAATAGTCTAGATTTAAGTGGGAATTGTAGTTTCCAGAGTGGGCATTGTAGTTTCCAGAGAGTTTTCCACCACCAAACCAGTTCTCTGTCCACAAAGTTCTCACTAATCCACTGATACCCGTATTTTGGAGTATAATTTCCGAAGGGATCCCCATCCCATACAAGAGTGTCATCATCTTCATTCAAGAAAATATGATCCCTACTAAGAGCCCACAAGTACTGTCTAAGTTCTTCCTCCAACACCTCATCTAAACCGAATGTATCTGCCCTCCTCCAAACAGGACTTCCCATCCAAACATTCTCCACATCCACCAATTGATTAAGAAATAATAGATCTCTCTACCTCAGCTCCTCAATCAAGCCAGCTGACAGTAAGTGTTGTGCATCACATCCCACCCAAGGATCACGACCAATCCTCACCCTCTGACCATTACCAACATCCCAGACAAGGTTCTATTCAATAACATGAAAAGAAGACACCAATGCTTTCCAAATGACTAAACCCCCTTTATGAGACTTGTGAGGGGACCTGATCCACTCTTCCACAGTATCAGGCTCAACATATTTCTGGACCATAACCCTCGCCCAGAATCCCCCTGAATTAATTAACCGCCAACCACACTTAGCAACCATTGCTTTGGAAAAATGAAAAATATTTTCAGTCCCCACCCACCCAAAGCTTTAGGGGCTGCAATTCTGACCCATTTCACCCATGGAGTAACATGTGCATCCTCCTTGCCATTCCACATAAAATTAAAGCAAATTTTCCTTGCAGCATCTAAAATACCTTTAGGAATCCAAGCTAGTGACATCCAGTATACAGGAATAGCTTCCAGCACGGACTTCACCAGGACTAACCTCCTCGCTTGAGAAAGCCACCTGAAGCTCCAGCTTTTTAACCTTTTTTCCAGCTTTTCCAAAAGCCGAACCCAGTCCTGTTTCAAATAGTCATTAGGCTTCAAATTGAACCCCAAATATTTTAACGATTCCGAAAGAGTAAGTAAAATGTAGGGAAACAAATTAGTATATATAAATAAATCCTCCTCCCTTAATAGAGAAACAATAAGAGAGGATTTCCCTTCATTTATCTCCATCCCATTTGCTGTAGAAAAAAGGTCCAGAATCTCTTTGAGTTTGACAGCATCCCTTCTTGAACTAGAGCAGAAAATCAGGATGTCATCCACAAAGAGCAAATGTGAAAGTGAGATGCCCGAAGCCACCAAAATCCCTTCAAAATCTCCAATTTGTTTGACTTCCTTAATAGCCGTACTTAAGCTCTCGTCCACCAACAAAAATAACAATGGGGATAGGGGACAGCCCTGATGCATACCACGACCAGAATGAAAGAAAGGAGTCGCCGCTCCATTCATTAAAACAAAGAAGGAAACAATAGATATACAGCTCATGATCCATCGAATGAAACCAATCTCAAATCCTAAATGAGTAAGCATAAGACGAATATAAATCCAACTCACCTTGTCATATGCTTTTGACATATCAATTTTAAGAACTGCTCCTTTCAACTTTCTAGTTTTAATGCTGTGTAATCCTTCCTGAGCAATTCCAATCGCTTCATGGATCTGACACCCTTCCAGAAATCCAAACTGTTCCTCGGAAATATGTGTAGATAAGATAGGTTTAAGCCTTCGAGCAATCACTTTAGTAATAATATTATATACACAGTTGCATAATGATATGGGCCGAAAATCATTAAGAGTGGAAGGAGTATCCACTTTAGGAATGAGTGCAATGAAGGTGGAGTTAAAGTTGGCTGGGACCCTGCCTTCTTTCCTAGAATCTTCAACTAGCTGTAATATATCATCTCCTATAATGTCATAAAGTGCTATAAAGAATTCAATCGTCCATCCATCAGGCCCAGGGCTCTTATCCTTCTAAAAACTATCCAATACTGCCTTCAGTTCATCCCCCGAAATATTGTCCATCAACATCCTGTTATCATCCACTTCAACAAACCGTGGGAATAGTTGAGCTACCCTGATGACCTCTTCAATATTCACTCTCTCACTGACTTTGAAAAGCTCTCGAAAATGATTAACCCCAACATCAGTCAGCCCTTCAAAAGTGGACTGAGAATTACCTTCTGAGTCCTCAAGGCTCCAAATCGTATTGGCAGATCTTCTTCCTTTTGCATAAGCATGAAAGAATTTGGAATTCTAGTCCCCACTTTCCAACCAAATAGCCCTGCTCTTCAATCGCCATGCCTCCTCATTCTGCTAAAGAATCCTATTCCTTTGTTCCTCCAAATGAACCAGATGGTCCTTCGTTGTTTGAGAACAGTATCCACCTCCAGTCTCTTCGGAAATAGATGATATTTCTTCTTCAATAGTTGAAAGAGCCCTTTTGTCCCTATTCCTCTTATCTGCAGCCCACGATTTAATAGGTTCCTTAAGTGTTTTAATATTCTCTGCAAAGTGGAAAGCTGCAGAGTGAACCGAACCTGGATGAAAAGGGATCCAATGGTGATGAAAAAGTTCAATAAAGGTAGGATCTTCCAGCCAAACCTTATTAAATTTAATGGGCGCAGGAGGTTTAATAGGGCCAGCCTTCATATCCAGAAAAATAGGTTCATGATCTAAGCTTCCTCCTGACCCAATCCATTGTCTCACAAAGAAAATTGACTCCACAATTTGTTCAGAAAGAAGAAAACGGTCCAACGACTTTGCCACTCTATCTAAGCCAATTCTCTTGTTTCTCCATGATGGCTTCAAATGAACAGGCTCCACATCAATCCAATTTCCTTCAGAAAATTTCCTAATAAAAAAATTTGTAAGGGAATCCACATGAGCATATGGCCCCCAAACCTCAGCTTGACCCAGAGAAAAGTTGAGATCCCCCCCCAGGATCACAGAATCCCCTTTAAGCAACTCTCTATCCAACAGAGAAGTCCAAAACGGTTCCCTTTCGCAATAAGGTCCATAAATGTTTACAATAGTGAAAACTCTGTTAAAGTCCAGAGATTTACAAGATATTCCCAAAACCGAATGCATCCCCCATAGAGAGGAAACGCAGACCTTAGCTTCGTTCCATCCAATCACCAATCCTCCGAATCGACCCCTAGCATCTGAAGCCTCAAAACTCCAACCCGGGAACCAAGACTTTAACCTTCCAATAGCTTCATCACCACCGCACATAGTTTCTTGTAACAACAAAACATCAGGATGCTCAAGTTGCAACATCCGCCGCAGCGCTGGTCTTTTGGAGGGACCAGCAAGACCTCGACAATTATAGGACATGACCTTCATCGGAACCCTTCCTTATGGGCATTCACTGCTCTAAGTGCCCGTTCAATTGAAAGTTGTTTACCATTCCTAAGATCCGAGCAAGCACGAGACTTAGCTTGTGAGATGAAAGACTTCCTACCTCTGGTTTTAGAAAGTTTAGGCTTCTCTTTCCCTAACCCCCCTGCTGAGGGTTTGTTCATAGAGCACAGAAAGTAACCAGACTCCGAGGATCCAGTGGGTGAAGAAGGCTCAGAAAGAACAGGTTGAAGGACAGGGGTTTCAACAGGAATTAGACCAGGGGGACATTCTATCAGAAGAGTATCCAAAACAGGGGGTAAAACCATAGAACACGGAGGAACCGAAAAGGATGCCAACGACTGTGAGGAAATTTGTAAATTCCTAAACCCATCCACCCAATCAAAACCAGGAAAAGATAATTTAAAAAAAAAAAAAACTGAAGGAGGGGTTTGTAAAGGGAACATAAGAAGTACCAACTGCTATGTCTGATGACCGATTAAGTGAAAGCTGAGATACCTCCGGAGCAGTGACCAGTGGCTGAAAGGGTTCGGACTCTACAGTGACCACGATAGCACCCACCTCCGGCACAATTTCATCCTCCACCATGATGCCATCTTCCTCCACAACCCTCGTAGGTTCCTCCAAAGTGGTACATTCATTCTCATGTTGATCCATAGAATCACCTTCCAATGTCACCCCTGTCGCCTTCTCCACAATCCAACGTTTCAGAGAAGTGCCAAATTTCATGCGAACCAGCAAAGAGCAATCGATGGCCGGGTTCCCATATTCGTGACACCGTCTACAGTGAAATGGCACATTTTCGTAATCCAGGGTTTGTGCAAAGGTGTAAGGCCCCCATTTCAAATCCATACCATCATGCAAACCCTCCCTGACATTAATACTCACCAGAATTCTCGCCACCTTCTGGGTCGCTGTTGCCACAAATGAGAAGTTTGCATCTAGATAAGTGCCCAAAAGATTGCCAATCCTCCGAAAGTGTTCTTCGGCCCAATAGTGTAATGGTAGACCCAGAAGTCATACCCAGAGCGGAATAGTGTCCATACACTCGCGACTAACATCAAACAGAGGATTCCACGGCTTTAGCAAGAGCGGGATCTTAAGAATCGACCAATTCATGCTCAATGCTCACTTAGCATGAGCGTCCGATGAAAAATGAAAGGCGAACCAGCCCCCTGATAGACCCACAACCCGAGGAACATATCCACAATGGCCAAGCCATGCCCCAAATGCCCACTGAATCACCGTTTTGTGGCTTACTGAATTGCCATAAACCCTACCTACCAGCACCGATTTAACCATCCCTACAATCTGTTGGAAGCCAATATCTTCTCCTAGTGCGTAATTCGGAGTTTTGCCAGTGTTTTTAATCCACTTCTTGCGGATCTTCCCCTGGAGAGCATTAATCTTTAACCCCTCAAGACCCTCTTCACGGCCGAAAACCTTCAGTACTGAATCCCCGGATGGGCTTGAAAAGCCACGCTGCTCAGCCGAATCCAAATTCGCTGCTACAAATCCTCCATGGGAAGCACCATGACAAAAACCTTCCTGATTATCCACCCTTGTCACCGATGTAGCATTGTTATCCCGCGTCGGTGAATCTATACGAGAGCCGCCCGAAGAATTGAGAAATTCCTGTAAATCCCCTAACCCTGCACTCAACGGGTCCGGTGAAGTAGAGTTGAAACCCTTGACGCCCCATATGTTCTCACAACGAACCTCTAGCACTAAACCGACACCAGACCCATCCCATAGCGGCAAGATTGGCTGAAATGGCGAGGATGCACACTCCAGATTAGCATTAGGGCCAAGAAAGGGAAAAACATCAGTCAACCGACAACTAGCAAATCGACTACCCCCGAAACCACCTTCACCAGTCCAATCCCGGAAGGCGCCAGGTGGAGAGCTCCAGATGTCATGATGCCTCAAGGAGTCGCTGCCATAATCCACCTCATCTATCTGGTCCATACTTGGAAAACCGTAATAGCTTCCCGTGGATAGCATAGGGCTAAACACAATAACAGTAAAAATTAACCCACAGATGTAAATAATGGTAAACAGTCATAGAAAACCACCTAGGAGACCACCTTGTGAACCGTGCAGCACCACTGACATGACTGATGGCCTGTTGCCGCCTGCAATGGGCTGCACAGTTGCCTTCGCACGCCGGTCATGCCCAAATCGCCATCGCTCTCACTTCCTTAGGGTTTCAGCCGCTTGTAAAAACAATTTATCTCCACCAATGAGCATAAATTCATTATATTAAGAATTCTCATCCTCCACCCTCTTAGTATCATAAAGATGACAAATTCTTTCGTCTTGTGACATTTTAGGATTTATTCAACACCTAGTTTCACTATGAAGTTCGTGAGAATTTTTTTCTTATTTTAGTAATGTTGATTTTCTTAAAAACTAACTATAGCAGAAAGATATATTTGATCTTCTACATTGGGATTAATGATCTATTTATTGTACACTATCATTAACAAATATAGTTGATGATAAACGAATGGATGAGTCGAGCTCTACATCTCTATGGCTGGGGTTTCTACCCTAGTCGCCACCGACATCTGCTATCTCTCAAACGATAACATAGATTTCACTTATGGATCACCTAGATCATGCCTTGGTTCCTCCAGCTCTCGGTGATCTATACATCATAGATCTACCTTTGCTACTTTTGAAGTCGCTTTGGATGCTTTGGAGTTCGCTTTCAGTAGTGGGGGGATGCTCTTTCGTGTGCTGGTGGGATGAGTGAAATGGACGAGCTCTAAGCCTTTAAGGCACTTGTCCATTCTTCCAAGCCCCAATCCAAAGCACTGCCCCACAAAAAATTGTCAAGAAGCTTGATGAAATACCCTCTTTGGATCTCTCTCCCATGGATATGTGTACGAAATCTCTCACTTTCTCTAAGAGAGCACTCATTGGCAAGATTACTGGTCTTTGGCCTAACCCAAACGCAGTGAATCTTTGGATTGTAGAGCATTGGGACCCTAAGTTGCAGGGATAGGTAACTCTCTTCGTTACTAGTAGGGGATACTTTGTATTTATTTTCTCGAACAAAGATGAAAGAGATCTAATTTTTCGCTGAGGACCCTCATGGATTCAAGAGGAATGCTTTCAACACCTTGGTCCTTGGATTTTAACCTAGAAGCCGAGATTACAGCTGCACCAATCAGGGTAAGGTTCCCCACCTCCCTCTTCATCTTTGGGGGAAAAGTTCACTCATGGACATCGACAACAAGCTGGGTCATTTTTTGGATAGCGCTAATCCAAAAGGGGTCCAAATCTCTTGTGCTCAAATCTATGTGGAATTTAACTTGAGTTGCCAAAGGCTCTAAAAATTAACATCAAGGAATGGAGTCACATTCAAGAGTTGGACTATGAGCAGATCCTGTTCAAATGTAGTGCTTGTCATGTATATAGACATTTTGCCAAAAATCATCCCAAACTTAAAAAAGATCAACAAGATGCAAAAGACCCAAAAAGCAAAGGGATAAGAGTTCCAAATAGTATCTAACCAGCATCGAAATCGTCTGCATAAGGAGCCCCAACATATAGTTCCCATTCCTACAAACTCGACGCCAACAGGAATCCCTTGGAAAGTAATAATAAATTTGAACCCCTTGGAGAACTAAGAGATTCAAAGCTAGAAATAGCAAGGGAAAAGAGTATGATAAACCTCCTCTTTCAGATCCAGAAAAGGCTGAAATAGGGGCTTCAAATTGTATCCTGCCAGCTTTCAGGAAAGAGGCATGGCCTGAACAAGACGCTTTAGACCTCAAAGGGCTAGCTGAATTAGTTTCCAATTACGAAGTCTCAAAGGACAAGGAAAATCGAGAACTCCCTCTCTTCAATAGGGTTCATTCTCCATACAATTCAGATGTCTCTCACCCCTCTCCTACTCTCACGAGAGGAAGAAAGAAAAATAAAGAAAGGCGAGAAAAGGAAGTTGAAGCAAACATCATGTTGGGTTACCAAATTCGATTGGATCCACTATTTAAGGGGCTCTTGGCATCTCAACCAAGAAAGAAATAATGTATTGTTTTTGTATTTTGTTATGTTCCCAATTTGTTCGGATATACACTTGTAAATTGGATTTGAATTTCAGAAGAAATTGTAAGTCAAAAAATTGGGATTTGTCTCCCAAGAATGCCACTAGGAAGCTAATATCACTGTTGGAGGTCATCGACTTCCCTTCTTTTTGTTTCCCTTGCTTTTTGGCTAGTTTGAAGCCTCTTTTTTAATACAAAACCCCTTAATTGTTCTTGTTAAAAAAATGATCTCTTTATTGTACATCAATTTTATCTTATTCTCATTTTCTTCATTGTGCCACAATTTTTCTTTAAATTTAGATGTGATAATATTTGTAATGCTATCAATATTCTATAGAGTGGACTCGTCTTTTATTCACCAATGATTTAGACAAGAATTAACATCTTTTGTCACTGTCTCCTAACTCGCAAGTGACTTTGACTATAATTTGAAGCAATGCTAAGAAACTATTTATCTTTCATGTTTGTTAACTTGTGCTTGCACGTTACATACCTAATCATAGTCATACTCTCAATGGGAATACCAACTTCTAAGAAAAGAATTAGGTAGGTTGTATTATAAAATGGTTTTGGATTTTCTTGATTTTCCTCTAAGGTTGTCTAGATATGTTGCAACTCCAAACTTCACATCCATATGGATAGAGTGTATTATAAAATGCTTTTGTAATTGTTTAGTTTTCCTCCAAGATTCTCTAAAGATGTTGCAGCTCAACAATTCACATCTTTACAAGGTAACTAGAGAAACAATTGTCTTAAAGAGGATTTTATCATTCCTAGAACCAAAAATTTATTGATTTGCAATTGTTCTCAAGACTAAATCAGGTGTTCCATCCTCCATTAGTCCTTTTCTCAATGATAAAGTCTTAGTTAAGCTTATGATGAAGGTCAAGTCCAAGAAACTTGTATGAGTTAACTTCCTCTAAGTTGTTATTGTCAGACACAAAATTAGCATAAGTGGTCTTCTTGGATTTGATTATCGTAACCTTTATCTTATAAATATTTTTTATTGTTAATTAGGTCTAGCCCAAGTGGTTGTGGGTGGAGTGTTATCCTCCCCACTCGGGTTCTATTCTTGTAAGTGACATGCTGAGTTCATAATGTGTATATTATTATTGATTTGGCATTTTCCTTGAAGAATCTAGGGTTTACCCTGGGTACCATCCTCAAAATGAGGGGAATTTCTCAAGGATTTGCGTCAGGAAAATCACGTGGAAATAAATAAATGAATAATCAGTATTTGCTAATAAAAAATGCTAGAACATATCTCTTTGAGAATTCTTAGTTGCTTGTCAAGTTTAGAGGGGCACCTCGCTAGAAGAACAATATTTTCAATGTAAAAAGAAGGATGATGACTATTCTTGTAATGCCCCATTTTGACATTACTACCTGAACTATTATTATAAGTTGTATTTGCTCGATTGCGAGACTTCCTCAGTTTGACAACACTATGGACATGTGGTTCTATTATTTTGCCGATATAGATATGTGTGTGTGTGATGTTAGTATTAGGATACGTAGTCATGTTAGATATGTATCATGTGTTAGTTATGACTCAGATATGCAAGTTAATGAATGATGGGTACGTTGATACCGTTAAAGTTATTTGTTGAACAAAAGAATGTTATACCAGGTGCATGGTGAATATAATGAATTGATTATTGTTGTTATGTTATGTTGAAATGTATGTGTACATGTTGAGGATTTGTGCACGACATTCTAGATCCTATGTCGATGACTGACTTACAGGTTAAAATGGCTAAGTGATAGCTGGATCCTATGAGGTGGGAGAGACTTGGGGACATGGACTCTGAAAGATAAACGGTATGCAAGTGATGCATTATTTACTTCCACATGATTATTATGATGTATGGGTGGGGTAGGGTTTCAGGAAAATCAACCGCCCAGATTGGTTATACGATGACAAACTGAGTACAAGTGAAACGCAGTTATTATGTCGGGTAGACATAGTCCCTTGTTCCATTAGGGGGGTGGAGGCTTTACCCACCGTTTATCCCCGAAACCCAGAGTCATGGGAGGGCTGCGCTACGACACGCTCCCCAAGGTGTGTGATGATGACTGGTGGTTTCCTGCTGGGGAAGCTTGGTCGATGTAGTCAACACTTCCGCTTATGGGTTCTAGCTAGAGCTAGTCATGGCTTGACACTTCAGGGTAGTCTAGCAGAGGAAAGGATAGGATGTGGAAGTTAGTTGTGATTAGATAGATGATGTAGGTAGATAGGTGTAGCTTGAAGTCGGGAAGAAAACGTGATCTAACTGTGTTTGTTGAAAAACCCTTGATTGATTATGTGTCGTAACTTAGTAATGTATGAATTGTCGTAACTTAATAAGATGCAGTTAGGTAAAAGACTGTACCTTGCAAACTATGTTAAACATGTGTCAGTGTCCAATAAATTTCGTGATTATGATTGATGTGTGTGATTTATTACTATTAGTGTACTTACGCGAGGTATGTAAACAGTAGCTACGCTTACATAACTCGCCTACATATTTATAAATTGTGTGAAATAAAATTGAACTATGATGTTTAGGCATTAATTACATTATTACTACTTATCTAACTAGGAGATTAAATTAATACGTCGAGTTAGTAAATTTTGGTTTAAATAATTGAATAGGGTAATGGAGTGAATTAGGTGGTAATAAAAGACGATTAAGTAATAATGTTAATTATCGTCGATTACTGTTAATAATATTGATTAATGTTAGTCATGGTTGATTAATGTTAACAATGTTGATTGATGTTAAATATTGTCGATTAATGTTAGTCACGGTTGATTAATGTTAATAATGTTGATTAATGTTAATTGCACCGAGTGAAACGAGGTGCTCTACAGCCCAGTATGGGGGAGATGTTGTAACGTGTATGGATGTAGCGTTACACACGAGTATGAGGGAGATGTTGTAACGTTACAAAAAAAGTAAAAAGTAATAAATTATATTGTGTCGGCCATTAATAAATTCATGTTCACTTGGTGCTCTACAACCCAGTATGGGGGAGATGTTGTAACGTGTATGGATGTAGCGTTACACACAAGTATGAGGGAGATGTTGTAACGTTACAAAAAAGAGTAAAAAGTAATAAATTATATTATGTCGGCCATTAATAAATTCATGTTGGCTCATAAAATAAAAAAATTAATGAAAGTATTTAAAAAAATCCATGTTGGCTCATAAAATAAAATATTATGAAAAGTATTTAAAAAATCGATGTTCGTTTATAACATAAAAACTTAAAACTTAAACCAGGGTCTATCAATCAAGAGATATCAAATTTCTTGAGTTTAAATTTAAAAAAAGATATACACCTCAAGAAATTGGATCCCTCTCCGTGCTTGATAGATACGGGTTTAAGATGGATCTATGTTGGTTATTATCAATTATGATTAATAGTGTTGATTAATAAACGAACTATGGTTAACCTAAGTAGTAACTGATGTAATTGATTAGTAATGCTTGAATTATTGTTAATAAATTGTTTAAGATGGATCTATGTTGGTTATTATCAATTATGATTAATAGTGTTGATTAATAAACGAACTATGGTTAACCTAAGTAGTAACTGATGTAATTGATTAGTAATGCTTGAATTATTGTTAATAAATTTAAGTAGTCAAGACTAAGGGTTAAAATGTTAAATGATTATTGTAATGTTAATTAAAGTAGTATTAAATTGACAAGTTAATATTAATTGCAAGGTCAGTTAATTAATTAAAATGTATGGATAAGAATTAATTTATATATCTATTAAATTTTATTATGATCATGCAGGAGCTGCTCAGAACATAGGATAATTTATGAATAGATGTAATATGAAATTTATAAACAAGTGTCGGGTATATACTTTGGAATTGTTCATAAAAATGATAAATTAATTATAAATTAATTAAGAAACATTTAATTATGAGGTCACCAAGGTTGATTAGTAATTAATAAGGTGAAACGTGTAAGTGTAAACACTTACGGTTAGTTAGAAAACTGACCCAAAACTTAAACTATAATATATAACTTTCAATATTGATTAAATAAAATATTATATTTTGAAATAAGGAAGGCATATTAAAATACTGGAAACTAATGTTTGAGTCATGGGTTAGGGGCTCGAGGACTGACTTGGGGGAAAAAACATTTATGATGAGGATAGGGGTAGTAATGGAGGAAGGAGAGTCGGCAATGGAAGGAGGAATAAGGTCGAGATGAGAAGGGAATTTAGGGATCTTCACCTTAGGATATTTTTTGGAAAATAAAATCAGAGAGATAGAAAATTTTAGGGAGAAAAGAAGAAGGGGGTTCTTGTTGGAGATTTTCAGAGGGATAGAAAATGTGGTTGGCTTGTACTCGTTTTGGGCTAGGGGGTCCAAAGGGGTACCTTTGGAGCTGGGTGGTCGGAGAGACCTCGCCAGTTGGAAGGGTGGCATACCAGATTGTCTGGTTGGTTGAGTTTCATTCGGTTTGGGAAGGCTTTGTTGCAGGGCTACAACAGGGCATACAACAGAGAAAAAGAGCAGCAATGGGGATCTACTTAGCTAAATACAGGTACTTATCCTACAGGTATATTGATCATTTCTACTCTGTAATTTTTATTTATGCTAGTTATAACTAAAGTAAATTTATTTGGAAATACATGCTTATATATGGTGCTGCTCATGCATAGTTAGTAAATCTAAAAATAAGATAAATAGTAGATTATTTACAGACATGTAAATTGTTTTTACAAAAAAAAAAAAATCAGGAAACAAAACATGAGATACACATAGAATGAAAACAATAAAAAGGACTTGATTTTATTGAGAAACTGGGGACCCAAGTTTGGGACCCTACAATTCTAGTGAAAGTAGTGCCACCACAACTTGCTATAGTTTTAGTTTTACTACTATAGATATACTCAAATCCTTTTCTCAATGATATAGTTTTAGTTAAACTTATGATGAAGGTCAACTCCGAGAAACTTGTATGAGTTAAGTCCCTCTAAGTTTTTATTTCCATACACTAAATTAGTGTAATTGATCTTCTTGGATTTGATTATCATGACATTTGTCCTGTCAATATTTACTGACACAAATTGCTAGAACATATCTCTTTGAGAACTTTTAGTTGCTTGCCAAATTCAAAGGGGCACCTCCCTAGAAGAACAATATTGTCAATGTAAAGAAAAAGGATGATGGCTATTCTAATGAAAGTAGTGCCACCACATTTTGCTTCTTCTAAACATGCTTCTAATTTGTTAATATAAATGTAAAAAAAGGCAGGGGACAATGGAAAACCTTGCTTAAACTCTATATGACAATTAATTTCCTTCGACCAACCCTCATTATTCCTAAACTTAGCTATAAGTTTCACATACAACCTTATTGCAATAGTTCTAAACTCAATAATAACATTTAACTCTTATGATATATTCCCAAGGTAATTTCTAAGCACCATATCAAAAATTTTCCTAAAGTCAACAAAGCAACACAAGAGATTGATCTTTTTATTTTTACATCCCTCTATGATAATCCTAGGAGTAAGTAAGTGGTCCAAGTTGAATGATAGGTTATAAAACTAGCTTGGCCTTAACAATCTTTTCCCGACCTTCTAACCACATGCTAATCTCATTTTCCAAAATAATTCTAAATAACTTGGCTAAAAGAGGACTACATATTGGTCCTATAATTTGAATGGTTATTCTTTTCACAATTTTTTAAAATAAGAACAAGGAGGCTTTCACACATGTTAGGAAAACCTTGATTAATGATATATTGAAAAGCTTATGAATGTGAAGGAAAATAATAGTGCCTCCATTTTTTAGGGTTTTTGGTTAATAACCTTTGATGTGTCCATTTTTACCTTTTGTTAGGCATGTAACCCCAAACTTAATGTCCTTCAAACTAAAAACCTCTTGCTTTGAAATAAGGCTCTTCCCTGGGATAAAGGGTCTCGGGACGTCTCCGCCCCTGTCGAGTCACAAGTTTCTGGTATATCTAGCTTGCGGGCTGTTGGATATACCCTTGGGAGGTTGTTGATGAATATGATTGTCATTAATGACAAAGGTTAAGCATGAATGATGACATGGACAAGGATGAAGCAGCATGATGACAAATGCATTGAAGTTGATGGCATTGAAGTGATGAAGCACATGGCTTGATGACAAATGACCCATACTGTGGTCATTTGTTGAAGATGACATAGAGGACATTCAACTGGCAAGGAATGATGACTTGGAAAGATCAAGGACAAATAGCACAAGACAAGATGATCAAAGAAAACAAAGGTGGACAAGGTGTCATGCGGGCATCATGGTTGAAGGCCCCTTGCGGGCATCCATTGGAAGGCTGTGTGGGCATGGCTAATAGCCCATTGCGGGCATGTGGAAGAACTAATGCGAGCATCCTGGTGGCATGCCAAAGACTCCAAGTCATGGCATAAACATAAAATAAGAGAAAATGATGATGATTATAAATATATGAAGCCCCTATGTCTTTGATATACTTGATGATAACGTTAAGAAATCTATGGTACAACAAACCTCTTATAAATGGATTGAAGCCTTACACTTTAAGTTTGAACCTTTCAAATAATGATATGGGAAACATTGAATACACTTGACATAAAAATTATTAGTATGGGCATTAGGCAAGGTTGGCTCCATTAATACACTAAATTAATATTGAAAATCAGCATGCTAATAATTAAATTGACCAAATGCAAAGTCAACCCAGCCAACATTAAAAATAAAATAAAAATTATTATTGATTCTTGACAAGTCGGCTCAATAAAAAATTACAAAAAAAATGTGTATAAATAGCCACCCAACGACCTCATTTGGGTGTCGCAGCTTGGAGATTAGCTCGGATTTTTAGATCACTGTAGCAGCTGCAGATTTGACAGAGATGACAGTGGCAGCAGCAAAAGCACACTTGACAGGGCAGAGTTAAGGTTTGAAGTTTTTTTTTATGATTTGATTTTGGGTCAGATAGAGGATTGTCTCAGTGGCTGCAGCAGAGAATCAGTTGGAACAACAATGATGAAGTTCATTTTATCTATATTTATGGGTTCATCTGAAGCAGCAAATTAAAGACATGAATTGGTTAATGACAACAGCATGATGAAGATTTTATTTCTGGGCAGCATGATGTGGACAAAATGAAAAGTTGGGCATGATATGATGACATAATGATCTAGGGCAACATGATGATATGGTTGGAGCTGCAGAATGTTTCCAGTACTGTTTGATGATATGGTTGGAGCTGCGGAATGTTAATGTTATGCTAGATGAAGACATAGTGATGATGTTTATGAGGACATGATGCTGGCAGCAGGCTAAAGGACAAAATGTTGATATAAATTCTGGGTTGAACTAATGCTGGAGTAAAGATACATTTGATATGATGAAATCATATTCAGTGCTGAAGATGATGGACAGTTAGATGACATCTTTGGATGAGTATAATGATGAGCAAAATGCTAAATAATAAGATATGATGATGGCTGAATTTTGATGACAGTAATGACATATTTTGATGATGAGGTTTTGGGCACAGAGTTGAAATGAAGCAGTATTGATTATTGATATGATGTATGTGTCTGTGGCAGACTATGGAAGAGTCTGATGTATCAATTGTACTTTGTACTCTGAAATATTTATAGGGAGGTAGGGTGGAGCTAAGGAAAGACTGATTAGTCTTTTGGTAAGTTGTAGCTTGCCTGATGTTGTAGCATCCCAGTCAGTTGTAGCTGACTGAACCATTCTGGTGGGTGGTGCCACCTTATGGGTTGTAGCCCATACTGGAGATTGAAGTCTCCACTTATATAAAATTTACAAAGCTACATCTTGTGCAATGTGTTGATGTTGATGTGTTTAAGTTGATAGTTCAAAGATGAATATGATATTGATGTGAATGAGAAATAATGTTTTAAGATTTAAAGTTTGAAGAAGTAGAAATTTGGATTTAGTGTAGGCTCACTGATTCACCCCCCCCTCTCAGTGAGCATTGTGTCTAACAATTGGTATCAGAGCAGGCCTTCTGCAGAAGCCTAACAAGCTTGAAGGAAATCAGTAGACACAAGTGAAGGAAGGTCATGGAGGTTTATTCGGAAAATGGAGTTCCATTACTCAATGAATCAAATTATGATTCTTGGATCATCAGAATGAAGCATCACATATTGGCAGAAGGGTATGACATCTGGAAATCGATTGAAGGGGGAGTAGCTAAGAAGCCACTTGAAAGCAATGAAAAGGGACTAAGCCTAATCTTGATGGCCTTGTCTCAATCAGAGAAGAAAATACTAGATGTTGGAAAGTACACCTCAACAAACGAACTCTGGAGCACACTTAAAGGTGAGCACAAAAGGAAGGTTCAGAACATTGACCAAGTAAAGGAAGTCAAAATATCTGAAGATGAAAAACAAGAAGAGATGGAGGCACAAGCTTCAAGTACTAATGAAGGTAAGAACTCTCCTATTGAAATTAATGATGATAAAGTTGCACTTGTAAAGGATGAAGAAGATGAACTATTGAAATTCAAAGAGGCATTTGCAAAAACTCTATTGGATAAGGATGTCAAATCCAATATAAGTCTTAAAAAGAAGATTATGAGAGCATTTGAAAAATACCAAGAGGAGACAAAAGCATTGTTCATGAGCTTGAAGCTCAAGAACAAAGACTTGCAAGATGAATTAGAAGATAAAAAACATGAGGTCAAAAGGTTGAGGGATGAACTAGGAAAAGGACAAGAAAAGATTGATGTGGATCCCAAAGAACTTGAGGAAGCAAGATGGGCTAATCTTGATCTGAAGATTCAAATAGACGAATACAATAGAATTTAAGAAGTCTTGAAAAATCAATTAGATGAAAAGGAGAAGGAAAATCAAAAGCTTGAAATGGAGGTTGTTGGACTCAAGAAGAAAAATGAAAAGCTTGATGCCTATGGCAAGTTCAAACATAGCTTAGCTATCTTAGATGAAATTTTGGGTTGTCAAAGACCCCCGTTTGACAAATCTGGCCTTGGGTACAAGAAAGAAAGAGAAAAATATGAAGATGACACTTGGCCTCCCAAGATTTTTGAAGTTGGATCCACCTCTTCCAAAGAAGAAAGCAAAGCTCCTCATGTACCTGCTCATGACAATGAAGAAGTTGGAAGATCTCAAATGAATCATGAAGCTGCTCCCACTCATCAAAGGTATTCATTTGGAAGAAGAAGGACAACTACAAGATGGAGTCAAACATCAAGGTATGAAAATGGTTTTAATGGCTATTGCTTTTCTTGTTCAAACTTTGGTCACAAAGTAATGGATTGTGCATATGGAAGAAGGAATGTTGAAAGTCAAAATGTCAAGATAAGATGCTGGACGTGTGATCAAATTAGACACATAACATCCAACTGTCACACATTAAAATGCTTCATGTGTGGAGGTATTGGGCATAAAGCCCAAATTTGTGCAAGTCCAAGAAGACCATTCATGAGGAGATTAACATACAACTCACCGAGCAAAGCAAATGAAGAAGATGGAACAAGTTATGAAAAGACTGAGATCAAGAAGAAAGTATGGATGAAGAAAAATGAAGTTGATGATCAATGCAAAAATGAAAATGGCTGCCATAGGGCAAGCCAAATTTGAGGTCTTCTAAAGATCTTGGACAGACCTTGAGTTCATGATGTTGGAGGTTGAAGTCAAAGGCAAATGGTGGGTTCTCCAAGAACAAACAGGTCCTAGGATCGGATTGTTGGCATTAACAATTGGTATAATGTTTGAAGTATGTATACAATGCATACTATAGAAGATGAACCAGATTCAGATCTCATGATGATGACTTCCACACACAGCAGAGGTTGATGATTGTTTGATGACATACTTGTATTGATGAGAATAACCTTGATGGTGATTTTGAGACATACCAAGGTTAACAAATTCCGTGAAGATGAAAACATCATAATCATAAGGGGAGCAAGAAATTTGAAATCAAACATCGAAGGAAGTCAAGCACAAAGCTTACATTGTAGTACGTAGAAGACAAGGTAAGATTCACTTGAAGGTACAGTGAAATAGATTTAAGCTTGACCAACAGTGGTTGATGAGCAAAAATGATGAACATAAGCACACATGAACAATAGTTAATGGCAGCCAAAAAGGGGGACTTGAAAAATTACTTGAAAAACAGTTTGTATCTATATCTGCTAAGTATATCCAAGAATGACATGAAGTTACAGTTAATGATGACATAAGCAGTTTGAATAAAATCTGAAGACGATGCCCTAGTACACAAATTCGATGACATACTCTTTACATCGATATGCTGGAGATAAGTTGACAGCTGCAACAGTAAGATGCTACAGGTTGACTTTTTGATCCATTGGCAAGAAGGAAGGGTGTGGTCGATGGTGAAAAAGATACTCTGATTTTTGGGCATCCTCAAAAGGCAGCAACTCAAAGGACTATTTTGGCTAGTACTTGAATTCATACAATAGAGTTCTGAAATCCTATTAAAGCCAAATTCTTGAAACATACATGATAACTATGGTATTATGAAAAAGCAGATAGACTTGATGATAAGCATTAGTAGGCAGTGACATGGTTGTGACAATTACAAAATAGTGGCAATAGCTTTGAAAATAATGATACTGGGCAAATCAGCAATTAGTGGCATTAGTACTGTTGATGAAGAACATGACCAAGTGACAATAATTTGCAAGTATGACAGATTTGTATGCTACAGCAATTTTGGACCATGACAAGTTAGGTGGAAGTATTGAAGCAAATGATGAATTAGAAGAAGAAGGATGTGTGTGATAAGTAACTCTTGAATAAACTCTAAAATTCTGGAGCAGAATTTCATGTCAATATATGATGATGCCTTGTACACAATAATGCAAAACCCTATGATGGTGTTCCAGAACTTTTGATGATGATAATGACAAATAGCAGCAGTGATTGATGTTGACAGAATTATTTAGGCAGCCACAGCAAGAAGAATTTCGGGCTAGGAAAAGAGACACTGTAGTAGCAACAAAAGTTTTCTAATCAAGGACTAAACAAAAATTTGAAAGGCTGGTGCAGAGGCATGAGAAGTGTGTAAACGACTGATAGAATTAGATTTGATAGTGACAACAGCATTTGTATCTAATAATATTGACATTCTTCAAGTGATGACCACATCAGCACTCTTGGCAGTGACAAAGAAAACTTGACAGTGGTAGATTAATAGTGTTTACTAATGCTTGACAAACCTTGTAGTTGAAGCAATTTTCTTTTGAAGAGTCACTTTTATTGACCAATATTACAGCAGCAAGCATAAATTGATCTCAGAAGACATGACCAGATAACTATGATAATCTCGAGCAAACCTAGATGGGCAGACTTCTTGGCGATTTGTTGCAGCAGTATAAGCTCAGGGGGAGTTTGAAAAGACTACAAAAGATTTTTGAAGAATACTTTTCAACCTGATTTGACAAGAAGGTTAATAATGATGACGTGATACATGCTTACCTTTTATGATTTTACATAAACCTTTTTGTCATGGAGTTTCGTGAGAGCTGGAGGATTGGCAAATCACCTTCAGTAGATGGTCATCTTGAAATTAGTGACTGAGTCCATAAGGCATATGAAGTTACAAAATATTCAAAGAAGGAAGACAGTGGTCTACTTAATAGGGGGAGCAGCTGATGACTTAAACTGAGCAGCCTATTTGAAAGGGGGAGCAATGATCAAAAGCTCAAATTAGAAGTTGACATGAAAGAAGTCAAGATTTTTTTTTTGAGTATGTATACTTCACAAAACTTGAAGATGGCAAAGAGAATCTAACTGATAGGGGGAGTGTGTTTATGAAAAACATGAAAATGAGCAGACTTACATGAGCTGTAAGATGACAAGCTAGTGGACAAGTTAAAGGGCTTGATGTATGATGATGATGCATGCTTACCTTTTATGAATTTACTGACATCAGCATATCAGTTAGGGGGAGCATTTATGAAGATGGCAAGTGATGAGCAAATATGATAAAGCATTCGAAGAATTTCTTTTTGGACATTGTGAAGCTTTTGAAGGCTAATCAACCCTTTGTCATTAATGTCAAAGGGGGAGAAGAAGAAGTTGGTTGGTTGCCATCAATGACAAAGGGGGAGATTGATGAATATGATTGTCATTGATGACAACATTAATGACAAAGGTTAAGCATGAATGATGACATGGACAAGGATGAAGCAACATGATGACAAATGCATTGAAGTTGATGGCATTGAAGTGATGAAGCACATGGCTTGATGACAAATGACCCATACTGTGGTCATTTGTTGAAGATGACATAGAGGAAATTCAACTGGCAAGGAATGATGACTTGGAAAGATCAAGGACAAATGGCACAAGACAAGATGATCAAAGAAAACAAAGGTGGACAAGGTGTCATGCGGGCATCATGGTTGAAGGCCCCTTGCGGGCATCCATTGGAAGGTTGTGTGGGCATGGTTAATAGCCCATTGAGGGCATGTGGAAGAACTAATGCGGGCATCCTGGTGGCATGCCAAAGACTCCAAGTCACGGCATAAAAATAAAATAAGAGAAAATGATGATGATTATAAATATATGAAGCCCGTATGTCTTTGATATACTTGATGATAACGTTAAGGAAGCTATGGTACAACAAACCTCTTATAAATGGCTTGAAGCCTTACACTTTGAGTTTGAACCATTCAAATAATGATATGGGAAACATTGAATACACTTGACATACAAATTATTAGTATGGGCATTAAGCAAGGTTGGCTCCATTAATACACTAAATTAATATTGAAAATCAGCATGCTAATAATTAAATTGACCAAATGCAAAGTCGACCCAGCCAACATATAAAATAAAATAAAAATTATTGATTCTTGATAGGTCAGCTCAATAAAAAATTACAAAAATAATGTGTATAAATAGCCACCCAACGACCTCATTTGGGTGTGGCAGCTTGGAGATTAGCTCGGATTTCTGGATCACTGTAGCATCTGCAGATTTGACAGAGATGATAGTGGCAGCAGCAAAAGCACACTTGACAGGGCATAGTTAAGGTTTGAAGTTTTTTTTTATGATCTGATTTTGGGTCAGATAGAGGACTGTCTCAGTGGCTGCAACAAAGAATCAGTTGGAACAACAATGATGAAGTTCATTTTATCTATATTTCTGGGTTCATCTGAAGCAGCAAATTAAAGACATGAATTGGTTAATGACAAGAACATGATGAAGATTTTATTTCTCGGCAGCATGATGTGGACAAAATGAAAAGTTGTTGGGCATGATACGATGACATAATGATCTAGGGCAGCATGATGATATGGTTGGAGCTGCAGAATGTTTCCAGTACTGTTTGATGATATGGTTGGAGATGCGGAATGTTAATGTTATGCTAGATGAAGACATAGTGATGATGTTTATGAGGACATGATGCTGGAAGCAGGCTAAAGGACAGAATGATGATATAAATTCCGGGTTGAACTAATGCTGGAGTAAAGATACATTTGATATGATGAAATCATATTCAGTGTTGAAGATGATGGACAGTTAGATGACATCTTTGGATGAGTATAATGATGAGAAAAATGCTAAATAATAAGATATGATGATGGCTGAAGTTTGTTGACAGTAATGACATATTTTGATGATGAGGTTTTGGGCACAGAGTTGAAATGAAGCAGTATTGATTATTGATATGATGTATGTGTCTGTGGCAAACTATGGAAGAGTCTGATGTATCAATTGTACTTTGTACTCTGAAATATTTATAGGGAGGTAGGGTGGAGCTAAGGAAAGACTGATTAGTCTTTTGGTAAGTTGTAGCTTGCCTGATGTTGTAGCATCCTAGTCAGTTGTAGCTGACTGAACCATTTTGGTGGGTGGTGCCACCTTATGGGTTGTAGCCCATACTGGAGATTGAAGTCTCCACTTATATAAAATTTACAAAGCTACATCTTGTGCAATGTGTTGATGTTGATGTGTTTAAGTTGATAGTTCAAAGATGAATATGATATTGATGTGAATGAGAAATAATGTTTTAAGATTTAAAGTTTGAAGAAGTAGAAATTTGGATTTAGTGTAGGCTCACTGATTCACCCCCCCCCCCTCTCAGTGAGCATTGTGTCTAACAATTGTTGTTCCCATTGTTAAAAAAAAGGGTTTATTTAATGTCATTTGAAACAATGAGGATTTCATAAAACCATTTAAGGTATGAAATCCAAGCCCCCATAGTAATGATATATTTTTCTTTTCGTTTTTTGAGTTGTCTCCATGATTTTTTGGATCAAATTAGACAAGTATAAAAGCTTCTCTTGATTTCTAGTTATATACTTTTTTATTTCCTTTTAATTAGTAGTATGCAACTAATAAGCTTGATAGCCTTTAGGGACTTGTCAAATGGTTCCCTACTGTCTTTTCTATCAATCTTACAATCTTGGTCATATTAAGGGTTGGACATTACATCGTTATCAACATTGTCATTACATCAATGATAATAATCATTACATTAATGATAATAATCATTAGGAGACTACCCTAATTTATTACAAAATAATGACTATTGTCAAAATTAATGATGATTTAAGAAAGACCACTTTCTTTTATGACGATGTTTTATTATTAATATTCACTACAACATGAGCCTAAAATTTTGACTTTAGTTTCTTTTGATATTTTGCGGCAACCAATTATGGTAAAAAAATTATCCCTTTATTCACCTATTTCCTTATTTCAACCTAGATATCGACTCATATTTCAACTTCAATAAGACCAACAATCAATATTAGGGACAAAATAAAAATTGTTAAGGTTGTTGATATTGTGGTGGGTATGTCAATTGATATATAGGTCAATGTAGGTGGAAATATGTGTCATTATAAGTTTTAAACCTAATGAAATATAGGTTGAGTTTCTTCATGTGACATAATGCATCAAAATAAATATTTCTCTAAAATTTAAATTGTTAATTGACATATATTATAATGTATTATAAGTTATTGTAATTGATGAGCCTTGAAATTGGCCTATTTTGCTCATCTTCTGTGGCCATTTACCTTCCCAAAAACCTTGGACATTGCTTCCTTTAAACTTAAATACGTATTAAACTTGACAATGTTGTAGCCATTAAACAATTTATTGATGAAATATTTGTAATTGTCATTTTGGCAGTATTTTATGAGTTTTTGTTTTAAAAACACCTAAGTTTTCATCGGCATTGAGTGTCTTTCACCAACACTTGTCTATGTTATAAGTTAAAAGGAGATTAGCAGGATATATAATCCCTTATATCCCACATCATTTATACACTCACCAAGATAGTAAAGGACCTATACTACATGTGGATTTCATAAGAAGACTAGGGTGAGTATATTTGACCCACAACTATAAGCTTAACAAGAAGACAACACATATATGAAGGGACACTTTTGATGGTTCTCCAACTCCAGCAAAAGGGAATATAAACTTGCATCCATAGTAGGCCATCAAGTCGGTTGATCAAGGAGGAAATTTGCCCTATGAATCCTCTATGGAAATCCACCAACTTAATAGGAAAAGGAGGACTGAATGCCCCAAAAACTATTTTCCCAACAACCCATCAAAATGACAAATCTCTGGTGAAAGGATGTTGGCAATTATAGGGTAAGGCTAGTTGTGTAGAGCCTTGGAACTCCCTAGTAGTCTTGAGGGATACATGGATATCCATTATAAATATGCTCATCCACAAATTGAGTTGGGATAGATTATGCATTGCACGTGGTTAGGTTAGTAGTACAAAAGCTAAAAAATGTAGATTGTAATCTAGAAGTATTTATGGATGAATAAAACTACTATTCTTTGAGTTGAGCTAAGATCTTTTACATGGATTGTAGATGATCCCACCTTGTTGTGTATATTTTGCAATTGTGATTTTATTAAAGTTATAGTGTGGTTTATAATTACTTATACCAACATCTCTTGTTCTTGGGTGGTTGAGGATTTGTTCATGTTTTTAGTTTAGTTGTTAGAATGTTCATATCATCTCATGAAACTCCTTCATCAACATACCATGAACTCTTGTTTGGTTGGAGGAACTATTATATTGTTCGATGCACCGTAGAGTAGGTTTGTCTTTGTAGTATTAATTTTATTTTCCAACAATTAGCATTCCTTTCCACAATGTCTATTTATGAATCATTAGTTCTTACACTCTAACATTGTATTTATATTGATGAAGAGTGAAGGGATTATAGAGCATTAGCTAGAAGAGCCAAAGTCATTACATGCCTAGACAACTCATGTTGTAGAATAGTTGAACCCTTGTTAGTACTTTCCAACATTATGTTTCCATTTTTTAAGATTGTAGGGATTTCGAAACATTAGCCAAAATATCCAAAGGCATTACATGCATGAATGACTTGTGTTGTAGAACACCTTAACCCTTGTTAAATTAGGCTTATCAATGTAGAATAGATGCATATAGTAGCATTTAGTTTCCATTGTTTAGAATTAGCAATGTAGAGTTAATTCAACATAGTTTAAAATCCTTGAGGTTTGCACATACAATTAATAGCATCTCACGGGATTTACTCCCATAGTTAATCATTTAAGTATAAGTTAGAGAATTCATCAACCCTTATATTGTTGTAATTCTTTGGCTCACCACTATTTGGCATCATCACTAGGGAAGGGCTAACATATTTGAAGAAGAAACCACTATCATATTGGGGCTTCGATGTAAAGGAAGAAGGAACTTGAGTTCCTGGGTGTTTATTTTTGTAGTGGTTCTCTTTTATGCATTTAGTAGTTTGTTTTGGAAAAAATGCATGCATTGATGTAGAGATAAGGTAGGATGACTTTTACCAAAAACAATTAACCCTAATGTAGTTCAAGCATATAGTAGTGAGAAAAAATGAGAGAGAATTCCTAAAGATATTTGACAAAGACAAATAATTTCTTGAAGGGATTTTCAAACAAGCTACTGAGGAAAGAGATCCATCCAAGGCACTGGAAACAAGCGTTGAGGAATTAGAAAACTTTGAATCCTCTTCATCCTCCTCTATAGGATTTTTTTCTTTATTTACTATGGTTGAAGGAAGAGCAAAAAAGGGACCACTAGAGATGTTTGAGTTCCCATCTCGGAAACTATGGAAAAAGTAAGGATGAAAAATATAAACCCAACAATCTTTCCTCACTTTCATGAGATGACTACAAAAGATATTGATACTTTCCTCTCTAAATTGTAAGTCCTTTGTAGAAGCTATGACTATGAGCATGATGTTGATAAGCTTATATTGTTTCTTTCCACTCTAAAGGACATGGAACTCCAATGGTTCATGGGTCTTGATGGAAATAACATTCACACTTAGGAACATATGAATAACTTATTCACCAAGAAGTATAGGGAATATTTCAAAGAAAGAGATACCAAAGATGAAATCTCTTGAATGACTTAGGGAGAAGATGAGTTCTTTATGTTGAGAGATTTCACTTCAATTATAAGAGGTCCACCAACTATAGAATAGATGAAAATTCCCTTAATAATACTTCTAAGTGGGGTAAGAGATGAATGGATAGAACACTTAAATTTGATAGTAGGAGGAGATATCTCCAAGTGCTCTTATAATGAAATAAGGGATTATTATCAATAACGACCAAATTTACCACAGTCTCGATGATGTATTGTCAATGTTTTGGACCCAAACTAGGGTTCATCATTGGGACAAGAAGCCAAGGAAAGAAAGAATCCAATTTACTCAAAAATTACTCAAGTAGAATACTAAGACTAACAACTCTTTCTTGAGCATGTGACTCTTTGGATTTCTCCTTAATAACAACTTGACTTTTGAAGACCAACTAACTCACAGACCTTTTTATGTAAGAGATATTGTTGTACATTAAAATATTTCAACTCGTAGAATCCTTTCAACATAGAGCTAACTTTCTGCCATTCATGCACATCTGTCCAACCACACTATACCTATAGATGAGTCTTTGTTATTTCTTTGCTCCAACATCTATGGTGATCATGATTGGTAAAACCACAAATACTACAAGGGTGTAAGTTCCAATGTTTTCCTTGTACAGTATGTTCTGCCACAATGACTACAACATTTTTTATGCTTTTTTCTCTTGGTTCATTGCACTATTACTTGTAGATAATCCCTTGTCTATTGATGTTTCTACTTTCACAAAATTGATGTTTCCATTGCTATGTTGCCTTCATAACCAAGGCCTTCATTTCTTGGCCTTATACATATCTTTATAGGCTTATGGATGCCTTTCCCATTCTTGTGTAAACCTTTGCCATCAAAACCCATTTTGTTCATGATTTTGGATCCAATTTCCTTTGTATGCCTTTCAAAAAAATCAATTTCATCATATTCATTATGACGTTCACCTTCATAAATATCACTGGAATCATTGTTCTCAATATGAGTTTCACCATGAGAGATATCACGATAATCATTTTTCTAAGTCCGCGGCATGAGAGAGACTCATGTACATTGTCAAAAAAATCACATGAACTACTAAGTTTTGGAAGTAAATTGGTTGTGTTACAATTTGCATCGCACGTTACTTTTTCCCGGTTCAAAATTTTCACTTCATTTTCCAGTTCCAGCAAGACATTTTCCTTTGGAAATGACTCTTGCTGCAATGGTTCTATCATTTTATATTTCTTATCATGAAGTTTTAAGAGATCATTTATCCATTCATCCAGTGATGCCAACTTTTATTCTTGTTCACTCATGCATTTTCTAGTCCAATCAACAAATTCTTTAAAAAAAATGCCCTTTATTGAATTGTCTAGTTTATTTTGTTTATGTAGCTTGTCAATTTCATGGAGAGCATCTTCAAGATCTTGTTGAAGAAGTTAAATTTCACGGTTAGCATTTTTAAGTCATTTTTCTCCTTTCCCCATTACGAAGTGTCGATTGAATCTTGCTCACTTGTCAAGAAAATCAACACAACAAATCGGGTGTTGGGTACAACCGATCATGCACCTGTCTTTCAATTACAAAAATGATAGGGGTGTCAAGTACCACTAATCATGCACCCCTTTTCAATGACATGAAACCAATTTAAAACTCGTGATATATTCTAAATGACTCTTGATTTGGATTTAATTTGGTTCTCAACTCCTTGCACCTTGACTCTGCTTCAAATTTGCATGCCCACTCTTAACTTGACTTTATTCTATTTGTTTTGAAAACTAACAATAAAAAATTTAGAACATGGACTTTGAGTGACTCTCTTACTAATTACAATGCAATACTTCAATTGAAAAAAAATTACAATGCAATACTGATAATCTTGACTTGCCAACATTTTTTTTTACTTTAGTGAAAATTTTCAAATCACACTTGACATGACTTCAACTTTGACTTGGGATTGTTAGACTCTCAATTAATGCACAAAGGACATCTTAATAAATTTTTAATACCCAAAAGGACCCTTACAACACTTTCCTTGCATCAATAATTCAACGTATTTCCTTTGTCAAGAAAGGGTAGCAATTTTCTTGTTACAACTCTAACATATTTCTTTCCAAACTCTCTTATACACCATATATCAATCTTTCTTTTTCTAAGTGGGTACAAATTAGATATGTGTTTCCTTATAAAACAGTTAATCTGAAATCAACTTTTAAATGTGGCATAGGTGTCCAACATACCTCACGTCATGCTTTACTTTGATATCATGTAGGGAAATGCAACCCTTGAATATGAAATCGACCGCTTGGATTGGATAATCTATACATTGGAGTTGTCTTCAATAAATTTATTGTAAGTAGCAAACCTAACAATGTAGAAAATGAAACCTTCGAGTCCTGGAGTCTGTTGATCCACCAAAAATCAGTCCGAACATAGATCAAAAAATAAAAAAACACCCTCTGGACAACATCACAACATCAATCTATGCAAAATGCTTTTCTATCAAGCACTCAACTCTCTTGGAAATCGAGTGAATCAAAGACTACATAATATTTTTCCCTTAAACATTGGTCTCTTTGTAGCTAACAAGAAAGAGAACTTTGTAATGCTCTCTAAAACTAGTATGGTGACACCCTACATGGCAGGAGTTGTTGTGATGATCAAACATAATCATCGTAATTGGAATCTAGCAGCCATTGTTTCCGCTATGATGATGACTACATCAACTACATACCAGTTTGGAAAAATGCTTCTTGCATAGAGTCAACCAACTACATCAACTACAAATTGTTTTAGAAAAACACTTTTTGCTCATAGTCAACTTACTGCATCAACTATAAATCAATTTCATCAAGCCTACAAAGGCTATTGATTTGGGCCTAATTTTTTATGCAAATTTTGACGACTATATGAGTTTCCTGAACTTTGATACCACATTTTGGGAAATTGGGTAGCCAAACCATTAAATAATCACGTAACATCAATCCATAAGAACACCAAATTATTGCAAACCTCACATTGTATTGATCTAGAATTTATCTCATTTATCTCATGTTACAATAGAGGACAATGAGGTCCCTTATATAAGAATAGGTGACCATAACAAGATTTCCAATTTAGACATTTGGTTTAACCATCTCCACAACTATCTCCACAATATATTCCATGAATATCTCCTTAAATCTCTCAATTGATTCTATGATATCCTCATCCCTAACATTCCTCATTGTCTCATCTTCATTTCATACATAAAATTTTGTTCATTATATGCATCATTACATTTTATATTGTCACCATTAAATATCACAAGTATGAATTATTCTTTCACCCCTTTAAACAAGTGTTGTCGTCAACATTTTCTTAAGTTTGGATGTTTCAGCATGAAGAACTCATCTTCCCATGTCACCTCTTCTATTGGCAAGTTCTTCCACTTGATTAGGTACCCATCAATTGCTCCATTTGTAGTTGCTTTATCCTTGTGTCAATGATTATTTTAGGTTCTACTATCAATTTCCCTTCTTCATCAATCTTCGGTAAAATAGTTTGGACTAGGATCTTGCCACCAATTACCTTTTCTTAGGTAAGAAACATGGAAAACTATATGTACAGGTGAAGATGGAGGCAAATCCAATTTGTGCCATACTCCCAATCCTTTGTAACACCTTATACGAACCATAGTACTTGGGTGCTAATTTATTGTCCTTCTTTTGTTGCTTGAGGGACATCTGTTTGTATGGTTTTAGCCTAAAAAATACCCAATCCCCTACTTCAAATTTCCTTTCAAAATGATGTTGATCTGCTTGTTTTTTCATCCTATTTTATGTTATAGCTAAGTTATATTTTAATAGTTGGAGAACCTCTTGTTGGTGCTCTATGTGATTGTCTGTTGCTTGAACCTTGGATTTCTATTTCAAGGATGATGCGATGGATGGAAGTTGATAGCCATAAAGTGTCATAAATGTTGCATTTTTAAAGAAGTATGGAAGGACGTGTTGTACCACCATTCTGCCAAGGGAAACCATTTGACCCATTGTGTATGTTTATCATATGCAAAGAAACGGAGATACCCTTCTATACATTTATTCACAATATCAGTCTGCCCATTGGATTGAGAATGGCAAGAGGAGTTGTGAGCCAATTGACCACCCAAAAAAGAAAAATTCCTTCCAAAAATTACCAATGAAAATTAGATCTCTATCACTTACAATAAGCTTGGGGATTCCATGTAGCTTATGAAATATTTCCATGAATGTTGTAACTATTTTACTTCCTTTAAAAGGATGAGAAAGAGAGAAAAAATGGGCATACTTTGTGAGTCAATCCAATACTACCGTGATGGAATTATTTCCTTACAACTTTGGTAGACTTGTGATAAAATCCATTGAGACCTCTTCCCATTGTTGACTTGGTATGGTTAATGGTTGTAGAAGATTTGGTGTCTTGATTGTCTCTCCCTTATTTCGTGACATGTCCCAAGGGGGGGCATATATGGGGTTAATAGTATATAATATGACCCCAAGGGGGCATATATGGGGATACATGTATATGTAAAGAAGTAAACATATATGTAATAGTGGTTGGCCTAATGGAGCAGTCTCATGTCCAATGAATGAATATGTATATATAAAGACAATATAGTCATTATGAGGAACATGTGAAATGATTATATGAACGTCTTGTGTGTTTGGATAAGGATCTCCTATTATTTAAGGATGGACGGATGACATCACATTTTAGCTTCAAATGGAGAAGGAAGACAAGATTCTAGAAGGACACTAGAAAATACTTGAAAAAGGTGAGCTCCAACTTGAAGATGTACATGTCAAATATGATGGTATTATCTCAAAGGAGAGAGTAATCAAAGACCAAGCATAGAGGATAGATGCCACCATTATTGCTGAAAATAATATTGATGATATTGATGTGCATAAGTAAGAGAAACCATCACATGTGAAAACATATCAACATCCTCACTACTAAGAAAACTTACAAGAAAGACAAGAATATATACATGAACACTATCAAGCAATAAGATGTAATACTCAATGATATTCATGGAACATGGCATCAAAAAACTATTATTCAACAAGATATTATCAGAGACCAGAAACTACAACAAATTGGAGAACTCGTAATCACAACACATGGAATCAAAATTATGCAACAACCAACTATCAAGGATTGATTCCGAAAAGAGTTGAATTTGGATGGTTGATGGATCATCATCAATGACAAGAATAAAGAAAGAATATAAAGAAATCCTATTACTTGGTTTCATCACATGTAAAGCCATTAACTGTGAAGCTTTGAAGACAAAGCTTTTTCAAGGAGGGTACTATGATATGACCCAAAGGGGGGGGGGTATATAGGGTTAAATGTATATAATATGACCCCAAGGGGGGCATATATGGGACTAAATGTATATGTAATAGTGATCGGCCTAATGAAGGGGCCTCATGTGCAATGAATGAATATGTATATATATAGGTAATGTAGTCATTGTTGAGGAACATGTGAAATGATTATATGAATCTTGGGATATTTGGAGAAGGATCTCCTATTCTTTAAGTATTTATTGTGTAACTTATATTTCTTATCCTATTGGAGTTGTATTCCATGCTTACAATTATGTACATGTTGTGTACTCTTGTCTCTTGGGATTTGGTTCATAACATTTTGTTGGAAACCAAACATTCTTCAACAAACTTTTGCACATCAATTATAAGACCTTCCTAGAAAAAATTATTCTTAATCCCGTGGTAAGTTTTCAAGAACCCTAGATTTCCTCCTATAGGAGGAGTGTGCAATTCCGAAAGTACCTTCTAATTGAGTTGGTTATTCTTACATGAATATAGGCGATCCCAATACCATAATGAATGATTCTTACACACAAAATTATCTAATGAACTAGGTTCCTCTTGTAGTTGTTGAATCATCTTGCATGATTTTTTCTCATGTTTCCATTATATCCTTGCTTCTTCCACCTCGATCAAATTGTAGAATGGAAATAGTGCATAGTAAGCTCTCTATGTCATATTCTTTACTTGAAACTGCATCCACCACCACATTTTGTTTTCCTTTTTTGTAGATAATTTCAAAGTCACAACCTAGCATCTTTGTAACACAATTTTGTTGTTTTTTTTGAAGATAATTGTTGTTTCAAGAATTACTTGAGATTGTCATAATATGCTCTTACCTTGAAGTGTATTCCTTAGATAAGGGTGACAATTCTCAATTGCATGTAGTATGGCCGACATTTAATTTTCATAAATTGGTTTAACTAAGTTTTTTCCTTTAATTTGGCAACTATCAAAGGCAAGGGGATCTCATTCTTCCATTAAAGTTCCAACAACATTCCATAATAAAGGTTTTTGTGAAGTCAAGTGTGGCTAATGCAGGGGTTGTACACATAAGTTTTTCAAAAGCTTTGGTTGCTTCTTGACTCCAAGAGAATGCCTCATTTTTTAAGAACCTTGTCATAGGTGATGCTATTTGACCATAGTTCTTGACAAACTTGCGGTAGTGGCTTGTCGATCCTAAGAATCCTCTAAGATTCTTCAAGGATTTACGAATTAGCCATCCATGATAACTTTAATTTTGCTAGGGTCCACTTTGACTCCATGAGGTACAATATGTCCCAAATATTCTACTATCCCAAAGGCACATTTAGAAGGCATGGCATATAGTTGGTGCTCTTCCAATCATTTTAAGACCATGTTAACATGTTGTACATGCTCTTCCCAATATTTTCTATAGATTAGTATATCATCAAAAAATACTAACATAATTTTTTTGAGGAAGGGTTTAAAAATAGAATTCATTAATCTTTGAAATGTGGAAGGTGCATTGGTAATGCCAATGGCATCACCAAAAATTCATAATGACCTTCACGTATTATGAAGCCTGTTTTTGGAATGTCTTCTTGCCTCTTTCTGATTTGATGATATCCGTAGTGGAGATTCAACTTGGTAAAGTAAATTGATCCATGTAATTCATCTAATTATTCATCAATGACAATAATAATAAACTTATCTTTAATGATCATCTTGTTGATCTCTCTATACTTTGGACACATACACCATGGAACTTCCTTTTCACAAACCATCACCACCGGTTCTAAGAAAGAACTTTGGCTAGGTTGAATGATGCATGCATCTAAGATTTCTTGGACCATATTATCAATCTCACTCTTTTGTGCATATGGGTACCTATAGGGTATAATGTTAGGTGGCACACTTTCCCGGTTGTAAGTGAATAACATGGTCATGATCTTGAGTAGGTGGAAGACCTTTAGGCATCTCTACAAATACTTTGGAATTCTTGTGAATAAATATTTGGATACCCCATTGAATAAGAGTATAGATGCTTGAACATCTAGTGAGCAGAATTGTACAATTACATCACGATGTCTCCTTTTAAGCAACTTTGTCATGTTGTTAGATACTATCACTTTAAAGGGTTTCCCTATAATACCTATGAGTATTAAATTGCATCTTGTAGTATCCCGATATGTCTTATTTTCAATGCCATAGGTTTGACCCAATTCTAACATGCCAAGCACATGCCAAGAGAGAGTTATGATAACTTTCCCAAAACTTGTTGTTTTTTAACCTTTCAAGAGAGTGAACTTGTATGAACTCACATGTGCCTGATTTTCCTGTTACGATTATGATATTTCTAGAAAAAACACTATGGTTTGTATGCCTTCTAATGAAATAAGTGGCACTCAATTTGGATCTATGAAGCATAAGATATAATAGTTTTACCTATAACACTTGTTTGAGACTAGTTTTAGGTCTATTCAAAACCCTAACTTACACGATATATAACTCTGAACTTATAATGAAATAGAACGTAATTTTTTACCACAGGTACTTAGATATGTCTTATGAGGCTCCTAAAAATGTTGTTGTTTGAGACTTCCATGAAAAAAGTTATAGTGAAAATGGCTTCGATACCAAATGTTATGCACCAAATTCCCAAAATAACTTAAAATAGAAAGAAAGAGTAACCCAATGCCTTGAGAATGAAATAAATATATGAATATGAAGAATATTCAAGAAACCTCCTTATATGGTGCATCAAATGCACAAGACAAGATGAGATGATCCTAAAACTAGTTCTCCTTGGTATATATATAGGAGATAAGGGGTACAATTACAGTTAAGGTCCTAGCCGACCATACAATTACAATGAAGATCCTATCCGGCTAACAAAGACAATAATAGAAATGTGTTGTCACAATATATAGGGCTTAACACACCTCAACAATTCTCTTATGGTACGCCTTATGAAAATCCATGGTATTTCAATTATGCATGGAATAATCAATTAAATATTTCATGAAATTGCTATTTACCCCTTCCTCAAGCTTGGCCAAACCAAATTCCATCTCCATATTCATGAAAATATATAGAACCTGGAGGATAGAAACCAACATTATTTCCCTATCAAAAACTTGAACAGACCTAGTGGATTGCTTCTCAATAATCCTAGAGATCTCAACAAGGGTGGCCACCAACTAGTAGCAAGCATTGTTGCTTAGTCCTTGATAAAACAATGATTTGTAGCCTCGTGACTACCACCACTTCCTACTCAACCTGCACTAAATCCCAACATTAATAATTCTACTCAACCGATATGCAATAATGAGATAATCACACAGTCTACCTACTCCATGGATGATGTTGACTATAAAGAGCTTTGGACTTCATTTAGAAAAGATGGTGAATTTTTTTGTGCCACACATAATCATTGAAGCAATTGAAGCAAAGAAGCTATGAAATCATAACTTTCTCCTTAACAAGGACAAGCACACCATAAAAATAGCCCACCTTTTCTACAAATATTAGAGTGAACTTGAACAACTCCTCGGTGAGAGTTTGACTTTTTAGTTGAACTTAAAATTATGTGTGTCAAAATCCCTCTAATCCAAGAAATCAAGGATGTTCCTATATACAACAAGTCTATTAGAGAATTTTTCCTAATTAAAATAAGGAGAAAAACTAAATATCCTTAGACAAATCATGGCATAGGTTAGCTTGTTTATCTCATGCTAGGAAAGGTTCTAACTTCCAAATATTTTGATCCCAACGACCTTGTAGTGAGAATATATGTAACCAACCAAATTATACATAACACTTTGAATGAATTACGAGTAGTCATTAATGCCATGACTAACGAAACCATGGAGAGACTACAACTCTAAGAGTTGTTGAGACAAACCCCCATTTCTCTTGAGATGGCTGATAGGTTCACTATAAATCCATAAGTGATGTTAGAAGATATTGTAGTCTACATTGACTCTTAGGAGTACCTTGTAGACTTTATGGTTATGCATACAAAGTATAGACTTGGAGGTTATCCTTTGATCCTTTGTAGGACTTGGTTGACAATATTTGATGCCTACATCAGTTGTATATCAAAAGATATGACTATTTCTCATGGTAAGTTTTCTATGAAACTTACTTTGTATCCTCCACCTAAACCACTTCCAGAGATTAAGGAACCATTTTGAGTTAATATAGATGAAGGGTATGGAATTTTTTAAGTTGCTTCCTGACCTATTCTCGCAATTGGTAGAGCCTTGACCCTAAAGGATCTAGATGAGGATACCGTGATATAAAAATTTATGCAAAACCCTTATCCTGTAAATCGAGATTAGAGAATGGGATGGTGAACCTCAAGACAATGGATCTACTAATGAATTCCCATTGGAAGCATTAAATCCAAATGCTAAATATTCAATTGAAGGTGACTTGGACAATACTACATAATAAGAGGATAATTTCACTATTAAATTATGCAAATGATTGACTATTTCAATAGAAATATTTCCAGGAAAATCCTTATACATAAACAACCAACTAGACTCTCTTCAGTAGTAAGAGTTGGTGAATTTACTTTGATATCATATTCCTGCTTTTGCTTGGGAATATTGATATATGAACATAATTTAAACCAACATTTGTATACATCATATATAAATAATTGATAAATCTCATCCAATTTAGAAGCCTCAATACCAAATGAATCCTTCCCTCAAGGATGTTGTAAAAACAAAGTTGCAAAAATTCTTAGATGCTATTTCATTTTTCCTATATTGAATATTGTGTGGGTCTCCCCATTGGTCATAGTCCCAAAAAGTGGGGGTAATGGAAAGTGCATGACTAGGATCTTAACAAGGCTACCCAAAAGGATCACTTCCCCTTTCCTTTTATTGACCAAGTGTTGTATGCTTTATCTAGGAAAAATATTATTCATTCATGGATGGTTTCAGTGGCTATAACCAAATCCATTTTGCTCTTAAGGACTAGGATACAACAACATTTACCTTTCCATGGGGTACCTTTTCCTACAGGGTTATACATTTTGGCTTATGCAATGCCCTTACTGCATTCCAAAGAGTTGTCCTCAACATATTTTCGGAGGGTCTCGGGATGTCTCGGCCCCTGCTGAGTCACAAGTTTCTGGTATATCTGGCTTGCGGGCTGTTGAATATACCCTTGGGAGGTTGTTGTTCCCATGTTTAAAAAAAAAATATTTTCAGACATAGTCCATGATTGTATGGAAGTCTATATTGATGGTACAAAAGGGCCCAATTTACGACGTTATAACGCAAAAATTTTGATGGTACAAAAGGGCCCATTTTACGATATACTCGTCATTACTTGATCGGACTTACGACATCCTTTATTGACTACATGGTAGGATTGTGAGAGAGAATTGTTTTAACGCATCGAAATTCTTCTGATGTAATATTAATGTCACTTCAGTGTGGAAATCCTTGTAATATTGTCGGCTAGGTGTTAGAATTCCAATGTTACTTTATCATTGCCTAATCGTCGCAACCATGAAAACCTCTACGATTGAGTGTTGAAATTTCAATGTCCACCAACATACCCCATCATCGAACGCTCATCGAAGATAGGTCGAAATTTCGATGTCCCCCAATGTGACCCCCTCATTAAAATCATTGCAAACTCGTTGAAGAGGGATCATAATTCCAACATCCCCCAATGTGACCCCCTCATCAAAACCATTACAAGATTGTCGAAGAGGAGTTGGGATTCCAATGTCTACCCAACGTAGCCCCATAATCGAAACCATTGCAAGCTTGTTGTTAAATTTTCGGTCAGAAAGCAGTGAATGTTGGTGTTTCGACATACATCCTATGATAAAAATATTGACTTCTATTGGCTACCCATCATAATTGGGTTAATTCGGTTTATTAGATTGTGTTACCAAATCTCATAAATGTTACTGTGGGTTATGCATCCATCTTTTGGAAGCCCAGTGTCTAAGATCATCTAGATTTTGTCCAAAGGTACTAACCATTTGGTTAGTATCTTTGTGCAAAGTTTGGATCATGTTAAACACTAGGCTTCTAAAGGAGGGGTGCAGAAGTCACATTGACAATGATGAGAATTGGTATCACAAACTTTCAAATATCATAATTGTTACTTTGGGTTCTACACCTGCCCTTTGGAATCCTAGTGTCTAACATGATCCAAATTTTGTCCAAAGGTACTAACTATATCACAACCTCTCAAATCTCATAATTGTTACTATGGGTTTTGCACCCGTGCCTAGTGTCTAACATGATCCAGATTTTGTCCAAAGGCACTAACCGAATCAGATTCCAAAGGACGGGTGGCGAACCCATAGTAGCAATTATGATACTCGATAGGTTGTGATAACAAATCTCATAGTTGTTATTGTGGGTTTTGCACCCAATGGATGGGTGCAGAAACGACAGTAACAATTATGAGATTTGGTATCACAACCTCTTAGCAATATTAAACCGGATCATGATGTTTACGAAGGGAAGCTAATAACAATCAATATTTTACCACCAAAATATCGTAACAAGCAAGTACATAAGAAGAATCAAACAAAACATTGGTGACTTGGAATTCCCAATCATCTTGTATGTTATGTAATTCCCAATCATCTTGTAACCTATAACTTAGTTAAGGTCATCATATTTATGATTTTAACATGGTTTTTCTACACAACACAAGTACAAAGTATATCTAAATCCTAAATATTACCATCATATGATTATTATAATAACAACCTTCATTGTCTTTGTGCACATCATAACTCACAAAAGTGTACTGATACATTAAGGGATATGCATAATAACATCCTTCATTGTCTTTGTGCACATCATAACTCACAAAACTTGTGTACTTGATACATTAAGGGATATGCATAGTAAGGAATTATACATAAATACATTTTCAATTATCCAATACACATTCATCACATTCCCTTATATATTATCAAACATAATTACATACTAGCATTTGCCCCAGTAGGGGCAAAAGGAACGCCGAGAGGAAAAGAGCACAAGGAAAGAAAAGTAGTTTGGGCAGATTATGGGCAATAGGTTATACTGGCATCATTGAAACATAAAACAAAATCACAATTTAAGTATGAGAACACTGTCAAAGTAACCCTGAAAGCTAACAAGGTGAGGCAACTAAGAATCAAATACAAATAGGAGATATCTAACACCAGTTCAACAAGAATGAGAGATATCCATATCTGCCTAAAGGCTCTATATCCCTCCTCAAGTCATCCTTCAAAATTCTAATAGTCGTATCATAGGTTCTCAACGAATCATTTCAAGAATGAAATTGCATCACAACAAACATAATCGAGTCTATATGGGGTTGAACTATCTAAAAAGTAAGTTTAAGCTCATGCTTAAGAGATTCTTGACACTCAACTACTAACCTACAGTTGTAAAGGATACACACTGTTAGCACAGTTTTTGTTCCACAAGGTTGGAAGAGTTTTAAGACAAGAAAATGAGGAAAGCATTTTGTTACAGGTTTATTGAAATGATGAAAGAATGCCTTGTTTGATCCTAATGAATTGGTTAGCTGTTGATTTTGGCAAAAATTGTTGAGTTGCTCCGACCGTGATGAAACGCGTCGACGTAACTCGATAAATTGCACCGATCTTCTCATGCCGACCGTTCTGGAGAGAAAAGTCCGACAAAAGCGGTCGACGACGAAATCCAAGTGCACTGAAATGGTCGGCGGAGTAGGTGAATTCGCCGATCGGAGAGAAAGTCCGGCGAAAGCGGTCGCCGATGAAAGCCAAGTGCGCCAAAACGGTCGGCGAACATAGGTGAGTCCGTCGATCGGTGAAAAACTGGAAGTTGCTCCACGCTGAGTTGCGGCGACGAAAGCTGAGTTCGCTGAAATGATCGACGCAAAAGGGCAAGTTCACCGATCGGAGAGAAAATCCAAGTGCACCGAAACGATCGGAGGAAATAGGTGAGTTCAACGATAGGAGAGAAAGGTCCGGCGACGAAAGGCAAGTGCGCCGAAACGGTCGGAAGAGATAGGTGAGTTCGCCGACCTGAGAGAAAATTTTGGCGAAAGTGGTCGACGACGAAAGCCAAGTGCGCCGAAGCGGTTGGCCGAGATAGGTGAGTTCTCTTTGGCACGAAATTTTTCCCCCGCATCGTTGCCATAAAAATGCCATTGCCGATCATTTCGGTGTGTCTTGCCAAGTTGTTGCGACGCGATCGGCGTGATTCACTTATTTGCAGAGAAATGGTTAGTGACCTTTGTTGTTTTATACCGACGTTGGCGTCATTTTACTTTTTCCAAAAACTTTTGTCGTCGACTAGTCGACGTGACTCGTTCAAATGATGCGAAACTGTAGGCGCAACTCGCCAAACTGTTGCGAAACTGTCGGCACAGATTCGTCAAAATGATGCGAAACTGTCGGCACAGGAGACATTATCATTTAGTAGATGGTTCCAATGGTTTTTCCATTGAACTCTGTAAGACATCCACCTTTGATTGCAAGGATAGGGGGAGTAGCTAAACCTCGAAGGTTGACAAGTTGGGCACCCTCAATTGCGCAGTGCTCCCCCCAAAGTGTGATGTATGCTAAACTCGGACATGTCCCTCACGCCAACTATTCGGTGAATGGTTTCAGAGCTATCTCTTTTGCGTATAGTTGATGCAGGTGAAACATAAATGACAATTCCAATAAGGTCAATCATGGAATTTAGGGGTGTAGTTTGGATGTCATCGATAGATTTAAAGTGGAAGAAATGAAAAGGGATCAATGGGCACTCCTCTAAACATGGTTGAATTATTGAGGAGGGGTTAAGGAAAATATCAAAAGCACTTTTCAAATGGTTGTATGTTGGGTTGACTGGTTTGATTGTGCTATTTGAGATCGTGTATACTACGCCAACTTGTATTGTGTCATACAAGGATGTGGCTAAGTCATTAAAAGCAGAGATATGAATCTCATATTTGGTAGCACTAACAAGGTTAAACCCAAAGAGTTGTCCTGGCCCTTTTTTATTGGTGTAGGCATTCATATTTGTCTTGGTAGTTACTCGCCCTTGGATGGTCCAAATTTTGTTGGAAGGGTTGAGCGATGTGAATTGAGTAGTAGTTGCAACAAGGGTTGGGGTTGGATTTGACGAGGAAGGTATGGCAAGCGAAGGGTTTTGGGGATTAAGGGTGATGTTTTTTGGAATAGATGAACTGCTATGGGAGGTAAAGTTAGGGGTGAAGTTGAAAGGGGATGGTTCTCCAATAATTGTTGCTTCCAATGTGACAACTTTATGTTCCCGGGTAGAGAGATCCTTGAACACTTTATGTTTAGGTAAAGCTAGAGAAAGTGAAAGTGAACTGTTTAGATCGATTCCTCACCTTTCTCACATTGATAAATCTATGGTTGGAATACCTGTATTGGCTGAAAAACTTTTGCAGATTCAAGCAATGGGGATCAGGATGTGCCTGTCGGAGGTTATGAGTATGTCTAATGTTCTAATTTATGTATTAGTGTCAAATTTAGGTGGCCATGTAGAAGATGCCTTGGTATCAATGTCTATTCAACCAAAAGTTATTGATGGACATCAATGTAAATCTCCAATTTGTGAATGCGTTCTTGTTATGATTGCTATGGTTTTGTTTATGGCATGGTACTTCTTATCACTATTGGTTTCACTCTTAACCCATTAAGCATGAAACATAATGTCAAGAGGGAAACAATCACTATTTGGATTTCTTTTATCTCTTTCCATTGAGGATTCAAGCTATTATGTTTCTTATAGTTGTTCAAATATCATTATTCTTTAAAAAATTTCTTGAATAAGTAAGAGGCTTTAACATTTGTTATAAGAACACACAACAACCAATCTATCCTACGCGCACATTTTTTCCTTAGATTAGATAGAAATTTTTTCTTCAGATAATAGTGGTATTATTTGACAATATTATTTATCTCTTGATCTGCATGAGGAAAATCTCAACAACCTCTTACCCACATCCTTGGAAGCGAAGAACTGAGTTGGAAATCTCTAAAAATTCTTAGAATCAAATATACTAGATGTGGAAATTGCTTAATCTTGTTGCCATGGGATATTTGATGATGTTGAATCTATGTAGATTCAAAAACATAATTTAAACACTTTCAAATTTAAATTTTCACCAAAAAATGACCAAAACACATTGAAAAGTACAAAACCTAAAATATATAGAGTGATTCTTTCAAGTATTAAATTTAAATTATTAAAAATGCTACTTTATAATTTTTTAAATGGTTAAATTCACAATTAATTTTTTTGTTTGACATAGCTACCTCCATCCATTTCATGTAATATAATTATTGATAATTCATTTCATGTAGATATAATTATTAATAATTCTAATTTATTATTTTTTAAATGAAACAAACCTATAATATCAATCACTTTAATTTTTAATTTTATGTTAAATTAAAATAGTTAAATTCATCCCTTTTGAATTTATAGAATCAATATCCTATGATTTCTTATAGAATTTTGAGAAACTTGTAATTTAACTTTAATGCACACTCAACTGAATTAATATAAATATGGGACCAATAATCCATGTTTTTAGGGGTATTTCAAACTGATGTCACTATGGGACCAGGTCCCATGATTTGTGGTTGTATGATTTCTAGCTGTATGTGGGCAAAAACATTTATGGAATGTAAATCTTTAACGTAAGCTCACCCAAACTTGCATAAATATGACACGAGACATATGCTTCTAAAGTATTCGTGTTTAGAACCAAAAAAGGTAGGCACATGTTGTCCCTATTTTCTCCCAAACTTAAATTTAGTTGTCCCTAAGCTAACAATATTACACGTTGCAACTAAATTCCAAGTGGCCACGATTTACCGTCCTGGAAATTCCATGTGTTGTTAAGGCGAAGGCGAGATGTGTGCTTTGAATCTTTAAAATGAGTTCAAATCCAACATTAATGAGCTAATTTCGTGGCTACTTCGAAACAAACTTTACGACAGCAGCTCTAAATCCAGCATTAATGAACTTATTTCGTGTCTATTGCAGGCTTATCGCAACACACTAAGCCAAGCAAGTTATGATGGAACCGAACATGATACTAAATACGTGGCTATTGTAGGTTAATAAGTAAAGAAAATAATCATGGTTTTAGATTAGTGGCATCGAACATTAAATTGATGGAAATAATTGAGAAATATCCTATTTTTTTAGACATGTCGGTATAAATAGACATACAAAGACAAAGAACTTCGAAGAGGTGGTACTCTGTAATTTGGATTCTGTCGACTGGAGAGGTCGTGGAGCACTGAAGTCAATTTATCAAGAGCCAACAGTGAAGTGAGTTTAACAGGTAATGTTCTATTGTATTTTCTGCCTCTATGAAACGCTGTTAATTTTCTAATAAATAGTGTTGAAGTGACTTTAACCGGTGATGTTCTACGACATTTTCTGCCTCTCTAAAACATTGTTAGTTTTCTAATAAATAGTGTATATCAATTTAGAGATGAAGCTTAGCTGTTTTACTTGATCACTCCTTTCCCTAGTTTCGTTTAACTTATTTCTCTAGCACTTCCCAATCTTGGAACTGGTTCGAAGCCAGAAGAAGTTGCTTTCTTGCTCTTTGAAATGGGGATGTCAGAATTCATTTTTCTGTTTGTAAATTTGGGGTGTTCTCATTTATATACACTATTTTTTAATAAGTATACGTCACATTCCGGTCTCTCACTAGGGCAAGTAGCCATGTTGTTTTCTAATCTCTTTTGTATTATCACCGCAGCAATCAGAAACATAAGGAGTGCACAAAATGTCCTCTGAAGAAAGTATGACAAGCCAAGATACTCTAAACTTAAGCCAAAGCTATAATGAACAGATTAGGCTGCTTTTGGATGGGATTGATACAGTTAGGAAACTGGGAGTAGTGAATGAGGGCATCTGGCTGCCCACAATTGTTGTTATTGGTGATCAGTCATCCGAGAAGTCAAGTGTAATAGAATCCCTTGCAGGGATTAGCCTTCCAACAGGGAGAGTAACTTTATAACAATTTGAAATGCTGATAAATTTATTTCCTAAAGAGAGTCTGCCATTTTCTGTCTAATACCATTTGCAAAATGTTCTCTGTCACTCCCTTCTTGATGATGTCAGAGTACATACACTCTGAAGATCTCTATACAATTGTTTCTGCTTACTCCACTTCAGCAAACTCAAGACCAGCATAAAAGCAGCAATTAAGTTTCTCAATGTTTCCAACTTTAATTGCTTCTCCTTTACGATCATTTAATTGCCTCCATACATGCTCTTATTATTTTTTGGCATTGCAAAGCCAAGCCAAAGTATGCCCTCAATTGGAAGAAATTCGAAAATACGTTAACCCCTTTTCCCTGGTGCTGCAAACGAATTTAAAACAAAGTTCCTTCTTTTTGTATTTGTCCCCAATTTTATCAACTGGGTTCAGTTCTTTTTCATCAAACCCCACGGTGGAGCAACAAAAGCTTCCACAGCCACAGGTGAGACTACGATTTCCAGGCACAAAAAATCTGTACGATTTGAATTCGATAGAGAAAAGGGGCGCAAGAAGGTAGCAGGTGGCCAAAATTTGTGGTTGGAATCTCAGCTTTCAATCCCAAATTTGCGGGAAAACAACACCCAACCGCTCAATATTGGCACGAGTCACAGAAAGATTTAATATCTGGAAGGGTTTGAAGTTGTGTGTGGGGAAAGAATCCCGTTCGAGCTCCGTTGTCACTTTGTCCATCGATGGCCGCTCCTTGCCTCGCATTTAAACATAGCGGCAGGCCACACGGGCTATTTTATACAGCGCCTCGTAGTTTAGAGGTGCCTCCAATGTCGAATCGAGGATGGTGGAGATGTCATTTGCTTTGATAAGTGGAACCGCCCACTCGACTATGTTGCCCTCCTTATATTTCATATCAATGCCCTTCTGCCCACTCAGGATCTCCAAGAGCAGAACACCGAAGCTATAGACATCGCTCTTCGTGGTCAGGTAATGGAGGCGATAATATTCAAGGTCAAGGTATCCCAGCGTACCCGCCGGGGAGCTCCGATAACGGAGAATCGTAGGTGAGGTACCAGTTTGCAGGCGCAACATTCAACGTGGTGAATGGCTTCGCCACGTGGAAGCATTCCATTCGCTCTATGAGCGAGGAATCTAGCCTACGTGGACTGGAATGCTTCTCCTTGGTGAAACGCCCACGGCGTAATTATATAATTACTTTTTCTATTATAATTCCATTGACCCTCATAATGGGGCATACCTAGACATTCTCGAGATACCGATTTGTACTACATCAAATCATTTTCCTTGTTTTGAGCTCATTTAGAACATATCCGCATGATGCAAGTAGGTCCTCTTATAAAATCCTAAAGTGGGTACATAGAAAGTTATACACATTTCAACATTCTCCATTTATGATTAAGTTTTGTAGTAAGGTTTAGACATGTGTGAGCATTTATATATTAAAGGATAATGGTTTTATGGTCCTCTTATCATTAATTTTTTTCACTCTCTAGATGGATAATAGAGCCTAAAAATCTATACTAAAAACATAAAGGATTATGGATGGTAATGAGTCAAATTTATTTTTTCTTGCATTAGTCCTTTGTAAATTCATCAAATTCCTTAAATATTATCAAACTTATTTACATATTCAATGCCTATGTTTTTAGCTTAAATGCCAACCAACATCTCTTTGAAGTATATCTAGACATCGTTGAGATGCTATGATATAGTCCATTGTTTTGTCTACCTTACTCAAGTATATTTCATAACATCATTGCATGGTGCAAGTAGGTACTCTCAAAGAAGCATCGCATTTGGGTATTATTTGTTTAGGGATTATGAACTTTTTGTAAAGGCCTATCTAGGTGTAAGTTTTTATACATTAAGATTTAAGGGGTGAGGTTTAAGCACATGGGGTAAACTGAGGTTGAAATTTTTAAGGTTAAGGTTAAGGGTTTTAAGGTCCTTTAATCATTCAATTCACTCAACATTTAGAGGGACATCACAACCCTAAAGAGTTTGCTAGTAAGGAGATATGCATAGCAAGGAATTGAACATGAACAAGTTTCTGATAATAAAATTGATGTTAATCACACAACCTTTAATACGAAACTTAAATACATATTTAGTACATCTATTCTCTACTTACACTCCATTAACTAGCCTTGCATTGGAGTACACCTTTACATCATTGAGTTACTACTTTGTAGTCTATTCAAGTATAATCATTATTACAGGACATTTTCTTGTATGTAACATGTGTCTTATCCTTGAGGCAGATTACAATTTGGTCTATGGATCTAGGTGTGAATAATTTTAATTACTGCCATCTCACTAGTCAAAGGTATGGATATAGGTATATACTATTATATTCTCATTCTTTTTACTCCCCCACTATATTTTCTTGTTATTGGTTTGATATTGTTACTTAAATGCTTTCATTTTCTTCATTGAACGAATTAAGTGATCTAGTAGGGATTTGTTGGAGGAGCCTAATAGACTAGTAATTTATAAATTCATTCTTTTTTTTTGCATTAGTGCTCCAAATGAGCGTTATGCTACATTTCTCACACCTGAAGTGGAGAAATGATACTCCCAACACAATGTGGAGCACTAATTCCATTGATGCTCCAAGACCAAAGTGGATCATATGTCCCCAAAACCAAAATGGAGCATTGGTCCTCCCATACCAAAGTGGAGTACTAATTTGCATCATAGAGAAAGAAAATGAACCTACACATAAAGGGATATTAAACCCCTTCAAACTTGCACCCATGCTATACAAGAAATTACCTCTTAATTGGTCACACTTTCCCCTCATTTCTTGCTCATGTTTTCATCAAGGTTTACGAGGGAACAAAATGAAATACAAAAATATTCTGAAAACACAAAGATACAATAATATAATCAGTTTCTATTAATGAAGTGTAATGTCCCTCATTTTGACCCTTAGGATATTTTGGCTGTAATGTAAATATTGTATGCATGTGATGTATGATTCCTAGCATGGAGATCAAGGCCAAGGCCCCGCTAGTGAATGCTCAGCCTTGAAGAGGAAAGTATTTGGTATTATGGTAACCATGTGCTAGTAAGCCATGGAAAATGTAAATGATGTAAATGATACCATGTAAATAAAAAATACCAAGGGGTTGGCTATGGATGCAACTAAATGAGGGGGCTATGTGTATCAACTAGGGAGTGGTGAGGGGGTTGTGGACTGGAACCCTAGGCTGCCATATGTCACCTTGAGAACCCCTTTGACTGTCCTAGCTACCATTGAATGTTGTTGTAAGGAAGTGGGTGAAGAGCACTGTTCATGAGGTCGATGGAATATGGGACAACCCTGAAATCCGTAAGGCAGGGTATGGGACTCTAATCACTTGTCCCATAAGCCACTCTACCTCCTGAGGAATTATCTCACCCTAATCCCTATCCCACTGTGGACCAACAATCTCAGTTATCATGCATCACAGACGAAGCAGAGAGGAAAGGAACTGAAATCGCGATCCTGAGGGAGGCCGCGATTTGCAGAGCCAAAATCTCTCAAAAAACTTGTGTGGGAGGTGGAATTTGATAAAAGATCCACAAACCCGACACTTGGAGCGAAAAATAAGAGGTTTAGACGCCCAAAAGTTCATGAGAGAACCAGATTGGATATCCGAGACCTTGTTGTGGGACAGATCCATTCGACTGCAATGTGAAGGAAGATTCAAGTGCGGATTGCAATGGGAGGAGGCCAGGAGGGTTTAGACTGCATGGTAGAGTCAGAGAGGGCTCAGTTGCCTTGATCTAACAATTAGGACCAACCACATTTTCCAGGTCAGTGCTAAGGGAAGGGGTTCCCTAGGGATTGAGCAACAGAGAAGGGGACGTTACTTAGGCTGAGAGTGTAGGTGATGGGGGTGCCTGAACTATCCGAGGCCATTGGGATATGCCTATAGCTCTGTGGATGATTTTATTGACCTATACAACCCTTACCTGCCTCCCCACTTGCTTGACAAGTTAACTGTGTGTTGGATGACCCCGATTGACTATTAACCAAGGCTGTGAGTGATATTTCCTAGTCCCTCCTTAGTGGATACATAGCCGTAGCTCGGGGGTGGTCTATTAGTGCTGAAATAATTCAGGCTGGGCAGAGACATATGGTTGGGTTGGAACGTTGCAGTCCATAGCCAGTTTGCTTGGAGAATCAAGGAAAAAGATAAGTGTTTTCTGTGCTTTGAATCATGCTATCCCGTGTCCTGCAATGTTTCATTATTGACTGTATGGTGGAAGCTAAATGATGCATGATAGATTTGTGTGAAGACATTATTTCATTCCATTGTGTGTTAATATGGCTAATTTCTGCTATGTGTGTTATTTACCCTGCTCTTGCACATTTACATTCTTATCCTTATGTTGGTACTCATATGTATTTATGCTTGAGGAATAGGGTTAAGTCTCTGCATGTTATTTCATCAATCCGCCTGGGAGAAATATGCTGATGTATCCCATTCTATGTGTGTGGATAATGTTTCATTCCTTTGTGTTCATTGAGTATGCTTCTACACATTTGCATTTCCATTGGTATAATGTCTTTGAATTGTATGCTGATGAATATGGCTAAGTCTTTGAATGGTTCTTTGAGGAATAGGACTAAGTGCAAGGCCCAGGAGGTGTAGAATACTTCAGCCATGACTGTGGGGAAAGAATAGACACCCCCTGTGGTGTTCATGACCTTTGTGTACCAATTGAAGGAGAGAGATATGGCAGAGTGGAGCAAAACTCTTCACGGAGTGGTAAGGAGGCATAGATGGGGTTTAAGGCCATATTTTGGAGTGGAATAAGGGTAGGATCAATGTTCTTAGGTGTGGTTGAAGACCCTGCAGCTGCATAGTGCTCACCAAGAGATTTCCAACTATACCGGATTTTCCCAAAATGGACTTAAGATGAAGAAGTTATGGGCTCGAGAAGTTGTGCAGTTGGGCTTTCGACTTTCTGAACTCGCATGCGGATTACGGATTGCGGAAGTCGGAAGGGAATTTTCTATGGGGTTGTGAAATGGTGGTTCCTACTTCTGAGTTCCGCATGCGGATTGTGGAAGTCAGGGAGGTAATTTTACTAGGTTGGCGAAGTTGGAAATGCGACTTCCGAGTTCCACATTGTGGATTGCGGAAGTCGGAAAGGTAATTCGTTGAAGTTGAGAAATTGAGGTTTTCGACTTTCGACTTCCGCAATGCGGGTTGCGGATTGTGGAATTCGGGTGAGTAATTCGGCAAGGTGGTGAATTTGACGTTCCGATTTCCGATTTCCGCACTGCGGATTGCGGAAGTTAGAGACATGGTTTTCAGCGCTGTGTATTTGGCGTTCCAATTTATGATATCCGCACTGCGGATTGCATAATTGTGGAAGTCAGAGACATGGTTTTCGGTGCTGTGTATTTGGCATTCCGATTTCCAATTTCCACACTGCGGATTGCGGAATGCAGAAGTCGGAGGTGCGTTTTCGTCAGAGTTGTAATTTGTGGTCCGACTTCTGACTTCTAATTGCAGAGTGCGGACTGAAGATCAATGTGGGTGCAGAGTTGCGGAACCTTTGGATTGCTTGGAAAAGAAGAAAAAAAATTAGCTGGTGATTCAAGGGTTGTCTCCCATTGCCTCTAAAGGGCACCGAGGTAACTAGGGACATGAAATGAATGAAATATGCAAGAACTGTAACAAAATGCAAAGCAAAATGAACTCACTAGAATGGTGGCAACTGACCTCTGAGAAGAAATGTGACGGTGACACACATTCACAAGAATCGAGTTACAATGAGGCCAAAAGGGAATTTTAACATAAAGTATCAATGAGAAAAACCTAAACATCCAAAACCCTAACCCTAGAAAATGAAACACCAAATGGTTTGTGGGCCCCGATGTTGTTATTTGATACATTAACTTCTTGAGGGCCTAACTTTTGCATCCAATCTCTGTTTGGGGGGCTTGGTAGCTCGTTGGAAAGGTCTAGCTGTGAAGTACACATTCCTAATGGACGATTACATGCACACAAAACTATATTGGGCAATGTATTTCCAAGAAAACGTCATTTATGGCCTCAAAATGATGGCAAAAATTTAGGACCTGAAAAACTGTAAAAAAATACCAAGATAGAAAATTGTGTTTAGAGCCAATGGACTAGGTGGGTGGCCACCAATGTTCACATAGATCAATCCTTACCCCTTAGGAATCAATTATATCTATTTCCTTGAGTTCCCAAATCAAATGGGGAAATTGTTGCTGAACTTAACGCTTTTTGAGCCACTTGCCTTGGTGCAGGAGCTATCTTGCTTTGACAAACCGATAGAGTTGGAGAGTGCCATTAACATGTGTATCCATGATCCTATCAATGGTGGTTTGTTCCATGCATTCAAGTTTGAGCTATGTAGGTGTCATCTGCTCTACCACCTCTGATTTGTCCAATAGTGGTGGAAAATATGGTTGAAGGAGGTCCACATTGAATACTGGGTGCAAGCCAAGGAAGGGAGGAATAATTAAATCAAAAGCATTGTCTCCCACAACCTTAGTGATGGTATAAGGCCCATCGTGAAGTGGAAACAACATCCAATGGTTTCCTATAAGGCATTATTTCTGCAAATTCAACCAAACCTTATATCCCACCTGAAACTTGTGTGGAACCCTGTGTTGATCAGGGCATTGCTTATACTTAGAATTGGATTTCTATAAAATATCATGAACCTAATGGCGGATGTGTTGAATCCGTTCAATGAATTTGGTGGCTTTATCTGCTTCCCTTTGAGCATGGGATCATTTTGCTTGGTGGCTTTATCTGCTTACCTTTGACTTCTATTGATTACCCATCATAATTGGGTTTATTAATGAGAGATTGTGTTACAAAATCTCATAATTGTTATTGTAGCTTATGCACCCATCTTTTGGAAGCCCAGTGTATAAGATCATCTATATTTTGTCCAAAGGTACTAACCATTTGGTTAGTACCTTTGTGCAAAGTCTGGATCATGTTAAACACTAGGCTTCTAAAGGACGGGTGCAGAGTCACAATAACAATGATGAGAATTGGTATTACAAACTTTCAAATATCATAATTGTTACTTTGGGTTATACCATTTGGAAGCATAGTCTCTAACATGATCCAAATTTTGTCCAAAGGTACTAACTATATCACAACCTCTCAAATCTCATCATTGTTACTATGGGTTTTGCGCCCGTGCCTAGTGTCTAACATGATCCAGATTTTGTCCAAAGGTACTAACCGAATCAGATTCTAAAGGACGGGTATCGAACCCATAGTAGCAATTATGATACTCAAGAGGTTGTGATACCAAATCTCATAATTGTTATTGTAGGTTTTTCACCCAACAGATGGGTGCACAACCCACAGTAACAATTATGAGATTAAGTATCACAACCTCTTAGCAATATTAAACCCAATCATGATATTTACGAAGGGAAGCCAATAATAGTCAATATTTGACCACCAAAATATCGTAACAAGCAAGTACATAAGACAAATCAAGCAAAACATTAGTGAATTGGAATTCCCAATCATCTTGTATGTTAGGTAATTCCCAATCATCTTGTAACCTAAAACTTAGTTAAGGTCATCATATTTATGATTTTAACATGATTTTTCTACACAACACAAGTACAAAGTATATCTAAATCCTAAATATTACCATCATATGTTTATTATAGCAACATCCTTCATTGTCTTTGTGCACATCATAACTCACAAAAAGTGTACTTGATACATTAAGGGATATGCATAGTAAGGAATTATACACGAACACATTTTTCAATTATCCAATACACATTCATCACATTCCCTTTTATATTATCAAACATAATTACATATTTTATATAATTACTTTTTTTATTCTAATTCCACTAAGCCTCATAATGGAGCATACTTAGACATCCTTGAGATACTGATTTGTAGTACATCAAAGCATTTTCCTTGTTTTGAGCTCATTTAGAACATATCTGCATGATGCAAGTAGGTCTTCTTATAGAATCCTAAAGTGGGTACATAGAAAGTTATACACATTTTGACATTCTCCATTTCTGGTTAAGTTTTGTAGTAAGGTCAAGAGAGATGTAAGCATCTATATATTAAAGGATAATGGTTTTATGGTTCTCTTATCATTAATTTTTTTCAGTCTCTAGATGGATAATAGAGCCTAAAAATCTATACTAGAAACATAAAGGATTATGGATGGTAATGAGTCGAATTCATTTTTCCTTGCATTAGTCCTTTCTAAATTCATCAAATTCCTTATATATTATAAAGCTTACTTACATATTCAATGCCTACATTTTTAGCTTGCATGCCAACCAACATCTCTTTGAAGTATATCTAGACATCATTGATATGCTATGATATAGTCCATTGATTTTTCTACCTTACTCAAGTATCTTGCATAACATCATTGCATGGTGCAAGTAGGTACTCTCAAAGAAGCATCACATTTGGGTATTATTTGTTTAGGGATTATGAACTTTTTGTAAAGGCCTATCTAGGTGTAAGTTTTTATACATTAAGATTTAAGGGGTGAGGTTTAAGCACATAGGGTAAACTAAGGTTGAAATTTTTAAGGTTAAGGTTAAGGGTTTTAAGGTCCTTTAATCATTCAATTCACTCAACATTTAGAGGGACACCATAACCCCAAAGCTTTTTCTAGTAAGGAGATATGCATAGCAAGGAATTGAACATGAACAAGTTTATGATAATAAAATTGATGTTAATCACACAACCTTTAATACGAAACTTGAATACATATTTAGTACATCTATTCTCTACTTACACTCCATTAACTAGCCTTACATTGGAGTACACCTTTACATCATTGAGCTACTACTTTGTAGTCTATTCAAGTATACTCATTATTGCAGGGCATTCTCTTGTATGTAACATGTGTCTTATCCTTGAGGCAGATTACAATTTGGTCTATGGATCTAGGTGTGAATAATTTTAATTATTTCCATCTCACTAGTCAAAGGTATGGATATATGTATATACTGTTATATTTTCATTCTTTTTACTCCCCCACTATATTTTCTTGTTATTGGTTTGATATTGTTACCTAAATGCTTTCGTTTCATTCATTGAACGAATTAAGTGATCTAGTAGGGATTTGTTGGAGGATCCTAATAGACTAGTAATTTATAAATTCATTATTTTTTTTTTGCATTAGTGCTCCAAATGAGAGTTATGCTACATTTCTCACACTTGAAGTGGATAAATGATACTCCCAACACAATGTGGAGCACTAATGCCTTTGATGCTCCAAAAGCAAAGTGAATTATATGTCCCCAAAACCAAAATGGGTAATTGGTCCTCCCATACCAAAGTGGATTACTAATTTGCATCATAGAGAAAGAAAATGAACCTACACATAAAGGGAGATTAAACCCCTTCGAACTTGCACCCATGCTATACAAGAAATTACCCCTTAATTGGTCACACTTGCCCCTCATTTCTTACTCATGTTTTCATCAAGGTTAATGAGGGAACAAAATGAAATACAAAAATATTCCGAAAACATAAAGATACAATAATATACCTAGTTTCTATTAATGAATGAAATATGTAGGAACTGTAACAAAATGCAAAGCAAAATGAACTCACTAGAATGGTGGCAACTTATCTCCGAGAAGAAATGTGACGGTGACACACATTCGCAAGAAGTGAATTACAATGAGGCCGAAAGGGACTTTTAACATAAATCATCAATGAGAAAAACCTAAACATCCAAAAACCAAACCCTAGAAGATGAAACACAAAATTCTTTGTGGGCCGCGTTGTGGTTATTTGATATGTCAACTTCTCGAGGGCCTAACTTTAGCATCCGATATCTGTTTGGGGCGTTTGGTATCTCATTGGAAAAGTCTAGCTGAGGATTACACATTCCTAATGGCCGAGTACATTCCCAACACAATATATTGGGCGATGTATTTCCAAGAAAACATCCTTTATGGCCTCAAAATGATGTCAGAAATTCAAGACCTGAAAAACTGTAAAAAAATGCCAAGATGGAAAACTATGTTTTGAGCCAATGGACTAGGTGGGTGGCCACCAATGTCCACGTAGATCAATATTTCCCCCTTAGGAATCAATTATCTCCATTTCCTCGAGTGACCAAATCAAATGGGGAAATTGCTGCTAAACTTAACGCTTTGTGAGCCACTTGCCTTAGTGCGGGAGCTATCTTTCTTGACAAACTGATAGATTTGGAGCTTCTATTGGAGAGTGCCATTAACATGTGTGTCCATTATCCTATCAATGGTGGTTTGTTACATGCATTCAAATTTGAGCTATGTAGGTGTCATCTACTCTGCCACCTCCGACTATCCAATAGTGGTGGAAAATATGGCTGAAGGAGGTCCACATTGAATACTGGGTGAAAGCCAAGGAAGGGAGGAATACTTAAATCAAAATCATTGTCTCCCACAAACGTAGTGATGGCATAAGGCCCATAGCGAAGTGGAAACAACATCCGATGGGTTCCTATAAGGTATTATTTATGCAAATGCAACCAAACCTTATCTCCCACTTGAAACTTGTGTGGAACCTTGTGTTGATCATGGCATTGCTTGTACTTAGAATTGGCTTTCTATAAAATATCATGAACCTATTGGAGGATGTGTTGAATCCATTCAATGAATTTGGTGGCTTTATAGGCTTACATTTGAGCATGGGAGGATAATGCTTGTGTGGGCGCAAAGGTCGGTGTTACATCAAAGGGGCCCAATGGTTGAAAGCCTAGGCCAACTTGAAAAGGGTTATAGCCAGTCGAGCTATGGTTGGATCTGTTGTAGCTATGTTGAACATAAGGAAGGATTTTATCCCATGTGTGTGGATGCTTGGAGTTGTACATGTGCAATATGTGCACAATCATCCTATTGACAATCTCTGTCTATCCATCGGTTTGGGGGTGGAAGGCGGTGGGTTTTGTGAGCTTGGTGTCCAAAAGTGACTAGAGGCTCGACTAGAATGTACTTAAGAACCCGTTGTCCCGATCGGAGATGATGGTTTGTGGGATTCCAAAATGTACCGACACACACTCGAAGAAGAGATTAGCAGTGGCCTTGGTTGTGATACTCTTCTTACAGGCTATTAGAATGACCATCTTAGAGAATCTATCAACAACAATTACATAGTCATTACCATGCTTGGTTGAAGGAAGACTTGACATGTAGTCCATCGATATGGATTCCCAGGGCCTATCGGGAGTAGGTAGAGGGGTGTGAAGTCCTTGGTTTTTAATGGCTATCTTCGCGATGGATCATGCAATGCGGGATCTGAGATACTTATTGACATCCTAGCGAAGCTTTGATCAATAGAAATAGTTTTATATTACTACTATTGTCTTCTCCTTGCCAAAGTGTCTTGCCACCCGACTGTAGTGGACTTCCCAAATCAATTCCGTATGCTCGTGCTTGAAGGAAAAAAGAGATGACCTAGATGGCATAACAATCCATATTATAGACTAAATTTAGTAACGACCTTTTCCGCTCCTAACATCTGGTAAGTTGTAGTGAAGTCAGGATCGTTGTCATAGAGTTGGGACCACCTGAAGGTCTCATGTATGCAAGAGTCAAGCATTGTGGTTAGTGTTGCAACTAGAGGTCAACTGAGGCAATCAACGACATGATTGGTGCTCCCTTTCTTAAATTTATTGTTGATGTGAAGCCGCTACATGCATGTGGACCACTTTTGATGGTGTTTATTTTTGTAATTTGCATTATGTATGCATGAACTGCAAAGGCTTGTGATTTGTATGGATGACTGTCTCCTTCCCTAGAATGTAATACTTCCATTGGTGGCAAGCTTATATAATGGAATGCATCTCCTTGTCATAGGCAGGGTACTTACATATGAAATATGAGAGTGTCTCATTATGATAGGCCACTAGATGATTGTGTTGAGTGAGAAAAACACCCACAACGTAGTTGGAAGCATCTGTCTCAATATCGAAAGGTTGTTGTAGATTTGGTAAGGAAATCACTAAGGTTGAGCATAAACGATGCTTCAGATCGTCGAATGTTTTTTGTTGTGACTTGGTCCACCCAAATTTGGCTTTGCAACCACCCTTGGCCAGTTGGATGAGGGGCCATGCATTATGAGATAATCCCAAGACGAACCTACGATAGAAGTTGGAAAGACCTAAGAAGCTCTGAAGCTCGGTTAGTGTTGTTAGGGCTGGCCAACCATATATGACTCGATCTTGGTTGGATTCACATGAACACCATTCTCACATACAATGTATCCAAGGTATTGGACCTTGTTAACACCGAAGGAGCATTTCTCTAAGTTAGCATATAGCTTGTGTTGCCGCAAAGTGTGGAGGACCTGTTGAATGTGTTGCAAATGTTCTGCCCAGCTCTTGTTGAAGATGAAGATGTCATCTAGATATACAACTACAAAGGAATTGGTGAAAGGCCACAAGATGCTGTCCATCAACCTCATGGAAGTTGTTGGGGAATTCGTTAAGCCAAAGGGCATGACATACCACTTGAAAAGCCCTTCTTTAGACCTGAAAGTAGTCTTCAATACATCAATTGATTCTATTGGGACTTGGTGGTAGCTGGACTTTAGATCAATCTTGCTAAAGTAATTGGCTCCCTTGAGTTGGTCGAGAAGGTCTTCAATTTAGGGAATTGGGTACTGATTCTTGATTGTGATTTTGTTTAGATTTCTGTAATAAATACATAGTCACCAAATGTTGTATTTCTTATGTATGAGCATGATTGGAATTCTGCAGGGTGAGGAGCCAGGTTGAATGTTACCCATTTGGAGCAACTCTTGAATATAGTACTCGATTTCCTCATTTTCCAGGAGAGAGCGTCGATATACTTTCCCATTAGGTAAAGGAACACTAGGGCTCATATCGATTGAATGCTTGACCTGACAATGCAAAGGCACCTCGGTAGGTGAGGTAGAGATGTCTCAACATTCTTCTATGAATTTGTCCACTTGATTCTACTATGTAGAGAGGTCTTGTGTGGAGGCCATAGATGTGGCCACGACCTTCTATAAACTATGAGAAAAAATCATGAAGAGGACAAATTTCCTAGTCTAGGATATGACCTTATTGCATTGCTTAGCTAAGATCAAGGATACTGCAGTAGGTGGAGCTACCTTTGGTATCCTGTATAGTTGTATTCCTAAAGTAATAATGACACTACGAGGTCTAGACTCATACACAACATGACATTTCCACATATATGGCTGACCTAAAAGAACATCACAAACTTCAAGTGGGGAAACATCACACAATACCTCATCCTTGAAAGGCATGATGCCAAACGGTAGATGTCATTGTTGGCTGACACAAAGATCTCGTCCATGGTTGAGCAACCCGATGTTGTATGGCTGCGGGTGTGGTGTTGTTGGCAACTCGAACTGCTTGACGAAATTTATTAAGAACATGTTCGTTTGGATTCAGTTATCAACAATGAAATGCAATGAAGTGCCCTTCACCCACATTTGTGAGTGAAAAAGGCACTCACCTTCTTTTGGCTCCTTTGGTTAGGAGGGGATGGAACTTGGTGGTAGCGACTATGGCACTGGGTTCTACATCAATGATATGCTTCCCCTTGTCTGGATTTGAATTAGAGTCAGATCGTGGTTCTGAATCTAAGGATTTCAGCTTGGCCACCAATGATTTCTTCGAGCAACATTCAATAGTGTTGTACTAGGGGATTTTATGGAACTCGCACCATTTCCCTACTTTTGTTGTGATAAATTCATAGATCCAAACTCCCACTTATTCCTTTACTTCAATTTTTTGCTCGGTTTTGACAACATATCAATAAGTGGCTCCTAGTGATGAGATGTCCATAAAATCCATTTATGTTTGGATGTACCTATGTATACCCCCATGATATTTTAGATCTAGATACCGTTCGAAGTCTCTGATACCCATATTGGTGAACAAGGCAAGTTCCCTTGAGCCTCTAGTATGCGAACTCTAACACCATTTGGTTCCTCTCCTAATGTAGTGTGGTCCATCTCGTGTACTGGTCATCATAGTTTCCAACAGGGTAATATTGTTCTTTAATGACATCCATATAAGATGCCCAAGTGGGAACAACCCCAAACATTTTAGACTCCTCTGTGGAGTTTTTCTCACAATAAGTTTTCCACCAATTTTTGACATGGGGAACTACCTTAAGGAGCACAAAGGTAATCTTTTCCCCATCGAAAAATCGTGGACAGAAAAATACCCTTCCAGTCAATTTAACCCTTTTTCTAAATTGTCTACATCTATCTGACCTTCAAACTAGCGAATATCAAAATTATATTGTGCCTTGAAGGGGTGACGCCTCCAAAGTGGCCACTTGACGAAGGTGCATCTACTGTTGCAAGAATCCATGGAAGGATTTGGGAAAAGTTATCTATCATCTCATCCCTTTGTCATGCGAAGGATTCCTCAAGAAACAACTTAATATGATCTCCTTCTCCCTCATCTCTCTTTTCTTTCATCAAGGGAGGCCATCGATGTCTACAAGGATGGTCTTTCAAAGGCTTAAGTAGCTTGAGTCCCAACTCCTTATACACCGACTTCGTTGGGGACATGCAGATAGAAACAAATAAAGAGCAATTTACTCTGATACCATTGATCCAAGTTTATGAGGGAACGAAATGAAATACAAAAATATTCCGAAAAAAAAGAGATACAGTAATACTCAATTTCTATTAATTAATGAAATATGCAGGAACTATAAGAAAATGCAAAGTGAAATGAACTCGCTAGAATGGTGGCAACTTATCTCTGAGAAGAGATGTGAAAGCTACGCAAATTCGCAAGAAGTGAGTTACAATGAGACCAAAAGGGAGTTTTGACATAAAACATCAATGAGAAAACCCTAAACATCCAAAACCCTAACCCTAGAAGAGGAAACACCAAAAGGTTTGTGTGGCCCATTGTGGTTAGTTGATACGTCAACTTCTTGGGGGTGTAATTTTTGCATTCGATCTCCATTTGGGGCGCTTGGTATCCCATTAGAAAGGTCTAGCCAAGAAGTACACATTTTGAACAGCCCTTTTACATGCCCATGGAAATCAACTAGTAGTTTTCGTGCCAAGAAAACGTTGTTTAGGGCCTCAAAATGACCCCAAAAGTTCAAGACTCGAAAAGCTGTAAAAAAATACTATGATGCAAAACTACATTTTGAGCCAGTGGACTAGGTGGGTGGCCACCGATGTTCACCTGGAACATTCGTCCCCCATTAGGAAGCAATGGTATGCATTATGTTGAGTGCCCCCATCAAATGGGAAATTTTTTGTTGAAATTAACGCTTTGTGAGCCACTTGCCTTGGTGTAGGAGCTTCTGTACTTTAACAACCTGATAGAGATGGAGCTTATGTTGATGAGTTCCTTTAACCCGTGTTTCCATGATAATGTCAATGGTGATCTCTTCCATGCAATTAGGTTTGAGCTATGTAGGTGTTAGCTTCTCTACGACCTCCAATTTGTCCAATACTGGTGGAAAATATGGCTAAAGGAGGTCCAAATTGAATACTGGGTGCAAGCCAAGGAAGGGGGAATACTTAACCCAAAAAAAATGCCTCGCACAACCTTGGTGATGGTATAAGGCCAATAACAAAGTGGATGTAGCTTTTGATGGAGTCCTGTAAGGAGCTCTTTTTGCAAATGCAACCAAACCTTATCTACAACCTGAAACTTGTGTGGAACATCGTGTTGATCATGGAGCTATTTGTACTTAGCATTGGATTTCTGTAAAATATCATGAACTTGTTGGTGGATGAGCTAAATTCGTTTAATGAATTTGGTGGCTTTGTCAGCCTTCAATTGAGCATTGGAGGATTCTGCTTGCGTGGGCGCAAAGGGAAATGTTACATCAATGAAGCCCAATGGTTGAAAGCTTAGGCCCACCTGAAAAGGGATATAGATGGTCAAGCTATGGAGGGATCTGTTGTAGATGTGTTGAACATAAGGAAGGCTCTCATCCCATGTGTGTGGATTCCTAGAGTTGTACATGCATAGGATGTGCACAATCATCCTGTTGAAAACCTCTATTTGTGCATTAGTTTGGGGGTGGAAGGTGGAGGATTTGGTGAGCTTGGTGTCCAACAGTGACAAGAGGATTGACTAGAATGTACTTAAAAACTTGTTGTCCCAATCATAGATGATGGTATGTGGGATTCCAATTTGTACCCACACATGCTTGAAGAAGATCTTGGCGGTGGCTTCGACTGTGATACTCTTCTTGTAGGCTATTAGAATGGCCATCTTAGAGAATCGATCAACAACCACGAGTACAGAGTCATTGCCATGCTTGGTTGAAGGAATAATTGACATGTAGTCCATCGAGATGGATTCTCAAGGCTTGGAAGGTTTAGGCAGAGGGGTGTACAATCCTTGTTTTTAATGGTTGGCTTGGATATGGAGCATGCACTGCAAGATATAAGATACTTACTGACATATTGTCGAATCTTCAACCAATAGAAATACTTCTGTAGTACTACTATTGTCTTCTCCATGCCAAAGTGTCCTACCACACGACTATAGTGGTATTCCCAAATCAATTTCGCACCTTCGCTTGAAGGAACACAAAGATGACCCATATGGAATAACAATCCATCCTTGAGATGAAAGTATGTGACAACCTTTCCCTCTCCCAACATCTGGTAGTCTGTAGCGAAGTTAGGATCCATGTCATAGAGTTGGGACCACCTGGAGGTCTCATGTCCACAAGAGTCGAGCACTAAGTTTAGTGATGCAATTGGAGGTCGACTGAGGCAGTCAATGACATGATTGGTGCTCCCTTTATTATATTTAATGTTGAGGTGAAACTGCCACAAGTATGTGGACCACCTTTGATGGCGATGATTATGTAATTTTCCTTATGTCTACATGAACTATAGAGGCTTGTGATCCATATGGACGACTGTCTCCCTCCTTAGGCTGTAATGCTTCCATTGGGGGAAAGCTTGTACAATGGAATACATCTCTTTGTAATAGGTGGGGTACTTACGAATGACATCTGAGAGTGTCTCACTATGATATCCCATTGGATAACCGTGCTGAGTGAGAATGACACCCACCGTGTAGTTGGAAGCATTCGTCTCAATCTTAAAATATTGTTGCACATCGAGTAAGGCAAACACAAGGGATGGGCATAAATTGTGCTTCAGATCATTGAATGCTTTTGTTGTGACTTGGTACACCAAAATTTTTGTTTGCAACCACCTTTGGTCACCTAGCTGAGAGGCCATGCAATATGAGAGAATCCCAACATGAACCTGCGATAGAAGTTGGCATGGCCTAAGAAGCTCCGAAGCTCTGTTAGTGTTGTCGGGGCTAGCTAGTCATGAATGAATCAGATCTTGGATGGATCCACATGCACACCATTTTCATCTACAATGTATCCGAGGTATTGGACCCTATTCATGCCGAAGGAGCATTTATCTAAGTTAGCATATAGCGTGTGTTTCCATAGAGTGTGGAGGACCTGCTCAATGTGTTGCAAATGTTCTGCCCAAATATTGTTGAAGATGAGGATGTCATCCAGGTATACAACCACAAAGGAATTGGTGAAATGCCACAAGATGTCATCCGTCAACCTCATGAAAGTTGCTAGGGAATTCGTTAACCCAAAGGGCATGACCAATCACTCGAAAAAATCTTCTTTAGACTTGAAAGTAGTATTCCATACATCAGTTGATTCTATTGGGATCAAGTGGTAGTCAGAATTTAGATCAATCTTGCTAAAGTAATTGGATCCCTTGAGTTGGTCGAGAAGGTCATCAATTCAACGAATTCGATACCAGTCCCTAACTGTGATTTTGTTTAGAGCTCTATAATCAATACAGAGTCGCAAGTCTCATCTTCCTTCTGTACAAGCACGATTGGATTTCTGTAGGGTGAGGAGGTGTGGTGAATGTGCCCCTTTTGGATAACTCTTGAATATAGCGCTTGATTTCCTCATTTTATAGGAGAGAGCCTTGATATATTGTCCCATTAGGTAAACATACACTAGGGTTTAGATCGTTTGAATGCTTGACCTGGCAGTGCAAAGGCACCCTAGTAGGGGAGGTGAAGATGTCTCGGTATTATTCTACGACTTTTTCCACTTTCTTCTTCTATTTAGAGAGGCCTTGTGCGGAGGCTGTAGATGTGGCCATGACCTTTTGTTCACTATGAGAACGAATCATGAAGAGGACAAATTTACCAGTCTTGGAGATGATCTTCTTGCACTGCTTAGCTGATATTAAGGAGACTGTGGTAGGTGGAGCTACCTTTTGTATCCTATACAATTGTCTACCCAAAGTAACAATGATGCTACAAGGTCTAGACTCATACACAACATGATGTTTCCACATATATGGATGACATAAAAAAACATCACAAAATTCAAGTGGGGCAACATCACACAATACTTCATCCTTGAAGGGCTTGATGCCATAGGGTAGATGACATTGTTGGTTGATGCAACGATATCATCCATGGCTAAGCCACCCAATGTTGTATGGTTTCGGGTGTGGTGTTTTTGACAACTCCAACTGCTTGATGACCTCTACTGAGATCAAATTATTTTGGACTCTACTATCAACAATGAAATGCAGTGGAGTTCCCTTCATCCACATCTGCGAGTGAAAAGGGTGCCCACCTTCTTCTGGCTCCTCTGGTTGTTGGACCTTGGTGGTAGTGGCTATGTCATTGGGTTCAACATCACTGATCCACTTCCCCCTGTCTAGATCTAAATAAAAGTTAGAGTTTGTATCTGACTCTGAGGCTTTTAGCTCGGCCACCAATGAATGCTTCGAGCAACATTCATCAGTGTTGTGCCAGGAAATTTTATGGAACTCACGCCACTTCCCAATGTCTTTCTTCGTCTTCCCATTACCCTTCTTTGCTTACAACTTAGACTGGTTGGCATGAGGTTGTCCATCCTTGATTTGTCCTTTATTATGTAGATTATGTATGTGTTTTCCTTGCTTCTACTATGATGCATTTGTAGATCCAAATTCCCACTTATTCCTCTGCTTCAATTTTTGCTCAATTTTGACAGCATAACGATAAGTGGCTCCCAGTGATGAGATGTCCATAAAATCCATTTATGTTTAAATGTACCTATGTATACCCCCAAAGTATTTTAGAACCAGATTCTGCTTAGAGTCTCTGATACTCATATTGGTGCATAAGGCATGGAAATTATTTGTGAACTATGCATTGTTTGGTCCCACTCCTAACGCAGTGTGATCCATCTCATGTATTGGTCGTCATAGTTTCCAATAGGGTAATATGGTTCCTTAACTACATCCATAAAAGAGGCCCAAGTGGGATCGAACCCAAACATTTCAAACTCCTCCATGGATTTTTGGTCACAGTAAGTTTCCCACCAATTTTTGACATGGGAAACAACCTTAAGGAGCACAAAGGTGATTTTTCCCAATTGGAAAAATTGTGGACATACAAATAGAATTCTAGCAGATTTAACCATTTTTCCAAATCATTCGCATCTATATGACCTTAAAATATGACAATATCAAAATTAACTTATAGCTTGAAGGGGTAGCGCATCCGAAGTGGCTGCTTGAAGAAGGTGCATCTGCTATTGTCATCATCCGTTGAAGGATTTGGGAAAAGTTATCTATCATCTTTTCCCTCTTTCGCACGAGGGATTCCTCTAGAAACAACTTAACAGGATATCCTTTTCCCTCATCTCTCTTTTCTTCCATCATGGGATTCGGTCAGTGTCGGCGAAGACAACCTTTTAGAGGCTCAAGTAGCTCCAGTCTGCCAACTCCTTATACTCCGACCTCATTGAGGACATGCATAAAGAAACAAATAAAGAGCAGACCACTCTGATACCACTGATCGAGGTTTATGAGGGAACTAAAAAAATACATAAATATTCAAAAAACACAGAGATACAATAATACTCAATTTCTATTAATGAATGAAATATGCATGAACTGTAACAAAATGCAAAGTGAAATGAAATCGCCAGAATGGTGGCAACTTATATCTGAAAAGAGATGTGATGGCTATGAACATTCACAAGAAATGAGTTAAAATGAGTCCAAAAGGGCCTTTTAATAAAGAACCAATCAGAAAACGCTGAAAATACAAAACCCTAACCCCAGAAGATGAAACACCAAAAGGTTTGTGGGCCCCCTTGTGGTTAGTTGATACATCAACTTCCCGAAGGCGTAACTTTTGCATCCAATCTCCATTTGGGGTGATTGGTATCTTGTTAGAAAGGTCTATCCAAGAATTACACATTTTGAATGGCCCAAAATATGCCTATGGAAATATGTTGGGCATTGTCGTGCCAAGAAAACATCGTTTAGGGCCTCAAAACGACCCCGAAAATTCAGGACCCAAAAAACTGTAAAAAACTGCCAAGATGGAAAAATGTGTTTTGATCCAGTGGAATAGGTTGGTGTCCATAGATGTCCACCTGGATCATGTTTCCTATTGTAAAAAACTAATGAAATCCACCTTTAACTTGCAAAGGAGAGGTAAAACCTTAAAACCTAATAAATATAATAGAACTCAAACAAAACTAGCTAAGAAATGATGAATAGTTTTAAGAAATTGGAGAATTATGAAAACATACATAATAGTTAGTAGTACTCTATTTCTTTAATTTCTCTTTATCATATCCATTACATTAAATCACATGTGGGAATTTATATTTAGTTAAAAATAAAGTAAGAAAAAACTAAAAAGATGTCACATCTAGAGAAAATATTCAATAGAAATTTTCAATACGTGAAACATCCAAACATCCATAGAGCTGGCGACTAGAGGACATAAGGTGTGCAATACTATTGGAACATAAAAATGTATCATCTGCACAAGGCACATAATATGTATAATCAACTAACCAATAATTTGTTTATTCAACTATGTTTAACATCTTATCAATAAAATTAAAAACGAAAGATGCCAAAGTACATACTTTCCTGAGCTTTGCTTGGTTTCAAAATAATTCATTCTCTACTAAACGAAGCCAGCCACATGAAGGTAGAAGCTCGTTTGGACCCTTCCCCCCTCACATCCCTCTCAATTCCCCATAGCTCATCTATCGAGTGCAAACAAAATTAAATTAACATAAATTAACATAAATTAACATAAATTAATTAAACATGTAGAGTCCATAAGGAAGATCACTTACAAAATAGTACAAAATATATTATATTAACAAAATTAATCATACAAAAATCATAGTACAAAATATATTATATCAAAAAGTTCATTGTACATCTCTTCCTACAGGGTTTCTTATTCTTAAACAAATTCATAAGAGGCATGTCATCCTCTTTTGTGTTTGGCGGTAACCACTTCGGCTCTGTTAATATTTGTTGGTTAACATGGGAACCCAACATACGTATCGTGTCGCGTATAGGTTGAGTGGGACCAACATCCATTATAAAAAATGAAGAAATATATAGTTAATATTCATGACTACAGTTTAATAATTATTCAATGTTAATATTAAATCAATGTTTATTACCTTCTTATGTGGAGATGCCATGGTTTGAGGCGTAATCACCTCCTCTTCTCTCCTAGTTTTCTCATCTATAGTCTCTGCCACTAAAAAAATTAAAGTTATAATTATGCGAAATCTAATCTTAAAATTCAATATCTCATAAATCTTATAATTATACAATCACACTACCGCCACGAGGTTGTTGATCTCCAACATCAATACTGCTCATTCTCTTCTACATTAAAAAAATGAAAACATTGAATTATAGGCGATTGGTTTTGTAGACAACATCATTTTCCTTTTTGAAAATGAAATTAAGCATAAATATAATTTTCAAAACTAAAATTTGTTTGGTCATCATCTTGTCCCCCTGCTTGGACACATTCAAGCATAGTTTGAAACCCGCATTTGAACGCGAGTTTCCTTTCTTCTTCTGTGTGCGCTCATTTCATGACATTCCCTTTCATTCCATAACATATCAGTAATGAACTAGTTGCATATTTATTTAGTAATAAGATGGTAAAATAATTTTCATACTTACAAATTGGGCATACAATTTCAAGTATCCACCCTAGCCAAGTATATGTTGACCGTGCTTCTCTAACCCGAGGTTGAAATTTAGAAAAATATCATACTTAATGAAATTAGAAATGTTATACCTTCCTCTGTCTAGAGGCTTCTTTAAGTGTCTCCTCATACCTTTTTCCTTTGCATCCTCTTAAAGATCCTTCCACTCTCTCTTAAGAATCATAGGAGGTCATACCTAGTTTTTTGTTTCTAGATTAAACCTATATGTATATCTTATCATTTTTAAATATTTACCTATAATAACAGTGACTTGAGCTTGGTTGAAAATATCTCCAAATAAACCAATCATGTAATCTAGAAGCTCCTTCTTGAAATGAGAAGGTTGTTGGTTAAATCTGGTACAAATGGTTGGCCCAAAAAGATCTAAAGTCCTCTCTTGTAGGCGCTTCCAAAACATATTATTTCCTTCCAAACCATTAATATTAGAGAGATTAAAACTTATTACAATTATATCACGTTATGGCATATAAATGCATTGTTAATTACTTAGGACATTTTGTAGCTTCAATGGGACTAGGTTTTTGTCCATGAGAATATCAATGGAAAGTGTCCCACTGATCTTGATGCATACCGATCCATAAAATACTTCACATGACCTAGAAATGGAGACAACACATCCACCAACATCTTTATGGGGAGTCATGCCATGCACATGTGTGTCATGTGAGTGACCAGAAGATGAATTGGGAGTATTAAAGACACGTGTTGTACTAGTAGTCATTGGGGGAGAAGATGATGCAAAGTGAATAGGAGGTGGGGATGGACATAATATGGTGGCTATGTTATTGGTGGTGGGGGGGAATGTAATGGCATAGTCACTGGTGTTGCGTGAATCCTGCCACACCAGGGTGACGAGGCTCAATTGTTGAAGAAAATTTGATACTCCTGTGCCAAACAATTCCATTTTTTTCCCTAGGTTAATATAATATTAAATCAAATTGTAAAATATTGAACATGATAAAATAGAAAAATGTACTTATAGCTTACTTGCAATCTCCTTAGTCTATCAACCAAAACATTTCACCTGAGTTGGAATCAAATAATAAAATCAATTCTTTATTAGTCTTTAGTATCATCTTATGGATACTTTCTTATGGGTTTGGTTCATCAAGAAAGTTGTCATTATCATCACCCACGTTGGGATCATGGGTGGATTCCTTACCACATATAGCATGTATAGTTTATTATAACATTGTTTTTTTTTAAATTACAAAAAATTAAACAGATGTAAGAAATCAAAATGAGCTAGGATTTGATAGGTGGCTCTATGGTATGCACAAGTACCTTCACGTGATCATTCTGCCAAAATATTCAAAATAATATTTTTTACAACAAAATATGTAGAGAGAGTTATGTAGAGAATTAAACATTTCATAAATTCAATATGTAAATAATAAAATGTAAGTACCCCAATTATTGCAGGGTTTGACACTTCTAATATTTGATTCACACAATTTATCAACAACTTTTCCCCTATTGCTATTGTTTCTATTGCACATACCACTACCCGATTCTCCTCAAATGCCTCAAATATGCAATTAGGTGGATTTCTAGTTGTCCTTGGTCGTGTACTATTTATCAACCATACAATATTTTCGGAATTTTTTAGCCTTCCATCAATATATATAGTTTCTCATTTATTTTGATTAGAGTCTTTTATTTGTATATAGTTTTCAAAAATTGCATATCTACGCATGCTTGTCATATATTGTGCAAGCGTAATCCAAACTCTATAATTGTAATATGGTTCGACATACTCCATGAATTCAGTTACCCCACCACATTGGACCTTTATGCCATCCATGGAAACTAGGCTGAGACCATGTATAGATAATGTTGCAACCATGTATAGATGACGGTGCAATGCAATAAATTATATCATTGAGACAAAAGTCAATGTACAACTCCAGAAGTTGTTTTGGCTCCCACCATTTGACTAAATGTTTGTATCTTGAGGGGACCTCAATTTCACCTTTTGTCTCATCATCATAACAACAAGTTTCTCCTTTAACACAAAAAATTCCATGTGTTTAGGAAAATTTTTCTTGCCTTTTGACCTCTAGTACTTGATCTAATAATGTTACATCCAGTGGATGTCTCACCTTCCCCCATTCCTTCTAATGTATCCTCGATCTCATAAAACATATTTAAGAGATACTTATTTGGAGGTACCTGCAAATGCAAATCTACAGTTGATCACATTAATTCGAATTATTGTCATAAGTATAAGGTCTTGACCCAAGTGATGTTTGGTTAAGGGTGTCAAGGTGTGGAAAAATGGTGCACAACATAAGATGACAATGCGAGAAACTAGAAAAGCTTGAAAAGAAAATCAGTGAAGGAAATAAAATTTCCCCTATTTCACCATTTTTTAAAACCAAAACAACTCACCGAACCTAATGACCAAGATACGATAATTATTTAGCTCTTTTTGAGGAGTACCCTTGGCTGGTTCATATCAAAAGTAAAGCTGGGGTAGGTATTCATCGATTAACTAATTGGTAAACAAATGAGCCAACCTATTGACAAAAGAAGTAGACACAACCAATGCTCCAACTCAAAGACTAGAATAATCTACCTTAGAAGAATAAGAAAATGTGCAATCAATACTATCACAAAGGGTGCAAATATCTCAACTTGAAAATCCATGATACTCATGAATGATGTTCCTTGAAGACATTAATTACCTGAATAACATTGCTTAGGATGTTGGACTTGACCTCATTTTATCCTTAACCTTTGTCTTATCTAAGGACCATTTTCCAAATGACTAAGGTACCATTTGACACCTTTGAAGAAAATGAGGTACTATCCCATACCTAAATTCATATTGATCAAATTCCTGGGATAATTCATAACAATGGGATTATTAGTTTCTTACCTCAATTACAAACACATAAAGTTGATCTATATTTAATTGTCACTTAGCAAGATAATATATTTGTCTTTATTACATTCACCTTATCTCCCATCCACTGTAGTTCGATCCTTTTTTTTTCATTTGACAACCCCAAACTTTGTGAACTTTTGGCCTACTTCCATTCGCCTCCGCTATTAAGGATTTAAACATTTTATGGATGTTGGGATATGCAGGGGGCTAAAGTTACGAGGGTAAGATGGCGATTTGAGTTGTTAGAAGCTTGGATACAGGGATCCCAAAGGGGAATCCAGGGGAGACAATGAATGATTTCTTCTCACACATTGAGGTGGACTAATGGTCCAATCATAAATCCTGTAAAAAGGGGGATGTCCTCGAAGTCTACGAGATTACCTTGGAGGAGAAATGGTGACACAATGTAATACTACCAATCCAACTAAATAGCTCAACAATAACGCTAATTAAAAGAGTGCTCAGATCAATGATATATATACTCAATAAATGATGCTAAATCGAACAATGAGTGCCACGTGGGTGCAGCAAGTGATATGATCTAGTTGAAAATAAATAGGAAATGAACACCCTAAAAAATGAAAAGTCTCACTAGCCCTAGGAGGTGAACTACAAACAACAAATGATGTGAAAACATAAATATTTCTCGAACCTTTCTCAATAAGAGGGTTCCCAAGTCCACTACGGAGAAATAAGTAGAAATCCGATCAGAGGCCTTCCAAATGCTAAACTTGAATGGGTCCCCAAGTTCGCTAAGTCAGTGAGTGAAGGCAAAAATGGGACAATTATAGAAAAGGGAACTCTAGTCAACCCATTTCTATCTAACCTAGATTCCATCCCACCTACAAGAGCCACCTCTAAGTAAGATGCCTAATAGAATGTACAATAAGCTACCTTGTATTTAGACACGTCCAACAAGTATCCTACACCTTCAGCTAAAAGCCATGATCCAGATGATCTTCAGAACTGAAAGAGAAAGGTTCCCCAATCAACCCTCCGGTTCCTATCTTGGCACGTACCACCCTGAAAGGATGGGCCTGCTAATAAACTAGTCTCAACCGTGTCTCGTACAAGAGGATTTTGGTTCCCTAAAGGTCAACCACTATGTCTCAAATGTATAATGAATAAGGGGAATTGTTTGGATGTATATCCCCAAATTCCTAGCCTAACTACAAAATTCTTTGGTCCACAAGTGAGGAAGATTAATGTGTTAATTTAGGGTTTATTTTAGGATCCACTTGGGGTCATGAACCAAGTGATGTTGAAAAGTGTGAGCACACGTGGCGTGTACAACTAGTAAATGAAATTGCAAGGAAAGTAAATGCTTGTAAAGTAATGAAAGAAAAACAAGATAACTTTCAATACTAAAAATTAATGACGTTTCTTTCTTGGAATAAAATCTACAATTTCTCTATAATCAAAGTACCACTACCAACAAGAAAACATCAATCCCAAATGTGCATGCAAAAAGATCAGTCAACCAACTATAGATTTGCAAACTATTACAAGTCTATTACTTTAAAGAATTTCTTCTCATGGTGGTTAGGTTTGCTACAATACTTGGAAGGTTTGAGCACTTTCTTTTTAGGAGCATTATTAGAAGCATTATTAGAAGTGTGTTGGGATGGACCTTTAATATCTGGAATACGGTTCTTATTAAAACCTTTATGTGGATGCTTTTTACCATGTGCCATTAGAGCTTTACCAATAGTTGATTGACCTGATGCAATCAGTCTATATTGCTCACAATTCAAACCTTTAAAAAAATCTTTAAAGGATGGTTTCTTAGATCCCTTAGACATTTTAGTAGCCCTATTCCTGGTTTGGATGAACAAATAAAAGGCATAAGGTAATTTTTGCTCTACAAGAATGATAAGGGCAATATCAGTGTTCTTGTAATCTTTACCACGGCAAGAAATGACTCAATTCTTTCAAATATTTAGGATCTAGCTCATGAATGTTCTTCTCAAGATAATAAGCTAAATCATCATCACATTTATCATACAAACAAGTTAAAGTATTCCATACCTCAGCTGAGCTATCTTCAGCCTTAATATGTACCTGTCAACCATTTGAAACAATTTTACCAATGAGTCCTCTTACCTGATCATAGCACTCTTCCGATATAGCTAAGTCTTTGGAATAAGTTGGTTTTTGATGTTCACCCTTGACTAAGCGCCAGAGATTCTTGCTGCTAAGAATATTAATCATCCTTCTCTTCTAAGCAAAATAGCTAGTACCAATTAATCGAGGAACTGAAATGACCTTTGAGGTCATGGTGATTAAAAACTTAGAAACTAATAAACTAATGCAAGAAAGGACAACGATGCTAATATTAGGGAAATAACAACTAATAATAAGTAATTTTAAAGATTTAAAAAATTAAATATACTTAAAAAACTTAAAATTACTAAGTAATTCCAATAAAATATTAAATATATTCAATAAATTAAAAAGGTTAGAAAACTAAAAAGTTTTTAAAATTATATTAAATATATTAAAATCCAAAAATATTTAAATTAAATTAAAAATAGAATAAATATATTTAAAATTAAAAAGTTTAAAATTCAAAATATTTTAAAATTTAAATATATTTAAAATTTAAAAACACATATAAAAATTAAAATTAAAACGTTTGAAATATAAAGATGTGAAATATTTAAAAAAACAAACAAACACATTAGTTTGAAAAATATTAAAAAAATGTTTTAAAGTTCAAACTATTGTAATATAAGTACATCTTGAGTGGGCTTAACGATTAAGAACACATGTTTCCTTCTAGGAGGTCATAGGTTCAAACCTAGAGGGGGGTAGGGTATGTACACCTTTGTAGAGTTTAGCATTTACATCATTATGTAGAGGAGGTTCCCTTGTCCCACAGACACGGGGGTCTCATACACCAAATTCATGTCTGGCTTGATTGTCACCTTAAAAATATATTATTATTATTATTATTATAAAATATAACACAACAAAACTATTGCTATGCAACACAAGACAAACCCTAACACTTGCCAGTAAAGCACAAACCCAAAACTGGAACATAGAAACCAATCACATAGGCAGAGAGCCAATGCGGCATACATATGGGACAAACGATGGGAAACCGAATACACATGAGGGTCGTACACCATATTTACATGGTAAAACCCAAAATGAGGAAACATCCATGGGAAGGCTTGATCTTCTTTATTCTTTAGAAACTCCAACTCTTACAATCTTGAGCACCCCCACATATGCTTATATCACTGCTTTACAATATTCACAATAGATTTTTCATGTGACACTTCATTGTATGCCCAAAGAGTCTCCTTCACCTCTATTATACAGCTAAAGGTATGGAATATTTACATCCCATAACACATGTGGGACACATGACTTTCCACCCTTCTTATATAAAGAATGGTAATATGAAAATTTTACTCCACGATGCATGTGGCATAACTCCTTTTTACATACGATAGAGAGTTATAAAGAGAAGTATGACTTCTTTGCTAGTTACAACATCATAGCATCTTAGAGCATTTTCACTAGACATCATTACACATATCATTACACATTCCAACAAAAACCTCCAAATGAAGCTAAGCTCCAATTACAAAATGTTTCATAAGACATCTTGTTTCATTTCTTCTAGTCATATATATAGTTTCTAGTGAATGAATTTTCTAGTAGGAAGAACCTTCTGGTAAGCCTTCTTAGTGAATGAACTGTCTAGTAGGTGGAGCCTTCTAGTAAGTCTTCTTATAAACATTGCTTTCACACTATAGAGACTTTCTAATATGTGGAACCTTCTAGTAAGTCTTTTTAAAAATATTTCTTTCACACTATATATACTTTATTAGCCTTATTTAATATATATGGCCTCAATACATAACAACCTGTGTATTAAGGGGGCTAGTGTAGGACCCTAACATGTCCTCCCCATTAAAAAATAACATTGTCCTCAATGTTAGAGATGTGGAAATTGTTGATGTATTTGTGTTGGTTCGCATGTAGCATCCTTGGGATGGGTATATTTCCACTAGTTCAAGACCTCTTGGATGGTTCCATGGTGGATATGATGCTCCCTTTTGTCAAGGATGATCTTGAGCTGCAAAAAAATGAAACCTTTTTCATCCAATTCTAGAAGGCTAGTTTTAATATGATAGCGAAGGCCAACCACTTTGTTCAAGAAGGATACATGATAGATGGGATCAATCTTGGAGTGGCTAGGTAGCTCCAATTTGTAAGCCACATGGCCCACATGTTTAAGAATATTATAGGGACCATAAAAATTAGGGGCAATATTTTGGTGGTGGTTGGCCTTAAGATAGGTCTAATTATAGGATTGTAGGTGAAGGAATACCTACTCCTATTTTACAAAATGGCATTCAAAACAATTATGATCAACATGTTGCTTCATCATATTTTGAGCCATTCCTAGATTATCCTTGAGAGTGTGGAGAATTTTGGCCCAATATTTGAGTATGTTTCCCACCTCCTATACCTTATAGATGCCTAGTAAGTAGGATAGTATTGATGGGGGGCATTTGGCCATAGACAACTTCAAAGGGATTCATTCAAATGACAATATCATGAGTTGTATTATACCACCATTCTACTAAAGGTAACCATTGAGCCAACTGGTATTGCCTTTCTAAAGTAAATCACCGAAAATATGCTTCCAAACACTTATTGACAACTTCAATTTTACCTTTTGTTTGGGGGTGATAGGCAGTGCTGATATTCAGTTGAGTTCCTAGGAGCCGAAACAATTCTTTCCAGAAATTGCCAGTGAAGGTGGGGTCATGGTCCATGACAATAGTTTGTGACATACCATGGATTTTGAATAATATTATCCATGAAGACTTGAGCTACAATAGAGTCCTTGAAAGGGTGTTTTAGGGCACCCAAGAACGTATATTTGAAAGATGATCAACCACAACCATGATTGCAAATTTATTGCCAAATTTTGGTAACCCCATAATGAAATCCATAGAAAAGTTAGGGCCATATTGTAGTTGGAATTAGAAGTGGTTTAAGTTCACCTGGAACTTTCATGATTTCCTCTTTATGTATTTGGAAACTGCCACCTTCAATAACAAATGTGTGGATATCCTTCTTCATGCCTTCTTAGAAAAAATGTTTGTTTGATCCTTTCATATGTTTTATGAAATCCTAAATGACTAATTGTGGGAGATGAATGGAGATCAGATAACAAATGTGATTTCAATGATGATTTATTGTGAAAATATAGATGTAATTTATAATGAATCTCATCATTGTTCCAAGTATATCCTGGATATGCACGGGGTTCCTTTTGAAGTTCTTAGATCATGGTAGCAAGCATGGGATCCATTAACCATTCATTATGAATGATATTCAACCAGTCTGCAATTATGAAGGAGAGGGAAAAGAGGGAACCTTCTTCTTCAAAGTGGCAAGAGAGAGCATATGCCACCACATTCTCCTTTCCCTTATGGTAAATCATCTCATAGAGATATCCCAACATTTTGGTGACCCATTTTTGTTGCAGGGAGGAAGTTATTTGTTTGAGAAAGTATTTTAGGCTATGATGATTAGTTTTAATATGGAAACATTGTGTAAGTAGGTTTGGACACTAGATGTCCATAGAATGTAATACGACCATCATCTCTTTTTCATAATTTGATTTTTCCAAGTGTCACTCACAGAGTTGTTTGCTAGTAAAATATAATGGTTTTCCTTCTTGCATGAGAACCGTTTTGAGGCCTTTACTCGAGGAATCACATTCAAGGCAAAGGTTTTAGCAAATTCAAGTAAAGCGAGTAACAAAGTGGTACACATAGCCTCCTTTAAGTCCTGTAATTCCTTTTCTACTACATCATTCCAATTGAAATCATTTTTTTATTATTATCAAAACTGTGAGTGGGGATGCAATCTTACCCTAGTTTTAAATGAAATTTATGTAATATCTCGTGAAACCCAAAACAACTTTGAGTCTTTTAAGATTTTTAGGGTGAGGACAATCCTTCATTTCTGTAGTTTTCTTTGGATCCACACACACCCTATTGACTAAAAATATGGCCCAAATATTCCACTTCAGAGATACCAAAGGCACATTTAGACCTTTTAAGAAAGATTTGATGATCTTGATGGAGTTCTAGGACATGATCCACTTGGGATAAATGGCCTTGATAAGTTTTATTGTAAATCAAGCTGTCATAAAAAATGATAAGGACAAATTTACATATAAAGGGTTTAAATATTGTGTTCATGAGACTTTGGAAGCTGGAGGGTGCATTGCAAAGGTCAAAGGGCATCACAAAGAATTCGTAATGGATTTCAAGAGTGCAAAAAGTGGTTTGGGGAATATATGCCTCCTTCATGCGAATTTGACTATAGCTTGAGAAAAGCTCAAGTTTGGTGAAGAAGTGAGCACCCTTGAGCTCATCTAGAATGTCATCAATGATAAGAATGGGAAACTTATCCTTGACTATCAATTTTTTCAAAGGATAGAAGTTAGGACACTTGCACCAAGTTCCTTCTTTCTTCAGGACCATAACAACTGGGAAATAATAGTGACTAGTACTAGGGTCGATGACAGCAACATCTAGAAACTCTTGAATGATATTTTCAATTTCATTTTTCGTGCAAATGTATGGTGGTACATCTGTACATTAAGTGGGGGCCTACCAGTTGTGAGTGGAATGGAATGATCATGCTCATCACAGGAAGGATGCACTCCTTTGGGAGTGTCAAATATGGATTGGTGCTTTTCTAATACTAATTGCATGTCAAAAGGAATGGGTTGAGAAGGGGTCTCAAAATATTGAATGGCATGGAATTGTGCCACAATGCCTGAATGGCCCTTTTCAAGAATATTTTCCATACAATGTGAATTAATAATCTCTAGAGATCCATATAAATTCCTTTGAGAGTGTAGCTATGAAAAAATCATGTAGAAAGCATTTAAATCCATGGTGGTAGGGTCCAATGTTCTAACCATTTAACAACTAAGCCAATATCCCAACCACCCATGTTAGCGGAAAACATGTGGTTTTTAAGGGAATAATCACCCATTTGAAGTTGCACATTTTCACAACAACCCCCACATTTCATATCACCACCATTTGTAATCATGATTTGTAAGTTGTTCATAACATGGATATATTCTCGAGTGACCTAAAGATGAATAAAGTTATGCATTCTACCACTATCAATTAAGACAATGACTTTGCAATGTTTGAGGTATCTAGTTAAGTTGAGGGTTTGGGGGGTAGAAATACCAGTCCATGATTGTAAACAGATATTGGGTTCCTCCTATGGAAGATCATACCGAGAAATGTCTTCCATAGGTGTATGAGGGACTTCATTGGTGCTAGCATCAGACAATCTAACTAAGCAGACTTAAAGGCCAGATCTCCCTAGTCTAACTATATCTAGAACAAATAAGTACAGAATAGAATCAGCTTCCCTAGATCAATAGAATCATAAAGCAATAAACAAGTGTCTTACCTGAGATTTACGATCCCTCTGCTCCTTGCTTGATCCAATGCTCCAGAATCTTCAGATCTGCAGCTGCAAAACCCTGTTGAACAAACATACACACACAAGTAGTAAAAGCATATATTTCATATGATTGATCTAAGCTAATAATTAAGGAAGTATGCTCTATACATCATCAACGCGATAACATATATGGGAAGAGATTATATTAACTGTAATGAAAGAGAGTACAATAGAGAAGAAAGTTACAACCTAAGCCTTAACGTTGCAACCTTCCTTCCTACAAGCCAAGCCAAAGCCTCCAAGGATGAAGTAGGACTCCCAAGGATGTGCAAGGATCACCTAAGACAATTCCACCAACATGAGAGTGCTATAGACCTTTATCCCTTTGGAATAGGGAAGAGCTTCATATTTATAAGACCAAGTGGATAAAGTAGGTTGAGAAATGATGGGAGAGGTCTAAGGGATCTTCCCTAGAGGTTAGGGAGCCGAATGCCAACTCACCTAGAGGCTAGGGATAGACATCCACCTCACCCTAATTCGAGAAGTCGCTCGAAGGTTCCATTCATCCAATTTAACCAACCCCGACGTATGCTGCATGAGGGAAATTTGCTCCAGGAAGGGGCAGGTGCAAGTTGCATGAATGAAACCTGAGCCATCGACGCATGCTTCCAGATGGAATCCTGCGCCGAGCCTAGTCAGGTGCATCTTTCTTGGAGACAAGCTGCACCGACCTAACTAGAAAACATGGACAAAGGGTACATAACTTGCTCTAGATGACTCCAGGTCAAGGAAACTTCAGGGATCAAGGCACTGTGTTAACATAGGACTCATGATGACGAGATTTAGGTGTAACAGAATGCCCCCCAAAGCATGAAGCTGGAAAAACGAGATAGGTGATATGCTTTGCAAGATAGATGGTAAGGACTTGTTGGTTGGAAGGTGCTGTTGCAGCACTACTGACTCTGAGATCCCAGTCTCACATGACTCACAACATGGCTTCCAACCAATATAATGCAGATCCATGGTAGTAAATACTGACTGAACACAATCATGGCTACTAGACAAAATCGTAGATCCATGATGAGATGATAACACAGCCATGACCAATACAAAGTGGATTCGTGTGATATGACCCAAACAATCCCCATAGCAACCTGGGTAGAATATGAAACAACCCAGGGTCTTCAAGCCGAACCCGCAATGATACGAATCTATCCATGTGATTACAATGTCTTGGAGTCGAACATGGTAGACACCAATTGATTACCGGTCATTGATGTATACTGTTAACAAGCGCGATGGAAATCACCATTGATGTCAATGATTCCCAAGGTTTCATAGTACATACCATCGAGTGTGAATCAAATGAGTTGAGTTTGAACACTCGACGAGATATTGCAATCAAGAGTCAATGATGTAAACTCATGTTGAAAGCGAGGTAACCTACCATTGAAGGATGCATGCCCAAGGTACTTGATTGGTTTCTAGATTCAATCCCGAGATGATGTGTTGAAGTCGACAAGGATGAATCCATCGAAGGAGGGCCATGATGAATCCCCCATCATCGACACGAAACACGATCACAAATGTTTGGAGTGAATCGGACAATAGAGTGATGTGTAAGACTGAATCAGGGTAAAACCAACATGAAAGAAGGTACAGTGACTGTATATGATGAATAAAAAACATCTCTTGAACATGGGCATGGCATGACTTGGCAGTATTGAAACGATGAGAATGATACCAACCCCTAATGCAACTGATGACGAAAGCATCATTCGGATGACCCAAAGGAGTGACGACACTCATGGAATTAGTAAGACTCAGAGACAAACGGATAACCCAAGTACTAAATACAAATGCAAACAAGTGCCATGTTCAAGAGCGACTATGTACTTCCATAACTACAATGAACTGAAACTCATCCCTATTCCCCATCATGATTGATGAGTACCTCTTTTGGTTTTTAATGATCTTGAGGAGGGTAACAGATGCTCGGTATAGCTCATCCCATGGATGAGTCCAATCCCAAATATTTTACGAACCTAGGATAGGAGGGGTTCGTCCCATAACGGACCCTTCCATGTCAGATTTTAACGAGTCCAAAGAAGGTAAACTCAGCGTCATTTCATGTTTAGAGAGTCTGAAAAGAACTAAAGAAGACTCCAAAAGTCCTTTATTCGTAAGGTTAGTCTCTCCGCCCAAAAAAGGGTAAAATAATGCGAGAGAGAACTCTTCCAACCATGATTGGATGGAGTGCTCCTTTTTCATAAATAGTGCCTCCTGGTCCGAAAAAGGGGTAAACTATCACCGGAAAGACGATTATTCAAATACTTTTACAAGCGTGAACTTATCAAGTTCGCTTGGCGATCTTTTCGTATTTCGAGAGCCTGAAAAGAGATTAAAGAAAGACTCCGAGGGGTTCCTTTTTCGTGGAAGTTTAATGAGCCCGAAAAAGTGATAAAAGATAACTCGGTAACTTATTCTCATCATTTTATGAGCACGAGAAGGAACAAAGATTTAGTTCGGTGTCGTCATTAATTGGTTTTAATGAGCGGGATAACAACACAAAAAACGCTCGAAGAGTTGTTCACACCTAACAACGAGTGTGAAAAGACTACAAACACGAACAATTATTTATAACATCTTACCGCACATGCAAATCTCCCAAAACTAGGTTGAAATAGTCGATTAGATGTTCAGACGTGCAAAAAACTTCCAACTATAGGAAAAATAACCCAATAAACAATTAAAATAAAAAAAGGAATATTCCATTTTTCAATATAAATAGGGCCAAATATTAAAAAAGAATTACTATTGTTTTTTTACCAAGTTTGAGAGTGAAAGTGACCTTTGGAGAGCGATTTTCAACGGTCAATTGCAGGAGCCGTAATCAATCGTTTCCCATGCCATCAGTGTCAGGTAACCCTAAACTCTGCACCCTTTCTTTTCAGCAGATTATAGTTTGCATTTTCTTTCATTTTTTTGAGTTTTGAGCTTGCTTAATGGGGGATATTGTGCCCACGGACTGACGCAGTTGCCCCTTTTGGGAACTACGCTTAGGGTGCGTCGATGCAAATCCCGAAAAGATGTCTTGCGCTGCCGATGCCGCCGATGCCCTATTAGAAAGGATGGGATGGGCCAGCGCAAGTCCACATGGAAAACTCAAAATATAACAAAAAATGGAAACTTTTGATGGTTGGAAAAGGTCCTAATGGTGTTTTTATGGATTTTTGGACAGGGTTCAAGTGAACACAATGGTCAAATGGCGTGAACGAGAGCATGAGATTGAAGATGCCCAAGCGGAAAATGACCCTCAATGCGTGGCCGCATTGAGGAATTGTGGATTACTCAAGTACTTCCAGGTTCCGAGCATGAGGGCCCAAGTGTTGTTATTGGAGCACTTGATCCAATGTTGGGATCCGGTGCAGCAACATTTTCAGATTGGTTTTCATACCTGGATGATACATATTAAGGATATCTATTTCTTGATTGGGCTGTCTCGACGGGGGAATCCCGTATCATTAGCAGGATCAAGAGGAGGTGACCGTACCACGGAGGATTTGATCGACCAATGGTGCACTGACAACACCCAGATGGTAGGTGGGAATATTCCCATCAAAGAGGTTAGAGATGGACCTCTTCACATAGTTTTGTTTACCATTGTGAGGGTGGTCGACAGTAGATATTCTCATCTAGCGAGCAAGTCCCAGATGATGTATGCTAAGGAGTGTATGGCTCCAATAATCTTCAACTGGTGTGAGGGACTTCTCGCGAGCTTGAGAGAAAAACTCACCAAGTGTCGGCATGGGGCGCTGACACAGTTTGGTTATGGCTTAGTTATAGTTTCATTCTTCCTAGAGCGGGTGCCTCACTTGCGCCCGCAGGTTGACATAGAGGATCTGGATCCAACAGATCCACACATGATGCATTGGACCGAGGTGCTTCCCGCCATGTTGGCGGTGGTCCCATTATCACTTTTGGTGAACCCTTCTTCCGATGGTTGAGGGGTCAACTCGTCATGGTAGAGGACTATCCATACGATGGGACCGATTTCAGGGGAGATCCAGACCTAGTGCTTCCCGAGAGGACGCAATGGGGTGACATTGGTAAGAACGAAAACTCTACTGTGTTGTTCATGTTATATGTATTTGATGTTTTTGGAGTAGTACTGATGGTTGACATGTGTTTGATGCAGATGTGGGACCATCACGACCAGCGGGTATATCTCCAATTACATGGAGAGGAGTAGTGCCGATTTTGGGTGCCGCAGCACGCGATGCTGTAGAGGAGCTGTATGAGCTGGAGGAGAACCTCCAACACTTGAACCTAGACATTCCAGATCCCAGAGTTCATGATCTACCTCGCGGGTACCAACGCCAGACCGTTGGAGTATCCGAGCGCTTCGGTACGCTACTTAAGAATGTAGCGAGGGCGATCATCTGCTACCATGAGCATCAGGCATAGTAGGCCCACTTGTATATGTTTATGTACTGAAATCTATAGGCTTCAGATTTTGTATCGGAGGATATCTACTGAAAGCTTATACGCTTCAGATTTTGTATCAGTGCTACCTTTGATTATGATATATAAAAACTCTATGGCGGATTTATACATCGTGTCTTTATGGATGATTATGGGATCTTGTTTATGTGCTATGTTTATGCATTATGTCATGCCACTTTTATGTTTATGAATGTTTTCATGTATGTGCAATGTACCAGTCCAATATGAAATTGGAAATGGAATCAACAATGGTGTTCATGTCTCTTGAAATGTGCAGGTATTGAACAGATTCGAAGGACCTCTCCAAGAGATGTACTCGTCGAAAAAGACGGAGAAATGTGGGATCACGGATGGTGTAGACACAGTTAAGCTGGGAGACCAATAATTGTGAGTCGAGGTGGAAGACAATGTGGTCCATACCAAGGGAAAGAGTGTCGGTTAAGACTCCAATCACCGCATGATATTATGTGGCGTTGTTGCTTGCGCACCCTAGAAAACTACCTCCCGAATTAATGAGTTCGCCGGTAGGGGAATAAAGTACCCAAGCTGGCGAAGCGAGCCTGCGGGTATGCCGGCTGGCGCTATCAGCGAATCCAAAACAAGTTGCTATTTGCACATGCAGGAAGAACATGACATAAGCGTAAAACCAAGATCCCAACACACTAAAGCAAAGTGTCACACCCCACAAAACACACACACCATGTACAGTATATACAAGATACAAACGCGTGAAAAACTCAGGCATAATATCTCTTCAGGAAGAGCCCATTGCGAGGCTCACCTAGAGATATTCCATCATAATCCTCGAGCTCGTAAGCTCCCTTCTCCAAGACACATTTTACAATATATGGCCTGTGCCACATGGACTCAATCTTGTCTGCCCCCAACTTATCATGTTTCTAGTCATATGTGAGGACCAAATCCCCCTTGTTAAAGACACGAGGTTGGACTGACTTATCGTACTGGGATTTAATGTGTTTCATGTGCATTTTGTTGGCAAGAGCAGCATCACGACGGGTTTCATCGAGTTTTTCCAAGTGAAGGAAGCGTTCTTCCTCGACAATGGTGTGTGGGAGAAGTTCGACTGCAAGTTTTAGTGAAGGAATCTCACACTCTATCGGTAGAACTGCCCCCAATCCGTAAACTAGTTGGAAAGGTGTGAACCCGGTGGCAGTCTTATCGGAGGTCCTATCTACCCATAGGGAAGAAAATAGTATGTTATGCCAGATTGATTTGTGAGTACTCACCATGCGTTGAATCATGGCTTTCAAGACCTTATTGATGGCCTCTACTTGTCCATTGGACTGTGGGTAATATGGGGTTGAGTTCTCATGGCGAAAAACTCAATCTAGTGCTCAATTCATCTACCATCTTGTTTTGAAAATGAGATCCGTGATTGGTAACGATGGCTTGCGGAACTCCGAATTGTGAAATGACATGGTTAAACATGAAGAGTGCAATGGTTTTTCCATCCTCATTGTATGTAGGCATCGCCTCGGCCCATTTAGTGAAATAATCGACGGCTACAATGACGTAACCATGCTCCCCGACCGAGGTAGGATTACAGTGCATGAAATCTATGCCACATTTGGAAAAGGGGCCGACGACAATAACCGGGTGTAAAGGGGCTGGATGGGAGCGCTTTTTAAATTGAAAGTGATGGCATGGAGGACACTTCTTAACAAACTCAAAAAAGTCCTTGAAGATCGAAGGCCAGTAGTATCCTGCGCGTAATATTTTTTGGGCTGTAGCCATCCCAGAAAGTTGACTGCCACAAGCCCCGGAGTGACAGTCATTCAGTACGTGTTCAGCCTCCTCATGAGTTAAACAACATCGAAGGATAGAGTCTATGCTGCGTCGATACAAGGTATCACTGATGATCAAGTAATACTTGGCGTGGTGGCGGATATGACGACGATCGTCACGAGATAGTTGGGGGATGAACCGTTGGGTTTGAAAATATAATGTAATATCACCATACCATGGGTCAGACGTGCTAATGAGAAACAACGACTCATCTGGAAGGGAGTCGATGGGATCATTTCCCTTATCAATATGGGGAAGATTGCAAATGAGCTTCGCAAACACCAAATATTTCTTTGACTTGGCTTTCTCGAAGAGGAGATCAAATTCCTGAAGTATCACGATCCTGCGTGATTACTTGCCCCTGAGCACCTGATGCGTAAGGATGTGGTACATGGGGTTCGAGTCAGAAATAAAAATAGTGGTGTGGAGTAGGATGTAGTGACAGAACTTTTGGACGGCAATGACTGCTGTGAGAGCGAGTTTCTCGACATGTGTATAATGGATTTCAGAGTCAATAAGACCCTTACTGAGGTAATATATCACATCTTCCTAGCCGTTGTTGTCTTCCTGGACCAAGACCATGGCGTTTGTGGTGGCGGACGCAGCAAGACAAAGGATGTAATCCTCATAGTAATTGGGCGGTTGGAGCACAGGGGCATGATTAATGGCAGAATTTAAGTTGTCAAAGGATTGTTGGGCTTGGTCATCCCAGATGAAAGGGGTGTCCTTCTTCAACAATCACATATAGCCCTATGTCTTTTGAGAGAAATTACAGACAAAACGCCCTAGGTAAGTTGCCTTCCATTGCAAACTTTGTAGTTCCGTGATATCAGTAGGAGGTGGGAGAGCGACAATGGCTTCCACCTTCAAGGGATCAATGCGGATCCCGTCCTTTGAAACGATAAAAACTAGGAGGCATCCTGATTTGACGCAGAAGATACACTTGTGAGGATTCAGACAGATGTTATACTGCCTGCATCTTAGGAATACAGCCGTCAGATGATTGCTGTGGAACTCACGATGCTGCGAATGAGCAGGGAGATCGTCAAGATAGGGCTCCACAAAGTCCTTCACATCATGAAAAACATACGACATGTGTCAAGTCCCCTTCCATCCATCAGTGTAAGGGAGAAAACATGACCAAACATACCGGGATAATTGGCAATTTCAGCCCCATACATTACTAAGAAATTCATGGATAAATAAAAACTTATGTATCCATATTCATACTCAACAACACAACAGAATTAAACACTATATATACACACAGTTTCATCATGCATTCAACATATAAACAATAGTCATTAATTAAAACATTGCAGAGCACATAATTAACATAACTCAACCACAGAGAACACTTATCTTTGAGATGAAGTTGTCCAACAACTGGCTATGTGAGAGCAATGTTCCACCCAACCATATATCTCTGTCCATTCTATACTCTTTTCAGCTGAGCGATCACCCCCGAGCTGGGTTGTGTATCCACTAAGGAGGAACTAGATGGGCTCACTCACAGCCATGGTTTCACTCAATAGCTATGCTAAGCCAACACACAGTTGGTTTTATCAAGCATAAAAAAGACAAAGGAGGGAAATGCTAAGCCAGTGAGCTCAACCACAGAGCTACAGGCATCTCAAGATAATTCAAACAGTCAAGGCACCCACAGTACCTACCACACCCAACACAAGGAAGGTCCCCTTCTCTGCTGCACAATCCCTCAGGCGTCCCTTCCTTCCAGTGCTCTTTCGAATAGGCATAGAAAGGTCCAAGATGCTAAATCCTTGAGATTCTAGCCTTCACTGGGTTTATCAAGCATTCCCAACCTCTGTTCTAGAATTCACACTTGAAATTTCTCAATTCGGTGATCAAATAACTCAATCCCGTCACTGGACTTCTGGGCTATAAAAACTGGGTTTTTCTATCAATTTCGGGGTATCTAATACTCCCAAATTCGCCCCAAGGTTCATATCTATGGATCCTCCATTGGATTTTATTGTCAATACCAAATTCTGGGCATTTATGGCTCTTCAAAACGTGGGTTCTTGCAAAGTTGCGATTTCTGTTTTTTCTCACTGCTGGGAATTCGTAATGGATGAAAACTGATGCTGGGATATTCCACAATGGAATGGGAATGAGGAAGAACCCATTCCCATGAGGTAGAGTGACTTGTGGTACAATAAAAACAGATCCAATACCTGCCATACGAATTTTTGGGCTGCCCATGCTCCATTGAATCAATGGACTGAATTCTTCAACAACTTCCTTACAACAGAATTAAATGTCAGCAAGGAAAGTCACATGGGTTCTCACAATGACATTTGACAGCATATGGTTCATCTCCACAACCCCCTCACCACTCCCTAGTGGAATACACATGGCCCCTTCTTATTTGTTGCTTCCATAGCCAGTTTTGGTATTTTATTGAAATATTTAATATTTACATCCATTTACAATATTCCATGGCTTAATAGCACATGGGTAACAAAATATCAAATGCCTGTCCATTCTAAATAAAATCCGAACATACACTAGCGGGGCCTTGGCCTTGAGCTCCACGCTAGGGAAACATACATCGCATGTATACAATATTTACATTAAAAGCCAATATTTCATAAGGGTCAAAATTGTGGTATTACATTCCCCTCCCCCTTAGAACAACACTGCCCTCAGTGTTCTCAAGACTGAACAAAAATGGGAATGCCTTTCTCATGGCATCCTCTAGCTCCCATGTAGCCTCATCGGGACTAAGGTGCTCCCATTGGACCTTTACCTTCTCGATGGCTCTGTTCCAAAGCAAAGTGACCTTCTTGTCGAGGATGCACATAGGCTCTACTTGGAACTCTCCCTTGGGTTCCACCTGTATCACATTCCAATCAATCATATGATTAGGATCATGTACATACTTCTTAAGCAAAGATACATGGAAAACATTATGAGCTCTTATATTAGCAGGCAATGCAACTCTATATGCAACTGGCCCTATCCTATCCAGAACCTCAAATGGCCCACAATATCTTGGTGCCAACTTGGCACAACTCCCCAACTTGAGAGAACTTTTCCTTGGTTTCACTCTCAAATAAACATGATCCCCAATTTGAAATTCCTTATGCACTCTTTTCAAATCTGCATAACTCTTTTGCCTGGCCTAAGCTTCCTTTAAATTCTGCCCAATCTTAGCAACTTCCTGTTCCATTTCCTTGATCATCTCTAGTCCAAGTACTACCATGTTCACTGGGCTGTCCCAATTCACTAGAGTACTGCATCCCTTTCCATACAATACCTCAAATGGACTCATCCCCAATGATGCATGATGTCCATTATTGTATGCAAATTCTACCGAGTGTAGGTAATCTTCCCACTTAGATGGTTTATCCATCACATACATTCTCAGCATGTCTTCAAGGACCTGATTCACCCTCTCAGTTTGGCCATCTGTTTGAGGATGATATGCTTTACTGAAATTCAATCTAGTTCCCAATTCCTGAAATAATCCCTTCCAGAAATTGGAAGTGAACTTTGTATCACGATCAGAAACTATTGCCTTAGGCAACCCATGCAATATGAATATCTCTCTCATGAAGATATTTGCAATGTCATTAGCCTTGTGAGTAGACTTGACTGGAATAAAGTGAGATACCTTTGATAGCTTGTCCACCACAACCATGATTGAATCATGCTTCTTCACTGTCATGGGCAGACCTGTTATAAAGTCCATAGAGATTGCTTCCCACTTCCATTCTAGAATGGGTAAGGGATGCAACAATCTTGCTGGATGTTGGTACTCTGCCTTGACTTGTTGGCATTTCTGACACCTAGCAATGTACTCAGCTATGTCCTTCTTCATACCATGCCAAAAGTATTGCTTTCTTGTTGCTGTTATAGTCTTTTGATATCCTGGATGTCCATAGTATGGCATTTGATGTATTTCATCCATCACTAGCTTCTTCAAATTTGCACTATTTGGAATGTATAGTCTATCTTTGTAGATGAGGATATCGTCTTCACCAAGCTAATATCCCGCATGCTTTTCATCTATATTTTTCTGCTGCAACTTTTTTTTAATTTGAAGGCAAGTTTCATCACTGTTTTGGGCTTCAAGAACTCTGGTCTTCAAATTTGATTTACGCACACTTAATGCCGCAACATGAAATTTTATGCTAAGAGCATCTGCAACCTTATTCTCTTTCCCTTTTACATGCTTAATTTCAAAATCAAATTCACAAAGAAACTCCATCCATCTAGCTTGCTTAGCATTCAAGTTTGGCTGGTCAAACAAATACTTCAAGCTCATGTGGTATGTTCTAAGCTCGAAACTTCTTCCCAACAAATAATGTCTCCACATCTTGAGAGCATGTACTAGGGCTGCTAATTCTAAATCATGTGTGGCATAATTATTTTCATGCTCTTTTAATTTCCTTGACTTATAGCAAATCACAACTCCTTCTTGCACGAGCACTCCACCTAGCCCTTCAATGCAAGCATCTGTGCACACTACAAAATCCTTCTTTGGATATGCTATCTTCAAAACATGAGCGCTGGCAAGTAACTCCTTTAATTGTTGAAAACTTTTCTCACATTTTTCAGACCATACAAACTTGATATTCTTCCTTTGTAATGAAGTGATTGGATGAGCTATCTTGGAGAAGCCTTCAATAAACCTTCTGTAGTAACCAACAAGACCCATGAAAGATCTCACATTTGAAACGTTCCTTGGAGTAGACCAATCCATAATGGCATTAATCTTCTCTGGATCAACTGCAATTCCTTCTTAAAAAATGATATGACCTAAATATTGCACATTCTTTTGGTAAAATTCACACTTGCTTAACTTGGCATACATCTGATGTTCTCTAAGGACTTGCAACACCATCCTTAGATGTTCCTCATGTTCTTCTTCATTCCTTGAATAGACAAGAATGTCATCCAAGAACATAATCACAAACTTATCCAAATATTTTCCGAAAACATTATTCATGAGACACATGAATGTAGCTGTTGATGCATATGTAACTTCGGAATGTATTTCACATATATGTATATTGTATTCCTATAGAGATGTTATTATTCCTCTATACGGAAGTGTCATCATTTATATTGTAAGTGTCGTAACTTATACTTGACAGGTTATTAGACCACCTTGTTGGGGTTGGCCCTGTATAAGTCATGTGGGTCAAAGGGTTATTAGACCACCCTATTGGGGGTCGGCCCAGTCAGCATTATGTTATGTGGTTAAGTTAAGGTTGACCTAGTAAAGGTTATTAGGCAAGTCAAGTCAAGTATAAATAGAGTGCGAGAGGCACTCTATTTGTTCATTCTACTCTCACACACACTCTTTGGAGAGTGGCGCACTTGGGGAGGATGAGAAGCTGCTGTCAGGAGATGTCTATCTCTTATGCTTGGGTTGTATCATTGCTCTATCTATCTCTGATGAAGTTATTGGGGTTTTTCACCTTTATGGTTTTCCCCAAGTAAACTCTGTGTCTCTTGTGTGCTTGCATTATTGTGTCCATGATTGATATGCTGTAGATATGCTATACATGTTGTTCTCTCAGTTAAGATCCTAGATCAGATTGAAGTAAATTCTGAAAAACTAACAGTAGCAGGTGCATTAGTAAGACCAAATGGCACCACAATGAACTCATAATGACCATATATAGTTCTGAAAGCTATCTTGTGAATGTCTTCCTCCTTAATCCTCACTTGATGGTACCCAGACCTCAAGTCAATCTTTGAAAACACCTTAGCTTCCTTCATTTGATCAAATAAGTAATCAATTCTTGGCAGTGGATACTTATTCTTGACTGTTACTTTATTTAGCTGCATGTAATAAATACACAACCTTAAAGTTCCATCCTTCTTTTTAACAAATAACACCGGTGCTCCCCAAGGAGACACACTAGGCCTGATATACCTCTTGTCCATTAACTCTTGTAGCTGCATCTTCAACTCTACCAATTCCGGTGTGCTCATTCTATAAGGAGCTTTGGAATTTGGTGTTGCCCCTGGGACAAGATCGATGGTAAAATCAATATCTCTCTTTGGTGGTAGTCCCGACACTTCATCCGGAAACACATCTTTAAACTCTTGCAATATCTGGAAGTATTCTATCCTTGGACCTTAGTCCTCTGATGAATTTGATATATGAATTGCATATAATGGACAACCTTTTTTATAAAAGTTTTTCAACTATAAGGCTGAAATTTGTCTTACTAAAACTTGCTTGGGTATGCCTCTTACCAATATTGGCCTTCCCTCTTCATCAATGCACTCAAGTGATTTCTCATAACAGTCCAACTTGGTTCTATGTCTCTCCAACCAATCCATGCCAATTAAGGCATCATAAGATCCTAATGGTAGTACATTTAAATATGGATCTGTGTGGAGTCCATTCAATTCTATGGGGCACTCCACCACTACTTCACTAACTTTTCTCTTGGTCCCTGTGGCTAATTGAACTAGTCAAGACTTATTGTGCTCCACTTTTCTAAGAGAACAACCTTCAACCACTTTTGGAGAAACATAACTATGAGTAGATCTTGGATCAATCAAAACAGAAATAGATTGCTTAGCAATCTTACCTTCAACTTCCACCATCGATGATTGATGATCTGCCTGATGATTATCCAATGCTGCATAAATTCGAGGTGTTTCCCTTGCCACGTCCTCCACTGTAGCTGATCTCTTTAAGTTGTGCAACCTTCGTGGATTCTCCTTCCGATGTGGACAATCCTTTAGCATGTGGTTTTATCCACATCCCCAACACTGAAGTGGTCATTTTGATGCTTTATCTGCTGCTACTGCTGGCTTGAATCCACTCCTTGCTTGCTGCCCCTGTGGAAAGGTCCCGGGATGACTTTTGAATGGTGGCTTGAAGCCACTTTTCTTTTGATCAAACCTCCCTCTTGGCTTTCCTTTCCATGCTGGGTTAACCTTTGATTTTCCTTTATTCTGCTCATAGCAATGCATTTCCATTCTAATGGCTTCATCAAGACTTGGTGGATTAACAAACTCAATCCTATCTTTGAAACTTTGAGGTAGACTCCCAAGGAAGCATTGGATTTTTACTCTCTCATCTTTAATGTAATCCACATACTTCAATAATTTCAAAAATTTATGGACATGTTCTTCCATAGATTTTTGTCCCAACCTGAGTTCATTGAACTCTTTTCTCTTACTGTCATAATACCTAGCAGAAAGGTATTTTTCCTTGAAGTACTTCTTAAATCTCCCCCAGCTGATCTTCCTTTCACTATCCCTTTCACTTGCAAGAGGTTGTCCCACCAAATTGAAGCTTTGCCATTTAGATTGTAAATTGCAATTCTGGATTTTTCATTTCCTAAGTAGTCCTGAATTCTGAAATATTTCTTCATTCCAAGAAGCCATGCCTCTACCTCTTGGCCAGTCTTGTCTTCTCCATCAAATGTGGGAGGCCTTGCCTTCCTGAATTCTCCCTGTGGGATGCCTTTGAACTTCTTTCTTCCATTAAAATTCCTAGGCATATGCCTTGGACTTCTTTGAGAACCTCTGGAGTCACATGATTTGCTAGAAGAGGATCTAGAGGAAGGTGTTCGATGCTTCTTGCTCATAGAACTCTTCCTTGGGCTTGGAGTCCTCTTCTTTGAACGACCTCTAGAGCGACTTTCTGCATCTCTTCCTTCTTCACTTACATTGCTTGGGTTGGACCCAAGGTTTATCTTCTGCTGCATATCAGTGAGGCTTTGCAAAATAACATCATTGCGTTGGTTTTGTTCTTCTTGAGCCTTCATCAATCTTTCATTGAAGCTCACCATGGTTTCAACCAAATTCTGAGGAGTTACTTGCTCCCTTCTCCCATTGGATTTAGTCTCAGGAGGATTCCCTTCTTGCACATTTTCTCCTAGCACATCTTCTTTATGCTCATAAGGATCCTGAGAATCATTTATAGTCACCATTTTTCTTTGGAGACTCTCTTTCCTATATGCTACTTCTGCTACACTATTAAATCTTATGAGCTGCAAGTACTGTGCATTATGAAAATATTTGTTAGACATCTTAGGAATGCTTATAGAAACATAAAAAATCAATATTTAACATAATCAAACCCATGGAATCATTTACAAAGTTAGTATGTCTTCATTTCTTTTGCCCATTCATGCAATTCTGGAAATTGCCCATATTGTCAACAATATGTCAAAACAGTCACTGACACTTTTTTACTCTAATTATCTATGGGGTATGATAACCTCATTCAAATTTTGGTCATGCAACATTGTTCCCTGCTGATAAGCTTTCCAATGCCTATCCACGTGCTCCATTCCGACTTCGGGTGTGGAAACTACATCACTTCAAAAATGACAACTTTTACCAAAATTCTACAGTTTTACACAGTTGTATTTTGGTTTGGAATGCCAACTTCAGCCACCTGTGGAAGCAAATCTAGGAAGACTTAGGAAAAATTTTCTACCGGGCTAAGTTAGTACATATAACAAGGAATACTCAGCAACCTTCGGATCTCTGTTCCGATGCACCATTCATCTTCTATTAAATTCCGGGTTTGACTAATTTTCATTTTTGACATTTTCCAAATTTTCAAGATTTTGAGCCAAAAATGGCTATCTCCCAAACTGAGCATTTCTAGAAAATCTCTTTCTAATGGAAAATGTCTATTTTACTGGGAATAAGAAATGTTGAGTTCAGTAAATTTCTTGAATCCTTCATCTAAGGTCTAGTTCATCTACTGCAAGCTTTTCAAAATTCCAAAACTGTGGCCCAGAATAGTGTTTTTTGGCCTTCTTGCACACCCTGACTCCACATCCTTTGGATTTTGGATCCAAAATTCCAAACTTAACATCGTGCCTGCTCCATGACTGCTCCATATCAGTTTCATCTCAATCCGAATTTCTGTCAAGCATCGGGACACTGATTTGTAAAATCTATTAATTCCAATTTTATGCCAAATTGGAGCATAATGAGCTCGGGATCCTCACTGGACCTTCCATGGCCTTCGTTAATGGCCTCAGAATGCCACTGAACTCATCTGATTCTGATCCCGCATACTCCTGCAATCCAAAAATCAATTTTCGGGCTTTATATTTTTTTTTTTGCCTCCGCAATCCACAGCTCGCAACCCGCAACCCGAAATCCGAAATTGCGGAAATCCAAAACGCAATTTTCAACAATTTTGCGTTTCTGCAACCCGAAACCCGAAATCCGAAATTGCGGGTGCGTAATTGCGGAAATCCAGAACACAATTTTCAACAATTTTGCATTCCCGCAACTCGAAACCCGAAATTTGAAATTGCGGAAATCCAAAACGCAATTTTCAACAATTTTGCGTTCTTGCAACACACAACCCGAAACCCGAAATCCAGAATTGCAGAAATCCAATACGCAATTTTTGGAAATCCTTGTTCCCGCACTCCGCAACTGTGGAACACTTCCATCCCTGCAACTTGCGGGGTCCATATCTCCTTCGTCCCTTAACCAAATGAGACGAGTCTGGTACCGTTGGAAAGATATTGTAGATCTCTATGCAATGGTGTGATCCCCTACCCCACCTAATAACTCTGATTTTTCCATTTTTCCAATAAAAAATGCTGTCGTAACTTCATCAATACTGCGTTAAAACATTATGTTACATGCCTGCAAACTTAGAGTTTGGCCCAAGCAGCCCCAGTGCTGCAACATGAGCTCTGATACCACTTTGTCACGTCCCCTTCCATCCATCAGTGCAAGGGAGGAAACATGACCAAACATACCGGTCTTATTGGCAATCTCAGCCCCATACATTACTAAGAAATTCATGGATAAATAAAAACTTATGTATCCATATTCATACTCAACAACACAATGGAATTAAACACTATATATACACACAGTTTCATCATGCATTCAACATATAAACAACAGTCATTAATTAAAACATTGCAAAGCACATAATTAACATAACTCAACCACATAGAACACTTATCTTTAAGATAAAGTTGTCCAACAACTGGCTATGTGAGAGCAACGTTCCACCCAACCATAGATCTCTGTCCAACCTATACTCTTTTCAGCTGAGAGATCACCCCTGAGCTGGGTTGTGTATCCACTAAGGAGGAACTAGATGGGCTCACTCAAACAATCAAGGCATCCACAATACCTACCACACCCAACACAAGGAAGGTCCCCTTTTTTGGTGCATAGTCCCTTAGGCGTCCCTTCCTTCTAGTGCTCTTCCGGATGGACATAGAAAGGTCCAAGCTGCTAAATCCTTGAGATTCCAGCCTTCACTGGGTTTATCAAGCATTCCCAACCTCTGTTCTAGAATTCACACTTGAAATTTCTCAATTCGGTGATCAAATAACTCAATCCTGTCGCTGGAATTCTGGGCTATAAAAACTGGGTTTTTCTATGGATTTCGGGGTATCTAATACTCCCAAATTCGCTCCAAGGTTCATATCTATGGATCCCCCATTGGATTTTACTGTCAATACTAAATTATGGGCGTTTATGGCTCTTCAAAACGTGGGTTCTTGCAAAGTTGCGATTTCTGGTTTTTCTCACTGTTGGGAATTCGTAATGGATGAAAACTGATGCTGGGATGTTCCACAATGGAATGGGAATGAGAAAGAACCCATTCCCATTAGGTAGAGTGACTTGTGGTACAAGAAAAATAGAGCCCATACTTGCCATACGAATTTCTGGGCTGCCCATGCTCCATTGAATCCATGGACTGAATTCTTCAACAACTTCCTTACAACAGAATTAAATGTCAGCAAAGAAATTCACATGGGTTCTCACAATGAAATTTGGCAACATATGGTTCATCCCCACAATCCCCTCACCACTCCCTAGTGGAATACACATGGCCCCTTCTCATTCGTTGCTTCCATATTCAGTTTTGGTATTTTATTGAAATATTTAATATTTACATCCATTTACAATATTCCATGGCTTAATAACACATGGGTAACAAAATATCAAATGCTTGTCCATTCTAAATAAAATCCGAACATACACTAGCGGGGCCTTGTCCTTGAGCTCCACGCTAGGGAAACATACATCGCATGTATACAATATTTACATTAAAAGCCAATATTTCATAAGTGTCAAAATTGGGGTATTACAACATGGCCTGCTGGAATGTAGCACCGGCATTTTTAATAGCAAAGGGGAGTTTACGATAAGAAAACGTACCCCAGGGGTAGATGAAAGCGGTCTTGTGTCGGTAGTCCGGGTGGATCTCTATTTAATTATAATCGAAAAATCCATCCATAAATGAAAAGATGACACTCCTAGCGCAATTGTCGATGATTTGATCGATGAAGGGATTAGGGTAGTTGTCCTTAGAACAAGCCTTGTTTAGGTCCCTATAATCAACACATGCCCTTATGGTACTCTGCTTCTTAGCTACATTGGAGACCCATTTTGTTAAAGGAACATGAAAGATGAAGCCGGCCTTTAAGAGATTTTCATTCTTAGCTTTAATTGCCGTAGTTTTTCGAGGGTGTACTGGTTATAATTTTTGGCGGATAGGTTTAGCGTCGGGATAAGTTTTGATCTCATGCGAAACAATGGCAGGATCGATCTCGGGCATTTCCTCATAGGTCCATGCGAAGACATCGCGGAATTGTTTGAATAAGGCCGTGAAAGTGGTGAGCTCCTCGGGAGAGCAAGTTTGGCCAATGCGGATTTGTTCCATGACGCCGGGTGTAATTGAGATGTCAATCGGGATAGTGGGCGTGATGTTTTCCATGTTGCCTTCCGTAACTGAATTGCAAGTGAGGATCGATGACTGGGGAAAGGATAGACATCCGGTGTAAAAATGGTAGTGATGGCGTTCTCTACAAAGTCTAATGAGGGTAGGAAAGATGATCGACGGTGAAGGTCTTCCCACGGAGGTTCATCCGTGCTCATAATGTCTATAATGGACTCATCATAATGAAAATTCCAGAGCAGAGGATCTGGTGAAGATGACCTCCGCTGTAGAGAACAAGATGTAGAGGCCACGACCAAGTGGTACTTGGAGGCTGGGTGGATAGCCTCATAAGTAGCTTTAGTTGGTGAGAGAGGCATAATATCTCTAATCAAATGCATGGTGGCCTCATCGAGCACAAACCATTGATCGGTGGAGTCGGAAGAAGATTGGATCATGGAGGAGATCATGTTCACTGTGGCAACATGGTTAGGGGGATCCGGGGTTGGAAAGATGCCCATAAGAGATGAATATTTTATGAGGCCGACCCCCACGCTCTCATATAGTTGTGAAGATTTCCCTAACAGAGAGACATTATCGTCGGGATGAGTAGCGGTGTCTGGTGTACAAAAGTCCAATTGGTCAATAGTGACAATTCGACCTTGATGGGGGAATTGCACAATGTGGAAGACAAATGACGCGATCGCAGTCATGGATTAAAATTAGTTACGACCAAGCAGGAGATTATAATCCAAAGGGGCTGCAACTACTTCCACGTTAATTGTTACAACCTTACCCCCCAAATTTGATGCTAAGGCTTGTAATAGCCCATGGGGTTGAAAGTCACGATTGTCGAATGCTTTCAGGGTAGTAGGAGAACGGTTTAACTCGGGAGAACCAATGGCTCTCCAACAAAATAACGACATGACTGAGGTGGAGGAACCTTCGTCTAGTGCAGTACGATGGATTGTCTTCCCAACAACCTTCATGGCAATTTGGAAAGTCAACTGGTGGGAAAGCCTCGGTTTATAATATTCAAGTCTAAACATGATTGTATTCGAGGAATCCGGGTCTACCACGCCAATGGAAGCGAGAAGAGTCTTACGTTGATTGGGACAATTATGCAAGACTTCTAGCATCGACATGGTACAAGGGGCTTGTGCCAAGTCCTCCACAATGTTATAGTTCTAGGTTGCCCGAGCATTAGGATTGAAAACTGCTTTTCGAATCGTGCTCTTAAGCGGACGCAACACTGAATCTAATGAAGGCTTTTCAATGGTGAGAGGAGCTTGCGGCATGGAAATATCCGGAGTAGAGATGAAAGCTTTTTCAGTATTACTTCCGACGGGTTCCTTAGGAGGGACTGAGTCATATGATCATGATCGTGTATTTAGGTTAATCGTTTCACTACGCATCATGCGAACATGCGCAATGGATGATGTTTCTCCTTGAGAAGGAGAGGGTTGGGAAATCATTTGTTGGTTTTGGGTGGGGAAGGGATCATTGAGAACTGTGGGTTTGGGGTTTCCTTTAAGAAACTTCTGCACTTCGTCTTTGTGGGGACACTCTTTGGAGAAATGGTCACCACCACACACTAAACAAGGATACTTGAGCTTCCGTTTCTGTTTTGTGTCTTCGGTAGGGTTCTTGTGCTCCTGCTGGTTGGAAGATTTCTTGGGTTTACCTTTGGTTTTCTTCTTGCCACAGGATTTCTGAGGCGAAGATGATTGAACAGAATTCACCTCCTCAGTGGGATTAGGAGTGGGTGACTTGGTGGTGCTACTGCCAGCCTGTGGTGAGGGTGGGGAAGAGCCATGCTGGTTCGACGATCCACGTATTTTAGTAGGAGGCTAGGAGTGTACGGAACCAATAATGCCATCGGCATGAGGTCCTTTAGGCGGTTTTGCAGGCTCGTAGGTAGGGTGGGGTGCGTCAGGAACAATGTCATATAAAGTGCCGAACTGAGCATAGACAAGGTCTAAGTAATGGACACAGGTGATATCCTGTTCCTTGGTGACGACCCCTCCCATAGCTACATCTCTAGCTATGGTAGGTAAAAGAGACTTCATAAACCAGATAGCTAGTAATTGGTATGGAATAGGAGCTTTAATGAGACGTCGTCTCCTCTGCCACTCATGGATATGATCGGATATATGAGTTGCGGTAGTCTGGAGGAGAGAAGTTAGTAAGTCCGTACCAGTTTCATAGCGGATGGGTAACTGGAAATGAGTCAGGAACAACATAGCTAAAGATTGAAAATCAAGAAACGAGTGCGGTGGTAGTTCAATATACCACTTGGTAGCTGAACCGATGAGGGTCCGTTGAAATAACCTCAGACGGATCGAGTCGTCCATCAAGGAATTGGATGAGCACCATAGATGGTATGTCATCACATGGTTTTTTGGGTCTTTACCGAGCTTGCCATCAAACTTTGGAATATCAGAAGGTAACTTAGCCAGAATGGGTGTCTAATTATAACCATGTAGGATGGTATCATTGGTCAAATGAGACAGGTCGGGTAGGTCTAAAGTAGCCATAAATGGCAGCTGTTGGTTCGGCTGCGGATACTGATAGTATTGATATGGAATATATGGACCAGTAGGACCTTGAATAGACTGATTGTAAGGTGTTCCCATAGGGAATTGGCCATAAGGGGGTGTACCTCCTGGGTTGGGTGGTAGACCGTATGGTGGTCCACCACCGAAAGGTGGGAGTTTGTCGCCTTCACCGGCATAAGGTGGACCCTCGCCGAAAGGTGGGGGTCCTCTGTCGTTGCCAAAATAGGGTGGACCGCCGCCAGAAGGTGGGGGTCCTCCACTACTGTCGGAATAGGGTGGACCGCCGCCAGAAGGTGGGGGTCCTCCACCACCGCTGGAATAAGGTGGTACTCCACCTCCTCCGCTAGAATAGGGTGACCCTCCACCACCGCCGGAATAAGGTGGTCCTCCACCTCCTCCATTGGAATAAGGTGGTTGACTGCCTCCAGAATAAGAAGGTCCTCTGCCGCCGGAAGGGGGTTGGCCTTCACCTCCTCCACCAGAGTGGGGTGGGCCGTCGCTGCTGGAATGGTGTGGGCTTCCGCCGGAAGGTGGAGGTACGCCCCCTCTGGAATGAGGTGGGGGCCCGCCGCCTCCAGAAGGAGGTGGGGGTGGACCAAATGGTGGTGGGGGTGGTGGGACTTGAGGAAAGGTTGGTGGGGGTCCACTTGGCATAACATTATGATGTCCCCATGGAGTGTTTGAGTTTCTGGGATAAGGTACCCCAGGAAGCATGTTTCCCAGTTGGTATTGTCCTGATGCAAAGTTGAAATTACTTGGATATATATAACTCCATAGTGATTGAGTTAGGTTGGATGGTCCCCCACCATGAGGTAATCCCATAGTAGGTCCCGCGACTGGTAAGGAGATTCCAATGGAATGACTAGTGGGAATTCCTCCACTCATATTATGGCTAGCGAATAGGGGTTTCTCCCAGTAACGATGTTTTGACCACTTATTGATTGTTGAATTGCAATAGGTTGATGATTACTTACTATTGGAGGAACACTACTTATGATAAAATTATGAGGTAAAGAGTATCCTCCCCATTATTTTTGGGGTGGGGGAGGGGTGGGTAATGTTCCAGTAGAAGTATGACTCTATGAGGGGTGTTGGACTGTTGTCCTTCAATGTTATGAGTCACTTTGGGTATGGAACTGGTCTCCTGATTGAGAGGTGTACTCGCAGGAAACGAGGGTTGACCGGGTTCATAAGTGGTCGTGTTATGTATAGGTGTTTCCGGTGAAGCAATAGATAATGAACGAATTGGGGTATGTTGAAATATGGGCACTTCCAAGGTGTCTCTTCTCCGTGAAAGACTCTAGAGTCGAATTTCTTCGCCGCGTTGGTGTAAGTAAGCCATGTGTTCGTAGACTGGAGCCAAGCGCTCATAATTGGGAACCCAATGAAGAGGGGAATATTATGCCTCCGGATGTAATGCAAGGTGGGCCCATTGTTTCCATAGAGTGGTGGCCCAAAAGGGTGCAGATGGACCAAAAGCTGTGGATACATGGTCATCCTGGGGTTGATTGTACCAATCTATAGTCCCAGGTTCTCCTTCCACCGAATGGTGGAAAGATGTGTCTCGTGAAGTAGATGGTTCCATGGTCACAGACCTTGGAGGATCAGTGATTAGTGGACTCAAGGGAAGTGAAAAGTTCATTCCCGACTGCATGGTGGAGTTTTCTTCTTCAGGTGACATGACAGTAACTGGTGGATCCATGTTTGCCCTCGAAAGTACCTCCTAATTAAGGGGATATTCGGGTGGCAAGTTCAAAATTCTATGGGACCTTCTCAAAGGTTGTTCAACCAGAATGACTGAAGCAAAATTTCTCCTAAGTGTCTTCTATAAAAAAATAAAAGCAATCCAAAATCTACACAAACTAAGGCCACAAGCAAACTTATGTGATAGGTGTGGATTCAAAATTATGGAACCTCATAGGATTGTCAAGGCTTCGCAACTCACGATATACCCCAGGGTCCAACAATTATACTCAACCCAATTTTTCATAGCACTAACCAGGGAGGATTAGGACCGTACCCTTGACTGTATAACCCGACTACCTAGAAGCACATGCGTAGTATCTCCCCGAGTGTTGTTCTCGGTGTATTGCTTTGCTAAGACGGCTAAATGGTTAGCTCGGTTGGTTTCAGGAATCCTAGTAGAGTCTCCCGATATAATCAAGGTACGTGGGAGCACAAATCCGTAGTGATGTTGTCTAATGCACAACCGTACGATAAGAGCCTTCCGATATACTACCGAGTACGTGAAGTGTCTTTCGATATACGCAAGGGTACTTGAAAGAGCCTTCGATATACCAGTTGGTACGTGGAAGAATTGTAGGCCCTCGAGATGTAGTGTAGGCAAATAACGATAGCTGACACGTTTTACAACGCCGAAACACGTCACTAACTTATCACACAAGTTACTAGTAAATTTTAACCTAACGCTACCGATTAATTTTATCTTATGCGATTAGGTGAATGCATGAGGTGTAGAAAGAAATGTAAAAATAATGCAACCCTAGCTACATGAAAGTGCACATTCCTTTTCTTTCAATGAAGTCTATCTAAGGTGAGGATAAATCTTTTTCCAATGGTATCACAAAATAGTAAATTTCAACAAGTTCCAAAATATACCAAAGATGATAAAAGCACTCTTTTCGTTTTTTTCTAACAAAACACAAAAATCAATAACACACCAAATCAAAACTTTTCTTTTTGTCTTTTCAAACTAGAATGAATATAAGCAATAATGAAAAGGAGGATTTCTGATTAGAATGCACTAACTCTTGCATTTCCACAATGATGAACCAAAAGCACAAAAATACCAAAAGTGCATATAACGTTTCGAATTTGAAATGCTTTACAAGAGCTTGAATTCACTTGATCTTTTAAAAGAGATGAAAGACTCATAACTAAGAAAAATGTAATCAACCGATTGTCTTTTCAAACTTCTCGAAAGATGTAAGTAATGGATTCCAAAGCACGAAACAATTTCCACAACGATTTCCAAATGATCTTGAAAATAGTAAAAATGAAGCACTTTTGATTTTTCAATACATATACCAAAACAAGATCTGATAACAATAATACTATCATATGTAATAGCATAAAACAAGAGACTAATTGTAACACTCCAATGACTAAGAAATTCTCAAAGAAAAAATGACAAGCACTCAAATGGGTCCCAAGACACTCAAGTCACTCAAAATCAATCAAACACAATAAAAAATAAATGGCTAGGTGCATAAAATGTTTGGAATTAGATCTAACACAATGAATAGACCTGGTATGGTGATTAGGGAATGCAAGATCGAGTGGATGAACGTGGGGGATCAAAATTTCCCGCCACCACCGAATCTCTAATTTGACCTGATGGAACCCAAAAATCAACAAAAACACATCCAAACAAAAGCAAGTTGGGAAAACAAGTCTATGACTGGAAGATACAGCATACAAAAGCTTGCAAATCAGATCAAAAAGCAAAATTTGGAGAGGGTTTGAATCAAGCACCAAGCTCAGGAGGCTGGCGCACTCTGCCATTATGTTGCAGAGTGCCTGACGCATATTGTCTACAAGGGAAAAACGCCGCTGGCGCAGACTGTATGCATGGCAATAACGCCGCCGATGCAGATTGCGGACACAGGGAAAGCGCCGGATGGGTTTAGGCACACTAGATGCACAGCCCAGGTGCTTCGAGCGAATAATCAATTGAAAAAATCAAAAGATCTCCAAAGGATGAAAAGCAAATGACCTGATAATGATCTTAAAAGAACCAGAGGACATTAACAGACTCTCTAATGATAAGATATGATGGTGGGAAGGGATTAGGAGGCTAAGAAATGGATCACTAAGAAATCAATGGAATCAAACCCAAACTTAAATCAAAACAAAAGTACTCCCCAGTACGGTCGCCGGATTTGTTTTCAGACAATCTACCTAAGCGAACTTAAATGCTAGATCTCCCTAGTCTAACTGGATCTAGAACAAATAAGTACATAATAGAATCAGATTCCCTAGATCAATATAATCATAAAGGAATAAACAAGTCTCTTACTTGATATTTACGATCGCTTTGCTCCTTGCTTGATCCAATGCTCCAGAATCTTCAGATCTATAGCTGCAAAACCATGTTGAACAAACAGACACAAACAAGCAGTAAAAGCATATATTTCACATGATTGATCTAAGCTAACAGTTAAGGAAGTATGATCTATACATCATCAACGTGATAACATATATGGGAAGAGATTATATTAACTGTAGGGAAAGATAGTACAATAGAGAAGAACGTTACAACCTAATCCTTAACGTTGCAACCTTACTTCCAACAAGCCAAGCCAAAGCCTCCAAGGATGAAGTAGGACTCCCAAGGATGTGCAAGGATCACCTAAGACAATTCCACCATCATGAGAGTGCTATAGACCTTCCTCCCTTTGGAATGGGGAGGAGCTTCATATTTATAAGACCAAGTGGATAGAGTGGGTTGAGAAATGATGGGAGAGGTCTAAGGGATCTTTTCTAGAGGTTAGGGAATTGAATGCCAACTCACCTAGAGGCTAGGGATAGACATCCACCTCACCCTACTTTTAGAAGTCGCTCGAAGGTTCCATTCATCTAATTTAACCAACCCCTGCGCATGCTGCATGAGGGAAATTTGCGCCAGGAAGGGGCAGGCGCAGGTTGCATGAAGGAAACCTAATCCACTGGCGCAACCAGCCAAATGGCATCCTACACCGAGCCTAGCGCATCTTGCTAGGAGACAAGTTGCACCAACCTAACTAGAAAACATGGACAAAGGGTCCACAACTTGCTCTAGATGACTCCAGGTCAGGGAAACTTCAGGGATCAAGGCATTGAGTTAACATGGGACTCATGATGACGAGATTTAGGTGTAACAAGAAAGACCAATCCATGATTGAAAATATTTATTGGGTTCCTCCTATGGAAGATCATTCCGAGAAATGTCTTCCATAGGTGTATGAGGGACTTCATGGGTGCTAGCATCAATTCCTCATAAAAAATTTCCTTTGGAATGGCCATAAAGAGTTTTTGCTTATTTCATTTATGTCTAGGGGAATATTTCTCATAACAGTTGTAGAAAATACATTTGAGTTGGTTCTTCTCCATTTCAAATTGGGTTAAATTTTGGATCTTGAGAGGTGGATAGGATGAAGAAAGATTAGTGGAAGGGAAGGTAGTTGGACAAGGATGGGGAATAAATGGGTCCCTTTTTATTTTAGTGTTTATCACCTTTTGGGATTCTCTAGCTCTTTGAGTGGCATCCAAACATAGAGTAGGTAAAGCCATTAAGACTTGTGCATGGATCTCTTCTTTCAAACCACCGATGAAACATTCCTTGTAAAAAGTATTAGACATGCCTTCAATTGTTAGTTTTTGTACCTAGGGAAGTGTTCCCCTAGTGACTTTTTGCCTAAGTCACTTAGAAAGGGGGAAAAAATGACCCTTGCATTAAATGACATGTGAAAATCATTTAATGTGACTTTATAACTTAACGTCACTTTTGGGTAAAAATTTAAGTGATGAGGATAAAATTAATTTTTATGAAATTTAATGTGAGAGTTATCTCATCCATTGATCCAATGCATTTCTCACCGTTTGATTAGAATCTCTTCATCAACCCTAGTTTTTAATCCAAAAAGGCAAGGGAGACAAGTGGGCATTTCATTCTTGAGAAGAGAAAGAAGAGAGAGCTGAAGAGAGAAGATCAAAGAGATTGGCATGATTTTCAAGGCAAGGAAGAAGGAGTTTTTCCAGCTGCACGCAAATCGAGAAATCAACATTTATTCACAACACATTTCCCAAGGCAACTTGCATGCAGTTCGAGGTCCTCACTGTCAGAATTTATTGCAGTCCATACAACATGCATTTCGAGGTGTTTTGCTAGGCATTTTTCAGACAAAAGGAACGGGTTCCTAGGCAGAAATTTCCTGCACGCATTTCGAGGAGATAGGCACATATTTATAGGGTCCGTACAGTCTGTACGGGCTGTACCTTTCTGCACAGTTTTCAAGGTAGTCTTGATGCAAAGATTTCAAGGAGTTGGCACAGTTTTTGAGGTGCTGTTCTAACAAAGTTTTTGAGACAGATTTGTGGCATAGAAATCGAGGAAGTTTGGTTCATATTTCGAGTAGCAATTTGGCACAGAAACCGAGGCATATTTATGGGTGATTTTGGGTGGTCGAGATAAGTACATTTTGACTGTAATTTAATGTACTGAAATATTGCTGAAGAAATAATAACTCTCTCTGTCTCTGATTGGTTTTCCCCGTGGGGGTTTTTACAGGGCCGTTGGCCAAAAATTTCTGAGTCTGAAATATTTTATGGGTGCATGCTAAATTAATTTTCTGCCTGTTAGAAGTGTATTTACAACGTGTTTAATTGTCTGCATTTTTATAAGTAGTTTCCAGCCAATGCAAAACCGGCTTGGGAATGAAAAACACTAAAAACTTGACATAAACCAACAAGCTGAAATTGCACAGAAAATTTACATGGTATCAGAGCTTGGGGGCAGAAAACAGTAAAATTTGCAGACATACATAAATTTCTAGATTTGGGTATTTTCTTCTGTTAGTAACAACACCTTGTTGGGTTGACAATAGAGATGGCTACAGGACTTAGGTTGGAGGATAGGCTGGATGGGATAGGTAACTTTGTGCCATAGAAGGCTAGGATTTTGCTGATATTAGAGGAGAATGAATTGTGGGAGGAGGTGGTTAGAAACACTAACCCTGTTTAGATTCCCGCTGCTACAGATGCAACAACATTATCAGCATTCAACAAGAAGGACTGTAAAGCTAGAAGAATAATCCTTGATGCAGTTAAAGATCATATCATCCCTCACATTTCTAGTAAAGCTAGGGCACATTTGATGTGGAGTGCTTTAACCAGCTTATACGAGAGTACCAATGAGAACATGAAGATGGTTCTCAAGGAGAAACTGAAGAGTATAAAGATGAATGGCGGAGAGGGAGTGATAGCTTACCTTACCAGGATATCTGCAGTTAGAGATGAGCTAGCAACAGTTGGGGAGGTGGTCACTGCTACCGAGCTTGTGCGTACAACAGTGAATGGGGCTTCCAAGCCCTGGGGTGCATTTGTGCATGCTATAGTGGGCAGAGAGAACTTACCTTCATGGGAGAGATTGTGGGATGAATTTGTGCAGGAGGAGACCATGAGAGGTCTCGTACAGGGCAGTTCTTCACAGGGTAGGGAAGATGATGGGAATGTGGCTTTGACAGCAAAGGGGCAGAAGAAGAAGAAGGGTCCCAAGCAGAGTGAGGCCAAGCAGCAGCAACAGGGTGGGCAGAAGAAGGACTTGAGTAAAATCAAGTGCTTTGGTTGTCAGACATTTGGGCACTATGCTTCACAGTGTCCAAGCAGGAAGAAGAAGAGACATCAGACTGTAGCTTCAGCGGAGGTTGATGACTTTGGAGATAGATTTCAAAGAGAGTTTTCTCTATGTGCTGGATAGATTGAGAGAGAGAGCCTCTTTAGTTACCAACACTGATGTGGATATGGATATGGATTATTCCTTATTGATAGGCCATCAGATGAGTGCATTGACCATTGGCACTTGGTATATTGATAGTGGAGCCTTGAGCCACATGACAGGTGCTCGAGAGATGTTCTCCGAGATTTCACAGACAGGTACAGATGTGGAGGTTGTACTAGGCGATTACACCATTGTTAGAGCAATCGGTCGGGGGACCATTACATTTTAGAGGGAGTCTATGAGTCCCATGATTCGGAGGGATGTGTTATTTGTCGCTGGGCTGAAGAAGAACCTTGTATCAGTTTCCACCATTGAGGACATGGGTCTTAAGGTTTGTTTCTTGGATGGATGAGTGCAGGTATTCCCCAGGACTACAAGATTATCTACCTTCATGGACATTGGGGTTAGATGTGGAAAGCTATATAAGATTTTGTTTCAGCTGCAGCACGCTCTAGCACACAACAGTAGCAGTGAGCTTTGTGAGCTATGGCATTGGAGGATGGCCCACTTACATCACCCAACTCTGAGATTGTTGAGGAGCATGGTTACAGGTTTACCCAAGTTCAGCACTGAGCAGAGTGATGTGTGCAGGGGGTGTGCTTTGGGAAAGTACACCAAGACTGCTTTTCCAAGTAGTGACACTAGAGCAACAAGAGTACTTGACTTGATCCATTCTGATATTTGTTGCCCTATGTCATCAGTATCTTTGACTGGATTTGAGTACTATATCACTTTCATTGATGACTACTCCTGGAAGACATGGATCTACTTCTTGAGGAGCAAGAAGTCACCCTTAATATTGAGTGTCTTCCGAGGGTTCAAAGCCCTTGTGGAGAATCAAATAGGGAGGAAGATTCAGATGTTGAGATCAGACAATGGGGGTGAGTATACCTCCAAGGAGTTTGATGGATTTTGCACACAAGAGGGTATACAGAGACAACTGACAGTTCCCTACACTCCTGAGCAACATGGAGTAGCAGAGAGGAAGAACAAGTCGATTATGGGAGTAGCGAGAGCGATGCTCCATGATCAAAGTTTACCGTTCTTTCTATGGGAAGAGGCATGCAACAATGCAGTTTATCTGCAGAACATGAGTCCTCATCGTGCTTTGGGGAGGAAGACTCCTGAGGAGACGTACACAAGAAAGAAGCCTGAGGTGAGCCATTTTTGCATATTTGGTTCTTTGACTTACTCTCACGTCCCTTTAGAGAAGAGGACGAAGTTTGATCCCATTGCAGAGAGAGGCATCTTTGTGGGATATGATGAGACTTTGAAGGCTTACCAGATTTACCTTCCTGGACTGAAGAAGGTTGTTGTTAGGCGGGAAGTGAAGTTTGATGAGGAGAGAGCCTTCAGGAAGTCCAGAGAGGTAGAGCAGAGGGATCCACCGGCTCCCACACCTCAGGTGACTCAGGCTTCTTCGATACAGATCTTAGGTCCACAGGTTTTCGGAGTGATTGGATCACAGAGTACAGGCACAGCTTCTACAGGTTTAGTTGTTCAGGTGACAGGTCCAGGTTCTGGTTCTCAGGCTACAGGTTCTTCAGGGACTAGTTCATCAATCTCTGGTCCTCGGGGTGTTGGAACTTCTGCTTCTGGGAGTTCTTCAGATGAGGATAGACCAGTATGGGAGGATCCTTCAAGGAAGAGGAAGCCTAAATGGCTTCAGGAGACCTTGAAGGAGGCAGAGGCATTTGGTAGACCCCAGGAGGAGATTAGGACAGTAGTGATGCCAGATAGATTGGGTATGGCTCTTGTTGCGAGTCTTTGTGATTCAGAGCCTTCCACATTTGAGGAGGCTTCTCAGCATTAGGTTTGGAGAGATGCCATGATGGAAGAGTACCATTCCATCATGAAGAATGATGCTTGGGAGATAGTGCTGAGACTAGAGGGGAAGTCTGTTGTGACTTCCAAGTGGAGCTACAAGGTGAAAAGATGCGGATGGAAGTGTGGAGAAGTACAAGGCTCGGTTTGTGGCATGGGGGTTTTCAAAGGTTGAGGGAGTTGATTATGATGACACCTTTGCGCCAGTTGCTCGGTATTCTTCCATCAGAGCAGTGATTTCTATAGCAACAAAGATGGGTTGGAAGATCCACCAGATGGATGTGAAGACCGCATTTCTAAATGGTCTTCTGCAAGAGGAGGTGTACTTGGAGCATCCACAGGGATTCAAGATTCATGGGAGAGATTCTCATGTGTGCAGACTGAGGAAAGCCTTGTATGGACTGAAGCAAGATCCTAGAGCTTGGTACTCCAGGATCGATGCATACTTGACTTCGATGGGTTTTCAGAAGAGTGAGGCTGATCCCAACCTTTACTACATTGTGGTTGGTGGAGATCCTCTCATTCTTTTGTTATATGTTGATGACTTGTTTATCACTGGATAGGAGCGTCTCATTGCACATTGCAAGAGAGACCTTGCTACTGAGTATGAGATGACTGACATTGGGTTGATGCATTACTATCTGGGGATGGAGGTTTGGCAGGAGCTTGGACATATTTTCCTGGGACAGGGGAAGTATGCAGTTGATATTCTGAGGAGATTTCAGATGGAGGATTGTAGGCTGATGTCTACACCTATGATCACCAACTGGAAGCAACTTCATGCTTATGATGGTAAGTTGGTGGATCCTACACTTTACCGTCAGCTCATTGGGTCGTTGATGTATCTGGTCAACACCAGGCCATAATTGTGTTTTGCAGTGAACACTCTTAACTAGTTCATGGTGCAGCCTAGGAGTGTACATTGGACTGCCGCAAAACATGTGCTGAGATGTCTTGCAGGTACAGTGGACTATGGTTTGTATAATAGGGTTCGGGTGGAGTTAGTTTGGTTGGTTTCACAGATTCAGACTGGTCAGGCAGTGTGAGGGATAGGAAGAGCACTTCTGGTTGTTGTTTCAGTTTGGGCTCGGCAGCAGTGTCATGGTTCAGTCGAAAACATAATTTCGTTGCATTGAGTTCCGCCAAGGCTGAGTTTATGGCAGCCAGTCAGGCTACTTGTGAAGCACTGTGGCTTCACAAGCTGTTGGTAGATTTGTTTGATCAAGAGCTTATGCCTACAATGATCTACTGTGACAATCGGAGTTTCATTCAGCTCTTTGAGAATCCAGTGTTCCATGATAGGTCAAAGCATATTGAGATCAGATACCATTTCATGCGTGACTACATTCAGAGAGGAGCTGTAGAGTTGCAGTACATATCCACTGATGAGCAGGTAGTATATATCCTGACGAAATATTTGGGGAGGGGCAAGTTTATTTTCTTCAGAGACAAGTTGGGAGTGGTGCAGAACACCTTCCTCGGTAAGAGGGAGTGTTAGTTTTTGTACCTAGGGAAGTGTTCCCCTAGTGACTTTTTGCCTAAGTCACTTAGAAATGGGGAAAAAGTGACCCTTGCATTAAATGACTTGTGAAAAGCATTTAATGTGACTTTATAACTTAAAGTCACTTTTGGGTAAAAACTTAAGTGATGAGTATAAAATTAATTTTTATGAAATTTAATGTGAGAGTTATCTCATCCATTGATCCAATGCATTTCTCACCGTTGGATTAGAATCTCTTCATCAACCCTAGGTTTTCATCCAAAAAGGCAAGGGAGGCAAGTGGGCATTTCATTCTTGAGAAGAGAAAGAAGAGAGAGTTGAAGAGAGAAGAGTAGAGAGCTTGGCATGATTTTCAAGGCAAAAAAGAAGGAGTTTTTCCAGCTGCACGTAAGTCAAGAAATCAACATTTATTCACAGCACGTTTCCCAAGGAAGCTTGCACGTAGTTTGAGGTCCGTATTGACAACATTTATTGCTGTCAGTACAACACGCATTTCGAGGTGTTTTGCTGGGCATTTTTAAGAGAAGAGGCACGGTTTCCTAGATATAAATTTGTTGCACGCATTTCAAGGAGAAGGCACAGATTTCTAGGGTTCGTATAGTCCGTACGGACTGTACCTTTCTGCACAGTTTTTGAGGTAGTCTTGCTGCACAGATTTCAAGGAGTTGGCATAGTTTTCGAGGTGTTGTTCTAGCACAGTTTTCAAGATAGATTTGTGGCACAGAAATCGAGGCAGTTTGGTTCAGATTTCGAGTAGCAGTTTGGCACAAAAACCGAGGCAAATTTCTGGGTGATTTTGGGTGGTTGAGATAAGCACATTTTGACTGTAATTTAATGTACTGAAATATTGTTGAAGAAATAATAACTCTCTCTCTCTCTGACTGGTTTTCCCTGTGGGGGTTTTTCTAGGGCTACTGGCCAAAAATTTCCGAGTCTGAAATATTTTATGGGTGCATGTTAAATTAATTTTCTGCACGTTAGAAGTGTATTTACAGCGTGTTTAATTGTCTGCATTTTTATAAGTAGTTTCCAGCCAATGCAAAACCGGCTTGGGAATGAAAAACACTAAAAACTTGACATAAACCAGCAAGCTGAAATTGCACAGAAAATTTACATCAATGTGAATGGCTAGATATTTAAAAGATGAGGTGAAATTATCAACCGTGCAAAATTGTTTGAGCTTGGCCAGTATCCCCAAATAATGAGTGTGTGCTTCAAAACATTCATAGAGATTAGAAACAAATTTTGTCGAAGAAATATAACCATTGTAGGATTTCTTGTTCCATTGCCACCCTTTCTAGAGTTCAAAATCTAAATATAAGACACCCACTATAAGTTTCATCACATCATCTATAATGCCATGTAAAGAAAAATAATGTTCCATTTCAGTGACCCATCAAATTTGGTGAGATCAACTTCAAGAATTTTGTGCCACATGTGAGCCATCAGATCACAGACACATGGAGTGGAGTGAGGCCCATGGAGATTTCATTAATCAAATCCTTCCTTGTGGGAAGGTTATTCTATCTTTGGGTATCCTGGAGATGATGAAGGAAAGAGAGTCATTAACTAGGTTAGTTGGTTAGAAAGTGACTCCAATTTGGTAAGCATACCACATATGTCATTGAGATTTTTCTAAGTAGAGGAGTGGTTGTGGCTTAACTTGTGTTTCAACTCATCATATAATGTTTCTAGGTGGGAAATGTTTTGAGAGGGCTCACCTCCTTAAGTGTTAGCCGTAGGAGGAAATGCGTCCACAAAAAGGGGTATGGAATAGTGGTGCAAAGGTGATCAACGTAGTTCAAGGAATGTGGTGAAATAAGGGTGTACGCAGAACCCAAAATCCCTTTTGTGTGTGTGTGTGTGTGTTTTATAAACTAGGATTCTAGGGTCCTAAGGGTAAAGGAGTCTCAGGTGCTATAGCTCTGTAATATAATTACAGGGTCTAATAGTAGCACTCGAGCCAATCTCTTAGTGCACTAACCAAGGAGGCTCGACTGTGCCCTTATCCATACTATTTGACTACCCAGGTACTAGAGAGTAATATTCTCGAGTGCTTTGGTTAGTGCCACTATAAAAGCAAGACGGTCGATCAAATTATCTAAATTTGGTTTTAGGTTACCTAATAAGCATTTGATATATGGTCAATCGGATTATCTCAATCTAGTTTGATGCAATACTACTTGAAGGGGTACCAACATAGGTCACAATGTTGTCCAACAAATGTGACTAAGCATAAATTGTATTCTCTGCATGTATGCTTACCCAACCACAAGTTTACATACTAAATGATAGATCATTGTGTTATTTATAGACATCGGGACATGTCTCTAGCCTTTAAAAAAATTCTAAATTTTTTAGTTGAGGAAAATGATTTGATACCAGATGTTATGTACCTTAATAGCATAATTGGAAATTCAGAGCATAAATAACAAATTAAAGAAAGATTTCAGTATGAAAGACATAATTACCACACAATAGACAATTGTATATGACAAAATATCACAATAGAAATATCTTTATTAATGAAAGCAATGTTCATTTGCCTCTTCTAGGGGGAAACCTCCAAATGAAGCCAAGCTCCAATTACAAAATACTTCACAAGACATCTTATTTAACTGTTTCTACTGCTATATATAGTTTCTAGTGAAGGATTGTTTTAGAAGGAATAACCTTCTAGTAAGCCTTCTTAGTGAAGAAACTTTGTAGTAGGTGGAATATTCTAGTAAGTCTTATTATAAATATTGCTTTCACAGTGTAGAGACTTTCTAATAGGTGGAACCTTCTAGTAAGTATTTTTACAAATATTTATTTTACACTATATCTACTCTATTGTCCTTATTTAATATAATGGCCCCAATACATAAAAATATATCTATTAAGGGTGTTAGGGTAGGACCCTAACATATATAGAGAACAATGGGTTGTTGTGGATCCAAGTACAAAACATATTGTTATGTCACAAGAAGATAGGGAGAAGATAGAAAGAAAGACACAAAGTATACTTCAATTTTTCCTATAAGATTTAGTGTTGTTGAATGTCTCTAGAGAAAACAACACAAATAAGGTGTAGGATAAGTTAGGGAGATTGTATTAGTCAAAGTCCTACGTAAACAAGTTGTTTCTTTGAAAGAAGTTGTATCATCTTCAGGTGGATGATTGTGACTTAGTGATAGATCATCTAAATGTATTTAATACTCCTAAGTCAACTTGTCTCTATTGATATTAAGATGGAGAAGGAAGATATTGTATTACCTTGTTATGTTCTTTGTAAAACTCTTTGTCATCTCCCCCTCCATCAATCCGACATAAACTAAATCCGAGCTTTCAAAACTAGCCCCATCATGATTTTATGGATTCATAACAAACAAAATACATGTGTGCAGATGCATAAATAACATACACAATGGAATTGAAATATATCCATACACATCTGACACACATTTATTAGCATAATAACAACAAGAATCAATTAAATACATTGCATAATTAATACAAGAGAATACTTATCTTGATATGAAGCTGCCCCGAGAAACTAGCTATGCAACTGCAATGTTCCACCCAACCATAGGCCAAGTGTGCTCATCAATCTCTTAGCACGACTTCCACCCCCGAGTTGGGCATGATTTTCACAAGGAAAATGAAATGAAAATACTCACACATAGCCAAGTATATACCACAACTCAGCTAATCCGGTCCACAACTGGGTTTATCAGGATGTCAAGGCAGTAGAAAGGAAGGAATTGCTAATCTAGTGAGCTCAACCATAGAGCTATTAGTTCCTCTACAATATTTAGCTAGCTTGGCACCCACAATACCTACACACCCAACAAAAGGAAGTATCCCCTTCACTGCTACATAGTCCCTCAGGCCATACCTTCCCCTCTAGTGCTCTTCAGGATGTGCATAGAAAGGTAACCAAATGGTCTATCATCTTTTGTGAGGTTACACTCTTCACTAGGTTTATGAAGCCAATTCTAAATCCTCTTCTACTCCTGATTGCTTACACACAATTTCGTTCCAAAACAAGGGATGCATCTAACCCCAAACCACAACAATCTCAAGGTAATTTCCTAACAGTTGGAACTCCATTTAATAATTACATAGTCATACAACCACTAGGCATAACAAAACGAAATTGGAGAGGGGAAATCAACCACTGAAAGTTACAGGTCGAATTCCCAATAGGTATACGGGAAACCAAGTAACAAAAACGGGTCTCATAGAACCCCAAATCGAATTCCCTTCTTCCCCACTATTCTACAACAAAAAACCGACTTTCCTAGCTAGAGAAGGAAGGAAAACACAGTAAGAATGAGGAGAAAAATGCCTAGCAATCCAAAATTGCGTGAGAGCACAAAACTGACTGATGAATGATAGACTGAGGAGAAAATTCACGGGTCTTTTCTTTCCCAGGAAGGAAAACACATTTTCCCAAAATGATGGCTTTCCCATGCACGAAATTGGACAACCATACTCTCCATTTCCCAAAACAATAACTACCTCAACCACCTCTTAGAAGAATTAAATGATTGGGTGCAAAATTCAACATGGGTAGTTAATGGTTTATAGGTTCTCTTATTGACACTTGGATTGACATTATTGACTTCAAGGGTTTGAATATTTCCCTCCCCATTCCTTGTAAAAAGAATGCCCCCATACTCTTGTTGCCTTGCATAGCTAGTTGTGGGTATTTTTTTATTATTAAAATACATATTTACATCATATTTGTAATTTCCATCGTGCCATGCTAGCACATGATCCACATGCATCGATTTTCTTTTAATTTCCTGTACATAAACGATAAATCTATGGCGGGGCCTTGGCCTTGAGATCATCACCATGATTTTATAATGACATTACATCATTTACATGTTTAATGCAACAAGGTCAAATCGGGGTGTTACATTCCCCTCCCCCTTAAATCAGCACTGTCCTCAGTGCTCTTCAAAATTGAACAAAAATGGATATTCCATTCTCATGGAATCTTTCAGCTCCCATGTAGCCTCATCGGGACCGTAGTGCTTCCATTGCACCTTTACCTTTCCAATGGCTCGGTTCCGGAGTAATGTTGTCTTCTTGTCTAGGATGCGAAATGACTCAATTTGGACTCTCCCTCGGGTTCCACCTGGATCACATCCCAATTAATCACATGGTTAGGATCATGTACATATTTCTTAAGCAACGAGACATGGAAAACATTATGAGCTCTAGTGTTAGTAGGAAATGCAAGTCTATATGCAACTTTCCCTATTCTTTCAAGCACTTCAAATGGCCCACAATATCTGGGTGGTAGCTTGGTACAACTCCCAAGATCATGAAACTTTTCCTTGGACTCACTGTAAGGTAAAAATCATCCCCAACACTGAACTCCCTATGCACCCTGTGCTTGTCTGCGTAGATTTTCTGTCTATCTTGAGTTGATTTTAAATTCTACCTGATCCTTGCAACCTCTTGTTCCATTTCCTTAAGCAATTCTGGATCAAGTACAATTTTGTTCACTAGATTATCCCAAGTCATTGATTTCCTACACTTCTGGCCATACAAAACCTCAAATGGACTCATTCCTAATGATGATTGCTGCCCATTATTATATGCAAACTCTACCAAGTGTAGATAATCCTCCCACTTGGATGGTTTGTTCATTACATACATGCGAAGCATGTCTTCAAGCATCTGATTTTCTCTTTCTGTTTTCCCATCTGTTTGAGGATGGTATGCTATGCTAATGTTCATATGCGTACCCAAATCCTCAAAAAGACCTTTCCAATAATTTGAAGTGAACTTGGTATACCTGTCAGAAATTATTGCCTTAGGTCCATGCAATCTGAAAATTTCCTTCATGAAAATATTTGCAATGGCATCAGTTTTATATGTGGACTTAACCAGTATAAAATGTGTTGCCTTTGTTAATTTGTCCACCACCACCATGATGGAATCATGTTGCCTCATTGTCATCGGAAAACCTGTAATAAAATCCATGGAAATTATCTCCCATTTCCATTATGGAATTGGCAATGGGTGCAATAAACTTGCTGGGTGTTGGTGTTCAACCTTCACCTACTAACATTTCATGCACTTAGAAATGTATTCAACGATGTCCTTCTTCATCCCTGGCCAAAAATATTGTTTCCTAGTTGTAGCAACTATTTTCTGATATCCTAAGTGACTGGAATATGGAGCTTTATGGATTTCATCCATAACAATCTTCCTCAGGTTTTCCACATTTGGAATATAAATTATATTCTTATAAGTAAGAAGTCCGTCACTTTCCAAGTGATACCCTTCATACCTCTTCTCAGAGTTCTATTGTTGCAATTTGTCCTTTATCTGCACATACATTTCATCTTCAAGAATACAATTAACAATCTGCTACCTCAAATTTGACTGGAAGGTACTAAGGGCTGCCACATGCATTTCATGTACTTTTCTGTTGAGTGCATCAGCCGCCTTATTTTCTTTCCTCTTTATATGTTTGATCTCAAAATCAAATTCACACAAAAATTCCAGCCATCTAGCTTGCCTAGCATTTAATGTTGGCTACTCAAACAAATATTTCAGACCACATTGGTCTGTCCTTAGCAAACATTTTCTGCCCATTAAGTAGTGCCTCCACATATTTTAAGCATGCACTATGGATGCAAGTTCTAAATAATGAGTAGCATAGTTCTTATCATGCTCCTTCAACTTTCTTGACTCATAGCATACCACATGGTTGTCTTGCATAAGAACTCCTCCAAGTCCTTGATTGCATGCATCAATACACACCCCAAAGTTGTGTTTTGGGTCTGCAATTTTCAAAATTGGTGCACTTGTGAGGAGATTCTTCAACCACTGGAAGCTTTCTTCACATCTTGGTGTCCACTCAAATTTCATCCCCTTCTTTTCAAAGATGTGATTGGGTGTGAAACCTTGGAAAATCATTCAATGAACCTTCGGTATTAACCAACAAGTCCCATAAACGATCTCACATATGTCACGTTCCTTGGAGTAGGCCAATTCATAATGGCTTTAATCTTCTCAGGGTCCACAAATATTCCTTCCTATGAAATGATGTGACCCAAATAATGAATTTTATCTTTGTAAAAGTCACATTTACTCAGCTTTGCATACAACTTATGCTCCCTTAGCAATTGCAAGGCCATTCTCAAATTTTCTTCACGATCTTCTTCATTCTTAGAATAGATAAGAATGTCATCTAGAAAAACAAGAACAAATGGTACCACCACAAACTCATAGTACCACCACAAACTCATAGTGCCCATACCTTGTTCTAAATGATGTCTTATGAATATATTCCTATTTTATTCTTACCCGATGGTAACCAGACCTCAAGTCAATCTTTGAAAATACCTTTGCCCCCCTCATTTGATAAAAAAGGCCATCAATTCAAGGTAGGGGGTATTTGTTCTTCACAATGACTTTGTTCAATTTCCTGTAGTCAATACATAACCTGAGTGTTCCATCTTTCTTTTTCACAAATAGCACAGGTGCTCCCCACGGGGACACAATTGGCCTGATATATTTCTTTTCCAACAACTCTTGTAACTACATTTTCAATTCTAGCAATTCCAATGTACTCATCCTGTAGGGTGTCTTGGACATTGGTGCAGCTCCTGACATGAGGTCAATTGTAAAATCAATGTCTCTCTTTGGAGGAAGTCCTAGAATCTCGTCAGGAAACACATCTTTCAATTCTTGCAACACACGATAGTCTCACACTTGTAAATTTAATTTTTTGTTGTCTCCAAAACATGGGCTGCATACAACTAACAACCCTTCCTACATAACTTCTTTAGCTGCATGGATGAAATCTACCTAACAGAAATCACCTTTGGAATGCCTTTTACGACCTTTGGGTTTCCTTCTTCATCTGTGCATTCAAAAGTCTTGCTGTAGCAGTCAAGTTTAACTATATGTGCTTCTAACTAGTCCATTTTAATGAGAATATCATAGGAACAAACTGGCAAAATTTTCAGGTTTTCACAAGTGAATAGTCCATCCATCTCTAATGGAAATTTCTCTACCATTTCACTAATTTTTCTCTTAGTTATAGTGGCTAGTTGAACTAACCATGATTTACTATGATTTAATTGTTTAAAAGCATAAATCTCATCAATTTTAGGAGTGATATAACTGTGAGTAGATCCAGGGTCAATCAAAATAGAAACAGATTTCCTAGCAATCTTAGCTTCAACTTAAACCGCAGTCGATTGATGGTCTGCATAGTAGTCCTCTAGTGATGCATAGATTCTAAGGATGGTCCTTGCCACTTGATCCACAGTTTCATATCCTTGGATGTTGTGAAATTGCTTTACACTCCCATTTCGACGTGGACAGTTCCTAAGCATATGGTCCTCTCCACATCCCCAACATTGAATTGGTTCTCTTGGCTTGTCTCCCACCCTGTGATGGCTTCCTTTGATGATTTCTAAGATGAGGAGGTTTGAACCCCTTCCTCCTTTGGTCAAACTTCTCATTTTTCTTGTCCTTCCACGCCTTATGGAAATCAGGTTTGATTTTGTTTTGATCATAAAAATACTTGGACTTTCTCATGGCCTCTTCTAGAGTTTGAGGTTCATCAAACTCAATTTTGTCTTTATATGACTGAGGTAGTCCACTTAGAAAACGTTGGATTTTCACCTTGTCATCTCTGATATACTTGACATATCTCAGTAGCTCCAAGAATTTGTTTTCATATTCTTCCATGGTCATTTGTCCCAATTTTAGCTCATGGAACTCTTTGATTTTATCATCGTAGTACCTATAAGAGAGGTACTTTTGCTTGAATTACTTCTTGAATTACTTCCAAACAATATTCCTTTCATTGATATTTTTCACTTTCCTAAGCTGACCCCACCATATAGATGCTCTTCCATTTAGATTGAATATGGACACCCAAGCCTTCATATTTCTAGAGTAGTGTTGTGACTTGGAAATAATTTCTTATCCCAAGAAGCCAAGCTTCAATTTCTTGACCATATTTTACATCACCATCAAATGTAGGAGGTTTGGCCTTCTTAAATTCCCCATGTGAATTTTTCTTGTAATGCCTCTTCCTCTTATTCCCATGAGATGAAGAGATTGAACCCTCAATGGATTCTTCTGATTCAAATGATCCAGTAGAAGATATTTCTAGAGTATATGTACTGTCTCTAGAAACTCTTCTTGAGCTATTGGATCTATTGCGGGAATTTCTCTTTGAGCTACTCCCACTCTTTTCTGGATTTGATGAGTGATGCCCAAAGTTAATCCTCCTCTCAATTTTTGTCAAACTTTGTAGCATAGCTGCATTCAGCTGATTTTTTTCATCTTGAGCTTTAATCAGCCTCTCATTGTCTTCTCTACATCTCTGTAACTCCACCCTTAGGCTCCTCATGGTGGCTACAATATCTAGGGGAGTCTCTTGATTTCTTCTACCTTTGGATTCGGTCTCAACATTCTCAACCTGTATGTTCTCTCCCATGGCATTTGTCTCAGGCTCATAGGGATCCTATGCATCATCCATGATGATGATCCTCTTGTCCCCACCAAGATCAAAATTTCTCAACTGCACTATGCTCAATGCTGACCCCTAACAATCACTAATATGATTATGAGTCTACAAAACATGTTCATAAACACAATTGTTAGCTGCAATATATTCTCTGAAAATTATAAATTTTGTTTCATGCATTATGGGAACACTCCATATTGACAATTTATGTCGAATCATAGAATTTTATCACAATCAATGATGTCTCATGTTCTTTCGATTTCGCGCAATCTAGCGCATAAGTTCGATGCCATTTTTCAATTTCTAGCACCTAAAAATCTCCCTGAAAAGCTGCCCATTTTCTCTATTTTGACGGACTTCTCCAAAACTCACCGAAACACATCAGTGGAGTTCTCAAATATTTGTTGAAACGCATTGGCAGGTTTCACAAATCTTCGCCGAAACGCCTTTTTTGGCGACTTTTCCAAAACTCACCGAACTGTTTTGGCGAAAATTTTCATTCTGCGGCGAAACACCTTTTTCGACGACTTTTCCAAAACTCGCCGAACTGTTTCGGCAGAATTTTTCATAATTCGCCGAAACGCTTCTTCGATGACTTTTCCAATTTTCGTTGAACTCTTTTTGGCGACTTTTCCAATTTTGTGCCAAACTCTTCATCGATGACTTTCCAATTTTTCACCAAATTCTTCATCGACGACTTTTCCAATTTTTTGCCAAAACACCTTTTTTGGCAAACTTCTCGAAAACTTGCCGAATGTGTCGGCCTACTTTTGCAAAACGCGTCGAAACGATTTTTCGACATATTTTCACAAAACTCGTTGAAACGTGTCGGCGCAACTCCTCAAATCTTGCCGACACATACTTAGGCACAAATCTTAGAATTTTTTTTGTTTGATAACTGGTGGTGATCAGGAAGTGATATTAACAATGCAAGTTGCATGACATAGCCCTTACATGCCCAATGTTTCAACTTGTAGATTTGATACCACATTGTCATGTTCCCCTCCATCAATCCAACATAAGGGAGGGAACATGAACTAAATTCGAGCTTTCAAAACTAGCCCCATCATCATTTTATGAATTCATAACATGCAAAATACATGTGTGCAGATGCATAAATAACATACACAATGGAAATGAACTATATCCACACACATCTAACATGCATTTATCAGCATAATCATAACAGGAACCAGTTAAAGACATTGCATAATTAATACAAGAGAATACTTATCTTGATATGAAGCTGTCCCATGCAACTGGCTATGAAACTGCAACGTTCCACCCAACTATAGGCCAACTGTACTCACCAATCTCTCAGCACAACTTCCACCCCTGAGCTGGGCATGATTTCCACAAGGAAAAGGGAATGCCAAGACTCACACATAGCCAAGTATATACCACAACTCATCCAAGCCAGTCTACAGCTGGGTTTATTAGGCTGTCAAGGCAGTAGAAAGGAAGGAATTGCTAATCTAGTGATCTCAACCATAGAGCTATCAATACCTCTACAAGATTTAGCTAGCTTGGCACCCACAATACCTACACACCCAACACAAGGAAGTATCCCCTTCACTGCTCCACAGTCCCTTAGGCCATACCTTCCCTTTTAGTGCTCTTCACGGTGTGCATAGAAAGGTATCTAAAGCCCTACCATATTTTGTGAGGTACACTCTTCACTGGGTTTATCAATCCAATTCTAAATCCTCTTATACGCCTGATTTCTTACACACAATTTCAAGCCAAAACAAGGGATGCATCTAACCCCAAACCCCAACAATCTCAAGGTAATTTCCTAACAGTTGGAACTCCATTTAAAAATTACACAGTCATACAACCACTGGGCATAAAAAAACGAATTTGGAGAGGGGAAATCAACCACTAAAAGTTACAGGTCGAATTACCAACAGGTATATGGGAAACTGAGTAACAAAAACGGGTCTCATAGACCCCTAACTTGATTAACCTTCTTCCCCACTATTCTACAACAACAAAAATGACTTTCCTTGCTAGAGAAGGAAGGAAAATATAGTAAGAACGAGGAGAAAAACGCCCAGTAAGCCAAAAATGTGTGAGAGCGAAAAAATGACCAATGAATGATAGATTGGGGAGAAAATTCATGGGTCTTTTCTTTCCCAAGAAGCCAAACACGTTTTTCCAAAATAATGGCTTTCCCATGCACGAAATTGGACAACCATAGTCTCCATTTCCCAAAACAATAACTACCTCAAACACCTCTTGGAATAATAAAATGATTGGGTGAAAAATTCAACATAAGTAGTTAATGGTTTATGGGTTCTCTCATTGACACTTGGATTGACATTATTGGATTCAAGGGTTTGAATATTTCCCGCCTTATTCCTTGTAAAAAATCATGCTCCCATACTCTTGTTTATTTGCATAGCTAGTCGTGGGTATTTTTTATTAAAATACATATTTACATCATATTTTTAATTTCCATCATGCCATGCTAGCACGCGATCCACATGCATCAATTTTCTTTTAATTTTCGATACATAAATGATAAATCGATGGCAGAGCCTTGGCATTGAGCTCCTCACCATGATTTTATAACGATATTACATCATTTACATGTTTAATGCAATGGGGTCAAAATAGGGGTGTTACACTCTTGGATTAATTTGGTTGTAGCAATTGGTAGTACTACTCAATCCACATTACAATTTAAGGATATAGTGGCATCCTTGTTATCATAGCAAATGAGGTAGAAAACCATGGATAATGAGAGCGTATATGCCTTGTCCATGAGAGATCATCCCCTAGATATAAATAAAAATAAGTCTTTGGTGGGGAGATCTAAATCTCCAGGAAAATCTTTGAGGAAATGTTGGAATGTAGTAAAGTTGGGTATTATAAGAGGCATTACAAATCTAAAAATGGTATGTTGATAAAGGGAAGGGATCTAATGGTTCCCCTTCCATAGAGGTTAAGACATATGCAAATTAAGGAGGGGATGTGTACATGGATTCTACAAGTACCCATTCAAGATGTGATGTATGGATGATAGAATCATGTGCTTCTTTTCATATGACTCCTCACAGGAAGTGGTTTTGTGAATATGAGAAGTATAATGGATATGATGTTTTCTTAGGAGATGACTTGACAACTAGAATCATAGGACGTGTGATATGACCCCTTGGGGCCCCTTCATTAGGCCGTCCCATTACATATACATTTATCCCCATATACGCCTCCCTTGGGATCATATTATATACATTTAACCTCATATATGACCCCCCTTGGGTCATATAAACATGAAAGAGTTAAGTTTATGCTTAAGAATGGAAGAAATAGAAAACTCCTTATGGTTTTGCACATTCTAGAGTTGGCTAGAAACTTGATATCCATCAATAAGATGAGTGATGTAGGTGTATGGACAATGCCATGGAGAAGAAACATGTAGAATGGTTCAATGAGCAATGGTCTTAATAAGGACACCATGAAATGGAATTGTGTACAAGTTGTTGGGAAGTACTATCATTAATGGGCACAACAATTTTGTTGTTCTTGGGAGTGGAAGTAAAGAGACATAACCCATACTATATGTGGAGAAAAGACAATGTTATTGCATCAAATACTAGGACATATTGGAGATAAGGGCCTTCGAACATTACATTGTAAATGTATGGTTGAAGTTATGCCTGATTGCACACTAGATTTTGACTTTTGTAAACAATGCATATATGGTAAACAAAATTGGGTAAGATTCACATCTAGTGCTACAAGAGAAAAGTGAATCTTAGAGTTAATACACAATAATGTGTTTGGGTTTGTGCCTATTCCATTATTAGGTAACTTTGTATATTATGCTTCATTCATAGCTGGCTTCTCAAGGAACACATGGATCTATTTCCTTTGAAATAAATATAAGGTCTTTGATAAATTTAAAGAGTTTAAGGCTCTTGTAGAGGATCAGATAGAGAAGAAAATAAAGATGTTGAGGAAAAATGATGGTGGAGAATTCTATAAAAATGAATTTGAGGAATTTTTTAAGAAGTGCGGAATAGAAAAGGCAAAATAATACTCCATACACACTTCAACATAATGGAGTTGTAGAAAGAATGAATCTTACATTGATGAAAAAGGCAAGGAGCATACTCAATGGTGTTGATTTAGGATAGGAATTATGGGCATAAGAAGTGATACAAGCATACTACTTGGTAAATTGATCACCCACATCAACATTGGTTGAAAAAAATATGCATGAGGCATGGATTGGTAAGAAACCCTCTTGTAAACAATTGAGAGTTTTTGGGTGTGATGCATATGTACATGTTCCGAAAGAAAAAAGGAATAATATGGATTATAAAGATGAAAAATGTATCTTTACTAGTTATAAATATGGTGTGAAAGGTTTTAAACATTGGAACCTAGTAACTAAGGATAATGTTTATAGTCATGATGTTGTTTTTATAGAGGTTAAATATGTTCACAAGCAAGAAGTCCTACCAAGGGAAAAAGGAACTAGAGAAAATAGAGTTTGACTTGGAGGATGAAGAATCTAACTCAACAAAATAAGATGAATCAAAAGAAGAACCTCATACTCTATATTTGATAAGATCATCTCAGGAAAGAGGGAAACCATAAAGGTATTCCCCATTTGATTTTTGTTCTAGTTTTGATTTATACATTACTGATGATGATCCTTGAAATGTTAAGGAAGAAGTGAATTCAAAGGATACTAAACTCTAAGAGAAGGCCATGGTTGAAGAAATGGAGGCCTTGGATTGAAGCTTGGGATCTAGATGAGTTTTCAACTAGAAGAAAACCTATTGGTAGAAAATGTTTGTTTAATAAGAAGTTGAATGCAGGAGGTAAAGTGGAGAAGTACACAACCCACTTAGTAGCAAAGGGATATTCCCAGGAAGAAGGAATTGAAGTTTAGTGATTTTTTCCTCTCATTCCTAAATTAAATTCTATCATATTCCTTTTGTCTACTCTATTTCTTTTAATATTGGAACAAAGAAGATGGATGTGAAGGAAACCTTCCTACATGGGGATCTTGAAGAAGAACTCTACATGAAACAACTAGAATATTTTGTCATGAAGGGAAGGAAATAGATTTTTTGCAAGATAAATAAATCCCTTTATGTTCTAAATCAATATCATAAGATATGGTACCAAAAATTCAACACATGCATCCTTGAACTTGGTTTTGTGAGAAGCAAGGTTGATCACTATGTATATTCCAAGCAGGTTGGTGTCCACTTCATTAATGTAGTGTTGTATGTTGATGAGATGTTGTTGATAAAAAACAACATGAATGCCATCAAGGAGGTGAAATCACAACTATCCCCCAAATTTGACATGAAGGAACTTGGTGCTGTTGGCTTCATATTAGGGATGGAGATTAAATGAGATCGTGCAAACATGCATACAAGAAAATATGTCGAGAAAATATTGTAGAGCTTTAGTATGTAGGAATGCAAATTGGTCAACGCCCCAATTATTGTAGGTGTAAAGTTATCTATAGATTAGCATCCCAAGAAACATGAAGAGGAAGAAGGCGCGTCATGAGTTACCCATGCTAGCGTTGTTTGTAGTTTGACATATGTACAAGACTACACATTTCCCACATAGTGGTATTTTTGAGCATATACATGTCAAAACTAGGGAATGAGCACTGGATAACTGTAAAGACGGTCTTCAGGTATTTGCATGGAACTATAGATTATGCAATCTATTGCGAAGGAAGACCTACGCTAGATAGAGTGATAGATGTATAGGGATTTGTTGATGTAGACTGGGATGGAGATATTGATAATGAAAGATCTACAAGTGGTCATGTGTTTAACCTATTTGGAGGAGCTAATAGTTGGATTAGCAAGAGATAGGCTATAGTTTCACTCTCAACTATAGAAGCTGAATACATGGAAGCCACCCATGAAATTAAAGAAGTTGTATGGTTGTAGAGATTGTGTTCAAGTATTGGGTTTGTATAGAAAATTATAAGGTTAGATTGTGATAGTCAGAGTAGAATATTTATTGCAAAGAACCCCACTTATCATTACAAAACGAAGCTTATTGATGTGAAATACCACTTTGCGAGAGATATGGTTGAAGACAAGAAGGTTTTACTAGAGAAGCTTGACACCTTCAAGAATGTTGCTGGCTCATTGACGAAGTCTGTTAGTATTGGGAAGTTCTTGGTGTAGAGAATCTATGGAATTTTTTCCCCTGAAATTGTGAACAACATCCTCCCTTGCTATATAAATACATGCATGCCATATCCAAGGTCCTAAAAGTCCCTTTATTTATTCCGTAAAGAAGATGAGCTAACTCCCTCTTTGAGGGGAAGAAGGTCCCGATCAACCAAGGGAGCTCTAGATTACACTATCAGGGCACTAATAAGGAAGAAGGCCTTGAAGTAATATCTCATTGGGGTAGAGCTTCCAAGTGGGATGGCTAGTGGGCTGTCTCTGGCTGCTTATCAATTCATGGGCCACTATTTTTCTAAGAAAACAACAACAAGTGGGATAATGTTGGGTACATGTTATATTATTTGAATGTGGGATGAGTTAACGAATTAGGGTTTTGGATACTACAAAATACCTAAATATTATATTGTTAATGGTTAAATAATACAATGAGAAGGAGAGAGGTGCAACTCCAAGATTTCTTGGTTTTCTTGGTTAAGGGTTTCCAAGGTAAATCTCTGTGTAGTATGTGTGTGCCAATGTTTAATTTATGTTTTTTCTTTAGAATATGCATGCATTGTTTCAGCTCACATGTTTAAAATCTACATTGACCATATTCAAGCTTTTAGGCACAAAATAATTCAAAGTTCTACTTCATAATTTATGCTCATTCCACTGCCATGTGTTTGTCGATCATATAACAAAAATCAAAGAAGTAAAACAAGGAAGAAAATAAAGAATCTTGTGGATCTTATTATGCCATAAAATAATAAGTAAGTAAATCAACTCTCTAATCATGGCGCCCAATCATAAGTTAAAATCCCATAGACTCATGAACTATATTTAAAATGGAATATAGTTCACAAAGAAGAGAGCATATTTAGAAAAATATAAAATAGAGCATTGTTGTCTCATATTGGTTGTGGAACAACCATGGTAAAGGAAAAGTAAAGGGTGGTATCCAAGAAGGGTTTATTTTAGGATATCATAGGCCTTGGGTGCATTCAGGCTATGACATACCATGTCGACTATAACATAAGTTGTCACCATTCTCGGGTTGTTTTTTTGCTTTTCGATCCAATGTGTAATTTAATCCAGTTAAGATATTGGGGTTGTAATCTAATCTAGGTTAACAAATCAGGGTTTTGTTGAGTATCTTAATATTGTATTGTGAATGGTTAAGTGAACACAATGATAACGAGAGATGAGGCTCCAACTTTTCCTAGTTAAGGGTTTCTAGGGTAAATCTTAGTGTACAAAGTGTGTGCCATTGTTTAATTTATGTTTTTCTTCAGAATCTATATGCATTGTTTCACTTCACAGTTTTAAAACTTACGATATGTGGATTTAGTAATATTTTTCATGATAAATTAACATTGAAATTGTATAATGCTAGTTTAATTTGAAGTGGATCCAAATGTTTTGCACAATCAAGTTTTGTATGCACACCAACTTATAATAGAATATAAGTTGGGCGGTAGCTAAGGTTCATAACCAAACCTTCCAATGAATATACAACTTTTAATCAACCACTGTTGGGGAGAACAATATTCCTATGAGGAGCATAAATATAATTAGCAAAAAAGGGGCTTCCTCTTGTGGAAGAGTGATTTCGGAATCTCCCTAGTGCAAATCAAATGCATATGGAAAAAAAAGGTTAAACTCTTTTTTCTTGAATAGAAGTGGAAACTCTTTCCGATCAAATGATTTTCAAACTATGACAAAAATTAAAAATTAATATCCATATTCTACTCTACTTTCTAGTTTATGAGCATTAAACTTACATAAATCTCATAGCCATTGACCCCTCTCATGAGGGAGTCAACACATACAATATCTAATACCATGTTAAATAATAAGGAAGATAAAGAATGCACCTGCACAAACGCTAGTACCATGTTAAAGAAAGAATAGAAAATATTGTAGCCATGATATATATGTGTGTGTGTGTGTGTGTGTGTTGACGCGCACGTGTGTGTGCTCTAATACCGTGTTGAAGAACATGGAAGATAAAGAATCGACTGGTAGAGACTCTAATACCGTGTTGAAGAAAGAATATGAACATGGCTACATACACACACACATATATATACACACCATGCCTACAATATTTCATATTCTTTCTCTAACACAGTATTAGAGTTTCTGCCGATCAATTCTTTATCTTACATATTCTTTATCATGGTATTAGAGCTTGTGTGGGTGCATTCTTTATCTTCCCTATTCTTTATCATGGTATTAGAGATTGTATGTGTTGACCCTCACATGAGAGGGGTCAATGGTTATGAGATTTATGTGAACGAGTTATGAATCTGTTACTTACGGACGGGTTATGCATATGTTTGAGAGAAACGGGGGGTTCAAAGGTCCATAACTGTATGCGCATGAATATTTCGGGTGGTTTCCTATAGGCAAGGAATTACGTGGGAATTACTCAAAGACAGGATAGACTTTGCCTGCAGCTACTTATGGCACCTTTCGGGATCTAGCTATTGTTTTTCTGAACCACTGTCAACTTTTTGTCCGGTATGATGCCGGCACAGACCTTCTGTCGACCTTTCGACATAACAAAGCCACTCATCTATCTGATCCACCAACCTTTACTTTACGAATGGATAAGGACAGGGTTGGGGTGTGAACGATTCTAATGACTCTTTATTAGATTAACAAACCTTCCTTCCTTGAAAGTAGAATAAAATATGGATATTAAGTTTTTAATTTTTGTTATACTAATATATATATATATATAGATATACTACTTTTATTACTCATTATGAACATTTTGTTACTATATATATATATACTACTTTTATTACTCATTATAAACATTTTGTTACTATATATATATACTACTTTTATTACTCATTATGAACATTTTGTTACTTAATATGAAAACATACATATAAAACTAAAATGAAATATGATCCACCAAATTGTTTTCCTCAATAAAATAAACAAATCATAAATCTATTCCAGTTGAAATTAAATACATATATTAGATGCTTATACCATTAAAAAAAGTATCCTATGAATCTCTGATGTCTTCTTCAAAGTGGGGCCTATAAGCACTCTTCACAAAAATATTATTTCATGGTAAAACTCTTCACTTAATTGTTTTAAAACATATTTAGTTTGACTTATAAGATGAGGATCATTACGTTCTTAAAACTGTATGGAAATATAGAGAACTGAACCAAAATATGAAAAAAAAAATCATATTTCTATTTGAGTTGAAGATGTTTATAACATTCAAAAAAAATTCCCATGGATCTATGATGTCTTCTTCAAAGTTAGCTTGTAAACATGAAATAAACATTTCATGTTAAAAATATTCAAATAATTGTTCAAAAGGGTCTTTAGACTGTCTTATAAGCCGAGGACCACTACATTTTTAAAATTTCATGCACGTATGTCTTCATACAAATTAGAACTGTTCAAAACTACTCTTAATCTATAAAACTATTAAAGATTATTATTTAAAAAAAACCTCCTTCCGAGCCTAAATTGTAGGATCATTGTTATGATCTTTTGTAGGATCATTCTCAATCTCATGCACAATCAGAGTGCTTTCATGCAACACAAATCCTTCCTTATTTTATGATATAACCCAAATATTGGCAACAATTGTAATACCTTTTTGGAAATATAATCCATGCACATTAAGAGTGCTTTCATGCAACTCAAATCCTTCCTTATTTTATGATATAACCCAACTGTTGGCAACACTTGTAATCCCTTTTTGGAAACATAATCCACATATATGTTGAGTTCTCTATAAACATGGAAGATTGGGAAATGGTCGAATATTTCCATCATTCTTTTAACTCGATTAAAGATACAAGTCTAGAAAAAGATTGTTCATATTGAATTTCCATTCATCTTATTTATAACCATCAAGAAGTCTCTGAACTCTTGAAACCTTTCCACTCCTTTCTCTATTATTAACTTCGTTATTAACTTCGTTATTAACTTTAGAGCCATAGGTTCTAAATACTTGTTTTCACCTCCTCTTAAGCTTGCTTTGAATTTGACAAAAATGTACTTCATTGAGACAAAGGACACATCCTCCCCCATACAAGGGTGGTGTACCTTGATTGGCACCATCAACGTATCCCCATGCAACACTTTCGTCAATTGGTTCATGAAATAACTACCTCTACATTTAAAATAGATTTGAAGATTCGAAAAGAATTCTAATATGGGATGCACATTAAAAATGGGGTATATACCTATCCTCAAATGTGTTTGTATTTCTTTCCAACCAAATGGCCCATGGTACCAACAAAGGAAGTGCCTTGTATTCTTTGAGCTCCTTTTTATACTACTAAATTTTGAAGCATTCTATTACTGTCTTCCCTTGTTGGTTGCCTCTACCACTTGTCAACAAGTCTATCTCAACCTAAACCTTAAGAGAATATGAACAAGATATTAATAAATGAAATTCATAGTTTGTATTTCCATTTTACATAGTGTACATATGCTAGGCTCATGTTTGTTTTGTTTTTGAAGGATTTCCCATGTTAATGCTTAATTCTTAATGGATAGCCACATGAACACCCTTGTCTTTAAGGAGGGCCTTATTTTCCAAAGTGACTTCCACCATCCAGGGTCTTCTCCTCGATTATTAGTTAGGAATGTTACTTTATAACCCAATTTGGTTGTATAGAATACCCAAGTGAAATATTCTTAGACCAAACCAATTCATCAATATCGTCTCTGCTTATTACATGACTAACCCTAATATTTCCTATATAAATCTCTCATTGTTCCCTTTCTACTCCTACTAGATCTAACAAATCTAGATTTTTCCATCCCTACTACCATATGGTGGTTAATTTTGGGTATGTTTCTCGAGATAAGGTAAATAATCCCCTCTTAGAGAGACATAATCAAATTTTCAATAAGGCTATAAGCATCTCCACACCCCAAGGATCATGACCTAATATTCCCTCTTCTCCATTGCCTACCCTACAAACCAACCAAATTCCCATGAAAAGTAAAGATAACACAATAGCTTTCCGTACAATATATGCATTATGAAAGGAGTTACTTGGCCTTCTTATCCACTCTTTAATAGTATAAGTTTCAATGTATTCCTAAATGAAGACTTGATTCCATAAACCCTTCATTGAGATCAACCTTTGTAGACTTTTGGCAGCCAATGCCTTACCAAAGTGACAAATGCTTTTAAATCCCTAGTCCCCTAAATCCTTATACCTAGATATTAGCTATCACATTTCTAATGCAATGCCATCTCTTTCCCTTTTAATAGTCCATAGGAATTTGAAATTTTTATGCTTTATCTTCTCTATAACATCTTTGGGCATAATAGAGATCAAAGAGTGCCAATAAACTAGAATAGCTCCTAGTGCTACTTTCGCTAGGGTTAAAATCCCTCCTAGTGAAAGGCATGTTCTACACCACATGTTGATTCTCTTCTCAACCTTTTTTATTATCAATTTCTAGTCATTTTCCCCATAATCATTAGCCTTTAGATAATACACTAAATATTTATATGCTACTTGAAAATCTATTTGTTGGAAAGAAAAGTTTGGATGATCTACCTTGGTCCTCTTCTACCCCATAAAATGAGATAGCATACTTTTACATATTTACCATCATCCTAGATGATATACTATATAAGTCTATAATTTATTTTAGTTTCATTACATCTCTCCAAGTGCCCTCACAAAATAGGAGTATATCATCTATAAACAATAAATGGGTTAGGAATTTAGATCTTCCCAACTTATTTCCTTCTAGTACCCTTGTCCTTTTTTCCTCCAAAATTGGTCTACTCAAACCTTTATCTATTATGAGGAAGAGAAATGGGGACAATGGACATCCTTGCCTTATTTCTCTAGCGGGTTTGAAAAAATTGGATACTGAACCATTTATCAATACTGGAAAGGATATTGAAGTTAGGAAGCCCATAACTCAGTTTATCATATTTACACAAAACCGAATGTGTATTAGTATCAATCTCAAATATGTCCAATTTTCTTTGTCATATTCCTCAAATAATTCCAATTTGAAGACCATTGTTGATATCTTATTGGTTCTAATTGAGAGCATACCTTCTTGTTCCACCCCAATAGAATCATGGATTTGTCTACCATGAAGAAATTCAAACTATTCATTGGAAATAGTATTGAAGAAAATATTCTTTACCCTTAGAGCAATGATTTTGGCAATTATCTTGTATATATAGTTACACAAAGAAATGGGTATGAACTCATAAAAATATTATGGGTTGTCCATGCTAGGTATAAGGGCCAAAAACGTTGAATTGAAAGATTCTAACATAATTTTTTATGTCCTCAATTCTTCCACCACACTTGGTAGGTCCTCTTCTATGAGATCATAAAAAACAAGGAAGAATTCCACAATTCAACCATCAAGCCCTATACTTTTATCCTTCTATAAAGAGTTCAAAACTATTTTTAACTCCTATAAACTTCCTCCATTAATTTTTCATTTGCATCCTCAATAAATCTTGGAAAATAGGTATCCATTTTAACAATTTCATCTATGCAAACCTACCTTTCCCAAACGTTCAACTATTATCACGAAGATTAGTGGGGACAATCGACATCTCTATCTTGGTTCTCTGGTGGGTTTGAAAAAAATGGATGTTCATCCAATTATTAATAATGCAAAGGATACTGAAGTTAGGCATCCCATAACTCAATTTATCATATTTATATATAAGATAATTTGTATTAATATCAATCTCATGGGGTGGCAGGTGTGGGGGCATTCTTTTAGATCTCAGAGCAAATATAGTCTCAACTTTTTTGTGTGATCTAGGTATAGATACCGACAATCAATAGGAGAGATACACTCTTTTTCTAAGTCTTGATCAAGCTTCCTCTCTTGGAACCCAATCCATTACTATAATCAGTGATTCCTTATTGATCATTTCCCAATCGACAATCGACATCCTTATCTTGGTTCTTTGGTGGGTTTGAAAAAATTGGATGTTCATCCAATTATTAATAATGCAAAGGATACTGAAGTTAGGCATCCCATAACTCAATTTATCATATTTATATATAAGATAATTTGTATTAATATCAATCTCATGGGGCGGTAGGTGCGGGGGCATTCTTCTAGATCTCAGAGCAAATATAGTCTCAACCTTTTTGTGTGATCTAGGTATAGATACCGACAATCAATAGGAGAGATACACTCTTTTTCTAAGTCTTGATCAAGCTTCCTCTCTTGAAATCCAATCCATTACTGTAATCAGTGATTCCTTATTGATCATTTCCCAAACTTGACAAATAAAATATCTTATGGATAAAATAGATGGCAAGTTCAAAAGCGTATCAATAGGATCCTCCTACGATTTCCTGAAGTCCATCTCTAGAATGTTCGAAGGGAGAATAACATTAAAGAAGATAGGATCGCTAATGAAGCCACTCTCCTACCTCGAGGGAGCATTATAATTAATGGATCTCAGCCAACATTGCATTGGCTACACTAAGGAGCTATCCATTATGGGTCATTCAAACACTAATCATGCATTTATTTCAAAAATCCATCGTTGCAATTTTTAATGGATGGAATTAACGCACTTCATGCCACCTTGCATGGTTGGTCTTGTGGGAAATGCGCCAGACGGGATGGTTCTAGACCCCTCATGACATGAAGCTTCACGTATAAGCCTGGTCACGGTAAATGGGAGCAAAATTTGTCTGGAGGGGTGGAATTTTGGCTTTGTTGGTGACCTGGGGATACTGAGTGTGAGTTTATCAGACGGGAAAGGTGCCATTCCCTTTTCTACGAGGGAGTGGCTCTTTGTTTCCTAGATTGGTGGGAGCGTGATTGTTTCTTTTTCTTCCTTTCATTCTAGGTTTACGGATGAACTGTGGCTCTGTTATCCCCTTGCGCATGATATAGGATGAGGGAGAATTCTCAACTGAATTATGTTTCTCTCGAGATTGTTAGAGTGGAGAGCTCTCCCTTCTGGGAAGAGAGGGGAATCGGCTCTATGAATTGGGAGCTGCAATGTTTGGGGACTTTGCATATCTTGCTTGGTAAGGCATATTTGTATTTGTTGGCGTTCTTGTCTTGGGTTTTGAGGGGCCCTAGTATATTGTTGAGGTTCTCCCCTTTGCTCTCAGCACTGAAGGATGATACGTAATTAGTAGACAAGCTACATGAGTTGTTCGTTGAAATTCAGGATACTAGAGACGACATCATAGATATCAGAGATAATATTTGTTGCATCAATTCATAAACGAAGGTTTTTTTGGAAGCTGTTACACAGAACACTGCACGAGCTATTGGCTTGGATCATCACCTGGTTGAAGTGAAAGGAAATTTGGATCAGCGTCTTGTCGAAGTGGAAGGAAATTTATAGGTAAATGAAACTTATCTTATTGGTATAGACCACCTCTAAGATGAAGTGGAAAGAAATTTCAAGTTTTGCGAAGAAAAGTTGGAAGCCTTCAAGGAAACTTGGATCATCATGAGTATCTGCTGGTGGGTCAGTTTTCCAGGCTATCTGACCTTATGGGAAGCATAGACAATGAAGATAATTCTGTTTAGCAGCCATCTCATGTTCCTATCAACATATCTAGCTCGGAGGAGCAAGCATATGACAACGAGGAGGACCAAGTCATGGTTAGTGGCCGCATTGCAAATTAATTCTTTTTCTTACTAGTTTTTTTTAATGTATTTTTGCAAGTTATTACTTGGCCAGTATGTCAAACTCTACAGTAGTATAGTAGGAAATAGTCCTATGTTGAAAGTCTTTAGATTTTGGTGAGAAGTTTTTGGATAAGTTATTGTAATAACACTGTTAAAGTCATTTTTGGACTAATGTAACCTTTGCTATTGATTCCTATCATCCTTTTATAAATGAAAACTTACTAGTTGCTGTTAAAAAAATTATCAATCTCAAATACATCCAATTTGCTTTTTCATAACATTTGGTTACAAATTTGATGTTGTTTTCGATGTTTTGTTTCGCCAAAAGTGACAAAATATAGAAAATCAAAGCATAGGTATTTTTTCATTAAAAAAACATAAATTTTTTTTGTTGTTGGGAAAATTGTTGTTTTTTCAATGACACGTTATTGCAACATGTCATGTTTATAGCTATTTTGTGCTCTCTCTTTACATCGTAATTCAACGTTTTAGCAATAAATGCTTGTCTCAAGACCATTAACGTTTAATTTGTTATGACATTCGTGGGTCATTGATAAGGTGTTGGAAGATTGTTGTGAAATATCTAGAAAGAGATGAGGCATCTAAATTGATGAATGTTAATAGTGCCCCCTTTCTTCAACCTCATTTCCAAGCTATGTTTTTTCAATATTGCATTTTTCAGAGGTATGTATTCATCCATTAGATAGATAGATACATATTTATGCTATGATAAACATTGATGTTAGTTGCAGAAATAAGAAAAACATTAGGAAATTCCTAGTTTAATTGATAATTTCTTCTTATTTTTCTAAATTCTAAATAGGCTATGTAACTTAAGCAAACCTTCATATACAAAATTTCTTTGAGAATTCTTTTACACATGAAAGGAAACATCCTTTTATTAAGGTAAAGGAAAATTATATGAACAAAAAATAGAGGAAAGATAAATTAGACTAACAAAATTTAAGAGTAATTCTATTAAGCAAAATATTTAACATATGTATGACTCCATTAAGTCATTACATGGTATTAGATTCAATATTATGATGCTCAGGGTCTATAGAAATTCTAAGTTAAATCTAAAGAACTCAAAAGTCTACGAGTAAGACTAATAATACAAGCTGCTCTAGAATTTACCAAGCCAGCTAAATTTTTAATAGAAATATATGTTAAAAAATATGGAGGAACGATAAACCTAAATCCATAATGACTAAGTAAGATTGATGGCTATTGGGAATTCAACCCAAACCTCCTTGAACACAACAAGGGCCATACATAGGCTACACCCAATATTTTCATTATTTTGGAATAGGAAAGAAATCCATTTCCTAAAAAATCAAAACATAAATTTTATTAAATAAATTAAAAAATAAATAAAAAAACCACAAAAAATTAAATCAAACATTTGATTTAAAAAACTAAATTAAAAAAAGAAAAAAAGAAAAAAAGAAAAATCAAAACAAAATACTTATTAAATAAATTAAAAAAACATTGGGTCTACTTGGTAGTGGCTTGTGGAAAACCTGAGAGGCCACAACTTGGGTGGCCATGGCTAGGCCTAGTCGTGGTCGTGGCTTACGCAGGCTAGGAAGGTAGGCCACCATAGCCATGGTCAATGCCAAGGGGTATTTTCCATGGTCACCGCTGCCACAAAGGAGGGGGCCACACTCCTAATTTTTTTTGCTAAAACAAATATATTTTTAAACCTTGAAGATACTTGAAAAAATACCCATTAAGAAAACTGGAAAGGAGATAGGAGATTTGGATCTAGAATCCAGGCTTCATATCTACACACCACCTAAAAAAAGGCAAATAAAAAGGAGGCAGATTCCATTAAAACTTGAAACTTGTGCACTTATAAAACACAGAGTAAATTGTCACCATAAATCCGAGGAGGAATGAAGAAATTAGGGATAAGCAAGGCCATAGTTTGAAGCCATGAAACCCTTGAAACCCTAACAAAGAAACCAAACTAGAAAGATTCACTAGTGAAAATGAATGGAATGAAGAGAGGGAACGGTTTTATATTCCCTTGTTGATTTTAATTAAATAATATATTTGAGAGAGGCGGTTGGAGTCGGGGAAATTTTCGTAACTTAATTTTTTTTTCATTTCAAATGATTTAAATTGGTCCAACTTCACAATTGTCCAAATTATGATGGTGGAATATCCTATTTCGACATAGTGAAGGTAACAACTCAATTGCAACAATCATCAAGGACAAAAGGAGGACAAATTAAAAAAAAACATTTATTTGAATTATTTAAATTGGTATAACCTCACAAACGCCACAATTACTATAGTGGAATGTCCTATTTACAATGTACATCAACAGACTTAGGACATGAAATCCATGTTTGAATAAAAGATAAAATATTATTGAATTGATGATGATAGTACTACAAGAGAGCTCGCCTTTTATACATATTGAGCGTGCTTAAGGAAGGGTTACATCCCTTCAATTAACTAATTAATAATTTTATTGTTTTATTTAATATGTCATTTAATATTTGTAGCATTGCCACTCCCTTTTAAGGAGCTTTGTCCTCAAAGCGATGGTAATGAGAGATGTAGTTGTCGAAACTGTTTTGATTCCCACGTTGCGTCTTCTTTGAGAAGATTTTTCCATTTTATGAGGTACTCTTTAATGAATTGCATTCTTAATCTCTTCTCTCTAGTAGCAATGATATATTCTGGCTCGAATATGATTATTCCTTCTTCATCTAACAAGGAAAGTATTGTTTGTGCCTTCCGATGTTGACCTATCATCTTTTTCAAGCATGAAACATGAAAAACATTGTGGATGCAACTTGTAGTTGGAGGTATTTTTGCAATTGCAACAATCATTGAGAACAAAAAGAGAAAAAAGTGCAATTTTAAATAATTTAATTTTTTTTCAATGTTACAATGCATTTTTTTCAAAAACATCGAAAAACAACAACGAAATTTGCACCCAAATGTAGTGGTGTCATATTCCTTGGATAATTCCGATTTCAAGATCATTGTAAATATCTTCTTGGTTTTAATTGAGTGAATACCTTCTTGTGCCACCCCAATGACATCATGGATTTGTCTACCATGAAGAAAGTCTATTGATTGGAAATAGTCTTTGAGAAATCTTCTTTATCCTCATAGAAATGATTTTGGCAATGGTCTTGCATATATAATTACACAAAGAAAAGCGTATGAACTCATCAAAATATTATGAGTTGCCCTTCTTAGGTGTAAGGGACATAAAAATTGAGTTGAAAGCTACTAAGATATTTTTTTGACCTCCTCATTTCTTCCACCACCCTTAGTGTGTCCTCTTTTATGAAGAATTTGATAGTTCAACCATTAGGCCCTCGAATTTTATCCTTATAAAAATATTTCAAAACTATTTTTAACTCTTCTTTAGAAACTTCCTCCATTAATTTTTCACTTGCCTCCTCATCAATAAATCTTTGAAAATGGGCAGTCATTTTAACAATTTCAATTATATTGACTCTATCATGTTCCTTATGGAGTGTCTCCAAGTGAGATACTCCTAATTATGAAATAACATTGAAATTTCTTACTTTGGTTCCATCATATCTCTTCATATCCCAAATAGTGTTTGTATCTTTTCTAGGATTGGCATAGTTACAAAAATGCTTATTATTTTCATCTCCCTTCGATAGCCACAAATCCCTACTCTTTAACCTCCACAAAGCGTCCTCTCTTTTTATGAGTCTCCTTTTTTTTTGTTCTAGACATCTTATCTTTTCTTTTGATGACTCATCCTTGGGTCCCTTAAGATCCTATGCATACAAATCATTTATTTGATTCTCAATTGAGGTTAGGGCTTGTGTGTCTTATCTTCTTTTGTTGTAGTCCCAAATCAATACTGCATTCTTAACTTTTTTATGGTTGGAAAGGATGCATCATAGACTTTACATTTTGTTTGAACTAAATTGAGAAACTCCTCATCCTCTAGCCAGGTTGAGTTGGGCTTGAATGGACTGGGTGGTTTGCCAACACTTTTGCAATCTAAAGTAGAATTGGGAGATGACATAATTCCCCTCCTATCTTCACCCATGATCTTATCCTTCTAGGGATGGACATCATAGAATTTGATAGAACAATGCAATAAGTTAAAAAGTGTACAAACTCAACTTTTTTATGAGTCCATTGTTTTTTGGCAAGGTAAAGTTTTGGCTTGATGCACTTATTGTTTTGAATTTTTAGTGAGATTGTCTTAAAATGGAATAAAACCCTTAAAGGAAAAGTTCCATGGTCAAATATCCCATTAATCAAGTGGAACTATAATTTCTGACAAAATTCCTATCAAATTTGGGGAAGAATTGCATAGAAAAAGGTTGAATTTGTCCACTTTATTGATCTACTAAAAAAATATGCCAACCACTTGAATTCGTAGTTGTGATAAAATGTGCTAAAAATTTATGTTTAATACTCTATATAGCTTGGTCAAAACACATGTTGTGAACTCCATCTCAATCTTGATGAACTTCATTGGCCAAGGCAGAAATTGTGAAATGGAAAAGTCCCAATGCATTAGCTCAATAAAGGGACACATGGTAGCACACCATTTGTAGTTTTGAAATCATTACCACATAATAAGTTGGAAAACTTTAATAGATGATGTAAATGAATGCGAAATAATATTACAACAGACTATAAATACTCCACCCTCATTAAGATAATGGATCCCCTCCCATTCTAGACGTCCATTCATTTAGTTTCTTTTCTAGATATGGGTGATCATAGTTGCAGCAACATATTTATTTTTTTGCTATTTCATGCTTTGATTTCAGTAAGTACAAGGATCACTTAAAATTATTTTTAGTACTATGAATAGTAAATATTTTCCTCTTATCAATGTAATATTTTTTTCCCATTTACATTATGTTTTTTTCATTTATTTGTGTTGCATAATTATCTTTAGATGGACTTTGACATACAGTAAAATTAAAAACTTGTGAAACCTTTCTTTTATAATAACTTTGAATTCCCTTTTAATAATCTTTCCTTTAGCAATAAGTTCTTTTTTCTTTAAACTACTTTCAAGTTCTTGCCACTCAAATCTTCTTTTGAATATTTATTTTTGTTGTTCATAGAATTCATGTTCATGTCAATTATACTTGTAGATGTAGTTAAACTTATATTTCTTTAAATAATCCAACATACAATCATAGATAGCTTATACTAACAAGGTAACTTTGTGTATGATGTTCTTGAGAAGCCAAGTATGTTATTCCAATTAAATTTGCATATTCCTATAAGAAGTATAGGGTGAGTGGATCCAAAGATAAGATGTTTAAAAAAAAACATTTTATACTTCAAAATACAACATCAATTGCATTTGATTCAAATGATTGCAAAGTTAAAGTGAATGGCAATCGTTTTGGATTATAAGATCCACTTGAAAATGGATTCCACTACCTTTTCTAATCAATTTGCCTCAAAAGGGGGTTGAGAAAAATGTTTATTTAAATTGGGTTTTAAAAAATGGTTTATTTAATCAATAGTTTAGAAGACAACATCAACAAAGGCAAAAGACAAAGACAATAAGGAGATTTTTAACTCTTAACACTATCCAAATGAATGGTATCTTTTGGAAGCCTTGCCTCAAAAGGGGGTTTAGAGGGAGATTTATTGATCAACGTGGAAGAAATAAAAATGATCTTACATGAATATTCAAGTTCATGTATTGTGATCAATATGTTTTTAGTGTAATCTTATGCATAGTAAAATTGTTGCGACTTTTACATATGAATTTTGAATAGTAGGATGGATCTCAAGGTTACTAGAATTTTATGTATAAACAAAACAATGGCACTAGGGTTTGTCAATAATGCTTGGTTTGTCAATAATGCTTTGTTAGATTCATGAAAATATATTGTTAGGGTCAGTGCAAGTTAATGAGAGTCACTTTTGGCACGTTAGATGCAATAGAAAACTGAAAAGGCAGGCATCCCTCAACTTACTTGGATTTTTTGATCTACTTACACAAAATATCTTGCATTGAGTAAAAAAAATGAAATGTAGGAAATTGAATCACGTTTCTGAATATATAACTTTTATGTATTGAAAATTTGCATAGCTATGTCAAGTTTCATTTTTCCTAACAGACACTTTTTATTTTTCAGGCAAATGATAAGGTATATGTTTTTGTGGGTAGAGCCTTTGAGGGCCTAAATGATGGAATCAAGCTACAAAAATCGACATGCATGTAGAGAACACATAGCACTTGTGCGCCATTATTTTTCGAAAATTAAATTAGTAATTATATAATTTTTTTATAATTTTCTAAGTGATCAAACCTCGAAAATAGTACCTCTTTTGTGGGTAGAGCCTTTGAAGGTCTTAATGCAAAAATCTTGAAATGGGTTTTTCATAGAATGTGGAGGTTAGTGTCCTCTTATGCACCATACAATTTTTTTTTGAAATGATTGAGAATTGAAAAAGTTATGGAAGAAACACTAACAGTGTGTTTCACGAGTTAAGGAGGTAGGACAGAAAAGAAATTGAAAGAAAATAGGAAAAATTAATATTTCAAAATAAAAGTTACATATTTGGAATCTGCAGAAAAAATGCTATTTGTGTCTAAGATTTCGTCAAAAATGACTCTGTGTAGCATATTGTAACGAGTGGCTAAGCACAGGCTTCTCCAGAAACTGGAAGAAATACCCAATTAGCTTTGGTTTTTCATTAACATAGCACAGGTTTGGAATTACCGAAGCAAACTCCAAAGCATACACATAGGATTATTGTTGACATGTGAGCATGTGACTCGGCCTGTTTAAATTCAAAAATATTGCCGCGCTTTTAGATGTAAATAACGCGTACACGTTATATAACTACATAACGCGTGCGCGTTATATAACTACTTAACGTGTGCGCGTTATATAGTTACAAAACGCGTTCACGTTATTCAAATCATAAAATACATGTTTAATACTTGAGAAAGAAGGGGTGTGGAAGATTCAAGGGAATTTTTGTTTAATATTTGAGAAGGGGTGGGGAAGGGTCAAGGGAATCTATGGTTAATATTTAATAGGGGTGGGAAAGGGTCAAGGGCTTAGAAGGATGTTGGAAGCTTGAGTGGGGAGAGATGAAGGGAATGAGAACATGATGGGCTACAGGGGGTGAAGGGAAGTGGAGCTTGAGAGCACTATTAGGAGTAGCATAGGTTCTAAAGAGGTATAGGGTTAGAAGTTGAAAGTGAGACTTGAGTGACAAGGGGCAATGGATGGAGGCAAGGGGGATGTGAGAGAGAAATAAAGAATACAAGGGGGGGAGAGACATAGAGCGAGGGAGGGAGATGGACAATGGGGAGGAATGGATTTGGAGGGAGTGAGAGATGGGGATAGAACGAAATAAGAGATAGGAAGGGAGGGACAAAAAGTGTTGGTGGAAGACATGCAGAGAGTGGTGACGATGGAGAGAGAGGGAGTGATGGAGAGATTGAGATAGGTTGAGGGAAAGATAACATGAGGGAGGGATAGAAGGTGAGAGACAAGTGATGAGAGAGGGAGGGAGAGAAGGTAGGGTGAGGGATGGAGGGAGAAAGTTGGAGATAGATATGAATGGAGGGGGGATGGGTTTGAGAATGGAAAGTGACATAATGTGTGTGTATGTGTGTGTGTTTGAGAGAGAGAGAGAGAGAGAGAGAGAGAGAGATTGATGGTTGGGGAGAGAGAGACTAGAGGGAGTTGTGAGCATCATATTCTCCATCATCATCATATTCTTCATCATCATCATCTTCATGACCATCATCGTCATCATCAACATCTTCATCATCATCACCATCATCATCATCATCATATTCCTCATCAAATCAACATCTCCATCATCATTATCATCATCTTCTGAACATCATCATGATCATCATCTAAACATCACCATCACCATCATCATCAACATCTTCATCATCATCACCATCACCATCATCATCAAAATCTTCATCGTCATCACCATCACCATCACCATCACCATCACCATATTCATCATCATTGTCATCTCTAGGTTCCCCATCAACATCAACATCTCCATCATCATCATCTTCTTCATCATCATCATCTTCATCACCATCATCATCATCATCAACATCTTCATCATCATCACCAGCATCATCATCATCATCATCTTCCTTGAATTAGATCAACATCTCCATCATGTCACCATCATCTTCATCATCATCATCATCATCATCTAAACATCACCATCACCATCACCACCATCATCATCATCTTCATCATCATTACCATCACCATCATCATCAACATTTTCATCGTCATCACCATAATCATCATCATCATTGGCATTTGTAGGTTCCTCATCAACATCTCCATCATCATCATCTTCTCCATCATCATCATCTTCATCACCATCATCATCAGCATCAACATCTTCATCATCATCACCATAATCATCATCTTCATCATCATCAGGTCAACATCTCCATCATCATCATATTCTTCATCATCTTCGCCATCATCATCATCATCATCATCTTCATTGCCATCTCCATCATCTTCAACATCTCCATCATCATCACCATCACCATCATCATCATCTTCATGACCATAAACATCTTCATCATCATTGTCATCTCCCCCTTCCTCATCAACATCTCCATCATCATCATCATCATCATCATCATCATCATCACCATCTGAACATCACCATCACCATCATCGTCAACATCTTCATCTTCATCATCATCATCATCATCAGCATCATCATCAAAATCTTCATCGTCATCACCATCACCATCTTCATCATCATTGTCATCTCTAGGTTCCCCATCAACACATCTCCATCATCGTCATCTTCATCATCATCATCATCTTCATCACCATCATCATCGTCATCAACATCTTCATCATCATCACCATCATCATCATCATCATCTTCCTCATCAGATCAACATCTCCATCATGTCACCATCATCTTCATCTTCATCATCATCATCATCATCATCATCATTACCAGCACCATCATCATCAACATCTTCATTGTCATCACCATCATCATTGGCATCTGTAGGTTCCTCATCAACATCTCCATCATCGTCATCATTGGCATCTGCAGGTTCCTCATCAACATATCCATCATCGTCATTTTCTCCATCATCATCACCATCATCACCATCATGATCTTCTGAACATCATCATGATCATCATCTAAACATCACCATCACCATCATCGTCAACATCTTCATCATCATCGCCATCAGCATCATCATCAAAATCGTCATCGTCATCACCATCACCATCTTCATCATCATTGTCATCTCTAGGTTCCCCATCAACACATCTCCATCATCATCATCTTCTTCATCATCATCATCTTCATCACCGTCATCATCGTCATCAACATCTTCATCATCATCACCACCACCATCATCATCATCATCATCATCATCTTCCTCATCAGATCAACATCTCCATCATGTCACCATCATCTTCATCATCATCATCATCATCATCATCATCATCATCATCATTACCAGCACCATCATCATCAACATCTTCATCGTCATCACCATCATCATTGGCATCTGTAGGTTCCTCATCAACATCTCCATCATCATCATCATTGGCATCTGCAGGTTCCTCATCAACATATCCATCATCGTCATTTTCTCCATCATCATCATCATTGGCATCTGCAGGTTCCTCATCAACATATCCATCATCGTCATTTTCTCCATCATCATCATCATTGGCATCTGCAGGTTCCTCATCAACATATCCATCATCGTCATTTTCTCCATCATCATCACCATCATCACCATCATGATCTTCTGAACCTCATCATGATCATCATCTAAACATCACCATCACCATCATCGTCAACATCTTCATCATCATCGCCATCAGCATCATCATCAAAATCTTCATCGTCATCATCATCAAAATCTTCATCGTCATCACCATCACCATCACCATCACCATCACCATCACCATCTTCATCATCATTGTCATCTCTAGGTTCCCCATCAACACAACATCTCCATCATCATCATCTTCTTCATCATCATCATCTTCATCTCCATCATCGTCCTCATCAACATCATCACCATCATCACCATCATCATCATCATCTTCCTCATCAGATCAACATCTCCATCATGTCACCATCATCTTCATCATCATCATCATCATCATCATCCGAACATCACCATCACCATCATCATCAACATCTTCATCATCATCACCATCATCTTCATCAACATTATCATCTTTATCATCTTCATCTGCATCATGATCATCTTCATTGTCATCACCCTCCTCCTCCTCATCATCTTTATCATCTTCATCTACATCATGATCATCTTCATTGTCATCACCCTCCTCCTCCTCATCATCTTGTGCACTTATGCACTTAGGGATTAATGTTTAGAAGAGGGTCTAAAGGCCTTTATGGGGGAGGGGCTCTAGGAACAAGGTAAGACAGAGAGGGCAGGGGGGAGGGATAAAGGCGTAGAGGGTTGGTGATTAAGTGAGAAGAAGGGAGAGAGTGCCATAGGGAGGGATAATGACGAAGATAAAGAGAAGGTGGAGAGATGGAGAGTGGGGTGGTAGAGACATGGCTGGAGTAAGGGAGAAAAAGAAACATGAAAGAAACATGTAGGGAGGGATGTAGGGAGAATGAGGGACAGATATTTAGAAAGAGATAGGGGGTATCTAGGGATTATTGGGAGAGAGCTAGGGGGTATTAAACCATACAAAACATTTGTTTTGTATGTAACCATATAAATTATTAGTTTTCTTTGATTTTGTTCGTTGCCCTAGCCGTGCACCTAACCTATTTATTGTGCTTGACTATATCGCGTTCGCGTTTTTTCACTACATATCGCGCACGCATTTTGTACTTCTATAACGCGTGTGCGTTTTGTAACTCCAGAAATAATGGACTGTTGTTGTCCGAGAGCAACTTCACTCTGTCCGAACGAAAACAATAATCCCGCGATTTTTCGAACAGCACGAGCCCGCCTCTGAAAATTTTCACATTCTACACCAACTCCATCATTTTTTCTTATGCAGGTGCAGCATTGAGGACATCTTTCATGGTTGCTCAGTGTGGTGTTGGGTTATATGGCCATATTTGAAGAAAATAATCAGCAAGCTTGAAGAATCTCCAATTGAAGAACACCAAAGATAAGGCCTTTGAAAGATTCATTTTGCCTATATTTGAGGAGCACACAAGATAAGATATCAAGCTTCAAGACCAACAAGGAAGAACTTCCATTTGCTTATTATTGAAGAGCTTGTAATTGAGGAGCAACAAAAACAAACTATATTGAATTGATCATTGTGGTGATGGGGAATGCACGTAACCGAGTAAATAAATCAACAAGGAAGAAGAGACCTCAAGAAGTCATTGAAGAAGAGAAAGAAAAGAAAAGAATATAAATGATGAATCGGAGGCTTTCTTTGGAAACTAATCCAAATCCAATTGTAGAGGATACCATGGTTCATCCTATTAATCCACGACAAGAGGGACCTTCAATTTCCACAATAGTTGTTGAACAAGCACCCCATGGAAGTAATCAAGAAGCAAAACGTAGGTGCTCATTAGGGGATGTTTCAATTCCCACTTCAAGTCAAAGTGATAAGTTACCATCTCAAGATGAAGCTCACGAAGAAACACCCAATTTTCTATCTGGATGTGGTTATACAAGCGATGAAGTCAGAGAGGCGTTGGACATTTTGCCTACTGTTGAAGAAGAGAATGTTATCCACACCATCGATGAGGATGTTGGACTTCCACAAGGGGATGTTGGACTTCCACAGACCATGGATGAGGATGTTGGACTTCCACAAGGGGATGTTGGACTTCCACAGACCATGGATGAGGATGTTGGACTTCCACCATCCAACTACCAGGAAGAGAATGAAGGACACCAAGCTACTACTGAAACGCCAGACCGTCTTGGTGATGCGCTACATGGTACAATTCCAACGCCCTTACCTCCATTAGCAAGCACACGTCGAAGAACTCCGAAGCGTATACAAGTTGATGAAAGACTTATGAATTCCATTGAAGGTATGCTATCTAAATGTAGTATTGCTTATCAAACTCAACAGATACTTGATAAATATTTTGTTTCTAAATGTGATGGAGATAAATGTAGATTATTTTTATCATTGTTAAAATCTAGGAGCATGAATGTTGTTAGGAAAAAGTTAGGGATAAAGATGAAAAAGAATTTTGAACCAAGTTCTCATATAGTTAAAAGCCTAGTAGATGCATTTGGTAAAATTGGTAAGAACACACGTTCAAAGGACCGCAATGCTGCTCGTCGCGTGTTGTCACAATCAATTGCAAATAAGAACACCAGGGCCCTTCATATTCTCAGGCCTACATCCGAACTAGTTAATTTGAATGTAAAAACCCTCCGTAGGTATTCTATTAGAAGAGAACATCTTGACACAACCGATCAGACAGATTTTTGGGCCTTTGTTGGTCGGTTGCCACGTCGTGACATGAAGCTAGTTGATGCAGTAAAGGGACTAGTGCACAGTTTTTGGCATGATCACACAAGGCCTTCTTCAAACTGAAAGGATGTACTAAAACTAAGAAGGGGTTCAAAGGATCGTGAACCACATACTAAGCATCTTCTTGATATAACACAGATAGAGCTTTACGAGAAATTTAAGATTGAGCATAGACAATTGAACTCGGGGCAAAGATATTTTGAGAAATGTAAGCCATGGTATGTTAGAATAAATACTCTTCGTAACACTTATTGTTGTAGATACCATGTAGAATATGAATATTACTATGAAACATTTTTGTACATTCGTCGTGTGTTGCATACTAACATTGTGCAGGATTGCTCCATGACAATACCACCGACTTCATCAAGAGAATTCATTCATAGCATCATGTGCAATAGGCTCGAGGGGCAAACATACTATGCAAAATCTTATTTGGATGGAACATGCTCCAACTGTGCTGGAATGGCATTATTGAGTCAATGTATGCACGAGAATGGAGACAATGAATTTGGGAAAATGGTTACAGACATGAAAAGTTTCAAATATATCAACTATGAAATAGTCCCAGGGAAAGAAAGCAAAAAAATACAATTGGTGACATCTCAGGTATGCATTTATATCTATAAAATTATGTTGTAACGGTTACATTTCAATCCTTACTTACAACAAAAAACTGACATTGAGATCATTTTGTGTCACCAGGTACAAGTTAGTGATTTCATCAAGGAATTTATTGAAAAGACACATCAATATGTTCAGCATGTCCATGTGGCACAATGGCAGGATGAGAAGTTTAGAATATGCAGAGATACATTTCCCCTTGGTACTATACTTTCAGTTGTTGATTTTGCCGAGAACTACACTCTGCAACCTCAAAATGAGATCCAAAGTCAGTATTATCACTCTGAGCAGGTTTCCTTGATGGTCCATATCACATATAGGCATGGCCCAAATAGCACTGAAGAGCAAAGAGAAATTCTGAAGGAATATCACTTCTACATAAGTGATGATAAGTGCCACGACTTCCACTATGTACGTCATTGCTTCATCATGTTCTATGATCACTTGAAGGGAAGGAACATACAGATGGACCGACACTGGATTTGGTCTGATAGGTGTGCTGGTCAGTTAAAAAATGCACGCATATTTCAGTGGTTGTGTTCATTGCATAAAAACTACAAAGTGCCACATATGTGGAACTATTTTGAGACTGGGCATGGTAAAGGAGAGCATGATGGAGCCGGAGCATGTGTCAAAACAGCTCTACGAAGAGAGGAATTGAAAGTATCTACTATTCTAAATGCTCAATCTATAGTCAGGTGGTGCACGTCAGTAATGGGAGAGGAATCAACTATGCGAGTAGAATCTACAAGAAAGAGACATGTGGAGAGATTTTTTTGGGAGGTGGTAGACATAGATCGTTCACATGCATGGGAATGCAAGACTGTGCCTGGGACTTGTGGCTTTCATTCGGTTCGAAGCTCTGATAACCCAGTATTTAAAATTTGGACCAGAAAACTCGCTTGTTTTTGCCCTCCTTGTTGTGATGGTGACTGGGATGGGTGTGAATCATTGGATTGGGTTGATGGATGGGATCGCATATCACTTCCACTTTATCAGCGTGCAATTGTTGAGTTAACTCCGTTGGAAGAAGACCAATCATCTATTTCTGCAGATTTTGATCATGTCTCAGACCTTGTACAACCCGGTATGATGCATTTCCTTAACATTTTTTATTTGTTTACGTAGTCTTCAAATGCACATTAATGGCCTTGTATCGCACGAAAAATATTTTGATCATATACCTACAATCATATAATGCAGGGCACATATACGCAGTGGTTGCCTCAAAAGATACTGAATGGGGTGATGAATACTGGTTGGCACGCTGTATAGATGGAAAGCAAACCCTCATTGTGTCCATGACTGACGATGAAAACAACCACTTTCCAACTGGGTTTATGGTTGTTAAAGGTGAATACTTGACACGGGACAACAATGGAAGAAAGAAGGGTGGATATGTTTACAGGGATTACAAACCAGGTGCAAGTGTGTATCACTTTACCAACTTAATCATTGGCACAAACCTTCAGGTATGAACAATGCCTAGTCGAAATACATCGAAGGTACGCTACTTCTTATCGGATACAGAGCACGAGAGACTAATGGAGACCATCAGTATAAGAGATGATCCGGAGGGCTTGGTTGTATGATAATAGGTGGGATCTAGCATGATGAGGTACGTTACATACTTTTAATACTATACTATTTATACTATTTGTAATTGAATATTGATATATGCTCAATTTTCACATGTATGTTTCATATGAATATGTCAATTTTGCGTTCTTGATATGCCAAATTTACGTTTACGTTGTTTATAAATATGCCAAAAGTTCTCTTGTATGTCAAGTTTATGAATATGCCATTTTTTACATATGATCAGTAAACCCTAAAATTATATTATGTTCATCATGTTGGTTATTGGCTTCACCCAACAAAATTAATTCAATTCATGCTCACTATATTAAACAATACACTTATATTAAATTTAATTCATGTCTTGTTAAATATTTCATAATGAATTAGCTATTTGAGAGCACCACCTTAGACCAAGCCATCATCATCAACATCTTCATCATCATCACCATCATCATCATCATGGACCTGCAAAACCTTAGTTTCCAAAGTGTCTAGGCAGGTTCGGGTTAGGAACACTAGCCATACCCGCCTGGTGGATGATTTTCCAAAGTTGACCCCCGTGTGCAAAAATTGCACACTCCCACACTAAGAAAAACCCTAGTTTTCAAGATGGACCTGCAAGGTGACACATGGGCCACCGGGTAGGAGGGGAGGGGCACCCTCGGCACTATCCCGGTGTGCTGAATCCAACGGAGTCGACGGTTCGTCGATCCGAGCCACGGTCTTCATTCTATGGCTCGTCCCGTCTCACTACCAGAAGGCCTTTAGGGACACCTGCTGGATACCTAGCGGGGGCATAGAACTCCAACCATGCAACAAAACCGGGTTCCGGGGAGTCCTGCAGGTGTGTTTAGACAGGTTCGGGCTAGGAACACTAGCCATACTTGCCCGGTGGATGATTTTCCAAAGTTGATCCCCGTGTGCAAAAATTGCACACTCCCACACTGAGCAAAACCCTAGTTTACGAAATGAATGTACAATGAAGCCACTGGGCCATGGGGAGACGAGGGAGAGGGCCTCCTAGAGGTAATCACACGCCAGGAGACCAACGGAGTCGACGGTTTGTCGGTCCGACGTCCGGTTTCCGAGTTATGTCGAGTTGCAAGTCGCATGAAAATGCCGTTCAGGGACACTTGGTGAATTTCCGTCCGGGAGCCAAAAAGCAAACGGAGCAGGAAGATTGCGTGCCGTTGGCTCCCGCAAGTGTGTGTGGGAAATGCCGACGTGGGAACACTGCCAACACTGGCTCAGGGGAGGTTTTTGCAGAGTTGACCCACCAATGCGAGATTGCATGCAATTACACTGAGCAAAACCCTAGTTTACGAAATGAATGCACAATGAAGCCACTGGGCCATGGGGAGACGAGGGAGAGGGCCCCCAAGAGGTAATCGCACGCCAGGAGACCAACGGAGTCGACGGTTCGTCGGTCCGACGTCCGGTTTCCGAGTTATGTCGAGTTGCAAGTCGCATGAAAATGCCGTTCAGGGACACTTGGTGAATTTCCGTCCGGGAGCCAAAAAGCAAACGGAGCAGGAAGATTGCGTGCCGTTGGCTCCCGCAAGTGTGTGTGGGCAATGTCGACATGGGAACACTGCCAACACTGGCTCAGGGGAGGTTTTTGCAGAGTTGACCCACCAATGCGAGATTGCATGCAATTACACTGAGCAAAACCCTAGTTTACGAAATGAATGCACAATGAAGCCACTGGGCCATGGGGAGACGAGGGAGAGGGCCCCCTAGAGGTAATCGCATGCCAAGAGACCAACGGAGTCGATGGTTCGTCGGTCCGACGTCCGGTTTCCGAGTTATGTCGAGTTGCAAGTCGCATGAAAATGCCGTTCAGGGACACTTGGTGAATTTTCGTCCGGGAGCCAAAAAGCAAACGGAGCAGGAAGATTGCGTGCCGTTGGCTCCCGCAAGTGTGTGTGGGTAATGCCGTCGTGGGAACACTGCCAACACTGGCTTGGGGGAGGTTTTTGCAGAGTTGACCCACCAATGCGAGATTGCATGCAATTACACTGAGCAAAACCCTAGTTTACGAAATGAATGCACAATGAAGCCACTAGGCCATGGGGAGATGAGGGAGAGGGCCCCATAGAGGTAATCGCACGCTAGGAGACCAACGGAGTCGACGGTTCGTCGGTCCGACGTCCGATTTCTGAGTTATGTCGAGTTGCAAGTCACATGAAAATGCCGTTCAGGGACACTTGGTGAATTTCCGTCCGGGAGCCAAAAAGCAAACAGAGCAGGAAGATTGCATGCCGTTGGCTCCCGAAAGTGTGTGTGGGAAATGCCGACATGGGAACACTGCCAACACTGGCTCGGGGGAGGTTTTTGCAGAGTTGACCCACCAATGCAAGATTGCATGCAATTACATTGAGCAAAACCCTAGTTTACGAAATGAATGCACAATGAAGCCATTGGGCCATGGGGAGACGAGGGAGAGGTCCCCCTAGAGGTAATCGCATGCCAGGAGACCAACGGAGTCGACAGTTCGTCGGTCCGACGTCTGGTTTCCGAGTTATGTCGAGTTGCAAGTCGCATGAAAATGCCGTTTAGGGACACTTGGTGAATTTCCGTCCGGGAGCCAAAAAGCAAACGGAGCAGGAAGATTGCATGCTGTTGGCTCCCGCAAGTGTGTGTGGGCAATGCCGACGTGGGAACACTGCCAAAACTGGCTCAGGGGAGGTTTTTGCAGAGTTGATCCACCAATGCGAGATTGCATGCAATTAAACTGAGCAAAACCTTAGTTTACGAAATGAATGCACAATGAAGCCATTGGTCCATGGGGAGACGAGGGAGAGGGCCCCCTAGAGGTAATCGCACGCTAGGAGACCAACGGAGCCGACGGTTCGTCGGTCCGACGTCTGGTTTCCGAGTTATGTCGAGTTGCAAGTCGCCTGAAAATGACGTTCAGGGACACTTGGTGAATTTCCGCCCATTTTATAATTTAAGCCACTTTTAAATATTTGAACTTCCATATTATTTTTGAAAGAGTATAATATTTCAAAACTCCTAAAGAGACAAAAACACATGATCAAAACTCCTAAGGCTGCAATTTAGAGTAGCAATAATGGGGGTGATGGAGTTGAATTTGATCCTATGGAAGATAATGATACTAATATTATTGAGAATAAAGGGATAATAGGTTGATCCACGACACCTTTGTTTGCATGGATGATGATGCATCTATGTATGAGACCTATGATAATATTCATGATGTACATCTTATTGATAAGGAACACAAAGGCCTATACAAGAGATCAAAGATGAGTCACTTTGTCTACTAATTTGATATTGATAAAATTGAAGGTATTGAATGACATTTCAAACAATGGTATGACAAAGATCCTAATGTATACACAATAACTCTAATGATAAATATAAGTTTTTAATATTTTTTGTGATTGTAATAACTACATTGCGATATCCATTATTTAGTACATAAATTGATTTTTTCTTATAGATAGTTAGGTAATATTTTCCTATAACCATCAAATACTTTACCTTGCACATATTGAAAATTGTGTGCCCTTATGAAAGATACAAGAAAGGAGTATCAAACAATTGATGCATGTCCTAATTATGATCAAATGATATATTATGGATAGCATGCAACAAATTTAAAATGCCATGAATGTGGGATCAATAGATATTGAACTAATTAGGTAATATATAAGGTGCCCCATAAGGTTCTTTGTCATATCCCTATAATTCTAGGTTTTTGATGATTGTTTAGGTTAAAAAACATAGCACATTATATGGATTATCATGTACAAAGATAAGTGAAGATGGTATTATATGAGTGGCTACAAATGGTTCTCAATTTACGATCATCAAGGAAATATTACCCATTTTTAAAGAAGAACCTCATAATGTTAGACTTTCATTGGTAGTTGATGGCAATGGGT